>CM028134.1:212916666-214383333 GCA_016271365.2 Neoceratodus forsteri | reverse complement strand
ATATTGGGAAGGAACTGAATGACTGTTCTTCATTTTTTAGGCTCATTTAGGCCCCCACATTCCAAGGTACAACTTGAAGAGTAGAGCGTGAATTAGACATGATAATAGACAGCACCGATAAAGAAATCACAGAATAACCCCAAAAGGAAATACACTTCCAGTACCCCCTCACCCCCTCCCTCCTGTCCCACCCAGAACTGTGCCAAAAAGAAGTATGAAACAGATTGTGCAATACCAATAAAAGTGCATTGGTAAATCCAGCAAAGAAACAAATATCTTCAAGGAAAGAGAAGAAATGACAAATAACAAACCCAAGCTGAGATGTACTGGCAGTCTGAATAACAAACAACAAAGAAAATCCTAAGGGGCTTCGGAAGTGGTCCTAAACCCAGTGGAGGCACACTAGTCACTTCCTTAGGGGAAGATATTGGGAGGCTATTAACCACTAGTAGTAAGCCTGGAAGGAGGAAAAACCTATGGAATACTGCCTCCCGAGCTCCCCTCCCTGTCTAACCTGTGGGGATACATAATTCATCAATTGTGAGGATCAGATACTAAAGGATGGGAGGTAATTACATTAATCTTTATAAATTCTAAACTCTAAGGAGGGCTCAATAACTAATTACCCACAGACAAATAGCAATACTAATAAAAAAACAAACAATGGAAAGGGAATTTAGCGTTTTGCAGTTTTCAGAAACTAGGTAGGAGATTCTTACTCCTGTACAAGATAGGAGACTGTTCAAAAAACATACGACAAGCTGGGGCAACAGATAGGCTTTAGGAAAATTAGGGTACACCTGGGTAAAAAACAAATTATGCAATGAAGAGAGCCTTGTATACCAAGTAAAGAATAACAAAGCATGTAAATCTGAGAAAGGCAGGAATGAATTAGAACCCCTGAAACAAACTCATAAAGGAGGGCAACTACTGGGGATGTCAGGAAACTGAAAAGAAACACATGGGCAACCAAACTAACCGCCCCCCCCATTCCCTGCCACACACCTGGATCCATTAAAATCATTGTCTAAAGAGACCTAGAATATTCATAACAAATAAGAAGATGTAGCAGGAACTATAACACTAGCATCCAAGAAAGTAATTCTATTTGCTGAGCAACAGGCTCAGAAAACATCCATGTAAGAATCTGGCAGCAAAAAAGGCTGAGAAAAAAGTTGTAACAGCCACTTGGCATATTTAAAACAGGCAGGCATGTACAAAACTCTTAATCGGTTCCTAGTATTAATAAGCATTATTATCAACAATTGCTTCATTCTGCTAAGAAGTAAACAGGCTATAATCTAGGTTTAAAGCACTGAGAAATCGAATTGAAATCTGATGACAAGCAAATAACAATCAATTAGGACCCCATCGAAGCTGAAACTGCAGCGAGAAGATTGCTCCCCGTAGCTGGTCCTGGAAAAAGTGTCTGGTGCTGGAAATGTTCAAAATTCAAAGCTGAATAAAATAACAGCATTCTATTTGGGGGCCAGAGTTGAAGTATATAATTGAAAAGAAAAACACAACTATGTGTGTGTGTGTATATATATATATATATATTATTAATACAGTACAGTACTCTCCAATTGACATTCACTCTACCCTACAACATCATAGAGTTGTATTTACTGGAGATTACTGGAGTGTTTTTCGTATTTGTTGTTTTAAAATTACTGACTGTAGCCTTGCAAAACAGTTATGACCTGTCTCTGTTCTCCGCCATCACTACACAAGCACGCTCACAGTTAAGCTCCACCGAGTTTCTTCCAAGCAGGAGCAGCCCTTCAAGAAGAGAGTAAAGAAGAGCAATACAGGGGAGAGAGAGAATTTTTCACCCAGTCCTGCTACAGCCCTTCAAGCAGAGAGCAAAGGAGAGCAACAGCGATAGAGGGTGAGAGAGAATAATGTAAACCACGGATGGGGGGGGGGGGACAACTCCTTTTCGGTTCTCTGCCACTCACGCTGCCTGTGGCACACTCATGCTCCCCTGACTTTCATCTAGTACAGTATACAGTACTTAAAATCAGTAGATAAAGTACAACAGTCCTGTCCTTTTGACTGAGAGGGAGAACTTTTGTGTTTTTATTGTTGAGGGAGATGAGGAGACTTGGTAGCTGACACTGCTAACTGCGAATAGCAGACATTGTCGGAAGCCATGTGAGCCATTCATTATAACCGAGACTTTGGTATAATGAGGTTCGCTATAGTGAGGGGTTACTGTACTGTGCTGGCATGCCACCATTTTTACATAGTTTAAAGCAGTATCTTTTATCAGATTGGAAACACCAGGCATCACTTCTACTTGCACAATTAATGAATTATAAAAATCCTTATGATTTTGTGTCTTAACTCTGTCCCACATTATCTTTCCTTTTTCAATATATTTGCTAAAGACATCTATGAAATCATGAAAACCTGCATTTTTTGAAATATAGGTTTTGATCTTTGCCATGCTAATTGAAATGGCTCCATCCATATAGTAGACCATGTCATCCATTGAGTGGTGCTGCTTGATAACCAAGGTTGAATATTATTTTGGAAGTTACAGTACTGTACAGTGCAGAGGACATGCCCCTGTATTATACCTAGGTATGGTACAGGAGTGCAGGTACCTGGTCAAGTAAGCACTACCAGAATAGCACCGCAATTTACAGCACTACTCTGGTAAGCACTCACATGGACAGCGATTGGGGATTTACAGCACTTGCTGCAAGCACTCCCCTAGTCACTGTCCATGGTGCTGGGAAAGAAGAAGAGCACCGAGATCCAAGGGGCTGGCTGAGCTGCTCCCATGGCATGGAGGGCTGTGGTATCGAGCAGCTCAGCCAGCATTAGTGGAGACCAGGGTTTTAATCCGGGTCTCCCTACCTTTTTTATTCACTCTGGATTTAGTATATTTTAAGTGGGGCCATTGAAACAGTATTCCATGGCACCATGATTTATAACTTCCCCCGGGATCCACTCCCCCTCAGAGTGAGAATCCTAATTTAGGGGGTGCGGCAGGGCAGAAAGAAAAATCAGTGCCTTTTATTCTGTGTGTTCCTAGCTGATGCTATTCTTTTTGGCACTCTTTGGACCCTGTGCTGTCCTTTTCTTCTAGGAGGCCCCCCTGCACCGTGGGCACCAACCACCCACCCTGCCAATCCCCCTTACCTGAAGGTGAGTCACACAGCCCTCCTTTCATGTCCTCAACCAGCTGCTGTATGAAATGTTAGGGAGTGGGCATCCTAGGTATAGTACAGAGTGCACAAAGAGTATGATGGAACAGGGATGGGGATCAGTGGATTAGGGGGGCCACTAGATGCCAGGGAGTTCCTTTTTTAATTTTTCACAACTTAGTACACTTTATTGAAGTTCCACAACAAAGTGTCCAAACTGCATATAATTAAGGTAACAGATGGATCACACTGGGGCTGGTGATCGGAGGGTGTGAGGGACCACTAGGCACCAGGACAGGAGGGACCACTGGACACCAGAGATTATAGTTCTTTTTAAGAGGCCAGGGATCAGAGACTGGGGAGGACCACCAGGCACCAGGGACATACTTTTTCAAATGCAAGACGGTGATCAGAGACTGGAAGAGAACCACTGGACACTGGGGACTATATTAACTTTTACAGGGCTGGGAATCAGAGACCAGGGGAACCATTGGCCAACAAGGATTATTATGTTCATATGTACTGGTGATCGGATGAAGGGGGGGCCACTAGAAACCAGGGTAATACTATGCAATTTATTGGATAGCGATCAGAGGGCAGGGGTCCTTTAGGCAGCAGGGAGGTATTTTTAACATCACTCAATGGTGATCAAAGGGCAGAGGGCACCAGGCATTTATTTTTAACATGATGGGACAGTGATTGAAGGCTCAAGGGACACTGAATACTGGGGAATTACTTTTTTCAGGAGGGACAGGTGATAGGAGTGGGAGTGGGGCCAGTCCAGGAGGCATAAACCTGCCACCACTTCCCATTCAAATGAGCCCATAATGGGCATTCAAATGGTCCCTTGGTACTTTGCCCGATGGGCTGATTTGCATGGGGCCATCTGAATATAATGCCGGGAGTTACTGACGCAACTGGGTCTGAGGGTGCTGTTTCCTCCACTTATGGGATCCATGGCAGGGCAGTGCTGTTCGAATTAGCGCTGTACTGACATGCTCTTATATTCAGTCAGATAGTGCTGGTGTGCTGTCTGACTGAAAATGGCATCCTCAGTGTCCTGAGCAATGGACAAGTGCTTCCCAAAAGTTTGGCCTTCCTTTGCCCATTTTTATGTTTGCTTGCACACATGTGCAAGAAACATTATGTAACAGCTTAGGAGAGAAGTGGGTTAGGGAGGTGCGGCAGTGTAGCAGCCAAGGGAGGCGCAGCCTTTTGGGGCTTGGCCATGGTGCACCAATGGAGGCATAATGTGCTGATAACACTGGCTTCCAGAAGCTGCACCAAGTTGTAACATTTTCGCCGCAGCAATCATGGGCTGCCTCGTCAGTGCAGTGTCAGTGATTTGCTGCAATGAGGGAGCGACCCCTCATTGCTGGGCGGAATGTTGCTACTGTAATAATGTTTGTGAACATGGCGGTGCATTGCCAACCTGTTTGCAAACAATATTAATGTGGCCTCAGTGCCGAGGGGGTGCCCAATCCCCCTTGGCAGCATGTGCCCCTCCCCACACAGCATGTTTTTGCTGACGGGGGCCCCAATCCCCATTGAATTGCGTCCCTCGGATGTGATTTGAGTTGCCGATGGGGGAGCCCACTCCATGTTGGCATTATCTTCCCCTCCCAGATTGATATGCCAGTGAGGGAGCCCACTCCCCGTTGGCATAAGTCCCCCCTCAAAGAGTAGTGACAGTACTGCTGAGGGGGTGCCCAATCCCCCTTGGCTGTTGCACCCCCCCATGCTTTTGTGTTGACGGGAGTGCCCAATCCCCTGTTGGCTACAACTGCCCCCCCAACAGTCGGTTGGCACTCTGAAAGCTCACCCCAGCATGCCAAATTCCCCTGTTAAAAAAAAAAATCCCTCTATGTCTTTTTTTTTTTCACCTCTAAACAAAGGAAACGATCCCTCGCGGTCTCCCTGCCCACCCCCACAACCAGCACCCAACCACTGCACACTCTGCCTCCCCACACCCCCCTCACCCCATATTTACCTCCAGAGCCTGGTGTGACGATCTTCAGTGGACCAAGAACATGTCTGCATTCTTCAAAGCCGACCTCGAACTGAGGAAATGCCGGTAAACTATATAATGGAATAAATAGGGTGTTTTCAACCTTGATGCATATCTCGGGCATTTTTTGGAATTTTGGCACCAAATTTTCAACGTGGGGTTTTTGGGACCCCTCCTCATGAACTCTGTCACTGTCATGGCATTAATCGGCCTCGAAAGGTAATTTTGCAGTCACTGCATGGAATCACCTTTCGGAACTGATTAATGAAATGACAGTGCCAGTGTTCATGAGGTAGGCTCTCAAAAAGCCTATGTTGCAAATTTGGTAGAAAAAATCCAAAAAATGACTGTTTTACAAACATGTGTTGCGTTGTTGATATGCACGCTCGTAACTTCACGAATCTGCAATATTTTCACAACAGATTTTCATCATTGGCATTTTTTCACACCTCCTTGTGAACAGTACAGCTGTCATGTTTCACACCCTGGCCAAAATGTGTTTTCACACTTTTGGAGCAGAATAGCGCGGTCGCTATGGGAAATCTGTGTTTGGGACACATTATGAAAATGACAGTGACGCTGTTCATTAGCAGAGGTCGTAAAATGCCTATGTTGAAAATCTGGTACCAAAAGTCCATAAAATGACTGTGTTACGAGGGTGCATTGCGCCGTTTCTACGCAAACTCGTAACTTCACACATTTGCAATATTTTCACTCCAGATTGTCAACATTGCCATTTTTCTGCACCTCCTTATGAACAGTACAGCTGCCATTTTTTACATCCTGGCCAAAATGTATTTTCGCACTTCTGGCGCAGAATCGCGTAGTTGCTGTGGGAAATCCATGTTTGGGACACATTATGAAAATGACAGTGACACTGTTTATTAACAAAGGTGCTAAAATGCCTATGTTGAAAATGTGGTGACAGAAGTCCATAAAATGACTGTGTTATGAGTCTGCATTGCGCAGTTTCCACGCATGCTCGTAACGTCGCACATTTGCAATATTTTCACTGCAGATGTTCAACATTGCCATTTTTTTGCACCTCCTTATAATTGGAACAGCTGTCATTTTTCACATCCTGGCCAAAATGTGTTTTTGTACTTCCGGCACAGAATAGCACAGTCGGAGTGGGAAATCCATGTTCAGGACACATTATGGCAATCACAGTGACACTTTTCATTAGTAGAGATCCTAAAATGTCTATGTTGAAAAATTGGTGAGAAAAGTCCATGAAATGACTGTATTTACGAAGGCAGCATTGGCGAAAGCTTTCCACTTCAGATGCTCATAACTTCGCGACATTTGCAATATTTTCACTCCACATTGTCAACATTGCCATTTTTCTGCACCTCCTATGAACAGTATAGCTGCCATTTTACATCCTGGACAAAATGTGTTTTCGTACTTCTGGCGCATAATAGCGAGGTCACTGTGGGAAATCCATGTTCGGTTCACATTATGAAAATGACAGTGACACTGTTCATTAGCAGAGGTGCTAAAATGCCTATGTTGACAATTTAGTGAGTAAAGTCCATAAAACGACTGTGTTACAAGCATGCATTGTGCAGTTTCCACCATGCTTGTAACTTTGCACATTTGCAATATTTTCACTCCAGATTTTCAACATTGCCATTTTTATGAACCTCCTTATGAACAGTACAGCTGTCATTTCTCACATCCGGGATGAAATGTATTTGTGCACTTCCACTGCACATTAGCACGGTCGCGGCGGGAAATCCATGTTCAGGACACATTACGAAAATGACAGTGACACAGTTCATTAGCAGATGTGCTAAAATGCCTATCTTGAAAATTTGGTCACAAAAGTCCATAAAATGACTGTGTTACAAGCGTGTGTTACGCAGTTTCCACACACACTCGTAACTTCGCACATTTGCAATATTTTCACTCCACATTTTGAACATTGCCATCGACAATCACAGTGACACTGTTTATTAGCAGAGGTCCTAAAATGCCTATGTTGAAAAGTTGGTGAGAAAACTCCATGACATGACTGTGTTACGAGCATGTGTTGCACAGTTTCCACGCATGCTCATAACTTAGCACATTTGCAATATTTTCACTTCACATTGTCAACATTGCCATTTTTCGGCACCTCCTTATGAACAGTACAGCTGTCATGTTTCACATCCTGGCCGAAATGTGTTTTTGCACTTCCAGTGCACAATGGTGCCATCACTTTGGGAAATCACTGTTTGGGGCACATTACAAAAATTACAGTGACACTGTTCATTTGCAGAGGTTCTAAAATGCCTGGAACTCCATAAAATGACTGTGTTATGAGCGTGCATTGCACAGTTTGCACGCAGGCTCATAACTTCACACATTTGTAATATTTTCACTCCAGATTTTCAACATTGCCATTTTTCCACACCTCCTTATGAACAGTACAGCTGTCATTTATCACATCCTGGCCAAAATGTGTTTTGGCACTTCCAGCACAGAATACCATGGTTGTTGTGGGAAATCAGTGTTCAGGACACATTAACACAATCACAGTGACATTCTTCATGAGCACAGGTCGTAAAATGCCTATGTTGAAAATCTGGTGATGACAGTCCATAAAATGACTGTGTTATGTGCATGCATTTTGCACTTTCCACGTATGCTCGGAAGTGCACGCATTTTTAATATTCCCACTATAGATTTTAAACATTGCCACCCCTTCACACCTCCCTATGGATGGCACAGCTGCCATTCTTCACATTCTTCCCAACCTGTGTTTTCGTACTTGTGGCACAGAATGGCACTGTCGCTGTTGGAAGTCAATGTTTGGGACACATTGACAAAATCACACTGCCACTCTTCATGAGAAGAGGTCCCAAATGCTTTCATGAGGTGGGATCACAAAAAGGCCATGTTGAACATTTGTACTGCAAATAACAACAAACACCTGAGGCGTTAGGGTTTCTAACCATCACATCCTACCCTGTATAGATGGACAGGCATCAGGCTGTGCCTTTGGATTGCCGACTCTACTACACATGCCATCCCATCCCCACCCCCCAGCCACTGACAGCCATCAAGGTGAACCTTGGACACTTCGGCCCCACACTTCACCCCATTCTCCTATGCTCCCATTTCAGCATATGTCCATGTGGAATGGGGTCACTGTACAGCCAAACACCCTAAGGCACACCTCAACATGTGTCACTGTCTGCAGAATAAAGTGAGGTCACATGGCATGACCATCATGGGCGATGACCCACACACTTACCCCAATGCCCCTCCATCTCTACAAGATGGAGGTGGGGTTGGCGTGAACTTCCATACTTCACTGCTATTCCTATTCTGCATCAGTCTACCTCCTGCATTTCAGATGCTAATACCTGCAAGCAAACATTCGGCATTGACAAATGCTTATTGAATATTAGGTCCCAGGAGTCTGACCAGTAGCCCAACTTGTTCAGGTCCTCCTAATATTTGTCTCCATCTTCAAGGGTGTCAACCATTCTAGTTAAATTAAAGTCAACAGTTTACCAAAGCAGTCTGTTGGAGACAGTAGCTTCCTGAAAGTTGATGTAAAGGTTAAGCAGCAGTGGCACAAGCACCAGTCCCTGAGGGATTTGCTGAGTACCCCTCTTCTCTTGTAGTTGTGCCTGTCAACCACTGTTTTCTGCCCCTTAGCCAGTTAGCAGTCCACCTTATAAATTCAAATTGGAGTGATGTGAACCATGTTAAAAATCATCTACAAACAGTTTGAAACGTACAACAAAAACAATGCAGTCATAAATAACAGAAATCATAGGCAATGTGTTCAAATTATTTGTATTTGTTAGGCAACAAAAAATGAAGCATAACAAAGTCCCAATCTTAGTCTAAATGTACTCATATGTGTTACTTTAGAGCATGGGTGATCAATGAATGTGGTTTCTGATTAGTGCTGTGTTGTACTTCATATATTTGGTGCTTTGAGGATTTGTGTGAGTTTTGGTAGTAGTAATTTACAGATATAAAGCTTGATGCGGGGCTAGTGACTAATCACAGTACCAGGAAGCATGATGTGTCATGACCACAACTTTCAGCCCGGTAAATAGCAGTTGCTAGCAGTGTGGTAGGAAGGTATTTTGGTGCCCTGAGCAAGAGTGCAAGTTTGCACCCCCCGAAGAAAAGAGCTGGGGGTCTGGGGGCCGCAAGGCCCCTAAAAGCTTTCAGGGGTTTGCACACTCTGTGGTGAGTTTTGGGGCCTTTTTCAAAGAAAAAACATACTTTTGTTACAGTTCCCTACCCCTGATTTCAGGGAGGGAATATTTTGCTCCCATGGAATATGAGATGTGGGAGACTCTGAGTGGGTGGTATAGAGTGTGCAGCCGCAATTGTTGTGGATGAGTGGCTGACCAAGAATGCCATCAACCACCCACCCTATATGTATTTCTGAAATATATTGTGAGATATTGCTACATAATGCATGGGGGTCTGGGGGTTGCAAGGCCCCCAGAAGCTCTAAGGGGTTTACATACTCTGTGGTGAGTTTTGGGGTTTTTCTTAAAGAAAAAAACATACTTTTGTTACAGTTCCCTACCCTGATTTCAAGGAATATTTTGCTCCCATGGAATATGAGATGTGAGAGTCTCTGACTGGGTGGTATACAGAGTGTGCAGCCGCAATTGTTGTGGACAAGTGTCTGACCAACAGTGCCATCAACCACCCACTCTATATGCATTTCTGAAATGTACTGGGAAAGATTGCTACATAAAGCATGGGGCTAGGGGTCCTCTAGGTCCACTGAAGCTCTTGAAGGGAGACGGTTACATGTTGTAGCCTGATTTGGTAGTTGTGGGTCATCTACTACTGAATCACTCCCCTACTGAACCAAAACACACTTATGTTACATGTTCTTCCGAACTGAGTATCCCTAGCAACCCCCGATTTCAGATTTTTTTTTCATCATGGATTCAGAACAAACTGTGTTGAAAAGTGGCCAAATGAGAACCAGTGGTTAGTATTTAAATTAAAATCACAGTTTGCTAACAGAGGATTCTGCATTAGAAAGTAATGCAGATGCCGATGCCAGTTCGGTACTCCAACTTAATTGATAAAAATATGAAATGTGAGAATTGAACAAGCCATACAACACACAAGAACAGTTACACAGACAGCAATACTAGATATGGAGCTGGAACTGAATGAACCAATACCCCACACACAACAGCACAGGCCACTGAGTACTAAACCAAAAACCTCAAGGCAATCAGGACATGAGGGAAAACCCGGTAACTGACGAGAGGTGATGGATGCTATATATTTTCATGCAAATATGTTATTTGAATCCGAATCGCATATCCGCAGTAGTCAGATACAGCTTACACATTTCACAATTGTCTGTCTGGTCTATGTGTGAACCTTTTTTGCCTTCAAAGAGGAAAATTCGTTAATGACTTTGTCGAAGTTAATGGCACTGGCTACAGCATTTTCAATATATAGTATAGAGAGATTTGACAGTCTTTCTTGTCCCATAGATGATCTTAAATAGGTCTTGATCAACTTCAGTTTGCTGAAACTGCGTTTGCAAGAAGCAACAGTTACAGGGAGCGTCAAGAAGAGTCAGAGAGCAATTGCAATGTTTGGATAGGAAGTACTCAAAGACCATTTGTGAATGAGCTTCAATAAACTGAGGGGTGTGGCATTAGAAAAAGTGGGCAGTACTGAAGCTGCCTGAAATTTGAAGCTCTCTACTTCATATACTATTTCACAAGCATCTAGATCCTTAGAATATTTCATTGCCAGATCTGATGCACATTTTTTTAACTCGCCAACTTCCATTGTTGATAAAGATAGCCCTTTAAGGAAGTTAAAGTCAGCAGCCACTTCAGACAATGCCTCATACCTCCACTGAATCTGTGAAGTGAGGGTGTCTAGAACATTGTTGAACTGCATTTTGAAATCCTGCTCACAGAAATCAAGTGCCTTCATCTTCAACGTTCTCATGGCCTTCTTTTCACCTTTCTTTTCTTTTTCTGTGAATTCTGCATTCAGTGACATCTGTTCAGCAAGTTCTGCTGCATGTTGTACAACATCATGTATTCCATCATCCCGCATGTGCTGCAGTGCATCCCTTAATCCACTGATATGTTTTGAGGCACTATCAACAGGCAATCCCTTACATTGCAACAGTTGGTTTACTCGTTCAATCAGGTTCAGTATTTTGTCCCACATTGCTAGGGTACAAAGAAATTTGAAATCTATCTGCTTGATTAGGCTCTGGGCTGTTAATACCACATCGGCATTGGTTGCATCTTCACTTATTTGGTACAATGCCTTTAAGACATCAGGTATCTGAAGATGAAGGGAGTGAACTGCGCGAAACTTTGAAGACCATCTTGTCTCAGTATGACCCTTCAGAGTGACCTTTACTGCTTGGGACAGCACCTCCCAGCGGCTTGTTGAAGCTACAACGAATGTAAATAATCTCTGCACTGTGCCAAAAAATGATACCATGTCCACTGATACACTCGCAGCATGGACCCCAACTAAATTAAGAGAATGAGCTGCACATGGGACAAATCTAACATGTTCGTTCACTTGTGCTATACGGGCTTGCATACCACGATACTTTCCTGCCATATTAGCACCGTTGTCATACCCTTGGCCACAACAGTTAGCTATATCTAAGCCATCATCACTTAATTTCTTTTCAATTTCTACAGCTAGCCCACTTCCTGTCTTTTCATGTCAGATGATGAAATCAATGAAACTTTCCTCAACACTGCAATTATTATCCTGTATCCTCATATACCGAATGATTTGAGACATTTGCTCCTTGTGAGCCACATCTGGCGTACAATCAAACATAATAGAGAAATATTTTGCCTCCTTAATTTTTGCGGTTATTTCACATCTCACAGTGGAACCCAGCAAGTTAATAAACTGGTTCTGAATTGTAGGAGAAAAAATAGGTGTTAGACTCCTTCTTATGGTTGGCAATGTGCCCTGCAAGCTCCGGATTATAGTGATTTATCAGTTCTAGCAAATTAAGAAAAATTCCAGAATGTGTGTGTCCGATCATCTCTATGGACCCCCTGAGAGCCAAGTTGTTCTTTGCACAGAAAAGAATAGCATCAAGAATAATTTTCAGAATGGTATGCCACTTTTCTTTTTCTGAGGCAATTGACCTTTGCAGTTGATCATCTATTGTGGCCCCTGTCTTCAAACGCATTTCAAAATTCTTCCAATATAAATAACTGTCACGGTGTTCAGGGGAGTTTTCATGATCTGGAATTCTGGGATTTAAATGTCTCCAGTCACAAAATCCTTTTATTGGATTTGCCATGCTTGATGTAGTGGATGAATTTTTTGCAAACAGCATGCATGGGAAGCAATAGATAGCTTTCTTGGTCTCACCATACATTAGCCATGTGCATTCCACAGTTTCTCCATTAGGAATAATTTTTGTGAACCAATCCCGATAAAAGTGCCTGCCATCATCAGATGCTGAGAAACTAAAATCAGCATTTTTCTTTTGTTCAGGGCCATGTTCCACCAAGCAACATCTAACTTTGTCAGTCATGTCAGGCCATGATGTTGGGTCATTAAAATTAAGTTGGAGTACTGAACTTCCAACAGCATCTACATTACTTCCTAATGCAGTATCCTCTGTATATTTTTCAAAGCTGCATGCAGACGGTATTGGCTGGCAATCATTATCTTCTTCTTTTTCTTCAGCTTCTTCTTCTTCTGTAATATTGCCCTCAATATCTGTTTCAGCTAGGTAGGCTCATTGATGTCAATTGGTGTTGCTACTGATGGAGTCGCTGAACTTCCCTCCTGCTCCTTAGACTTAATAAGCCAATTTTGCCACTGCTGGGAGAGTTTTCGATTTTCTTCTTCTCTTGCGTTCATCAGATTTCTAAACTCTGACCCTGATGGTTTCTTTGGTGGCATCTTCAAGAATCAGGCCTTCCTTTACAAAATACTGAAGAGAGAAGTGTACAGTATAATAGGTGTACTTAACTTCAGAGCATCCCAGTCAATGTTCTATCTAACTTCCTGTTTGTGTAATCAATAAGGCACAACAGGGTATGGGTTACTGGGGGTTTACCCATGCCTTGTGTGATGTGTCACGAGGAGCAGCCGAGTGACTTAACCATAACCACACAAGAAGTGGGACAGGTTATTGACTGGGATGCTCTGAAGTTAAGTACACCTATTTACCCAGTCATGTGACATGTTTTGACCAATGAGGTTACAGGATTTTCCTACACCATTGTATAATTTGCAAGTAAGACCTCAGGTGTGACAGCAGTGCTTGTTATCACTGATCACTTCATTACATGAAATCAAAACACTGATCAATGAGCATCTCAAGTTGCCCGCACAGTGTGGATGATTCTATAGTAGCTAGTCTATAGAATCAAAATAATGCACTTAAGTTCAGTGCATGTGTAGTAGTCAGATTTACACACTTGTGTGGTTAATAAACTCGCTTGACTGTGTCTTGTGACACACCATACAAGGCGTGTGTAAATCTTGCAACAACACATGCACTGTTGCACACTATTGCTTAAATCCAGCCTTGTCAAAATGCTGCTGTACCAAAGTTCATGTGATGATATTAGTACCATACCATACTATTTCTATCTGTGATAGGACATCTGCATTATAGAACCTCGAGAGAATGCTGAAGATCAGAAGGCAGTTTCATTGTGCAAGTATATATATATATATATATATATATATATATGTATTTTAATTGTTAGATTTTGCTAACCGAGTTCGGCCTACTCGGCACAAGTGCCTCATTTCAGGAGTAACCTGGGAACACTGGGCAGTTAAATGACTTGCTGCTGAGACTCAGAGTCACACAGTATGCAAGTGGAGGTTGTGGTAATCAAACCCAGGCTGCTGGATGACAACAAGCTCAAAATTCACAGCTCATTACTCTAATCTCTAGGCTATACAGCCAGCCACCAGCCTAAAGTCATTTGACTGGCTTGACTGTTAGGATCAGCCTTACATTAATCCCTGTTCAATGAACTGTCATGTACAACCTGATTACCATGGCATATTGATTCTTCCTGAGTTTTAGCATTCCATCCTGTCACTGCTGACTGACTGGAATGCTGCACTCTGATTTTGAGCCAACATTCCTAAATTGTTGGTAGAAGAACTTTTTTCTCAAATATCTCTTTTTAAATTATATAAACAGTTGACATTATTGTAAGATCGAGTTTTAAGAAAAAAGTTCTTCTTCCATTAACAGTTTTTGAATGCTGGCTTAAAATCACAATGCAGCATTCCAGTACATTTTTAACTCTAGGCTACAGAAAACATTCATATACCATACTTGTAACACTTTTCTGTTTGAATACATTTCTACAATAGCAATAAGGCTCTCACAGGAGTTAGATTAACAGCCAGTTAATTACAACCTGGGGCAAAATGTCATTGGGCCACCCATCTTGTGCCACATATTACATTGACATCCCTAGATAGTGGTTACTGACTATTAATCTAACCTCGGGGAGTGCCTTATTGCTTAGCAACTCATTGCCATGCTCTCCAACCACCATTGCTACGGTACTGCCCCTACCTCCCCTACTCCCGACCCTACCCCAACCCAGAGAGTCAGACAAACTACCAGTCAATGCTACACAAATGCAATCACGATACACCCGTCACCCAATTTAAAGACACATTGACTTACCTTTAATAAGACTGACTGTTGGAGCTGACTCCTTGCACAGCCTCTGCTGACTGCTGCAACTTGTGTAGGACAGGAACTCTCTGATCTGATGGTAATGGAGTCCGCACTCAAGTTCTGGCCTACAAATGAAAGTTCACATTTAAATTAAGTACATAATTTATTGCTATTTTCACTCAAGAACAGAGCAGCTCCTTACACACATACAGAAATTAAGAAATGAAGTACTAGTCATGGTTTCCATTGCTGGGGTTTCTTTGGTAACCATGAAAAATAACCCTGGCTCCATATTACTTACTTTATCTGCTTTCAAGGGTGAAGCTGAGCTGACAGTGGGTTCTGCCAGAATTGATCAACAATGTATATTTGAAAAGGGTCACCTTATCTTAAACTGCAAATTTAAACTGAGTTATTAAGTAGAGGATAATGCCTGATGTACAGGTGATAACCACAGTGTAATTACCTCAAGTGGCTGCTAGGGCATCAGTAAACCTTGAGAGCACAGCTTGAGAGGTATGCCATTGCCCTATCAACCACAAAAGGTGATTATACTGTGGTTATCACCTGTACATCAGGCATTGACATTTAGATAGTATGGGACTCAATATGAGAAGTTACTCCCACCCAGAACACAATTAATTTAGCCTTACCTTATTAATGAATCTGCACTATGGCCACATAAATGTGTAGGAAAACAATTTATTATGATACACAGATTGAACTACAGCAGGACAAAATAGCACCAGAGTTAACATCTCTATCAGACATGGTGATCGCTAGACTCAGCAACAGCAACGTGTGACAATTGGAATGATGTTATTTGAATGGAGAGCTTTTATCATTGTCCCAGTTTCTGCAAGTTTATGTTGCTATGGTATTGATGTGATGTCAAGAGGTTGTTCACCCCTCTTGAGTATGTCACATCAATACCATGACAATAGAAGTGGATCTGCGCATGCACGGGACGCGGGTCCTTTACACACGTCAGACAACAGATGGCTGCGGCGCCAGTGGTGAGAGGTTCTTCCACATCTAATATGCTAGCAACAGTCCAGCACTGTAATTCAAAATTTGTAACACCATATGGTTCTCCCATACACAATCTGCTGGCTCAGTGGCGCAGATGGCTGAGGCGCTGGATGCCACACCTCAAACTACGCCGGCAACCCGGGTTTGGGAATGGACTCTGGTCGTCAAAGGCTGGCCGGGAAGGAAAGGATTGAGCATCCGGAGGACTGCTCTCCTTTCCTGGGGTGGGTTGGGTGGGAAGCACCGCTCCTGTAGAGGCCACCAGTGGAGACCTGGGGTACTACTACATAGCAACGCAAGAGGGACAACCAAGAAAAGCCAGAAAACAACTTTGGTGCCTGCCGGATGTTGGCCTCCACATTCTGCACACCCCTGGAACCTGTGGGAACCTGCTCCTCCACAGCAGCATCCCCAAGCCAGTAAAGGAAATGGAGTGCTGGGGTTTACCCTTCCCCAGTGCCTTTTCCCTCAGAGGAGGAGGACCCAGCCGGAGATGGGTTACTAATGTGGGATGACTCGGAGGGTTGGCTGCAATATGTGGTGTGATGGCAGCGCTCGAGAAAGAGGATGGCCAGGGAGTGGAGAGGCTAGGAGGGCCCAAAGGAGTGGCAGATGCTGTAGCATCATAGGAGGGTAAAAAGATAATACAAAAACATCAATTCCAAATTTAAAAAACTCATTGCCATTAGCTTACCTTATAAGACGCAGCTGAGTTACATCGTTCTTGTCCACTCCAAGAGTCGTCTGCAGACTGTACTCAATTTCGGCACTGGCTATAAAATGAAAGTACACACATTACATTAAGTAGTAGTCTACTACAGTAGATAATCAGCTACAGTTATACATATTTATTATTTTCACTGAAAAGCATAGCCCCTCCTTAGACACATTACAGAGTACATTTCAGATTACCTAAAGCCTAAAGGTGGGCATGCAGTGTTACAAGGAATTTGGAAATAGGGAGGGTGAGTGGGGGAGGGATGCTGGGACATGGGTGCAAGTCAGTAGAACAAAGAGGGGCTGTGGATATGGCCTGCCTAGACTAGCAGTCCCACACTGTCACAAATGATAAATAAACAAGAAAGCCAGCCTAAGAGTGTGTCCCATGATGGTAACCTGGGTAAAAAATTGCCAGGGCATGAGCAACAGGACATAGGGAAATAGTAATCAACGAATGGAGTCCATGCCGAAGAAAGTGGGGGGTTACTAGTCATGTACCATAGGGTTGGAATCGGTCCTCTTTACTGTCTTTATAAGTGGCATTGCACTGCAGAGGGACTGGAAGGAGACGTATGCCTCTTTGTAGACAACACAAACATCCGCAACAGGGTTGATGCACAACAGGGGTGGAGGATGAGAAGGGACTGACTTGGCAAAGTTAGATTCAATGCAAAGAAGTGCAAAGTGATGCACCTGGGAAACCAAAACCAAGAGAAGACCACACATTTTGGGGGTTGTACTAAGTAAAATGGAAAAGGACCTGGTGGTAGTCATATCAGAAGATGACCTAAATATAGGCAAGCAATTTGAGAAGGCAGTTATGAGCCAGGGCACGTGGATTCTCTGATGCATAGGGAAAAGCATCGCTAGTATAAAACAGGGGGTTGTCATCCCTCTGTACAGACAATTGGTGTGAGACCTCATCTGGAGTACTGCTAAACGGTGCAAGAGTCTAACATGTTTCAATATAAAAAAAGTAGTAAGACAAGAGGACACAGCATGAGATTAGAGGAGGCCGATTAAAGGGTATTGTGAAGGAACTTCTTATTCACAGAAAAGGTGGTGGATGCATGGAATAGTATGGCCGAGCATACCTCAGGAAGTGGTGGATATGAATAAGTGCAAGGCTTCAGAGTAGGCATAAGTGAGCAATACAGATGATTATGAATAGATAGGCTGTTGACAGAGTAAAGGTCTATGGCATATTCATAAGGTAGAAAAGAATGGGCAGAGTAGATGGGCCTTTGCGGCCCTTATCTGCCATCAACTCTGTTTCTATGTCAGTTATCTGGCTGTTTATCATCAGCCCAGAGGATAGCAGCGTTGGTCACTCCCAGTTCTGTTTGGTGGGAGTGAGTCAGTTACTGACTCACTCCCTCCCAGACAAAACCGAGAGGGATCCACCCAACTGAGCAAGTACAGTACCACTAGTACTACTGCTGGTGCTGCTACCCTCTAGGCTGATGACAGCAATCAGAAAACTGACATAGAAACATAGAGTTGATGGCAGATAAGGACCGCAAGGGCCCATCTATCTAGTCTGCCCATTTTAATTACTGGAGTCAGGTGACACCACACCACACTGAAGTGACTACTGGACTGGCCGGTTCTCTGTGAGTGGGGCAGATAGCCCACCGCCTCCGGTGACAGCTGAGCTAGATGCAATACAACTGCATACAGTATTATTCTGCTGTACTGTACTGTCCGCTCAACTCCCAGAGTACGAAGCCTGCTGTACCTATTTCTTAAAGTTTAAAAAAGTGGGCAAGAGTGAGCAGCAGTGTCTGCCTGACATGATACATCAGCCCCCACCACTTACTGTACAATATAATTGCAATTTACATGATACTATTTTTCCCCATGACCCCAGTCAGCTGCTGGGATGCAGTATAATTGCAGGGCATTTGTGGAGGACGTTGAACCCATGGTGCACTTTTTTGGAAACTCCACACACTACAGTGGAGGCATGATCATGCTGTGGGCATGCTCCTGTTGCAAAGCACAACTGCCTCAACAATCACTGAAACCTAGCAACGAGGGAACTCATAATTATTCTTAACAGGGGGTGGGGGGGTGAAGCCCCCCACCAAAATAGAAGAATTGTAAATTTTTCACTATGACTGTTTGTTTAACCTCCCCGTACAATGCGTTGCAATAACTACAACTGACTGACAATTGGCTGGAGCACAACAATGTACCAGGCTGCCAAACAGGTAGCGGAGAATGAGGATCCACAATAACCAAACTGCCTAGTTAGTTGTGAAGTTGCTTTATGTTTTGTGATATTCCGTGATATTTTTACTGTGGGTGCGTTCTGCCCCCCCAACCCCCAGGTAAAAAATGCAACTTCATTAGTACACCCATGATGTGTGTGTGGGGCACAGCGCCCCCACAGAAAGAATATCATCACACAACATCACAAAACATAAGACCAGAAACCATAAAAAACTAAAGGCATTGGCACATTGCTGTGAATGTACAGTATGTAACAGGGGCAACTATGGCATTTGTGGAGGATGTTGTACCAGTTGTCGTTATTGCAGTGGGCTGTATGGGGAAGTTAAACAGGCAGTCCCTTATTGTAAATGTAATTCTTGTGATTGGGGGGCTCCACCCCCAGTCATAATGGCATCTTGGTAATTATGGGAAGGGGGTAATAACTTCCTTCCTTATGAAAGGAGTAGTCTAGAAGAAAGCTAAATTGAACTTACTACTTAGCCTTGTAGTCCTGTCATAAGGAAGTTATTCACAGTTTAAATATCCCCATGTTGACCATTGTAATTTGTTGTTGAGGTAATAAAAATACAGTTTCCCTTTAATACATTTAATGTATTTACATTTAAACAACTTAGACTCAAGACTAGTTGAGTCTAAAGTAGTTGAATTTGAAATCGTGTAGACTCACTCTAAAGGGAAGGGCATTTGTATTACATCAGCAAGGAAATTGCAGCGTGCACAGTGGGGCGTGTATGTGTGTGTCAGTTCTGTGCTCGTGCAGTGCTTACATACAGTGCTTCTGTGCTTGTGCAGATTATTTTTAGACTAGTGGCCTCCTGCCTGGCTAGCCCTAATGCCTTGCATGCCAAAGCCTATTAATTATATTACTTTATTATTAAGCTTAAGCCTTTCCTGACTTGACTGCCTGTAGCTAATAGCAATCATCCTCCCCCTTTAAAATGCACTGGCACTGCACTTGCCTCGTCCACCCTCAGAGACAACTCAGAACTCCCTCCAGTCCAGTGGCAGCCTATCAGCCATGGCTTGGAAGTTGGCCCCACTCTCACATATTCCAAAAAGGGCTAGAGAGTTGAGAGACAGGGCATGGGTGGAACGGACTCCCACTCAGTCACTGCTTCTGCCTGGCGTGGGGCTGCCATGCCACTGCCACCTGGATTAATTTGTGCAAGTCTGCAGGAGGGGACTCGGGGAGGTGGGATGCAGGCCTGGTTTCCACTGACTACCCTTTTTAATAAATCATGGGAGGATGGTGTGGTACCTGAGGACTGGAGGAGGGTGGATGTGATTCCCCTTCACAAAAGTGTGAGCAAGACAGAGACAGGAAGCTACAGACCTGTCAGTTTGATCTCAGTGGTAGGGAAAATGATGGAATCGCTGCTGAAGGAAAGAATTGTGGAGTACCTAGAGGCCAGTGGGGCACAGGACCCAAGGCAGCATGGATTCACAGCAGGAAGGTCATGTCAGATGAATCTAATTGATTTCTTTGACTGGGTGACCAAAGTAGTAGACCTGGGATGGGCTGTGGACATGGCCTACCTAGACTTTAGCAAGGCATTTCACAGTCCCGCACAAAAGATAAATAAACAAATTAGCCAGCCTGGGAGTGGGTCCCAGGGTGGCAGCCTGGGTAAAACATTGGCTGGACAACAGGACACAGCGGGTAATAGTAAATGGAGTCCACAATGAAGAAAGGAGGGTTACTAGTGGGGTACCGCAGGGTTCAGTACTGGGGCCAGTCCTTTTTAATGTCTTTATAAGTTACATTACAGAAGGCCTAGAAGGGAAAGTATGTCTCTTTGCAGACGACACTAAGATCTGCAACAGGGTTGAAACGCAAGGTGGGGTGGAAAGGATGAAAAGGGACTTGGCAAGGTTGGAGGAATGGTCAAATGTATGGCAGTTTAGATTCAACTCAAAGAAGTGCAAAGTAATGCACCTGGGAAACAAAAACCCAAGGGAAGAGCACACAATGGGGGGTGAGATACTGACAACAAAAAAAATGGAAAGGGACCTGGGAGTAGTCATATCAGACGACCTAAAGGTGGGCCAGCAATGTGAGAAGGCAATAAGGAGGGCTGGGGGGATACTGGGTTACTCATCCACTGATGGTCTGATGCATAGGCTGCAATAGCAGAAAAAAAGCCTGGGCCTGACTTTGAATGTCCCTGTGCACAATTCCCAGGTACAGGGAAAAATCTGTGCAGCTGTGAAAAAAAAATGCTGCTATTTCATTATTATTTTATGTGCATAGCTGCCTGGTATTTTCCTTAGTTTTTTCCCTACAACTGTGGAAAAAATGCTTAATGCTACATTGATAATACAAATACCAGTCGTCAGACTCATAGCATTTTTCTGCAACAGCTGCTTGTGAAATACAAATTTATGCTGCAAGTAAGCTTAGCAACCCGTACCAAGAAGAAGAGAAAGTAAACTAAAGATCATCTCCATGATGATGTGACTACTGGAGTGGATGGACGATGGAGCTGCAGGTTGAGACAGCCGCTGCTGGGCACTCTCACAGCCTCCGTGGACTCGCTCGCCCTCCACCTCCATCCTTGGCTCCGACCTCCATGACCGTGCATCGCCCCCTGCCGACCCCCGGTGGCCAGGGCTCATTCCTGAACCTAGGTCACCAGTGTCGTGTGAGGTGTAGTGACCAGCGCCTCAACCTCTAGGGCCACCGTGCTGACTAATTTACTAACTTGCCAGCAGAAACAGGCCACATGGTCTATCAAGTCTGCTCGAGTGTGCAGCTAGCACTCTGCTTTGCAGCTGCCCCTCCTCCTTCACAATCCCATACAGATGAATGCTAGGTGAAATTGAACCAGATTAAGCTATTTGTGGTATTTTCAGTGAATGGGGGAAATTTGGCCAGGACACCGTGGAAATTCCCCTACTCTTTTCGATAACTGCCATGGGATCTTTAACATCCACCTGAACTACCACCAATCCAGGTAGATGGGACCATGGTTTAATGTCTCATCTGAAGGACGGCACCTTTGAAGTGCAGCATTCCCCCCATGCTGCACTGTAGTGTCAGTATTGGGATATTAACCCAAGTGCCAGATGTGGGAACTGAACCCACAGCCCTCTGATCTCCTGGCCTTAGAGGTGAGTGTGCTACCTACTGAGCTACTGACTAACTGACTTGTTCTTCTTTAGAAAATGCATTTTACACTAAGCCCCTTATTCTACCAGTTTCCTTTTTTTTTAATTCAGGTGTTTGGCCCTGACCACCACCTACTCCTGCCATTGGCCCCCCTGCCAGCCCCCAATACCATCTGCCTCTCCCTCTGTCGTCATGATCAGCGGGGATCCGCATTGTGCAAAACCTGAGAACTGCAGGGGCCATCACACTTGGCAGTCTGCAGATGGGGCTTTTTCTTTTTTCTCCCGTTTTCTTGCCATCCTCCCCAGATGTCTGGAATAGTCTCTGGCAGCTTCTAAAGCATCAGCGCACACTTGGGCATGTGCCACCCCTCACAAAGGAGCAAGCTTCCTGGCTCACCATGAGGGACCACTACTGCTCCAGGTCTGGGATGTTTCCCTTTCCCTGCTGGCTCACACTCCTATCAGGGGCATTCCCCAGTCTGGCCACCTGACCCATGCAGACCTGGGCTCACTCCCAAACCTGGGACGCCAGTGTGGAAGCAGAAAGTGCTACCACTGAGCCATCAGGTGACCCCATTCTACCAGCTTCCTGAGTAGATATCACCAGTTTTGAAGATGTGTCCCTTATTTTAACCATTTTCTATGATTTTTTTAAGCCTTATCCCTGTTTTAAGAAGCAGGAGGTTGAGAGGTATGAATTTACCTATTGTACTTGTATTCACCACCCACTCTGGTAAAGCATTTAATGTGATCATTGCCCTGTGAGTTAAGACAAACTCCTCTGTTCAGTTTTACATGCACTTGTTTACACTTGCGCTGAGCATCCCCTCAGTCCAGACATATTTGTTTTTGAGTCAGTATCCAAGTGCCTCATCTTCAACTATTCTATACATTTGTAATATACTGTACCCACTAATACTCTTCTTTCCAATGTATAGATTCATAACATTTTAAGTCTGTCTACATAGGTCAGATTATCTAGTCCTCTAATCATTTAAGTAATCCTTCTCTGTACTTTTTCCTGTGATGTTATATCCCCCTTATTGCATTGGTTCCTGAAGGAAGAATAAAAGTCAAGGTGGGTTTGTATGTATAATTTATACAGGGGTAGCATTATGTTACTTGTTCTGATTATTATTGTTCTCCACGTTGTGTTAAGTATTCTGTTTGAAATCACCTTGAAATGGTTGTTTGATTTTAGTTTACGGTTTATTGTTATTCCCAGATCTCTTTCTTTAATAATCTCCTGACATTTGATTTATAATAGACTGAATTTCAATTGTTTTTAGATCATTCCATATTTTGTGTTTAACATTTTTACTATCCCCTCCCAGCTTGGTGTCACCTGCAGACACATTCATCCCTCCTTTTATGTTACCATCCATATCTGCAACAAATGCGGAAAATAATGCAGAGCCCAACACAGAGCCTTATTGGGATAGTGTCTGAAATGGAAGAGGTCACCAGCAGAGTCCCATAACTTGTGGGAATCTGCTGGTGACCTCTTCCATTTCAGACACTATCCCATTTATTCTGACTACTTGTGTTCTCTTTAAGAGACAGTTATTTATCCAGCTGACTACTAAGGCATTAATTGTGACACATCATGTTTATCGATGGTAATCTATGGTCTGATTTGACTGAGTCTTCTTGAGTCGAACTCAGTCAGCTGAGCCGGCCGTCGCCGTGGGCGGCCACCCCTTGGCTCTCACTCTCTCTTACTCACTCCTCACGAGTCCTGACTCTCATCAGCAGTGCAGACTGCTGCTGCACATAGGCTAACTAAGCAGCTGAGCAGCCAGCAGCAGCAGCAAGGGATTTCCAGTCCATTTTCAACCCGTGGTGGACACACAAAAAACACACACTCGCTCGACACTCGCTTGCACACTGACTGACTCACCGGCTTTCACAGTTCACACCAGACCACAATGAGTCAGACCACAAACAACAACTTTAAGTTGAGGGACACCCCTGCCTGACCCAGTAAGCCTCTCTTGTGGACAGGACCTTGGTTCGGGAGTCAGAAGGAGAAGGACGAACCTACGCTACTACTACCCCCCCATCGAATATAAGGAGCCAAGCAGAAGCAGGCAAGCAGCTGCAAACTAAAGTGACTGAGGATGTGACAGTGAGGAATTAGGATTGGAAGGAACTTGACTTAAGTTGAATGGGTGCATTTTTAATTTTGCTTGCCTTTGTTTTGCCTAAAAAAATGTTACAGGTACTGTCTCCGTGCGCTCCGCACCCAGTGTCCCACTGGGCTCTAGTCTGCCTGCGCTCAGCAGCAGCGCTCTGTCTCTTCTCTCTCTTGACTTTTTTACTAAATTATCACCACTCGCTCACTCGCTTGGTCTGTGTTAATTTTTTTTTTTCCTGAGTCTCCCCTCTCTGAACGACATCTTGAACCGCCTGTCTTCTCTAAACCCACTCCGAGTCTCCTCCGCCCCTACCTTATATACTGTCTGTTTGGAGTCCCATGTGACTTTTTCTTTCAGAGACAGAGTAGACCATGTGACCCCCCCCAGGTGCACCCCTGCTGGCAGAAATTAGTAATTCCATCCTGATGGAAATGTGTTTCTTTTGCATTCACAGCCAGCAGTCCCAGCACAGATTTGTCTAAACTTTTTTTTTTTATTATTACTGCGGTGCACCGCTCAGAGGCATCTCTCGGAGATTTTCCTTACACCCTTCCTCACGGTACTGATAGTTAATCTATGTATTAGAGCATATTCAGCAGTTCCCAGAATGGGGTAGCTCTACTAAAAACCAAAAAAAGTAAGTTATTTGTTATTGTTTTAACACTTACTGTTTTTAGGTGTATTGTCTACATTTTTTAAAAGCACACATTGTTAATGATAAACTGCAAAAAACAAATTCAGCAATACAGTACTGAAGAATAGCCAATCAGATATGTAATATCTAATTTTCAGTAGGATCTTGCTATATGTATGTTAATATTTGTACTTGTTGTGATACAATTGTTGCAATACCCTGCCTAATTTATGTAATTCAGGACAGTTCTCCTAAAAAAAAAATTTGCAGTGGGCAGTTAAGATATTTTTGTAACCCCCACAGCCTTGTATTAACTGCATTTCTGAAATGTCACAATAATATTAGACAGCAAGGACAGTTTGATTTACTCAGCTCTCCTACTGGTTATGATAATTATGTTGAACATCATAATATGGAAGTAGGCAGGATACAGAACAGTTCTAATCAGATATTTGTCTTAGGTGACTCGATTTCAAAATTGGATAGACAAATTTGTGATAAAAATAAAACTTCTTGCACTCTGTCCTGTTTTCATGGTGCAAAAATACAAGACATCACTAAGATGACCACACAAATTTTGAATAACAGTGGTGCAGACCCCCTGGTCATTATACATGCAGGAGTGAATAATACTAGAAATCAAAGTGTACAGCAGATCAAGGAGGCATATGTTGGACTGATGAACCTATTAACAGATATAGGAGCCAATATTTGTACTATTGGAAATATTACCAGTACCAAAAGCTGACCACTATATGGAAGCAAAGATAAAACAGGTGAATGATTGGCTTCGAGGCTGGTGTTTAAAACAAAACCTTAAATGCCTAATGCATTGGGAACAATTTGATTGTAAATGGGAATTTTTTTCAAGAGATGGCCTTCATTTCAATAAAAGGGGTTCTGAATTATTGGGTAAAACTATCAATACACAGATTGACTCTTTTTTAAACTTATAATGGGGGGGAGGGTCTAAGGATGGTAATGTAACACCCACTGACCTCATGACTAATGTAAGTTATGACCTTATTGATTTTCATCATTCTTTACCTATGGAGTGTCATGAACAGAATCTTAATACGCACTGCTTCAAGCTAAAAATATTACTATTAAATACTAGAAGCTCAGCTAATAAGATAAATGAACTTCAACTAGTAATGAATGCTAAAGATATAGATGTATGTGGGGTAACAGAAACATGGTTCACTGATGATCAGTGGGGACAAGATAGCCAAGGATATACAGTATTTAAAAAGAATCGTACCTTCTCTAGAGTAGGTGGGGCAGCAGTTTATGTCAAGGATAGCATAGACTGTCTGGAAATGAGTTTTGATATGTTCTCCCCTGATGGTATTGAAATTGTACGGGTCAAATTGAAATATGAACATAATCCTACAATGTTAGGACTCTGTTATCATCCACTATCCTTAGATGCTTATAATAATTCTTCTTTTATGGACTACTTACAAAATATTAATCACCTGGATAATATCATACTTATGGGAGACTTCAACTTTCCAGGAATAAAATGGGGTAATCTAGAAGGTACTAACCATCAAGAAACAAAATTCCTAGAAACCATAGTGTACTTAGGCTTAGATCAGTTGGTACATGAGCCAACAAGGCAGGATAATATTCTAGACCTAATCTTTACTAATATCAGTGACCAGGCGGAACCCCCTATTATACTAGAACCTTTAGGAGATAATGATCACTGTATGGTGTTTTGGACTATCACTTACTATAAATTGGCCAACAAAGGTGTTACTAAAATGTGGAACTTTGCTAGAGCAAATTATGAGGCAATAAAGGCCTACTTAGCAGACTGGAATTGGGAGCAAGATTTGAGGGAACTTGAAGTAGATCAGATATGGGATAAAATAAAAGAAAGAATTGAGTTCTGTTTTAACAACTGGGTTCCTGAGCAGATAAAATACAAAAATCAAAGGAGGCTTCCCTTTTGGTATTCTAGAGGGATTAGCAGACTTGCTAGGGCCAAAAAAAAGGGCCTATAATAAATATAGAAAACAAAAGACTGAGACCAACTGATACAGGTTTAAACAAAAAGCTAATAAAGCTAAATCTGCTATTAGAAAAGCAAAGAAAGATCTGGAATATAAATTAGTGACAGGGAAAAAGGACAATAACAAACAGTTCTTCAATTATATTGGATCCCTGAAAAGTAACGTTTCCAAGGTGGGCCCCCTACAAATTAATGATAATGTGGTATCTGATGAACAACTAATGGCTCATGAATTCAATCAGTACTTTACCAGTATCTCTAAAACTAAAGAAACAGTAGGAAATATAGATTATGGCTCTCAGGACTCATGTGGAATTTACTGTTGCTGAAATTTATTCAGCCATTAATTCCTTCAAATCCACATCCTCAGCTGAACCTGATAATAACCCCTTTGTCTTTCTGAAAGAAATCTCTAATGAGCTTGCTGGTGCTCTTACCCTTTGGTTTAATGAATCTATTGTGAAAGGAGTGGTTCTAAAGGAGTGGAAGGAAGCTGTGGTGATCCCCATTCATAAAGGGGGTACTAAACAGAATGTAAAACACTACAGACCAATTAGCTTGACCTCCTGCATAGGAAAAGTTATGGAGAAACTTTTATTACAAAAAATAAGCAGGCATATAACAGGTAATGGTCTGACAGATATAACTCAATATGGTTTCACACAAGGTAGATCATGTCATAATAACTTAATTAACTTCTTTGAGCCCATTAGTGAAACCTTGGATGCAGGCCTTCCAGTGGATGTCATCTTTTTGGATTATGAAAAGGCTTTTGATTCAGTGTCTCATAAAATCTTGATCGAATACTTTGTTGATATAAGGCTTCATAGGAATATTATTATATGGATCTCGTCCTGGCTGGCAGATAGAAAGCAACAAGTTAGTGTTAGGGGATATAAGTCCACCTGGAGTAGGGTCACTAGGGTGCCTCAAGGCTCAGTACTTGGCCCAATTTTGTTTAATTTTCTTATCTCTAGTTTGAATACCACACAGGGAGTGTGGCTCAACAAACATGCAGATGATGCCAAAGTAGGGTGTATTGAGAACAACACTACTTCAGCACATATGTTGCAGGTTAATTTGGATAATTTATCAATCTGGGCAATGAAAAGAAATTAACCTTTAGCATTTTCAAATACAAAATTATGCATTTTGGGAAAAACAACAAAGTAGTTGTTTACTATATGGACAACATTTCACTATGTACAGTTACCTCTGAGAATGATCTAGAAGTTTATATTACAAATAACTTGAAATGTTCTGTACATACAAATAAAACTGTTAAAAAATATCACAGACTGATCAATTGTATTTTGAAAAATATCAAAAGCCGGGAGCCTGAAGTGCTAATACCTATATATTGTAGTATAGTAAGATCACATTTTGATTATTGCTCATCTTTTTGTGCTCCAACATTGGTCAAGGATAAGATGTCTGTAGAAAAAGTCCAACAAAGGTTTACCAGACATATTATTAATTTGAAAACACATACATATGATGATAGATTAAAAATACTGGGCCTCTATTCCCTCGAATATCGCGCATTAAGAAGAGATTTGTGTTTGATTTACAAAGCAACAAGAGAAGTGGTCTTATCTGAGACTATATGCATGGACTGGTACGATTCTATAAATAACACTAGGTCCCATAAACTAAAGTTGAGATCAGGTATAAATAATGCTGTTAGAAGAAATCAATTTTTCACACAGAGAATAGTTCCAATTTGGAACACCCTACCCATGGATGTGGTACAAAGTGTTAATTTACAGCATTTCAGAATGAATTTAGACTTGTATATGGGTGATTCTAAATATATTTTTCCACCCAGGTTAAGGGTGGTGAGTTCACTATGGGCCAGTCCCTTGAACTCGTATAAACCTATGACACCTATGAAACCAAAGAGCCAGATCTCATTTTCAGTGGGGGTTCTACTTTTACTCAAGGTATTGCTGAACTGACTAAATGTTTTTGGCTCTCTGAACTGCTGTTCCATGGAGGAATTTCACCTTGTGAGAAGTGGGACTTATAACTACATATGGACTTTATAAGCTACAGCTATCTTTCTTTAGTCATGTTGATTAGGGGACCCTACAGTGATTAAATGTTTGTGGTGTAGACTACTGGGGTTTTCAGTGCTTTGGGTTGCTGTTATGAGGCTATAGTTAATCTATGTATTAGTTAGTTCACAGTTTATTAACTATCTAGATGCAGCATCATAACAACAACCCAAAGCAGTAAAACCCCAGTGACTGCACACCACAAAAACTCAATCACTCTAGGGTCCCATATTTACCAAAGTATTGAGAAACATGTCTTTAGCTTGTGGAGTTCATAGTTAGTTGTAAGTAACACTACGCACAAGATGAATTTCCTCCTTGGAACATCAGGCTACATTTGGATATTTAATCTATTTACTAGGGCAGAGGATGGCAACCAAAATGATGCAGGGTCTGCACCAGAAGACATATGAAGAAAGACTAAAGGAGCTTAATATGTATACCCTTGAGGAAATAAGGGAGAGACGGGACATGAGAGAAACTTTCAAGTACCTCAAGGGAATCAACAAAGTCCAAGAGGGTAGTATCTTTCAGAAAAAAAAGATGTGGAAGAACAAGGGGGCACAATTTGAAGATAGAGGGGGGACGGCTCAGAGGTAATGTGAGGAAGTATTTTTTCATGGAGAGGGTTGTAGATGCATGGAACAGCCTCCTGAGGAGGTCGTAGGAGTCAAGAACAGTGGGGAATTAAAATGTATGGGACAGACATAAGGCAGTCCTAGTGGGGGGTAGGAGGAAGTAAGCTGTTGGTTAACTAGGATCTGCAGCTTATCTGTTAGGTAGGAAAATGGACAGACTAGGTGAGCCAAGCGGTCCTTATCTGCTGTCAAATTCTATGTTTCTATGTTTCTATGTAGGTAGTCCACATTTAAGTAACTATCTAGCGGCAGCTCTAATAAAAAAAAAAAAAAAATGAGCTAGCCTTCCATGCATCTTTGGCTGTTGCCGGTTTTAAAACCAAGAAGTTTATAGATTTCCTATGGCATTGCAACAGCCAAAGAAGAAGGTAAGGTAAGATAGTTAAATTCAACAAGGTTTAATTAACAAAAGTAAGTTAATTAGTCTGCAGACTACTTAGGTCACAGATCATCTTCAATAGATCCCTAGAATGGGGTAGCTCTACTAAAAACCAAAAATAAGCACAGTAAGTTAATTAGTCTGCAGACCACTTAGGCAGACACACAGCATCTTCAGCAGATCCCTAGAATGGGGTAGCCCTACTAACCCCCCCCCAAAAAAAAAGTAAGTTAATTAGTCTGCAGATTACTTAGGCAGGTCACAATTAGAAAATCTTCAGCAGTGCCAGTGTAGTGTAATAATTTGGGCTTCTGTAGATAGTGGCAGCTTTACTACAAAAAAACTTAATTTGACTGCAGACTGCATAGGCAGGTCATAGAAAATCTTGACCTTCCATGAAGAAAAAGTTTATACTGTATATAGTGGTGGGCAAAGTGGGCTAAATTCGTTCCGCGAAGTGATACGCGGGGTAACGCGGAATTCGCAAAGTGCTCTGCAATGCATTATAATGGGGAACGTAAAGTCCATTGATAACAATGACTTCACGTTACTCCGTCTTCCCCAAACCACTTCTCCACCAATTTTAAGGTGAAGTAACACTGAAATCAATGTACTTCACATCACTTCACCTTGTTATTGAGTTCCAAAGTGAATTTGCAGTGCTTCATGAGATTGCAGGTCACATGGGCTCTAGACTGTTCTGCACAGCCTCAGTTCTGTGTAGTGTGTGAGTAGTGGAAGATGGAGACAGTTTCCTTTCAGAGCTCTGCCATTCAGATCCTCTTAGATCTGTTAAAAAAGCCTTTTTGAACCATTTTTTTTTTGCTCAAAATTTATTGTTTGTGTGTGGATATTTAATGTTAATTTAGAACAGTCAGTCTGTGTACTGTGAAGAGTGCTTTGGGGGAAGGGCGTATCTGTGGTGTAGGTAGATTAACTGGGAGAAAAAGGCAGTCTTTGTTTTGGTTATGTTTTTCTTGTATTACTGTGTTAATGTACACACAGTAGCATTTTCAGTAATTCTTGGCATTTTTTTGCTGATTGTTGTGGTGCAGCAGTGTATAATTTCAATTTGTTTAAAACATTTGGTTGTATTACTAAAGGTTTTCAATTTGCTATGCATTACTTGTAGTGTGTGTGTGTGTGTGAGTGTGAGTGTTTGTGCTATGCACGTATGCCATTAAATCAGATACCATTTATTGTGCCACAGAGTAATTGCAGCAGTGTGAACCTGCTATCCACTGCACCTGCATGAATATTTTTTACTGCTTGTGGTATTTTTACTGGTAGTAGTGGACTGTTACTGCCGTGCACTGCTCCCCATGGCAAAAGGTATTGTTTTCCAAATTTGGATTTCTGATGGTGAGCACTGGTTAGGTATTGTTGTGTCTCTGTGTCTGCATCTCTTTAGTGCGCAGTGCAATCTTAATCTGTCTGTGCATTTGCATCTCTTTAGGGCCCAATCTCCATCTGTTACTTAAGTCACAGTTGTTTCTTTGGCTTCCCTTCAGAATACTGGTGTGGTGCACACAATTCAAGATCAAGTAATAATAACAAGGCTAAGTAGGCATTTCATGCTGGCCACTCCGCAAAGCGGAGTGACAACGTGCAGTGCCCACTTCGCGTTCACTTTGCCTGTGAAATTTAAATTCGCTGCATCTCTAACTGTATAGCTAATATGAGAGTTCTTCATGAGTTATCAAACTGGTCAGAATGACAGAACTGTGCTGCACATTTTTTTTTAATTTTTTAAGGAAAATTATCTTTTTTCTGTGTTTTGTGTGTTATCTTCTGTGCACTGGCTCACCACAACAAGCAGTGGACTTTCTTTATAATAAACTGAATGTTTTGAGAGGAACGAAAGTTTTGCACCAGTAAGAAAGAAGGCAACAAACGGAAGAGTAACTGCTCACAAGAATATACATACTACTAAGTATTGATATGGGAAGGAAACTGCAATATATATTTCTATATTTGTTAGTCAAACCCTGCTGCTGAAATAGGCACAAAATATGTAACTGAAAATTAAACTCTTTACTTTTCTTGAAAACTGAGAGGACAGTAGAGTGAAGGTATGCAGAACTGACTTGGGTAAGAAGTGCAGCTACTGCTGTCTCTTACCTACACTTAGTTTAAATCAGTTCTGTGCTTAAAATCACTTGTGGATAGGGGTGTGCGAAATAAAAATTCCACCAGTGTAATTTCTGTGAAAATGCAAATTTTGCTTCCGCAAAAGTTCAGAAATCATTTCTCAACTTTTGAGGAAATTCCACCATAAAACTGCAAAATAAATATACAGACTGTGGGTTAATTTATAAATTGCTGGAAAAAACATCCGACGAACGGATCACTGTCAGTGGTCAGTTCTGACTTTTTTTTTTTACCACAGTATAATTCATTAATCCACCCCTCTCTGATCAGGGGTCCCAGTAAATAAATAAATAAATAAATAAAACCTCCAATCCCTCCCTCAGACCCTCCTGGTGTCTAGTGCCCCCCCACCCACCGATCGTGGGTCCCAAGTAAAAAATCCTTGATCCATGGTGTCTAGTGGTTCCCACCTCCCCTCCCGGAGATCATGGCACATGGGTCCCAGTAAAGAAGATACAAAAACTCTGATCCCTCCTTGGTGCCTAGTGGCACCTCTCACCCACTGATCATGGCCCCCAAAACACTTTATTTCCCTGGTGTCTAGCGGGCCCTCATCCCTATCCTAGAGTCCCTTAATCCACAAAAACAGCCTGCAGTCCACCAATTCATCCCTCTCTATTCACAGTATTCCCTGATGTCTAGTGGACCCCCCATCCCTGATCTCTTATACAAAAGGTAATCCCAATTCCCTGGTGTCTACTGGACCCCCATCTCCCCACCCCGACAGTTCATCTGCCACCACCCCCAGCCCTGAGTGACCAACTGGCACAACCCCCCCTTTTCTGCATTACCTGTGCCCACTGAACTGTCAGTCAATGACTGCATGGTTGTACAAGCACGTGCTCATTCACTGACAGTTCATTAAACTGTGGATAGAATGGATAGACTAAATTCCACAGTTTATATGCAGTTTTCTGCAGTTCACAAAAAAATCTGTGGAACCCAGCAAAAATCCACAGAAAATCCCAGTTTCACCAACGACTAAATTTCTGAAATTTCCACAAAATTTAGCGGATGTTCTGCCAAAGTGTAATTCACAACTTTCACCCACCCCTACTTGTGGAAGAATCTTTAAGGAGTTTTTTTTTGTATGTAAGGATTAGGAGCTAAAGAAGAAGCTATGATTGCCCAGTATTACTGCAGTATGTTGTAATAGTAGTTACTGCATTACATATGAACTTACAAAATTGACAGCAGAAAAAAAGGCCCACAGGTCTATCAAGTCTGCCCGATTGTGCAACTCTTAGTTTCATATCACTACAGCTGACTCACCTCCACCCAAGCTCCTCCCGTCCTCATCTTTCCTGGTCCATCCCCCCCCGGGTTCTTGTCTGTACTAACCTTGCCCTTGACTCTGTCCCAACCCCGCTTAAATCTATCCACTGTCCTTTGGCAACTAACTCCTCTAGCAGTGCGTTCCAACCCACCACCACTCTATCTGTGAAGTAGTGTCTCCTTATCTCCCTCCTAAACCTTCCCTCTTCCAGCTTCAGACTGTGCTCCCTAGTGACCCTTCCCCTTTAAGAGGAACAATTCTCCTTTCTTGGCTTTGTCTACGCCATTCAAGTACTAAAAGGTCTCTATCATGTCCACCTTTCCTTACTGTTTTCCAGTGAGTACATATTGAGCATCTTCAACCTTTCCATGTACAGCAACTCCCCTAGTCACATTAGCAATTTTGTAGCCCTATGCTGCACCCCCTTCAGTAATCTCACATCATTTTTGAGGTATGGAAACCAGTACTGTACACAGTACTCCAAGTGTAGCCTCACCAGTGATCTATACAATGGCAGGATGACCTCCCCCTTTCTAGAGGTGTTCTCTCTGGCAATACACTACAGCATCCTAGTTGCCATTGCTGCCACCCTACTACATGGTGCTGATACCTTCATGTCCTCTGTGACTATTACCCCCAGGTTCCTTTCCTCCTCTGAATCTGTTACCTGCACTCCCTCCAGCTAGTAGCTGTTCTTCGGATTTCTGGCTCAGAGGAGCATGACCTTGTACTTCTTAGCATTAAACCTCACTGCCACTCAGTGTTTGAGTTTAGCTAGATCCTCTCTGAGTGCTTGCCTCCCTTCCTCATCATCCACATTTGCTCAAATGTTAGTGTCATCAGCGAACAGGCTGAAATTACTCTTGATCCCCTCTACAATGTCTCCAGTGAACACATTGAACAAAACAGGGCCAAGCACTAAACCCTGCAGTACCCCACTTGTTACTGGCCTTGGTTTGGATGTCTCCCCTCTTACAACTACCCTCTGTTTTCTTCCCTGCAGCCAACTCTCAACCCACTTCTCCAGTTTCCTCCACCCCCCATGTCCCTCAGCTTGCTCATTGTCTTCCTGTATGGCATGGAGTTGAAAGTCTTGCTCAAGTCCAGATACAGGACATTCATAGCATGGCCTTCATCAACTGCCCTAGTGACCCAATCGAAGAAGTTGATCAGGTTAGTTTGGCAAGATCTTCCCATGACAAACACATGCTGTCTCTCATCCTGTAGACCATAGCTACTGAGAAAGGTTGTCAACCTCTCTTTCAGAATGGTCTCCATCAACTTTCTTACTATGGAAGTCAAGCTCACCGGTCTGTAGTTGCCCGGCTGGTCCTTGGGTCCACTCTTGTGAAGGGCACCACATGAGCTATAATCCAGTTCCAGGGTACATTCCCCATCTTCAAGGATGTGTTGAACAGGTCTGTCAGAGGGCCTATCAACACCTCTGCAAGATCCTTCAAGACCCTTGGGTGTACACCATCTGGTCCTGGTGTCTTGCCCACCCGTAAGGCTTTATGGCCCTTTAGACCTTTATCCTTTTGGATGACCCCATCTGTTATCTCTGCCCCCTCCACCCTAGCCCCCTTCCCCTGCAGTATTGGGCCACCCCATTCTTTCATGAACACCAAGCAGAAATACTCATTGGGTGCCTCTGCCTGATCTTTCCCTTATTATACCCATCATCCTCTCTGCCTTGAGTCTAACAGTGTCATCCCTACAACTCCTCATCTCCCTTATGCATTTAAAGAACACCCTTTTCCTCTCTCTGATCCCCTGAGCCAACTTCAGCTCCTTTGCTGCCTTGGTTGCCCTGGTCACCTGCCTAGATGCCTTTGTGAACACCTCACTGTCCTTCTCAAGCCCAGATTTTTTAAACTTAATGAAAGTCAATTTTGTTTCCCTCTCCTTCCCCTCTACTTCCTTGCTGAGCCAGCTAGGTTATTTTTTTACCTGGTCTGCTTACTCTATGATTTGACACATGTGTTTGTGGCCTCATTCAGCCACTTCCTAATGATTGCCCACTTCTGTTGAGCCTCCATCCCTGGGTTAATTTCAGCAAAATACCTCCTCTAGGATGCTGCCCATTCTGGCAAAATCTGCCTTCCTAATGTCCAACACTCTTGTCCTGGTCTTAGCTGACTCCCTCCCTGTGTTGAGGAGGAACCAAACTGAGCCATGGTCGCTTCCTGCTACTGGGTCCTGTACTACCACATACTGAACTTGGTCCCCATTTGTTAGCACCAAGTCCAGTATGTTCCCCTCCCTAGTAAGATCCATCAACCCTTGCACTAGGTAGCTGTCTTGGTTAACATCCAGTCTGAAACTAAGAGGACCCACTCCTCACATGGAGCTTGAGGTAAAACTGGCCAATTTTGGCAGTGAAAAGTTTAAATATGTTATGCTGTGTGTGGGGGGGGTGGTGTGCACTAGTATCTTTGGATTGTATGTTGTATGCCACAACCTAGTAGCACCCCTTAGAAGAAATGTGAATTCCAGTGTGTGTGAAGTAACATAAAAGGTTTGAACATGCTATTTTTGGATTTGTTTGCATTTTTGGGCGTCTGTGGTGCTCCCTTTTAGCATGCTCCCTTTGAAACACTTGTCTAAAATCCTTGATGGGAGCACAGTTTATAAAGGAAGTCAATTAGACACATTAGCCATTGAGGCACTGGAAAGTTAGGGACTAAATCGAAGGGTCCCACCTTGACGTTGGTGATTTAGCTTACTCAATTTGGAATTTCAGTCTGAAACTAAGAGGACCCACTCCTCACATGGATCTTGAGGTAATAATAGCCAAATTTGGCAGTGGAAAGTTTAAATATGTTATGCTGTGTGGGGGAAGGGATGGTGTGCGCTAGTATCTTTGGATTATACTGTATGTTGTATGCCACAACCTAGTAGCACCCCTTAGAAGAAATGTGAATTCCAGTGTGTGAAGTAACATTAAAGGTTTGAGAATGCTATTTTTGGATTTGTTTGAGTTTTTGGGGGTCTGTGGTGCTCCCTTTTAGCATGCTCCCTTTGAAACCCCTGTGTAAAATCCTTAATGGGAGCACAGTGTATAAAAGAAGTCAATTAGATACATTAGGCACTGGAAAGTTAGGGACTAAATTGAAGGGTCCCACCTTGACGTTGGTGATTTAGCTTACTCAAATCGGAATTCCAGTCTGAAACTAAGAGGACCCACTCCTCAGATGGAGCTTGAGGTAAGAATAGCCAATTTTGGCAGTGGAAAGTTTTAATATGTTATGCTGTGTGTGTGTGGGCGGGTGGTTGGTGTGCACTAGTATCTTTGGATTGTATAGCATCCAGCAGTACCTGTTCCCTAGGGTGTGCTGTAGTTACTGTCTGCCAGTCAACCCCAGGTAGGCTGAAGTCTCCCACTATAACTGTATTCCCTTTGCCACTGACCTTTCTGATTTGCTCCCCCAACTCCTTATCTCCCTCCTAGCACTGTGAGGGTGGCCTGTACACCACCTCTATCCTGAGCTTCTTACCTTTAGGGCTTTGGAGCAATACCCATATGGCTTCTGGCCTCCCCTCATACCACTCCTCCATGGTACACAATATCCCCTGCAGAACACCTTGTATCCTGGGATAGTGAGATCCCAGTCATGGTACTGGGTGGCCCAGGTCTCTGAGATGGTAGCAATATCTACCTCTCCCTCCACCATTGTTGCCTGGAACTCTGCCACCTAGTTTGCTAAGCACCATGTATTCAAGGATACTACAGTTCACCTTGTGTCCTGCCCCTCCTCTTCCGGTCTTTCTTCCTTCCACTTTTGTGTTGGTAACTTCTCCTCATTCTCCTCCCTCCCTGGGGGGTGAGGCCTTGCGGTCTCCCCTGGAAGTTGCCTCCTTCCTACTATCTGACTCAGACCCCCCTCCTCAATTTAAATCTATGTTGTTTTTAATGTACTTCTCCAGCCCCTTTCAATGCCCTTGTACCCATGATGTTGAGATGCAGCATGTCCCTGGCATAAAGCCCCTTATTGTTCCATGTCTCACTGTACTCCCCTACTACTGTACTACATTTATTGAGGTCTGAGGGGTTTACACATGACACACATGGAGCAAAGTCTTCAAATACACAAATGATGTTCATTGCATCCCATAAACAGATTTTCATAGAAAAGTTAAAAATAATTGACTTTCTTCTTAAGTTCTGTAACAAGGGGCTCTATAAGAAAGTGCTCACACAAGCAAAAGAGATTAAATAGCTGTGTGGCATGTTCACAGCTGCATATTTTCATAAATCATAGGCTTCAGCTAATGGGAGGTCACAGAGGTGAACATGAAGTAATATGGTCCTGAAGCAACTGTATGGTTTTAGAATAAATACAATGAAATTTGCAGCAGGATTGGAGATGTTAATGAACTTGCGTCATGAGCACATTAGCTCCTTGTGACCTCTGATATCTCCCATTAGGTGAAGACTGCGATGCTGAGAATTACTGAGCTCAGAGCATGACAGTATTATTTCTGTCACCCTGGGTGGTGCAACCCACTCATTTCCCCATCGCATGTGTACCCCCTTAACTTCACAGATTATTCTTCTAAATGTGAAGTGTAGAGTGCAAATGATATAAGGAAAGAAAGTTCTGAGGGGTTTGCACATGCAACACAAGGACCAAACTCCTCTACAAATTAAAAATATCCCAATGTTTATTAAGCCCCATAATCAGTTACAAAGAATTCACTTTCTTCTGCCTTCTGCTGTAGCGAGGTAGAAAATGTTTTATAGCTGCTACAAAAAAGATTTATAACATACTTTGCATTTGGCTGCTATCTTATGTTATACATGAATGTCTATTTTGAGGTAACATTAGAATGGAATGCACTCATAAGGTTGCAGTTTATAGTGATGAAAGGCAACTGTTACGTTTCATAACAGCCCAATACATATTGACAGTTGGGTATCAGCTGCAGGCAGCAGTATTTATTTAGTTTTTGTTTACTGAGTAGGTGCACTAGACACATAAGTGACTATTTTCAGACACGACCTGGGAGGTTGCAACATGACAGTCAGAAAAGCAAAGAAAATACAGCAAGTATCTGAGTACAATGGATACAGCAAGCTCAACATTGTATCAGTGCTCCAGTTGGGGGGGAAAAAAAACAGAAGCACACAATGTTAAGGGTCTTTCAACACTTCCTACTATAATAGCATGTTTCACTCACCCTGCATTATGCAGCACAACCAAAGCAAGTGGTGACAGTAACAGAGTATAACTGAAACGGTCAGGTAGTATCTGCACAGTGCTTGCCCGTGTAATTGAAGAAGACATGTTTTAAAAATCAGTAACACATAAAGTTCAGGTCGAATTAAGATGCTGAAAAGTGCCTCAAGAGCATGGTACTTGCATTTGAGCTCTTCCAACCCCCCAACCCTCCCATCCTAGGCCTAGAGAGGACACAGTTTGCTGGATGCAGGAAACATTGATTTGTGAATTATAACACATCTGTATGAATGGGAACCTTTGGAATTTTATGGCTGCAGGAAAATGTGTCATGTCTGAGACTATAGTTAGATAGTTAATCTATGTATAACTTAGTTCACATTTTATTAACTATCAAAATGCAGCACCGTAACACCAACCAAAGCATTGAAACCCCAGTTACTGCACACCACAAAATTGCAATCACTTTAGGGTCCCATACTTAACAAAGCATTGAGAAACATGTCTCTAGCTTGCAGAGTTCATAGTCAGTTGTAAGTAACACTTCTCACAAGATAACATTCCTCCTTGGAACATTAGGCTACATTTAGATAGTTAATATAGAGAATAATGTATGGGCAACCATATACAACAAGGCTGTGTTTCCATCGAGGGGTTGAGATGACAGCATATGAACCTCAAGAGAGGAAGCCCAGGGTCCATGCTGTCATCTCAACCTGATGAAGCTGTCTTTCAAGTGTGTGTGGTTGACCATATTTTATTTTTATAGTATATGTTTTTACACTAGAGTGACAGACCCTCACTGAAGTGAAAACAAAAAATCTTGCCATTTCTTTGTTCTACTCCCATATCAAAATCAAATTTCCAGACTTTTGAAAGGTAGAATCTATGACTTTGGGCACTGGGTGGTTAGTAAGTAGCTAGGTGTAGCATAAATGAGAAATTTAAAATTGTATGACCTTTGAACTGTGCATAACAACTGTTCGGAATGCGCTTAACAACACTTTAGAATGTGCATAATGGTTTAGAATGTGCTTAACAAGGATTTTGAGCAGGCTAATTTTTATACGTAACAAAGGGTAACCATATACTATATATGTATTAGGTAGTCCACATTTAATTAATTATCTAGAAGCAGCTCTACTTGAAAAAAAAGTAAGTTAATAAGACTGCTTGGGCAGGTGACAGTTAGAAAATGTTTAAAGCTACTTATGGTATTGCAATAGCCAAAGATGCAAGTAAGGTAAGGCAGTTAAATTCACCAAGGTTTAATTAACAAAGTAAGTTGGGTCCTATATGTAATAAAGCATTGAAAAACATGTATTTAGCTTGTAGAGTTCATAATTAGTTGTAACTAGCACTTTTCATAAGATAAAATTCCTCCTTGGAACATCAGGCTACATTTAAATAGTTAATCTATGTATTAGAGCATCTTCAGCAGTTCCCTAGCATGAGGTAGCTCTACTAAAAAACAAAAAAAAGCAAGTTATGTGTTATTTTAACCCTTATTGTTTTTAGGTGTCTTGTATACATTTTTTAAAAGCACACATTGTTATTGACAAACTGCAAAGAAAAAAGTCAACAATACAGTACTGACGAGTAGCCAATCAGACATGCAATATCTAATTTTCAATACGGTCTTGCTATATGTATATTAATATCTGTGCCTGTTGTGATACAACTGTTGTGATACCCTGCCTAATTTATGTAATGCAGGACAGTTCTCCTCCCAAAACATTTGCCGTGGGCAGTTAAGCTATTTTTGTATCCCCCACACCCTTGTATAACTGCATTTCTGAAGTGTCACAGGGAAACTAGAGAGACAGATCTCATTGTCATTGAGATTCTGCTTTAACTCGAGATACTGCTGAAATCGCTAAATGTTTTTGGCTCTGTGAACAGCTGTTCCATGGAGGGATTTCATCTTGTGAGAAGTGGGACTTATAACTAAATATGGACCTTTTAAGCTACAGCGATATTTCTTTAGCCATTGTTGAGTAGGGGACCCTACAGTGATTGAGTCTTTGAGGTGCAGACTAATTGGGGTTTTCACCAGTTTGGGTTGCTGTTATGAGACTATAGTTAGATAGGCAATCTATGTATTAGTTAGTTCACATTTTATTAACTGTCTAAATGCAGCATTATAACAACAACCCAAAGCACTAAAACCCTAGTTACTGCACACCAAAAAAAACTCAATCACTCTAGGGTCCTATATATATATATATATATATTCTTTTTTTTAAATTAAGTCAGCTTTATTGAGTTTCCAAGATATACACACCATGATACATACAATACAAAACAAAACATATACTGTCATACATACATACATACATACACATGTCCCTCCTTCCCCCCTTCCCACCTTCTGTCCACCCCCCTCCCATTTGGCATCAGAGTGGTACTATCATGAAGAGAGTGCAGGGACTATCCAGTCCCTGCAGCAGGATTAGTTTGCATTGTATAAAGGGTGTGCAGTTTTCCCAATTTATTTTATACCTGGGCAGGCAATTATGCAAGCTGGCAATCATATGTTTGGTTCTTAGATTGACCAGCAGTTCTTGTAACCACTCCATATATGAAATACTCTCTGCATCATGCCAATGATGCAACACTAGTTTTTTAAGTGATAAGGCTATCATAGCCATATAATATCTACGTTAGTGTACATCCACCCCCCATAGTCACCTACCAAACATGTTTCTAGTATCAAGAGTTCCTCTATGCCCAGCAGAGGGTCATCTTTTTATCTAATGGTTGACCATACTGAAGCTATTTGGGGACATTCCCAGAATAGATGGAAGAAAGTGCCCTCTGCCTAATGACACCTTACACATTGTGGAGAAGGAACTCTACCCATTTTATAGAGCTTAGCTGGGGTCAAATGCATATTATCGAGCATCTGGAACTGCATAATCCTCAACCGGTCTTGTGTGATGTAAGTGTAACTATTCTTCCATATCTTGCCCCAGTCTAATTCTCATTGAGGAAATTGTGAGGACCAGTATCCAGAGGCCCCATCAATGGAGGGGAAGGCCCTGTCATAAAGACTAGCATATATTTTGGACACTTCGTGGGGCAATACAGCTAAGGTAGTGAGAGAATACATAAAGTCTCCAGCACCTTCCTCCTCCATGGATAGCTCACTTTTATTTAACAACTTGTGATGAATTTGGAAAACTTAAAAAATTTGCATTCTCTCTATATTATAGAATCTCATAATGTCTCCAGAAGTGAGACATACCCCTTCTGTAAAAGAATCATTATGACTTGAATCCGCTAGTTGTGGAATCCAATGTGTCTATATTGTCTTACCTCCTATTTAAAGTAGGATTCTCCATAAGTGGCTGTTTTGGGTCCTTATTATGTTTGTATTTCAAGAAGGAGCAAAGCTGGGTGTGAATCCTCGCCAAGACTGAGATGGGTGAATTATGCAACCCAGTGGGCAGGTCTTTTGGCTTAATGTGCATGAGGGTGTTCAGAGACACTCCCTTCGTGCTTATTAGTTCCTTTTCTATTGTGAGCCATATGGGCACGTATGGGAGTGCCCTCAAATCCTTCAGCACTGCAAGCTAGTGTAGGTATGTACTCACCTGGCTAGCCCAATAGTACAACCCAAAGTGCGGCAGCCTAAGGCCCCCCCCTCGGGTTTTGGGAGCAGTCATTTTATGATACGCCCATCTCTGGGGTTTGATCAACCATATGAAGTCAATGATGATCGCATGTACTTTTTTATTTTTTTTTTAATTTTCTATTTTTTCCGGGCAGGGCCCCATCCTACCTCGGCCCTAGTCACGGCCCCCCGGAGACCTCCACCACTGCCTATGGCTGCTGAGATCCCTCAGTCACCCCCGGCTTGCCCCCCGGAGGGTGGGGCCGTGGCCACCTTCACTGGCGACCCACGGGACTTATGACTGGTTGGGGATCTGCACCGATGGTGGTGTCTTGAGGTCCTCCGGGGAGGGCGTCATGTGCACGGTTGCCCTTGCCTCGGTTTTTCCTCCTTACGGAGGCGGGGACGTGCAATGACACAAGCGTCTGCCCCGCCTCCCGGAACTGCATGCGTCGGTCGCCTGAGGTCCCCCAGCCTCCGCTAGGAGCCCTCAGTGTGCCGATGGCTTCCCTCACCCTCCCCTCAGAGAAGGAGAGCAGTCCTTGGGATGCTCTATCCTTCTCCCCCTGGCCGGCAGTCCAACGATCCAGGTCCATTGCCGAACCCGGGTCGCCGGTGTCGCAAGCGGAAATCCCACCGCTGCGCCAATGGGCCAGCTAATTGATCGCATGTACTTTTTTAAACCACTTAAGGGGCAGCCATAAGTTTAGCAAATTGATCTGATAAAAAATTCTTAGTAATATGTTCACTTTTTCCAAGCAAATACAGCCCCATAGGGATAGAGGTAGGGCTTTCCATTGAGCTAAATCTTAGTGGACTACATAGAGTAATGCATCTAGACTGAGTTGCCACATCCTAAGGTCACTCCTAGCCAACTTTACACCCAAATATTTAAGACTTTTGGGGGACCATTGTATTCCAGCTTCCACTATCTCACTTTAAAAGGTTCTAAAATTTAGAGGGAAAACTAGGGTTTTGTCCAAATAGATTTTGTAGTTAGAAAGCAAACTATATTCTCTAATAGTCTTTAATGTGGCCTAGATAGAGGTCCATAGTTGTGAGAGGTATAATAGTATATCATCCGCATATGCAGATAGAGTCACCTCCTGGGACCCCAGCTTTATGCCCTGTATCCCTGAGTTTTCTTTGAGCTTTATAAGCAGAGGCTCTAGATAAATATTGAACTAGAATAGCAATAATGGGCAGCCTTGCCTAGTGCCCTAATATAATGGAAAGGTGGAAGAAAATACCCCGTTACAATATATTCAGGCACTCGGGTTCACATATAGGGCAAGTATCCATTGGATAAACCATGGGGGAAATCCAAACCTGTGCAGTGACCAGAATAAGAATTGCTAATCAACTCAATCAAAGGGTTTCTCCATATCCAGAGACATCAGGACAGATGAATGGCCCAAGTACCTGGAAACGGAGAAAATGTGGGCCAATTTGCGTAAATGGTCTGATGAGGACCTCCCTGCCATAAAGCCAACCTGTTCTTGCCCTGTTAAGGAGGGGAGCAATCTGCTCAACCTTATCACCAATAGTTTGTCTAAAATTTTGATGTCATAATTCAACATCAAGATCGGTCTGTAACTAGTAACTTAGTCTTCCTCTTTCCCAGGTTTGTGTAGCACTATTATAGAGCTTCAAGTAATCGCTGATCTATAAGGTTGGCTGAGAGCATGCATTGCAACAACTTGTGCAACCAAAGCATTAATTGTTAAGGCAAATACCTTATAAAAGTTGGGGGAAAACCCCATCTGGGCCTGCGCGTTGTCCAATGGCAAGGTTTTGATAGCCATCTGGATATCGGCCTCTGTGATGGGGGCTACCAAGCTTTCCTTTTGATTTTATTTTAAAGTCGGCAGTGGTATGGCAGCAAGATTATTATCTACTGCCTAGGTGTCTGGTAAGTCCGACATTGGCCTATACAGGCTACGATAATATTGCTCAAATTCGGTTACAGTTTCCTTCTGAGTAACTTTAAGGGACTCATCTGTTGATGAGCGGATGAACTTTATAATTCTTGATGCCTCTTGTTTCTTAAACCTTAGGGCCAGAAGATGGTCTGCTTCTTCACCCTAATCTATATAAGTTGGCCTGGTTTTCAATATGGCAAGTTCAGCTTTTTCACTCAAGAACTTGCTGTATTGATCCCGAAGCCCTATAAGTTTTTACCTATCCTTTTCTCTGGTGTTTGGTGACAGGTGTGCTTCCAGCTTACGTATTTGGGATTAGAGTTCTAAGGCCTTCTTTTCATGCTTGCATTTCCTAGTAGATGCTAGGCATATTAATTCTCCCCATTCCATATCAGCTTTACCTGTGGAGTTCAGGTTAGCCGAAGTCAAGTGATCAATTGAGTTAGACACTTGCTTGATTACCCACTCCTCTTTTAACAGTTGGTTATTGATTTTCCAGATGGTTTCTTTTTGCTGATTAGGGGAAAAAGAAATTTGGTACCATACTGAGGAGTGGTCTGAGATCACGCCTGGGTCTATTCCACAATCCAGTATGCCCGTCAGGAGTGTTTAGATAACCAGAAAGTAATCAATTCTGGATGAGGTTCCATGCACCATGGAATGGAACGTATATTCCCTGGAACTGGGGTTCAGCATTTACCAGGGATCACAAAGACCAAAGTGGTTGAATAAGTCATGTAGAGATCTCTGAGCTGGAGACAGGCCTTGTTTCCTCCTATCTGACAAATCAGATAGGAGGAAACATGACCTATCTGACAAATCAGATAGGCCTTGTTTCCTCCTATCTGATTTGTCTAGGTCTGGAGTAAATGGGAGGTTCCAATCTCCCCTCAGGAAAATAGGGAGAGTTAGGAAGGGGGTCAAAATAGAAAACAATTCCATGAAAAATGAGGCAGTGTCTGCACTGAGACCATAAATACAACCCATGACTACCTCTGTCCACTCCAATGTACCTCTGAGAAATAAGTAGCTCCCATTTGGGTCACGAATACATTGTACACAGACAAAGGACATTCCCTGTGAATGTAATATGGCTACCCTTCTACTCTGTGCTGTTCCCTGCTGTATACACCTGACCAATATATTGTCTGTGGAACAGATTTGCCTCAGTTTCCAATAAGTGTATTTCTTGCAGACATGAGAGATCACCTTTGAGGTACTGGAGATGTTTAATAATATGATACCTTTTAGATTCGTTATGGGCCTCTTGAAAATTCCATGAAATGATTTTCATGTACTTAGACATCTCATCTGCCTAGTTGTGCTCCCCAGATAGAAAACTGACACCATTGTTTCCAGCAGTCCTGTGTCCCTTAACTTTCCTGATGCCAAACCGTCCCTAACCCCATCCCCAGAACAACTCCATGACAACCGACATGTCTCCTCCCACTGAGGCCCCATAAACACTGCAACATTTATTTTTATTTATTTATTTTTTTGTTGACCAGGTAAGTGCACTAGACAAATCCTGCCTATTTTCAGGCTCGACCCGGGGAAGGGGGATACAGATGAATGACAACTGACCTTGAACCAGATTAAGCTGTTGGTGGTATTTTTTGTGAATGGAGGAAATTTGGCCATTGCACCAGGGAAATTCCCCTACTCTGCTGGCGCTGGGAGGCCAGTAGGGGCATGCAAGGGTCAGTAATGGCCTCTGCAAGGCAGACAGAGGAGGTGGAGGAGGTGTTGGGAGCGGTCTCTGTAGAGAGACGGTCAGTTTTTGAAACAGAGCAGTCGGAGGTCCCGACGGTCTTGAAGCTTAATACCACTGGGTCAGTGCATATACAACGAGCAGTACTGTGTTTGTCGAGTTACTGACCTGCATCACTCCCGCTTGGACATCAGGAGATGGAATAGCAGCTTTTCCAATGGAACCTTCAGTAATGCCACGCTTTCTGCATCAGAACACATTGTGGCGGCTCAGAGGAAGACGGATGATCGGAACTGCAGAGTGAGCACGGCTCTCTTTCCTGGCGTCACATGTGTGGGAAGCAGCAGGAATGGCCTGGAGGAGCACGAGCTCACATCCTGGCGGCAGAGATTATGGCAAGGAGACCAGATAGTAATCAAATGGAGGACAGTGCAGCTTCATGCTCAAACTACAACGAAGGTGGAAGCCAAAATCCTCCTATAGTTTTGGGAACTCAGAAACAGGCTTCTCCTGCCACTTCAAACAATGATTTTTCTACATTTACTTTGGACAAAGAGGCAGGCTTTGTATTTAAACAGCAGGCTACTACCTCTGTGCATTGTGAAAATGGTGACAATATTGTCTATCAAGCGAGAACTGGCTCTCAAGTGGGGGTAACAGATTTTTCTTTACTGACACTGGAAAAACCCTGAAATAGAAACTGTAACCCAAGATAAAGTGTCCTTCACTTTGCCTTCACTTCCTATAACAGACATGATGCCAATTGACACCGCAAGCAGCCTTAACAGCTGCAGGGTGGAAACCTTTGGGGCAAGGGATCTGGACCCTGATACTGTGTGGGATAGTTCTTTGATCTTAACAAACATGTTGCTACATGGCATCCAGATAATCCTAAGGCAAAACCTCTACCTGTTTCAAATTAATGGAGACTCAGGCAGGGGGTATAGAGGGAAATCCAGTTCATAATGTGTGTTTAGATACTAAGGGTCAGGAGACGAAAGGTGACGCTGTAGCAGATAAACCTCTTATGTCAAGTCTGTTTTCTCAAAGTAAAAGGGAAGCAGCGCCCAGGAAAAATGCTGTGCACATCAGGTATAAGGGAGGGCTAACGGACAAACCAGACAGCTATTACGTGGGTAAATTGTTATTGAAGGACTCTTTGAAATTTCTACCTAGAGATGTTTTTGCATTTATCCATATTTCGGGGGAAGACAACTTTGATGTTAGTTTTCGTTCCCCAGCCCTACTGGATCTTTTCTGGGATCGATATAATCAGGTTAAGTTTCCCCTCTGGTCCCCTTTTCTGTTATTCCACTGTCTAAACCCCTAACTAAATTAGCACAGTTATGTTTAGAAACGAAAGTGTGCATGTTGAAGATATCACCTTTGGCTAGCACAAAAATGCTGAAATCCAAAGTGAGCCAGAACCTATTTTGGATGCCGAGCAATTTTGGACTGGAGGTGGAAATTTAAAGTTAAATTACGCCAGATCGACTTCAGGGTATTGAACACATCCCAACCTCCTTTTGTTAGGCAGGATAGGGGGTAGTGTTTTATAGTGGTCAGCCGAGCATGCTACAGGTGTGGGGCTAAGAATCATCTATCAAGCACTTGTGACCAGCCCAAATGTGATAACTGCTGGGAAATAGGGCATGTTACTATGTTTTGTCATAACCCCATCAAATGTGATCTTTGTGAAGAATCAAACCATGCCTTTAGGGAATGTCCTTGGGCAACACAAAATAAAACCAATTTGAGTGAAATCTGATTCTCTTATACAAAAGCCCAAGAAGACATGAGTCACCAAAGTTGAAACAACCTCTTATACCCCCAAACCCAAACAGGTTCACCAAGTGTGATACGAAGCAAGTAGGACAAAAGGGAATGTTAGGAAAACAAGTGTTCCGATTTCCTTACAGCCAGTCTGTTATGTAGATTCGAAAGAAGGCTCCGGGGACACAGAAGAAGTAGTCTCGAAACCTCCACTCCTTCTTAGAAGATCGAGTAGAACTCAAAAAACTATAGTGCTTCCTGACTCTGAAGGAATAGATACCAAAAACTCCTATGAGGCTTTGAGTTGGGGAGATTCAGAGGTTGAACTAGGTGACACAGACTCACAAGTTTCAGTACAAGATGGCTTGGGGACCATGAGGGATGATTATAAAGGGAAAAAAAAGAAAAGAGAAAAAATAATTCAAGCTGTTTCATTCTCCTTTCAAATCTTAAAATATGGAGTGTACATTTTCTTGGGCATCCCTAAATACACATAGCTTGTTGAAACCAAAAAAGATATGCACTTTTCATATGCTACATAATCTTAGCTATTCAATTATATTTCTTCAAGAAACATGGATGTGTAATAAGATGCAGTGCTCTGCTTTTGTCAGGGATTGGCCTTGGGGTCCATCTTATTGGTCCTTTGGGGAAGACAAGGCAGATGGTGTGGGTATTCTTTTTAATTCTTTCAACTTTATTTTACACAAATGAATTGACTTATGTCCCGGACGAACATTAATACTAGAAGGGACTTGGTTCTCCTTTACCCCTCGTCTAATTAATATCTATAATCCCCAGACAAAATCTGGTAGGGTGACTTGTATGAGACAAATACAACCTTTCTTGGTAACTACTGTCCCTATTTTTTGGGGTGGAGACTTTAATTGTGGGATAACATTGAAAAAGAAAACTGAAACCTCAAAGAAAGTGTATTGTGACACGGTGTGTCTGTTAGATATTATTAAAGTGCTGACTTAATTTCCTGCATGAATAAACAGGCCTCGGTCCGGATAGGTACCTATTTCAAATGTGGCATCGGTTATACTATTGATCATCTTTTTGTATCCAAACATATCTCATTCCACCATTCTCATATCATTCCAGTGGAATTTTCAGACCACGCTCTTTTACTGACTCACATAGGCCTTACGAGCTCTATTCAGAAGCAGAAACCAAGATGGAAACTTAACACTTCCATGCTACAAGAACCTTTGGTTCTAAATTCTATTAAATTAATTTTACAAGCCAGACTATCTGTTTGTTTCTTATATCAAGATATGGGGATTTGGTGGTTAGAGACGAAAAATGATTGTATTAATTGGTTTAAGAAACATGGTAAATCCTGTCAAAAGAATCATTTTTTTCGCTATCTCCAACTTCAGACTCAGTTGCAAACATTATTATCCAGAGCCACTTCCACCAAAGAGAATTTTTCTTCACAAATTGCGGAAATTAAATCACAAATGAAACTCTTTCAGTACAACCGAGCAGGAACATTGCAAGCGTTATTTCAATCATTACGGAAATCGGTTTTTGTGACCCTTTGAACTATGTAAGCTGTTAGAGAGCATGGTTCTCTCTCTTTTACTTGATGGTGATAAGACCATTACTTCACTTACAAAACTAGAAGATTTAATTCATAAATATTTCAGGGATCTTGAGCCCTTCAAACTCCATCTCAAACCCAAATTAATAAAGTATTAGGATGCCCCATAACAAAGGCTTTACCACCAGATCTAGCTACCCTTACACAACCCTTTCTGAAAGAAGAAATTATGACAGCTCTAAAATCCTTAAAATCAAATGTTGCTCCAGGTCCAGATGGTCCCTCTAATTCCTTTTATAAAACTTTTTCTGAAGACCTAAGTTCTATTTTGATAATTGTGTATAATTTTTTTATGGATCAGGGAATTAGTATAGCATCTTTCCCAGATAGTATACAAACTTATATTTATAAATCAGGGAATAAGGGGTTATTTCGGAATTGGAGACCAATCACTTTGTTGAACTCCAACTATAAAATTTTGATGTCAGTAATCAATAATAGACTTAGAGAGTTGGCTAAATATAATTTTTCTCCAATCCAGCATTGTGGCATTCCCAATCGTAGCATTCAAGCTATGTTATATTCAATAAGAGACTCAATTGAAAAATCTAATGAGTTGGGAACCAGTGGTTTCCTTGTTTCACTAGACTTAGAAAAGGCATTTGATAGGGTAAATCATACTTTCCTATTTTCGATTAGATTTCTTTTCAAGTCCCCTTTCATCTTCGAAATTTAATTAAAACCTTTATAGTACAGGTAAAGTGTATCCCTTCCTTAATGGGACACTGGGACTGGATTCCGGTCAACTGTGGAGTTAGACAGGGTTGCCCTCAGCCCTGTTATATAATTTTTCTCTAGAACCTCTTTTAAGGTCTCTCAGCATGTCCCCTTATGGCAAGGGTTTAAATTTTCAGATTCGATACATTCTCTCACCATCCAGGCTTATGCAGATGATATTTGTTTGTTTTTTGCACACATCAACCAGCTTGAATCCTTTTTTACCAGTTTTAAGGAATATGCTGTTGTAGCTAACACTAAAATTAACTTACTTAAAACAAAAGGCTTAATTATAGGAGGGATCTTTCAAGCACCATTTGTTCTGAATTCAATCACATTTACAACAGAACCTATAACTATTTTAGGGATCCAATTTGGCCCACAAAATTGCCCAGCAGAAAATTGGAAGCTTGTCCTTGGAAAAATTGAACAAAAAGTTCTCAGATGGAAACGATATAGGTTTAACAAGGAGAAAAGGATTCAGGTTTTAAAACAATTTATTTTACCTTGTTTACAACATATGGCTGCAATATTTCTATTCCAGGCAACCTAGACACTAAGCTATATAGCATCTGTTTCCAGTTACTCTGGGGCAATAGATTGAACCGGTAAGAGATGTTATACATACCTCGGAAAAAAAGGGAGGCTTAGGAATGATTGACCCAGTCCTTTTTGCTTTACTATTTTTTCTCCAGTTCCTTAAAAGTTGTTTAGAAGGTTCAGATAGACAGGTCTTCCTTTTCTTAATAGCCTATTGAGAAGATATCTTACAGCTTGGTTACACTGTGCGCTAAACCTTCTACTCACCTAGCCCTACAATTTTTCTTCAACCTGCAGCACAGAAACTTTTAAATGGAAGGTTACAAAACAGCAAATATTATGATGTTCCTCGAAAACATTATACAAAGAATTATTAGCTTCTATTTTCCAAATACTCCAGAATTTAGGAATTGTCCACAAACTACGAATGAAGATATTTTAAGTCAACTGAATAATACAAGATTACCTGCTTTTATGTGGAAACCCAATGGCTTACCTTATATGGTAAACTAAATGTTAGGGGTACAGCTAAATACAAGGCTAAAACGGAGAGAATATCTCCATATTTAGACTGTACAGACCAAGAAGAAACTATGGAACATTTTTTTCTCCATTGTTCAATAACACGCAAAATATGGGATCATTTAGCTATTGCCTGGAATTTTCCTTGGATGGCTTACCTCACTTATGATATTTTAGTAATTGGGTCTTTTCCAGTTTCTTTTCAATCTTTCCATAAAGGAACTTTGCAGATATTTTTTGCTTGTTTAAGATATTGTCTCTGGCAAACTAGATGCCAATGGGTCCTATATCAAAGAAACCATCAGTTCAAGTTTTGAGCTTACGTTACAAATGTTTTAAATAATATTATTAATTCAGATGTTCAACGGTTTAATGTTATGAAAGTCAGAATGTGGTGGAAAGGGTTTCTCATATCATTAAATTTAAATAAGGGTAATAGTTAATCTCTATATTTGTTTTCTTTTTTACATTTCTTTGCTTTTCCTTTTTCTATCAGAATTTGTAAGAGATTTAGAGTATGGTTTAATAATGTGTTTTGTTTTTTTTCCCAAGTCTTTTATTTTAATATATGTGCCAATTCAGTATATATTGTTGAACCAGTTTTGGAATTGTTATTTTTCTTCTCTCCCCTTTTTCAATTGTTGACTACATTTTCCTGTTCTTTATTATTCAGTATGTATAATATGTGATTATTTTCAATAAAAATTACCCCTACTCTTTTCGAGAAGTACCATGGGATCTTTAACATCTACCTGAACTACTACCAGAACAGGCAGATGGGACCTCGCTTTAACATCTCATCCAAAAGACGGCACCTCAGGAGTGAAGCACCCCCCCCATACTGCACTACAGTGTCAGTATTGGGATATTAACCCAAGTGCCTGGTGTGGGGATAGAACCCACAGCCTACTGATCTCCTGGCCTCAGAGGCGAGTGTGCTACGTGCTGAACCACTGACACTGCAACATAAGAAACAGTGAAATGTAACTATGAGGTGAATCATAGTCCCCGTCCCAAAACCATAAAGTAAACAAATAATTAATGTTTATACCATAATGAAACAGTGAAGTCCCGTTCTCCCACCCACCAAATCATATTTTTCTCTGCCCATGATGTACTATTTCACCGACTAGTGCCCATCCCCCTCCTGCCCTCCCCTGAAAATGCATTTAATATCTGTAACTCAAGGGGGGCCCCCTTATTTGAATCGAACCAAAATGTACATAGAACCCCCTTATAGGTGAGCATCCCCCTCCCATTTCCCAAATCTAAACCTTTTATGCTTCTAGTCCCCCACCAACTGCTAACTCCTCTGATCTTGGAGCAGGCATTCGGTGGGGTAGACCATGTGGCAACCTTACAACTCTCCAGTCTACTGATAATATTCAGAACATTAATAAATTCCTAAACATTAGCCATTTGCAGGTTATGACTGATTCCTGGTATTCCTGTATCAGAAAGAGAACGTCTGTTTGACCTGTGAAGCATTTACCGGTGCACTTATAGGCAATAAGCATTGAATGCTCCTCTCTTCAGTGATTGTCTATTATTAAACCTGTTTATGCCAAAATAATAAGTTACCACCAAAGAAATCAAAAGCCACCAGATAATTGCAGCTGAGTCTAAAATAGGTGCAATGTTCCTTGATACACTCTCAAGCACTTCATCATAAAAGAAACACGAGTTCCCAAGTCACATTCAGTAGCGGTGCAGCAATATGCTGTTTTGGCCTGAAGTTACTTAAAACAACTGCAAATGTCGAGGACATTCTTCGGACCAAGAAACATCAGTGCTTGGGTCCCTGTTGTTGACATAGATCCTAGCCCACTCCCCGGGTGACCAAATCAAAGAAAGCTTTCACTGTTTCTTCCTCAATCCTCTATGTGCGTTCACTACTGCTGCTCATAAAAATCAAGATGTCCATCTCTCCATACAAATTGCGGTTGATTAGTGAGCGAACTGACTCAGTGCTGAATAAAAAGGGGGGAGATATTAAGGTTAATTTTATAGTATTGAAAATCAGAATGCTTCTGTGGCAGATCATTGCTCTAGAGTTCAAATCCAGAGAAATAGCATTACACTTGTCCTTTAGTTTATTAAATCCCTGTGATGCTAGGCTACATTCCTTTCAGCAGTTCTTAAACAGGTTGGGTAGTGCTTCCATCAGTACTGTTTCTGCTACTGTAATTTCAGGTTCTCAGAACTGGTCCAGCTACTGGATAGGAACACTTGGAATCTTGCTGAGTATCCCATTCTAAACTTAATACCCACAGCAATCAATTTGGTAACTATGGGGTGAAATGAGGCACACTGTTGTCTTACTGAAGCTGGTAAATCCTGCACCACCCGTAGCTTAGCTCCCTCCCATTTGACTTCTTGCAACTCCTTAATTTTGTTTAGGAAATGTCACCATTCCAAGTAGTTCAAAAAATGAAAGATTATGGGCGGGGTGGTGCTCCAGCAGGAGGCATGAGGAGCAAAGCTTGGTGCGATCTTTCTTTGGTGTAGGTAGGCCCATATGGAGATGGGCCTGCTAGTTGGAGTATCAGCTTTTGGGTGACTAGGACGGGGCTGGGGTCCTCTTCCTTATCGGGCAGACCTATTATTACCGCATTATTCCTCCTGCTCCGACTCTCCAGATCTTCTACTTTGGCTTCAAGATGGGTCATCCTTTGTTTGGTTGCCACTAGTTCAGGACCCACTCATTTGACTTTCTTTTCCAGGGATCTGATTCGGACCTCACTGTCCCCAGTTCACTTGGACAAATACTCCAGAGCAACAGCCGTGGATTTAAATTCGGAAGTAAGCAATCTCAGGTCTTCCCTGAAAGGATGGAACTCTGCTAAGACTCGATCAACAGTTAGTAAGTTCTGCGCCCATGGAGCATTTGCAGAGTGACTGCTGGTAGAGGTTTGAGGCTTGATTTTTTTGCTGGCCTTCTTGAGCATTGGTGGCAGCGTGTGTTTAGGCAATGCTGCTCACATTTCCACCTCCATATTCTGTTATTCAGAGCCAGAATGTGTTTCTCAGTAGAATAGGCAGTCTCTTCTTCATGTAGGTGCTGAAAATGTGAATGATGAATTGGAAAATAGTTAACTTAATTTGGGGTTAGCGGAAGTGTTCTGCAAGAGCTGCTACTCGGAAGGCTGCATCACATGACTCCTAGGGTCCCATATTTAACAAAGCATTGAGAAACATGTCTTTAGCTGGTAGAGTTGATAGTTAGTTGTAAGTAGCACTTGTCACAAGAGAAAATTCCTCCTTGGAACATCAGGCTACATTTAGATAGTTAATCTGTGTATTAGAGTGTAGTTCTCCGGAATGGGGTAGCTCCACTACCCCTGCCCCCTCCCAAAAAAGTAGGTTATTTGTTATAGTTTTTAACCCTTATTGTTTTTAGGTGTCTTGTCTACATTTTTTTAAAAGCACACATTGCTATTGATGAACTGCAAAAAAAAAATAAACAATAGAGTACTGAAGAGTAGCCAATCAGACATGCGTTATCTAATTTACAATAGGGTCTTGCTATATGTAGGTTAATATCTGCGCCTGTTGTGATACAATTGTTGCAGTACGCTGACTAATTTATGCAATTCAGCACAGTACTTCTCTAAAAACATTTAGAGCAGTTAGGACATCTTTGTAACCCCACAACCTTGTATTAACTGTATTTCTGAAATATCACAGGGAAACCAAAGTGACAGATTTCATTTTCATTGGGGTTCTACTTTTACTTGAGATATTGCTGAATTGGCCAAATGTTTTTGTCGCTGTGAACTGCTGTTCCATGGAGGGATTTCATCTTGTGAGAAGTGGGACTTATAACTAAATATGCACTTTATAAGCTATAGCCATCGTTCTTTAGCCATTGTTGACTAGGGGACCCTGCTGTGATTGAATGTTTGTGGTGTAGACTAATTGGGGTTTTCAGTGCTTTGGGTTGCTGTTATGAGGCTACAGTTAAATAGTTAATCTATGTATTAGTTATTTCACAGTTTATTAACTATCTGGATGCAGCATCATAACAACAGCCCAAAGCACTAAAACCCCAGTCACTGCACACCACAAAATCACAATCACTCTAGGGTCCCATATTTAACAAAGTATTGAGAAACATGTCTCTAGCTTGTAGAGTTCATAGTTAGTTGTAACTAATACTTCTCACAAGATGAAATTCCTCCTTGGAACATCAGGCTACATTTAGATAGTTAACCTATTTATTAGGTAATCCACAGTTAATTAAAAAATCTAGCGGCAGCTCTCCTAAAAAAATAATGAGCTAGCCTTCCATGCATCTTTGGCTGTTGCCAGTTTTTAAAATCAAGGGCCCAGATATTGAGAAATGTGCCAAAGTCCAGCGCAAGTCTGGCACAGAGCAAATCCAATGTTCCATGGCTCAACAGGAGCCATATTCAGAGGATGCACAGGCTGAACTGCACCAGCGCAACCCAGCTGAATATGGCAGAGTTGTGCCATGGTGCAAACAGAGGTGTGTCATGGTGCAAACAGAGGTGTGCCATGGTACAAACAGAGGTATGTCATGGTACAAACAGAGGTGTGTCATGGTGCAAACAGAGGTGCACCATGGTACAAAGAGAGGTGCGCCATGGCATAAACAGAGGTGTGCCATGGAGCAAACAGAGATGCTCTGGAGCAGAGCAGCAGAGCAACAGAAGGGGACATGGCACAGAGAACAGAGCCTGGGACAGAGCCATGGAAGCACAGTGACAGGCCACAGGAGGCCTCCACCAGCAGGGCACAGTAGGGCACACACAGGCACCCAGACACCCAGCCCCAGAACACAACAGTGGCACAGATAGCAGGCAACAGGAGGTGCCAACAGCCAACAGAGGGACACCAAGGGAGCCCCCCCCATAGACCACTGGCAGTGTCCCCGAAGACCATAGCAGGTCACACCCAGGACCATTCAGCCAAGCACACACATGCCACATAGGCACACAGGAAGCCCACACAGTAGGCACTGAATGTGCTGGGTGGCAAGTAGTGTGGCAGACCATATGGAATTGGAAGACTGGGTTTGCTGGCCAAGGCACCTAGCTTCACCTGAGCTCTTTTCTTCTAGGTTGCTTGAAAGGACAGAGCAAAGAACCTTACCAGAGCAAGGGAAAGGATTAAGGCTTCTTTTGGTTAGGCAGATTTACTGTGTGTTGTTATTTTTATTTTGTACTCACAGGGATTGTTACTGTTTGTTACTAACATTTTATTGCTTTATTTTTCTCTGATTCAAATTGTTGTTGCTGGGTATACCTTCTGCTGCATTATTACAGGTTGTGCCTACAGGTGTGTGCTTACAGATTACTGCTGTAATCTTCTGATTCAAATTGTCTTTTGCAAGAGTATATCTTCTGTTACTGCTTTATTTTCTCTGTAGCAAAGTGTTTCTTACAGGGTATATCTTCTGTGAAATTATTACAGATGGTGCTTTTAAGGTTTTACAGTTTTATCTATAATTAGAATAAGCTTTCAGGGCTACTGCATTTGTTGCTGGCTGATTGTTTCTGCTCTTACCTCCTTGTTTCTTTCATCCTGGTTCTTCTTTTTCGGCAGGGAAGACTGGGGAAGGGTCTCATGTCATCCCACCCACAAGAGTGGTAGCAGAGAGGAGGCAAGGAACTACAGACCAGTCAGTCTTACCTCTGTAAGTGGGCAAGATTATGGAGGCACTCCTTAAGGAAAGGATAGTACAACACCTTGAATCCATAGGAGCACAGGATCCATGACAGCATGTGTTTACAAAGGAAGGTCCTGTCAAACTAATCTCATAGATTTCTTGACTGGGAAACCAGAGTGGTGAACTAAGGGGAGCAGTTGATGTCATGTACCTTGACTTCAGCAAAGCTTGAATACTGTTCCACATAGAAGATTGATTAATAAGCTGGGTAGGCTCGGGTGGCTCAGAAGTTGGTCAACTGGGTGGCAAACTGGTTGAACGGCAGAAAACAGAGAGTGGTGGTAAATGGTATACAGTCAGAAGAGATGCAATTCACAAGTGGTGTACCCTGAGGGATCAGTCCTGGGGCCAGTCCTCTCAATATCTTCATCAGTGACCTGGAGGGTAATGTTTGTCTGTTTACAGATGACACCAAGATCTGCAACAGAGTAGATGATCCAGATGGGATGGGCAGAATGAGAAAGAGATCTGGATAAACTAGCAAAATGGTCAGAAGAGTGGCAACTGGAGTTTAAGCAAAGAAGTGCAAGATCATGCACATAGGAAGAGAAACCCTGAAGCCACCTATAGGCTGGGAGGGGAGCTGCTGGCAGTCACAAGGGAAGAAAGAGACTTGGGCATCATCATCACCGATGACCTGAAATCATCCAAGCAGACCACTAAAGCAGTAGGTAAGGCTAAGGGGATGTTGGGGTGTATTAGTAGGGGTATCACAAGTTGGAAGAGGGAGGTAATAATCCCTCTTTACAAGACACTGGTTAGGCCCCATCTGGAGTACTGCGTGCAGTACTGGAGGCAACACCTTCACAAGAACATTAACCAAATTGAGGCAGTCCAGAGAAGAACAACCAAAATGGTGCAAGGACTGCATCAGAAAATATATGAGGACAGATTAACAGAGCTCAATATGTATACCCTAGAGCAAAGGAGGGAGAGAGGTGATATGAGTGAAACATTCAAACACCTTAAGGGCATTAACAAGGTGAAAGAGTCTAACATGTTTCAATATAAGAAAAATAGCAGGACAAGAGGACACAGCATGAGATTAGAGGGAGGCCGATTAAGGGGCAATGTGAAGAAAGTTCTTTTCACAGAAAGGGTGGTGGATGCATGGAACGGCCTACCTCAGGAAGTGGTGGATATGAATACAGTGCAGGGCTTCAAACAGGCATGGGATAGGCATACGGGAGCAATACAGATGAGTATGAATAGATAGGCCATTGACAGAGCGAAGGCCAATGGCACATTCATAAGGTAGAAAAAGAAATGGACAGACTGGATGGGCCTTGCGGTCCTTATCTGCCATCAACTTCTATGTTTCTATGGGACAGGCCACACAACGTCAAGCAGGGGCCCCAACACAGTGTGTGGACAGTACCTGACCAGTGACCATGGCTGTGTGCCACCACCACACACAGAACCGCCACACACCCCGGACAGTGGCCTCATGGGCACCCCAAGGCACAGCCACTGACCCAGGGGATGGACACCACCACAGTAGAACACACCACAGCATGCAGCAGTGAACCACGGAAGCACAACACACGCACCTTCCCATGCACACCACACGGACAGACACTGGGCCACTGCAGCATGGCTCCTCATGCCACTTGCAAAGCAGACACAGACACAGGCAGGTAAGTCAGAAAAATATATTTGTAAGAAAACTATATACAAAAAACTAGTGGCTGGAAAAGGGTAGGTACAGTGAGGAAAGGGGACAGGGAACAGGAACTGTACAGTGGGAGGGGGACTATAGGGGAAGGTACATCAGGGGAAATGGGAAAACAGGGGTGCAACTAATGGCAGCCCCATCCAGCCACCCTGGCAAGCTCATGCTCCCTCCTCTCGGCCTGCAGCATCCATCGTATCTGCACCACTACCTCCAGGGTACATGAAGCCATGAGTAGCATCTGGTGCATCAGCCGGCTCAGCATTGCCCGAGGCAGTCGCAACCACTGGACACCTGTAACAGGGGACAGGACAGATTATCAGTGCAATGGCCCATGGAACCATGCCCACCCACAGTTCGCAATAGGCTGCGGGAACAAACACCCCTGGAGGGCCCATAATGGCCACCCACGGGGGAGATGGGACAATGCTAGCCAGCAACTAGGCGAACCACAACAGTGCACAGCAGTGGTCCCTCCTGCACAATGGCCACATGACTGTGCAATGACAGTCACATTGCACAGTGCACCAGCAGCACCATAGCAACAACAGTGGCAGCCAGGCAGCGCCCCCAACAGCCGGCATCGTGAACCAATGGACGCTGCCACAGTGGCATGCACCATGCACAGTGTCACACACACGAGCTGCCATCGCACATGGCACAGGTGACCATGCCCACACCCATGCCCCCCACCACCCCCCATGTACAGTGTGAAGGACCATGACAGTGCTTACCTGTCCCCAGCTGCCTGCTGGTGCCAGTCCAGTGCTGCCATGGTGTGCTGCTTCCTGCTGTGCTGCTGCAGCCCTGGCCCACCATTGGTCCTCCAGTCCTGGGAATGGAAAGAACACAGGTGTACTTCAGTAACCGAACACAGCAGGTGTCCCCCCACCCATGTGCACAGGGTGTAACCCTGCCCGACTCATCCCACACACCTGCACAGCTGCATTACAACACAAGTGGAAGCTGGCAATGCCACTCGGTGATGTGCATGATGACAGTGTACCCCTCTGCAGGGCATGCCAGGCAGCCAAGCCAACACCACTGTACTGCACCAGGGCAGACATGCAACATGGGATGACTCACCTGGCTGTGGCACAGCCCCATGCCTGGCATGTGCCTGTAGCCTCCTCAACTGCTCTGGGTCCCACTGCATGAGGTCCATATATCAGTGGCGGCATTGCTCGACCATCCTGGGCACCCCCATCCTGTGCTCCAGGCTGGCAGCTATCCCCTGCAACACAATACCCCTGGCCCGCTGCAGGGGCACCTGCCCAAAGAGTTGGGGGGTGTGTGGCTCTACACAGGCCACTAGGTTGGCCAGTTTGACCTGTGTCCAGTTGGGGGCATGTCTTGCTCTTTCCTGCACCAAGTTCACTATAGCCAGTTTGGTGGTGAAAATGGCGGGAGGAGGCGCACATGTCCACAACATGTGCCTGCCACGTGATGCTCGGGAGCATGTACAGTGCCTGCATATCATGCAGTGCTGGAGATGCATGGAATGGGTGTGGCTAAGCAGGGTCACAGGGTCAGAGGTCTGACCCAGGGGTCAGGGGTCACCCGCCATTGCACACATGTGCAATAGGGCACACCACCCCATGCGCGGCCACGATATTCAGACACCACTTGCAAATGAGCTCATCAGCCAATGCGTTTCGCAGTGGGTGCATTAGCATGTCATTACTGTTGCGCCCAACCTCATTTGCATGCTTTGTGACTTATAAGCGCCATGGAACAGCAGAAGCCATGGACCAGTATTGCAACCTTTTTAATTTTTTTCTCTCTTTATGCCCCCTTCTCACTGCGGTGCCTCCTTACCTTCAGGAGACCCCATGGCCTTGGGCCGTCCCTGCTCGCTCTCTCAGTTGCCAGTGCAGTCTATCCCCCCATGAAGCCTTGATTTAACCCCCAAGTGGGTACGAGGCTGGGCCCCCTTTCCTCCACCCAGAGCGTCTGTGTTTGTCGTTGGGGATCTGTCGCCGATAAGGGCAGGGGCTGTGAGATCGGGCATGAAGCTCCGTCTACAGGGAGCACCGCAGGGTTTTTCCTGCTTTCTCTGGGGCCTCCCACAGGACATCAGCATGCTAGGGAAGCCATGGAGCAATGCACGTCCGAACATGCAAGCACTCCAGCTCCCAGCTGATGTCCCCCCTTCCTTCTACTTGCTGTCCCGCTGCACCTCCACCTGTGGTCACCCTGGTGGTGGTAGAGTGGTGGGGACATACAACCCACCCGCCCCGAAGGAGGAGAGCAGCATTGGGCGCTCAATCCTCCTCCCCCCGGCCGACCCTCCAGCTGCCTGTGTCCATTTCCGAACCCGGGTCGCTGGCACCACGAGCGGTAGCCCTACCACTGCGCTTGCAGGCTGGCCATGGTATTGCAACCTTGATAGGTAAGTTGTGCATGCCACTGCAGCTCACTGGTAGCAGACAGCACTGCAGGGTGGGATGGACCAGGGAGATGCTGCCACAGACACACTGTGCAGTCAATGTCCGCAGGCAGCAACATGTCAGCACATGAGGAGGGCGAGGAGCGTGGGCCTGCACGGAAGCGCAGGCCCAACTTCACAAAGGCCAAGACTGATGCCCTGTTTGAGGTCTACCTGGACAGGGAGCCCCTGTTGAGTGGTGCCATGGGCACACCACAGACCAGGGCTTGTGTATGGGAGGAGGTGGCAACCTACATGAACCAGCATGTCAGCCACCAGCGGTCAGCGCAGAAGTGCTGAAAGAAGGTGGGAACAGACAAGCAGCAGATTAAGGAGAAGGTGGTGGACATCCGGGCATCCCGTACTGCCACCAGAGGTGGGCCTGCTGATGCACCCACACTAACACTGCAGGAGGAGTTGGTGGCAGCCACCATGCACCGCACCATGGTGGAGGGTGTGCCTGGAGGAGGATTCCAGGCGGGTGGCAGCCCATCATTGCATGGTATGTATGTCAGACACACACAGCTGGTGGCATGGAGGGTGTGTACATGGGCATGCTGGCGTGCATTCGGCCGGCATGCAAGCCATGTGCATGTGTGTGCAACCATGCACATGCCACGCTGCAGGACACATGCAGCGGCAGTGTACTGGGGGCACATGTGGGCACTGCATCACTGACATGCCATTTGTCTCATGCAGCACCAGCACACCTCCATGCAGAGGATGGGGTGCCAGCAGCGACAGCAACAATAGATGCTGGTATGGCCCTGGAGGACCAGCCATCCACATCCATTGGCATCCGGGGGTCCGACAGCCTGCAGCTCAGCAATACGGTGCAGGCAGATGTCCTGGACCTGGGATCGGATGAGGCCCTGGATGTGATCCTGCAGGATGCCAGCCTTGGTGTCCTGTGTGTGGAGACACAGATCAGGCAGGGTCTGACTCCATTGAGGACTACTTTCAGCTCCTGGACAGCATGGGTGACATTGTAGGTGTTTCGCCCCTGTTGGCATCTGACACAGGCACATCGCCCAGTGCCCTGCCAGCAGCAGAACAGCTGCCTGCCACTACTGCGGGTGCAGCGGTGTGCACTGCCATGGCTGTGCCTTGTGGTGGTGGTGCTGCTGTGGCCTGCACAGGAGCAGGGCAGTGTACAGTGGTCTGATGTGTGACGGCAGCAGGCTGCGGGTGCCACCGGGCAGCTGGACACAGGGTCCACCGCTGGTGTGCCTGCTGTGCCCATTCCCCCTGCAGATCCCACTGTGCAGCGTCCACCAGAGAGGGGGGCTGTGTAGCATGGCCGGTCACCACAAGAGGATCGGCATCCCACCTGGGAGCCCCAGGACACTGACCATCTGGCTGAGCACACCTGGCTACTGCGGGTTTCCGTTCTGCAACAGGTGCTGCTTGCCGCTGGGGTGTGTGCACTGCTTGCGGAGGTGCACCAGTTGGCTAAGCAGCAGGAAAGGGGCACTGAACAGATCCTGGTGGGGATGCAACACATGCAGGAGGACATGATTGCATCCTTGGATTGCATTGCCAGTGTGATCACGAATGGTTTTGTGTTGCTGGCTGCCACAGGGCATGGCCATGCACAGGTGACCCCCACAGTGCACTGTCCACCCCACTGATGACCCCAGCACAGTCGACGCCGGGCTCTGATGTAGGCATCCCAGGCACACCAGGGGCTGGCCTGTTTGGGCTCCTGCACACCCCCACGAGGATATGGTCGTGGTCCAGCAGTTCCACCCCTGGGGGGCTGCTGGAGACCTCCCTGGCTGATGTGCAGCCTGTGGCTGCTGATCAGCCCTGGCATGGCTGCCCCATGGCCATGGTAGCTATTGTACCATGCAGCAGCCCTGATCCGTGGGCCGCCCTGACCGTAGTCTGCAGCTGCTGCCCTGTGTGCACATGGGTGGTGTGTGTGCCCACCACTCATGTCATGCCGCACACTGCCCGTGTGTGTGCTTGCCCAGTTTCTGGACTGTGTGGTGTGGGCATGATGAGGACAGTCTGGCACCGGTTGTGCCTGTGTACTGTTGCAATGCATCTGATCCACGCCACATACTAGCGTCTGGGTGTGTGTGTGTGTGTGTGTGTGTGTGTGTGTGTGTATTGCTGTGTATGGTTGTGTGCCACTGACTCCCCTACCCCTGCATCATGCCTCTGTGTGTGCAGGCCCATTGCCATGCATGTCCCTGCATGTGTGCTGTACCAGGTTGTGTGGTCCATGCTTGTGTACCACACCACCTACCTGTGTGCACCATAGTACTCCTGTGCAGTGGTGTCCCAGTGGCGTTGCACCTGCTAGAGCAGCCGGGGGTCCCTCCACCCAGGGGGTGGATGTCCACCATGCTCTGGCCCATTGCCTCCATCATCCCCTCTATGGTCACCCTCATCAGCCTCAACAGCTATCCCATGGTCAATGGCCATGTTGTGCAGTATGCAGCAGACCAGGAATAGGCTGCAGGCTTTCGAGGGGCTGTACTGTAGGGCACCGCCTGACCTCTATAGGCAACAGAACTGTGCCTTCAGCATGCCAAAGACCCACTCGATGATGTTGCACGTGTTGGTGTGTGCCTCATTGTACCATTCCTGTGCTGCGGAAGACAGGCGCCAGTAGGGGGTGAGCAGCCAGGGCCTCAGCGGGTATGCGCTGGCACCTGTGGGAGATTGACATGGTTAGCCCTCTGCTAGTCTGTGCTTCAGCCCTTGCCTCTCCCTGGCACCCATGCCACCATGCACACCCTGCTCACCCCCATCCCCAGGTCTGCTCTGCCCATTGCCCCTTGCCCATGCCATACTCACCCACTAGGTGGCCCATGGGGCTGTCCCCATGTTCAAACCTTTGGCACAGCACAGAGCAGTGCCAGATGAATGCTTCATGTGCTCTCCCAGGATGTGGGGCGCAGACATTGGTGACTCACCCCATGGCTTCGCACACCACCTGGCAGTTGACACTCGGGCTCCCCTTCCTGTTGATGTATGCAACATCCTCCAGGCCAGGTGGCATGCGAATGCCCACGTGGGTGCAGTCAATGGCTCCAATCATGCCAGGCATGCGTGCCACCCTGTGGAAGACCTGTATGGTTGCTGTATGCTCTGTCTGTGTGCTGGGGAAATGGATATATTCCGAAGCACATGGCAGCAGTGCATTGAGGAACTGTGTGAGGAGGTGGGACATGGCCGACTGGGTTATGCCTGTGGTGTCCCCTGTTGGTCTTTGGAAGGTGCACGTGGTGAGCAAGCACATGACGGCGGTCATCTTCTTCTCCATGGACATGGTGTGGATCTCTCTGGTGGGTATCTGCATCTCCTCACTGCACAGCTCACAGAGCTGCCTCAGAATGGCCCTGTTAAGGTGGTACCGGCCCACGATCTCCATGTTGCTGTAGTTCTCAAAGGTGATGCAAGCACGTTACCACCTGTGTTGGGCATACAGCCGACGGGCCCTTCCTCGGCCACGTCGCTGTTCCTCCTGCCCCCTCACACCCCTCATTATGGTCTCCATCATGAAGGGTGCACTGTCTGTGGCCCTTGCTATCCACTGTCCCCCCAGGCGGTTGGCTGCTGGCGTGTGACACCCTGGCACATGGTATGTGTGTGTGTGTGTATGTGTGTCTCTGCCCCTCTCTCAGGCCACGTCTCTGTCCCTGTCCCTCTGTGTGTGGCCTCTGTCTGTGTCTCTGTCTGTCTCTCTCTGTCTGTCTCTCCCTCTCACTCTCACCCCTGGCGCAAGTGCTGTCTGTGTGTTTACGCCCTGTATTTATAGAAACAAGTCTGCTCGGAGCAACTTCGAGTTGCTCCACACTCGCGCCATGGTTTCACAGTTGAATATGCCACTGCACTGGATATTCATGGGAACGTCCCTTGCACTTGTGCCTGCATTCATCATAGTTAGGCATTGGCACAATGGATTTTGCACTGTGCGCTGGCTCCCGCTGAATATGGCTCCTTGGTGCAATTCCGCATTTGTGCTGGCGCAACTCAGTTGCCCCATGCAAAACTGTTCTGAATATCTGGGCCATGAAATTTGATGGATTTCTTATGGCATTGCAATAGCCAAAGAAGCAGGTGAGATAAGACAGTTAAATTCACCAAAGTTTAATTAACAAAGTGAGTTAAGTAGTCTACTGACTACATAGACAGGTCACAGTTCAAAAATCTTCTGCAGTGCCAGCACAGTGTAGTAATCTAGGCTTCTTTAGATAGCGGCAACGTAGTGTAGTAATCTGGGCTTCTATACATAGCGGAAGTGTAATGTAGTAATTCTGGATTCTGTAGATAGTGGCAGCTTTACTACAAAAAAAGTTAACTTGACTGCAGACTGTATTTTGCATTCAGGTCCTATGTCTGTCACCGTCTTGAATTTGCTTCACAGTTGTGGTGTCCTTTTAAAAAATCAGATAGTCACTCTCTTGAAAGGGTTCAGCGAAAATTCACTAAAAAAATATCTGGTCTTGAATCTTCATCTTATGAGTTTAGGTTGGATACATTGAAACTAATGCCTCTTACTATCAAACGCATTAGAAGTGACCTTCTCCTCCTATACGACATTATTCATGACCCCTATATCATGACTGAGTTAGGATTTTCTTTTAAGTCATCAATACATAATACTAGAGGTCATGTCCTCCAGTTAACTGGTAAATCTTTTAAACACACACTAATCGTAAGTTTTTCTTTTCTGTAAGAACTATTGGGCCTTGGAATAGACTTCCATCTAATGTAGTAACAAGTAATACTAAAGAGATTTTTAAACATCGTCTCGACACGCTAATTATGTCTGGGTATGACTTAACATCCTACTCTATGGCCTAGCATAGGAGCATTATGGGCTTTGGCCTACTAGCTCCTTCTTCTAACCTTAGTATGAACCTTAGTATAGGCAGGTCACAGAAAATCTTGACATCCCATGAAGAAAAAGTTTATACAGCTAATATGAAAGTTCTTCACGAGCTATCGAACTGGTCAGAATGACAGAACTGTGCTGCACATTTTATTTCATTTTTGAAAGAAAATTATCTTTTTTCTGTGTTTTGTATGTTATCTTCTACGCATTGGCTCACCACAACAACCAGAGGACTTTCTTTATAATAAACTGAATCTTTTGAGAGGAATAATAGTTTTTTACCAGTAATAAAGAAGGCAGTAAACGGAACAGTAACTAGTTAATGAATATGCATGCTACTGAGTATTGATATGGAAAGGAAACTGCAATATATATTTCCATATTTGCTAGTCAAATCCTGCTGCTGAAAAGGGGACAAAATATGCAACTGAAAATTAAACTCTACTTTTCCTGAAAACTAAGAGAACAGTAGATTGAAGGTATGCAGAATTGACTTGGGTAAGAAGTGCCGCTTCTGCTGTCTCTTACCTACCCTTAGTTTAAATCAGTTATATGCTTAAAAACGCTTGTGGAAGAACCTTTAAGGAGATTTTTTTTTGTATGTAAGAATTAGAAGCTATAGAAGAAGCCACAATTGCCCAGTATTAATGCAGTATGTTGTAATAGTAGTTACTGTATTACATACGAACATACAAAATTGCTAGCAGAAAAAGGCCTACTGGTCTATCAAGTCTGCCCGATTGTGCAGCTCTTAGTTTCATATCACTACAGCTGCCCCACCCCCACCAAAACCTTGCCTTTGACTCTATTCCAACCCCGCTTAAAGCTATTCACTGTCCTTTGAGCAATTAACTCCTCCAGCAGTGCATTTCAACCCACCACCACTCTCTCTGTGAAGCAGTGTCTCTTCTTCTCCCTCCCAAACCTTCCCCCTTCCAACTTCAGACTGTGCCCCCTAATGACCCTTCCCTCCTTTGAGCAGAACAATCCTCCCTCCCTGACTTTGTTTATGCCTTGCAAGTATGATTTCCCCTCTTTCCCTTCTCTCTTCCAGTGAGTACATGTTGAGTTCCTTCAACCTTCCTCATACAGCAACTCCCCTAGTCCCATGATCATTTTTGTAGTCCTACGCTGCACCCCCTCCAATAATCTCACATTATGTTTGAGATATGGGCAACAGTACTGTACACAGTACTCCAAGTGTTGCCTCACCAGTGATCTATACAATGGCAAGATGACCTCCACCTTTCTAGAAGTGATCCCTCTGGCAATGCACTGAAGCATCCTATTTGCCCATGCTGCCACCCTCCTACACTGTGCTGATACCTTCATGTCCTCTATGACTATTACACCCAGGTTTCTTTCCTCCTCTGAAGTTGTTACCTGCACTCCAACCAGCCAGTAGCTGGTCCTGGGACTTCTGGGTCCTAGGTGCATAACCTTGCACTTCTTAGCATTAAACCCCAACTGCCACTCAGTGTTTGAGTTTAGCTAGATCTTCTCTGAGTGCCTGCCTCCCTTCCTCATCATCCACTTTTGTACAAATCTTAGTGTCATCCGCGAACAGGCTGAAATTACTCTTGACCCCCTCTACAATGTCTCCAATGAAGATATTGAACAAAACAGGGCCCAGCTCTGAACCCTGCAGTACCCCACTCGTTACTGGCCTGGGCTTGGATGTCTACCCCTTTACAACTACCCTCTGTTCTCTGCACTGCAGCCAGCTCTCAATCAACCCTACCAGTTTTCCCCCACCACCCATGTCCCTCAGCTTGCTCATTAACCTCCTGTACAGCACTGAGTAGAAAGCCTTACTGAATTCCAGATACAGGAAATCACAGCATGACCTTCGTCAACCACCCTAGTGACCTAGTCAAAGAAGTCGATCAGGTTAGTTTGGCAAGATCTTCCCATGAAAACCGATGCTGTCTCTCATCCTGCTGGCCATTGCTATCGAGAAAGGTTATCAACCTCTCCTTCAAAGTGGTCTCCATCAACTTCCTTATTATGGAAGTCAAGCTCACCGGTCTGTAGTTACCTGGTTGGTCCTTGGGTCCACTCTTTTGAAGGGCACCACGTGATCCATCCTCCAGCCCCTGGATACATTTCCCATCTTCAATGAGGTGTTGAACAGGTCTGTCAGAGGGCCTACCTACACCTCTGCCAGTTCCTTCAAGACCCTAGGGTGTTCACCATCCGGTTCTGGTGCCTTGTCCACCCGCAAGGCTTTAAGGCCCTTCAGAACTCTATCCTCTTGGATGACCTCATCTGTTATCTCTGCCCCCTCTCCACCATTGCCCCCTTCCCCTGAGGTATTGGGCCATCCCTTTCTTTCATGCACACCAAGCAGAAATACTCATTGAGTGCCACTGCCTTGTTCCGCCAATTCCCACTTCTGTCTTGATTCTAATAATGTTATCCCTACAACTCCTCTTCTCCCTTATGTATTTAAAGAACCCGTTTTCCCCCTCTCTGATCCCCTGAGCCAACTGCAGCTCCTTTGCTGCCTTGGCTATCCTGACTGACCTGGTCACCTCCCTAAATGCCTTTGTGAACACCTCTCTATCCTCCGTAGGGACATATTTTTTTAACTTAATGAAGGCCAATCTTTTTCCCTTACCTTCCCCTCTACTTCCTTGCTGATCCAGCCAGGTTTTTTGACCTGGACTGTTTACTCTGAGATTTGGCACATGTGTTCATGGCCTCATTCATCCCCTTCCTAATTATTGCCCACTTCTGTTCAGCCTCCATCCCTGGGTTAAGTTCAGCTACACATCCCTCCATGATGCTGCCCATTCTGACAAAATCTGTCTTCTTGAAGCCCAACACTCTTGTCCTGGTCCTAGCGACTCCCTCCCTGTGTTGTGGAGGAACCAAACTGAGCGGTGGTCATTTCCTGCTAGAGGGTCCTGTCCTATCACATCCTGAACTTGGTCCCCATTTGTTAGCACCAAGTCCAGTATGTTCCCCTCCCTAGTAGAATCCATCAACCCCTGCACTAGGTAACTGTCTTGGATAGTGTCCAGCAGCACCTGTTCCCTGGGGTGTGCTGTAGTTACTGTCTGCCAGTCAACCCCATGTAGGTTGAAGTCTCCCACTATAACTGTATTCCCTCTGCAACTGACCTTCCTGATTTGCTCCCCAACTCCCTAACCACTTCCTGACACTGTAAGGGTGGCCTGTACTCCACCCCAATCCTGAGCTTCTTACCTTTAGGACTTTGGAGCAATACCCATATGCCTTCTGGCCTCACCTTATCCCCCTCCTCCCTGGTACACAGTACTGCTCCCTGACATAAATAGCCACCCCCCAGTCCCTGTGGAATACCTTGTATCCAGGGATCCCAGTCATGGTATTGGGTGGCCCAGGTCTCTGAGATGGTGGCAATACCTACCTCTCCCTCTGCCATAACTCTCACCTTGGGTACAAAAAAGCTGCACATTATTTGTTCTTATAACCCTCCCCATGTCAGTCCTGCAAGTCTTGATGAACTGCTTGAACATACCTCCATGATTATGTAACAGAATGAGGTTCTCATTTTAGGTGACCTAAATTTAAACTGGCTGTGTAAGTCTCAAAACACCCTTCTCCCTTTGATACAAAGTCATAACCTTCACCATCTCCTATCCTACAGGAGGTGGCAGACTTCATCGTCGACCAGATGTTGGAAGTCCCTAGGTGTTAAATTTTGGAGAACTTCAATGCCTGGATCAATGATGAATCCTCATGTTTTGGTTATGACCTCCTCCAGTTGATGCAGTCGCTGGGCCTGGCACAAGCAGTGCTTCTGCTTTCCACCAGCATGGTCACACACTTGATCTGGTGTTCCAATTGGGTCTTGAGGTTGATCAAGTCATTTGGTCTGATCATTGCACCATGAAGTTCATGTTTTGGGCCCCCAAAAAAGTCCCTCCCCTGTGGAGATGGTCAGCTACCACCCTTTATGGGGCTTGCACCAAGAGGGACTGTTGACGCTGGCTGATCTAGCTAGGGTTGATGTGGCATGTGTGACTGGCACCAGAGAGGAGGTGGCCACCTATACTAGAGTGGTCTCCAAAGTCTGGATGCCATTGCACCAGTCTGTATACAATCCAGATCATCTCACTTGAGATCCCCTTGGTTTGATGTGGATCTCAAGGTGATGAAGATCAGGGGTCGGATGTTGGAGCATTGCTGGTTGAAGATCCAGCTGGAGTCTGACAAGCTGGCCCTGCATGCTCACTATGTTGAATACCAGGGGGCAATTTCCAGTAAGAAGGCAGACTTTCTGTCCAGGGAGATTGTGGTGGGGAGGAACAGACCATCTCAGCTGTTTTGGACTGTGGACAGGGTTTTACATCCTGCCTGTCTGCAGCCGAAAAAAAGCCTTTTCATCCACTTTATGTGAAGAGTTTGCTCTGTTCTTCTTCAACAGAGGACAGCCTGTGGAAAGGCTAGGGATATTGAGAGGAGGGGAATCTGAGTGGGGGATGACCACATTTCAGGGAAGACATGAGGAAGTAATAGTGGAAGACTTGGTAGTGTGGTGGACGGAGCAAAAAGTCAGTGAAAATGGGAGGTTCCACACATGGAAAATAGTTCAGAGGTTTAGGTCAGTAGCCCGGTCATAGTTGTGAGGGGGGGAGAGGACAGGGAAAAGGTTAGGGGAGGCAAAGGAGGGCCAAGACGGGAGGATGAGAGGGCCTTGCAAGCTGGGGGGTGGGGGAGTGGAGGGCAATAAGAGGGTGAGCAGGAAAAGCATCTGAGAATCATAATCCTAGGGGATTCTATACTTATGGGTATAAGGTGGGGGGAGGGGTGCCATAAAAAGTAACATCTGGGTAGAGTGCATGCCAGGCATGACAGCGAGTAGAGTGGGGCAGCATATGGACAGATATGTGGGGAAGGTGGGGGAGAAGCCACACATTGTGATGCACCTGGGAATGAATTATCTGGAAGGGAGAAGGATAAAGGAGATACAGGACAGCTTCAGGGAAGTGGGGGAAAACTATGCAGCAAAGAGGGGACAACGATAGCCTTCTCAGAAGTTCTGCCAGTGCCAACGGCTAGTACAGACAGGAGGAGAAGAATCAATGACTTCAACAAGTGGCTGAGGGAATGGTGTGGGGCCAAGGGGTATGGATTGGTGGGGGAATGCGGTAGCACATGGGATAACACAAATCTTTATGCAGGGGATAGCTTACACCTCAGCAGGGCAAGTTCACAGGTGCTGAAGCAGAAGCTGGGGGATTTCGTCAATGAGAGGTATCATTTAAACTAGGTAGAGGGAGAGGCACTGGAGCTGGAAATCATGCTCAGTTCTTACATATTGGATGAAAGATGTGCCATATACTGGGCAGACCCAATATCTGCCCTTGTGGTACCAAATAGAGCAGACCTTACTTTCCCCATATAATATATCTCTCAATACCCTCATTTTTTTCTTCCTCTAAAAACTTAATTAAAAGTTTCAGGACCTTACCCATAGGGACAACACTTCGTGTACATGCTCAACTATGCAACACTTTTCAGATATCCCTGTCGAAGGATATCTCCCAGTCTATATGTGCGAATCCCAATTTCAAGATCGGGGGATTGTCCCTTCCACATAATGTTTGGTCAGGAAATACTCAGCTCAGAGTCATTGACTTATTACAAGAACACAAATTGATGTCATTCCAAATGGCCAGTACACAGTTCAATCAACCTAACTCTTTTTGCTTTAAGTACATCCAACTACAACACATGCTTCTACAACATTTTGGATCAGGGTATTGGACACAGCATTTAACTGGTCCTTTTCTCCTGGCTATCTTCAATTTACCCTCTTCCCATCTTATTTCTTATTTCTACCACCTCCTAAGGGATGGAATAGAGGAACTGCGAGGAGTGCCATATTATATCTGGGACCAGGTACTACCTTCAAACACCTGAACACCATGGCCATGGTCTAAAATCTGGTTACAACTATATCAAGATGTGAAATGGATTAGATATCGCATTCTGCAATTCTATGTAATACATGATCTATATTACACTCCGGCCAGACTTCATCAAATGGGGGGGCTTTCTTCAAATTTATGTTCCCACTGTAAGCAGTGTCCTGGCACATTACTGCACATCCTATGGGAATGTAATAAAGTAACACCCTTCTGGGACATTATTAAGTCCAATTTGGATCACCTATTAGGTCTATCCGAAGCCTTCAGTCCATAAATTTGTATAAAAGGAGATTATGGGGAACTTTTGAGTGGTAATCAACCAAAACATATAGCATTAATATCCCTATGCGCCAAAAAAGTAATCATGCACCACTGGTTGGATCAGAACATCCCAACATATACAGAGTGGTTAAAAGAGATGCTTTTCACTTTACAAGCTGAAAATATGATCGCTCATATGACAAAGAGGCCACAATATTACCAGAAAGTATGGGCCCCTTTACATACTCTATTGCCCATTTAATGGTCAATAGGGTACTGAATAATAAAAAATTGTTTTCTTCCTTTTCTTTTTCTTTTTATTTTATGAAACTACTATTAGTGAAATTGCAAATACTAATCTAGGCCTTCTCTAATTACTGTACTTTGGGTTAATGAAACTACAGGCTAATATCACTGCATACCTGAAGGGGTAGGGGAGGAGGGGAGAGGGTGTAGGGTGGAATTGGGGAGGGGCAGGAGGAGGAATAAGTGCATGTTTTTGCAGGTCAAAAGGGATTGTTAAAGGTAATTACACTTACGATCAAAGTTCCACCAGATTTTTATGTAATTACCTAATACTGTAAAATAATTCTAACTTACAATATTTGTTCGTGTGCATGTAACATGCAAGCTTCTCTACTCAATGTTGTAATGTATGATTTGTTAACTCTTCCAACTAATAAAGCATATTCAATTTGAAAGTTGTGGTTATTAGAAACAAACTCTAGCCAGAGCCGATAGGGCTGTGAAAAGCTACCAAATGACCAAAGTCATTTTCTTGTTGGTGCCATATAGTGCTTTGTAGTCACAATCATCACAGTGCTCCCAGATCCAAATAACCATTTTCCTGTAACAAGCCTTCATTTTTCCTGTATTTTCCTTGTAGAGACAGCTTTAAATCCCTGTATAAATCCCTGTAGATTTTTTCATAAGCCACTAGTTCCTTATTTGTGACTTTATTGTTTATTTAAATGTAATATGTTGGCAGCCTTTTACCAGGAAAAGGGCTCTGATTTGCTGTTAGGTATTAACATTATATGTCAAGCTGACAGTGAAATCACAGGTGAATGACCTGGCAATCACTGAATTGCTCTTCTTAAGTAGCACTGATGTCACAGTCAGAGAGGTCACAATGCTAGTGATGTAGTGGGGGCAGAATAGCTAGCTATGTCAATTGCCACACTGAATGCTGTTCCACACATCACACATATTAACATCAAGTAAACAATCTTCTAATTAAACAAAGGGAAAAAATAAAGCACTTCAAATACAAAAGGTAATGGTTGACTGCTTTTAAAATCTAATATTAGTTTTAGTCAGTACACAAGCTTTTTAACTCACATGCCCAGTGCGGGGATAGAACCCACAGCCGACTGATCCTTCCAGTCTCAGGGGCAAATGTGCATGATATTTTTTGCATCTTTCATTTGCTAGTTTTTACACAAATTCTCCCAGATTTTTTTCTGACCACCTGATGGAATCTTGAATGAGTTACATAAATGTTATTATTTTTTTCAAGGCCCTGACCCTGCAACTAAATACACACTCAGTACATTATATTATAAAATGAGAGAAAAAAAACAGTCTTCTGTTTCCACTGCTTGCCTCCAACCTGTCCTACAGAAAGGAATGTTAGCTAATAAACTGCAATTCCACTGTCTGTAATGTGACACTGAGGCCCGGATATTCAGACTGCACCAGGCAGTGGCACAAGCCTGGGTACAGTGCAGCTGTGATGTGCTGGGGCCAGGTCCAGGTGATATTCAATGGGGATGCACCATGGTGCAGCACCATCTAATATGGCAGGGTCAGCATACATACTACGCATGGTGCAGTGGCACTGCGCCAGTGCAAGCCACAGATAGGGAACATGGGGATGCGCCAGCGCAAGTGCAGTTGTACTAGGTGCATCACCCATGATATTCAGCCAGGGGCATACAAATGAGACCATAATATATGCAAGGTGCAAATGGGGCCATTTGCATGTCATCATGGCCCCATTTGCACGCCTTGTGCAGGGCAACCCGGCGACTTGTGCCTGGTGCCCTGCACAGCATGATGTGTGCTGTGAGGATCCCAAGACATCCCCTGCCCCATAGCCATGATCGTGTGGTATATGTTTACAAAGAAATCCCTGCTAGTCTAATGACGCCCCCAGTCCCTGATTCCCTGATAAATTTTATACATGACCATCCCTGGTGGTCTAGTGGTCCCTCCTCCCACCCAAGTCCATGATTCCACAATATATGTTACTATGACCATCCATGGTGGTCTAGTGGAACCTCCCCGCCCATTGCCGCAATCAAGGTAAATGTAAATTACAACATTCCCTGGTAGTCCAGTGGACACCCCTCTCTCCTGAGTCCCCGATCATGATAAATCACCTTCACGTACTTCCCTGGTGATCCAGTGGCACCCCTCACCCACACAGGACCCTTACCCACCCTGCCCCCATCATTGATGGATGGCTGCATCCAGCCACATACCACCCGGCACGCCCTCTGTATGACAGGTACAGTATGAGCAGTAAGCCCATTGGTCCACTGTGAGAACCAATGGGCTTGCAGGCATTATACTAGACAGTCCCAAATATGTGAAAATCATTCACATACTTGGGACTGTCTATACAGTATACCCTGCAAGCCCATTGGTCCACATAGGGACCAATGGGCTTACAGCCCATTCTGTACCTGTCATTTGGCAGGTGGCCAGGTGGTATGCAGGTGGATGCAGCTGCCCACCAATGATGGTGGGAGCTGGTGGTGGGAAGGGTCCTGTGTGGGTGGGAGGGTGGGGTGCCACTGGATCACCAGGGAAGTATGTGTGGGTGATTTACCATGACTGGGGACTCTGGAGTGAGTGGAGTCCACTAGACTACCAGGGAATGTTATAATTTATATTTACCATGATCATGGCAATGGGCCGGGGGGGTTTCACTAAACCACCAGGGATTGTCATAGTAACATATGTCGGGGAATCGGGCATTCGGGTGGGAGGGAGAACCACTAGACCACCAGGGATGATCATGTATAATATATATCGGGGGAATCAGGGACTGGATGGACCACTAGACTACTACAGATTTTGTTTTATACATATACCACGTGATAGTGGCTATGGGCTGGGGGTGGTCCGGGACAGTGTGTGCTTGTGCATGGTGTTCTGGGTGGGCAGGTGGCCACCCAAGGCTGGGCTGCTATGTTGAGCCCTGCAATACTGCAGCCCACCTTTTGGTGGCTGGGAGTTGTGCCTACTCTGCAAAGGCTCAACTTTGAGCCCCCCTATGTGGCCCAATGTAGGACTGCACCAGCATATGCACTGCACATCCCGGGCTGAATATCAGGATGTGCAGTGCATATGCATGGGCATGCTCCCTGCATCTGTGCTGCATACAGTAGCAGCCACAGACACTGACAGCTATTTCCAAAAATTTCTGTGATATTTCCAGAAATATCTCATGCTTTCTCCATTTCCACAGTAGGGGTAGCAGAAAGAAACTCTTTAGAAATTTCACAAAATATCTGGAAATAGCTGCCAATGTCTGTGGCTACTACTGTACCATTACATTGTGCCCCGACACTTCAGGAGTTGTGCTGTGCCGGGCAGCCTTTTCAATATCCCTCCAGGGCACAATATGGGGTTGCCCCTGTGCAACTCTGTTGTGCCAGGCACAACCCCTTTGAATATCTGGGCATGAGTTTAAATTTCATTTTCACAAAAAAAAAAGAAATGTGTTTACCCCTAGGTTGCTGAAAGAAATAGAACAAATCTGTTTGACTGAGCTGGACAGATGATAGAAACAGCAGTTTAAAAAGTTTGTTTTTGTTAATATCCTGAGAAGTTCTGAGGTACAATACAGTAGCATCCCCCTCCCACCTTCAGATGCCTTTAACATAGAGTAACAAATGGCAGAAATCAGAGGGGGAGTGCACTACTTTGCAACTGTGGAGGAATACATACAAATGTCTAAAAAGAAAGCTCTAGGAAAAGCCATTTTTAGAGCTACAGATGACAGAAGGGCTATAGGCTCTGCCCACAGCCCTACAAATGAAATTATGAGCAAGGTAGGTAGATTTTCAGTGTAGACACCTTTTTATAATGCAGGAATTTTCTAAACTTGCCAATCATGCATGTCAATGGATGACCATGATCCGATTGAATAATTCTCAGACTTTATTGGCCATAGTCTGTTCCTGGGCCATTTACCATCAGTGATTATCTATTTATAACTATGGTTAAAATGATAGACAAACCATGAATGGCTACGGTTGTTGACCATGTGTAACCATGGTTTAAACATTTGTAAGCAGAGTTTATCCAAGATCATTACAATGGTGGGGAATCCCTATTTTCAAAGGCTCAATTATCTCTTTAACTTTCCTCCTTTTAGTTATGTACATGAAGAAGGCATTAGTACTGTCTGTAGGCCCTACTACTAACTTTGCTTCCAGACCTTCCTTTGCTGACTCAGTTCTAGTTTTGCAGAACCTCTGTGTTGCTTTGTACTGTTCTGTGGCATGGAGGCAACCTATCTAGTTCCACCAGTCATAGTACTTCTTTCTGTTGGCATAAGCTTCCAAGGAAGGACTTGATTGGTCCAAAAGCTTAAGCACTGTTTTCTTTTTGTAACATCTGTGTTGGTCCGATAAAAGGTATCAAACCATTTGCTTCTGGATCTGTTCTTTCTGTTCAAAATTAGTTGCCCTATGGTCCCTGTTTTGTTGTGCTGGGGGGTTTTCTTGACTCTTTTCCCCTTATTGCTTCTAAAATGCAGACATTTTGAAGCTTCTTTTTCAATGTGCACCACATGTTCTGTGCATTACCACCCTTATGCAGCCACTCCCAAGTCTTGTGTAGATAGCACACATTGGTGTTTGCTGATGTGTACTTGAGTTGATTAAGGATAGATAGAAGACAAGCACAAGGGATTGCAAAAGTTTTAGAGCATCATTACCATGGTGTAGCAGAGCATATAAGGCACTGATAAGGAGACTAATGCTCTGGGACTGAAAGTAACTCTAACAATCATATGCAGTGAACTTATAATTACTTTATAGATTATAATCTTATTTATTTATGTATGTATGTCTTTGATAACCAGGTGGGTAAACTTATCCAAAGGACCATTTTCAGGCATGACCCGAGCCACAGCATGGCACATTAAGCAATACAGGTGTGGAGAACAACAGTAAACACAGGCCTCAACATGAGGTGCAGGAAATAACAAAACAAGCGGTCATTACATAAGGTGCAATTACATAAGAATACAAGGTGTGAAAGAAATCCAACATACAGGTCAAAAATACATAGTCACAGGCCAGGCAACAGGCCAAAATTCAAGTCACAAATCACAGAGACCAAACATAAGTCTCAGATATGATACATAAAATGCAAAATGCATTCAGGTACACTAATAGTGCACAGGTCATTGAGCAGATTGGAACTCTGAAATCAAGTACACTTCCCCTTAGCAAATGGTGATGGGATTTAGAATAGGGAGGCAACAGCAGAAGCCCTGAAAAGTGGGGGAAGAGGACAGAAGCAGTCGTGGTGAATGTAGCAAGGATGAGACACTCCTAATAGGTGGGGGGTGGGAAGGGAGGGAATGCCAGAGATTACCTAGGAGAGCAGTGGCATTTGGCTTCAGACAGTAGCCACTCTTTGAAATTGTTTTCAAATGAGAAATGGGAGGTAGAAGAGCAGAGAAGTGAGTCTGTTCCATAGGGAGGGGACAGAGACAGAAAAGGCTTTACTACCCATGGTAGAGGAGATTCGTGGAACTACTGGGGGGTGATGGATGTTTCACGGAGGCTCCTAGCTGCCACTCTGCCTGTGAGGAGGGATGAGTATGGGGACAGGTGTCCACTTCTCAGAGTATTGTCAACTAATCAACCAAGATCATAGTCAAACCATCCTCACAGTGGGAGCCAACCAAGTGACTGGTACAATACACAATGATGGGTAGAAAAGGGGGAATGGAAGACAAAGCAACAGATACTGTTGTCGACTGAGTTTAGTCTACAACGCAAAGCTGAGGATAGGAGGGGAATAGACTGGAAAGCAGTATTCAAGGTGCAGTAGAAGGTTTCCTTGTGCAATTGCTAAGCGCACCTCATAAGATAGGAATTGATTTAGGTGGTAGGCAGCACCTAGCTTCTGATTAACTCTGCACACAGAATTTTGGACATGGTCAGTGAATGTAAGGAAGGGGTCCAGAGTGACACCCAAGTATTTGAAACTAGGGACATTTTCAAAGGGGGATCCGGCAGCTGTGGGTAAAAGGAGGGAGGAGTTTGTCTTGGAGATCTTTGTGAAGAATGGGTTGGATCCAAATAGCATTACTTTTGTATTCTTTTCACTTAGCAAGAGTCTGTTGGAAAGAAACCAATTGTGGGCAGCACCATAGTTAAGTGTAAGAGCAGAGGAGATGTTTGCAAGAGACTTATCACTATGGTAAAGGACAAGGTCATCCACATAGAGGAGAGCCTCACAGGTGAGGCTTTCAGCCAAGAGTGCATTAATAAAAATGAAAAGTAGGGGGCCAAGGATGCAGCCTTTGGAAACCCCTGTGGATACTGGTAGGGCAGGGGAGGAGGCTGTACTAATTGTAACAGACTGGGACCTGCCTTTGAGGTAGCTTCTGAACCGTATTTTTTGTCTTGGCAGAGCAGCCAAGGTGTAGGAGAGTAGAGTGAAGGAGGGAGTGGTCGACAAGGTCAAAGGCCTTAGTCTGATCCACCAATACAGCACCAGCACCAATACAGCACCAGTGGCCTTACCTGCATCCATGTTTCTGAGTACATGGTTAGAGAAATGGACTAAGGCTAATGTGGTGCTGCAGTGCTTATGGAAGTCATGCTGCTGAGGGCATAGCAGATTATACTTTCCAAGATCCTCTGAGAGTTGGAAGTGCATGGTTGTTCCAGTAACTTGCTCAGGTGGAGGAAGAGAAGGGAAATAGGCCTATAATTACCAGGAGAAAGGGGACTGCCTGATTTGAAAATAGGCACAACGTTAGCATGTTTCCAAGAGCCTGGCATTGTGGATGAGGAGAGGGCAAGGTTAAATATGAAGGTGAGGGGTTCAATGACTGCTGGAGAGATGAGCCTAAGGAATGAGGGAAAAGGTCCATCACTGCCAGGGCTATCCCTGGCAGGGAGGGACTTCAGGAGCTTGGTGGTAACTTCTGGGCCAATGGCTCTAAAGTAGAATGGTGGGGTGTCAGATGGGGTGGTGATGGAGGGGGAGTAGTTATCCTGACTACCAGGACTGGTGGGTGACTGGATGGGGAGTTTGGTAAGATAGGCAGGGAGGTCAGAAAACACTTTGTTAAAACTCTGTGCAATCTCAGAGGGATCAGTCAAGGGGACTGAAGGGGAGGCGAGCTGAGTGACTTGGCTATGGGTCTTGGGGTTGAGCAAGGACCCGATTGAGCCCCAGAAGTGATGGGGATCGCCAAGGTTGTTCCTTTGAAGGTTTAGGTAGCAACTGTGTTTTAGTGCTTTGGCAGTCTGCTTGCATGTGTTGTGTAAGCACCTATAGACTTTTCAGAATTGGGGGGAAGGGGATGCTTTATAAGCTTTCCATTTACTGTCCCTCTCTTTCATTAGGGACAGTAACTCTTGATATCCATCGGGTGCAGCCCCTTCTCACCTTCTGAGTAGTGTGAGGGAAGTGGAGGTCTTGTATCTGAATGAGGGCGTTTGTGAGGACGCTAACTGCATCTGACACATTGTTGATGAGGTAGAGGGCAGACCAGTTCACCACTCTTACATCCTCTAGGAGATTTGTGGGATCCAGGCAGTTAAAAGTTCTGAAAGACAGGTACTTGGCGAGGGGCATTTGATTTTGGTGGTCAATATGACATAGGTAGGGGAGTGGTCACTTATACAGTGTGACAATATACCCATCTGTAGGACCATGTCCATCCAATTTGTGGCTATCCAGTCAAGCAGCAAGTGATTGGGCATATGGGCATTGTGCCTGTTGGGGGATGAGATAATTTGCTCGAGGTTGTGTGTTTTCAGGAGCTTTGCATAGTCTGGGTCTTGGGTGCTTAACCAATTAAGGTTAACATCCCACAAGCAATATGGTGTCCCTGGTAGGAGAGAGTAGTCCTAGGCCATCAAGAATGGTGGATAATCCAGGGATATCTCTGGTAGAGGGGTTGTAACAGCAGCCCAGGTGGAACTTTTTTGAGGAACCCAGGGTAAATTTTGCAAGGAGCCATTCACTGGGGGAAAGGAGATTGGACTGGCTAACAGTAGTGGCTATGATGTGTTCCTGGACATACAGTGCTACTCCTCTTTTTCTTCCTGGTCTATCCAGGCGAAGGAGGGAGTTACCTGGGAGATGGTAGAGGGGTCACAGTTGTAGGGTTTCAGCCAGGTCTCAGAGAGCCCTAGCACATGGGGCTTATAGGGGGACACCCAGGTCTCAAGGTCTCTGAACTTGGATGGGAGGCTGAAAACATTTAAATGTGCAATTCTTAGACCAATCTGCCTTGCCCATGTGATATTAGAGTGGTCAATAGGGGTGTTAGCAGGGCCAGGGTTGCTTTCAATGTCACCAGCAAGGAGAAGGAGGGAGAAAAAAAGCAGAGTGGTGGGAGCCAGGGGGTGGATGAGACGGTGAGGGTGTACAAGAAGAAACCAAGTAGGCAACATTCAGGGTTGGAGAGGAAGACAAAGAGAGTCAGGCCCAGGGGAGTGAATTCATATCTAACAATAGCAGGAGGAGGCACATCAGGTCTATGGAGGTGAGTAAATGGGGATACATTTTGTTGTTCTACAGCAAGCACAGAGGCACAAAAATCTGACACTAATAGCAGGCCAGTCATAGAGGTAGCCAGAAGGGGGAGCAATAATAACCTTATTTGAGGTGCTATAAGAGTTAGTGACCAAGGACACTTTATGGCAGTGTTGGCCAAGGGTTAGAGTTTCATACTGCAATAAAGAGAAAGATGTAGAGGTGGTTTGAGTCCCACAGCCTCACAGAAAAGGTAACTCCTTCAGATAAGTACCTGGGCAGGATAAAAGAGTTGACGGGAAAATTGTTGTAGATGGAGACAGGTCCAGTCAAGAAATTGTTTAGAATACAACATTTTTTGGGGAACAGAAGGAGTGACTTCAATGTAACTCCAGGAGCTGAGTGAGGTCTATTTTGTAAACACACTGTATTGTGAGTTTGTATGGAAATTGTCCTATTTTTCCCTTGTATAGGGCCCCATATTAATGCAACCTTTTTCCTACCCAATATTAACATTTTATTGCTTTGCAGTACCAGCACCCAGTGACATCAGTTGAGCCACAGACTACAGTATAAAATAAAGTAGAACCCAGTGACATCAGCTTAGCTTGCATAAAAGGATTCATACAGACTCATACTGAGCTTCTTGGTAAATTACTAAGCTGTTTAGTTTGCTGAACTTCATGTGAGCAGTCTTTTCTAAAGGCTATAAAATAAATATCATGGCTTTTGGGGGATTTGAACTTTGAACCTTAGGCCTTGGCAAACTGTATCCCAGTAAGTGACATGTTACTCAAATTAACATACTATTAAATATAATTGGTGCCGCATATAAGTAAATATTGAGCTTTTTTAATTTTTGTTAACCAGGTAAGGTACACTAGACAAGTAAATGCCTATTTTCAGCTACAACCTGGGAGAGTACAACAGGGTGCAGTCAAAATGTGCTCCTTGTTTAGCATCTGACATATAAAAATATATGAAGGTTTACACAGTCCGGATGTGAAAGAAGGTTGTGGTCCTCCATTCTTTAAAGTGTGTAATTTTGGAATGTAGTAACATGTAATTCTCAATAAAAAAAAGTTCTACTAGGTTTCTGTTCAAACTCCCGTGTAATTTTAAGTTAGCCAAGCATACTAAAGGCATTAAAGTGTTGTTTATAAAAAGTTTGTTTTTTCACAAATGTTCAATGAAATCAGCATCCTATATGTTAGTTTTTGTCTCTTTGATTACAGGGGCAACAAGATGAAGTTTAAAGCAGACTTGTGAGACAAATTAATGAGTTATATGTGTAACCCCTAGATGGCGCTATCCCAGGGGCTACTACCCCTGCCTGATTTGCCACTAACAGGTTGAGGGGCCTGTATCCGATGGCGGGTGCCTCCACCCAGAGGTCAGGGTTTGCAATAGTTAAACTAACTTGGTCACAGCCCTCTGGGACACTGCAACCCCCCTTTCTTCCCACTAGTGGCCCACACAATATATCAGAATTACCTTCACAGTATACACTTACCCCCAGGACTGGTTCAGGCACTGGGACCTCCTGTAAAATAAGATACAGTGCAACAATCACAGTACAATACTTTAACATAGACAAATACCTCAGGCAGTATAACTTTGCTGAAACAAGCAGCTCTGATTTATTTAAGGGGAATAGAACAAGGACGGGGAAATCAGGTTAATTAGCTTATCACTTTATTCATCTACCTATGGCTCTGTGCAGGTCTATCCCTACCAGTTACTGTCCCTGGGTACCCAAGCCTAGTGGCTAGTCCAAACCGTGGCAGCTGGTAGGGCCCTTTCACACAGAGAAAGAAAAATTAGTTAAACAGTCAGCAGTACAGTAATTCCATTTGGATTCAATGTGGCAATTCAACAGGGAGCGACTCTGAATTAGTACTCACGACCTCCAAACAAGATAGGGTCCTTCAACGTCAGCAGGGCTACTCTTGAGCTCCATGAGACTCCTCACACATTTATATGGCAAACTGCAACAGGCAAAAGTCCTTTAATGGCAGCAGGATTCACTTGAGCTACACAAGCCTCCTCACATATTTATATGGTAAACAGTAACAGGCAAAAGTCCTTTAATGGCAGCAGGATTCACTTGAGCTGCACAAGCCTTCTCACACATTTATATGGTAAAAGAAAGTACTATACCAGGCAGGCTGCTTCTCTATCTCGATCGCAATTACTGCACAATACCCGGAGAACACACAGCAGATTCAGTTCCTGACAGACCGAGTGCAAATCAGCAATTTCTCCAGTCTTCTACAGGGTGAGCCTGGTTTCTACTCTTCAGATATCCTTTGATTCTCTTCACAGGATGGATTCAGTCTAACAAGCAGTTACACAAGCTGCAGACCGGAACTCTGGGCCTTCACACGTTTCCCGACTAAAACTGCACACGAAAAGCACAGGGCTCCTTCCTCTTCACTGCCAGAGCTCAACTGAAACTCCAGCAGACAAAACCGGGCACTTCCTTTGAGTTCCTCCCAGTTCTTGGCTGGATTGGCTGTCACACTCAATAGACTGACTCTGTTGGTCCAAAAAGGCGCTGAAGTCCAAACTACATCTCCCAGAGTCACTGCCCATACAATCCTCTTGTAGCTGGCTCAGATTACGAGTCCAAGTTCTGATTCGTCCAAGGCACCATTTTAGAGCTATCTTATCCCACACTGATTGGTCCAGTTCAGCAGTTCAAAACTAGAATGGGGAACTAGGCAAACACAGTTCTGACTGCAAAGAAAGCAGGTTAGACAAACTGTATTTTCATTATTACTCTAAATGATTTCTGGCAAACAGTTACATCTTTCAGATAGGTTCTCTTTGCACTCCTAGTGACTGCAAAAATGGAGTGAATTGGCAGCAGTTCGAGTGGTACTCAAGCAGAGAAGCACACAGTCCCCCCATACAAACTAATTATGTCTGCAAGCGGACAGCTCTTAAAGAGACAGTACCAGAGGCTCTAAAAACACTCACTGATAAATGGCTTAAACGCCAAACACCATTCAGGCTTGGAGCATTCAAGCAAGCTCCTGGAAGTCTTTTGGGAACCCCCATTTGCAGGGGGGTTACATATGGACATTTAATATCTTCTATTTGGCTGGAATTACAAACTGTTTTTAACTGTATTTAGAAAATGGTCTTTTTTTCCTGGTCTCCAGTGGCTGGTACCCCTGCCGGAGAGGTACATTAACTTGCATGAGCGACCGGAAATAAAATCTCCAACAAGTGCCTCTTCACCCATTGAAGTATTCGTGCCTACCCTGCTTGTTCATTGGCCAAAAGCACCCCAATGAATTGAAATTGCCGCTGTTTTTTCCTCTCGCTTAGCAAGAGATACTGCCCCCCCCAGACTTCCAAATTCAGTGCCAGTTACCATGCTAACCAGCACACCAACCTCCGCTGGGCTTACTTCACATTACATCAGATTAAACAAAAAGTAGCCACACATTTTAAAACAAAAAGCAAGCCATCACTCTGATCAGCTTCACATAACCGCAGTGAGCAGCGCATGTTTGAAAACCACAGTGCGTGCCTCTGCATAATAGTAATCTCAGCTGCCTGACATACACTAAGGGTTGGAATCACAAAAGCCCATTTTACTAAGTTTTCCTCCGCAACTGCTGCTGTGGACCGGAATCGCCCGCAGCTGCGGTGGTTCCGATTCACAGCCGCAGCAGTTGCGGAGGGAGTTACGGCTGCTTCCAGCAGCCGTAGCCCATTCCCGCAGCTGCGGCCGTCGCCCTGACAACCCCACCCGCAGGCAGCTGTAGATCATGGAGCAGGTCATAATCCGGCTCCACCTTTGTGAATACCCGCAGCTGCGGGTAACCTGCGGATCTACAAGTCACCACCGACTTGAGCCCTGTTTTACCTGAAGCTGCGGGTATTTCTGGGCATCTGTGAATCCTGCCCTAAGCACCTTGCAGAAACACATAAAAATGTGGAAAAAGCCTGCATAGTAGTGCAAGTCCAACACCCTTCAGTCAAGAAATCAGACTGAAACATCTTACATTTCTCATACAGTTTAGACTCCTCTGACGGCTTTCTTTGCTGTTTCGCTGATAGCATTCCCACATTTCCCCTTGCGCAGACATAAGCTGGCCCTTCTGCACTGCACTGCACTCCAATCTCCAAAAGTGAGATGCTTTTTATTAAAAAAAAAGTAAAAACAAACATGGCAAATAAATGCAATTTACCTGCTTACTACTCAATATGCACCTCGTTCTCCTGCTCCTCAGTCGTTCTCCACTGACCCATTCTCTCACCACTCGCTTGTTCTGCCTCTGCTCCTAAGCTTTGTCGTACAAGAAGGGGGAAAAAAAAGTCTTGCAGGAACAGCAGAAAACTTTTTTTATTCTAACAACGATGCCGAGACTGCTGGGGTGGGAGGGAACTGTGCAAGAAACTTCATATCTTGTTCTGGAGGTGGTGGTACGGAGGGGGGCTAAGTAGAAGTGAATGGGGGGCAACAGGAGATGGAACAGCACAGAAATAGAGGGACTACTGTACAAAAAAAACACAAACTTCATTGTTTTTTTGTTTTTTTTTTAACTCTATTTATGCACCCTGCCTACTGGACTCTCTCTGGTGTGGACACTTGGTGCAGCTTCTTCAATCCGCCTAAAACCTCCAGCTCCCTGATACTCTGGTTGGGCCCATCTCCTCTCTTCCTCACCTGGCAGCACAGCTCCCTGGCTCTGAGCCCCCAGGGCAGGACTGCCAAAACTCCTCCTGGCACTCTATCTATAATCTAGTAGAGTGACCAGGGACTTTGAGGGAGAACCGGATGTAGGTGCTGGGAAGCCTGGCATTGGATGTGGGGCTGACCACTGGTCCTATCTTTGCCTACCAGCAGGCAAGGGGGGTTTCTCAGTTACATCCCAATTGGCCCAGCTGTGCAATTCACACAGCACACAGAGGACGCGCTCCCACCCTTTCCTGCAGTAGCCCACCAATGCCATCCCCATTGGCTGCCCTGCTCTGCCGTGAAGTGCCCCCCAGCCACCACTAGGAGCTGCCACTGCAAGGGGAATTCCCCAGAACCCACCCCAGGAGAGGAGAGCTATCCTCTGGATGCTCAGTCCTCTCCTTCCCCTACCAACTCCCAGTGGCCCAAGTCCGCTCCCGAACCCGGGTTGCCAGCATGGCGTGAGGTTTGGTGTCAAATGCCTCAACCCTCAGTGCCACTGAGCTGGCTTAAACTTCATTGTTACTCTATTTTTATTTTTTTTACATCCACCTAAAAATGCCACAGGTAGCCCATTTTCTAAGTGCAATAATACACTCCAGTGTGAGTGGTATGGGCAATACCAGACCTTCCAGGGGCTATAAGACCCTCTACCTGTAGCATCAGGCCTCATTATGCCCTTGTGCAGTCTAGTATGCACACAATAATATCTGACAGGGTGGGCGCTAATGGGGAATACCAGGTGGGCGCTATTGGACAATACCAGACTGCCCAGGGGTGTAATGAGGCCCAATGCAGCAGGTGGAGGGCCTTATAGCCCCTGGAAGATCCAATATTACTCATACTGCCCACCCTGGAGGGTATTATTGCGCTTTTAAAATGGGCTACATGTGGCAGCTTTAGGTGGAATTTAAAAAAAAAGAAAATAGAGTTTTGAAGTTTAAGTATTTTTCTTGTAAAATAGTCTCTCTATTTCAGAGTTATTCCATGTCCTGTTGCCCTTCCCCCAGAGCCATTCTCGTCTACTTAGCCCCCCTGCCACCACCTCCAGAACAAGAAATAGATTTTCTTGCACAGTCCCCCCTTCCCTCAAGCAGTCTCTTGGCATCGTTGTTAGACTACAAAAAAAATATAATGTTTTCTGTTTTTCCAGCAAGACTCTTTTTCCTCCACCTTGTAAGATAAAGCATATGAGCAGTGGGAGAATGAGTTAATAGTAAGAGAACAGGTCAGTGGCGAATGAGGGAGGAGCAGGAGAAGGGAGTGCATGCTAATTAGAAAGCAGGTAAATTGCATATATTGTTTTTATTTTTTTTTAAATAAAAAGCATCTCACTGTTGGAGAATGGAGTGCAGTTCAGAAGGGCTAGGTTATGGCTGCACAAGGGAAGCATGGTAATGGTATCGGCAAAACAGAAAAGAAAGCAGTCAGAGGAGTCTAAGCTGTATTGGAAATGCAAGCTGATTCAGTCTTATTTCTTGATTGAAGGGTGTTGGACTTGCACTACTATGCAGACTTTTTCCGCTTTTTTTTATGTGTTTCTGTGAGGTGCTGCATGTATGTCAGGCAGCTGAGATTATTATTATGCAGTGGCACACACTGGTTTTGAAACACGCACTGCTCACCATGGTTATGTCAAGCAGATCAGAGTGATGGTTTGCTTTTTGTTTTAAAATGTGTTGCTACTTTTTGTTTAATTTGATATAACATGAAGTGAGCCCAGTGGAGGTTGGTATGTAGGAAGCTGGCACTGAAATTGGGAGTGTTTGGGGGGCAGTCTCTCACTAAGTGAGAGAAAAACATGACAGCTATTTGAAATTCATTGGGGTGCTTTTGGCCAATGAACAAGCAGGGTGGACACATGGATACTTCAATGGATGAAGGGGCACTTGGGCTGGCACTTTTTATTTCCTTGTTGTCTATGTAAAGTAAATATACCCTCTTTGCAGGGGTACCAAATAATCAGAGACCAAGAAATAAAAAGCCCATTTTCTAATGCCCAATACCCCCACCCAGTCAGACATTATTGCTTACACATAATATGCATTTTGTAAATATATTTATCACTGTATGTTTGCATTAGTATTTAAATACATGGGGGTATGTTTATTAACAGCATCACTGATAATCACGTGATCACTATTTCTGTATAAATTTACAATGAAGATGACCACCCCTTAACCTCTGAAAAAGCACCATGAGACCAGTGTGAAATGCTAGGTCAGTCTGTCAGCATCTGTGACTAGTGTGTTTTTTCTGATATCAGCTATGTTTGAAGGAGAATCTTTGTACCAACAGTTTTTGCACAAAGATGTGCTTGAAATACAGAGGCATTTTTTTTTTAAATGAAACCAGGCCAGTACTGTGCCATTGATGGGGGTGACTGCTGTCTCTCTAGTTTGAAGAAATAAATGTCATGTATTAGGGCAAGGTACCATGTCCCTTAGAGAGAGCCCTTTCAAAGCATTCTGAACCAGTAGAACCTTGGAGAACTGTGAAACCTCTGGATGTTGCTGTGGACCTCAGGAAAAGAATCTGCTGAAACTGTAGAACCTTACAGAAACATTGAACCTGTGGGCCTTATTCATGGGCCTCAAAATATAATCTGATGAAACTGTAGAATACTGATGAACTATTGAACCTCTGGATCTTTGCTGAGGACCTCAGAAAAATAATGAAGAACTGTGGAACCTGCGGAAGGAAGCCCATCATCTGACATCAGTTTTTCTGCCTAATAAATAGGTCAGTTCCTGTACTGAGTAAATCATGGAGTGTGCTTACTAAACTAAACAACGCTCAAGAATGTCCCCACCTTATCTAATCAATCCAGTCTACATTACAATCAACTCTTTTAAAGAGCTACTGACACCGCAAAGAAAATTTTGAAAAACATAATAATTGGATACAAGTCAACTTGCATTACATGTAGATTCTACTGTATATATTTCTATTCCCCATTATTTTTACTTAGTAAATTTGCATGAATACATGATCATTAACCTTTAGCGCTCCCTTACAGTTCATTTGCCTCTATAGCTTACTACCTACTTCAAGTCATAATCCTCTGTTGTGACATCACAATCTGTTAGAATGAGAATAACTGTGATGTCACAAGCAGTGCATTATGACCTCAGGTAGGGAGAAAGCAACAGGAATAGCTGAACTCTTCTGGAACAGAGATTTTGTTTTAATTCAAATGACCTCAGAAACAAATAATGTGGAAGAGGAATATAGAACTAACGTGACATACAATCTGAACTGTGTCTTAATATTATGTTTTGTTAAAGTTGCCCTGAAATTGTCAGCTGCTCTTTAAAACACGAGTTGCAATGTGTTAATCACAGTTCTGATATGTGGTAGCTAGGATTACACAATTTAGTACAGTCTCTGGGTCATGCAGGATTTAATAAACATGCCATTGCTAATTGTATTTAAAGCTTTAACTTGTGATTGGGCAGTCCTGTGTCATGTACTGTACCATTATTTGACCTCTGGCTAGTTTATGAATTAACACATTTTACTACTGCTACTTCATCTTAATCAGGCTTACTTCTTAGCCAGTCTACATTATTGTATGCAGTGCTGTACTTTTAATAATTTAAAGGCAAGACAGCAAATTTGCACCAATACTTCGTCTATTGTAATTTAGTTCTGTTTATTAAAGTACAAATTGCATATAAAATCATAAGATTGTTACATGAGGAAGGTTAGAATAAAAAAAAATCACTTCAGGATTCACATGTATAAACAGTAGTACTGTGCGGAATTTTCAAATTCCGATGGAATGAAATTTCATAGAATTGTAAAAATTCCACCAAAACTCTGCCGAATTTTGCCAGAAATGAAATGATGGAATTCCGCAGTAGAAAATAGTTGTGGAATGATTTTCTGCAGAAAAAAATTACTGAACCACACCAGGCTTGGGTAAACCCAGCATCACCTACACCCTGTCGTGGTTTATTGCTTAAATAATTTTCCATGGAAAAAAAGATGCTGTTTCATGGAATATTATTCTGTGGATCACAGTAGGTGGATTTCCACAGAAGAACCAGTAAAATTCTGGCAGAAACTCCACCGGCGGAATTGTCATTCCATGGGCTAGCACTCCTGACATGGCTATGTCAGAAGTGGCACACTCCAGATGGAATGGCAATGCTGGATTGGGGTTGACCAGAGCTGGAGCTGAGGCCAAAGCCTGTTTCAGTGATGTCACAGCCTGGGTGTGAATAGGGCACCCATTCCAGTGAACATCCTTTTTCAGTAACTCATACAGAGGAGCAGCCTTCTAGGCAAAATCACAAATAAAATCTCTGGAATAGTTTACCATACCTAGAAATCTCCTAAGAGTGGCCACACTGGTGGGCAAGGGGAGGTCTTGCAGTCCTTGTATCTTCTTCCAGGTAGGGCTTCGGCCTTGATCAGTTATTCTCAGGCCCAGAAAGAGTACCTCTTTCTGACATAGTTGTGCTTTTGTTGGGTTACACTTGAGGCCTGCTCTCTGAATGAGGGTCAGTAGTTCGTCCAAGAGATCCAAGTGTTGTTCCTGTGTGGCTGTTGCCAACAGCAGGTCATCCACATACTGCAAGAGACACTGGGGGGTAAAGAAACCCTCAAGGGCATCCATCATGTGTAAATGGAACAGGGAAGGGCTGTTATGAAATCCCTGTGGTAAGCAGGTCCACGTGTACTGTCTACCTTCAAAGGTGAAGGCAAACTTATATTGACTCTTAAGAGCCAATGGCAATGACAATAATCCATTGGAGATGTCCAGGGCACTGAACCATTTTTGGTGAGGGGTTAAAAGTCACAGCACATCAGGTGCTGATGCCACAGTTGGAGCACAACTGGGGCTGAACTGGTTCAGTCTCCTGTAGTCAATAGTAAGTCTCCAGGCACCTGCGGGTTTCTTCACAGACCACACTGGAGAGTTGGCAGTAGAAACACATGTCCTGATTACACCTTGTTTGATGAGTGATTTTATTGTTTCCCTAAGAGAAGGCAAGGCCTCAGGTGGAAAAGGTTATTGCCTTTGCCTCTCATGTGCTGGGCCTGGCACTTCGGTGACAGTGTGCATTCTGCTACAGTCATGCTTGTTGGCAGTGAATGCCTCCAGATGCCTTTGCAGAATGGGGAGGAGCTTCAGAAAAAGCTCATGGTTCTTGAACAAATCTATGACATCATACTCTTTATTGTTGGCAGATATTGTTGCAACCACATGTGAATCAGGGATCATAATGGTATGATATTGGCCCTGAATCTGTATCAATAGCATGTTAGCTAGGTCTACTACACAGCCATGTGGTGCAAGGAAGTCAATCCCAATGACACTAGGATGATCATGTAGTACCATTAACTGGAAGGTGTGATAGGTCTTCAGTTATCCCAACTCTACAGGTAGTGGTAGAGAATGGTATGCAGGTAACCTAGTTCCATCTACTCCTGATATGTTGATCCTCTGTCCGGTGGACCAAGGGGATGTCTCTGAGTGGTCATCATGTAATACAGACACAGCCGCGCCTATATCCAATAGTACTGTAAGTAGGCGGCCCCCGACCTCAGCCTCAGTGCAGGGCCTTCCATTTGCATCCAAGACCAGCTTGTTCACAATACAGACTGGGGTCTGTAATTGTCAATTGGTACCAGTGGAGACATGGAGAGTTTGGGCCTGGTTCCTTTGAACTACTTCACCATGCTGCACTGATGCTATATAGGGAGCCGCTTCTGAGTTCAGACCTGTGTGGGCCTGAGGGCCTATACTTCCGGTATCTCCATGGCATGTTGAGGCCTGTTCTCCCTGACTGTATGGCCACAAGGATCCGTATGGGAACAGCATCCATCACGGAGCGCACTTGCCCCAGGAGTTCTCTGAACTTCTGATTTTCCTCGGCTATCTCCCTATATGAAGGGCCTGGTCTTTGTTGTTGTTTACCCTTATTATTCTTATGGTGTTTCTTATTCTTATGGTGGTTCTGGTTCCCACCCTATTGTTGTTGTTGTGGTTATTGGGCCTGCTGGGGGTGTTGGCAGTCTGTTGGAAGGGGCTGTTGGTGTTGGGCCTGCTCTTCCACTGTGTAGTGCATCATGGCCTCTGGGGTAGGCTCCACAGCAGCTACCTTCTTGGAACCAGAGCCAAGATCATGGATGTAGAATTGATAAACTCTTGGTTTTCTGAAGAATGTCGGCAAACCTTTCCATGGTGGGATAGGTAGTTGGCTCTGGTTTTTCTCTTACTGCAGGAATCATGTTCCTAAGGAACAGGGTCTTACACTCAATAAGATCGACATCCACAGCTTCTTGTGCAAGGTGCTTTCCTGCTCGATAGGCCATCCAAAGTCTCTGGTGATAAGTCGCTGGACTTTCCTTCACATTCTGTTTTACAGGGTATGCGAGCCTCACTCTTACTACACCTGGGCTGTGTGCAGAAATGAGCTCAGCTGCGACTTTGTCAAAGGTGGTGGTGCCATCCTGGCAGACAGTATCAGGGAGTTTTTCCCACAGTCCAGGATCGATGGTCTGGCGTAGGATCTGGACCTGGTAGTCTGCAGCGAGACTAAGCATTTCACATTTAGCACACCTTTTCCAAATGGCAGCTGAGGTTGTCGGATGGGCTCATCCGGCCAATACTGTTAGCTATTTGCTGAACAGAGTAGGCCATTTGTAGGGGATTGTTTGGATGATCAAGTGGAGGTGGGGTCACTCGAGCACCTTCCAGGGCTGCCTGAGCTGTGGCCTCTGCCACAGAGTGGACTATGCCATCCTGAGTACCAGTTTCATGGATAAGCTGTCTTATTTGGCCTTTTAAAACCCACTTATTTCTCTCTGGAATGGGCACACTATTTACCGTATAATCAATCATTCTCTCTCTCTCTATCTCCTGCCTGTCTTCCACATTAATAACGGCTACCAGTGGTGCCATTGGGACTAGGCCTGGACCTCCTCCCCCCTATCATGGGGGTCACCATGCTGGCATTGACCATGATGTGCATCATGATGTTGATGGTGTATGACATGGTGTGGGTGCAAAGGGGATCCGCCATGTTGTGGATGGCAGGGCAGGGTACCTGGGCCATAGTAGGGGTGTGACTGGACATTGTACTGAGAGATGTCATCATCTGAGATCTCCCCTTCAGATGACATGGTTAAGGTGGGGTCTACGCCTCCCATTGCATTAACATGTCCGCAGTTTCACCATCTTGGATTCACATTCACTATGACTCACACTTGCAACAGTCATATCAACCTTATCTTGCATTTGTTTTTGCAACACTCTATACGCAGCACTCAGTTTACAATTGTCCCTAGTAGCCACTTCTAAGTCATTGTGTACCTGGCTTAGCTTATCCTGTATCTCTCCCAATTCATCACTCAACTGTTCATTCATTCTACATAGCAAGTCATTCATATGCAGAGCCTGTCCCTTAGCCTGTCTCAAACTTTCACACTCCTGCTTCAACATACACATTTCCTGTTCAACTGCCTGAGTTGAATGATGCAAAAGTGAATCCTTTTAATTTCTCAGGGTTTGAAGTTCAGACTCCAAATCCTGCTCACGTCTGACACATTCCATTTCCTGCAACCCCATCTTTTTTTTTTATTTAGTTGCTCAAGAGATGAGATTTGCAGTTCAAGGTTTTGAAACCTCGCTTCAGAGGCTTCCAGAGCAGTGTAGAGAGCCACGACCAACAGCCCTTTAGCTTCTCACTTTCTAGCTGTTTGTCTCATTTCTGAATATTGAGTTGAAATCCCCAGTACAGGGTTGTCGGATTGACTTGCGTCCCACGCGAAGTCAGCCCATCCTCCATGGGAGGCAAGGAAGTTTGAGACATCGAGTCTCAGTTCTGCGCAGATATTTGATACTGTTGCCATTGTGTGGGAGGGAATGAAAAATCAAACTGTGAAAAATCACCGTGTTGTGTGTCGATCCACAGCAGGAGCACTTTATACACAGTCGGGGCTACTGTACACTTGTAAGCTTGCAATTCAAAACTGCAGTGGAGTGGATCGAGTCGGCATCGACCACACCCAGAAAGCAGTTAGACTTTGCAAGTTATTACAAAGTGGTCGTAAAATGGGAGCGGTGATGCAGGAATGCACACCTTCAGTCCCCGTTGGGAAGGGAAAAGTTTTAAGTAACAAGTCAAACTCTGCAAACACCAAATATTGCCTGCACGCAGTCGTCAATTGTCAGGAGGTCTAAACCTCACTCTCAGGTTCTTGGCAATAATGGAAATACAAGGAATCACAGACAAGTTGCATAAGAGTAATAAACTTGTTTATTACTACTGAAAAGGATAATTACAGTTGCCCTAAGCAGTTCTTACCAATACAAATTGGGAGCCAAATGCTAAGCATTTCCAATACGTCGAGGATTCTCCATGTCTCTTGGGGTCTCCAAGGTAGAAGACGTAATGTCTCACATTATATATCTATGATGATAATTACTATGGTTACTGTAAGATAGGAACATTTATAGTAACAAAGATGAGCCCTAGTGGCTAAACTAGAGGTGGCTCCACAGTCCAAGATAACATTATACAATTTTGTAGTAGTCATCACTTTGTAAAACATGAGTACAGTTCTGCATACATCAGTGTAGTAGTACAAATCACCAAAAGGTGGCAATGCCGACATATATATCATAATCATTACAAGGATACAAGTGTCCTAACATCTTGTAAGCAAGAAATGCATATATGTATTAGAAAGCAAAGTGTATAACAATAATATGCATATATATCCTGACATCTACTCTTGTACGGTACATGCCCTTAGCCCTATATGTTAGTATAACATATGTCCAGATGCTAGCTGTCTACGGTGTACCTCTGGGGGTACCAATAGGGGTGCAGGGACCTCATGTAACACCACCATAAGACAAATTTGCCTGAAATTTTGCACACGCAGTCTGGTACCATAGATCTCTGGATTTGACAAGTTGCGTTATGGTCACATGTACGGTTGCGGAGCTACAAAATGCCAAAATGCAAAAAAAAAGGACTTATTTCTTTGTATGTGCCCACAGCCCGCATGGTTTGTCCATTCAGTCTGAAGCATTCAGGGAAGATGCAGTCTTGGTCTCTGATGACCCTATGGCACACCCCAATGCCTGTTGGTGTGTGGACAGCGGTGGTGGGGGGCGGGTAGTAGGGTTGTTAACTAACTTTTGAAAGGATTGATATTTTTTCACCAAACCTTCAAAAGGCACATCAGTGACCGAAGGGCTTTCTACCATTAAAATTTAAGCCTACAACATAAAGCCATTTCTGAGATCCAGAATGACAAAGAAATGTCAAAAAATCCTGATTGTTCTGTTTTTCAGCAGTTTATATCTCATGAAACCACTGAATGAATTCTGACCATATTTGGCAGATCAATACATCTACACATGAGCAATATGCATGTCATATTTCATACAAAACCACTGAACAGCTCCAAAGTTATTAACCCTCAAAGTCTGAACTTTAAAATCTATATTATAGTGGCACGGTAGTGACACTATAATTAGGGTTGAGTAAGCATTTTAAAGTTAAACCTCAAATTTTGGCCCTTAATAACTTTGCCGCTATAAGACAGATTTGCCTGAAATCTTGCTTGCACAGTCTGGTACCACAGATCTCTGGATCTGGCAAATTGTGTTACAGTCGCGTGTACGGTTGCGGAGCTACAGAATGACAAAAAAACACAAACGAAGGACTTTTTTAGCTTTTCTTTGCTCACGCCCAGAGCTTCCATGGTTTGTCAGTTTGGTCCACAACATTCAGGGAAGATGCAGTCTTGGTCATCAATGTGCCTTTCTAAGATTTGGTGAAAAAATATTAAACCGTTCCAAAGTTATTCAAAAATCAAATTTCCCATTATAGTCAATGGGAAAAGTTAGCAAAAATTACAAAACTTTTGCAAATACCTGTTTTTACTTTCACAAATAGCCCTGTTACTTTTGTGATTCAGCCATCTTGTTTACAGTTTGTGACACAGAAAAATGCCTGGTATTTAAAATTGGGACTGTCTAGGTAAACACTGATTGTTGTATTTACCTAGTGGGGTCCTGAGGATGCTAGCCCTATGTTTTTGGGGGGTTAAACCCCCCAGAAATGCCTTTTCCAACTTTGAGGAAAAAGTACTTTCACAAAATACTTTTGCAAATATGAAAATTTTGTGATTAATTTTGTGAAACTTTTGTGATTTGCGACAGTAATTTGTGAAAGTATCCTCAAAATAACTACAAATCTTTGCCATCCTCCTGCAACAAAACGGTTTGGTCTTTTGGGCTGAAATTTGTAGGGCGGCAAGCCCTTGTCCCACACATGTGTCTTTTGGTAGGTTGGTGCCAAAACATTACAGGGGCCCAAAGTTACAGCATTCTGAAGTTCAGAAATTTTCCCTTAGGTTAACACTGCGGCACCCGTGACACCTTTCGGGACCGTATCTTGAAAATGGCTAGAGATAAAAAATTTTTATCACAAAAATTCTTAGTCTCCCTGTACAGACATATGCTGGAAAGCCATAAACAACATAAAATTTGAATTTTTTTTCTACATTGTATGGTTAATGAGATATTTGTGAATTAGTGTTACAATTGTTCATTTTCATGTCCGAGGCCCACTATTATGCCCACAGAGTAAGCATTCACAGTGCTTTTCACTGCCTGTATCTCAGAAATGATGCAAGGTACAGATTCGGTCAACCTTATATCACATGAAGTACTCGACCCTACCACCCAACCCCCCCCAACTGTCCACCCACCAACATTCATTGGGATGTGCCATGGGATCATCATGCTCAACTCTCACCCCATTCCATGTGTAAACAAGCTGACATGGTACAGTATAGGAGAATGGGGTGAGAATTAGGCCTGATGACCCTGTGGCACACCCCAATGCCTGTTGGTGTGTGGACAGTGGTGGTGGTGGGGGGTGGGTGGTAGGGCTCTTAACTAACTTTTGAATGGATTAATATTTTTTCACCAGACCTTGAAAGGGCACATTACTGACCCAAGGGCTTTCAACCCTTAAATTTTCAGCCCACAACATACAGCCATTTCTGAGATCCAGGGTGACAAAGAAATGTCAAAAAACTCTGGTTGTTCTGTTTTTCAACACTTTATATCTTAGAAACCACTCAATCAATTATGACCCACATTTGGCAGTTCAAGATATCTATCTGTAGAGAATATGCATGCCAAATTTCATGCAAAACCGTTGAATGGCTCCAAAGTTATTAACCCTCAAAGTTTGAACTTTAACATCTATATTACAGTGGCACGGTAGTGCCACTATAGTTAGGGTTGAGTAAGCACTTTAATATTAAACCTCAGATTCTTCACCTTAATAACTTTGCCACCATAAGACAGATTTGCCTGAAATTTTGCATGCTCAATTGGGAACCATACATCTCTGGATCTGGCAAGTTGCATTATGGTCACGTACGGTTGCGGACCTACAGAATGACAAAAAACACACAAAAAATTGACCTTTTGTGCTTTTCGTTGCTCGCACCCCAGCCCACATGGTTTGTCTGTTTGGTCTGCAATGTTCAGGAAAGATGCAGTCTTGGTCATTGATGTGCCTTTCGAAGATTTGGTGAAAAAATATTAAACAGTTCAAAAGTTATTAAAAAAACAAATTTCCCATTATAGTCAAAGGAAAAGTTAGCAAAAATCACAAAACTTTCACAAATGCCTGTTTTGCTTTCATAAATGGCCCTTTACTTTTGTGATTCGCCATCTTGTTTTCAGTTAGTGACACGAAAAATGCCTGAGTTTATATTGGGATCCTCTAGATAAACATGATTGTTGTGTTTATCTAGTGAGGATCCTGAGGATGCTAGCCCTATCTTTTGGGGGTTAACTCTCCAGAAATGCCTTTTCTAATTTTGAGGAAAAGTATCTAGCAAAATACTTTCACAAATGTGAAATTTTCGGATTTTCTTTGCGAAACTTTCGTGATTTGCAAAAGTAATTTGAGAAGAAGAAGAAGAATCAGCATTTATATAGCGCTTTTTCATACACAGTATCCCAAAGTGCTTTACAAGCAACACTAGACTGGTAGTGAAGTGACTGAATGTGTGGTGGCGGCCATATCGCACATCATCACCCACAACCTGGATAATTGCATGAACTGGTTTATGAGAAGGGGAATGTTGGCCAGGACACCGGGAATGTTCCCTGCTCTTTACGAAGAATACCCTGGGTTCGTTTACTTCCAACTGGACACCCACCAGGACAACACCAGGATGGGCATAAGGGACCTCGGTTTAACGTCTCATCCGAAAGACAGCACACCGCAGCAGTACAGCACCCCCCAATACTGAACTCAGATGCCATCGATTTTTAGGTGCAAGTCCATCCCGGTGTGGGATGAGAACCCACGACCTTCTGGTCCAGAGGCGTATTTGCTACCCACTGAGCCACGCTGACATGAGAAAGTATTCTCAAAATAACTGCAAATATTTGCCATCATCCTGCAACAAAACGGTTTGGTCTTTAGGGCTGAAATTTGTAGGGTGGCAAGCCCTGGTCCCACAGATGTGTCTTTTGGTGATTTGGTGCCAAAACATTACAGGGGCCCCAAGTTACAGCATTCTGAAGTTCATAAATTTTGCCATAGATAAACATTGCGGTGCCCGTGACACCTTTCGGGGCCATATCTCGAAAACGGTAGAGATACGGATTTTTCATCTCAAAAATGCTTAGTACTCCTGTGCTGAAGTAGGCTGGAAAGCCATAAATAACATGAAATTTGATTTTTTTTTCTGCCTTGTACGGTTAATGAGATATTTGGGAATTAGTGTTACAATTGCTTATGTTCATGTCTGAGGCCCACTATAATGCCCACGGAATTAGCATTCACAGAGCTTTTCACTGCCTGTATCTCATAAATGATGCAAGATATGGATTTGGTTGACCTTATATCACGTGATGTACTCAACCCTACCACCCCACCCCCGACCATCCACACACCAACAGGCATCAGGGTGTGCCATGGGGTCATCAGGCCCAACTCTCACCCCATTCCATGTGTAAATAAGCTGAAATGGTGCAGTATTGGAGAATGGAGTGAGAGTTAGGCCTAATGACCCTATGGCACACCCCATTGCCTGTTGGTGTGTGGATGGTGGTGGTGGTGGTAGGGGTCAGGTGGTAGGGTTGTTAACTAACTTTTGAACGGATTAATATTTTTTCACCAGACCTTCAAAAGGCACATCAGTGACCCAAGGGCTTTCTACCCTTAAAATTTCAGCCCACTACATAAAGCCATTTCTGAGATTCAGGATGACAAAGAAATGTCAAAAAACCCTGATTGTTCTGTTTTTCAACACTTTATATCTCAGAAATCACTCAATGAATTCTGACCACATTTGCCAGTTCACAATATCTACCCATAGAGAATACGCATGCCAAATTTCATGCAAAACCATTCAACAGCTCCAAAGGTATTAACCCTCAAAATGTGAACTTTAATATCTATATTATAGTGGCACTACCGTACGACTATAGTTAGGGTTCAGTAAGCACTTTAATGTTAAACCTCAAATTTTGCACCTTAATAACCTTGCCACCGTAAGATGGATTTGCCTGAAATTTTGCATGTGCAGTCTGGTACCATAGATCTCTGGAACTGGCAAGTTGTATTACGTTTGCTTATACGGTTGCGGAGCTACAGAACACCAGAAAACACAAAAAAATTACTTTTTGCATGTTTCTTTGCTCGTGCCCACAACCTGCATTGTTTCTCCGTTCAGTCTGCAATGTTCAGGGAAGATGCAGTCTTGGTCACTGATGTGCCTTTCAAAGATTTAGTGAAAAAATATTAAACCATTCAAAAGTTATTCAAAAAACAAATTTCCCGTTATAGTCACTGGGAAAAGTTAGCAAAAAATCACGAAATGTTCCCAAATTCTCCTTTCACTTTCGTGATTCACCATCTTGCTTTCAGTTATTGACACAGAAAAATGCCTGAGCCTAGATATTCAAACTGCGCCAGGCTGTGGCGCAAGCTTAGGCGCAGCTCAACTTGGCTGCGCAGGGGTGTGGACTGGGCGATACTCAACCGAGCGGCGCCATGGCTCAGCAGTGTTGAATATCGCACCCTGGCCACCCTCAGTGTGCATGGCACAGTAGCACTGTGCCAGCGCAAGTGGCCAGAGTGGAGCATGGGGATGCGCTAGCGCAAGTTCCATTGTGCTATGCACAACAACCGCGATATTCAAAACTTGACATGCAAATGGAGCCATAATGTATGCAAGGCACAAATGGGGCCATTTGCATGTCATTATGGCCCCATTTGCATGCAGGTGCGCCAATCCCTGACCACTTGTGCCTGGTGCCCTGCCAGGCAGCAGCCATCAGGGACCGACGCCCCCTGCAGCCGGCAATGTGCTCCACAGCCCAATCACGGGCTGCAGTAAAGAAAGGAAAACACAAATCCCTGGTGGTCGAGTGGACTGCTATCTGCCCGATCATGGGCATCTGTAATTCAAAAAATAGAAAGCTGTCCAATATCCCTGGTGGTCCAGTGGACCGCTATCTGCCCGATCGCAGGCATTTGTAATTCAAAAAACAGAAAGCTGTCCAATATCCCCGGTGGTCCAGTAGACCGCTATTTGCCTAATCGTGGGCATTAGTATTTAAGAATTCTGTCCAATATCCCTGGTGGTCCAGTGGACCGCTATCTGCCCAATCACGGGCATTTGTAATTCAAAAAACAGAAAGCTGTTCAATATCCCTGGTGGTCCAGTGGACCTCTATCTGTCTGATCGCGGGCTTTTGTTAAAAATATACCTACGTCCAATATCCCTGGTGGTCCAGTGGACCACTGACTGCCCGATCGCGGGCATTAGTAATAAAAAATTAAGAATACCAATATCCCTGGTGGTCTAGCGGTAACCCCTCCCCACCCGCCCACTGAGGCCCCACCACTCCTCCTCAGCTGGTGGGCGGCAGCACCCCACCCGCCTGCCATCCCACCACCCGCTTACTGACACTGTCAGTAGGACTGTACACCAATTGGTCCACAGCGTGAGCCAGTGGGCGTGCAGCCCGTACCGTACTACACATTCCAGATATGTGAATGATTCAGGCACAAGGGTTCAAAGAGTGCCTGTCCATTGCATTTCAATGCCCTTAGCTCATAAACAATGTGAGATACTGGTTTGTAGTTTCATTGTCACGTGCAGTACTCACTGTCACAATTAGAATGACACTTGAATTTGTTTTCTTGCTGTTCCGGTTCCCAAGATATTGGCTGGTTAGTGTTACAAGGGTTCCTTGCCATATAGGGCTGCTGTATGGGTCTGTAGCTATGCGTAAGTGGGAGTGAAGGGCCCAGAGGCCCATGCTCCCACAGATGCTGATATTATGCGAAATGGGCGGCGGGAGGCGCGGGTCTGAAAAGGCCCCACGCTCCCACCAACACATGTTATTTACTAGTAATGCTACACTTTTTCAAAAAGTAAAGAAATTCTTTGCAAAAAACTTTGTTAATGCATCATTTAGGGTTGCTTACACAGTGATAAAACTAAAGAAATTCGATGTTATGGTTATGAATGGATAATATCAGTCAGCATTTTCACTGCCCTGTAGAGTGTTAACGCCTGCTGATGCTACCCAGGCATAAGCAAATGGTGTATCAGTTCACTATTATGTACGGTGGCCTGCCGTGTCATTATCTTATTATACACATGGACAGCTTGGTGGGAGCATGGGATCTGAAGGATCCCATGCTCTCAATTATGCATATTTGCTTTGGGGAGACTTTCTCGGTTCAAGCACATATTTCTGTTTCTGTAGAAATTGATACATTGGTGGGACTATGGGGCCTGAAGGGCCCCATGCTTCCCACTTACGTGGTTATGAATGGATAATATCAGTCAACATTTTCACCGCCCTTTAGTGTGTTAATGCCTCCTGATGTTACCCCAGCATAAGCAAATGATGTGTCAGTTAACTATTATGTACAGAGGCCTGTTGTGTCGTTATCTTATTATATACATATGAACAGCTTGGTGAGAGATGTGAGACCCAAAGGATCCCATGCTCCCACTTATGCATATTTGCTTTGGGGAAAGTTTCTCAGTTCAAACACGTTTCTGTTTCTGTAGAAACTGATATATTGGTGGGATGCTCCCACTTCCGTGGTTATGACTGAATAATATCAGTCAACATTTTCACTGCCCTTTTAGTGTGTTAATGCCTCCTGATGTTACCCAGGCATAAGCAATGGTGTAACAGTTCATTATTATGTACAGAGGCCTACTGTGTAGATATCTTATTATATACACATGGATAGCTCAGGTCCCATGCTCCCAATTGTGCATATTTGCTTTGGGGAGAGTTTCTCTGATCAAACACATGTTTCTGTTTCTTTAGAAATTGATACGTAGGTTGGAGCATGGGGCTCAAAGGACCCCATGCTCCCACTTACATGGTTATGAATGGATATCAGTCAGAATTTTTACTGCCCTTTATTGTGTTAATGCCTCCTGATGTTACCCTGGCATAAGCAAATGGTGTATCAGTTCACAGTTTTGTACTGAGGACTGCATTGTCATTATCTTATAATATGCACGTGGACAGCTTAGTTGGAGCATGGGACATGAAGGGTTCCATGCTTCCACTTATGCATATTTGCTTTCGGGAGAGTTTCTCTGTTCAAATACATGTTACTGTTTCTGTAGAAATTGATATGTTGGAGGGAGCATGGGTCCCGAATGGCACCATGCTCCCACTTATGTAGTTATGAATGGATAATATCAGTCAACATTTTCACCGCCCTTTAGTGGGTTAATGCCTCCTGATGTTACCCCGACATAAGAAAATGGAGTATCAGTTCACTATTATGTACAGAGGCCAGCTGTGTCATTATCTTATTATATATACATGGACAGCTTGGTGGGATAGTGGGACCTGAAGAGTTCCATGCTCCCACTTATGCATATTTGCTTTGGGGAGAGTTTCTCGATTCAAACACGTTTCTGTTTCTGTAGAAATGGATACATTGGTGGGAGCATGGGGCCCAAAGGCTTCCATGCTCCCACTTATGTGGTTATGAGTGGATAATATCAGTCAGCATTTTCACCACCCCTTAGTGTGTTAATGCCTCCTGATGTTACCCCAGTATAAGCAAATGGTGTATCAGTTCACTATTATGTACAGAGGACTGCTGTGTCTTTATCTTATTACATACACATGGACAGCTTCGTGGGAGCGTGGGACCAGAAGAGTCGAATGTTACCACTTATTCATATTTGCTTTGGGGAGAGTTTCTCAGTTCAAACACATGTTTCTGTTTCTGTAGAAATTGATACATTGTTGGGATCCCCATGCTCTCACTTCTGTGGTTATGAATGGATAATATCAGTCAGCAGTTTCTCCGCCCTTTAGTGTGTTAAAGCCTCCTGATGTTACCCCGGCATAAGCAAATGGTGTATCGGTTCACTATTATGTTCAGAGGCCTGCTGTGTCATTATCTTATTATATACACATGGAAAGCTTGGTGGGAGCATGGGACATGAAGGGTCCCATACTCCCACTTATGCATATTTGTTTTAGGGAGATTTTCTTGGTACAAAAACAAGTTATTGTTTCTGTAGAAATTGATATGTTGATGGGAGCATGGGGCTCGAATTGCCCCATGCTCCCACTTATTTGGTTATGAATGGATAATATCAGTCAGCATTTTCACCACCCTTTAGTGTGTTAATGCCTCCTCATGTGACCCCGACATAAGCAAATGGTGTATCAGTTCACTATTATGTACAGTGGCCTGCTGTGTCGTCATCTTATTATATACATATGGACAGCTTGGTGGGATCTTGGAACCTGCTGTGATGTTATATTGTTATGTACACATGGCCAGCTTGGTGGGAGCATTATAGTTTAGTAAAAGGTATGGCATTTCATGTGATAGAACTATGTTTAATGCACCAGTTAGGGTTAAAGCAACAAAAGTAAGGAAATGAAATGTTAGGGTTGAGCCTCTAATCTCCTCTCCCACATTGCCCAGAACAGCATCTTCCGCAGGCTGAGAAGTGCCAGAGTGTGCCATAGGGTTATGCAGCCTGTCAACCCATTCTTCTTTTACTGGGTTCCTTGCCCTATAGGACTTCTGTATGGCCTGGAGGGCCTGTGCTCCAACACATGCATATAAGTATCAACTAATAGGCAGCTTGGTAGGAGTGTGGGGTCAAAAGGCCTGTGTGATACTACCAACACATGATATGTAGTAGTTGTGATAAACTTTTCCACAAAAATAAGAAAATTTATACCAAGATAATATGTTAATGCATTACTTGTGGTCAATGCAGGAAAAAGTGGGCAGATGAGATGTTTAGGTTTGCACTGTACTCCCCCCATGCTACCAGTGCACCATACAATCATAGTTTAAGCACTCTCTTTTTTGGGTGTTGTCTTCTGTTTGCATAGTCATCTGGATGTGGTATCATTATTTGAACACCACCGGCTGGATGACTTGGTCTTTGGAACTGATTGTCTTCATATAGCTGTTCCTCATGATACTGAATAAGGGGCGTGAAACCATAAAATATTTAAAGAAAAAATAGTACTTATAACTGGTCCTTGGAGTAGGCAGTCATGACTGTGAAAATGCCACCTCAACTGTGATTTTAGGTTGTGGGAGCAGGTCGAAGTGGAAAAAAAAACAGAGAAAACTGTGTGCTTTGGTTCTGGTTATCAGAGCAGGTAATGAATTTTACTTGGTTACTTGGTGTTAAGGACAAAAGAAGGCCAAAGCCCATCGTGATTTTCCCCCACATTGTGGGACATTGTATCCCAGAGTGATTTAGCTAAAAAGCCAGTTGTCCAGTTTTGTCTTAAAAGTAGTCAAATTGGGACAGTCCACTAATTCCTGAGGCAATTTATTCCACAACTTTGGGGCTCTAATAGGAAAAAAGTTCAGCCTCTTGTTTGTCCTAGCTTTACAAACTTTTAACTGTTTATTATGCAGTCTTGGTATGATTTTCCTTGTAGCATGTGAAATGCCACATTGATCCATTAGGGTGGGGAATTGGAGGAGTTTAAATATCTGGAGAAAGTCCCCTCTAACCCTTCTGGTCTCAAGCGAATGAAGGCTTGTTTTCTTTAGTCTTTCTTTGTAATCAAGGTGTGCTAGATAAGGGACAATTTTTGTTGCCCTGTGTTGTATATGCTCGATCCTCTTTATATCTGAAGTCAGGTAAGGGATCCAAAAGGGGGACCCATAGTCCATGTAATGTCGAATGTGGGATCTATACAAAGTAATTATACATTGTTCTGTTTTGGAAGTGAAAGTATGATTAATCCATCTAAGGAGAGCCTTAAATAAGTTAGTTACTTTATTGCAGTGGTTTGCTGATGACAGTTTGTGATTAACTAATTATTCCCAGATCTTTTTCACTGTGGGATGCTTTAATAATTTTATTATTGAGGGTGTATGTTTGTTTGGGGTTGGTTTTGTCCATATGCAAAACTGAACATTTGGTTACATTGAATAGCATGTTATTACTTATTGCCCATTGTTCGATGGTGGCCAAGTCCAACTTTAATTCCCTTAGGCTAATTAAGTTATCTACTCTTCCTCCCAGTTTGGTATCATCAGCAAATTTGATGATGATGTTAGTTGATTTTATTTTCATGTTACTAATAAAGATTTTAAACAATGTGGGTCCCAGGATAGAGCCCTGGAGGACCCCACTAGAGACCCTCCCCTCATCTGACAACACCCCATTTATCCTAACCCTCTGAGTTCTATCCATCAGCCAACAATGCACCCATCTAACAATTGCTGGTGAATTTTGTTAAAGTAAAGACAACAAAAGTGCAAGAAAATTGTAACAGAAGATGTTGTGAGTCATTACTCCAACTACACATAGCAGGTACTCCTACTAATGATTATACAAAGGCAAGAAGGAATCCTGGGCTCTTATTGGTCATTCTGGGGCTGGACCTGTGATGTTATCCAGCACAACATTATGGGTCTAGTCTTAGCACTGTGCTCCCCTTCATTGTTTTATTTGGTTTGTTGAGGACTTCTGGTGATGTCACAGACTGCAATGCAAGCTTGAGCAACAGCTCCGACCATCCCATGCAAAAAATGAACTCTTCCAGCTAAATAAAATGAAGTAACACATCTAATAAGATTACAGGAAGAGTCCCACAACTGAATTACCCAAAACTAGCTGTATCTTCTGTTCCAAACATATACTACTGTCAGTGCTACCTGCTGATACTTTGTATATACTGTATTATTGCATCTCACTTTATTTGTATTATTACTATTTTCTTGTGTGTTGCATCCCATGTATATTGTCCCTTGTTCCTTGTTAACAAACCCAGGTCCAGCTCGAAAATGAGCTTACTCAACGGTGATCGCCTGGTTAAATAAAGACTTTGATTGACTGATTGATTGATTGAATGGGAGGTTAAAAAAAGAGAGCAGCCGAAACCCTCCTGCCACAGATTCAATAAGGTTAGCAGCCAGACAGCTGAATGGCACTGCGAATGCTCCAGACATGTTGGATTCTAAGGCCTGTATAGACCCTCAGCCCAGCAATGCTACCATACTCTCTGGGCTAATGGATTTTCATACAGGAGTTTTTGGCACCATTATCTTGGAAAAGAAGTGAGATACAGACATTTTGCTACAGGTGGCCACTAGAAAAAGATTTGAAATCATAGAGTAAGCCTGCAGTGGAATTTTTTTTGTACGTTGCATGGTCCATGAGATATTGTGAAATTACTATCACAAGGGTTCAAAGAGTGCCTGTCCAGTGCTTTTCGGTGCCCATATCCTGGAAACGACGTGAGATACTCATTTGGTCAGTACTTGTTGTGTGATCTACTCACTGTCATGGTTACAATGACACTTGAATTTTTTTTCTAGCTGTTACAGTTCCCAAGATATGGTCAAATTACTGTTACGTTCAGTGGCCAGTAGGAATGCTGCATGGCTCTGTAGCTATGCTCAAGTGGCAGCACAGGCCCAGATGCCCCACGCTCCCGCACATGCATATTGTTATGCAAAAATAGGCAAGCTGGTGGGAGCACAGGGCCCTCTCTCACCAGTACATGCTTTTTAGTGGTTATTATAGGGGTGCGTTTGTGCCTCTAATTTAGGGTTGAGTTGGCACTTTAATGTTAAACCTCAAATTTTGCACATTAACTTTGCAACCGTTCAACGGATTTGAACAAAATTTGGAATGCACCGTCTGGTATGGTAGGTCTCTTGATTTACTAAGTTGCGTTTCTGGTGGACATATGATTTTTGTGCAGCGAAGCACCAAAACCTGCACTTTTTACCTAGGTTGTGCATTTTTTTTCTGTGGTGCTGCACCATGTGGTCTATTGGTCCAAAACTTGGGAAATAGAAAGAGCTTGGGCCAAGGAACATGCCATCATTTGTTTGGTGAAAAAAATATAAATCCGTTAAAATGTTATTACAATTTGAAATTCCCATTGCATATAAATTTATATGTATTTTTAGCAATGTTAATGAGAAAGACTGGATGGCCCTAGGAAAGACCAGATGGCCCAAATTGGGATGACCATATCTCAATCACAGTTTGGTCTTTTTACTTGAAAATTTGCAGGGTGTTGAGGGGATGTCCTATAGTTGTGAATTATGCTGTTTAGGTATTGGGGAATGTATTGGTTGCAGAGAGTGGTCCTGGCAGTCACTGACCAGATTGGGGGCCTGGAGGTAAGGGACCCATTGGTGGGGAGCAACCACACCATGATCTGGTTCTGTCTGGACCTAGGAGGGGTTGAAGGCTGCACAAAGACATAGGTAACTGACTTCAGGGGGGCAGATTTCAAGGAAATGGGAAGGATCCTTAAGGAGCATTTGGATGGGATTGGGCCAGACATGGATGCTGACAGTAGGTGGGAAATCATCAGGAGAAGGATGCAGGAGGCTACCAGCACCTGTGCAAGAGTAAGACAAAAATGTGGTAGGGCCCCAAAACCCCTGCTGGTGGACCAGGGAGGTTCAGGAGGTTGGTAGGGGAAAGAAGGCGGCCTATAGGCAATTCAAGTACTCAAGGAGTGAAAGGGATTGAGGGGAGTACGAGTGATGGCCAGAAGGGCCACTAGGGTGGTGAGAGTGGCTAAAACAAGGAAGGAGCAGAACCTGGCCAGGGAAATTAGGAGAAGGAACAAGGGGTTCTTTAGATACATTGGGGAAAAATGAATGGTGAAGGGGCAGATTAGCAGGATTAAAACAGGGGAGGGATGGGCACGAGGACCTGGGAGCAGGCTGAGGTACTAAATGAGTACTTCACCTCAGTTTTCACCAAGGAAAATGGGGGCTGCATCATACATGGGAGGAGATGGTGAAACTGAGGAAGGGGGACCCTTACCGATTGGTGGGTCTGGGGAGAGGGGGGGCATCACTGGCAGGAGGGGGAAGGCTAAGCAGGGGGACGAGGTAGGGGAGGTGGAAATCACAGCAGAGAGAGTGAGGGAAGCACTCTGGTCCCTTAAGACGGAGAAAGCACCGGGGCTGGATAAATTACATGCCACAGTGCTGAAGGAACTGGCAGATGTCCAGGCAAAACCCCTGGTGGAGCTTTTTAGCATTTCTCTGAGGACAGAGTGAGTGCCCCAGGATTGGAAGGTGGTGCATATAGTGCCTATCCACAAGGGGGGGATCAAGGGAGGTGGCAGGGAACTACAGGTGTGTCAGCCTGACATTGGTGGTGGGCAAGGTGATGGAGGGCATTGTCAAGGAGAGGCTGGGGGGACCTGGAAAAGTCGAGGTGCCTGGACGATAGACAGCATGAATTCATCCCAAGGAAACTGTGTCAGATAAACCTTGTGGAGTTCTGTGACTGGGTGACAAGTGCCTTGGACTTGGGTAGACTGGTGAACGTCGTCTTTCTTGACTTCAGCAAGCTGTTTCACTCTGTTCCTCACAGGGGCCTGTTGGATAAGCTGGGAGAAATGGGGGTTGGGAACCAGATGGATAGGCAATTGGCTCCAAATGGTCATGGTTGGTGGGATAGTCTCATCCCCAAGGAGGATCATTAGTGGGGTCCCACAGGCATCGGTCCTTGGACACCTCCTCTTCAAGACCTACATCTTGGACATAATGGGCGGATATCAGGAGTGAAATGAATCTCTTTGCAGATGACTCAAAACTGGGGGCGGTGGTGGACGGGGAGTAGAGGGGGTGGCCCTACAGGGGGACCTGGAGGCTCTGGAAAGGTGGTCTAGAAAGTGGAAGCTGAGGTTCAATGCAGGGAAATGCAAGGCACTGCACCTGGGAGCCAGAAACCCGGGCCAAGTGTACGTCCGGGGGGGGTGGAATACTACAAGTCTTCATGGCTGAGAGGGACCTGGGGGTGGTGGTGGTGGATACATAGATACATAGACAGTGTCGGCAGATAAGGGCCTGTGGCCCACCCAGTTTGGCCATTTGAGCTTGTAAGTTCAGTTTATGTTTTCCTATAAGTCAGTTGCCCCTTACCCCTGACTTCCAGAATTCCTTTATGTCTATCCCATGCTTTCTTAAATCCTGTGATTGTTTCAGCCCCCACCACATCCTCTGGCAGGGTGTTCCACTTGTCCACCACCCGTCTGTAAAGAAATTCTTCCTCACGTTTCCTCTGAATCGTCCTCCTCAACTTCATCCCATGCGCTCTAGTCCTGGAACATCTTTTCACTTACAAATAGTGTATTCCTGCACCCTGTTCCTCCCTGTAAGATACTTGTATGTCTCTATCTATCCCTCTCTCCCTCCTCTCCTCCAGGGAGTACATGTTCAGTTCCTTCAACCTGTCCTCATAGGACTTGTGATGCAATCCATGTACCATCTTTGTTGCCCTCCTCTGAACCTTCTCTACCCTGTCTATGCCCTTACGTAGGTAAGGTCTCCAGAACTGAACACTGTACTCCAGGTGGGACCTCACTAGTGTCTTGTATAGTGGAATTATGACCTCCTTTTTCTGCTGGAGATGCCCCCGCCTATGCATCCCAGCATCCTATTCTTTACCTGCTGCCTTGTCACACTGTTTCCCTACCTTGAGGTCATCAGAGAGGATAACCCCAAGATCCCTTTCCTGCTTGGTGCATGCTATATCCTCACCCCCCCAACTGATATATTGTGCCGGGGGTTTTGTGCCCCATATGCATTATCTTGCACTTCTTTGCATTGAATTTCAACTGCCAAACCCCTGACCATTCTTCAAGTTTCTGCAGGTCCCTTCTCATTCTGTCTACACCCTCTGGTGTGTCTACTCTGTTTCAGAGCTTTGTGTCATCACTGAACAGTGAAATTCTGCCTTCTAGGTCCTGTGCAATGTCACTAATGAATATGTTGAATAGGACTGGTCCCAGCACTGATCCCTGTGGTACCCCACTGGTCACTCTACCCTCTGTGGAGTGACAGCCATTTACCACCACCCTCTGTGTCCTGCCGCCCAGCCAGTTACCTACCCACCACACTACTGTCCTGCCCACACCCATATTCCCCAGTTTGTGTAATAGTGTTCTATGTGGCACAGTGTCAAAGGCCTTGCTGAAGTCCAGATAGGCCATATCCACTGCCCTCCCCTACTCCACCTCCCTAGTCACCCAGTCAAAAAATTCAACGAGGTTAGTCTGACATGACCCCCCCTGGTGAAACCATGCTGCCTTGGGTCCTGTAGTCCATTGACAACCAGATGTTCACCAATCTCTCCTTCAGTAGTGCTTCCATGATCTTCCCAATACCGAGGTGAGGCTGACTGGTCTGTAGTTCCCCACTTCCTCTTTGTTCCCACTTTTGTATAAGGGGACTACATCTGCTGTCCTCCAGTCTTTGGGTACCTCCCCTGTTTCCAGTGATCGGCTAAACAGGATAGCCAGAGGTTCAGTCACCACCTCTCTTAGTTCTTTAAGGACCCTGGACTGCACCCCATATGGCCCCATTGCTTTATCAACTCTTATTACTTCCAGTTCCTTCAGGACCCTTTCTCGTGTAAAGGGACTTGTGTCCATTTCTGCACCATTCTCACCCCTTGTACTCCCTTCAGACCCATTACCCTCCTCTTCCTCAGTAAAGACTGAGCAGAAATACCTGTTAAATATGTCAGCTTTACTGTTGTCATCCTCCACGTGGCCCCCATCCTCCCCCTTCAGTCTCACTATCCCTCCCTTTGCCTTTCTTTTTTCACTTATGTACCTGTAAAAGGTTTTGTCCCCTCTACCCACTGATTTTGCAATGTGTTCTTCTGTCTGAGCTTTGGCTTCCTTACTGACCTCCCTGCCTCCCTTTGCTTCTCCTGGTACTTCTCCCTATCCCCTTCTGCCTGTGACTTTTTGTAGTGCCTGAATGCAATCTTTTTGGCTTTCACTTTCTTTGTTACCTCTTTGGAAAACCATAATGGTCTCCTCTTCTTTTTCCTCTTGCTAACTTGCTTAATGCATAATTCTGTTGCTCTTGTAATCCCCATTTCAAATACTGCCCAGTGTTCCTCAACCCCTGATTCCTGCCCCATTCCTCTTAATGCCTCTTTCAAGTATCTCCCCATTTTCCCAAAATCTGTCCCCCTAAAATCCAGGATACGTGTTTTTGTGTGGTTTGGTTCTGCTCTTTCTGTGATTTCAAACCACAATGACTGGTGGTCACTGTTTCCCAGGTGCTCCCCCACTGTTACCCCCATCACACTGTCCCTGTTTGTGAGCACAAGGTCCAGTATTGCCTTCTGCCAAGTTGGTTCCATGACCAGTTGCTTGAGGAAGGCACCCTGAAGGGAGTCCAGGATAAATCTGCTCCTAGTTGATACTGCTGCTGGAATGCTCCAGTCCACATCTGGAATATTGAAGTCTCCAACCAATACTACCTCACCCTTGTCTGCCATCCTTTGGATGGCTAGCATCAGCTCCCCATCTGTTTCTTCCTCCTGGGCTGGTGACCTATAGACCACACCTGTGCGGATGGCTGGCTCCATTTTCCTTTCCAGCTTAGTCCACAGTATCTCTCCCCCATTTTGTTCCTCCTAGATCTCTGTGGCCCTTATGTTATTTTTCACATACAGTACCACTCCTCCTCCCTTCCTACCTGCCCTATCTCTTCTGAATATGTTGTAGCCAGGTATGGCCATCTCCCAGTCATGGTTATCATTACACCAGGTTTCAGTGATGGCCACAATGTCCAGGACTGACTGCACCATGACAGCCTCCAGATCTTCCATCTTGTTGTTAAGGCTCCTGGCATTGGCACACATGGCTTTCCATGATTTGACCTCCCTAGACTGTTTCACTGTTCTACTCCAGCCCCTTCCTTGGTTGCCCTTTATCCCTGGTTCTCCTTGCTGTCTGCCCTTCTGCTGAGTTTTGCCCCTTTTCTGCCTACCCACCTCTTGGGTGCTAATCTCCATCTTTTGCACACTGCTTTGTAGAGATAGCTACTCCTCCAGTTCACTGGTTCCACTGCTAGCTGTGGGGGGTGAGCAAGTAGGTACCTTCCTTGCTGGCCTGCCACCCCCATTTGCTAGTTTAAATGCTTGTCAATGTAGCATTTAAACTTATCATTGAGTGATTGGATTCCCCTCCAGGATGGATGCAGGCCGTCAGGCTTAAACAAACCTCCATCCCTCCAGGTGGGTCCCCAGTCACCAATGAATCCAAACCCTTCCTCACAGCATCAGTTCTTCAACCATGAGTTAAAGTTCCTGGTGCATGCATCCCTATGTTCTCCCTTGCCTCTCACAGGTAGTACTTCTGAGAAAGTGACAGAAGTAGCTACTTGCTTGAGACCCCTCCCCAATTTCCTAAACTCTTTGTGAACTTCCTTTTGCTCCCCATTTGCCAGGTCATTAGTACCTAGGTGGATAATGACATACAGCTCACCCTCCCATCTTGCCTTCCCAGTGATCCCCAGGATCTTCCTTCCATCCCTCCATGCCATGGCACCTGGTAGGCACCTCACCTCCCTGTCCTCTCCCTCCTGTGTCCCTAACTGGATCCCTCTTATGAAGGAGTCCCCCACCAGGATTCGCTTCCTCCTCCTCTGGGGTCCACTGCACTTCTCGCTGAGGCCACCTCCTTGGCTAACCTCCACATCTTTTCTTTCCACTTCTCTGGGTACCTCTATTTGGTTGTCCCCGTTTGCCAGTGTGGCATATGAGTTCTTGAGTGGAATAGGATCTGGGATGTGCCTCTGCCTGACTGCTCTAACCCTCTCTGAGCCCACTGTCATCCAAGTGCTCCTTGTTCTCAGCATCCTTTGATGCAGTTGCATTGGACTGGGTGGTCTCTGGATAGGGATGATGGTACTCCTGACCCAGTTTACTTCCACTCTGAGTCTGGCTACCTCATCCCGCAGTCCAGAGAGATGCATGCAGATAGGGCAGCACCTCAGTGTCCAGAAGGTCTGCCTGAATATGGCTGCCCCACAGCCACTGCATTGCACCACTCTCCACATTATACTGCAATTATACTGCTATTCCACTACTTGTCTGCTACTGAAGCTCTCCTAGTTCCCTTTTTATTAATTTACTGTCCTAAAAATCCTGCCACTGATCCTCAGATACTTTTCTTTTTAAAAAAAAAAAGAAAATAAACCAATAAATAAATAAATGAGTCAAAACACTTGTGCTGGGGTGGGCTTCTTCCCCTTATGCCCCTCCTACTCCACACCCCTTACTATCCCCTGTGTTTAGCTCCTGTCAATCAGATTTAACAGGGCATATAATTAAGAGTTGGGGGAAAGGGAGGAATGGGGGGCCAAAATTTACAGCAATTAAAGACAGCAAAGAAATACACCACCACTACGTTTTAAATTTTCAACAGCCCAAAAACAATTCTAAGTAAAGACAGCAAAGTCATTACAGTGTCACTAAAAGCCCACAATCTAAGTTTAAAAGAAAAATAGCAATTACCAGTTACTGTAAAGCACTGAATTGAATATGTTTCCTTCCCCTTCTGGCTTCTTCTGAGAAAACAAAACTCACTTGCTACCTCAACTCTGACTAAGCCCCACCTCCAGTTATCACGTAGCTGAGGTCAGAGGCCAGAAAATTAACACCCCTCACCCAAACTACAGAGCAAGTCAGACAAGCCAAGACTAAATTTGCAGCAATTAAAGACAGCAAAGAAACACACCACCACTACGTTTTAAATTTTCAACAGCCCAAAAACAATTCTAAGTAAAGACAGCAACAACATTACAGTGTCACTAAAAGCCCACAATCTAAGTTTAAAAGAAAAATAGCAATTACCAGTCACTGTAAAGCACTGAATTGAATATGTTTCCTTCCCCTTCTGGCTTCTTCTCTTCATGTCAAGATGAACAACTCGGAGACTTGTAGGAGGGCAGTGGCCAAGGCCAGCAGGATGCTGGGATGCATCACTAGAGGGGTAACCTCCAGAAGGAGGAAAGTGATACTCCCTCTGTATAATTGCTTGGTGAGGCTGCACCTTGAGTACTGCATGCAGTTTTGGAGGCCACACTTAAAGAGTGACATTGAACTCCTGGAGAGGGTCCAGAGGAGGGCAACCAAAGTGATTTGGGGCTTGGGGGACAGGACCTATGGGGAGAGGCTCGAAGAGCAAAATATGTACACATTGGAAGAGAGAAGGGACTGGGAGAACATGATAGAGGACTTCAGGTACATGAAGGGGATGAATAGGGGAGGAGCAGTCAGGGTGCTTCAAAGGAAGGAGGGGTGTGACTAGAGATCATGGGTGGAAGCTGGAGGGGAAGAGATTCAGGGGAGAATGGAGGAGATGCTACTTCACTGAGAGGGTGGTGGAGCCATAGAATGTGCTGTCCATGGGGCTGGTGGAGGCAGAGATGGTGGAGGGGTTCAAGAGGGGGTGGGACAGGTACAGGGGAAGGGTTCTGGAAGCAAAATCCAGTGCAGCAAGAATATCTAGGACTGGGAAGGGAGAAGCCAGAGAGGGTGAGGGGGGCAGCAAGGTCAGCTCCCAGGGTGGGGGCAGACCAAATGAGCAGACACGAAAGACCATTAGGCCTATTCTGCTGGCAATTTAGTATGTTAGTATGTAGTATATTCAATGACGTAATTGACATTTTTCCCATAGGATTACATTGGAGTCTGTGTCATGACTGTCAACATGCTCACACATAGAATAGGGTGAGATTTGGGCCTCAAGACCCCAATGACACACCCTGGCATCTGTCAGTTTGTGGAGGATCATTGTGGGGTGTGTGTGGGGGGGTTAGGGGTTCAACCATAATGTCTCATTTCCTGGCTTTTTTTTGCTTTAACCCTAAGTTAGGGTTGAGTAGGCACTTCAATGTTAAACTCAACATTTTGCACTTTAATAAATTTGCAACTGTTGAATGGATTTGCCCAAAATTTGGTATGTGCCTTCCTGTTGTGTAAATCTCTTGATCTGGCAAGTTGAATTATGGTCAAATGTGCAGTCTCTGAGTTACAAAGAGGTGAAAACACATGTTTTTCCCCTTTGACTTTACAGGAATTTTTCTTTGAACTTGCCTACAGCCCTGAGGGTTTGTTTGTTTGGTATAAAATTTTCAGGACAGAAAGGGAAAAAACAATAAGCCGTTTTTAAGTTACTGCAATTTAAAAATGTGAAAAAATAATTTCTGAGCATGCTCAGTAGGCACTTCAATATAGCTGGTTGATCCGAAAGAGGAATCCTACAATGTATGAGAAAATTTCTCTTTCATATAGCCGCCATCTTGTTTCCAGTTTGCTTGACATTCAAATTCAGAAACCTAACAAAATGATATCTGGAAAGGATCCAACACATGCAGCCTTCTTATTGTGACCCCCTAGGTGCACTCTGCACATTACCATTCAGAAAATGCCCTTAAAATGTGTGTTATTTAATATTTAAATTCTTTGTTCGTATCGGCATCATACAACGTAGGATCTTACTTCGTATGACAATACGAACTAGGATCCTATGTTGTATAACTCTGATATGAACAGACAACTTAAATGTGGATATCTCAGCCATTTTGTGGTATTTTCTCACCAAATTTTCGATTTAGGCATTTTGGGACCCCACCTCATGAACACTTGCACTGTCATCTCATTACTCAGTCCAAAAGATGATTCCATGGTCTCTGCATGGAATCACTTTTTGGGAAGGGAAATCACCTTTTGGGATTAATTAATGAAATGACAGTACAGGTCTTTATGAGAGGAGGTCCCAAAAGCCCATGTTGAAAATTTGTTGCAAAAAAATGCAAAAAAAATGGCACTGTTACAAGCTTGCATTGCGCAGTTTCTATGCACACTCGGAACTTCGCCAATTTTTAATATTTTCACTCCAGATTTTCAACATTGCTATTTTTTCCCACTTCCTCATGAACAGTATAGCTATCATTTCTCACATCTTCCCTGAAATGTGTTTTTGCACCTCTGCTGCCGAATGGTGCATCGCTATGCGAAATCAACTTTCAGGATGGATTAACAAAATCACAGCACCAGTGTTCATGAGGAGATTTCCAAAAAAAGCTCATTTTGAAAATTTGTTTAAAAAATTCTCCAAAAATGGCCATGTTACAAACGTGTGTTGTGCAGTTTCTACACGCATTTGTAACTTAGCCAATTTTGATATTTTCCCTCCTGGTTGTAAACATTACCCTTTTCCACACCTCCTCATGAACAGTATCCAGTTGTCATTTTTCACATCCTGTCCAAAACATGATTTTGTACCTGTGGCGCAGAACGGTGCATTCGTTGTGTGAACTCAACTTTTGGGATAGATTAACAAAATGACAGTGACATTGTTCATGAGGTGGGGTTCCCAAAATGCCATGTAGAAAACTGAGTGGAAAAATCCCAAAAATGCCTGAGTTATTTGAGTCCATTGAATTGTGGCACCCCGTGGTGCCATTTGGTGCCTGTATCGTGAAAATGATGGGAAATATAGATTTCCTTGTCATATCTCAAGTGGAGGTCTTGCTGTCATGATTACAACAACACTGGAATTTTTTTCATAGCTGATACGGTTACTGAGATATTAGCAAATTAGTGTTACAAGTGTTCCTTGCCCTATAGTGCTGCTGTATGGCTCTGTATTAAATGTGTAAGTGGAAGCGCATCATCTGTGCTCCCACAGATGACTATCACTATGCACAAATGGGCAGCTTGGTGGGAGCACTGGGCCCTTTTACTAGTTATGTTACACTTTTTTTTAAAAGTAAGGAAATTCATTTAAAAAAACTTTGTTAATGCATCAGTTAGGGTTAAAGCGACAAAAATGGGGAAATTAGATATTAGGATTGAGCCCCTAACCCCACTCACCCCATCCCCCCATCCTCCACAGACCAACAGACACTGAGGTGCACCATGGGGTCATCAGGCCAAACTCTCACCCCTTTCTCCTTTACAGTAGCATGTCAACCTGTTTACACATGGAATGGGTAGAGTTGAGCCTGATGACCCCAAGCCTCTTAGCATCTGTCAGTCTGTGGAGGATGTGAGTTGAAAGTGAGTTTGGTTTGGAGCTCAACCTAACATCTCATTTCCCCGCTATTGTTGCTTTAACCCTAACTGATGCATTAACAAAGTTTTTTGCAATGAATATATATCTATATATATGAGCTGCTCATTAATGGGGGATCATTAATCTTAATGAGCAGTTCATCAATATTAATAAGTCCATTGATATTAATAAGTAGCACATTAATATTTTTGGGCAGCTTTTTTTGATGTATATATTCAGTCCCAGAGCAATCTTTGCTGTTCCTCAAACAAATAGTTTTGTGGCTTCAGCTCTGCTGCTCATATCTCAACTAAGTGATTTTGGGACACAGGAGAACTGGGATAGCTCCAGAGGCACACCTATCATGGTGAGTAAATGGATGCACACTAACAAGCATGCACAGACCATCATCTTGCACATTCTTGGTTTGGCTGCAAGCGGTTCTGGGTCTCTCCTCTGGCCCCTCTTTTCAAGGAGAAATAGTATGTCTGGCCAGACAGAGACTGAAACACTTTCAGGGATTCAAGCCAATGTGGCAATGAGGAAGCAGTGCAAACTAGATTGCAGCCACACTGAGAATGTGCAAGCTGGCAGTCTGCACATGTGTGTTGGTTCACATCCTTTTTCCTGATGGAATAGAGATGTATCTCTATTCCTCTATTCCTGTAGCTCCCCTGAAGCTCGCAGACTCTACAAATACTAAGATAGGGTACATAGACAAGAGGGCAGTGGTGCAGAAGAGGCAAGAGGATTTCTTTAAAGAGCACCAATGACTGCTCTGAGACTGAACATATATATATATATATAGGTACCAATATGCTACTCGAGAGACAAAGTGTGACAATCAGGTTCCAAAATTTATTTGGGCCAATTGTCATAACCATATCATATTTACATTGTGTGCATGTGGTAGTATTTCAGTCCCCAACATAAAGATAGTTTGTAGTTCAGAGGTGCTAAAAAAATGGGATTAAAAGTTTCCACCAGGGCAACGTAATGTGAGTAACATCGTGTCCTTGACAGCAAATCTGTCATATTATCAAACATATATTTTTGATATTACTGTGTCTATGGTATCTATTTAGGTAGCATAATATCTAACTTTTCAGTTTTTTATCATAAACTTAACTTGTTGGTAATTATGCCACACTATGTTTACTGATCACAGTATGCTCAAATCTGGACATGTTTAAGTTTGGCTACCACATTCATGTCCTTGATTTTCTAGCCCATTGTTTTTTTTCACAACTATATTACCCTCATAGGAAAAGACAGAAATCACTGAATTTTCAGAAAGTGAATTATACTTTATTTACAAGGGTTTTTTCCACTGGGTGTCACGTGAGTAACTCAGACTACACAGGATGTCACACAAGCAACACAGACACAACATAAGAAATCACATGAGTAACGTGGACACCAGAACAGTGGTATCAGTATCATATCAAGTGTCCGACTAAGTCATACCAAAAGTTACTGCTAATGTTCAACCAAAAAAATGATTGTCATACTATGGATATTTGGTATAACATTTTTTGAACATTTTGAAGATTGTACTGTAGTCACAACATTATATTAACTTAAGATATTCACAAATGTTTTATGTTACAGTGTAGTATGGATTGAATCTCACCTGGTCTGTCTATTACATATACCAGCTGGTCCCAAGCCTACAATAAGAGAGAGGGAAACCAACTATATCTTTATGAGATGAATGGCGGTATTTGGGATTGTTGCTGCTTGTGATATTCAAGGCTGAAGGCAAAACACTGAAAGTGTATTAGTGACTTATAACATGGGGTAGATAAAGGCAGGTGAGTGGTAAACAACCATCAGGTGACCATTGCTTACTCCACAATATATGACAGCTAGTGGTGAACCATCCCTCTGAGATATCAACCTGTGTTTCTGTTCTGATCTTGTTATAGTGCAAAATTGCAGTCTGTGGAGCAGCCATTACTATCCCTGCTTAGTGAGTGAGAGCTGAGGCCTGCCATGTAATCCCAGGCAGTGCAGCAACAGTAGCTGTAGTGTTCAAATTTTGTAGTCTTGCTTCTTACCCAAGCTTGTTCCCAGAGTGAAGTGTGTGGTCCCCATAGTGATTTTTCTGTTGCACAGCCAGATTGACAGGTAAAACCCATAGTTGTGGCATAAAGTCAAATGGAACAGTGTGAAGAGAGGGAGACCCCCCAATGATGTCATGATCTGAAAGTGAGCTTTATGCTGGTGGACAGAGAAACAGAGTTCCAGAAAGACCTGCAAGCTCTGAGTCCCATTAGTTGCCATTTCTTAATTGGTAGAATACAGTCTGGTAGACTGCGTGACTGCACTGCTGGGGAAAATGTTGCCTTGCCATGCATTAATGTAACCACAGACAGAGAGCAGACAGCTAAGCCAGTAGAGGTATAGACACTGTGTCTGTACCACAAGAGACAACTCCATATTTTGCACTTCAGAGCTACTGTGCTGTCTCAGAAGGCATATCATGCACAACAAATGTCAGAGAAAGCATAGCAACACTTTCTTTCTGACATTTGTATGTGCATGGCAGCCATTTTGTTGGAGACTATTTTTTTAGGCAGCAGAATACAGTAATTTGCTTGTCTTTTATAAAAGGAGAAAAAACATGTATATTGCTTTCTCCTTGTTTTGTAGTGCACCCTCTGTTATAAGTGTAATAGCCCACTCCAGGATGTGCGGTTATTGGAGATTAATCAACACACTGGGTGTTGTGAGGACACTCAGCCAGCAGCCTCATGCTTCACAATGCACTCGGGGTATTGATTAATCCCTAATAACTGCACACCCTGAGTGGTATCCTACTAATAGAACTACGCCCTTGAGTGGGTTGCTTCAATCTTAAAATGTGTTTTAAGAAATGAAAATGAAATTAAAAACTGACTTCAGGGGCCAGATCTTCAAAAGCTTGCCCATGACCAAAGCCTAGTTTTTCTGCACAAAACCAGATTTGCGCAGATGTCCATATTCCAAAGCCCTGTTATGAGCAAACAAGGTTTGTGTCCAGGAGATTTTCTGAGGTTGGCATAATACAAATGGAAAGTCATGGACCTGAAATCTGGTGAAGTCCTGTAATCACAGAGTGCAAGGCAATTTTGCATGGTCCCCTTGTATGTTGCAGATACACATAATTATCCCTGTTACTAATGATGCCATCCCCAGATCACAGCCACAACTGAAGACACAGCCCCTTCCTGTTGTCAAATGGACCCCTCCATGGTACCGTCACTCACTGTGTCCACAGCATCATCCTGCAGGTGCGTATGGCAACCAGTGCATTTTGGGAGAGGGTGCACTTTTAGGTTTCTTCAGCTATTGTAGTTTATGTCAGTAATTGTTTGATATGCCATGCTAGGCCTTCAGCCTATCATGCAACACGTGGCACACCAAACAATTATTGTGATTCACTGCAACTGCAAAGTAAGCCTAAAAGTGCACACCAAAACCTGAATGAAAAAAAAAAAATACAGAACAAAGGGTATCACTTTAGCAGTCACTGACAGCAATCATCCCAGTAAGAAAAAAACAGTATTTTTCTTCACTTGTACTGCCATGGAAGCCATTTAAGGCATACCATGTAGCACATAGCCCAGTTACTTAGATACACTGCAACAGCAGCCAAATGAGCCTAAAACTGCACAGAAACAATGAACAGGGTTGATGTTTTTGGTGACTGCAACCCGGTTACCATCAATTACAGTCATTTTACACCCATTTTTGGTGTTTGTGCCCTTTTAAGCTCGTTTTACTGTTACAGTGAATCTCAGTAATTGTTTAATGTGCCATGCTAGACTCTTAGCCTAACATGCAGCACATGGCACACCTAATGATCACAAAACATATTGCTGAAATGTAAATGGTTCTGTGCTGGCATTTGGATGCTCAGTGTTGAGTCGGTGGGTGCAATATGTTTTTTAAAAAAGTTGGCATCTTATAGACTCCTGTGGATCCGAGAAATGTGTGGATTACCCAACACTTCGTTTACTGCTGCTGTTATTTGCTGTTATTTGCTTTTCTGCTGCTAAATGGCTTCGATGCACTTGCACATAAAATAAATAAGTACTATGAGTATGTTTGGAGTGCAGACCATTTTTCTGTTCTACAGAAGTGTTTTTACAAAAATAAATATGATATTAACCAGGATTTCTTTTTAAGTTTAGCAGATAAGCAGGTAGTTTAAAAGTAGTTCAGGTGTTCTGACGCCTCACACACAATATAAGACCCTAAGGAGATCGGGTCTACACAAACTGAGCACCTGCAGAGACCAGGTCCTATTCATTTACTCCCTAATACAGCATGTATTTTATTTCTCATTACAGAACTCTCCAAACTGTAGATATGGTGTTCTGATGCCTAATACAAAATGAGCCCCAGCACTAACCAAGTCCAATTGATATACTCCTCAAAACTGCAGTTTTTTTGCCAAGTACAGAACAAACTATTTAGCAGCAGTAACATTAAAGGGGTCCCTGATAGAGAATAGGATCACACAAAATGCCCCCCCACTGGGACCAGGCCACACAGAATGATCCCCATGTAGAGACTTGGTCTATAGAATAGGTAAATATGTATAACCATTTAATCTAGGAAACCTGCAGTTGTTCAACTTTAAAATGCTTTATAATCAACTCTCTCTGCCCATACCTCACCCTTCATACCCCGAGCTCAGCATCTTGGGACCATGAGGCAAGGCCCCACTACATGTCTCTGTGTTTCCCAAAAAGCAAATATGTACCTTTACAATCTGCAGACATCTGACACACTGGGGAACAAAAGAGCAGCTGAGATGCAGAGAGAATAGCCCACTGTAGTACCCGTAACATGCATAACTCCAAACTTCAGGAGGACAACATGTCTTGTCCAGAATGTAGGTGGCAGTACAAAGAATGCAGACCCACCAGGTCCACAGCTTTAAAGAGCCATGGGGTGATGACTGAAGGTATCAGCATGCATTTCTGGTTCTGAACATTTTGGGTCGGTGGAGGAACCAATAGTAACGTGGGTAACAAAAGGACACGAAAATAACACGCCATGGGAAAAGGGAATTTTCTAAATAAATGAGTTATAACAAACTGCAAGATTTTGGCAGCATGTCAGTAACAAAAAGAAGGTCACCAGACACAATAATGCTTTTGGACCACAGTTCATGCAAATTAAAGGCACCGTCTGCTTAGGATGCGGTACTAGATGGACACTATATGTAATGAACGTTACAGCTGAATAAAAGGATTAAATAAAAGGCAAAAACTTTTATTCTGTACAGGGAGTTCTTGGGGGAGGCTTAAATGAATTAATTAGATAACACATTAACAACAGTTGGGTTTCTAAGGCACAATAAAGGGCTGTATTTAAATACTTAAATTGGGAATGGAAGCAATGTCACAAAATGGAACCCTTTTTGAAGGGGTAAATCGATGTTTGTGATAAAACTGAAAGAACACAGTGGAACCAAACTGGGTCATGTTATATTTAATATCTCTCCTAATGTGGGACTACACGTTAGGTGTGTCATGCAAACCTTTTAACAATTCTGCAAAAAGTTACAGGGTGTCAATGTGCAGTAGGTGTGAGTCTCTCAAATACTGTAGTCATGCCTATATATATATATTATATATATATATATATATATATATATATATATATATATATATGATATAGGGGCCCAGTCATGCCCCTATAGTTAAGTTTGAGTAGGCACTTCAATGTTAAACTCAAAATGTTTCACTTTAATAACTTTGCAACTGCTGAATGGATTTGTCAACATTTGGTATGCACTTTCCTGTTGTGTAAGTCTCTTGATCTGGCAAGTTTTGTTCCAGTCGGATGTGCTGTCTCTGAGTTATGGAGAGGTGAAAAAACATGTTTTTACCATTTGACTTTACTGGGATTTTTCTTTTAAACTTGCCTGTAGCCCTGATGGTTTATTTGTTTGGTATGACATTTTCAAGACAGAAAGGGACTACACTTCAGATGCGCCTTTTGCTAATCTGGTGAAAAAAACAATAAGCCATTTTTAAGTTGTTGCAATTTAAAAATGAGAAAAAAATAATTTCTGAGCATGGTCAGTAGGCACTTCAATATAGCTGGTTGATACAAAAGAGGAATCCTGCATTGTATGAGAAAATTCCTCTTTCATATAGTTGCCATCTTGTCTCCAGTTTGCTTGAAATTCAAATTTAGAAACCTAACAAAATGATATTCTGGAAAGGATCCAACTCATGCAGCTTTCTTATTGTGATCCCCTAGGTGCACTCTGCACATTACCATTCAGAAAATGCCCTTAAAATGTGTGTTATTTAATATTTAAATTATTTGTTCATATTGGCATCATACGACGTAGGATTTTAATTCGTATGACGATATTAACTAGGATTCTATGTCATATGACTCTGATACAAACAAAGAATTTAAATGTGGATATCTCAACCATTTTGGGGTATTTTCTCACCAAATGTTCAACATAGGCATTTTGGGACCCCACCTAATAAACACTGGCACTGTCATCTCATTACTCTGTCCCGAAAGGTGATTTCACGGTCACTGCATGGAATCACCTTTTGGAAGAGGAAATTACCTTTCAGGACTGATTAGCAAAATTACAGTCTCAGTTTTCATGAGGGGAGGTCTCAAAAAGCCCATGTTGAAAATTTGGTGCAAACAAATGCAAAAAATGGCTGTGTTACAAGCGCGCAATGTGCAGTTTCTACGCACACTCGGAACTTTGCCAATTTTTAATATTTTCACTCCAGACTTTCAACATTGCCATTGTTCACACTTCCTCATGAACAGTACAGCTGTCATTTCTCACATCCTCTCTGAAATGTGTTTTTGCACCTCTGCTAGAGAATGGCGCAACGCTGTGCGAAATCAACTTTCAGGATGGATTAACAAAATCACAGCATCAGTGTTCATAAGGAGATTTCCCAAAAAGCTCATGTTGAAAATTTGGTTAAAAAAGTCCCCAAAAATGGCTACATTACGAGCGTGCATTGTGCAGTTTCTAGGCACATTCGTAACTTATCCAATTTTTCATATTTTCCCTCCTGGTTTTCAACATTACCCTTTTCCACACCTCCTCATGAACAGTATACAGCTGTCATTTTTCAAATACTGCCCAAAACATGATTTTGCACATGTGGCACAGCATGGCGCATTCGTTGTGTAAACTCAACTTTCAGGACAGATTAATGAAATGACAGTGACATTGTTCATGAAGTGGGGTTCCCAAAATGCCATGTAGAAAACTGAGTGGAAAAAAATCCCAAAAATGCCCGAGTTATGTGAGTCCATTGAATTGTGGTGCCCCGTGGTGCCTTTCAGTGCCCATATCACAAAAATGATGTAAGATATAGATTTCATTGTCATATTTTGTGTGGAGGTCTTGCTGTCATAATTACAACGACACTGGAATTTTTTTCATAGCTGATACGGTTACTGAGATATTGGTAAATTAATGTTACAAGTGTTCCTTGCCCTATAGGACTGCTGTATGGATCCATATTAAATGTGTAAGTGGGAGCACAACATCCGCGCTTCCACAGATGCATATCACTATGCACAAATTGACAGCTTGGTGGTAGCACTGGGCCCTTTTATTAGTTATATTACACTTTTTCAAAAAGTAAGGAAATTCATTGCAATAAACTTTGTTAATGCATCAGTAAGGGTTAAAGCGACAAAAGTGGGGAAATGAGATGTTAAGGTAGAGCCCCTAACCCTACCCACCCCACCACCCCCCATCCTCCACAGACCAACAGATGCCGTGGTGTGCCATGTGGTCGTCAGGCCTGTCAACCCATTCTCCTTTACTGTCGCATGTCAACCTGTTTACACATGGAATGGGGTGAGAGTTGGGCCTGACAACCCCAATGACACACCTCAGCAAATGTCAGTCTGTAGAGAATGGGGGGTACATGATATGGGGGGTAGGGGTCAACCCTAAAGGTCTAATTTCCTGACTTTCTGTACTTTAACCCTAAATGATGCATTAACGCAGTTCTTTGCAAAGAATGTCCTTACTTTTTGAGAAAGCATAGTAAAGTACAATGTCTCGCAAGTTGGTAAGGGCCCTGCACTCCCACCAACTTGTAAATTTCTGCCTAACATAACAGTACAAACACTGAATATCATATGTATTGGTGGGAACGCGTATTAGTGGAAGCGTGGGACCCTTTGTGCTCCATGCTCAGACTAGCTTGAAATGAACCAAATTTTCATTCGTCAGAGTGGCAGTGTTTGACTGACACCATGTTAATGAGGAGGGTCGGGAGTGAGCATGTTCAAAAAGGCAGATGCACAGCTTGGGCTGTGGTGAAAGCAAAATGTAAACAAACTGCAGATGCTGGTGTGGTAACACTGGTATGGAGGAGCAACAGAAAACAGTGAAAAACTTGTTACCAAGCATCATGCCTGACAGCAAATAGCATACAAACAATTCTAACTCTTGGATGAACCTATTTATTTACAAAATGGCATAGGTCAAAACATTAATGTAATTGAGGTTGACAGTGTCCCTTTAAGGGGAGTTATAAAAATGAGATGTTCACAGTGGAATTTCACCTGCAAACTGAACATTTATGGTTGTGTAGCTCCAGTTCATGCATTTTATAGTAGAATGGGAAGATACTTCAGTTCTTTCGCAGCAGGCTCAGAAAAATGTGTTTATTATCATATTACTGTCTGTATACTGTCATCTACATTTTGCTTTCACCACAACCCGAGCTATGTGTCTGCCTTTTTGAACATGCTCACTCCTGACCCTCCTCATTAACATAGTGTCAGTCAAACAGTAGCATGTATTCAAGTTTTGCTATCGGCAATAATTTTAAAGTTATGACTGAGGTGGATGCTGACTGGTTTTATATTATGTTCTAACATAATTTTCATTAATGTAGTTCATGTTTAGATAAAGCAAATAATTGTACTGTACAGTGCTACTGTTACTGTTGAGCAATGGCAACTGGTCTCGGAGGTCAAAGTTTTAGTCAGACATCAGTATGTGCATTTCAAAATATTTTGACTTGCCACTGTCTGAAACAGTCATTTTTTTAACTCCTGTCATATTTCATTTTTTTTCCAGTCAGGTTCTAATGAAGCTTATTATATTTCCATGTTTGTGTAAAGAAGAAATGAAAAGGTTTATGGACTGGCTATTGGCTGGGTGGGTCAGGGAGGGTACGGGGTTCAATATAGTTACGATGCATTTCATTCGTAATGTAATGAGTATTACCAGCAGTGAAACAAGTTATGAAGTAAAAAGTTCATAGTGGCCAGGAAGTGCAGTTTGATGTGTCATGAGTGATGCTTTCTTCCTCCAGAAGCTTTGAAGGTTGCAGTCCTGAGCTCTGTGATCTCTGTAATAGACTATGGTCTCATCATTTATGGCTCGGCCACAACCACAACCCTTAGATGCCTCTCAACTGCCTTAATTAAGGCATGTCAGCTCATCAGTGGTGCTCACCGTCTCACCCTCACATGTGACCTATACACTCAGACCAGCTGGCTCCAACTATCAAACCACATAAAGTTTCTCACCTGCTCCATGGTGAAAAAAATCTACCTTGGTCTTGTACCTTCTGGGGTCCCAACTCTGTTACAACACTGAATTAACAAATGGTGCCTTAGGAGATCCACGCTACAGCTACTGAAAGTCCCCCACTGTCACACTTCACAGGGGCAGTGCTCTTTTGCTTATCGAGCACCACTCTGGTTCAATGGCCTCAGCCCAACCATCTCCTCTGTCCCAACAATTGGTATGTTTAAAACTAGGCTCTGGAACTGTCTCACTACCAACAGCTCCTGTGATTGCCCAACTTAACCTTGTTTCCCCACTTCCCTTCCTGCTCTAGTGGTCCCCCCTCCCCTCCTCATTGGATTCTACCCTCACACCTTGGTATACCCAATGCTGCACTTTTCACCCTCTCCCCACCCTTCCTGCATTCCTTCTCCCCTTCCCTCTCCCTATGACTTTGGCACTTCTTATCTGCTGTATATTTTCTCTGACAAATGCCGCTGGCTGCCTTGTTACAATGCTACCCTTGAACTGTATTAATCTGTACTCTGTCTGCAATGTCCACATTGTTGTAATGTCTGTCTTGATGTTCCCCATAATTTGTATTTCTCTGATGTGGAACCATTGTAAAAGAGCCAAGGCTCAAAGGTATTTGTAATCTAGACTTGATAAATAAATAAATAAATGTAAACCTACGTTCCTTATCTAATAGTCCCTGGTTAGCTGCAGCTCAGTTTCATACTACCAACCCGGCAAAAAATGTGAGTTTTTGTTCACATGCTTTAGTACTATTTGCAATGTATACTTATGCAATGCAAATTCACTCCCCCACCATCTCCCCATAGTGGGGCCTGACCTGGCCAGTTTAGGTAGCACAAATGCTATAGGGGCATGGATGACGATGATACAATGGCAAACATCTGGGCTGGTGACACAGGCACAAGGTACAAGTATTGTGAAGGAACCGGTAATTAGCAATGTCAGAGGATTTAAAGGACCTCCAGGTAAGGTCACACATACTGTGACAAGCCAGTAACTCAGCTGAGATCCACAGGACCCTGGTAAAATCTTGTAAAATACAAGAGTAGATAGAAATGTCTCATTAAGTACCTGGTTCCTTATGATATCACACATGCAATTTTTTGTTTTGGTGCTAGTTGACTAGCTATTTTGCCATGCCTCCTGATGTAAGTACAGAAGGTCGAAGTGCCAGGGTTAGTAGCCGTAGACTAAGGTTTCCTGGACTGCCAATGTAAATAAACTGCTCCATTGCCTTGCCATCTGGTTGTGAGTATTTATTACACCACAACTGACAAACTCTCAGGTGTGTTTTTGCCTCTTATAAAATTAGGTATAGTTTGACATTTTATGTTTTGAATAGTAAAAAAAAAGGTTAAGAGAAAAAAAGTTCCTTGGAAGCCCAAAAAATTGACTATAGGCCATTCACAGTTTAACTGCACATAATGTGTATTGATCAATTAATGTGCAGGATTTCCAACACCCATTTATAAGATTATACAAAGGCAGTATAGTGCAGTGGTTTAAGCCTCTGAACTGAAAATCTGGAGACCTGGGCTTGAATCCCACAGCCCCCACTTGCATACATTCTGTGTGACCCTGAGCAAATCATTTAACTTACCTGTGCTCCCAGGTTGCACCTGTAAACAAGCTTTCAGCTTAGTGTGTCTCTCCTGGTTAAACAATTGAAAAAAACAAAGAACAGTGACTTACATGGAACTCATTGATTACTTCACCACTTATCTGTTATTTAATCATCTTCACTTGTGGATAATATGTGAGAGGTGTGCTTTCTCTCTCTCTCTCTTTCTTTGTCTCTGTCTCTCTCTCCCTCTCGCTCTCTCTCTTGTTAAATTAAAAGTCCTGCACAAATATGTGCACATTTTTTTAACATTTTACTATGACCATGCTACTGGATGAAACAGAGATACATATGCTTTCATTGCTTTTCCTCAACCATGGTACAAACTGTTGGATCTGACCATGTGCTTTAACACACTCACAAGGTGACATTCTGTAAAACACATTTTGCAGAAGACTGAAACTATTGCTCTGAACTAATCTTTCAGCAGGTTCACATGAAGATAGAAGCTGGTCAGGGCTACCAAATTTACTTGCAATACAGAATTCTTCACCACCCAGGGACAGCCATGAAGCCATATTCTTTTAAAAAACACTTTGGAAGTATGAGAGTTAGACTTGTATGCCTGAAAACACTCAACAGGGATTTGACATTTTTGAATCAAGCTTTTATTGAGAACAACAGATAATGATTCTCAGGTGGATACATTTTGGTGTAGTAAGTAGTAGGCAATTTAAAAACTACTAAAATTACTTGTAAACATAACATCAGTGACTGTAATGCATTCAGACTCACAAATCCAGTGAGTGTATTATGGGGAATCCATCCACCAGCAAAAAAAGAAGAAAGCAGTCACAGTTCAAATAAGCAGAACTTGGTAACACAGGAATCAACCAATGTTTAAATTTAATGCCATTTCACTTTTAATTATCAACTAGAGCATCCAGCCTCCAAGGAAAATAACATCCCCTTTGGCATCAGCAGAACTCCCTTGCACTATGTTAAATAAAGCCTGAATTTAGAAACATTCAAAATATATGATGGAACAAGACACCCCCACCAACACACACACACTGTCTCTCTCTCTCTCTCTCTCTCTCTCTCTCTCTATATATATATATATATATATATATTTATATGTAGACAGAGAGAGAGATCCTGACCTTTCTTAAAATCTCATGTGACTATTATGTTTACTAAAGATCCTTACATAAAAGGAGTATCTCATTGCATTGCATTGCAGTCCATCATATGCTGACGTTTATTCTGCAGCTCCTGTCATAATTTCCAGCTTGTGACAACTAATTCCACAGCTAGTGACTGTGATGTCTCAAACAGAGAATGATTTATTTCGGACTAAACTTCAACAGTACAGGAGAACAGCAAGGGAAGGAGATCCAGTATTTAGGCACAGGTAGATGATCTTAATGTAGCTTTTAATGTAAAGATTACAATTATAAATGTGTGCATGTGTGTGTGTAGCTTGGTGGCACCATGGTCTTAGTGTAGCTTTTAATTGGCCCACTGCATATGTTTTCTTGAGCACCTACCAAATTAACAACAAATAAAAAAATAAATGTATTTATAAATAAACTAACAATGAATGACATGAAAGTAAAATGTTTTCAGAGTGTTACATAACTTAATTCATGTGCTACCAACTCTGGTACAGTTTTGACAGTAAACTCAACCCCGTTTAGAATAGTTTAGTGAAAATATGATTTTTGCCTCTTAAGAGTTCTTCTGCTCCAAATAGTTTTTTCCTAGCTGAGGGGTCATAATGCTCAAATTGCCATATTACAATACATTGTACTTCAACTGAATATCTTGCCAAAAGTAAAGAGCGTTGCCCCGTAAAAGGGTAGACCCCATTGTCCCAAGGCCTCGACAAATATGTGGGGAAGCTCAGAAGGCTCAGAAAGCAGGGGAGAGGGGCAGAGAGGGGGGGGCCCAGGGGAACAGCAGGCTTCAGAAGGGAAGGGCCCAGTGAGGTCACGAAAGGGGTGGAGAAAGGGGATTGGTGGAAACAGTGAGGTGGCAGCCGAGGAGTGGGACAAGGACAAAGGGGAGGGGCAAAAGGGGGCCCCTCATAAGTGGCTGCACAGCAGAAGGGAGCTCACAGTTTACTCTGAGAAAGTTTTCTCTGGAGCATATCAATTTGGCGAGAGATTTTGAGCCATTGGGCTTTTGGAGAATAGTATTCTGAGTTACTTGGGGGGGGGGATACCAGTAAAAGTATTGCAATATTAGCGCATGGACTAGCATGGTGTTTGGGAAAAGTGAGTAAGCAGACAAGCCGAGGAACAAGGTAAGGTCCCTGTTTTAATTATTTAGGATTGCCTGGGATAGGCAGTGGAGGAGGATGCAGATGATGAGTACACAATTCTGAATTACTGAATTATTGGTGGTAGGCATGATTGTAGAGTAGATGCGAGTGGGAGCAGGCTAAAGTGCAATTGTGGGAGCTAAATCTTAAAACTGCCAGATAGGTCTGCTAAGGTTTGCACAGCAGGAGCAAGTAAGGTACAGCTGTGCCAGCCAGGAGCAGCGCAACAGTCTTAGGCACAGTTTGTGGTGGCTGTTTGTGAATTTTGCCAGACGTGATGGTCAGACCTCAGGTAGGAACTAGTGGTGAGGTGAGGTACAGTTTCGCCCAGCCAACTCTGGCACAGTGTTTGCAGCCTGGGGTGAGGAGGCAAAGTCATGAGAGCAGGGGAGAAGATAAAGTATGCTGGCTGCAATTAGCAGTGGAAGAAAAGGGCATTTTGTCTGAATGGCTGGCGTGGAGAGCTCTCGATTTGGTCATGTCTCCAGCAGAGGGGCCGTGTGGGGTGGTGTGTGGGGGCACAGATCGCGGAGCTCAGGCACGGGGGAAGGGTAATGGTCACTCAGCTAGGGCAGCTGGTATGGGAGACAGAAGCTGGGGCTTACCACGTGGGATGGCATCTGACATCATTGTCACATGGTTTGGGCCTAAGGGAAAAAAGAGCACAAATGGCCAGGGCCTACGAATGGGATGAAGGGGGTATAAGTGTTGAAGAGAAGAGTGGGTCTTCTCGCTGAGAGCGAGTCCTTTTAAGAGCAGAACAGGAAAGCCACCGGAAAGGTGAGACAGGACAGGCATGCCATTGGTATGGCAGGCAATGAGAACAGGACAATGGAGTTGCTTGGGCATGGGGGACAGAAGCTGGTGCCTGCCGTGTGGGATGGCGTCTGACGTCAATGCCACGCGGCATAGGCCAAAGGGGATAAGGGCGCTTGGCGGTGGTTTTTCATATTTGTGTTCCTTCATATTTCTCTAAACTATTTAATGTTGTCCATCTCATCACCTGGATTGTTGATCCACAGAGATTGTCAAACTGTTTACCCAGCAGTAGCCCAGCAAAGACCAACAGTATACAAAGCAGTCAATTTGTTTAATTACCACCTGCCATAGAGGATCGAGGGGTCGAAGGGGTGCATGAGAGGGGAGAGGATTTGTTTTGTCATGCTGGAAGTGGGTCCTTTTGGGGTTAGATCGGGAAGATTTTGAGTGAGCCGGACTCACGCAACCATGAAGGGCAGAAGCCTGGGCCTATCGCATGGGATGGCATTTTCATGTCAGTGCCATGCAGTGCAGGCCAAAAGGAGGACCAAACATGAAGGGAGCAAGGGGGAGATGCAGGAGAGTGTTTTTTTCTTGCAAGAAGTAAGGCTTTATTAAGGGTAGGCAGGAAAGTGGCTAATGAGCAGGATGTGGGCTACCAGGAGTGGCAGGACCCCGGCCGTAGGGGATGACGTTGGGCGTCACTGCCATGTGGTGCAGTGCCTGAATAGGGGGAAGGCTCATGTTGCAAGGGCATGAAGGGGTGGTTTGGTGAGACAGTGGACAGTGCATTTGAAGTATGAGCCACCGTGGAGGAAGGTGTGCAGTGGCATCACCACAGGGGGCAAAGCCAGGGGAAGGGTAAGAGAATGTGCAAATGAAGTGTGGGAAAGGTTTTGGTTGCAGAGTGATTGCACGACAAAATGGCCCATTTCTGTACAACCTCAGGGCCCCCCCAAATGAAAAGTGAGGCACTGTGGTAACAGCCATAGGGAACCAAGGGACTGGTGATGAAAGACGCCATGGTGTGGCAGGGGGCCGGGAACCCAGTGGGGGACTTGAGGGGCCCAAAGATGGGAATGGAAGGCGTGGGGTCTAGATGAGCCTGGCATGAAATAACAGTTGTGATATTCTTTTCTTCAGCAGGTACCGCTGAGATACCAGGATGGTGCCAAAGAGAGTCAAGCCCAACAAAGAGGAATGCTACTGGGCAGTGATGGACCTGGTAGAAAAAGCAAACCGGCTGATGGAAGTAGCAGAGCCAGATGAGGGGGGGAGAGAGGCACGAAACAGAAGGAGGCACAGGGGAAGGAACAGGAGAGGAGTAAATGGGAGCCCAGACAGCAGGGGGTGCCAGAGCACAGGAAGGAGATACCAGAGCTGGCTCCAAGGAGCCCACCTCCCTGTGACCCAATCCCTGAGCTGCACCCTGGACCAGTACCAGTTCCTGTTCCCCCCACACCCGTGGCACCACTGCCCCTGCCAGAGCCGAAGTGGATGACACAGATTTTGACAATTATCCGAGGTCCATCTGGAGTGCCCCAGCCAGGGACCGACATGCCAGGCACTACAGGTAATCAGGTGGTGACAATGGAAAGTAGTGTGAAAGAACATGTGGAGCAAATGCTTAAAAATATGGGGGAGAATGGATTGGGGCAGTTGGAGAAGGCGTTAGGTGAAATTAAGGGCACGGGGGGGGGCAGCCACGATTCCCATGGAGGGACAGGAGTTTGGGGCCCCAGGGGTATGGTTGGCAGATCATGTCCCCACAGCTGTCAAGGAAAAAATTTGGAAGGGGGAGTACGTGGACATATTCGCCCTGGTGAATGTCGACACCATGGATAAGTATGAAGAGAAGGATAGTTTTGAAAAGAAGGATATGGCAGCAGCAGTGGTGCTATTAGGGAAAGGAGAGGAGGGTAAAGCAGGAAAAGGTAAAACATGGGACAATTGGTCCATGGGGTTTACCTATTTCACAGCCATAGTCATAGAAAAATGACCTGAGCTAGCGACTCGACTCCTCACCTATTCCGTCATCATTAAAAATGCGTACAAGAAGGGAGGGCACAGCTGGTTGAGGTACAATGAGAAATTTAGGAAATGAATGACGCATTTCAGGGATGTAAAATGGGATGCCAGACAGATAGACTTATGGTTGGAGATATACACCGGGCCAACAGAGAAAGGAAACGGAGGGAGACAGGTGGGGAGGTGCCAGGGTGAAGGCTTGTTGGGGATACAACAGAGCCTTTTCCTCGTGGCCCAACTGCTGGTTCTGGCATGTCTGTTCTGAGTGTGGTGGGCATCACCCAGCGTCCAAGTGCAGGTACAGTTGGGAAAAGGGGACCGGCAACCAGGAGACATCTTATCAGTAGCCCTTTCGGGCCAATCCCGGTTCCTTTAGGGGTCAGTAATGGGGAAGAGGCAACAACAAAGGGTGGGCAAGTGGAGGGGGGAGGAGGCATGGTTACAATCCTGGCATCAGGCCAATTGAGGGAGTAGGAAGGGGAGTATTCGGGCTGGCCTGGACACCCATAAGAGTAGAGGCAATGGAAAGATGGTTATGGGACTACCCGGATAGGGAGGCAGCCAGGAAGTTATGGGCAGTTTTCAGTTCATGTTTTAGCTTACAGTACCAAGGGAAGAGGGAAGCAATGAGGGCAAGGAACCTCAAATCCACACGGGGTAAGGAGGCCACGCTGGCACAAAAAATTCAAAAGGAGCTGGCTGCAGGGAGGGCGGAGGGGCCATTTCCATCCCCTCCATTGCCAAAAATAAGGATTTCACCATTTGAACTAGTGCCCAAAAGACAGACAGGTGAACACCGGGTGATACATCACCTGTCTTACCCCGAGGGGAAGTCAGTCAATGATGTGATAGGCGAGGAAGACAGTAGTGTCACATACGCCATGTTGGGGGATGCAGTGTGACTCATCAGGGCTAAGGAGATGGCATGGTTGGCAAAGACAGACATAGAGTCCACTTTCTGTTTGCTGCCAGTTCAGCCAGCGGACTGGGATCTGCTGGGATTTCAAGTAGGGGGGTGGTACTATTTCGACAAAGCCATGCAGATGGGATGCTCCATAGCATGTGCCACATTTGAAATGTCCAGTACATGGTTGCAATGGGCATTTCAGAAATGGTATGGGTACCAGGTGGTCTTGCACTACTTGGATGATTTTTTTGTTTATAGGGGAAGGCAAAAAAGAGACTGGAGACATGTTACATGATTTCAAAGAGCTCTGCCAAGAGTTGGGGGTCCCTTTAGCAGAGGACAAAACAGAGGGGCCCAGCTGGACAATAGAGTTCCTAGGGCTGGAGTTGGATACGGCACAGGAACTGTACCATTTAACAAAGAAGAAGGTGGAGAGATTACAGGAATTGTTGGGGAAAATGGGGGGCTGTAGGAGGGTGCAACTACAACAGGCACAACAGGTGCTGGGGCACCTAAATTTTGCATGTAGGGCCATCACCCCCAGGCGCACATTTACACAGCACCTGGCCTGCGCAATACGGGGTGTAACACAGCCCCACCATTGGGTAGATCTGAATAAAGGGACTAGGGAGGATATGTTGATATGGGAACACTTCCTGCAGGAGTACAAAGGGCAGACTTTTTGGCAGGATGATTGGTTGTACAATACCGATCTGCAGCTGTATACTGATGTGGCAGGTGGTAGGGGGATGGGAGGTTATTTCCAAGGAAAATGGTTTGCAGCCGAGTGGCTGGAGGAATGGGTAAGGGAGGGGGTGATAAAGGACATCACTTTCCTGGAACTCTTTCCCATATGGGTAGCCATGGTGGTATGGGGGAATCAGTTAAGGAATAAAAAAGATAACGTTCTGGAGCGATAATAAGGTGGTGGAGGAAGTGCTGAATAAGCAGAGAATGAAGACGGAGAGGGTCATGAGGGTGCTTAGCAGGATGGTATGTTTGGGACTGACCCTGAATATGTCATTCAGGCCAAGCATATTGATGGTGTAGACAACGTGATTACTGACTGCCTCTCCCGATTGCAGATGGACAAATTCCGGACTGTCATACCCGAAGCAGACGTCAGGGGGACTGCCATCCTGACGTACATATGGATGACTGGATTGGGGTAGCTGAAACACTGTTCCACAACTTCTGGGCCCCCAGGACCCATAGAGCTTACGAAACATCATGGAGGGTGTTTCAAAATTCCAGGAACAATACGGCAGGCAGGTAAGTGGGGTAGTAACAAGGGAACAGGTAGCCCGATTCATCATAGCCAGGTGGCAGCAAAACATGGTGCATGTGACCATGGGGGTGCACCTGGTGGCTATAGGATAGATTTATAGCCTGAGGGGATGGGAGGACCCAACAAAAGGCAACCTGATCTGCAGGATGATGCAGGGATGGGCAAGGGGCCAAGACAAGAGGCAGGATGTCAGAAAATCAATATCAGAGAAGTTGATGGGACAATTGATGGACATATTACCCCATGTTTGCAGCTCTAGTGGTGAAGCAGTGCTATTCAGAGCCCTGTACGCCACTATGTATGGCAGGGCATTCAAAGTGAGTGAGATGGTGGGGCATAGCAAGAAGATAGAAGGAGAAGGTTTGCAATGGGGGGATATAGAGTGGACAGGGGACGCAATTGCCATTTTATTAAGGAGATCAAAGACAGATCAGCAGGGTCAAGGCAGGAGGGTGTGGTTGAGGAAACATCCGAATCCAAGCATTTGCCCGGTAGGGGCTCTGCCCGTGTACATGGCAGAGTGCCCTAGGATGGGGGGCATGGCACTGTTCATACATGGGGATGGCAGGCCAGTGTCAGGGTACCAGGTGTCAGCAGTGCTGCACAAAGGCCTCAGATTCCTGGGAGAATCAGGGGAAGGATACTCCTCCCACTCATTTAGGATTAGAGCGGCATCCACCATGGCGGAGCAGGGCAGCAGGCCTGGAGAGATCAAGGAGAGGGGCAGGTGGTTGTCAGAACGTTATAAGAAATATATACGGAAATTACCACAATAATGATGTTTTCTTTCTGTCCATTAGCAGGTACAAGAATACGGACGAAAAGGAGAAAGGGGGGGAGAAGGGTGCATAGAAGGGATGAAAGACTAATTAATGTTACTTTGCTTAAACAGGGAGGTTCCAGAGGCTTGAGGCATGGATCTGTGGGCACTCTTTTATACACTGGGTGGAGAAGTGGGCAGCCAGGAGACAAGGGGGAAAACAGTTGTGTCTGGACAGCGACACCATTTGGCTGGTATGGAAAGGTCAGATGGGAATGAAGTGGGCGCAATTGTTGCCAAAGCTCAGGGGGCTCAGGAAGGAGCATAAGTGGCCAGATTTAATAGTGATACATCTGGGAGGCAATGACCTGGGTACAAGGCCCTGGCTGGACATTTATTACCAAATAAAATGTGATGCGGAAAAGATAAGAGAGTGGTGGCCAGAGGTGACATTGGCTTGGTCCGAGACTATGCCCAAAAGGGTGTGGAGGCAGGCAGAGAGCCACAAAGGTATGGACAGGGCCCAGAAGCGCATGAACGTATGTGTGGGCAGGTTAATTGAGGACATGGGGGCAATAGTCATCCACCATGGGATCTTAGAATGGGTGGACGAATTCTATAAGGGGGATGGGATATACCTCTCAGGTTTAGGTTTGGTATTATTTAACTCAGAGATAGGGAATGCCATTGAGGGCTGGTTACAACTGAGGGGCGAAGGTAGGTAGAGGGAAGGCAGAAGTTTTGGAGAAGGGGGAGGGGCAAAAAAGTGGGGGAGAAGTCCACTGTTCATCGTAAGCTGGAGGTGGACTAGTGGAAAAAGGAGGAGAAGAACAGGAAAGAAAGGGAGGTAAAAGGGAAAACAAGCAAAGGACACAACATTGAGAACCAAGAGGCAGAGGTACAGTGTGCACGCTCGCACCCCTTGATAGCATGAAAGGAAGAGAGCCCCCCCCAGGATGTACGTCTGGGGTCAGAAGAGGAAAAGAAGAAAAGTAGAATGTATCAGTTGGAAAGAAATTAGATGTATATACTGTATATAAATGTAATGGAAGAGATGAGAGATTGAAATGTAAAAATGTGCTATCTGATGACAATGTATATTAAACAATGATTTGACAAATGAGTAAAAGTATATCCAAACTGAGCAACCACACTTAAGTTGTCTGTGTCTTTATTTGGAGGGGCTCTGGGGACAAAGAGGGTTGCCCCTGTAAAAGGGTAGACCCCATTGTCCCAAGGCCTCAGCAAATAAGTGTGGGAAGCTCAGAAGGCTCAGAAAGCAGGAGGAAGGGAGGGGGCTCAGGGGAACAGCAGGCTTCAGAGGGAGGGTCCGGTGAGGTCACAAAAGGGGCAGAGAAAGAGGAGTGGTGGAAGCAGTGAGGTGGCAGCCTAAGAGTGGGCCAAGAGCCAAGGGGAGGGGCAAAAGGGGGGCCCTCATAAGTGGCTGCATAGCAGAAGGGAGCTCATAATTTGCTCTGAGAAAGTTTCCCACCCACCCACTCGTAAGGAAGAAGTAGGGCCCTGTGGCAGGTGGAGCACAGGGTGCCACTGTGGTAGGTGGAGCACAGTGGCAGGTTAACAGCAGGGACTGCCAAAGGTGGACGGCAGTGGAAAAAGGAGGAGGACAGAAAAGAAAGGGAGGAAAAAGGGAAAACAAGCAAAGGACACAGCATTGAGAACCAAGAGGCAGGGGTACGGTGTGTCCGCTCGTACCCCTTGACAGCATGAGAGGAAGAAAGCCCCCCCAGGATGTACATCTGGGGGCAGAAGAGGAAAAGAAGAAAAGAAGAATGTATCAGTTGGAAAGAAATTAGATGTATAAACTGTTTACAAATGTATTGGAAGAGATGAGAGATTGAAATGTAAAAATGTGCCATTTGATGACAATGTATATTGAACAATGATTTGACAAATGAGTAAAAATATAGCCAAACTGAGCAACCACACTTAAGTTGTCTGTGTCTTTATTTGGAAGGGCTCTGGGGACAACGGACTGCGATGTCAGCAAGAGACTAAGGAACAAGTGAAAACTTTTAAGAAATCACAATCATGAAGCTGCCTTAACAAAATAACCAATGCAGCTGGAAACTTACACTTTGAGAATGGTGAGCAACTGAGTTCGACTGAGCGCAGTAGTAGGTTTTAAAGGTTCTAATTCTGCTATCTTTCAGGTTCACAATTACTACTTTCTGGTGAATACACTTTTATGGCCTGGTGGAATCGTGGTTGCTATCATTTTGACAAGTTTATTACCCATTCATGAGAGCATCTGAGACTGTTGAAAGGCTGAACATGGGAAATCTTTCCAAGCTCGAACACATATTTTGCCCCGCATTGAGCCCCCGACATCTTCCAAGTATTCAGGTTCAGTTTTGCATCCTGATGAAATAAGAATTGCTCTGGAGTGGAGGACAACCGACATCTTCCAAGTATTCAGGTTCAGTTTTGCATCCTGATGAAATAAGAATTGCTCTGGAGTGGAGGACAACTGAGAAAGGTCCATCTCAGCCATAAGGGTTGCAGGGACAAGTAGGGAGCCCCTAGCTCCTCCCTGGTGCTCTGATGGCATGGGCTCTGTGCCATCTATTGAGCTGCTGCCTTGAAAATGGCAGGTGACAGCAGGACTAAGCTTCTCATCTTCCAAAGATGATGGTATTGCTTGGCTTAAAGCTCCCTTGCCATTGCATATTGGTATTTGTATCTCAGTGTGCATTTTTAAGTGTTTGCAAAGTGAACTGGGGTGTGTATAGGACTTATAACATCCTGTAATCTTGCAGAGATATGGCTTCTATGTCGAATGGACATGAACATGTTTCTTCGGGTCACTGCTGTTTGCAAATCTTTGATTGCACCCTTCGAACTCACACTGGAAGAGTTTTTCTCCTATAGGAAATACAATCAAATAACACATTTTAAATACTTTAGAAACTTTTGGGGTGTTGTTACTTTGAATTAAAAATGTATAAAAATGAATACATTATGAAGAACTGTTTCTTTCTACGCTTCAGTTCCATGACCCTGAATGAGCTATGCAGCTTCTAAGTTATGAATTGCTTTCAACTACCCCCACTGAGTTTATAACGCAGCCATGGTTTACAAAATAGCATCCAGACGGTAGAAAGCAGCACTACAGAGATCATGTGATGCAGTGCGCCTGGTGCTAGCTCTAAGACATCTTTACAGCCACTCGACTAGCTAAATCAGTATTTTTCAACTATTTAATGGTGGAAAGGAGTCAAAAACCAGATCGGTTGATTTACCAGTATATAGTTTTTTTATTCATCTCCTCAGTCTTGTACCGATAGATATCAAAATGTGGCGTGCTTTACCTAAGCATACGCCACCTGCTACACCAGAAAAAGGTCCAAAAAAGCCTAGGACTGCCAGTGCACTGGACTCGCAGAGAACCTCTTATTTGCCTCAGGATTCGGTACCCCTGACACTAGCGGACTTCCTAGCAGAATTTCGTCAGTTTCAAGAGGAATTAAGGGCGATAACCACAGACATCAAATCGCTAACACAAGTCATAGAAGAAGTCTCGAGGAGAACGTCCGACTCGGAAGCTAGATTAAGCTCTCTAGATAAACATGTTGAGAGAATAGATCCTGAACTTGTACTTTCCATACAAAAATTGGTAAAAATGGAAATGGAAATTGAGGACCTCGAGGGCTGAAGCCATAGGAACAATGCGGTCCTCGTCGGTTTACCAGAAGCCGAAGAAAGGCAGGACACTATACTATTCATACAGAAGCTAGTTGAAAAACTAGCAGAGCCCTCTCCTTATGGTGCAAAGTATGTTATAGAAAGGGCACACAGGGCCCTCCGTCCGACCCCTCCACCCCGCCGGGAGCTTCTCTGAGGCCTCTAATTTTCAAATTTCTAAACTATTTAGAATGGCAGCATTTTTCTCTAAAATCCGAGAGATGCAGGAGGTTCAGTGGAGTGGTACTAGAATCCGAGTAGCTTAGGATCTGCCAGTGACTGTCCTGCACCGTCGAAGGACATTTCAGCCATTGGTGACCAAACTAATTGCTGCTGGGGTCTGCTTCAGAATGAGCTACCCTGCAAGGTTACAGGTACTGATCTCCAGCACCTGGCAAACTTATGAAGATGCTGAGGCTGCCAGAGTCGGACTCAAGACTAGCCTTTCTGAACTCTTCCGTGATACATGAGCTGGTTATGGCTTCACCAGAGAGGTATCTCCAGTATGCTAGAAGGCATGCTAATTCTTTGCTGCGAGGGGATTTGTACCTAAAGTGGTAGGATCTCAAATATGCCTCTTCCCTATCTACATCTTTTGTCCTAAAATCAGATTACTCCAGAGTAAGATTCAGATGTACTGGCAAGTACAGATTTGATTGGTAGAAGGGCAGTGTTTTAATCTAGGTTTGGACTGTATCCTTTATGTTTTGGCTCCATTATCGCTCAGTTAAGGCAATGAGACTTTCAGTCAACAGCCGTTACACCACCCAAGGGACCACAAGAGGGAGCCTGAATATCGTATTCATTTTAATTTTCCTGGGTCGTTACATGGCTTGTAAAACTGTTCTATAACCTGCTTTTAAGCTCAAGAGTGCTGCAAATAAAACTGCCCTCATTTTTCATTTAGGATGGATTGTCCCAGCAGTGTATGTTTGTTTTTTCTCATAGAGTAGTGTGCAATAAGCATTTTGGTATTGACGGCTGCAAGGGAATTAGTTTTATTTCCCTTTTTTTGTTGTTGTTTTTTCTTCATTTGTTCTAACAGTTAAGGTCTGGGTGTACTCAACGAGCGCATCAAGAGTTGTAATTTAGAGCGCTCGGTAATTTTAATCGAGGTTTGAACTGTATCCTTCATGTTTCGGCTTCTTTAGTACCCAGTTAAGGCATCGAGACTTTTAGTTGAACAGCCGCTATACTCCCCAAGTGACCACAAGAGGGAGCCTGGATACCATGTTGATTTCATTTTTCTTGGGTTGTTACACGACTTAAAAAACTGTTCTACATCCTGCTTTTAAGATCAAAAGACTACTGCATTTAAAGCTGCCGTTGTTTCTCATTTAGGAGGGGTTGTTCTAGTAGTGACGTTTTGTTTTCTTGCACAGTGAAATGTGCAATAAGCACTTTGGTATCGATTGCTACAAGGCAATTAGTGTTTTTTTTTTATGTTTTGTTTCTCTTGTCTCCATTAGTTCTAATAGTTAGATGTGGGTGTACTCCACGAGTGCATTAAGAGTTGTATTTCTGAGCACTCTTTAATTTGCCACAGGTTAAATAGGAGCAGGTCGGATTAAATACAATAAGGGAGAGGACTGAGTCGCAGTTAAGTTGGAGATGCACCCCCCCCCCTTCAGGGAGGGAATTTCTTTCTTTTTTTTTACTTGTTGTTCTTTGATACAGAGGTGACCTGTATCTTGTGTTTGATCCCAGCATAGTCCGCTCAAGAGGGGTCTGCAAGGGGCTGTCCCTGGCTCAAAGAGCATTAAGGGAGCAAATAGATCAGGTGGGCCTATGTGATGTATGAAGAGTACTTAACCCCAACAGAAAGGGGTTATACCTTCACCTCCCCAGTTTATCACACGGCTTCTCATATTGATTACATATTATTGTCCCAGATGCTCCTTCCGGGTGTTTTTGAATCTTCTCTCCAACTGGGCCCCCCATCAGATCCTGATTCAATAGGGATATGGGGCCCCCCATCAGATCACTCTCTGGTTGTGGTTCATCTTGCCCTCTCCTCTCTCCCTAAGAGAGAGAGACATGGTGGAAGATGAATGATCAGCTGCTGAAGGACCCTGAGGTAATCAAGTACCTCACTGAACAGATTGACCAATTTATCACTATAAATCTTAATTCTACATCAAGACCTGATATTGAATGGAGTTCCCTAAAGGCTTTCCTTAGGTGAATTCTAATCAGTCTGAGTTCCAAAAGAAAAAAAAGGAAAAGAACAGAAACTGTTAAGTCTTCTCACTCAAATTAGAAAACTAGAGAAGGTTATAGCTCCTCATTCACCAGATACCCTAAGACAAGAACTGATAAAATTGAGAGATACTTATCTGGATATTTTATGAGAATCAGCAGAGTTTGCAATTCTGAGAACAAAAGCATCCTACACGGATCAAGGTGAAAAAGCAGGACGTCTTTTGGCCTCAGAATAAAGCAACAAGAATCTGCCAGATTCATAGTGTCTATACGTTCCCTAAGGGATGAGTCTTTGAAGACGTCCCCGGGATAATTATTGCAAAATTTACAACTTACTTTACTAATTTATACAGTCCTATGTCTGACCCTCCCTCTACTTAAACATTGGACTCTCTGTTAGAGTCCCATTTGCCCTCCCTAACTGAAACACAACACCGCAGTTTAGTAGCTCCTGTCTCCCGTTCAGAACTGGTTAAAGTTATTAATAGTCTCCCAGCAGATAAGACTTTGGGCCCAGATGGATTTTCATCCAACTTTTATAAGAAATTTAAGGATAATTTGATACCTCTATTGTTACCATTATATCAACATATACTATCAGGAGCCCATACTGATAGGACTTTATTTGAAGCTTTAATTGTCCTCATACCAAAAGCCAACAAGAACCCAGAATTAGTAACAAGTTACCTCCCCATATCCCTATTGAATCAGGATCTGAAAATCTTAACCAAATTACTGGCTGATCATATCAGTATCATTCTCCCGGGGATCTTTGGCCCCTAACAGGTAGGATTCATGAAGACGAGAGCGTCGAAAGACCATCTGAGAACGTTAGCGCATGTTTTCTCGGCATCTAGAGATGCCCATGTTCCAGCGGCCTTGGTATCTCTTGATGCTGAGAAAGCTTTTGATAGGGTGGACTGGAATTTTTTGTTTCAAACCCTTGCAGACTTTAACTTCCCCCTATAATTTCAGAAATGGATACAAGCACTGTATCAGTGCCCATCGGCACGTATCATGGGCAACAGAGTCATTTCTGCTCTTTTCCCCTTGCATTCGGGTACCAGACAAGGTTGCCCCTTGTCCCCTCTGTTCTTTAATATTTATGTGGAACCTCTTATTCGCCATCTTTTGGCCTGTGAGAGTATCCAGGGAATTGTCATCTTGGACCAGGAGATTAAGGTCTCTGCCTATGCGGATGACCTTCTTTTACAGATTTCTCATCCAGATGCTTCAATACCACCAATGTTGGATCTCATCGCAAAGTATAGTAAAATGTCCAACTATAAGTTGAATGTGGATAATAATACGGCTGTGTTCCCCCTTAATCATGAGGTTTTCAAACAACCTATTATTACTCTGGGCCTTTCTTGGAAACAAAATTCTATAAGATATCTGGGAATTGAGCTAACCCAAAACTTATCTTCCACCCAAAAACTAAATCTGGATTCCCTAGTGTGGGTCATTAACCAAGATCTAGAAAGGTGGTCTAAACTCCCAATTTACTTAAGGGGCAAGATTAATCTTATAAAGATGAATGCGTTCCCTAGGCTTTTCTACCCACTTAATTTACTTAACATCTGGCTTCCCCTTTCCTGGTTCAAAAAGGTCCATGCCCTTATCACAAAGTTTATTTGGTCTGGTAAACACTCTAGGTTAGCCTATTACAAACTGGCTGCCCCCAAATATAAAGGAGGTCTACGTCTGCCCCACCTTGCTTTTTATCATTGGGCCAGTCACTCTGCTAAGTATCTCAGATGGTTGACTTTGGACAATCCAGCTTTTTCCTCTTTATTTCCACCATTATGGCTTAGACTTGAATTGGCCCTTATCAAGTCCTGCAGCCTATCCCCACATGCACTTCTTCATATTAAAACATCTGGACTACCGTTGAGACTACTTAGATCTCCCATAGCAAGCTCTATACAGTTTCATATGCAAATGTGTGCTGCTCTTAAATATAAGCATTTTCTAGATTTAGAACAGTCCATATGGGGTAACCCTAATTTTAAGATTGATAACAGATTACTCACTGTCCAATGAATGCCCCTGCTGGGAGAAGGCAAAATCTCTCAATTTATATCTGAAAGAGGATCCTGGCTTACTGCCACAGAACTCATGATGAAGTATTGCATTCTGAATCACAATGTGTTTAAAGTCTTCCAATTGAAACATCTCCTGTTGAAAGTGCTGGGAACAAACCCTCCTTTATTTGCCAAAATATCTATTCTCTTGGAACTAGGTCATTTGGCAGGTCTTCAAGGAGCTGTATCAAAGATATTTAGAATTATATACAATCTGGTTTATCTGAATACATTTGGATCCATGGCATATTGGGCCCCTTTTTTCCCCAATCTGGAATTGGACTGGCCATCCTTATGGTGAAATACTCACAAATTCATAACTCAAGACAGATTACATCTTATGCAATTCCATATTCTCTATAACCTATATTATACCCCTCAGAGATTGGCTAAATTTGGTGTCATCACTTCACCAGTCTGTACCAGATGCTGACTAGAGGAAGGCTCTATTTATCATGTCTTATGGACCAGCACTAAAGTAACTCCATTATGGTCCAGTATCCAGCAAAATCTGGATCCCCTTCTAGGTCTGGAAGCACTTTTAAAACCTGAAATATGTTTATTGGGGGATTTTACCAAAATTACAGTGCTCATTTGCAAGTATTATATGGCCCTTATATCCCTGTCGGTCAAAAAAATGGTCTTGCGTCACTGGCAGGATCAGGAAGATCTTTTTTATACTGAGTGGCTCAATGAGCTTTTGGCCAGTCTTAGAACAGAGAAAGTAATTGCTAGTCTCAATAACAGGATGAACAAATACAAGAAGATATGGGATCCTTTACATATCCTTTATTCAATATAATTATAAAACACGGTACCTGCCTACTGGTAGGCTTTTCTAATGTGATATGTCTGTGTGGGGAGGTGAGTGGATAAAGAGAGGGTGGAGAGTGGGAGGAGGGAGGAAGAGAATGAATCCTTCTATGTTATTACCAACCTTTCAAGTATACCTTGTAATTGTGTGATCCATTCTCTATAAGGTAAAACCAATAAACTTTGAATTGAAAACAAAAGAAAGCAGCACTACGGGGTAGTTACTACCAAATGGCCCAATGTTGAATCACGATTAAAACTAACTGATTGAAACACTGGCTTCTCTTGCAGATTCGTCTTTAGGTGATATGTGGTGAGTTAGAACTGAGAATTCTTAGGAGTGGCTTCTTGTTACAGTAATCAGATTTGTAGTGCAGTTCTATTGTTTTGGTTTCTATAGTGAAATATGCCTTTCATTGGCTAGCTCTACATGCAGAAGAGCATCCTCTTTCCACAAAATGAAATTATCAACCACAGTTTTGCATCTAAAAGACTTACAAGTTGAACTGCATTTAACTACCTTATTCAATGTTTCCATGTGTTCTCAGATTTTGTTTGTGTGTGTCGGGGTAGATGAATGCATGGAATTTCGCCCATATTCAGGCAAATCCCTAAACAACAATTTAATTTTGAATATTTTGACTAGCAGAGTTGTCTGGATCAACCTGTTCTGAGTAAAAAATATTATTTCAGTTTTGTTTAGCCATAGCAGGGTCAAAAGCAGTTCACTGTCAGTGGGATTTCACTTCTACCAATTGTTCAGTTCAGAATATTAAAGCACAGGAATATCAAGCGACTTGCTCAAGGTCTCTCAGCTAGCCCATTGTTAGGGCAGGATTAGATCCTCAGATTCACAGAAATGTGCACCAAATATAGATCATGCTATTGGCAAAATATAGACTTGATACACATAGTAACTAAAGGATATGATTTTTCTTTATTGGAATTTTATTGAGCATTCTAATATTGGTAAAATTATTTCAATGAGGTACCAAAAAGTACCATTGGAAATAAAAGAGTATATAGTCTTTTGCAAAACATTATAGGTTAGAGTTGTCACAATCCAGATTTCAGGGGGCAATGCATCAGCAGTAACAGATGTTTTCATTATCAAACATTAAAAAGTATTACCTTGTTAATTATTTAATGCATGCCAATATGAAACAGCCATGTTTATGAATTGTACTCAGGTTGTGCCGTATGTTGTTATTATGCTGTTCTTAACCCCTTCCACCAAACAAAGCCACAAATGAAATATGGAGATGCCTGATTTAGACTGGAACTAATTAGCAGTACTGTATTAATAAGGGACATTAACCAAGGGCTGTTTCTCACAGGAAAGTATTCGAATTGGTTATTGAAGTAAAAAAGGCAATTGGTTTCAAAGTTATGCAGCCTTTACAGTCACCACCCCCGTGATCAGTGTTCTACTAATCTTCTATAAATTAATTGAATTTGCTGTATAATGCAAGACAAATACAGCTGTAACACTACTAGTTGTTTTAATGGAGTAGCTTTGCAGTAAACACACTGTTTTTGAAGACCTTTTATTGCACTTCTGTATGGAAAACTTGAGTACTTAAAGACTGATATGCCTTTCCTGGTAACACTGCAAATAAATAAATAAATGAATAAAATAATTAATACATGGACTCAATAGACCATAAGGCTTAATCTGCTGGCTATTAGTATGTTAGTATGATAGTATGTAACCCATATGAGTCCTTTTGTGGATCTTCAGATTTTCTGACCTTGCAAAAAGTTTTTCTCATCTGGGGAAAGGACAAGGGAAATGTTGATCTCTGGTGTGTACTCTGACGTGATTAATTAGTTAATATTTAGCTTTGAAAGCTTTGTTCTGTCTAGCACACCCCTCCTAGAAGTAGATGTGGATCCTGTGCTCAAATCCCCTGACATGCTCAACTATGACATGAGTGACCAGCTCATATATGTAGCTGAAGGTCCGGGAGCAGGGCTGCAGCTTGTAGTGAGTCCACTTGCAGAGGAGTTCTTGTTTGATATTCATAGACTGACCAGTGCACCTGAAACATGTTCCTGTCCCTCCTTGCACTGCTGGGCTTGTTGACTTGCAACTTTCTAAGAAATAGGGAGCAGGTTGATCCCCCCAGAATTCTTGAACTTGATTGTAATCACAAGAAGTGCATAGGTCTCTTGAACAGTTCAATACAAGGTGCTCAATGGAACTTCGGGAAATGGACCCTGCATGCCGATTTATAGCATTACATAGCATAGTGACAAACCCATGATTTTCACTTTCCCTTTTACTTGGGGAGGCATAACTTCCAAATCCACTACAGGGAGGGACTGTGTAAGGCTGATCTGCAATCCCAGGCATGCTGATTCTTGTGAGATCCCATCTGTTGGTGAGGTCCCCTTTGGTGTACCCTGAATTGAAACTGTGGAACATTGGGCACCCAGCATTAGCTGAAGATTTAGGCTGAGTGCCTTGCCATAAACTGTGAGAAGAGAGGAGTTTTAAGGAGTTGCCAGTGGGGTGCCCTAAGTGATCCACTGTCAAAGTTGATAGCGCCCCACTTGATTTCAGTATTGCAGTCCCCAGGGTAAACATGAGAGCGATCATAACTACTGAACTTGGACAGGTCTATTATATATTTTTCAGTATGATGCCGAGAAACAGAAAATTCAACTATCTTCGTTATCTTGGGAAATGCCTGTTTTGTATTGTCCGCACCAGGTAAAATCATCAAATACAAAGTTATCACACACACACACAACCTACATAAGATAAGCAAATGAGAGTAATTATTTGTTCTACCTAATTATGCCCACTTTATTTGTGGCCATTAAAGTAATAGCAAAAATACAACAAAACATGCTGTGCTGTGATATATAAAAGCACAGCAGGATTAGCAACTTTTTTTTAAAAAAAGGAACCAGTTAGTCTTAGAAACTATATGGAAACTACACTCAACTATTTTGAACTTTGATCATCAACAGTATGGTTTCATCCAGCTGTACAGTGTTTGGAGGGCATGTTATTTAGATCTTAAGTAATAGTGCAGGAGGATGGCAAATCAGAACTGCCCAACCCTACTTGTAGCAACAGGTCTTACATGGTAAACGATACTGAAATTAATTAAAAAATGCCCCCATTCAATACAATATTTTTTTCATTTCTTGAGCACAAAAGGCTAAAGTTCAAATTAGTTTGGCAAATCTTCATTACACCAGAGCAGGACTCTGATACTTACTGAGGGAACTTCAGATCACCTGCAGGAACCCTGAGCTGCCAACTTTACTCTGCTAGGCTGCTGTAGGTTATTTCCTGTCCCCTTTGTCTTCAGATGCAGTCGTGGCTCGCTAACAATCTTTGACTGCGAGGTTACAAAATAATCAGCTCCGACTGCGGCCAAAGATTTTGCAGGCTCGCAGCCAAAGATTTTAAAAGTGAAAAACACTATTATTTGACAACACTAAAATAAACCAGAGCCATGGGTCAATAGAGGGAAGCCCCCTGATCTAAACCCATGCCTCACTTATTTCACAAGTCAGCCTGGAGTGTAATGTTTACTTTTTTCCCAACCCCAAATGGAAAACAAGATGGTGGCCATCACGATCAATAAATTTTTCATGATCAAAGATTCTTTGATCACGAGCCTGCAAATTCTTTAATGGTGATGGCCAAAACCCCATTCTTCTTTTGCAAAATAACCATATAAATTTTCCCATAGACTTATAATGGTAAATAAAAGTTTAATAACTTTTGAATGGATTAATATTTGTTCACCAAACAGAAAGTGGCATGTTCCTTAACCTAAGCTCTTTCTATGTGCCAAGTTTCAGATCAGCAGACCACACAATGGCCATACAGTGCCACAGACAAAATCTGAAAAACTGCCCACAGAACTGGCGATAAGTGCATTTTTCAGCATTTTGGTGCACAAAAAACCATAAGTCCAACCAAAACGCAACTTGGCAAATCTAGAGATCTACCATGTCCCACCATGCATACCAAATTTCATGCAAATCTGTTGAACAGGTCCAAAGGTATTGACATGCAAAATTTCAAGTTTAACATAGAAGTGCATTCATAACCCTAAATATAGGGGTGCAACTGTGCCCATATAATATATATCATATATATGTATATGAGCTGCTCATTAATGGGGGTCATTAGTCTCAATGAGCAGTTCATCAATATTAATGAGTAGTCCATTGATATTCATAAGTAGCTCATTAATATTCTTGAACAGCTTTTTTTGATGTACATATTCAGTCCCAGAGCAGTCTTTGGTGTTATTTAAACAAGTAGTTTTGCAGCTTCAGCTCTGCTGCTGATATATCAACTAAGTGATTTTGGGACCCAGGAGAACTGGGATAGCTCCAGAGGCACACCTATCATGGTGAGTAAATGGATGCGCACCAACAAGCATGCTCAGACCGTCATCTCGCACATTCTTGGTTTGGCTGCAAAGGGTTCTGTGTCTCTCCTCCAGCCCCTGTTTACAAGGAGAAATGGTATGTGTGACCAGACAGAGACTGAAACACCTTCAAGGATTTGAGCCAATGTGGCAATGAGGAAACAGTGCAAACTGGGTTGCAGCCACACTGAGAATGTGCAAGCTGGTGGTCTGCGCATTTGTGTTGGTTCGCATCTTCTTTCTTCCTATCAGAGATAGAGATGCATCAGGAGCTCCCCTGTAGTGCCCCTGAAGCTTGCAGACTCTATGAATACTAAAATAGGGTACATAGACATGAGGGCAGTAGTGCAGAAGTGGCAAAAGGATTTCTTTAAAGAGCACCAATGACCGCCTGAGACCTAATATATATATAGATATATAGATATATAGATATATATATATATATATATATGTATTATGGTAGAGGAGCCATTTAAATGTTAAACCCCAAATTTTGCACCTTAATAACTTTGCAACCATTTGATGGATTTGCCTGGAATTTGGAATACACAATCAAGACCCATACTCCTTGGGATCTGCCAAGTTTTGTACCAGTCGGATATATGGTTGTGGAGTTATTAAACGTGATCTGCACATGTGTTTACACTTTTTTGGAATTCTACGGTCGCGTGCCTACAAGTCGCATGGTTTGCGTGACAAACCCAAAATCTTTAGGAAACGTGAGGCCAGGGTCCCCGATGTGCCTTTTGAAGATTTCATGAAAAAATATTAAACGGTTCAAAAGTTATTCAAAAAACAAGTTCCCATTATAAGTCAATGGGAAAAGTTGACAAAAAGTTCGACAGTGTCGCAAATGCAGTTTTTACTTTCGCAAATGGTCCTTCTACTGTCACAAATCCGCCATTTTGTTTTCAGTTGGTCATCAGAAAAATGCTTGGCATTTAAATTTTGGACCCTCTAGCAACCTAATTCTTTTTGTATTCACCTAGTCGGACCCTGAGGATGCTAGCCATGTCTTTATTTTGGGGTAAAACAGCCCAGAAATACATTTTTCAAATTTCTGGAAAAAGTACTTTCACACTTGCGACACTGTTGAATGAAGTTGCGAAAGCTTTCGCAAATTGCGACAGTACTTTTCTAGGCTGTGGGAAAATGACAGCAATTCTTTGGCACCCCACTGCAAAAGAACGGTTTGGTGTTTTGGGCTGAAAGTTGGAAGGATCACAGTTGACATCTCACAGATGTGACTTTCAGTGTTTTGTTGAAAAACTATTACATGGCAGCAAAGTTATGGCACTCCAAATTTGACACTTTTTCCCATAGGATAACATTACGGCATCTGACGCATTGCAGCAATCCTTTGGCGCCCTGCTGCAAAATACTGGTTTGGTCTTTTTGGCTGAAACTTAGAGAGAAGACAGCCAACATGCCACAGATGTGCCTTGCAGTGGTTTGGTGAAAAAATATTACAGGGAGGCAATGTTATGGCACTCCAAACTTCTCTTTTTTTCCCATAGGATAACATTACAGCGTTCGCCGCGCCTTTCAGGGCCCGTATCTTGGAAACGGTGTGAGATACGGACTTTTTGTTGGAAAAATACTTAGCCCCCTAATGGTGTCTAAGTACAAAACTAGTCAGGAAAGTCATAACTCATATGACTTTTAAATTTTTTTTCTATGTTGTACGGTTCCTGAGATATAAGCAATTTAGTATCCCAACTCCTCATTTTCTGCTCCGAGACCCATTATTATGCATACATTCTTTGTACGCACTGTCTTTCTCTATGCAGCTTTTGGGGAAAACTAGCTTGTGCACTTACATTACTGTTACTGTTACTGCTTCCGCTTGAGGTTCCATACCCATTTCACTTACCGTTCCCGTCTACGCCACCATGTGCATTACCCTTTGTGTTTTCATTTGAGCTTGCTTTTGTGTTGTTTTTTAACATTTCTGTCTACAGTACTGTTTCTCTTTTTGTTTCACTTTACGTCACCAAGTGCATTACCATTTGCGTTTGCTGGCATAATGTTGCTATGTGACAAGACATCACGTGGAGGGAGCGCGGGGCCCTCGCCACCGCATTACATTCACTATTTCTTGTTAGCATTCTCAAAAAGAAGGTAAATTAGAGGCAAAAAAATCCATTTAATGCATTAGTTAGGGTTGTTCCACAGCGACTAAAGCAAGGAAATACAGTGTCAGGATTGAAAGCCCCCCCTTGGACCCCCCACCCACACCCCCAACCAGCATTGGGGTGCACGTTGGAGTTGTCGGTCCTAACTCTCACCCCATTCTCCTATACCTCTGCTTCTTCACACATCTGATGGGGTGAGATTTAGGTCCAACAATCCGAACGCGCATCCCAATGCCGGTTGGGGGAGTGGGCGGAGGGGTCTAAGTGGGGCTTTCAACCCTAACACCATATTTCCTTGCTTTTGTCACTGTGGAACAACCCTAACTAATGCAATAAACTGAGTTTTTTGCCTCTAATATATATGTGTATATATATATATATATATATATATATACATACAGACACAGATATCCATATTATAGGGGTGCAGTCGCGTCCCTATAGTTAATGTTGAGTAGGCACTTCAATGTTAAACTCAAAATTTCACTTTAATAACTTTGCAACTATTGAATGGATTTGTCAAAATTTGGTATGTGCCTTCCTGTCTTGTAAATCTATTGATCTGGCAAGTTTTTTTCCAGTCGGATTGCTATCTCTGAATTACAGAGCGGTGAAAAAAACATGTTTTTGCCCATTGACTTTACTGGGATTTTTCTTTGAACATGCCTACAGCCCTGAGGGTTTGTTTGTTTGGTATTGAATTTTCAGGACAGAAAGGGACTACACCACAGATATGCCTTTTGCTAGACTAGTGAAAAAACAATAATCCGTTTTTAAGTTATTGCAATTTAAAAATTTGAGAAAATAATTTCTGAGCATGCTCAGTAGGTACTTCAATATAGCTGGTTGATATGAAAGAGGAATCCTGCATTGTATGGGAAAATTCCTCTTTCATATGGCCACCATCTTGTTTCCAGTTTGCCTGAAATTCAAATATGGAAACCTCCCAAAATGATATTCTGGGGAGGAACCAACATATGTAGCTTGTTATTGTGACCCCCTAGATGCTGTTTACTGTTCGGAAAATGCCCTTTAAATGTGCGTTATTTAACATTTAAATTTTTGCTTGTATCGGCGTCCTATGACGTAGGATCTTAGTTAATATGATGATACGAACTAGGATCCTACGTCGTATGACTCTGATACAAACAAAGAATTTAGATTTGGATATCTCAGCCATTTTGGAGGATTTTCTCATCACATTTTCAACATAGGCATTTTGGGACCCCGCCTCATGAACACTGGCACTGCCATCTCATTACTCAGTCCCGAAAGGTGATTTCATGATCACTGCATGGAATCACCCTTTGGGATAGGAAATCACCTTTTGGGACTGATTAACGAAATGACAGTCCCAGTGTTCCTGAGGGTAGGTCCCAAAAAGCCCACGTTGAAAATTTAGTGCAAAATGGCTATGTTACAAGCATGTGTTGCTCAGTTTCTATGCACACTCGTAACATCGACAGTTTTTAATATTTTCACTCCAGATTTTCAACATTGCCATTTTTTCACACCTCCACATGACCAGTACAGCTGTCATTTCTCACATCCTACCTGGAATGTGGTTTTTGCACCTCTGCCACAGAATGGCACATGGCTGAGCGAAATCAACTTTTGGAATGGAGTAACAAAATCACAGTGCTTGCATTCATGAGGAGATTTCCCAAAAAGCTCATGTTGAAAGTTTGGTAAAAAAATTCCCCAAAATGGCCATGTTACAAGCGTGCATTGTGCAGTTTCTACGCACGCATGAAACGTCGCCAATTTTTCATATTTTCCCTCCTGGTTTTATTTATTTATTTACTATATTTATTTATTTAGTTAGTTAGTTTTTGTTAACCGGGTAAGTGCACTAGCCAATAAATGACTATTTTCAAGCATGACCCTGGAGAGTACAAGGCAATACATACAGAAAAGTATTTCAGAAATCAATGACAGTAGTCAATATGGCTTGTTCCTAGCCATGGAGGCAAAGATGACAATAAACAGCAAATAGTAAAACAAAGTGCTTGACAACAAAACAAAGTAGCTTATTTTTAGCCATGTAGACAACTATAACAGTAGATTGGCTAACAAAACATTGGCCAGTACTACCTGCAACAATAGCAAAGTTGCTACAGCCAACTAAACAAATCATGGAGCAGGTTATAACATGAAGAGAACAGGCAATAGTACAGTCATACATTATTATAAGTAGGCATTTACTGTGGTATAAAACACCATGTAGGATAATACAGTCAACTAAACATGTAGTAGAGTGTGTCATAACAGGAAGGGATCGGGCCCCAAAGAAGAAGTGCATCATGCATGTGTCACCACAAGAGGGTACAAAATTGCTTAGAGAAGTACCTAACGAATTTGAATTGAGGAAGAGAACTGGGGGGGCAGTAGCAGTAAGACACTGTAGTTGGATGGGTCCTAGAAGCGGGTAGTGTAAGATGAGAGGGATGGGAAGAGGAGATAGAAATGTGAGGGGGGGTTTCAATAAGCAGGAGATTTAGATCATCCAGTGGCTGTGACATGGGGCAGGTGGATCACCCGTTAGGTCAGGTAGGGTCGAAACAGTTACAATGTTTGGCCATAGACAGGTAACATCTTAGCCCACTTTTAAAGTGATAGTGGGATGAAGATTGTCTTAATTCCAGGGGCAGTGCATTCCACATCAGAGAGGCAGCATGCCCGAATGCCCCAGTCCCTTTGGAGGTGTGACACCTGGGTACCCTCAGTAGTGATTTGTCAATGGACTTCAGTCCTCGGTATGAGGTGATGGGACTTAATAGCTTTGCAAGGGAGGCCGGGGTTTGCAGCCTGATTATGGAGTCAGAGAGCCAATGTTTTCAACATTACCCTTTTCCACAACTCTTCATGAACAGTATACAGCTGTCATTTTTCACATCCTGTCTAAAAAATGATTTTGCACCTGTGGCACAGAATGTCATATTTACTGTGCGAACTCAACTTTTGGGACAGATTTACTGTGTGAACTCAACTTTTGGGACAGATTAATGAAATGACAGTGACATTGTTCATGCGGTGGGGTCCCCAAAATGCCATGTTGAAAATTGAGTGGAAAAAATCCCAAAAATGCCCCAGTTACATGAGTCTATTGAATTGTGGCACCACTGTGGTGCCTTTCAGTGCCTGTATCATGATAACAATACGAGATATAGATTTATTCAGCGTATCTTGTGTGGTGGTCTCAGTGTTATTATTACAACTACACTGGAATTTTTTTCATAGCTGCTATGGTTACTGAGTTATTGGCAAATTAGTGTTACAAGTGTTCCTTGCTCCATAGGGCTGCTGTATGGCTCCATATTAAATGTGTAAGTGGGAGTGCAGGGTCCGCGCTCCCACAGATTCATATCACTATGCACAAATGGGCAGCTTAGTGGGAGCGCTAGGCCCTTTTACTAGTTATATTACACTTTTTCAAAAAGTAAGGAAATTCATTCCCCAAAAAATTGTTAATGCATCAGTTAGGGTTAAAGTGACAAAAGTGGGGAAATGAGATGTCAGGATTGCACCTCTAACCCCACCCACCCTATCTTCCCTGCATTAACTAAGTTTTTGCAATGAATGTATATATATATATATATATATATATATATATATATAAAGGCAAAAACTCCATTTAATGCATTAGTTAGGTTGTTCCACAGCGACAAGTGAGGATCGTGTTTGGTTGAGCCCATTTGACCTCGCTTATTACCTCTATCGGCATCGGTGTGTGCATTGGGGTTGCCAGCCATTAACCTCATCCCATCAGATGTGCAAAGAAGCAGAGGTATAGGAGAATGGGGTGAGAGTTAGGACCGACAACCCCAACGCGCACCCCGATGCCAGTTGGGGGTGTGGGCGGGGGGATCCAAGGGAGGCTTTCAACCCTAACACCGAATTTCCTTGCTTTTGTTGCTGTCGAACAACCCTAACTAATGCATTAAACTGAGTTTTTTGCCTCTAATTTCCCTTCTTTTTGAGAAAGATAATGAGTAATAGCGAATGTAATGTGGCGTCGGGAGCCACGTCATATCTTGTCAGATAGTAACACGGTGCCCACAAACGCAAATGGTAATGCACATGGTGACACAAAGCAAAACAGAAAGATAAATAGTATTGTAGACACAAATGGTTAAAATAACACAAATGCAAGCGCAAATGAAAATGCGAAGGGTAACACACATGGTGCCGTAGACGGGAACAGTAAATGAAACAGTTACGGAACCACAAGCAGAAGCGGTAAGAGTAACAGTAATGTAAGCACACAGGCTGGTTTTCCCGAAAAGCTGCATAGAGAAAGACAGTGAGTAGAAAGAATGCATGGATAACAATGGGTCTCGGAGCAGAAAATGAGAAGTTGGAATACTAAATTGCTTATATATCAGGAACCATACGACGTAGAAAAAAAATGTAAAAGTCATATGATTTATGACTTTCCTGGCTAGTTTTGTACTTAGACACCATTAGGGGGCTAAACATTTTTCTGACGAAAAGTCCGTATCTCGCACTGTTTCCGAGATACGGGCCCTGAAAGGCGCCGCAAACTCCATAATGTTATCCTATGGGGAAAAAAGAAAAGTTTGGAGTGCCATAACTTTGGCTTCCTGTAACATTTTTTCACCAAACTACTAAAAGGCACATCCGTGGGATGTTGGCTTTCTTCTCTGCAAATTACAGCCCAAAAGACCAAACCGTTATTTTGCAGCAGGGCTGCAAAGGATTCCTGTAATGCGGTGGACACTGTATTGTTTTCTTATGGGAAAAAGCATCAACTTTGGAGTGCCATAACTTTGCTGCCCTATAATATTTTTTCACCAAAACATGGAAAGGCACATCTGTGAGATGTTGGCTGTGTTCCTTCCAAATTTCAGCCCAAAAGACCAAACCGTTCTTTTGCAGCAGGGTGGCAAAGAATTGCTGTCATTTTCCCTCATCCTGGAAAAGTACTGTCGAACTTTGTGAAAGCTTTCGGAAATTCATGTGACAATGTTGCAAATGCAAAAGTACTTTGCGAAAGTACTTTTTTCAGAAATTTGAAAAACATGTTTCTGTGGTATTTTACTCCAAAATAAAGACATGCATAGCATCCTTAGGGTCCGACTAGGTGAATACAAAAAGAATTAGATTGCTAGAGGGTCCCAAATTTAAATGCCAAGCATTTTTCTGATGACCAACTGAAAACAAAATGGCAGATTTGTGACAGTAAAAGGGCCATTTGTGAAAGTAAAAACTGCATTTGCGACACTGTTGAACTTTTTAACTTTTCCCATTGACTTAAAAATGGGAAATTGTTTTTTGAATAACTTTTGAACTGTTTAATATTTGTTCATGAAATCTGCAAAAGGCACATCGGGGACCCCGGCCACACGTTCTCTGAAGATTTCAGACCGGTCGCGCAAACCGTGCTATCTGTAGAGGCGAGCAAAGAATTCCAAAAAAGCGTAAATGCATGTGTAGATCATGCTTAATAACTCCGCAGCCATATATCTGAACAGTACGAAAGTTGGTAGATCCCAAGATGTATGGTTCTTTATCGTGTATTCCAAATTTCAGGCAAATCCATTTAATGATTACGAGGTTATTAAGGTACAAACCTTTAGGTTTAACATGTAAATGGCTCTCAACTCCTAACTATGGTAGCAGTACCATGCTACCATAATAATATATATATATATATATATATATATATATATATATATATATATATAAATATTATATTATATTAGTATCCCAACAAGTGGTGGAGGGAGGGTGGTGGGCATTTCAATATGCCCCCCGTGTTTCTTCGAAAACAATCAGGTAAGGTACTGCAGAAATATAAACAGCTAAATATCTACACAGTACAATGCATAGTACGTTAAATAAAAGAGTAGTGTTACCATTTCAGAGTGTACAGGATTTCAGTATTGCTTGTCACTCAATTTGCAGCGAGCACTGGCTCACCCCTAATTGTCTCCAACAGGCTGCTTCTAGCTCCAGCTCAGTATTACACTGTGGAGCCCTTTTCCTGCAACACCTGCTGTTTGCCCATCCTAGTGTCTCGTGGCTGTGAACTTTCAAGCAGGCTGACTATTTAGCCCCTGCAACCTGTGAAATGAAAGGACAAAAAGAAAATCAAAAAGTAATGGTGCGATATCGGTATCTGTGCTCTGACCATCTCGGAACTGAAAGCAGAAGACTCCAGCAAGATGGGATGAAACTTCAGCTTTCTGTTACTTGTCCAGCTGGTGGAGAGGTGTAAGAGTGTTTGAGGGCAGACTGTAGGCTTGGAGCATTGGCGATGGTAAGATCCACTAGCCCAATTTCTTCTGAAACAGTCTGCTCTATTGCAGTGTCAGGGAAAGCCTTTTAAGTCCCCCTCACTATTGTTTGAATTGGAGCCTTTTTACAGTGGTCCCTAAAATGGTAAAAAGCACCATTCATGAATAATTTCACAATTTCTTATTGCAGTTAAATCCTTCTATATTTGAATACATTTACTGTTTTACTCTCTGTTACAACAGTAATTGTTAAAATGCTAACTGCTAGCTCTTAGTACAAATAATAATTTTGCTTGTTTAAAAAGAACACAAAACAAACAATGGCCAATGCCAAATGTTTGCTTGCTTGTATTTGCTGTGTAGTTGTAGGGCACAGTTAGCACAGCAGTTAAAATTAACAAATTAATAACACAAATTAAAACAGTGAAATTATCATCATTGGAAAATGAAGAGGTTCACTCATAATATAATTATTCTCTTAGATTATGACTTGTGTCCCTTGAAATTGAGCAAGGACTCCAAAGAGAAAAAGAGGAGCAAGGCGGGGGCACAATTAGGAAGAGTATGAAGTATTCTGATGCTGTGAAAGATGGAGAAAGGCATACCCCCTAAAAGTCATATCACATTTCAGACTAATGCTAAATTACTCACATGCTTTACAAGCAATAATAATCATGCTTCTTCCTTGAGATACAGCTGTTCAGCCTTGTTTATTTATATTGTTATGACCAAAATTATTTACTTTTTAGTGTTCCAAACACAGGTAAGTAGAGCTAAACATCTCCTTACCTAAAGTGATCAATTAGTGGAGGAATATTGTAGAACATCTGTTGTACTTGCTTTTTACCATGCATGATAATACATTAATTCTATGAGTAGCAAGCACTGTATCTTGGATGGGCAAATGATATGGGGTACACAACAGAACAGCCATTCCCTAAAAAACAATGTTCAAAACAGTAATGCGTATGAACACAATAAACAGTAGCAAATGTGGAAGAAAATGCAGAAGTAATGTCAAACAAAAATTAGAAACTGGACAAGAAAACCCTCTACTTTGCATTTCCCAGCCTGTGATTGGGTAAGGACTTCAATGTAGAGAAACTCAGATAACGCATTATCTGACCTGAGTGGTATCTGGTGACAAATTGGACTATCTAGCATTATCTGGATCTGATCCAGTCCTAGGATGGATAAAATACTTTGGATCAGATATCCATTATCCAACCAAATTATCCTATGTAGACCACAACAGGACAAGTTCAATAAAAGCCTTAATGAGTTAACAACAGTTAATGTAAACAAACATGAATTGCATTTTATGCTACAAAATTGGTAAATGAGTGACAAAGTTCATGTAACCATCGCTACCTTACCTTACCTTGCCAAGGCTGTTCATAATGCTGATGCTGCAGACGGATATGATCTTCAAACAAGGCATCACACAGTAAATTTAATGATGAGCACTATTAGAAGCAGACCCTGGCAGCATCTGATGGCACCTCTATTCCAGTTGGCATTTTTATGGTGACACTTGCTGTTGATGATGTGTTGTTGCTGATAGGTTCCAGAGAGATCCCATTGGTGGAGGAGGAGAAGTTTGAAGAGAAAATTTAGTTAAGAGAGCTGGCAGGCTTCCTAGCTGGTCAGCAGTCTCTGTGTTTGAAGCAGGCACAAGAATCCTGGTTACTAGGGCCGGCCTGCAGCAGTAGTGCTACCACCTGCGGCGCTCATGTCCCATGTTTAGTAATGAGTGCAGTGCAACAAAGGGTCAGCTGGAGGAGGTAGTATGAGCATCCCACAGACAGCTCTTCTCCTCCAGTGGGGAGGGTTGTGGCTTACTGGCATATCAGTGACATCCAGTGGAGGCTGGATGTGCAACCACCAGGGCCACTCTTTAGGAGGGAGGCAACAGTGGATGTCTGTATATCTAGTGTGGGAGTGAGCCCAACCCACGCTGATGTCATTGCACATCTGCACCTTCAGGGAAACTTACAAGGAAAATCCTTGGGCTGGCTGCACTATGAAACCCTTGGACCTCTGCCCGAATGATGCCCCAGGCTTAAGCCTTCGCTAGGGTCTCAGGTAGATTTTGATCCCTCCCCTTGGGGAGCCCTGCTGCAGGGGGCAAGCTGTGGGCTTCCCAGACCAGACAGCCTGGTGGGATGCTGGGTGTGAGGTCTGGTCACTGAAGAGGGGGCACATTCCCCACGCTGTGTTGAGGCTCTAAAACAGAATAAAAAAAGAATCCTGGTTACTGTAGGAGGAGGATAATGAATAAAGAGACTTGAGAGAGGACCTGGCTGGCTGGCAGTTATTGTGTTCTATACTGACAAAAGAGTACATATTGCTAGAGAAGAAGGATGATGAGAGAGGAGATTTGAGAGAGGACTTGGCTAGCAGGCTGTTGTCAGGTTTTAGGATTGTGGGTTGCTACTGGATTGCCTTAGGCATTATGTAAAGTATTACTCCTGGATCCCATATTGTGATGGTTTGAGTCCTATATAACTGGTAGGAGGCAGCAGGTGGCACTTGGCTCCTTTACATCCAGCAGTGCTGCATTCTGCTGTCATGTGTGTCAGGGAGCTATTTTGGCTCCCATGTTATTTCCTATACAAATGTTGCCACTGGGGGAGATCATGAGATGCTACAGCTTGACATTTCATTGGTAGGCTGATGACATCCAGCTATATGTGTCTTGTGCCCCTAATGATAGGATGGCTATCCTGGAACTGAGCAAATGCCTAAAGAAAACCGGAATTGGATGGCGGCCACCTGGCTTAGGCTCAATCCATCTAAGATGGAAGTGTTACTGGTGGATCCTGGCTGGTCTGGTTCTACTGCAGCAACTTGGGGCACAACCTTTCCTTTGTTGGATGGTGTGACCCTTTATGCTGCAGCCAGGGTGAAAAATCTGGGGATCATTGTGGACTCCAAGCTGACTCTGAAATTCCAGGTGTCAGCTGTCGTCTGCAGAGGCTATTATATAATTTTCATAATATTGTCCAGATTATTTATTTATTAATTAATTATTAAGGAAATAGGAATTACAACCCTTTGAGTCATAGACTTGTTTCCAAAGGCTCCACGTCAGAATAAAACAGACATTCATACAGCACATACATAGAATAAATGTGGGTGAACAATCATACAGAGTATAAGTACAATGAGTACTGGTTAATGCCTATACATTTAGTAACTAAAAGAGGGCAGAGCTATCAACATATTTACCTAATGAGCAGATAAGACCTATACAATTGGTAGCTAAAGCAATGCATGATATGAGTTGGTAGTAAGCTGCCTCAGGGATGCCCTATCTTGAGCTGGCTAACATGACAATAGTAATGTACGTCTTGGTCTCCTCTAGATTGGACTACTGTAATGCTCTTTATCTAGGGGCTATCCATGAGGTGGATGCAGTGATCTGAATGGTTGCTGGGACATCTTGGTCTGAGAATATATCATGCTGGTTCTCTGTGCTCTCCACTGGCTTCCAGTCAGGTGGTATAACAGTGTCAAGGTTTCCTTGATGATATATAAGGATCTATATGGTCTGGGTCTGGGCTACCTGCAAGATCTCCTGATACCATATGCTTCTGCCTGTGCCCTCGAGTCAGTGGAAGCAGACCTCCTCACCATTCCTAGATTGTGGTTAAACTCTTTGGGCCACAGAGCATTCTATGTTGTGGCCCTGATTCTTTGGATTGCCCTTCCCTGAAATGTAAGAGGTGCTCCTTCACTGACTGTTTTTAAAATATCTTCAAAAAAAAACTTCTGTATTCTGTCTTTTGGCCTGGATCTTTGATTGTTAATTGTGGTCATCTCTTACTTATTCATTGTTTTATTCATTTGTTCTGTAAGGCACTCAGAGCTTTAGGGATTGGGTACCATATAAATAAAATTGACATTGACAGAAAAGTCTGGTTTGCTGGAGAAGGGAGATGAGAGATGAGATTTGAGAAATAACTTGGCTGTCTGACTGTTGTCGGATTCTGTGCTGGCACAAGAGTCTGAGTTGCTGAAGGAGGAGGATAAGAGACTTGAGAGAGGAATTTTCTAGCCAGCAGTTGCCATGTTCTACACAGGCACAAGAGGTTGGATTGCTGAAGGAGGAGGATGAGAGGCAAGATTTGAGAGAGAACTTAGCTGGCCAGCTTTTGTCTTGTTCTACACTGGCACAAGCATCCAGGTTGCTTGAGGAGGATGATGATGATGAGAGATGAGACTTGAGAGAGGATTTTGCTGCCCAGCAGTTTCTGTGTTCTGTGCTGGTACAAGAGTCAGGGATGTTGGAGGAGGAGAAAAATGAGAGATGAGACTTGAAGGAGGACTTGGCTGGTTGGCAGTTGCTAGGTTCTATGCATGCTCCAGAGTCATGGTTGCTAGAGGAAGAGAAGGATGAGAGACGAAACTTGAGAGAGGACTTGATTATCTGGCTGTTTCTCGGTTCTTCACTGGCACAAGAACCCAGGATGCTGGATGAGGAAACGGAGGGGCATGATAAGATCTATGACTTGGCTCGCTGACAGTTGCTGAGTTCTATGGTGGCAGAAGAGTAAAGGTTGCTTGAGGAGAAGGAGGATGAAAGGTGACTTGAGAGAGGACTTTGCTGGCCAGCTGACAGTTAAAAACTTGAAGAGTTGCTGGAGAAGGAGACTTGAGAGTGATAGACTGCTGTAAGACTAACTTCAGGAGGTTTTGTCCTGGTGCAGATTGGCAGTGGTTATGCCTGAAGGAAAAGGAGACAGAGAATGTTTAGTGATGATATGTTATATCTGCAGGAGCACACAGCCATATTCAATGAAAAATACAACCAAATGGTGGTCACACAGCAGACAGACAGGCTGTGAGAAGACTCAGGTCAGGGTGGAGACCATAAGAAGGCAATAAATGCATCATTATGCATGTTCAGTTACTGTCGTCCACTGTACCTGGTTATTATACCTGCAGGAAATGAAGTTATAACCAGAGAATGAGGCATGTTTTTGTGACTGATGCTGAAAAGCTGCCGCCCATTATATATAATGGAGCGTGCCCCCATGCTCTCACTGGCATCTTGTCATCACACTAGTGAGCTCGGGGGCAGAGCTGGGGTAGCAGAAAAAAAATCGGGAAGTCCTTGGGACCCAATTTTTATATTTTTATGAGGGACAGATCTTTTTAAGTGCTGAACACTTTTCGGACATACTAACTTCGTTGGGATCCTCTGGAGGCAAGGCACAGATTGGTATGGTGCAGGGGCTGACTCCGTCCGCTTGGTGAGTCTCTGAAGTATATTCCAAAAAAACATGCATACGTAAAAAGCAACCAAGTGTTGGTCACTTACCATTGTGGCAGACAGGCAGGCAATGAGAAGACACAGGTCTGGAAGGAGGACTATGATAGAGCAAGAAATGCATCATCATGCATGGGTACAATAATACAAACTGAGGAACAGTACAGCAGCAGTGCTACAAAAATACAATGGGTAGAAACAACAAAAAATAATGGCAAGCATTATACAGATAATGGTAGTAAGATATATAATAAGTGCAGAAACCATGGACCCGACCTGTGGAGTGAAAGAGTTAATAAGATAGTAAGGTTATATAGAGAGAAATGTGAGGAATGCTCAAACATAACAAGAAAGACGGACAGAAGGAAGGTCAGGGGTGGTGTCAGCAACAAGGTTCGAGAAGGAAGAGAGCAAGTAGTCAAGAAGTTATTTACAAAGAGAAGGAAAAATATGGGGAGGGGAAGAGGAGACAGTCTTGTAGCTGGAATAGAGCAGGGGTGACATTACTGGTAAGTCTCAGGAGCTTCAGGTTGGGTCAAAGCATGTATAAGCATCAGCTAAGGATAGATAATGACAATATTCACTTATAAATCCAAAGTGAGACTGAGACAGCTGGAAGCTGAGTGGAAGAGTGCTTAGTTCCTATCATCTATTGCACAGGGTTATTATACCTGCAAGAAAGGGAGACACATTCAGAGAATGAGACGAGTGACTGATGCTGTGTGCCATCAAGTGATTATTACTTAATATATTTCAAAGATATACAGAGTGCATACTCAGTAGAAAAACAACCAAGTGTTGGTCTCTTACCATCCCAGCAGACAGACAGGCTTTGAGAATACACAGGTCCTGGAGGAACAGTCTGGCCTGTAGTTACCCACATCCTACTTGTTTCCACTTTTGTATAGCAGGACCACATCAGCCCTCCTCACTGGTTTCAAATGACAGACTAAACATAGCTGTCAGTGGTGCAGCTAACACCTCCTTTAGTTTCCTCAGTATCCTGAGGTGCACTCCATCTGGTCCCATTGCCTTATTAAATTTTATTTCTGTCAGTTCCCTTAGGGCCCTTTACTCAGAGAAAGGACTTGTGTCTGCCTCCTGCCATTTTATACCTTTTACCTTTATTGAAGGCCCTTTACCTGCTCTCTCCTCCGTGAATACTGTACAAAAGTAATTGTTCAATTTGTTTGCCTTATGGTGGTCTTCCTCCACACAACCCCCATCCTTATTTTTCTGCCTAACTATTCCCGCTCCTGCCTTCCTTTTTTCACTTATGTACCTAAAAAAAATGTTATACCATTATTATTGAATTTACAATGTTTTCCTCTTTTAGCACCATTACGCTACTAACTGCCCTTACTGCATCTCTTTGTTTTTTTTGGTAACTCTCTCTTTCTCCCTCTTTCCTTCTGTGTCTGTTTGTATTTCATAAATGCAATCTTCATTGCTCTAACCTTTTCTGCCAAATCCTTAGAGAACCACAGTGGTCTCTTTTTCCTCTTCCCCTTACTGATTTGTTTGACATACAGATGTGTTGCTTCCATACTGTCATGCTTAATGTGGCATTTGTGCTGTGTAATGAAGCCAATTCTGCAATAAGAACTGGATTTTACTTGACACATCCCTTTGTTCTGTCTGGCACAGTGGCACACAGTATATACATGTTTACTGTTTAGGCTCATTCAACAATTGAATCAGCAATTGAATTAATAAAATATTTTCAAAACACTATGTAAAGTACAATGTCAAGAATGATTCGTGTTCATGATTAGAAAAATTGTGTACACAGTTGAATAATAGAGAATGGAGTGGACTTAGAGTAGATGACACAGAAGACAGAGCTGGTTAGTAATAAAGACACAGAACAACACCATCCTACACAATAAATGTAAGCTAGGTACTGGTGGTTAGAGATGGGTGAAGTTGGTAAAATTTGCTCCGCAAATTAATCCTCAAATTTAGCACAATTTGTGGAGTGGGGATCGATCCACAAAGTTTTGCCATGAAGTGTGAAGTTTCACCTGCCAAGTGAGGAATTTCACCCATGAATGGTGGAATTTTGCTCATGAATGGTGAATTTTTACTTTCACAGGTGAAATTCCACCATTTGCGAATGAAATTCTGCACTTAATGGGTGAAATGCTGCACTTCTCATTGGAAACTTCACAAGTCAGGCATAGTTGAAGTTGCTGAGGGCAGGGAAAACTTTCAGAAACTCCCAGGATGCATATTTTGGCAACTTCACAGGTGGATTAAAACTTCAGCACATCTCTATTGGTAGTACACTATGACAAAATACTCTAATCAGCAACAGTTGTGAACTGAGAATTACAATATGCATTCACTGTGTGAGAATATTAAAAACTCTGGTTTTGTAGTATTACAATATTTATTGTTTAGTTTGAGAAGACATTGAGTAGATGGCAGGTAATGGATGCCTCAGCAAATAAAGGAGCATGAAATGTATGTTTTCTGGACTAAGAGAACCATGACTTGAGTTTCCAGATATGGTAAGGTTCTCCAAATTGTAAATTTGCATGACTATTGTGTAAAACCATGATTGATGGTGAAAAACGAGACATACGATCGTTTGTGAGCATCATCACACTGCATTTATCTGCTGGCATGTGGATGAGTGGGCTGGTCAAGTGGGCATTACTGTTGGGCAAACTTACAATGTGAATACATCGTGCTTTATGAAAAAACAATAAATCACATAATTATCATGCCAGAAACTGGATGGAGCACATTTTTTTACTCATACTTATCATCATCCCACATTTTGGATTGCTCACCAGACTGTGGCTACATCATTGGTAGGGGAACTGAAGCATCAAAAGATAGATTCTGTTGTTCCAATGGCCTCAGACCAAAGTCTCCCAAGTTCATTTTCAGAAATGCTAGTTGTTCCATATTTGATGGACTAAGGAGAGTTTGGAGGCCATTAAGAGTATCGCAAGTAGTACTGAATACTCATTCAGAATATAACTGGAGCAGGGACAAGAGATATAATATACAGCTACTGTAGCTCAGCCAAAATAGGCCACACCATCATCTTCTTCCTCCAATAATTTGCAGGATCCTTATCACTATGAACTATTGGGCCATCAAAACATTCATCATCATGTCTTTCACTGACATGTCTCATTTTTAATTGCTTTATGTTCTCTTGCTGCGTGATTATATATGCATTGATTACATGCGTTCCAACAGTGACTTACCAGCAGAAGCACCACCTCCTCAACAGATTCAGTTTTTTCATCCTCACACTCCTCCACATGTTCACTAAATTGATCTGGTTTGACATCTTCACATTCCTTTTCAATGTCAATAGACTGTCGACCACTGCTGCAAAGACTGCTGACACGTTCTTCTGATTGAGATGATGAATGGAAACTTTCCTGTGTCATTTCTGACAGCTTGTAAAGGAGAACCTCCTTCCAGTACTCAAAATCATTATCATTGGGCAAGATGATTTGCATGGTATTTTTAAAGTGGAGATCAAGATTGATTGCAAGCACATGCCGTTCTGTCTGAAACATGCCATTGAGCCATTCATCCTCAGACAAGATGTGATGAGTGGAAGCAACCAGCTACACAGCGTCATCAGTATCTGGTACCTATGAAATTGCCCATGGAGGGATACCAGTGATCAAATAAAATCAAAGGTGTCAGAATAAGCAGGGAAAAGGGGAGACAAGATGGGCCTACCGGTCCTTTTCTGTTGACAAATTCTGTGTTTCTATGCAAGTGTGCCAGGAAGGTGTACATAAATTGGATCTGTGGGAGGATCATGCTGAGACAGGCTTTTCAGAGCTGACCTCATGAGTAACTGCCTCGAAAGTTTCCAGTATTGTGAACAGTGTTTTCATTTGCCTCCAGTCGACTGAAGTCAGCATGACATCAACACCTGCAATTTTATTTCTTAAAATGTATTGTGCATTGCCTGTTGCTGCTCATGGAATTTCTCCAACATATGGTAGACTGAATTCCATTGCTTCACCACATCTTGCTTCAATGCATTTTTGGGGAGATTTTTGTCCCTCTGCAGTCATTTCTGCTCTTTCCTGACCTTGTCTGAATGTAAGAAATGTGTGCATGTTCTTTTAACAGTGCTGATCAGGTCTCCAGCCACTCTTGCTTTCAAAGAAATCACAGAATTTATGCAGTGCATCAGCTATGTGACATAAGTGTACAAAAAAGCATGTGAGTTTACTCACAAGACTACAGGACAAGTAACTGAAGTGCAAAACATCTGAATAAAGGGCATCAAAAAAAGTTTTTAAAGGCAATTACACCTCGGCAAGAGACAGACGACCAGACCAACATCCCCAACATTTCATCTCTACATCTGAGGCTTCAAGGGCAGTAATGGTCAAGAAACAGTATTTATACAGCTATCAATAAACCTACAGCAATTTTTTTAACATCCAATTAACTTAAATAGCTATAAGTATTTAACATTAATGAGGTGCAAGAAAAAAGTGCAAAGTTAATGTGCAAAACTGAATGACAGTTAAAAATGAGCACATTGGATTGCAGCTGAATAAGTTGCATATTATAGATCAGGGGCCCAATATTAAAAACTCAGCCCCTGGACAAAATTAGCACTACCCGGCATGCAAAATTAGCCCAGAAACATTGTCATGCTATATTCAAAGGAATAGCCCAAGGGCTAAATCAGTTGAAAATAACATGCAAATGAAGCCATGCAAACAGGGTTGAGAGTGCAGTGCAAAAATAGCCTGGCAAATAAGACAGCTCTGAATACTGCAGATGGGAAGGCCAAACTGCATTAGCAGCCTAGTGCACACAGAGGTGGAGTAAGGCAGAGCTGCAGTAGGTTGCCAATGTAGGTGATAGCAATGAAGTGTTGCACAACAACTGCAAACAACATTGCAGGCCACACAAAGCAGAACTGTGCTATGGTTCAGACAGGTTAGCCCATGGCAAACACATTAGCCCCGTGCTAACATGTTTGCCCCAGGCTAACACATTAGCCTGGTGCTAAATTTTGCTACATTCAAAGCTCCTATGTAAATGAGCCTACTTAGGCAATCTGTGTGCAAACGGCCACATTAACATCTCATTATCGCCTGCTCTGCATACATTACCATGTAGTTTGCCTGGCACAATTACATGGACCATACAGCTCCATCAGTAGGTCAGACTGGAATGACACATCGGTAGCCACAGGCTGGGAGGTGCACACAGCTCCACCTGTATGCCAGACCTCAGAAACGCTTTGGTAGCTGCAAGCCATGGGTGTCGGCAGGCATACTCAGTGCATACCTCTCAACTTTCCATCACTGACATGAGGGAAGCAGACACTCAAAATGAGGAACAATGAGGGACACTGTTCCAGATAATGAGGGACACATATGCAAACGTGGAGATTCAAGCTCAGAACACAGTGAATGGTAATATGTTTACTTGTACAAAGTTTATATGAACATATGAACATACAAGGAAGCCAGCAAAAGAAGGCCATTTGGTCTATCAAGTCTGCTCGTATTGCAGGGTCCATAGCTTGATCTAATGTCCATGCCCTCCCTTCCCACTCCTCCCATCCTCCTTACCCATGATCCTTACCATCCCCCTATGCCTGTTCCAGCCTCTCTTAAAGCTGACCACTGTCTTCAATGAGATGACCTCTTCTGGCAGCGCATTCCACATGTCCACCACCCTCTCTGTGAAGAAGTGCTTCCTGACCTCTCTCCTAAACCTCCCTTCCTCCAGCTTAAGACTGTGCCCCCTCTTTTTATGGTTGCCACTCAGCTTAAAGAGACTCTCCTTATCAACCTTATTTATTCCTTTCAATACTCCCAATCATGTCCCTTCTCTCGCTCTCCCCCCGTCTTCCAGGAAGCACATGTTCAGTGCCCTCAATCTCTTCTCATATGCCTTACCCTGCTGACCTGCTATCATTTTTGTAGCCCTCCTCTGGAACTTCTCCAGCAGGTTAATGTCCTTTTTGAGGTGTGGGCACCAATACTCAACTCCATACTCTAGATGCGGCCTTACCAGTGACCTGTACAAGGGTAGTATAACCTCATCTCTCCTACTATTGATCCCCCTAGATATGCATCCCAGCATCTTGTTTGCCTTTGCTGTTGCTTTCTTGCACTGCGTGGAGTGCTTCATTTCACTGGTCATTATCACTCCCAGGTCCTTCTCCTCCTCTGATGCAGATGCTTGGACTCCGCCCAGGTAATACTCTGTCCTGGGATTCTTGGATCCAATATGCATAACGTTGCATTTCTTGACATTGAAGCTAAGCCACCAGATCTTGGACCACATCCACAGCTTTTCCAGATCTTTCTGTAGGTCCTGTATCCCTTCATCTGTGTCCACTCTCCCACAGAGCTTGGTGCCATCTGCAAATAGGCACATTTTGCCCTTAATGCCATCTCCAATGTCATACAGTAGATGAAGACATTGAACAGCCCAGCCCCAGCACTGAGCCCTGTGGGACCCCACTAGTTACCTCTCTAGTGCCAGATAACCCCACCCCACAACCACCCTCTGGGTTCTGTCCCTCAGCCAGTTTTCCAACCATCTGGCCATCTTTTCCCCAACCCTGAGATCCACCAACTTCCTGATCAATCTTTAGTGGGGCACAGAGTCAAAGGCCTTGCTGAAATCAAGACAGAGGATGTCTACAACTTAGCACCGGTCTACTGTCTTAGTGACCCAGTCAAAGAAGTCAATCAGATTTGTTTGACACGATTACCCCCCATGAACCCATGCTGCCTCGCATTCTGATGACCATGCTTCTCTAGATATTCCACCAACCTTTCCTTTAGTATGGTCTCCATGAGCTTGCCCAAATGGAGGTCAGACTGACTGGTGTGTAATTTCTTGGGTCATCCTCGGGATCACTTTTGTGTAGGGGCACTACGTGTGCTGTTCTCCAGTTCTGCAATACCACTTCTGACTCTAGTGAACTATTAAATAGGTTTGCCAGTGGCCCTGCCAGCTCCTTAGCCAGTTCCATTAGTACTCCTGGATGTACTCTGTCCAGGCCTGGTGATTTGACCACCTTCAATGCCAGCAGTCCCTCCCTCACTCTATCCTCCTCTATCACTACATCTGTGTTCCCCTCACCCTACTCCTCTTTTTCCCTCCTGAAGGAACTGGTCTGTCCTGCTCCCTGGTGAAGATGGAACAGAAGTATTTATTTAGTATCTTTGCTTTTCCCCCATTATCCTCCACCAACTCCACCCCTTTCTTAAGCCTAACAGTTCCTTCCTTCATGTCCCTTTTCTCACTTATATGTCGAAAGAAAGCCTTCTCACCCTTCTTAATTCCTTCAGCTATCTGCAGCTCCTTCTGTGCCTTTGCTGTCTGGACTTCCTTACTTGACTCACTAGCCAACCATAGGTAATTTTCCCTATCCACCTCTCTCTTGGTCTTCCTTAATTTCCTATAGGCCAAGTTATTTTCCCTTACTGCCTGGGAAACCCCAGAACTGAACCAGTTGGGCACTTTGGCCCTTGTGCTCTTCCCCTGCACCTAATGCACACATCTGTGGCAACCAGTATTCCTTCCTTAATGATGGACCACCTTTGGTACACCCCATATCTGCTCTGATGCCCACCAGATGGCTGCTTAGCACTTCACCCATTTTTCTGAAGGCCCCACTTCTGAAAATTCAAGATTTTGGTCTTAGTCAGGATGCTTTCTCTGCCCATATCCAACTGGAACTACACTATGCAATGGTCACTTCCACCCAGTGGCTCTCTGACCATTATTTCCTATACATGCTCCCCATTTGTGGGCACCAAATCAAGAATGGCCTCAGCTCTTGTTGGTTCAGTGATGCCCTGAGTCAGAAACCCACTCTGCAGTCCTTCCAGGATCACCTGACTCCTAGCATGTGTTGTGGATGGTATGCTCCACTCCACCTTGGGCAGATTGAAGTCCCTTACAATTACCAACTCTCCTTTCCCTGCAGCTTCCTATATTTGTGAGTTCAGTTCCCTGTCCCTCTCCTCATCCTGACTGAGTGGTCTGTAAACTACCCTCAACCTCACCTTTCTCCCTCTATTGGACCTTAACTGAACTCATAATGCCTCCACCACCCCTTCCTCCAACTCCTCCCTCGTGCAAGTTATTCCCTCCCTGATATAAACTGCTGACCCTTCCCCCTACCTGACTACCCTGTCCTTCCTGTATAGTTTATATCTTGGGATCGCAAGGTACCAGTCATGGTGTGATGTCGCCCACATCTCGGTTACTGCAGCTATATCCACCATCCTGTCTGCTAATAGTGCCTGCAGATAATCCATCTTGTTTCCAAGACTTTGCTCATTCAGAGACACCATCTTTCACCCAGAATCTGACCTTCCTTCTCTTCTCTCTATTCTTCTATTCACATTTATCCCCTCTGTGTGCACCCCTCCATGTACCCTTGTTAAGTCTTCCTCACCCTCTCCACCCTTTGCTAACTATGTTCTTGCCCCTTCCACTTCCTCCCTCCAGACCTGTTCCATCACTGTGGGGGAGATTCACTGACCTCCTCCTCTTGGAGTCTGTGGGCATGCACGCCCGCTGCCCCCCCAGTAGTTTAAATTAAGTGTAGTAGTTATATATTCCCCCAGTTTATTCTTGAGACAGAATCTTAGCTTATTAAAAACATATGCTGTGCAGTTTGCATGTACAGTAGAGCACATTCACTGAGTAAACAGTATCTTTTCCTTGAGGGATGAATGAGGGACACAGGTATAATGAGGGGTAAAGAGGGACAACCCTCATGATCAGGGACAGTGGAGAGGTATGACACAGTGTACCCAGCTGAGAACAGTAACAGCTGGAAAAGCTAGGGGCAATATGAGCACCAGCCCAGGGAAACAAACACAGAACCTGATGTACCTGAAGAACTGTTTTCCCCTCCTTGGATGGTTTAATGTGTGGTCGTGGAAGGTCTCTGGAAGCTGTGTGGGTGCTACACTGAGAGACCATGACTACATGTGACCTGATCCAGTCTACATGCACCAAGGCAGGTGTGAATGAACCTTGGTAAGGTAGTTCATTGCCCCCCCAACCCCGATCCTACATACATGTTGTATGTTTATATATATATATGTATATTCATGGCAAAAATCTCCATTTAATGCATCAGTTAGGGTTGTTCCACAGTGACAAAAGTGAGGAAGTTCGGTGTTAGGGTTGAAAACCCTAAATGCGCATTCCTCCCCCACCTCCACCACACACACACACACACACACACATACACACACACACACACACACACACTACACACATTCATGCAAGTAGGGAAAGGACCAAGGCAACACAACCAATCACACACAACCAGCAGGAGGTGTATATCTGTGTTACCATCTGTGTTACCATAGCAAGCAGGTAAGAAATCTAACTTCAGCTGGCAGTAGCAAAAACAGTGCACATCACTTCATTTTCGATATATGGGTGGCAAAAAGACATCATGGGCATCGCAATGTTAGTCTATTGCAATTTGCTCAATTTTAGAACAGTGTAATTTTGTCATGCTTAAGTATTTTAGCACCAAAGCAGGAAATGGCAGATCTGTGGGACCAGGGCTTGCCACCCTGCAAATTTCAGCCCAAAGGACTCTACCATTTACTTGCAGGATGATGGCAAAGATGTGCAGTCATCAGGAGCATACTTTCACAAAATACTTTTGCAAATGTGAAAGTGTAGCAAACAGAAGAGACGAAAGTGTCACATTTGCAAAAACATATAAAATTGTGTCGCAAAATACTGTCGCAAACAGAAGACACAACAGTGTCGCATTTGGAAAAGCATGCAAAATAGTGTCAGAAAATACTGTCACAAACAAGAAACTGTCACAAATGCATATCGCAACACTGTGACATTTGCAAAAATGATTTTCGAAAGTCTTTCAGGGAATGTGCAAAATCCTGTTTTGGATCTTGTGAACCGCAAAATACCATATGTGTAGTCTGTGTTATGTGTTGGTGGCAGCGTGTGGCTCAAGATGCCCTGTTGTGCATAGTGATATGTGTTTTTCAGTGCGTGTAATGTCTGGGATCAGAGTTATCAGTGACAACCCCATGCCACAGCCCGATGAGAGCATGAGTGTGTGGTTTTGTGGTTTAGATACAGTAGTTGTATGTTAGTTCTGTCACCTGCTGCTGGTTGTGTGTGATTGGTTCTGTTGTCTTGGTCCTTCCCCTATTTGCATGTATGCATGTGTGTGTGTGGTGGTGGTGGTGGTGGGGAATGCGCAGTTAGTGTTTTCAACCCTAACACCAAATTTCCTCACTTTTGTCACTGTGAAGCAACCCTAAGTGATGCATTAAACTGATTTTTTCGCCATGAATATATATATAATATATATATATATATATATATATATATATATATATATATATTTATGATGAGATAGAGACAGACAGATATACAGATAGATTCTTTGCAAAAAAACTTTGTTAATGAACCAGTCAAGTTAACTTAATAGCACAAAAGCAGGGAAATGTAGCATTAGGATTTCCAACCCTCACTCCCCCCCCCAAGTAGTAAAAGTAAAAAAACCTTAGGGTTTTGGGTCCCTGGAGTCTTGGCGAATCAGTGGTGTGGTCATTCTTGGGGGGTTGTCAACCTTAATGTTCTCACCCCCAGCCTGTAGCCTCCAGTCTGACACATGAGGTACAATACAGCTTCAAGCCAATGCCTCAAAGTAATACACTCTTCAGAGGTAGAGAAGTTTGTTTCAGTACATGTTGTCAACACAATGTAGTGTAGCTTTCTTCATGTATGAAGAAAGGCAATCATGTGAGACATTGTTTGCTTAGGGAATGGGGTGAGCATTTGTGTTGACAGCCCCAAGGAAGACCTGGTCACTTATACGCCAAGACCCCAAACCCTAATGTATTTTCCTTTTGCTGCTTGGTAGGTGGTGATGGGGAGTTAAGGTTGAAAATTAAGTTACCCTAACTAGTGCATTAACAGAGTATTTTTGCAAAGAATTTCCTTTCTTTTTGAGATAGTGGAATTGTATCCTATTCACTCAGGTCCCTTTGGGACCTGCAAGAACATGTGCAGAGCCCTTTGGGCCCTGCGGCATGGGAAGACTGCCCACCCACAGAAGTTCAGGGCCTGATATATTCACTCTTTACATATTCATTCTTTACTCACTTTTTACATATTCACACTTAACATATTCAGTCTGTATTTTTTATTTAATTCTGACTCCAAATTTCACACTAAAATTGCAAGCCATCAGGGCTGTAGGCAATGAAACAAAAATAGCAAACCCCCTGATGTTTCCTAAAAATGTACACCTTGATTTTGGATTCCACACATCTGACTAGAATGGAACTTAGCAAATCAATAGACCCTGCCCACCAGACTGCACATATAAACTTTTGTGCAATTCTGCTGAACAGGGCAAAGCTATTAAGGTGCAAAGTTAGGGGTTTAACATTAAACAGCCTACTCAACCCTAAATTTAGTGGTGCTACAATGCCTCTATAATACTGTATGTTTGTATGTATATCTATCTATCTATCTATCTATCTATCTATCTATCTATCCTATCTATCTATCCATCTATCTATCTATAATTACTGGTGACCCCCTTTATTACACTTTATTACATGTTTCAATTGCCATACTATCCAGGTCACCTGGTTATTACAGCATTTTCTTTGAACTGTCCTAGCTGTCACATTTGTCATGCTACCTCACTGGCTCATATTCTGTGTGTGCGCAGGCTGAACAGTTCCAGAAACATAGTGGCTCAGTTTGTCTACTTAGCGATGAGCCTCTACAGTAACTGATCATTTCCCTCATTGTAAGTCTCTTCAACTGATTATTATCTTGTTTTTAGAATTTATCCAGTTAGTCCTGCCTTTACAATTTTTAAAATGTATCTGGTTGATCCTACTGTGCATCAGGGTTGGGCAACTGTGAGTCCAACCCAGTGAGATCACAAGTAGGACTGTGCCTGACTTCTAAACTGCAACATAACCATGGTTCAGCACTTTGACTTTTCAAAAAGAAAAAGAAAAAAGGAAAACAATTTCCCTATGTGTGTGTGTGGTGTGTGTGTGTGTGTGTGTGTGTGTCTGTGTGTGTGTGGTGCATCTGTGTGTCTGTGGCAAAACTGCTTCACTAACTTTGGCATTCACTCCCTGCACCAGTTGTAATAAAAAATAAAGGATAGACAACTGTGCTTTAATGGATTTTTGTTTACACTCGCTTGGTGCGTGATGACTTTGTAAACCTCTTGAGCTTTGCTCTCAAGGTTTATGGGTGATCACACACCTTGGGTATGTCAAAATATTCCATAACCCAGAGTTGCCTATCCATTTTTCTTTATATTATAGTGGTGCGGTAACACCACTATAGTTAGGGTGGAGTAGGGCATTCAATGTTAAACCCCTAACTTTGTACATTAATATCTTTGGCATTGTTTGACAAAATTAGCTGAAAGTCTGCATGTGTTGTCTAGGAGGCATAATCTTGATCTTTGAAAAGTTTTGTGGTAGCACATTATGCACATTACAGTATACAGTACAGTACAGTATACAGTATGCACATAACGCATTCTGCATCTGGCCATGGTGGTCTGAGGAGGGCTGTGCCACTTGCAGGATCATGCCGGGATGGGGAGGAGTGGGGTAATTGGGCACTGCCTGATATGGTGTGGAGGGTGGGGGGGTCACTAGTCCACCAGGTACTTGCAATGATATGTGTGTGTGTAAGATTGGTGGGTACTATGGGACCGAGGTGGTTTTCTCACTATGACTGGGGAAGATCGGGGATTGGTGGGGGGGCACTACACCACCAATGAGCACTGTCAACATCAGGAATGAGGGGGCCCTAGACTACCAGGGCAGGGATGACTATAGTATGGGTACACAGTCAACATAAAACTATTATTATAGCACGCTAGGGTGGCACCCCGGCCGGTGCCAGATCATAGTAGTGGCTGTTCACCTGTGCTCCAAGCCCCCCCACTTCCACCTCCTGTGCCCCTGGTACACCTCATCCCCTACCACCTCCTGTTCCACTGCACTCCACTGGCACAACCCACTTAGACCACCTCCCGGTTGGTCTAAGTGGTGACTTCGCCTGTGTCCATGGTGGTGCTAGTAAAATCTCCCAAAAAGGGGATGTTGCAGCTCTGCCATGGTGCAAGTCCCCTTGTGACTTGGCACACTGGGTTGTTTGATGCAACTTTGGCACGAGGGGCTTTGGCAGAGCAGTGTCTGGATCAGATGCAAGCTGCTTTAGAAAATCATGTTTGGCGTATGTTGTGACACGAATCACCACTTGTGTTAAACTCTTTTGACACAAGTCCTTTGCGTCATTCCAACCTGTTTGAAAATCCGTCTCTTGGCATCAAAATGTCAAAAAAATGGCTCAGTTATACATAAAAGTTGAAACCATTTTTGAAATACATTGAACCGCACTTACCTTAGTTTCTCATATTGCAGTCGCTGGTTCCAGCAGCAAGATGTGTCTTTGATTAAAGAGTGGACCTTGAACCTGGGACCGCTTCAGATGAGTGAATCATTTGGGACTGGTGCAGCCATGGAGGCACAGGACTAGGAATGATGGAAAAGCAGATAAAAGGGGTGGCAGATTGGCTTCCAATGCTGATAAGGGATACATCAGGCCCCAGGTGGGGATTTTGATTATGCTAAACCGATGGGCTGTTCAGCTGCTGGGCCAACATGGAAGATATGAAAAGGTACAAATTAACCCATGCAGTCCACTCATGCTGTTTATTTGTCTTTCAGATACAATGGATGTGACCCCTAATATATGGATTGTGAGTCATTCGCATATGCAGGAAGCTTGAAAGAGGGCTGAAGTGCAACCCTAGCTGGGAATACCAGAGAAACAGGCCATTGTTCATTGGGCGGGAAAAGGGGGATGAGCTGGGGCCAACTCTTAGGGACAGTAAACAAATCAGGGCTCCATAAGTAACCACCCATTGCTTTGGTGCTGCTCTTGGGAGGGAACAACTTAGTCACCCTCTAGGCCCCAAAATTGACTGATGAAATCAAGAAGGGCTTGGCCCATCTTAGGAAGCTCCTCCCATGGATGCTTGTGGCATGGTCTTGGGTCATTCTGCGACAACAGTGGAGAGGAGTATGCAATGTCCCTGCCACACAGAAGGCATGTAGGGAAGTAAACAGGGTGGTGTTCTGGTTTCTCTCTAGTGTGGGGTGGAGATCATCTGATACTCCCACATCATAAAGACATGTGGTGAACTTTATAGCAAAGATAGGGTGCTTATATTTGAAATTGGTAATGACTTCTTAACACGACATTGCAGGATTTATGCGAAATCGTGTCACTAGGTTAGAGAAGACGCTGGGGCATTGGTGGGGAAAAATGTGGTAAAACACATTTTAAGTGGTGGTAAATTCATGGCTGACCTAAAAAAACATAAATTTTTCCAGGTAAAAAAATTAAGCAGTTGGGATTGGGTGACAGCCAGATTTGAGGCATGACTTCGAGGGACGCTTCAGAGAAATGGGAGGAGACAGGCACACAATAAGGGCATGCACTGGAATGAATGGTGAACACAACCTGCAGGCAGGTAGTGTAGCCCTGCATGGGCATGCTCCTCAGCAAGGGTCATGGATATCCCAGAATCCAAAGGAAAGTGGAAGAAACTGTACACTGGAGAGAGACAGACACAAGTGGGTCTGTCTGACTTATGGGCCATAGTTCTTGTGCTATGTAGGACTCTGAAGGTTTAGGATCAAGCCAAACGTTGCATGAATTTGCTACCCCTTGGGTCTTAATGTTATTTGCATATGTAAAATCTGGTATATATATTGTATATGTGTATATATCGATCTTGAAAATAATTTTGATGTTTGTAAATATGTTACCGATTACTGAAGTTAAGTAAAAGATGCAGCCTTTTTCATATGAAGGCTACAATGGTGTGTTGTGTTTCTTATAGTAATGAGGATCTGTTGGAGCAAAAAGGAGGCATTCCAACTGGTGTGGAGGAGCAGAAGGGCTCAGCACTGCTGTGTTCCTGATTAAATATCCCTTTATCTCTCCTTTCTGGCCACAAACCCATCCCCTGGGAAACCCTACCTGTCTGTCTAGCCATCCCTTTGAGGGAGTGTACCTGTCTACCTAACTGACTTGCTAGGACAGGTGTCAAGAGGAGCAGTGGCCACAGAAAAATCACCATCTGCTGCAATCCTTTGAAGGCTCTCTATTATAAATGTGTGTAACCTCCTCCTTCCTGCCCCATCTAGGGGCATACTTTTTTCTCTTGCAGATGCTCCAGGCAGAAAAGGGAGAGCACTCCTAAGCATTAACATTCAGACAGGATAAGGCAGCAAAAACTGATGGATTCAGGCAGGCACAAGCAAGGAACCTCCTCTACCTACTATCTCTACCTCAGGTGCTCTACCCAAGACTTACTGGAACACAAATCCTTGCAATCTTCTGGCCTCTACTGGATCTCATAAGCCAACACTTACTTTTATTTCCTACAGGTCACCTCTGATCTGGCACTGGTCATCCTCCCTTATGCTGGCACAGGAAAGTGGGTGGCTTTCCCCACCTGGACCCTGGGTGCTGGTCCATGCCACAGAGGCATCCAGGAATTTTCCTAATGACCCAGGCCCTGACCCACCTTCAATGACTGGCATCACTCCCAGTATTGAAATCATACTTGCCACAGTCACTCAGCTCTGCCTCAGCACCCCATGGCCCAAATTCACTCTGGTGATTCTGCTGGTACTTCCTTCCTTTCTCGAGGATTCCTGCCAGGGCCACATCTCTGCTTCACTGTCTGGGTTTGAATTAAGCTCCAGCATGAGAGCTACCTTCTAAGGTCTGCCATTCTCAGCCTGCGACCCTACTGGACCTTAATGTACCAGTGCCCAAGGACCTGTACCTCCAAACAGGTCCCCTGATTCTGGGTGAAAGTTTCCCCAGCCACCTCAACCCCCCCAGGCCACCCTGCCACACCGGGTATGAGGGGAACCTCTGTCATCAGTTTCCCTCCGGGGGAGGGCCCTGCCACTGCCCTCCCAGACTTGGTGACCTGGGATAATGCACAAGAGGCTTCCTAAGCGCTCCTACTTACTCTGGGCTTGCTAAAACCTCCTACCACCCTAGCCAGCAATGAGGCAGGACCTGGCTATCTGTGCCCCCATGGAGCTCTACCCCCCCCACTCCTCATCACCCATGGTGCATAGAACCATCCTGACTGCACACATTTTTGGGGAACTTCCCCACTGGCCATCCTGGACCACCAAGCTCCCCTCACTTGTCCACATTATCTGTTCCCAATGCTACTCTTCCAGCCTCTCCCCTCCAGCCCCAAGCCTACTGCCTTGGCTGGAAAAGGCCACGCTAAATCCTGTCAGTCCCCTTATAGACCCTGTCTTTACTCTCTGATGCCACCTTGAGGTGTCCAGAGCAATATCCCCCAGTGCAATAAACCCATTTCCAAGCTCGGTGGGGGATGGTGGGATGGGGAAAGGGATGCCTAACTGTGGGAATATAAGCCCTACATTTACAGGGGGCTTACACATGTGTGCTACTCACATTGAGTGAGCTGAGCATCTCTAGTTAAGAAAGACCCCACGGGACTTCCGGTTTTGCAGAGAACAAGATGGCGGCATAATTTTCTGGCTCAGCACCATGGGCTTCCAACCTTGAAAAAAGGTTTTTCATCCTCGTCTTTCCCTTGCAAAAGTGGTGGATTTTGTCAGTATTTATTCTCATCTAATGAAATATCGAACAAATGGGTGGTTTTTCATTTACCGTTTATTCAGAAACATCCAATGAAGTTCACAGCCCTTGCTAGTCTTCGCCATGCAGCGATGGCAAGTGGGCCGGCAGGAGCAGCTGTCAAGGTGGATCCAATTATTAAGGCTATGTTTTAAAGAATAATTGATGAGGTCTCTGTGATAGGGCTATTCGTCCTACCTCAGCATGCATTTTTCTTATTTCTTCTTCTAAAGCATGTTGCAACATCATTCTTTCTATTCTCTACTGTACTGTCTTCTCCCTGTTCTGTTAGAATGGCCATCTACAGAACTCTCCCCCCTTCTCTTCTTTACTGTTTTTCAAGTCCCTCCAAAAATGCATCCTGAATGTCTCAACATGATAAAATAAATATGTAATAGCTAGCTCGCACGGTGTCATTTTTCAAAAGTAAAAACAGGTATCAATTGTAGTGTCACTTGCTATTGTGAAATTACACTGTTAAAGTAGGAGCCATTGTGCTGCACTTCTTTTTTTGGCTTGTTTTTTTTTTGGGGCTTGTTGTTTGAGAAAGCCAGATTTAGTAAACATGAAAAGTTTCCACTGATATGGAAAAGGCTGGAGAATATATTTATTTTATTTTAAATTCATAAATGATATCTGAGGTAAACAAGCCTTGTTTTTCCAGACTGACCAGTGCCAGTTGCAAGCTGCCTTGGATTTTCATTCTGCCTGGAGCCTGAGAGAGGAAAGGACATGCAGTCTCCATGTCCTCACAGCAAGCTGAGGCAAAGATGGGAAAAGGATCCCAGCGATGTTATGTGATCCTGACTGTTGCATCCTGACAAATACTATGTAATGCTTTATTCTTTTTTATTTATTTTTATTTTCTTGTGATTTTTCATGTTTGGAACCTCATTTGAACAAAATCACACAATAAGGGTGTTGTACTTTATAATAACTAAATCAGTGTCTATCTGTTACACCCACACCCTGGGACACATGGTGTGAGCAGTGGGATTTTGATTGATGTTCTAGTTGTCAGTGGAATGTTAAAGAGCAGCTGCAAGCCCTGGTATTATGACAGATCTAAGGTACATTCCTGAAGACCAGAATGGCAGTCTCATAAGGAAAGTATGTGCCTAAAGAGTATTAACAAGGGCCATGGCTGAAGAACCTGGGGAGAAGCCACTGCCTGCTCTGGAGCTTGGAGTCAGAAGTAAGATGCTACTGTAGTATGGATGAGACAGGTGAAGAACTGGCCAATGAACCCCCAGAGAGTATAAGTGAACTGTTCTGGTGGCTGGCTATGAAGCAGATGGGGATGGAGAAACAGAAAGAGAGAGAGAGAGAGAGAGAGAAAGTCAAGAAATGGAGATGGAGTGAAGAAGACAGGATCAGAGGTGGGCTCATACAATGCGAACGCTCAAGGTCATTGGGACCAGTTGATCTACTGGTGGGACTGGTACATCTTTAAAGGACCTAAAACTTACCAAAATGACTGGCACAGATGATATTGAGGCCTACCTGACAACCTTTGAAAGAATTGCAAGAGCTTGAGAGTGGTCTCAGCCCAGTGGGTAGTACCATTAGCCTCATATTTAACTGGTCATTCCCAGTTAGCCCACAGCCATATAGAAAATAGAGACAAAGATGACTATGAATTAGTAAAGAAGAAAATCTTAAAATTATTTGATATTAGCACTGAATCCTACAGACAAAGGTTTCATTTACATCATTATCAAAATATGGATTTTCCAAGAGAAGTGTATACCCGGCTAATGGAGTTGTGCACCAAGCAGCTTCAAACTGAGGGGAAGATGATGCTGAGATCTTGAAATCCTAGTGATCAAGCAATTCTTATAAATACTACCCCAAGATGTCTAGATGTGGGTGAGGGAACATCAACCAGAAACTGAGGAGACGACCATCACATTGGCAGAGGATTTCCTGGCTGCCTGACAGTCTAGTACAAGAGGGTAAAGAGGTATTGGTTTTTCAAACTCTACCATGTCCAGTATGGTAAGACAAGCCCCTTTAATACCTAATTGGGCCCCAGAAAAAAACTCAGGGAAACCTAAAGGGACACGAGGAAGAGGAGGGAGAAATTTTCCACCTGACATTATCTACCACAATTGTCAAGGGGTGGGCCATATAGCTCGCCATTGACAGAAAAAGAAATTGGAGACCACACATATGACCTTAGTCAACTGGGGACATTATGTAACTAATGTCCACATTGATAACAAACAAGCTGTGGGACTGATAGACTGTGGCAGTTCAGCAGACATTGATCTGATAGTATCTCTTGAACGATGTGCCAAACAAAAGTCCTTGTACATGTGTCATTTTTATTCATCGGGACACACATCATTACCCTACCACTGTTGCAAGTATGACCATACAAGTTAAACCAGTGAAAGTAACTGCAGAACTTGTGTCTAGACTCTCTGTACCTGTGGTTACTGGCCATGATTTCCAAGACTTTGGCACTTTGATAAAAAGGGATAAAACTGTGTCTGCCGTGACTACTAGGGCCCAGGCTAAGCAAGAAAAGGCCCTTAGGGACATCTTTCCTTTTGAAGGAGATGTAATAGGGGCTGCAGGAAAATAAAAACATTCAAGAAAAGAAAAGACTAAAGAAGAAATGAAATGAAGATCATATTGGACTGTCAGAGGTTCACTTATATAAAAAGTTTGAAGGGTGTGATATTGGGATTGAACAAAAGAATGATAAAACAATAACCCCTATTTTCCAACAGTGAGGAAAAGTATGTGTAAAGGGACGCCCGAGTATAAGAATAAAAAATATATTTTAAACCAGGACTGTGTTACTCCAAACACAGGAGAAGTCGCACAGCAGTTGGTAGTCCATGAAAGGGTTTGTTCCTAATTGTTATACTTGGCCCATGATTTACCATTAGTAGGTCATGCTGGGAGGGACTGTACATTGACTCACTTATTGCAAAGATTATTTTGGCTGAATATCCATGAGCAGGTAGCCGAGTATGGTTTAGCCTCTGCAGAATGTCAAAAAGTTGCATAGATAGGAAGGAAGGATATGGTGCCACTGATGCCCTTAGCTTTTGCTGACTATGCCCTTTGAAAGACTAGCTATGGACATAGTAAGCCATTAGAGAAGAGCTCTCGAGGGAACCGCTTCATACTGGTTGTGTGTGACTATGTCACCAAATACTCAGAGGCCATATCCTTAAGTACAATCACTACCCCAAATATTGCACAGGATTGGTAAAACTATTCAGCAGACTAAGCATCCAAAAGGGATCCTGAGTGATTAGGGAGGACATTTTAATGTTACATTGTTAAAGAATTGTACCTTCTATTGGGTATAGTAGTAGTCCGGACATCCCCTACCATCTCAAGGGTTTAACAGTTGAAATTCAAAGCAAAGAAGTGCAAGATAATGCATATGGGGCACAAAAAACCCTGGAACAACATATTAGTTGGGGGGTGAGGATATAGCATGCACCAAGCAGGAAAGGGATCTTGGGGTTATCATCTCTGATGACCTCAAGGTTTGGAAAAAGTATGACAAGGCAGCAGGTAAAGCAAATACGATGCTGGGATGCATAGGAAGGGCTTCACCAGCAGGAAAAGGGAGGTCATAATTCACCTAGACAAGACACTAGTGAGGTTCCACCTGGAGTAGAGTGTACAGTTCTGGAGACCTTACCTATGTAATGACATAGACAGGGTAGAGAAAGTTCAGAAGAGAGCAACAAAGATGGTACAGGGATTGCATCACAAGTCCTATGAGGACAGGCTGAAGGACTTGAATATGTACTCCCTAGAGGAGAGGAGGGAGAGGAGGGAAAGAAGAGATATGATAGAGACATACAAGTACCTTGCAGGAAGGAACAGGGTGCAGCAACACACTATTTTCCAGCTAAAAAGATGTTCCAGGACTAGAGGGCATGGGATGAAGTTGAGGGAAGGCTATTCAGAGGAAACATGAGGAAGAATTTCTTCACAGAAAGGGTGGTAGACAAGTGGAACACCCTGTCAGAGGATGTGGTGGGGGCAGAAACAATCACGGGTTTTAAGAATGCATGGGATAGACATAATGGAATTCTGGAGGTCAGGGGTAAGAGGCAACAGACTTCTAGAAAAATGTAAAGGGAACTTGCAAGCTCAAATGGGCATACTGGGTGGGCCATAGGCCCTTATCTGACGACAGTGTCTATGTATCTATGTATCTCCAAATAGGTGGGCTAGTGGAAAGGTTTAACCAAACCCTAAAATGAATGTTGAGAAAGTTTGTCCATGACAAAGGGAAGGACTGGGTTACATATTTGCCTTTCCTGTTATCTGCATACCGTGAGGTGCCCTAAGCTTCAACTGGTTACTCCTCATTTCTGCTGTTATTTGGAAGAAATCTTTGGGGTCCATTAGATGTAGTCAAGGAATAACGGGAGCACAGAAAAGGACCCAGACAGACAAGTGTAGTGGAGTATATAATACAGTGTTGCAAGCGGCTGGTTAAATATACTGTACTGAAATAACACATGACAATATGTACAGGCCCAGAAAAAGGAAAAGTACTGTACCTTTATGATCAAGGAGTCCTACATAAGGAATTCAAAGACAAAGAAAAAGTCTTGTTACTTCTACCATCCTCTGAAAATAAGCTGTTTATGAAATGGTACGGGCCTTACAAGGTCCTTAGACAGACAGGACCAGTAACATATGAAACAGAGACTCCAGAGAGATGTCAGAATAAAAGATATATCAAGCAAACCTTTTAAAAATTGGCACAAGAAAGATAACCCCTCTAATCTGTGCCTGACAGTTTTTCGAGAGAGAGAGGACGCATAGATGGATTTGGCCTATAAAGATTCGAGAAACCAGGTGGGTTGGAGGAATTGACAAACAATCCTACATTGCAGGGCACATGACGGAATGAGATCTAACAACTGTTACAGACTTTCCAAACCACGTGTACGTGCATTACAAGAAAAACAGATGGAGTGGAACATCAAATAGTTGTTACCCAAGCACAACCTTAAGGCAGAAACCCTATAGACTTTGGTTGTGGCAGAAACAAAAAAATGGAACAGTTGGGCATCATAAAGCTATCTACTAGTGCCTGGGTCTCACCTATTGTAGTGGTTGCTAAGAAAGAGGGTGGACTCAGATTATGCTTGGATTTTCAGAAGCTAAACACTGTATCTCACTTTGATGGTTACCCCATGCCACACATAGATGATATAATAAATCATATAGGAAATATCAAGTATATTACCACAATGGATCTGACCAAAGGGTAGTGGCAAATCCCTTTGGTAAAGAAATCTAGGTATAAGACAACCTTTATTATACCACTAGGTCTTTTCCAATTTGTAACAATGCCCTTCGGCCTACATGGTGCCCCTGCTTCTTTCCAACAATTTATGGATCAAATGTTAACACCACACATTGAGTATTGTTCAGCCTACCTAGACTATGTGGTAGCATATATCCCAGACTAGAAGATGCACCTTACACATTTAGCTGCTGTTATAAAGTCTATAAAAAGCGCAGGGCTGGCAGGCCCACTGGAGCAGCAGTTGGATTTCCGTCTGCCATGCCAGCAACCCAAGTTTGGGAATGAGCCCAGACCACTAGCGGGCCGGCCAGGGGAGAAGGCTTGAATGTCCCATGACTGCTCGTCTTCTCTGGGGGGGAAGGAGGGGACCATGGTTTTCAGTTTGTCTGACCCTGAGCAGAAGCTTAGGGTATGACAAGTCCTGCAGTCACAGGAGGGACAGGTCGAGGCATGTGGTAGACATTGGCACATAGCACCGTGATGTCAGGGCACACACCACATGCAGGGGAGAAAATGGCAGAAAGAAGCACCGGAGCACTGAGGGGAAGGAGCACTGGCATGAACTCTGATTGCTCTCACCTCCTTGACCTCTATTGGGGGACCCGACAAAACAAGAAGTTCTCTGGGTGCTCGGGCCCCACCTCATACCCACCTGGAGGGTATAGCCATGGCTCCATGGGGTTCCTCTGGGGATACAGGTAGGTGGAGAAGCAGGGGGTGCCTAGGCATCTCCCTACTGAGTGGGGGCTCCGGTGCTGGTGGGAGTATAAAAGAGAAAGTTAAAAATAAAAGGGCAGGGCTGACCATCAACTGAGCCAAATGTGCTATAGCTATGACCGAAACCAGATATCTAGGTTTCAATTTATTTTTTTAACATTTAACAATTTTTCCTTCCCTTGCAACCACAGTCCTGCCTTACCTCCAGCCGCCACTCCTCCATTCCACCTCTGACCCTGAAGCTCCATGCCCAGCTGGTAGATGCATCTCTGCCTGTGAAGGGGGCCGCCCCAAAGCCCCCGTGCCTGGTGAGGAACCATTACCGGCACATATTCAGGCATCATTGGCCGGTGAAACTGTGGCTATCAAGCTGCCACAGATCTGGGTGTTGCTTTTTCCTCCATTGGTTCCCTGGAAGCACAGATGTACAAGAACATCAGCGCACTAATGTGCAGACATCTGCCATGCTCCCCCCCCCACTAGCACCCACGCTACTGCAGTACCACCGGGCATCCCCAGGGACCAGCAGAGCGTGGCGCGCATCCCTTCCTTCTCCCCAGGGCTAGGAAAGCTGTCGTTGGATGCTCAATCCTAGTCCTCCCCTGCCGACCCCTGACAACCCAGGCTCATTCCCAAACCGGGTCGCCGGCGTGGAGCAAGGTGTGGCGTCCAGTGCCTCAACCCTCAGTGCCACCGGGCCAGCTAGATATCTAGGTTTCATGCTGGGGAATGGAGAAGTTATGCCAGAGACTGAGAAAGTAGAAACTGTGGCTAGATGTCCTGTCCCCCAAACCAAGAAAAATTTGAGATAATTTCTGGGCTTGGCAGGTTACTATTGAAGTTTCATCCCTAACGTTGCCTCAGTGGCTTCCCCATTAACAGATCTGGCTAAGAAAAGGTATTCTAGCAAAGTCAAATGGAGCCCAGCCTGTGAAGAAGCTTTCAGGGCAATTAAGGCTGCTCCTTGTTCTGCACCTGTTTTAAAATTCCCCAATTTTACAGTTCCACTTGAGGTACAGACAGATGCCTCTGAAACTCATATCAGAGCTGTACTCAGCCAGACAATATAGGGTGAAGAACATACAGTTATCTATATAAGCAGGAAGCTGCATGAAAGAGAGCAGAAGTACTCTACTACAGAGAAAGAATGTTTTGCAGTGAGATGGGCAATTGAAGCCTTACACTTTTATTTGAAGGGTGCTGTATTCAACCTAGTGACAGATCATAACCCCATTGGCTGGACTCAACAAATGAAGGATAAGAATCTAAGAATTATGAGATGGTATCTGGCTTTACAGCCATATTGGTTTACTGTGCAGCATAGACCCGGTGCTTAGCACAAAATTGCAGACTTTTTGTCCAGGCATGGAGCAGATATCAGACATGTACAGGAAAAAGTAAAATGCATCTTACGATATTAGATACTATATAACCCCAGGGTATATGTACGGTATATGAGTGCATATCTATAGAAATTTGAAGAAATGTTTTTCTATTGTCTAACTGGGACTCTGGGGTGGAGCTTCTGTAGAGGGTGGGTGGAAGCTCCCATTGCTCCATTATGTCTTAGTGTATGAAAACCAGTTAACTAAAAAGTCACTGGTTTCCTCCTGAACAGGGGTGTGTGGTAGGGCTACTCATCCTATCTTAGCATTAAACAGATCTTTTTCTTATTTCTTCTTCTAAAGCCCATTGCAACAGCATTCTTTCTATTCTCTACTGTACTATCCTCTCCTTGTTCTGTTAGCATGGCCACCTACAGAACCCCCCCACCCTTTTTCTCTTCTTTACTCTGTTTTTCAAGTCCTTCCAAAAATGCATCCTGAATGTCTCAACATGATAAAATAAATATGTAATAGCTAGCCAGGACAGTATCATTTTCCAAATATAACAAAGATACCCCTTGTCATGTCATTTGCTATTGTAAAATTGCACAGTTAAAGTATGAGCCATTGTGCTGTACTGCTGTTAAGGGGCACTTACATTATAATAGGTTTTATTGCCAGGAGTAAACTGAAATGATTTGCTATGTAAGTGGCTTGTTGTTTGAGAAAGCCAGCTTTAGTATAAATGAACAGTTTCCATTTAAAAGGCTGGAGAATGTATTTGTTTTATTTTAAATTCATAAATGGTACAATATCTGAGGTAAACAAGCCTTGTTTTTCTATTCTGCCCAGAGCCAGTTGTAAACAACCTTGTTTTTCCAGACTGCCCAGTGCCAGTTGCAAACAGCCTTGAAACAGTTGCAAGCAGCCTTGGATTTGCCTTCTGCCTGAAGCCTGAAAGAGGAATGGGCATGCAGTCTTCATGTCCTCATAGCAAGCTGAAGCACAGATGACAAAAGGATCTCAGCGATGTTATGTGATCGTAATTGTTGCATCCTGACAAATATTATGTAATCCAGACTGCCCAGTGCCAGTTGCAAACAACCCTGAAACAGTTGCAAGCAGCCTTGGACTTTCATTCTGCCTGAAGGCAGAAAGAGGAAAGGGCATGCAGTCTTCATGTTCTCATAGCAAGCTGAAGAACAGATGAGAAAAGATCTCAGTGATGTTATGTGATCCTGATTGTTGCATCCTGACAAATATTATGTAATGCTTTATTCTTTTTTTATTGATTATTTTCTTGTGATTTTTCATGTTTGGAACCTAGTTGAATAAAATCAAGCGGTAAGTGTGTTATTCCTTATATGGACTGAATTAGTGTCTATCTGTTACACCCACACCCTGGGATAGTCTCTGTTGTCAAAAACTCCATGCAAGCACTGGAGTGCAAGACAGAAATGCTGAGCTTAAGGGTTTCAGGTGCAGAAGATACCTTTAAACGTCTGACCTTCATGCTGAGAAGAGAGATTCAGAAATCTATGCCCTCCAGTCTGTAATTAGCCTATTATGAGATAAGATCAATGATCTTGTGTGTAGGGGGCACAGCAACAATTTAAGAATTATCGAGGATCCTGTGGGGGCTGCAGGAAAAAATGTGGCAGACTTTACTCAACAACTTGTCACCTTGGTCCTTGGTCTACAAAATGTCCTCCTGGACATTCAAAGAGCCCACCACTCCCTTCTCCCCCTGACCAAAAGTGGGTGAAAAACCAAGACCCATCTTAGCTCTTTTGCTGAAATACTCTGTTAAAGAATGGCTTCTGCACTTGACTAGGACCCCTCTTATGACATGGGCATTGGATGTTGGTATACAAAGACTGCTCAGCTAAATTAAACAAAAAGCAAGCAGCCTTCTCTGAAGTACAGAAATCTCAGCAAAAGCTTGGGGTCCAATATCACATATAGTATCCTTCTGTATTTAAGACTGAGCAGAATGGGGTAGTCCACAGTTTTGAAGACCCCTGCAGAGGCTGTGGCTTTTGTTCACTGAACATGGGGCACCATTATGGAAGACTGCACACCAATTATTCCTTGTCAACTGGACTGTCATAGCTCCACCTATGCCCAGATGGACATGGCAGCATACTCCCTGGCACCATCTACCAATTTGGCCCCCCAGAACAATGGCATAAGAAAAGGTGGGAAAACAAATGTGGAGCATTCATCTTTCCCTCATGCCTCAGCACAACCCCACCAAAGCAGGAGTAGCAGATGAAGGGCCTCTGCTTACTCATCCTCTGATGAATCACCAATGAAGTGCACATCACTTCCCCTTCTGAAGCCGGAGTATCTGACAGTGACCCCTCAGACAGATCCACAACACTCCCCTGCTACTCCTCATCCTCATGCTGCTGCACCCTCTTGAGGTGATATTTTATAAGCGCACAATAACATGCTTATTGAACCCAAAGGGACTCCTCCACCTCTACCCCGGTGTAACCACTAGGGCTGTGCAGAATATAAAATTCTGCCAGTGTAATGCCTGCGGAATTGCCATTCCAGTTTCATGGAATTTCATGGAAGTTGCATGAAAATGTCACCGAATTTTGCCAAATTAAAAATGTTGGTTATTTTGGTCTAGTTTTTAAACTGTATATCCAAATGATACCAAATGGTATACAGGTACTGACATCCTGCATATGTGTACAAAATGTCCAAGTTATAGATTGAAAGGGATCTGAGTTATGGGTGGCCAAAGAATTAATCAAAGTTGAATTTTCAGTTTTGTTTTTCCATCTACTTTTAAAATGCCTTATCCAAATTTCTCCATAGTTTCAGGATTTAGAGAAACGTGCAGCACGGTTGTGTGCACCAAGATTTAAGTCTCAAGATTTAAAGGGGGTTGTGCTATAGGTAGCCAAACAGTATGGCAACTATAGATTTTCATTTAGTAAAATTTTTAAACCTTTCATCAAAATGTTATAGTAATTGGTGGGTATACAAGTTATTTCTTCATTTATATATCTGCACAGTTTCAGAACACTAGCTCCACGGGTACCTGAGTTATGTGCAGATAAAAATGTTCATGGCATTTTCCACAAAAAATAAAATTACAGACTTGAGCACCTATCATTTGGAGACAATGTATCCTAATATCATGATATTTGGCACCTCATTAGAACTCTCATAAACAAGTTGTCAAGCCAAATTTCCAATCTTAAGATCAACAGAAGGCTGAGTTATGACCAAAGTAATACATTTCAAACATTCCACTGAATTTCGTCAAATTTTACATTTGAGTTATTTTGATCTAGTGTTCAAAAAACATATCCGAATGATACCAGATTTGTCAAGTATACAGGTACTAATTACTTTCATAAGTGTACAAAATGTCAGAGTCCTAGATTGAAAGGGGGTGAGTTGTGGGTGGTCAAACATTAAATCAAAATTTAACTTGCAGTTATTTTCATCAAATTTTAAAAATTCTCTTTAAAATTTGTCCACAGTGTCACGGTTTAGAGAAACATTCAAAATGGGTATGTGCATCAAGTTTTAAGTATCAAGCTTTAAAGGGGGCCAAACATTTTGCCAAAATGTTGATTTTAGTTATTTTAGTATAATTTTTAAAGCAATCATTAAAATGTTATAAAATGTTGCAGGTATAAGGGTTATTCCTACATTTTTATGGCTGTGGGCATAGCCTACAGCCATCCTGCTTTTGCTGGAAAAAAGGTGTTTCCGTGGAATACGTCTTTTAGGAGTTTTCAGTGTATCCTTCCATTCTGCAAATCTCTATGGCAGTTAAAGAAATACTCTCTTCTTTCTGCTAAATTACTATTGCATTTCAGACAGCCTGCTTTGTGAAATTACTAAACTGAGACCAACATATGGTTTATATCTTGTCACGCCTAATTTAACAGCAGATCCTGAGTTATACCTTTGAAGTTGACTGGCTTGAGGAGAGTTTTATGACCCTAATTAATCAGCCAGTTGCTAGTTCTTCTTAATAGCCTTCAAAGCAGTCCAGGGAGGGGTTTAAAAGGTAAAACACTGTTCTTTTATGGAGCAACACTGGTAAAACTGAACATATATTACTAATCTTGGCCACTAATTTGAAACAAAATATTGTTTTTAAACACAAAAAGACAAGGAAAAGACCATATAAAAGATGTACACATAAATGCAAATTGCGCCACCCCCCATTCGCTTCTCTAAGCAAGCTTAAAATATTGGTGGAAGAGATTAGCTAAACAAAGACAGTCTCACAGGACCATAAGGAAAAGGACTTTAGGCTGACTTAACCATTTGAGAATTGCACATTGTTAACAGGTGACTGTCTTCATTTTCATTTGCTTTCTCAACTGTTAACCTGTGTTTCTTTTTAAATAAAGATTTCCCCTGCAGCAATGTGTTTTTCTAAAGTTGAATGAATCAAATCCCAACAAATGCAACCATGAATGGTTCATTAATAAATAAATACACTTTTTGAAACAGTGTTTTTCTGACACCTCCACCATGCTTTTTGCTGTATTAAAAAGACATTTGATTTGTACTGAAAATGAAATACAGTGATGGTTTAATTTTGATATAAATGTAAAAAATGCCTTTGTGAAACAGGGAAATCATCACCTTTATAAGATCTTGTAATCATTTTAATATTTGTTTAGCATGAATGACAAATAGAACTATATTTGCAGCACTTAATGTTATACACAATCAGATGCACTTATTTTCATTCAAATGTGGCTGCCTCCATTATCACTTTATTTGCCATGTTTCTTGTGCATGCCAGCTTCCCGATACAACCCTGACAGATATATGGAAAGGAAAAGGGGAAATTGTTTAACCAGGAAAGGCACACTAAGCCAGAGCGCTTGTTTCTAGGTGAGACCTGGGAGCACTGGTAAGTTAAGTGGCTTGCTCAGGGTCACACAGTAAGCAAGTGGAGGCTGATGGGATTCATACCCAACTCTCCAGGATGCAGCTCATTGCTCTTCACCACAACATTCTATTGCCTACTTGGATAGACAATGTACATGTTCTGTTTTGGTTCAGACATGCATCCTCTACATGCAGCATTTCTCTTGCAAAAAGTTGTTTTTTCTTCAATACACTATTATACTACATTTAGTCCTGAATGCCCAAGCAAGAGCTCTTATTTATAGCCAAACTTCATTTAGCAAGCCAATGTACAATGAAGGGGACTTGATTAACCAGGAAAGGCACACTAATCCAGAACTTGTTTCTAGGTGCAACCTGGGAGCACAAATACGTTACGTCACTTGCTCAGGGTCACACAGTATGCAAGTGGGAGCTGATAGAATTCAAACCCAGTCTCTCTAGCTTTGTAGATCTGTGCTCTTAACCACTATACTATACTGCCTCCTATTAAGAAAAATGCAATCTTTCTGTCTGAATCTAAAAGAAATTACATTTGTTATAACAAAAGTAGTACAATGATGTAAACATGCCCCTCCAGCAATGTCATGTTGTGCACTTGCTGGTATGATTTAGGATAGCCTACTGTATTAATTTTCACTAAGTCTTTATGCATTACTGGACTAGGGGCACCATGACGAGTTCACACCTCAGAGTAAAAATTCAAAGCATAGCTCATATTTGCTAAACACATATGTGTGCGTGTGTGTACAGACAGACAGATTGTCCAGTTGAGATGCACTGCCCTGTTTTCAATGGAGTAATGCATCTTATGTTATAAAGTCTGAATAACTCATGAATGGTAATACTTTCACACTTTTAAAATCTGGTAGTTCCCATTTCTTTTTCTTATCATAGAATATTTTATTAGAATTTTTGATTTCTTTCTGTTACAGTATTAATGGTACACTTCCAGAGAAACAAAAAAAGAAAGAAGAAACATAGAACAAACAGTACATAGTCAGATAAGCAGCACAGTCATTATCTAATCAGTGATCTTATACATCACATAACAGAGTCATGCAGATCTCTCTAGGAGGCAAATGAGCAAGAGCATATAAGAGATGAGGTGAGACTCAACCTCAGAACCATATTAATATATCCTTCTAAGTGATAGAATAATGTAATAAATTCCCTTATTCTAGCAGGGGAGAGTTTCCAGGTATTGGGAGAGCTTTACACAGAGGGGATGAAAGGTAAGCACCCCATTTTTTGTAGAAATAATTAAGTTGTCCTTGAGGAGCATAAGACAATCACTCTAAAAGGGCCAGCTGAGCCAGCGCTGTCAGCCACATATTAACAGTAGGATTATTAAGCTGTCTCCAATGCATTAGTATAAGTCTCTTAGCCTCTAGTAATACTAACATAATCCACTCTCTATGTTCTCTGGGTAGTGGGGTTAGTCCATAGGAATGCAGTGCAGTGTTCAATAATAACTCCTTAATGGAAAGGACTCTTGAACATTCATAAGTAATATCGGTCCAAACGGGGGTTAGCTGGGTCAGGTCCATAAAACATGTAAAAGGTGGGCATCCAGTTGTGAGCATCTCCAGCACATGGAGTGAGGTAATAGCCCCATGGAGTTTAGGGCAGTTGGAGTTCTATACCAATGTAAAAGAATTTTAAGTTGAAAAAAAAACAACTCTTAGAGTCTCTACATCCATTATGTGCGTTCTTAAGAGAGCAGGACCAGGATTCAGCAGATATAGCTTCACCTATATGTGCTTCCCATTTAGCTTTAAATTGTTCAGTAGTGTCAGCTTGAGCCTCATGCCAGGTGGCATAGAACTTACCTATTCGACCTTTTGAGGAGAGAAGCTTATGCAACGCGGCAAGCCATGCCCATTTACTGTCCACACTAGAGCGAGTGGAGATATCAATTATTGTATTACGTAACTGAAGAAACCACCAGAAATCTGTATTGGGAAGGTGGAACTTCTGCTTTAATTGAATAAAGGATAGTAAGATATCTGAGTCAGGCAGCATCAAGTCCTGTGTACGTCATATTCCTTTGGCTTCCCAGTGCAGCCATTTAATAGGTTTCCCACCTATAGTGATAAAGTTATTTTGCCAAAGCTCACTATATCTCAGAGTGGAGTGCCACGCTTTTGGGGGAGTGTGTGATAAAGCCATAAGGCATCGCCAGGCTCACCGTGTTTCGATCATGATTGGGGATAGACCCATATTAGATGGGCCATCTGGGCCTAGCAAGACCCTTAATGGAGTAGGGGCTAGCATATCTGATTCAACAATAGCCCATAATAGATGAGATAAACCTCCGTGCAAACCATTTAGTGGCTTGTACTGCCACACTTGCCAGGTGGTAGCCCTGGAACCAGGGGACACCTAGGCCCCCTTTAGACCAGTGTGCCCTCAGCTTAAGTTTCCCCATCTATGGCTTTCCTTCCCACAGAAAAGGAAACCAGTTTCTCGAGGAAGAGAATAGTTTGGCACAGATGTATTGAAGATTATTAAATAGGTATAAGGACCCAGGGGAGGAGAAGCATGCGTATGGCTGCTACTTTGCAGGGAATGATAGATGTAACTTCGCCAATGATCCACTTCGTTGCGTGGTTGCTTTATAAGAGGAGTGAAGTTGGAGGATTCAGGTCTGCCCAATTTGTGGGATGTAAACCCCAAGATATGTGAACCCAAAGGGGCCCATCTTAGGTCTGTGCCTTGAAGGTAGTCCTGAGTACAGGACGCATTAAGTGGGGCTAGGGTAGTTTTACGCTGGTTAACCTGCAATCCTGACATTAAAGCAAACTCTTGAAGAATAGAAAGAGCTATTGGGAGGGACTGCTGGGGATGAGATAGTGTGAGTAAAAGGTCATCTGCGTATGCCGCAACTACATGTGATTTATCTTGAGTAGGGATGCCAACCCGATCCTTGGTATTGGTGAGTACTCTGATGAGTGGGTCTAAGGCAACTAAGAAAAGGAGAGGGGACAAGGGGCAACCTTGGCGTGTCCCCCTGTAAAGAGGGAATGGAGGGGATATGTCTGAGTTAGTCAGAACTCTGGCCGTGGGAAAATTATAAAGTGTCGAGATCCAGGTCTGAAATATATGACCAAAGCCGTAGAGGCTAGGAAATTCATGTAAGTAGTTCCATTTCAAGTGAATTGAATACCTTAGCGAAGTTGGCAGCTAGGGCCGCCATAGGGGTTTTAGATTTGGCTGCTATCCACTTCAGGTTGAGTAGTAATCTAATGTCATCAGAGCCCACCTTTCCTGGCATAAATCCCACCTGAGAGGGGTGTGTTAAGTTGGAGAGAACACTATGCATTCTGGTAACTAGTATCTTGTCTAGAATTTTGGTATCCACTGGTAGTAGGGATATAGGCCAGAAATTTGCACAGTTGAGGGGATCATTAGATTTCTTGGGCAACACAGTGATAAGGGCTTCCTTCATTGTAGTGGAGAGGGAACCGGAGACATATGCATCTTGCAGGGCTGATAACAGCAGGTGGGCAATTTCCAAAGTCTGATACAGTTCAACAGTCATCCCATCAGGCCCCAGAGCCTTTCCCTTGGCCATCTGGGACAGAGTCTGCTTCAATTTGGACACAGTAATGGAAGCGTCTAGCAAGGAGACTTGTTCTGGTTGTAGGGCAGGTGTGTTGAAGCGCTGACAGAATTGAGTTAGCTGCTGGGATAGCTGAGCTGGTGTTAGGGACATTTGAGTTTTATACAAGGATTGCTAGAAGAGACTCATAGTCTGATTGATACCTGTCCGGATTGGAGATGATTGTGCCCAGGGTAGTACGGAGACCATGAATTTTAGACGAAACCTGCTGTTTGCGCAGTTGTTAGGCTAATAGCTTGCCACCTTTGTCCCCCCCTTCCCAGTACACATGTTTTGACCTGATCAGAAGCCATTCCGCTTTATGCTGTAATAGGGTATTGATTTGATATTTAAGGCCTACTATTCTCCAAGATAGAGATATATCTCTAACAGCCGCAGAAGAGGATTTAAAGTGAGTCTCCAATCTAGACAGTTCTGATTGCAATCTATCTAGAGACTTCTTCCGGGCTTTATTCCAGTGTGCTGCAAAAGCAATGATATGGCCCCTGAGATTAACCTTAAAGGCTTCTCATACTGTGCTTGCAGAAACACCACAATCTGAGTTAATTGCAAAGTAATTCTGAGTGGCTTTTAACATAGCTTGCTTGAATTCTGGGTCTTTAACCAAAATGGGGTTACACCGCCATCTGGTACCAGTGGGTTGATACCCCAAGGGGGTGTAGGTGGTCATGACAGGTGCATGGTCTGATAAGTGGATACTGCCTATGGAGTTATTCATGACCCCAAGGCATGCGGCATTGTTAGCCAGGCAATAGTCAATGCGACTGTGCATCCCATGGAAGGGAGAGAAATAGGAGTAATCTTATCCAGATGGATTGTCCCTCCTCCAGACATCCACTAAGCCCCATTCCTTTTGTAGTTCCTGTAGAGCAGCGTGGGCTCTAGGGTGGGCCTGAGGGGTGGGTCTGGACTTATCTAAAAAGATGTCAGGAACTAGATTAAAATCACCTCCCAGTAACAAGGGGGTGGTAGCATTGTGTTGCAGAGATGAGATAGCTTGCCTTAAACTTGGGAAAAAGTCTGCCTGATCTGTGTTTGGAGCATAAACATTTTCCCAGAATTAGTTTCCCACTTGGGGAACTCAACTTAATCAAAACCCACCGACCTAGGGAGTCAGATTTAGCTTCTTCAACCGTCCAGGTACTAGACTTCTGTATAAGGATGGCTACTCTTTTAGATTTAGTACAAGCGGAGCTAGCATGAACCGTCCCCACCCAGGATTTTGTAAGCCAGGGAGTAGATTTACTAAGGAGATGTGCTTCTTGTAATAGGGCAATATCTGTATGAAGAGAACGTAGATAGTGGATAATTTTAGTGCGTTTAATGGGATGGTTGAGGCCTTTAACATTCCATGACACAAGGCATTGGCCTTGAATTTGTGGAGTGGCCGTAATAGTAAAATGTATAAATAACCACCATGCCAATCACTGGGGATCAGAAGGGTAGAACTGCACTGCTCTGAGGAAAACACTGAGAGGTGTACCAGAGTAGGAAGAACCTGTAGTATAACCTGTAGAAATAGAAACAAATTTGTAAGTAATACAGTAATAGTACTACTGATAACTACTATCAGAAATCCTAACAAAACCGAAAGAAAAAAAAAATTGAGACCTACAACAACAGTCCCAAAATGTGTTCCTATGCTAGGAATGAGAGAGAGCTATAGCGAAAGAAGGTAAGACCTTCAGCTACGCTAGCTTCCGCACTCGAAAATGAGGGGACGAAGAAGACAACACAGAGAACCTCGCTTCTCCTCCTGTGGTAACAATCCTCGGGTGTAGAACACAACCCTAGGAAGGGAAAAAAGGGAGGGGGAAGGAGAGGGGGGGGTGAACCTGAAGGAAATGGGGGGGAGGAAGAAGGAGTGGAGGGTAGGAGAGTTGGGTGAGCTCCCAAACCGAACACTATAAGGGCCGGAGTGCCACCAATGACAATACTGCCCATTAGGCGATATTTATGTTTTTTACTTATACTGAGTGCCTGGGATCGAGTAACAATCTTCCAGTAACTCCAGCAGAGGGGACAAGAGTGGGTGGTATGCTTTAAACCCCCAATGGTAATATATCAATAACCTGTGAAGTATACATTACATGCAGTAGATATTAGTATAGCGCATTATAAGCAAAGAGTCACAGGTATAGCCCATTAGCAGTTTAGCCTGAAGGCACATCAGGATATGGAAAATAAACTCTCAAGGGGTCGCATCAACCGCTGTAGATGATGTTAGAACAGCTGCAGCATAAGACTTCTCCCCAGGCTTAAGCATTCCAGAGATGTCTACTGCTTCAATCAGAGAGGATTCCGGTATATCTGCCCAGTCCATGGATGGCTCGGCGATTGATAACTCCGGTCAAGAAGTATGGCAGTCTCTGAGGGTTGGGGAGATTGATCCCTGAATATCTTGGCTGGAGGAGCAGCTCCTTGTTGATCAGATGGCAGCCGCTGATGACTCTGGGACCATTGCCTCTGTCATGAGGTATATCCCGCTACCATTTGGGGGAGAGACGGGCATTCAGTGAGAGCAGCTGGGCTGGAGATAGCAAGTGACAATGTGCAAGATGTATTCCTCGACCTGGGGAAATCATGTTGAGGAGGACCAGGTCCATGCACAAAGCGGTCCTTTGAGTAATGCTTGCCAGTATTGAAGTTCCTAGAGGGGGCAATCGAGGAGGAAGGATCTCAAAGCTTTCTGGGAGATGTAGTCTGTAAGGAGAGGTTAGGCCAATGTCTGGAAATCCAATGCTCCACTTCACTGGGGGACTCTGCCAGCAACTCTTTCCCATCCTTAGAGACCAGGAGTTTAGTAAGTGCTCTAAATCTGTACTTAGAGTTGTGGGCAGCCAAAAACCTTTTCAGGGGGCCATAAGCACGTTATCTGCTAGCTGTTTCTTGCACAAAATCCCTATAGAATGAAATTGTTGCCCCATGCCATCTGACTTCACCTAAGTCTCTAGTGACCCGTCAGATGCATTCTTTTGTTGTGTACCTAAGCAGGTATGCCACTATGGGTCATGGAGAAAGCAAAGTCCTGTCCCTCCTCACTGTAATCCAATGAGCTCTTTCGACCTCCACAGGCCCCCTCCATCTCTCCCCCAACATCAGAGGTATCTGCTCATTAAGAAAGCGTTCCATGGAGTTGCCTTCTGATCCCTCTGGAATGCCCAGGATTCTAAGATTATTATGTCTCCTCCTATTCTCCTGGTCCTCAACTCTTGCAAACAATATGTCCATCTGGTTCTCTTGCCTTTGTACTTTGTGCTGCAGTGAAAGCTGTTGCTGCTCTAAAGTTTCAACTCTTTGCTCAGCCATGTTGAGGTGGTCTTGTAGCTGGCGCACATCGGCTGTAGTGCCTGTAAGGGTGGAACTGATGTCGTCCACTCGAGTCAGTAATACTTCAAGCATTTTGGTAATATAACTCAAAGAATCTCCCACCGATGTGGCGCTGTGTCAGCAGGTGGGGTTGAAGAGCCCCCGAGACCATTCCGGAAGGTTGTGCAGATGCACCCGAGGTGAGGTAGTGTAGGCCCAGACTAGGCAAGCGGGCAGCAATTGAGCACTGTGGCCTCCATGGCCTATCCAAACAAGTGACTCGTGAGTACCGGCACATGACAGAGCACTAACGCACAGCGTAAACCGCAAATCGTCACACCGGACGACTTAGGGATGGTCACCTGATCCTGTTACATATAATTTTTTTATATCACATCCTAGGATTAGGTAGGTCAGCCGTGGATTACCACCACATTCGGAGGAGCTTGAAGTTTAGGCTGCCATTCTCTTCAGTGGCCAGATCACGCCCCGTATTTCCCATTTCTACATATTTTTTCATTAAATTATGTTAGGGGTTTATTCACTTAAAGTAGCAGTATTTGTTAATCAACATCAATTTTATAACTATACAGTATTCCAATTAATGGCTCAAGACATTAGAACGGCTGCCACTGGCAATACTTAATCTCTGTGGTTGACAGTATCTTATACTGTTGTATTATGGTGTATATCGAAAAATGGTTTGAAAAAAATGCCCTTTATATCCTAGAAAATGCCCTTCCAATTTTCAGCACCCCATCTCTTTCAATCTTCTGGCACCCCTGTCTGCGAGCATTGAAATCTGTCTGAGATGTTCTTCCAACTTAGAATTTCCCTGGTCAGCAACGAGTAGACTGGATTACATTCTAATATACAGCACAGAGCAAGATGAATTATATCAAAATGTTTAGTGATTGCAGTGTACAATCAGAGATTATGGGCCAGATTCACAAAGCCTCCGGCATGGCACATGGTGCTTGTGCCACAAAGAATGGTGCAAGGTGCACCTTGAGCTGACAGATACACCAAAAGCAATTCTCAAAAGGCAGCCTGCATCAACCACAGGCTGCCTACCCCAAATCGGGCTTGCGTCATCCATGCACCCAGACATGGGCTGTGACATGGTGCATGTGGTTTGCTTCTGAGGCAGGCTTCCATTGCGCCACAAGTGGGATTCACAAATCACAATCACACCCAAAGGGTGGATTTCTAAGCACCCATAGATGAGCCAGAGCTGGTGTAAGGGTACTTTGAAAATCACCCTGTGGGTGTGATGAGCAATGTGTACATGTGCCGTGGATGAGCCCCTTCCCCTATCCCCCTTCTGTACACTAAGTGCCCCTGCACCCCCAATATTGCCCATTATTGTCATGTACAATATTGTCCCTGACCTGGTGGACTAGTGGTCCCCCCCCCCGAAACCCCAATATTGTCCGGTATTACACTACAAAATATTGTCCCCAACCTGGTGGTTTAGTGGTCCCTGATCCCCCAATAGCACCCGTTTAAATAATAAAGATTAGTCATCCAAGTCCTGGTGGTCTAGTGGCCCCCATCCCCCACCCTAGAAGATAGTACCCACCATCCCGCTCCCACCCCCAACTCCTGCAATGCAGCCGGCAGCTGGCACAGCCCACCAGCAATCCATGGCTGGCCGCCGGACTGAACTGTCAGTGAGCGATACCAAATAGTGTATGCATGAGTGCGTACACTATACAGTGTCACAAACTGACAGTTCAGTCCAGCAGCTGGCCATGGAGGTGAGGGTGGGCTGTGCCAGCCACCAGCTGCATTGTGGGAGTTGTGGTTGGGAGCGGGGTGGTGGGTACTACTTGCTAGGGAGGGGGGCGACTAGACCACCAGGACCTGGATGACTAATATTTATTATTTAAACAGGTGCTATTGGGGGATCGGGGACCACTAGACCACCAAGTTGGGGACAATATTTTATAGTATAATATTGGGCAATATCGGGGATTCGGGGAATGGGGACCACTAGACCACCAGGCAAGGGGGCATGGATGCTTGCCTTTGTGGCAGGGGTTTTCAGCACACCCCTCCCGTGCACCAGGTGCTTGGCACACAGGAGTGGTTGTTGCATGTGTGGAGACTTAGATGCCGAGACCCCTCCTGTACCTGAATCTCATGCAGGATCCCTGGCGCACCAGGCTTTGGTGCAACCTGCTGTTTGCTGCAGCTTGCTCCACTCCAAGCATGTTTTGAGAATCGGGCCCTATGTTTTCATCTCAATTAGACTGCTAGAAGCTGTGCAAAGATGAAAAAACAAGCGTCTGTCAATGCTGAAGGTTTCCTTGCATTGTGTATGTGGGATAGCATTCAGGAGCACTCATGGCGCTCATTACTTGGTGCTTCCTTAAGCTAGCCACAGCCATGTCGGCTCTGGCTAGACCTTGTTATATGTACCTAGTACTGTATCAGATTTCTAGCTACAAATGTGCCTGAGTTACATGCATATAAAAATTTCCATGAAATGCCCCACAAAAAATAAAGTGACAGACTTTGAGTACTTCTACGTTTGAGAAGATGTGTCCTAATGTGATGATACTTGGTACAATGTTAGATCACCTACCAGCATGCAATCATTTCAAATCTCAGATCTCAAGGTGAATTGACAGCTGGATTGTGACCAAATTAATGCATTTCAAAAATTCTGTAAACTTCTAATGAAATTCCATGAAATTTTGAGGAGTTTTAAGGAATTCCACCAAAATTCTGCAAATCTGGAACTTTCTCATTCTGCACATCTCTAGTAAGCACAGTCCTCTGAATCCTGTTTTAACAATATCAGTCTGACTGACATTCAAATGTTTGTCTCTTCTGGGTTATTGGCTATGGTTTTCTGTAATTACTCATTGAACTACAGTTTTCAGCCAGTATTATATCCTGCCTTTTAGAAGCTGTTTTGATACTGGTTCAACTCTACTCTTCCTTTCATGGATCTGTTATCCTAGGTGCTATTTGACAGTAAACTGAACTGCCCCCCCAAGTGTGGGTAGATAAAAGACCCAATTGTATACAGTGCTTCATTTAAATTGACACTTGCATGTTAAATGATTGACTTCTTTTAAACTGACACCTATATGTTAAACGGCCAACTTTCCACTTTTTGCTTCTTTTTGTAGCACTCGACAAACTCAGTTCTTTGTTTCTCCTGACAGTACCTAAGATCCAACTACCAAATACCTTTTCTTTCAAACAAATTCACTAGAGGCAGAGTATCAGGTAAGAGTTGGGCAGTAGCTGGTCTAGTTTTTTTTTTGGTTTCTGTTTTGTGTTTGCTATCTCCCCAACCTGGACATGCACTGGTTGTGCACTAGCGCCCTCATCTTGACTAAACTGTAATAAAATTCCCTTGCCTTGCCCAGGTATGTAATCATCAGTCAATTGGACGACCAAGGGAAAAAGAACTAGTCACCCCCTATTACTTCTCCCTTTCAACTTTGCCTTGCACTAATCCTCCATGTCAGATCGCATATCACAGTGTATTTCTGGCTAGCAGCTACAGTCCTATATTGGAGCAAACCCTGTAACTCCACTGGCCCTCACTCTTAATTATTTTAGTCTTTACTTGGGGCATGTTTTCACCCGACTCCCACTTAGTTGGAGCGTGAGTGGATTTTGCTTTATATCTCTATTGTATTCCTCAAATCCTCATGCCAGTCCCCTAATTGTACTTCAATATAGTGCATCTAGAAGTTGGTTCCCCTGGCAGTGGTTTTTCAGACCATGCGCCACCCCATTAGGGCAATATAAACAACACCTTGTCATTGATGCATCTCTGTCCCTGGCACACACCCTCTCCACCCTCTGTGAGCCCCTTCATTGAACTTATCTCTGAGGCTGGCAATGAAATTGTTGAGAGTGGCCCTACCTCATTGTACCCCTTGTGATATAGATTTTAAAGCCATCTGTCATATGGTTTATAGTTGCCATCACCAGAAGTGCTCATTGCTACACAGAACACATCCAGAAGCTTGCTATACCCATGGTGGTATTTGTTTTGGGGGGGTTAGTCTCCATGGGTCTGGTTGAGATGAATAGGAGGTGATTGCATACTGGGGTGAGGCACTAGCGCTACTTTGCCATGAGGTTCAATGGTCCCAGGAACTAAGAGTGGTGAACTGGGTGCTGTTGCAGAACAGCCCACCCTGAATTCTCCTCATCTGGAAACTATTAATGTGATCAGTTGAAAAGATCAGTTGCATTAATTATACTGTTGCAGCTATGCCTTGACATTCATACGATGGAGCTTGCTATGCTCATTAAAGGTGAAACAACTTGCAGACAACTATCTAGTTGCAGCCAGTGGTAGCTAGATGTTGTACCTCATGGCCAGCCTGGTGGAACTGAGGGTTGAGGTGCTGGACGCCACACCTCACAACATGCCGATGACCCGAGTTTGGGAATGCAACTAGGCCATTGGGGGTTGGCTGGGGTGGGAAAGGATTGAGCGTCTGATGGACTACTCTCCTTTCTTGGGGGAGGGTTCGGGGTTTCCATCTCTCTGCGGCGGTCCCTGATAGTAATTGGGGGCACTGCAGGAGCAGTGAAATCAGGGGGGTGAGGTACAGCAGATGTTGGTATGTAGTGCCTGGATGTCATTGCACATCCGTACCTCAGAGAAGAGAAATAGGAGGATAATGGCAGTCAGCTGAGCATCTTGATGGCCAGGCCTCTCACCCAGTGGACCTGTCATGGAATTGCACTCCAATATTAGATTCCGGCTAGTGAGAGGGAGTGGGGACCCCTCCGCAGGTACAGCGTGCTAGCCAGACTCGAGTGAGCCTGTGGGCTAGAAAAGAGAGAGTATGGCGGCTGGATGTACAGCAGACCGAGTTGCGAGGAGCAGAAATAAAGGTATGAAAAAAAAGATGTTGTACCTCATGCCTGTAGCTAAACAGGTATGGCCACACCACTGTTGCCAGCTTAGCTTGGAGTTTCCTTTTTGTTTCTCTTTCTCTCTTGTCTGGGTGCCACATGTACACTGCAGTAGACTAGATAGTGTTGCTCCCTGCATCATAATAGCCTTTGATTTCCTCCTTCGGGGACTTGAGACCTATATCTCAGTGCCATTCCTACCACCCTCTCAGTGCAGCTCCTCACCCACTCATGGGTTCACTAGGACTGACCGCTCCCACTCTTTCCAGCCATGGCAGATCTGATGTCATCCAAGAAGCCACACCCACTGGAGATCCACAAAAAATCATAGGCAGATACTGACCGCTCTCTCACATATTTTTTTCATCTTCTTTGCTACTTCTACACCCCACTCCTGCTTTGCCACTTTGTGCTCCCCCACCTAGTACAGATTTCCATGTCCTCTCCCTCACCTGTTCTGTAAAATGACAAAAACATCAATCAGTATCATCTACAAAGGATGATGTTACCCCTCAGTCAGCCTGAGAGATAGCGTACCTCTCACACTCAATCTTATAGTGGGAGAAACTGAGTCTATCAGTCACAGCTAGGAGACTATCCCCCTGCAGTCATGTTCTAAGCTGATAGACTCACTCTGCTAGGTTAGTTATGAACAGAGTTGTGCGAAATTGGAAAATTTCACCTAGCGAAATATTTCACGTCATTTTCGCATTATGCAAAATTTTTTGCTTAGGCAAAACGTAACTTCGCGTAATGCAACATTTCACCACATTTCACCAATGCTTTTCAATTTTGCCTGCAAATTTGCAATGCATTATGGGTAAATAGCTGAAATAACATGTGCAGGCTGTTTTCTGCACAATATATTGTCTGTTGAGACAGACAGCAGTTCGGTGTGGTGTATCACAGCCAATGAACCCTTCAGAACCCTCTTTATTTGTTATTTGTGAGAGATAATTGCTTCCAAAATCTAAATGTTGTTCCTAATGCTGCTACAGAACATTTTTTTGTTTTGGGATCTTTGGATAATACTTAGTTAAACTTAAGTAATGTTTTCAGTTTTCTCTCTGCGTCTGTGTCTGTGAAGGAGTTCAGTGGGGGAGGGTCAACAGTGGTGTGTGTGTGTGTGTGTGTGTGTGTGAAAGCAGAGCAGGCTAGTTCCTAATATTTCACAGATTTTTCACAAGTTGTGAGTGAGTGTCTGTTATTTCTTTTAAGTCTTAATATTTTTGTTGGTGTGCTACTTATCTGTAATATTTTTCTTCCATAGTGACCCTGTTTTTTTGGGGTAACCTTATCTGAACAGTTACTCATTCTGAGTAGTTCTGTTCCTGTTTCCCTTTGTTCAATCACTTTTCTGCTTTATTTTTGCATTGTAAGTATTTGTGGACATTGAACACTTGTCCATATCCAGGTGCACTACATTCTTGAATTGCTCACAGAAATTAAAATTGTGATCTAGCCTCTGCATTGCAGCATTCCTGTTTTTCTGTTTAATTTGCTTACCATATTAACCCTTTTCTCCCTGTTACACCATTGGTGTTTAATACCTGACCTGTACTATATAAAAAACTACATGGTTTTCAAGAGAGTGGTGGTCCGTGCAAGACTGTTAGAGGCAAATTTCTTTGCTCATTTCAAATCTTGTTGTCCCTTCTGTCTGATATATTTATAAGACAAAACTGTATTGACTAAGTACTAACACATTTCGATACTTGCCTTCTCCAGACACCACTTATCTGAACCGTAGATCGTATTGTAACTGTGAGGTGCTCTGTGAGGTTGGTTTACAAATTAGTTTACTTGAACCTACCTGTACCGACCTGGTTATTATCAAGTTGTGTAATAACCATTCCATTTAAAAACTGACTTTTTATTAACTACTCAAGTATTTGTTCAGAGTTACTGCACATCTTTCTTGTGGTGGTGTTCTCAGTTAGTTTGGTATTTAAAGTCTCTTACTTCTGTCCTCCTGTTACCCCATGTTATTTAATTTGTGTTTTTGTAATTGAAAAAATAAAAGTGTTTTAACACTTCAATAGGCTACAGTAGCAGCTGTAGGTAGTTGTAGAGACTGCAGTGCTGCTACCTGTTCTGATTTCTGTTTGTCCTTTGCAGATAGTACTGCAGGTGTTAAATCACACTTATTCAATAAAAGGAGGAAGGCAAATGGAACAAGCATTTAAATATGCCTGCCAAAAGACTTTCCAGTTCAGGGAAAGGTGACTGGGTGGGAGTTGACTCAAAGAAGTCTGTTGGAAAAAGTAGAAATGCAGTTCCACTTCCAGTGAGCAAACCTATTTCTGAATAAATGTCTTCTGTGGGCTCCGGCGCTGCTCTGGCAGCCAGTGCCAGCAAAATCAAAGTTAGAAGTGGCTTCAAGTCTGTGACTCAGTTTGTTTATTTTTATAAATTTATTTCTAGGATTACAAGTACCTTTGAGCCAAGGCTTTTTTACAAAGGTTCCACATTTACTGCCCAGTCTGTAGCTAGCATGCTTGTTGGGGATGATTATGGGAATAAGGAAGACACCAGTGGAGGCACAGAGGTCCAGGAGGTGGTGGAAAAAATTGTTGGTGTGACTGTTCTTCCTGCTCAAGGTGCAGCTGATGGTGGTGAGGGCGATACTGTCCAACTTCAGTCTGTTTCTCCTGGAGAAGGAGATAAGGAAAGTCAGCTCCCCCACAGTGAGGAGATGCCAGAGAAGGGAAATGTTTCTCATGAGGTAGACAGTGATAGGGAGGAGGAGGAGGTGGAGGAGGATATAATATGTTTTGGTACAGATGATGACGAGGTGTTGTGTTTCCTGTGGGAGCCAGAAGTGAAAAAGCTGAAGGGTGATGATGTAGCCCATTTAGATGCCAAGCCTGAGTGGAGGCTATCAGCAAGCCTACAGCAAGCAGTCCAGTAACCCCCTTCCTAAACGTAGCATGGTGGAAATCATGCAAGTGGCCCAAAACGCAAAAACTTCCACACCTTTGGCTCCGCTGTCCAAGTCCAAGTGCCATGTCAAATCTAGAGGTGCAAAGTCCCTTGTTTGGGATTTTTTCATGCTTGATGCAGCTGATGACACCATAGGCAATATGTCAGCTGTGTCAGTTGTGGAAAAAAGGACAGTCACATAGGCACCAGTGGCCAGCATGCCCACTTGAAAAACAAGTACCCATTGCACTGGCACCAACACCAGAAAGATACCAGAGCTGTTGGTGGGACTTCCCTTGTCAAGCTTAATGTTAGTGATAGCAGTGATAGCAGTGCAATAGAGCAGGAGGAGGGAGGGCTCTCTAGTTCTGAATAGTCTTCTCAGAAGTGATAAATTCACTGGCAGCTATGATTTACTTACTGGGCTGTCTTTCTTAGGATGATGTGGTTACTGTTTTTCATTTTTTTTTTACTGCTAAAATGCAACTTATGCAGTCTTTGTTGCTCATATATTGTCTTGTGTATGTGTGTATATATATATATATATATTTTTTTTTTTATTTGAAGCTTCAGATTACAATACCTTTGAGCTAACGTCGGGTACAGGAAATGCACAAGAACATAACATATCATACACAGTGGTTACTGATACAGCCAAAAATGACAAATTAAGCAATCTTATTGGTAGCAGCTAACAGCCTTGTCTAGAGAACCAGCTACCAATAGAGCAATGTCATATCAGGTTTTAGCTCAGGGGTGGGTGGGATATTGAGAAGGGAAGGTAGAGTAGAGGAGTGGGTCATGGAAAGGGGTAGGGAATGAGTAGACAGGCAGCAAGGTGTTGCACTGAGAAGTCTTACTCAGAGCAGTCACATTTCACTGCTTGTGATAAGTAGTTTCTGATTTTTGCTTTAAAATAGCCAACCTTAATATCATTCATCAATGTGGCAGGGAGGCTATTTAGCCATTTAGGGGCCCGATAGGTGAAGAATCATTGTGCAAGGCATATCCTTCTACGCGGTACACAGAGGGTATTGTTGGTAACACTGCTGGTGTGGTGTGGAGTGGGCACTGGTTGTAGTAGTGTCTGGAGGCCTGGTAGGGTTAGGCCAAGAAGTGCCTTCTTTCCCAGGAAGCAGACTTGGTACATTAATCTCTCATGAATGGGTATCTACCCACTTTGAGTGTAGAGATTGCAGTTGTGGGGGAGTTTATATGTACAGAGGGCCAATCTGCAGGCTTTATTCAGGACCATCTTGACTCTGTTTAGTGAGGTGTCAGAGGCAGCACTACAGACAGTTATCCCATAGTCGATGACTGATAAGACTGAGCTGTTGACAACAATGCTTATGGCTTCGGGTGTGATGGCATTCCTATGCCTATATAGTATACCTAGCTTTGCATTTACAGTATTCATGATGTGGTTGAAGTGTGTGTTGAAGGTGAGAGGGTCATCAAGCGTGACTCCAAGGTATCTGAAGGTGTTTACTTGTTCCAGGGTTTTACCTTTCCTGTTGGTTACTAGAAGATGGTTTGCTTTCCTTTTAGCCTGTTTGTTTGAGAATAGCATGTTTTTTGTTTTTTTGTAATTGTGGAGTAGCTTATTGTGGTGAAATCATTCTTCCAGCTAACTGAATCGATTTTGGAGCTCATTGATAAGTGTATCCAGATTATCTTTGCTTGAGAAGACTACAGCATCATCCAAATAGAGCAATATATTTAATGAACAAGAGTCAGGGGGAGTGTTGAGGAACACGCTAAAGAGGAGGGGTCCCAGGATGGATCCCTTGGGGACCCCAAGAGACACTTTCTTGATTCTGGAAAGGGTACCATTGATTTTAACTTGCTGGGTTCTGTCAGTGAGGTAGCTTCAGAACTAATTGGCAGTTTCTGTGGATAGGCCATGGGCAAGAAGTTTTGCTAGGAGAAGATGGTGGTTGATCAGATAAAAAGCTTTTGTGAGGTCCATGTAGATGGACCCCATCTGTATGCTGCTGTCCAGAACTGAGTGAAGAAAGTTTGTAAACTCAGTGAGTGTGGTAGAGGTGTTATGTGCTTTGTGGAACTCGTGCTGCTGGGAAATTGTATGTTGTATTTGCTTAGATATTTTGTTAATTGATCAGACACAGTTCTCTCCAGGTCTTCGGATGGGGGGCTAGAATGGAGATGGGTCTGTAGTTCAAGTGCAGGGATTGGTCACCTTTTTTGTGCACTGGGATAACTTGATCCATCTTCCAGAGTTTGAGAAACTGTCCAAGCATGAGGGACTTGTTAAACAGTTTTGTGATGGGGCTACCAGTTCATCCAGGGTAAGGGCTACTAACTTCATATCAATAGAATCGCTTCCTACTTTTGTTTTGCCGATTACTCATGTTAAGTATTTTTTGTGTCTGAGATGGATATCTGCCTAAATTAAAAAGGGGGTAGGTCTGCACTCTAGGAGTGTTTGGATTGGAGTAGTTTATCTTATCGTTGGGTGTCTTATCTGGAAGGAAGTGCATAAGGAGGGTGCAACAGAGATCAGTGAAGGATATGTTCAACATTGCAGAGGGATTGGAAGCAAAAGTATGTCTATTTGCAGACAACACAAAGATCTGCAACAGAGTTGATACACAAGGTGGGGTGGAAAGGATGAGAAGGGACTTGGCAAGGTTGGAGGAATGGTAAAGTGTATGGCAGCTTAGATTCAATGCTAAGAAGTGCAAAGTAATGCACCTGGGAAACAAAAACCCAGGGGAAGAGTACACAATGGGGGGTGAGATACAAACAACAACAAAAATGGACCTGGGGTAGTCATATCAGATGACCTAAAGGTGGGCAAGCAATGTGAGAGGGCAGTAAGGAGGGCTGGGGGGATACTAGGATGCATGAGGAGAGGCATCACCAGTAGAAAACAGGAAGTTGTTATCCCTCTGTACAGACAGCTGGTGAGACCCCATCTGGAGTACTGCATGCAGTTCTGGAGACCCAATCTCCACAAAGATATAAACAGGATGGAGGCAGTCCAGAGGAGGGCAACTAAAATGGTGCACGGTCTGCACCAGAAGACATATGAAGTGAGGCTTAAGTAGCCTAATATGTATAGCCTCGAGGAAAGGGGGGGACATGATAGAAACTTTCAAGTACTTCAAGGGAATCAACAAAGTCCAAGAGGGTAGCATCTTTCAGAAAAAGAGGTGCACAAGAACAAGGGGGCACAATCTGAAGATAGAGGGGAGATGACTGAGAGGCAACGTGAGGAAGTATTTTTTTCACAGAGAAGGTTGTGGATGCATGGTACAGTCTTCCTGAGGAGGTTGTGGAGTCAAAAACAGTGGTGGAATTCAAGAATGCATGGGACAGTCATAAGGCAATTCTAGGGGGCCGTGGTAACAAGAAGTAGGCTGTTGGTTAACTAGGATCTGCAGCTTATCCATTAGGTAGGGAAATGGGCAGACTGGGTGGGCCAAGTGGTCCTTATCTGCCATCAAATTCTATGTTTCTATGTTATATCTGCCATTTCCCCTGGATATTGTGTGATTGTCCCATTGTGGCTCTGCATAGTGGGTTGCATTTTGTTGTCTTTTCCAGTTATTTCCTTGAAAGTAGCCTAGAACATTTTCCCATTTCCCCTTTGATTCCCAAGTTGTTCCCTATTGTAGGTTGCTTTAACTGCCCTTATCTCTCTGGTGCATCTTCAGTATTTCTGGCTGCCCTAAAGCTTTGGAGATATCCCTGGTGTGGATAAGTTCAAAAAAGATGCTGTGTTATCCAGTCATTATTCTGCTCTTTCGTTCTTTATTTCCATATTGGGGCAAAGGTACACAAGCTGTGATGAAGGTGACTTTGAAATGGTTCAGTACCTGGTCCAGATCTTGGAGGGTGTCAAGGGGAGACCAGTTAATGTGTGAGAGATAAAGCTTAAATTGGGATAGCTGGACTTTGTGGAGCACTCTACTTCTGAGGGTAGTGGGGTGAGGCTTCATGGTTTTGTTGGACCATTTACATAGTATAGGGGAATGGTCACTGATTGTGTCTGGTAGTACCATGACTTCAATGATTCTTTCCTGGAGACTTGTGAGTAATCAGTCAATTAATGTACTGGTCCCAGTACAGTAGTTTATTCTGGTGGTTTCCTTGACCATCTGTGTAATAGAGGGGTTGTTTATTAGATCCTTTTGTTTGGTAGTGTCTTGTGCCAGCCAGTTGATATTGAAGTCTCCTAGCACAATATGTTTCCATTGCTTATTTATCCTATTGATGCGTTGTGTGCCTCAGGACCCCCTTTGTGCTTCGGTAGCACTGTACATGACATCGTTAATGCATCAGTTAAGTTAAAGTGACAAAAGTAGTGAATGCAGTGTTGCTCCCAACCCCAACACTCCCACCCCACCCTGCAGGCAGCTAACCAGGCATGGAGTGCCTTAGGGTTCTCCAGCGTAATGCTCACCCCTTTCTCATACACTGTAAACATCTCACCTTCTTTACTGATGGAAGGTGGTGAGCATCACACTGGAGAACCCTAAGGCATGCTCCACACCTGTTTTGCTGCCTGCAGGGTGATGTGTTGTATTAGGGTTGGGAACCCTAACACCACATTTCCCTACTTTTATCGCTTTAACCCTAACTGATCCATTAATAGAGTTTTTGCAAAGAATTTCCTTAATTCTTGAGATAGTATAATCATATCCTCATTTGCCTGTGGAAGCATCCCTCCACAGATGCATACATATATGTTGGCATGGTAGCATTACAGCCAAAACAACAACCAAACTGTTTGCATAGCCTTTTTATTATCCCACCTCATGAACGCTGTGCTGAGAATGTTCAAATCCTCACCAAAACTTCATTGTGCTCCATCACAAAATCCTTGCATGCCACAGATGAGAAAAAACATTTTGCCCAGGATTGGAAAAATTACAGCTGTCACATTCATGAGGTGATGTAAAAAAATGGCTATGTTGAAAATTTGTGGTGAAAATATTTAAAATTACGGAAGTTATGAGTGAGCGTAGTTTAATTTAAATGCATGCGCATAACTTGCCATGTTTACATATTTTGACACCAAATTTGGAACACAGCCTTCTTATGACCTCCACCTCTGAACAAACTCAGAGAAAATTTTGAAATTTCTCCCAAAAGGTAATTTTGCCAAGTGACTGAAAAATTGCATTTCAAGCCGGATTTGCAAAACTCCACTGACATTGTTCATAAGGTGGAGTCTGCAAAAGACCATGTTGAAAATTTGGTGTCAAAATATGCAAAATGGCCAAGTTATGCATCAAAGATGAAAACCCCATTAAAATACATTGAACCGCATTTACCTTAGTTTCTCATATTGCAGTCACCGGTTCCAGCAGCAAGACGTGCCTTCGATTGGAAAGTGGATCTCGAACCTGGAACCTGTTCAGGTTAGTGAGGGTGTGTGGGGGTGTACTAGGGGGTGTGAGGTGGTGGGGTGCTGAGTGGGAGGTGGCGGTGGGTGGTCAGATTGGAGAGGGACTGTTTTATGTTTTTTTATGAAAAAAGCCATCAAGAACAGTTTTCTTTATTTCAGGCATGGGGACAGCGATTGGCAGGTGGTGGGTACCACTAGACACCAGGGCAATATAATTCAACAAGGGGGATGATGATCGGTGGGTAGGGGATGTCACTAGACAACAGGGAAATTCATGGAATGAATTGATATGGGGATTGGGGGGTTGGGGTGCCACTAGACACCAAGGAAATATATAACAGTACCTGGGACAGCAATTAGGATGATAGACAAAGATTCTCCCTTCCCAAAAAAAGGATCCTTTTTCATGACTTGTGATACCAAAAATGATTCTTTTTTCCATGTTATGTGGTCACGAAAAAAGTTTCCTAATATAAAAAAAAAAAATACATTTCTAGGGCATGTCTGGAACTGTGAAGTACAAATTGCATCTAACGGGGTCCCAGTCACCTAGATAGATGTGTTCATGTCTCTCAAGGACATCAGTTTTGTAGCTTTTGACTATATATATATATATAAAAACAGAAACAAGATGGTGGCAGATGAAAAAGGAATAGTTCAATGCGAAAGAAGAGTCCTTTTTCATACAGCTATCATGAAGTGCTTACTGAGCATGCTCAGAAATTATTTTTTCAAAATTTAAAAATTAAATAACTTTGAAATGGATTATTTTTTCATCAGACTAGCAAAATGCACATCTGTGGGCTAGTCCCCTTCTGCCCTGAAAATTTCAAACCAAGATTCCAAACCATCTGGGCTGTAGGCAAGTTCAAAGAAAAACCCAGCAAAGTCAATGAGTGAAAATCACTTCTTCACCTCTCCATAACTCAGAAATTGCACATCTGACAGAAACATAAATCAGCCCATCCAGAGATCTACCCTAGGCAATCGAGCATGTAAAATTTCATCCAAATCCATTCAGTGATTGCTAAGCTATTCAAGTGCAAAATTTGGGATTTAACATTGAAGTGCCTACTCAACCCTAACTATAGGGGCATGACCACATCGCTGTAATAATAATAATAAAAAAATATATATATATATATATATATATATATATACACATATTTATTTATAGATATGTAGAGATTACTGCACCATGGGTATTTGTTTGAGTACCACTACAGGGGATCCAACTGATGCAGATTCCCTTTTGCAAGTGGTACTCCAACTTCCTGTCACTGCATGTCCTTATACTGTCTCACTTAATTTTATTTTGCCAAAACCACCATCTCCCATCACAGGGGTTTACCTCCCATGACAACTACTGTACCTGCTGCTAACAAGTTCAGTCCTTGGTAAATCCTCATCTGAAACACTTTTCAAGTATCACCCACTCATCAATATCCAGTTCCCATCACTTGATCTTTGTCATTTAATCTTCTAGAATGTCCAAGGGATTAACCCTTCTATAAAGCAGAAACTCATCCTTCCTTACCTTAAAAAAGAAAGGTGTCACATTGTCTTTTTTGCTGGCCATACCATATGTGCACCATGTTTCAATTGACCCAATTATCATCTCGGACCATGCCTGTGTCTACCTTACCCTAGGCTTAGGCCTGTGTTCCCCCTCTCCATCTAGCTGACACATAGACACCAAGCTGCTCAGCAGCCTGGACTTTTCAAAATGGCTTTTGGAAGAAATTGTTTTTTTTTTCTTCTCTCTTAATGATTCTTTTGAAAATACTAGGAAGGTCCTTTGGGACATGCTTAAGGCCTGTCTATGAGGAAGAATCATAGGATACTTGACACGTGCCAAAAAAACCCCAACAATGCCTTAATGTAGCCACTGGGTTTGGACAGGCACTCAAACAGAAGGAAAAGGAGTACAACTCTCTCCCCTGTCACTCGCTCCAACTTTACTGGGACATGCTCCAGTTAAGGTATAAGATAAGATAAACACACTGACCTCCCTTGCAGCACAGCGAGCTGTCCTAAATACTTCTCACAGGTTTTGGGAGTCTGGGAAAGAGCTGGGCAAGTTGATTGTCTACCATACTGTGACAAATTATCCCTTCTGGGCTATAACAGTCTTCAGAGAGTTGTCTGTGTCTTATTTCTTCTTTCTGCCACCACCTGGTTCCCCAGGACATTAGCTCTTCCCTGCTCAGGGCTGGGAAGTCAATACAGTTCAGATATGGTAGGGTGCTCTTTGGCTGATGGATGCCAGATGGAGTTCCTTCTTTGCCAGTGAAAATAACTCAGTTACCTTTGCAAATAAGCCACAGTCACTGATTCTATAAAAATAGATTCTTTACTGCAAAACTCAGGTTTTGCAATACAAGGCTATATACAGTACAAAAGAGAAAATACACATTTACAGGAAAGCAAATAAATGTTCTTGAAAACAGATGATAGAAAGGAAAATAATACAGTCTAATCTTCCATGAGACAATATCTTGCCTCCTAGCTAAGCTCAGAGAGAACTTGATACCTGATTATCTCTCATCTGCCACACAAAGCTAACTGAAATACAGGCTCTGTTCTTACCACGAAGGTTCCTGAAGACAAAAGGCTCCTGTTGTAAATAAATCTCTGAATTTATAGCCTAAGGCTGGAACCCTCTGACTAGGTTATTTTTAAACCCACCAAACATGTTAAATTCTATAACAAGTTTGTGTTCAATTGTTCCAGTCAGCTTAAAATCTATGTGTGTCCAATTAAGTCAGTTCTGCACCCAGTTTTCATTCAAATGCTCAATCACCTTAAAGTGTGTGTGTGTGTGTGTGTGTGTGCACATGCGTGTATGTGTACGTATGTGCATATGTGTGTGTCCACCTCAGACATTCTCTGAGATTTATCACCCTGTGTAGAGGCATTGCATGCTAGTGATATAGAATTGCCAGTGTTTTTCCCTTTTTGTTAGCATGACAGGCATAAACACTCCGGCGAGAATATGAAGAACAGAAAATATTTTCACTAATATAAGCAATTAACTAATCAGTTTCCATTTCTGTCTTATCATTCCTGTCCCACATACCAAAGTCAAAAAAGTGGCATGCTCCCATTTATAAAGCCTTTTAAGATTTTTTCATTGCTCTTTATAAATTCCAAAGGGCTCTTACTTTACTCCTCAAGATATTGCAGTACCAGAAATCCTCATAGAAAGCCCCTGTTTATGTTTCTGAAATTGAAGCTGCTGTAAAGGTGCTCCTAGAGGGGGGCCCAAGGCATGGATTATTTCCCTGATGAATTTTATCAGGACTGCTTTCCAGTCCTTGGTCCACATTTACATTCTACTCTCTTGGATTCCTATATGTGGAAGTCTCTCCCTACTTCCATGACTCAGGCCCTGATCACCCTACTTCTCAAACCAGGAGAATACCTTCATATGGCTGCTAACTACCATACCATCTCATTATTGAATACCAAAGCAAAATTCTTGGTCAAAGTCCTAGCCTGAAGACTAGAAACAGTTATTCCTCATATCATTATCAATAGCCAGACAGGTTTTATAAAAGTAGGAAGCACATGGATAATATTAGAGTGGGCATTGACATGATTTGGGCTGCCTTTATTCACTCCTGCCCTGCACTACTTATAAATATTGATACCAAGAAGGCTTTTAACTTGGTAGAATAGGACTACCTATACAAAGCTATGCAGGGTATGGGATTTGGGAGTAGCTTTACTGATTGGCTTTGCATTCTGTATGCAGGCTGTACCTCAAGGATACTTATTAATAAGTTGAATTCCCCTGAGATTATTCTGTATAAAAGCATGAGGCAAGGTTTCCCACTATCCCCACTGCTATTCTTTCTTGGGATGGAACCCTATCTCTGTAAAATCTGACACTCCTATGCCATCAGGGGCATACCATGTAGAGGAACCATTGTTAAAACCCTAGCCTATGCAGATGATCTGCTGCTTTCAGTTTCACACCCAGTCACCACCATCACTGAAATTCTGAATACTCTTAATCAGTTCAAATTTTGTTCCAGACTTAAAGTTAATTAGGACAAAATTAAGGTACCTCCATTAAACTCCCATAGCACTGAGGATCAAATCCATAACTTTGGGTTAAAATGGGCCCTGACACAGCTGTCATATTTCGGAATCAACCTATCCACCAATCTTAAGCAGTTACCAGACCTCAACCAACCTCATCTTGTCTGCCTTACAGACTGACTTTTGTTGGCAGAAAAAAAAAACTATGCCTTACCTTTAATGATAAAATTGCTGCCTATGAGATTATGGCATTCCCCAGGATACTCTTCTATCTGAACAGCTTACCTGTCACAATCCCTAAGACTAAACTCCAGTATTTTGAAAACCTCTTTCTAGCTTACCTATGGAAGGGGAAAAAGCCTTGATTCAGCATTAGTAAGTTACAGACACTGTACAATCAAGGAGGCTGAACTCTTTCCTGGCCTTGGGCCTATCATCAGGCTGCAGGGATCAGGTTGAACTTACATTGGTTGGCTCCATTTGACACTCAAGCTCCTGCTTGGTTCCCATTAGAAGCTATGCAGGAGGGCCTAACCCCGATGGGTGGTGAGGTCCTCTAAGCACGGTATAAGAACTGCTATGACTTCCTCACTTGTGCAGCAGTTTGCTAGGCAGGCCTAGACTGCTTTGGTTAAAAGTCAAAAATGGAAAGACCACAATTGTGGCTTCTGAGAGTCTCTTTGGTACAACCCCCCCAACCATACAATAAATGACTTCCTTCTGGGCCTCTAAAGGGATAATGGTCCTAAGGCATCTTCAGGATCCATTCACTGGGGTCCTAGATACCTTTTAAAACTTAGCCAATAGGTATAGCCTTCCCAGGTCAGACTTCTAGAAATACCTCTAGTTGAGCCACACCATTATCTCATTAACCCACCTGGCCTCGGTGACCCCCTGTCATGCTTTTCCCAACCCACATTTTACTTTGGTTACAGGTGCCATCGAGACTTAAGGGCAAAATCTATGACTATCTGTTGCAGCCACACTGCCCCACTTTGCTGCAGCACAAAGGGGCCTAGGAAACTGATTATGCACCACCATTTCTGAAGATGTTTGGGTGGCATTCCCGAGCAGGACACATACAGAACTCAAAGATATGAGGTACAAGTTGATCTGAAAGAAGATTCTGCATAGGTGGTATCACACTCAAGCAGTTCTCAAAAGAACTGTCCCTCTTACTCATCGATACCTGCTGGAGCTGCCACCAGGAACTGGGTGCTCTGATGCACATATTGTGATCCTGCTCTTTAATTACTCCCTTCTAGGACAGTGTGTGACATGCCTGTTGAAGGTCACAGGAGTAGTGCTTCCACCAGACCCTCTCCTCTGGCTGCTTGGAGCACCATATCAACAGCAATTTCTTCCACCGCCATATGGCTAACTGCGGCTGCCATGTAAGCTACACATCAGATTTTGTTGTAGTGGAGAGTGGTCTCACCCCCTTCTTTGACAGAATGGATTAGTACCTTAGCAAAACTAGCAAAGCATGAGTGCCTAGCACACATTGCCACCCATAAAATATACAATTTTCGTAAGATCTGGGACCCCTTTTTACAGCTGCAGTGGGTGGAGCCTGCAGACGTTTTGCATGAACAAAAGAAGTGATGTCATGTTTTCTGTCCGTGGAACTGACTGAAGGTGTAAATAGTATCCTCTGCCTTACCCTCCTCCAAGAAATGTTTTCAACCCTCAAATAAATACACTTTCATGTTAGTTAATTGTTGCAGGGCACTATTTTCTTTCTTAAATGGGAGGTACAAGAACTGGAACCTGAGTAGTGGGAGGCAGCATTAGTTTTTTGGGGTGGAGTAAGATCCACCCCCACCTCCACCTGAGAAGCTCCTAAAATCTACCCCCACCTTTTTTTTGGTTCATGTGGGAGGGGCATGAGGTGGATCTATCATGTTGGAACAACTGACTATCAGAGCTGCCTGGGGAAGTAATTAAGGAGTGCCTGCAATTGCTTCTAGGCATCCCCCCACACACACACACACATAGACTTCATGATTTTTTTTTTTACTTTAAGCATGTCAATATTTGGCTCTAACAGTATGAGCAAGTTGGGCATAAAAATAAAATAGAAAAAAAAGGATCAAGCAGGTGCCTTTCCCTTTGTCAGATACATGCAGACAGAAGGTCACAAATCCTGCATGACAAGTTCATTATATGGATGTTTTTCATGTAAAACAGAAATTTTGTTAATGACATGTCTGTAGCATCATTTGTAGCCAGTAAACTATTATTTACATAGGTACTGTAAACGACAGAAATCCAGTCTTGATAAATTTGTGTTTTTAGCAGTTCTGTAAGATTTATGTCTCTCTGACGTAAGAGTGCATAGCACAGACACGAAAGGGTTTCTGTAATTGATTGTTGTTTGCATAAGAAGTGGGCATGACAGTGGCATGCAAGAGTGAAGTCTAAATTATTTCTTGGCTATTCTGGGATCTGAAGTTTAACAGTAATGTGTGAAGAGAATAAAGTCTTTTGTTTTGTGCATTTGAATAGGTTTAGTGCTTTGAAGTTAAAAGATATAAATATAACTATATATATATATATATATATATACACACACACACATAGTGTCATGGCACCTGAAAAGGAAGGAGATACTGCTAAAATAAATGCTATTCTGGTGATTTATTTATTTATGTGTAAGATTTTAAGTGTAGTTATGCCTAGGTCATAGACACATATGCTATAAAAAGTACATTTAGGGATGGATGTATTAGTCAAAGCTTGTAGTATCAAAATAAAGCAAGAAAAATAATATAGTGTTTTTTTTTCTTTCAATTATTTAACCAGGAATGGTACACTAAGCTGAATGCTTGTTTACAGGGGCAACCTGGGAGCACATGGAAGTTAAGTGACTTGCTCAGGGTTACCCAGTATGCAAGTGGGGGCTGTGGGATTCAAACCCAGATCTCCAGATTTGCAGCTCAAAATCTTAAACCACTGCGCTATACTACCTCCCTAGTTATGGCAGTCATCTGTTTTATGCTCCATGATGTTGGTGTAGTAAACAGCAATACATTGCACAGCTGTTGTAAAATGTCAATAAGTAGGTCATGCAACAGATGTGCTGAGCAGTTACTGAAGCAAGGAATGTATTTAGGATAGTAAAATATTCCTGACAAATGTGTGACATTTGCATCTCAATTTCAAGGAGGTCCTTATGGGGTGTCACTGTACAATATAAAGTAGTTTTCAAGTTGTCTTAGTAATTGCTTTCTACTACCACTGTCACTAAATTTAAATTATTATATGAAGGAAATTAAGTTTATGTAACTGTCTGTAAACGTATTAAAAACATTTACTTGTCCTTATAATATAATGCATTAAATGCTGTTGCTAGGTTAAGAAGTCACATAACAGCAATAGAGATTAAAACAATCTGATGCATAGGAATTTGAAAAAAAGTATACATTAGCAGGAGCAGTGTCATGACTTCACCAATTTTTTTATAGTTTCACTCTAGATTTTCAACATTACCATTTTTTTACACCTCCTCACAAACAGTACAGCTGTCATTTTTTACATCCTGTTCAAAATGTGTTTTTGCACCTGTGGTGCCAAATGGCACAGTCGCTGTGCAAAATCACCTCTTGGCTAATGAACTGATAGTGTCACTGTTCATGCAGTGGGGTCACAAAAAGCCCATGCTGAAAACTTGGAGTGAAAATACCAAGAAACGCCCAGGGCATTAGGGTTTTTGACCATAACACCCTGCCCTGTAGGGACTGACATGCATCAGGGGTGTGACTTGGGATCGTCAACAGTAATGCTCATGCCATTCCACCCCATCCCCACCCTGCAGCCAGAGACAGGTATCAAGATGTGCCTATGACTCTTTAGTCCCAAAGTTCGCTCCATTCTCTTATACTGTACCTATTGCAGCATATTTCCTTATGGAATGGGGTGAGTGTAAAGTTTGAACACCCCGAGGCACACCTCGGCACATGTCTGTGTCTGCAGGGTAGGGTGAGGTGAAATGGCATGAGCATTATGGACAACGACCCAAAGGCACACCCCAATGCCTGTCCATGTCTATGGAATGGGGGTGGGGTTGGCAGCACTTCAATACTTCACTGCCATTCCTATTCTGCCTGTCTGTGTGTGTGTGTGTGTGTCTCTCTCTCTCTCGCTCTCTCTCTCTCTCTCTCTCTATATATATATATATATATATATATATATATGTCTATGTAATTATCCATCTTTCTATCAATTGCATGTATTGCTATTTTTACCTATTTCTAAAACAAACTTCCATATCCCATTTGCCTGCACTATGAGTGCATACTTATGAAACTGTGCATATTTGTACTCCACTTCTGCATAGACCGCATACTTTCCTAATATTCCCATTATCACATGCATAACTATCTTGCCCTTATCAAAAGTGACCCCCTCTGAAAATTACTATCACATTTTCTCTGCTAAGAGTCCATCATTACACCTGACTTTCTGACATCAACACATTGCTTAAATATAACGTACATCACCTCATGGACAAAAACCCTGCTTCTTTAAAAAAATAAAACTGTGTAAATAATCCCAAGGCTGAACATATGACAACCATTACTTTTTAATGTACTGCCATCTTCTGTACCATCATGGGGATTTGCATATGTTTCTCATGATGCTTTGCATTATTGGGGTATGTGCAATTGTGTTTTCTTTAAAATTTGGCTGTCCAGCCAGTATCATCCATGATAACACATGCATCATTGGCATTTGCTCTGGGGTTCTTTTGCTTTCTATTCCTTCCATTAAAATGTACATCTCCGTATATTTTCCTAATAATGTGCATGCCTTCCTTAGAACAGAAACTAAAACTAATCTTACTACTTACAAATCATTATGTTGTTTCTCCATACCTCCTTAACAATTCCACACAACTTCTTTAACTTCATTATGCAGCCGTGGGGGATCTGACAAGACTTTGTTGGACATGGTGCAGCTTTCTAACTGGAGTATATATTAAGTCACATAATGACCATTGTTTTAATGAATTTTATTGGTTAGCTTATGACAGCCTAATGTTTCCCATTATCTCTTAAGTCATTTTGCAATAGACTTGATACATGGTATTTTTTGTACTGGTTAATTTTGTTTCTACAGTTAATTGACATAGACTATGAATTGCACAGAATGAGCCAGTCATTTATAGTGAAGTCATTGTATTAGTCCAGTTGTATGTTTAGTCTGGAGAATGCATCTTAATCCTTATGTCCTCTAAATATGTAACTGTAATGTAGCTGCATATTGTATACATCGTTCAATAAAAACAAAAAGAAAGACCCACATGGAGGGGCTAGAATGAGTGATTGTATTCTGGTAAACACTTCTCCTATAGCCAGTTAACTACAACTCTGATTGGCAGTAGGCAGTGGCTGTGTTGAAAAAAAGGGGAAAAATGAAAAAAAAAAATTCCATCCTTGGATAATAAAATATTGTGAAGGACAGTATACTGCATCTCCCTAAATGGAATTTCTTTTTATTTGCTTTTATGTTCCTTGGTGGGTTTTTTTCGGTGGTGGGGGTTATTAGTTCAAAACTGAGCTATGGCAGTCTTAGTGGGTTATGGCAACATCACAGACCCTCACACACAGCAATCCACAGAAGTGGTTTGCTATCACCACATCTGATAAGAAAGTTAAAGAGATAACTATTCATTGCTGACTGCAAGGCTTTTATTTACCCCCATCCCTTCAAGTGTAATCTTTTTTTACCCAGTGTCAATTACTTTATTGAGCTCTAAAGTGGTTCTGCAAGATTTTCAAAAGCAAATCAAATTCATGGGGCATGATACAAAGCTGAACTGAATTACCAATGGACCACGTCTCTCGCCCTTTTGCACAATAAATGTCATGGTTGGCAATGTAAATGTTAATATTTTCTAAATGATGAAAATAAATAGTTTTATTTCATTAAGAGCAATTGCATTAAAATGCATGTGCATTTCTTTTCACTGCAGAAGCAATTTCAAGTCTTGTTTGAGTATTCTCTTATAAATGATGCTGTCTAATAGCTTCACATACAAGTCAGGGCTGCAGTAAATGTATAATTAGTCATTCTAGATAGCTCCAGGCAGTCAGAGATGAGTCATTCGTAAAGTAGATAAATATCAAGTCTTCTTTGCCAGAGCAAATATTTAATTCTTAATGCCATGCAGTTTGGTGTTTATTAATGGTGAGCAAACTATAATCAAGAAGAGAACCACTCAAAGCATGTGTATGAGTCATAATTAAAAGTCATTCAACAAAAATTCAATTGACACTTTCAACAAAAGTTACTTAAGGAGACATGGTCATGTTCTGGGCCCCTTTTTGGCTCATTATAATTGACAGTACAGTCTTTAATATCAAGACTGGAGACTGGATTTTCATAGATTTGCATCATGGTCTTAGTGCAATTGCACTACTTATGACAAAACTGTTAGACCGCAGAAAAGGTGGTGTAATGTTCTGCTGCAAGTGCCGCAATTTGTGCATAAAAATTTACACGTAGGTCACAACAATGATGCTTGCAGGAGATTGGTGCAACTGCATCAAAACATTTAAAAGTTGCCCGCAAATGTTTTGGCACATTTGACATGATACATGTTGTGCCTGAAATTAGGAAGTGCACTTGCATCATGTGTTTGGGAAAATCAAGCACAGGACAGTTTCATACTGTGCCTGCTACCCCTATTCCTCTCCCCAGGAGCCGGATCAGTTTCTGTTTCAGTAAATAGTTACGTTAATTTAGGTGGTGGACATTTATTTGAATGACTCCTAAAATGTTCATATCCTTAGAGAAAACTGTGCATCTTTACAAGAAATAGAACATTCCCAGCCTCCCATGCACAGGTAAATAGTTGGCAATGTTATTAAAGATTGCTTTTGTCTAATTACATGGCAGCCGCAACAGGCCAACAATGCTATGTTCTCTCTTAGAAACATAGGAAGCATCAGCAGAAAAGGACTGAAACACCCATCTAGTTTGCCCTATTTTTCCTAACATTACACCCTAGACCTTATGTGGTCAGAGGTGTACTCCCCTCCTCTGTTGCCTCTAGTATTAATACCAGTGTGCCTATCCCACACATGTTTGAAGCTCCCCACTGTTTTTGCCCCCACCACCCCTTCTGGCAGACTGGTCCTGGCATCTATCACAATTTCTGTGAAGAAATATTTCCTCATATTCCTCCTAAAGTTCCTCCCTCAAGTTTCATAGCATGCTCACCATGTACTGGTGCTCCTCCTCCTTTAAAAGAGGCCCCCCCTGCACTTTGCTCAACCCCGTGAGGTTCTTACTGGTCTTTCTGGTCTCTTACTATCTTCTGTTCCAGGGAGTAATACTGAGCTCCAGAATTCTCTCTTTTTGCATGACTTCTCATGCAACCCCTTCACCATTTTAGTAGCTCTCCTCTGGAATACCTCTACCCTGTTGATGTTCCTACAGAGGTACAGCCTCCAGAACTGGATGCAGTATTCCAGGTGGGGCCTCACCAGTGAGTGATACAGAGGCAACACCACCACCATTTTCCTCCAGCATTCCCCCTACCTGTGCATCCCAATATCCAGCTTATGTTGCCACCTGCCCTGTCACACTACCCTGCCACTTTAAGATCATCAGATAAATCACCCACAGAACTATCTCTTGCTTGGTAACTGTAAGTACCTCCCCCCATCTTATACACAGTCTCTATGTTACCTCACCAGGTGTATGACTTTACACTTTTCATTGAAACCCAGCTACCACTCCCTAGACCACTTCTCTAGATTGCACCAGATGCTTTTGCATTCTCTCCACACCCTCCCGGGTGTTCTTGTCCACCCTGTTACAAATTTTTGTGTGATCTGCAGAGATACATACCTTCCCTCCAGTTCCTCAGCAATATTACCTATGAAGACAAAGAAGAGGACAAGAACCAGTACAAATCCCTGTGGTACTCCACTGGTCATGCTCCCAACCTCTGAATGACTGCACTTTACCACCACCTTCTGCCTCCTATCTTTTAACCAGTTTGATACTTAGTATACCACATTCTCCCCCACTCCCAGGCTGCTGAGTTTCTTCATCAGCCTCCTGTGTGATACAGTGTCAAAGACCTTACTGAATCCAGGTAGGCCACATTTACTGCCCTCCTCTTATTCACTTCTCTAATTACCCAGTCAAAGAACTCTATGAGATTTGTTTGACATGACCTCCTCCTATGAAGCTGTGCCGCCAGTGGTCCTGCAGTCCATATATCTTCAGGTACTCCATCAGTTGTCTTACCTTCAGCAGGGACCCCATTAACTTCCCTACTACTAATGTGAGACTGGTCTGTAATTGCTGGCCTCCTCCCTGCTGCCACTCTTGTGCACAGGGACCACATCAGTCATCTTGCATTCCTCTAGAACCCTCATCTCCAATGAGGTGCTAAACAGTGTAGCCAGAGTGCCGGCTAGCACTGTGCTCAGTTCATTAAGCATCCCTGGGCCCAATCGCCTTGTTTTCCTTTAGGGCTTCTAACTCCAAGCAGACTCTCTCTTCCATAAATGAACATGTATCCACCCACTTTCTGCTGGTGCCCACTAATGCATGTCAGTCCTTCACCCCCATTCCACTGTGAATACTGAGCAAAAGTATTCATTTAAAATTTTAGCTTGCGGCCCACCGGCTCAGCGGTTGGATTTCCGCTTGCGACGCCAGCGACTCGGGTTCAGGAACAAGTTCCGGTGGATGGAGGGCCAGCCAGGGGGAGACAACTTGAGTGTCCCATGACTGCTCATTGTCTCAAGGGAGGGAGGAGGGCTATGAAAAACCGGTGTTGGGTGACCGCTGGTGGAGACCAGGGGTAGGGCAACACAATGGGTTCCACTGCTGGGCGGTACGTGGCAGACGTCGGCTAATGCCTTGATGTTTAGATGTCACACACCTAGGGAAAAACCAGTAAATACCACTCACTGGCCACCATATGATGGCTCTCTGTCCCTGAATGCCTCCAGTGCCTTCCTGGGGCCTGCTTCTCTGTGGCAGCATCCCCGGGCCCTAAGTAGAGAGTGTGCTGGGGTCATCCCCTCTCCCCGGTGCCTTCACCCTTGGAGGAGGGGGACCCGCCCGGTGAAAGGGATATGCCGGGATATCCCTGGGATCAGCTGTGATTCATGGAGTTAGAGGAGGGCTGGGTTAGGACAATGGGGCTAGCGGGGGACCTGTGGAGCCTGAAGGAATGGGGGCCAGTGAGTATGAGGAGGGCGAAAAAAAGAATATACAAAAAAAAAAAATTATTTTTAAATGGTCGTCCTCTGCACAGCACCCTTCACCTAGTTTCCTAATCTTCATTGTACCACACCTTGTCTTCTTGTCCAAATATCAAGGCATTAGCCTCTAGCTCCTGTGACTGCCTTGACTAATGATTCTTCCCTCATGGCTGTTTTTACTGTTTTTCACCCTCTCCTTCTGCTCCTTTCTTGACAAAGGCATCTGAGTACCTCTAACTACTCTAAGTCTGCTCCCCTCCCCATATCTCCTCCTACCCTTCCCACCTTGACCATTCCTCCAATGTTTTGTTTTTTTCCTGTGATGTACTGTATTATACTGGCTTATTGAAACCTTTATAATTTGCTGACCATTCTATGTAACATGTCTTGTTTGTTTGTACATTGATGATGTGGAACCTTTGTAAAAGAGCCATTGGCTCAAAGGTAATAATTCCTAGAACAATAAACTAAACTAAACATTCACATACTTGGAAAAAAATCTTATCCCCATTTTTGATCTCATAGGCAACCATTTCCTCCATTCGAGACTTTTTTGTTCTTATCCTCCATCCTGTCTCCTTTTGTTTCTCTAGATATATTTCCCTGTTCACCTTGGTTTGGGTCTCTCAGCACTTTCTGAAATTTTTTTTCTCCCTTATTGCCTTAGCCACCTCCCTTGAGAACCACAGGAGCCTTTTTCTCCTCTCACCCTTGCTTATTACCTTTAAACAGCCTCCTGTTATCTTAGTTATTCTCTCCCTTATTCTATTCCACTGTCCCTCAACCACCCCCCAGTTATTCTGCCCTTCAAGGCATTTCCTAAGGCAATTTCCCATTTCTCTAAACTCTGTTTGCCTGAATTTCAGGACCATTGTCTTAGTGTGGTTGTTCTCTGCCCAATGCATATGCCAAACCATAGTGTATGATGATCCCCTGAATACAGGGGACTACCCACTGTTACATCTGTTATGTTGTCCTTGATTGTAAGTACCAGATCTGGCACTGTCCCATCTGCAGTCAGATCTGTAACCATCTGCTTGAGAAATGTCCTTTGCATGGAGTCCAAGATGTCCATGTTCCTGGTTGTAGCCACAGATAGGATGTTACAGTCCATATCCAGCAGATTAAAGTCACCCACAATTACTACTTCGTATGACAGGGTTGAAAAAGGCCCTTCCCTATTTGTTATGCAGAAAGAGTTTCAATGCAAGGGTCTGTTCAATCCTCCTCTTTTGTGTCTCTTCTCCGTCTGGTTGAGTAACCAAATTTTCTTGTGAGACCTAGGAACTGACCACTCTGACGATTTCGCAATTCTTTGCCTCTTGCTATCTCTCTGCCTTCCCTTGCTATTTTGTCTTTTCTTCCCCCTTGCATATCTGCGATTATAAAAATATATGTGAATCTTTATGGGGAAATATCACTGATACTGGGATCACTTTGTTTAAAACTGTATATAGTTGTACAGTTGAAATGATTACAAAAAGCTATTTGGAACTCAAGGGGTTAACCTGAGAAGCTGGTTTTCAAACTCTCTCAGATGCTGGCAACAAGAGGTCAGTTCTGGGTCACAATGTTATTTTTGCTGCCCCCGCTGAAACTGACAAGAATACTGTGTGAGAAGCAGAATGTTCTCTTAACGAGCTCCATGCAAAGACTTGTTATAAAAAGAGCTGCAGTGTTTTACATGAGGGAGAGACAGAGACTGAGATACTGAGATTGGAAATTGTGAAGAAAAACTCAGAAGTAGGACTCTGCTTTCTATGTTTGTACAGCCATTGTTAATGATGTAGTTATACTGACCAATTTTCTATTTTCATTTTGCTATTATTAATAATAAAATGCTATTTGAGAATTTTGAAACTACTCCTGGTTTATCTATGCTTCCTGACCTGTGCCTCAATGACACTTCCCCTTTGCTTGCCATTTTGCCTATGGCCTCACCCCAAACTCTGCCCAGTTTCTCTCCATTGTTACATGAGGTTCCTGCACCCTTATTGGTACCCCCAGAGGGGTACACTGTAGACAGCTAGCACTTAGGTGTATGTTATACTAACATATTGGGCTAAGGGCATCTACCGTACAAGAGTAGATGTCAGGATATGTATGCATATTATTGTTACACACTTTGCTTTCTAATATATATATATATTTCTATATATATATATTTCTTATGTATTTCTTGCTTACAAGATGCTAGGACATCTGTGTCTTTGTAATGATTATGATACATAAGCCGGCATTGCCACCTTTTGGTGATTTGTATTGCAACACTGATTTATGTAAAATTGTATAATGTTATCTTGAACCATGGAACCACCTCTAATTTAGCCAATAGGGCTAATCTCTCTAACTAGAAATGTTTCTATCTTACAGTAACCATAGTAATTATCATAGGTATATAATGAGAGACATTACGTCTTATACCTCAGAGACCCCAAGAGACACAGAGACACCTCGAGGTATAGGGAATGCTTAGCATTGGCTCCCGGTTCATATTGGTAAGAACTGCTTTGGGCGACTGTGATTTATCCCTTTTGGTAGTAATAAACAAGTTTATTACTCTTATGCAACGTATCTGTGATTCCTTGCATTCCCAATATTGCCAGGAACCTGAGAGTGAGGTTTAGACCTCCTGCCAATTGGTGACTGCATGCAGGCAATATTTGGTGTTTGCAAAGTTTCACTTGTTGCTTACAATTTTTCTCTACCCTATGAGGACTGTAGATGTGCATTCCCGCATCACCTCTCCTGTTCTATGACCATTTTGTAATAACTTGCAAAGTCTGGCTGCTTTCTGGGTGTGGTTGATGCTGACTCGACCCGCTCTACAGCAGTTTTGAATTGCAGTCTTACAAGTGTACAGTAGCCCAACTGTGTATAAAGTGCTCCTGCTGTGGATTGATACACAGCATGCCTTTTTCACGGTTTGATTCTTCGTTCCTCCCACACAATGACCACCGTATCAAATATCTGTGCAGAACTGAGACTCAGTGTCTCGAACTTCCTTGCCTCCCATGGAGGATGGGCTGGCTTCATGTGGGACACCAGTCAATCTGAAAACCCTGTACTGGGGATTTCAACTCAGTACTCAGAGACACGACAAACAGCCAATAAGTGCCGAGCTAAGGGGCTGCTGGTCATCGCTCTCTATGCTGCTCTGGAAGCCTTCAAAGCAAGGTTTTGAACCCCTGAACTGCAGATCTCATCTCTTAAACAGGAGATGAGGATGCAGGAAATGGAATGTGTGAGACAAGAACAGCATTTGGAGTCTGAACTCCAAACTCTGAGAAATGAAAAGGATTCACTTTTGCATCATTCTGCTGAGGCAGGTGAACAGGAAATTTGTATGTTGAAGCAGAAGTGTGAAAATTTGAGACAGGATAAGGGACAGGCTTTGCATATGATTGACTTGCTAAGTAGAATTAATGAACAGTTAACTGATGAATTGGGAGAGTTACAGGATGAGCTGAATCAGGTATGTAATGACTTAGAAGTGGTTACTAGGTACAATCGCGAATTTAGCGCCGCATATAGAGTGTTGCAGAAACAAATGCAAGATAAGCTTTATGTGAATGTTGCAAATGTGAGTCATGCAGACTGTGAATCCAAAATGGTGAAACTGTGCCATCAGTGAGAGGTTCTGGCTGGACATGTTAAGGCGATGGGAGACATAGCCCCTGCCTTAACTACGTCATCTGAAGGGGAGGTCTCAGATGATGACATCTCTCAGTACAATGCCCAGTCTCACCCCTACTATGGCCCAGAGACCCCACCCCACCATCCACAACATGGCGGATCCCCTTTACACCCACACCATGTCATACATCCTTGACGTCATGACGCACATCATGGGTGATGCCAACATGGTGACCCCCATGATGGGGGGGAGCAGGCCCAGGCCTAGTCCCAACTGCACTGCTGGTAGCCATTATTAATATGGAAGACAGGCAGGAGATAGAGAAAATGATAGATAATGTGGTAAATAGCGTGCCTATTCCGGAGAGGAATAAGCGGATTTTAAAAGGCCAAACTAGGCAGCTTATTCATGAAACTGGCACTCAGGAGGGCATCGTCCACTCCACGGCAGAGGCTGTAGCCTGAGAAGTCCTGGATGGCACCTGAGGCAACCTACCTCCACCTGATCGGCTCAATAATCCCCTGCAAATGGCCTACTCTGTTCAGCAAATAGCTGACAGTATTGGTCGGATGAGCCCATCCGACAGCCTCAGCTGCCAGTTGGAAAAGGTGATTGCTAAATGTGAAATGCTTAGTCTCACTGCAGACTACCAGGTCCAGATCTTATGCCAGACCATCGATCCTGGACTATGGGCCAAACTCCCAGATGCCATCCATCAAGATGGCACTGCCACCTTTGATGAGGTTGCAGCTGAACTCATTTCTGCACACAGCCCAGGTGTAGTAAGAGTGATCCTTGCATACCCTGTAAAACAGAATGCAAAGGAAAGTCCAGCGACTTACCACCAAGATTCTGGATGGCCTACCAAGCAGGAAAGCACTTTACACAAGAAGCTGTGAATGTAGATCTTATTGAATATAAGACCTTGTTTCTTAGGAACATGATCCCTGCAGTAGAAGAAAAGGTAGAGCCAACCACTTACCCCACCACAGAAAGGTTTGCCGACATCCTTCGGAAAACCGAGAGAGTTTATCAAATCTACATCCATAATCTGGGCTCTGGTTCCAAGAAGGTAGCCACCATGGAGCCTATCCCAGAGGCCACGATGCACTACATGGTAGAGAGGCAGGCCCAACACAAACAGCCCCTCCCCACAGACAACCAACACCCCAGCAGGCCCAACAACCACAACAGCAGCAGCAGCAACAATGGAGTAGGAACTGGAATTGTCACAAGTATAAGAAACACCACAAGAATAACAAGGGTGAACAGCAACAGAGACCAAGCCCTTTATATAGGGAGATAGCTGAAGAGAATAGGAAGTTCAGAGAGCTCCTGGGGCAAGTGTATTCTGTGGCGGATGCTGTTCCTGCTCAGACCCTTGCAGCCATACAACTGGGAATACAGGCCTTGACAGGCCAGGGAGACACCGGAAGTATAGCCTTCAGGCCCATACTGGCCTGAACCCAGAAGCACCTCCCTATATAGCATCAGTGCAGCATGGTGAAGTGGTTTACAGGAGCCAGGCCCAACCTCTCCATGCTTCCTCTAGTACAGATTGGTAATTACAGGCCCCAGTCCATATTGTAAACAAACTGGTCTTGGATACAAATGGAAGGCCCTGCACTGAGACCATGGTCGGGGGCCACCTACTTACAGTGTTATTGGATACAGGCATGGCTGGTCCACCAGATAGAGGACCTACATGTCAGGCATAGATGGTACTAGGTTACTTGCATACTGTTCTCTACTGTTACCTGTAGAGTTGGGACACCTGAAGGCCTCTCACACTTCCCAATTAATAGTATTGCACGATCACCCTAGTATAATTGGAATTGACTTCCTTGCACCACACGGCTGTGTGGTGGATCTAGTTAATATGCTATTGATACAGATTCAGGGCCAATATCATACCATCATGATCCCTGACTCACACGTGGTGGCAACAGTATCTGCCAATAACAAAGAGTATGACGTCATAGATTTGTTTAAAAACCATGAGCTTTTCCCAAAGCTCCTCCCCATTCTCCAAAGACATTTGGAGGCATTTGCTATCAACAAGCATGACTGTGCAGAATGCACACTGTCATCAAAGTGCCAGGCCTAGCACTTGAGAGGCAAAGGCAATATCCTTTTCCACCTGAGGTCTTGCCTTCTCTTATGGAAACAATAAAATCACTCCTCAAACAAAGTGTAATCAGAACATGTGTCTCTACTGCAAACTCCCCAGTGTGGCCTGTGAAGAAACCCACAGGTGCCTAGAGACTTACTATTGACTACAAGAGACTGAACCAGGTCACTCCCAGTTGTGTCCCAACTGTGGCATCAGCACCTGATGTGTTGCGACTTCTGACTCCTGACCAAAAATGGTTCAGCGCCCTGGATCTCTCCAATGGTTTCTGGTCATTGCCATTGGCCCTTAAGAGTCAATATAAGTTTGCCTTCACCTTTGAAGGTAGACAGTACATGTGAACCTGCTTACCACGGGGATTCTATAACAGCCTTTCCTTGTTCCGCCTCCACATGATGGACACCCTTGAGGGTTTCTCTACCCCCCAGTGTCTCTTGCAATATGTGGATGATCTGTTGTTGGCAACAGCCACGCAGGAACAACACTTGGATCTCTTGGACAATCTACCAACACTCATTCAGAGAGCAGGCCTCAAATGTAATCCAGCAAAAGCACAACTATGTCAGAAAGAGATACTCTTTCTGGGCCTGAGAATAACTGATCAAGGCCGAAGTCCTACCTGGAAGAAGATACAAGGATAGCAAGACTTGCCATTGCCCACCACTCTTCAGAGGTTTCTAGGTATGGTAACTTATTCCAGAGACTTTATTTGTGATTTTGCTCAGAAGACTGCTCCTCTGTATGAGTTACCGAAAAAGGAAATACCCTGGAATTGGGGCCCCATTAACACCCAGGCTGTAATGTCACTGAAACAGGCCTTGGCCTCGGCTTCAGCTCTGGTCAACCCAAATTCAGCATTGCCATTCCATCTGGAGTATGCCACCTCTGACATAGCTATGTCAGCAGTGCTGGCCCAGAAGGTTCATGGCACCCTGAGGCCCATTTCATATGCATCACAGCTCTTGACCCCAGTGGAACAGAAGCATAGCCTTTGTGAAAAGAACCTTCTGGCTACTTCCTGGGCTGTCAAGCACTTCTTGTATATCATTGGGTACTCTCCACTGATCATTAACACCAACCACACCCCAACTACCTTTCTGCTATTAGACAAAGTGAAGAACAGGACAGTCTCAAACACCAGGCTGACATACTGGTCACTTCCTCTCCAGGATAGAGACATACAGGTTCATCTAACCAAAATGCCATCCATGCTGGCACATGGACTCCTTTTCCAAGGAGAACCCCATGACTGTACACTGCAACCACCTGCTCTGCCAGATCCAGGTCCTTTTCTCCCTGCCACCCCACAATTGCTGGAAAACACCTCATTGTACCGTATTTTCACAGATAGTTCAGCTTCCTATTATCAGGGAGAACAGATTGCAGGGATGGGTATCTTAGTGATTTACCCTTACAGTGACACTGTAAAAATTTCTAAGCATTGCAGGGTTGCATCATCACAGTATGCTGAGATGGCAGCAGTGGCCTATGCCCTCAAATTCATCCAGCATGGGGCAGAGGATACCATAATTTTCACAGACTCTAACTGGGTTAGTTGTTCATTTACAGAATGACTTCCTTTCTGGCAGAAGAACTCCTTCCTCTCCTCTAATGGCAGTCCAGTGAAACATAAGGAACTGGTAATATACATACACTCACTGGCACAAAGGTTTGCACACAAATTCTATGTACACAAGGTTAAAGCTCATTCCATACATGACCCCTATGATGCCTTCAATGACACAGCAGACACCCTTGCAAAGGAAGGGGCCCGAGGGGGGGACACCTGGATGATGGACCATCCAGAGGCCAGAGTGGCTGTACACATTGCAGCAGTCAGGAAGAAACCCGAACCCTTTCCCCCTTGGACTTGTTGGCACCCCAGCATACTGACTCTGAACTCAAAGAAGTGTTTAGATTCCTTGACAAGAGTACCGAAGAAACCATACCCACTCATAACCCCTACCGGAGGCATGAAGGTAAATTACGCTTGTCCCCAGATGACAAGCTCATCTGGTATCAACAAGATGACACCCCCACCAAACTGTGGGTGGTGCCCAGACACCTTAGGTCTGCATTTTTGCATCAAGTGCATGACACCCCCACTGTTGGACACCAAGGAGTGGAAAATACCCTCCAAAGGCTCAAGACCACCACCTGGTGGCCTGGTGTCACCAAAGATGTCAAACAGTACATAGACAACTGCCTTGTTTGTGCACAAAATAATCCCATCCCCACCAAACAAAATGCCAAACTCCTACCACAAAGACATTCTGGCCCTTGGCATGCCATACAGATTGATTTTATTGGTCCACTGACCAATACCAGCAGAAACAACAAGTATGCTCTTGTGGTAACTGATCTTTTCTCTAAGTGGGTTGAGGCTTTCCCCACTAAGACATGTACTGCCAAAACCACTTCCAAAATCCTGGTGGAACAGATTTTCTCCAGGTGGGGCCTACCTCTCAAGGTAGACTCTGACAAAGGAATCAGTTTTACAGGTGAGTTGATGAAAGAAGCACTTGAACTCCTTGGAGTTCACTAGAAGTTCCACATACCCTACCATCCACAATCTTCAGGTCAAGTAGAAAGAGCCAACAGATGGATTAAGCAAATGCTTTCCAAATTCATTGAGGACAATCCCAAGACCTGGGATTCCCTGTTACCATAACTCCTTATGGCAATTGGGGCACACCCTCTGCCACCACGCAGCTCACACCTTTTGAGGTGGTGACTGCAGACAGATGAGATTACCTGAAAACCTGTTGTTTGACCTGCATACTCCCACAGCAGACCATGTGTCTGTAGACCAATATGTGGAAAAACTCAGACAAGACCTCATATACACACACACACTTGTATGCTGCCAACTGCATGGGCAAGGCCCAGCAACAGTCCAAAATACAGTTTGACAAACATGCACAAGAAGTGGATTGGCAAGTTGGAGATCAGGTAATGGTTCTCAGATTTGCACATCCCACACGCTCCTTCTCTAATAAGTGGGAAGGCCCCTACCCCATTGTCAACAAGCTCAGTCCAGCAGTCTATCAGATTAGACTCTTGCACAACAATAAACTGACGGACAAATGGTTACATACAAACCAGCTGAAACTGTATAAAGGAGTATAATTATTTTACCTCACCCATTGGGCAGAATAGTATTAACCTACTAATGTTTGGTTTTCCTTTTCAGATACACTGATAAGATGGCTATCTCATTCCATGTTCTCCTCATCTCAGGAGTTATCACCTGCATCCAAGGCATGGTAAAGCACCTCCTTCCTCACCTTGATTCTCCAGCATCTTCCCCAGAAGGAGTTTTCATCAATATACCTGACAATTTGATTACTGTCCAGGAAGGTTCCGATGCCTACCTCACTGCCTCAGATGTTGCTCCTGATAATTCAACTCTACAAATTGAGTGGCAAACCACATCGCAAGGACAAATTCTCCCTGTGGCCAAGCTTTCCAAAGGAACTTTCCATGGTTAGTCCAAAGCTAAATTATCCCCTAATGGTTCTCTGTCCTTGCTTCAAACTGCTCTTAGACATTCTGGTTTATACAATATCACTGCCTTAATAGATCCCTCATATTGTAATTCTTTGTCTAAGGACTCTGCCAGAAAATTTTGTGCTGTACACAACATGGCCTCTGTAGCCATGTATCTTTCTGTGTTACCCCCTACTGATAAACAGCTTTTGGAATGTCCAAAACTTACCCCTGATCTTCGTAGTGGTCTAACAGCCACTGCCTTACCTGGTACATTTATTAACAACTTACAATTTATGCATATACCTGTTTTGTTTAACTTGACTTACTGGAATATGAAAGAATTTGGTATGTGTCATACTACTAATACTTCAGCATTTTATAGCACTCTATTGTTTGATAGTTTAGCAGTTTTTCAAACTCGTACTCAAGACCCTATTGCTGGGGTACATAGCACTGAGCATAGGGGCAATTTCAGGAGAAAACCTAATTTTGATAATCAAAGTCATAAACATAATACACATGAAGTTGACAGTTCTGATGTCACTGGTGCAACAGTCACTGTCACGGGTCTTTTTGGTACAGCTATGTCTATCTGGAATAAAGCAGACATTGCTGCTATCAAATCTCATTCAGATAAATTCCATACTGGTTTGGTTAATGATATTTTACCCCCATTATTGCATGGTGTGGATGGTCTTAGGAAGAGAGATACACTGTATGTAATATGCATGACATTGCTAAGGCATTTACAGATTCTAAAGATAAGATTAACACACTCATCACACAGAACAACAAAGAAGCAGATAAACAATACATTGCCCGTGAGATCCTGTGCTCAGCCTATGGCTCATACATTATCACTACCATCAATAATCTCTTCCGTAATCTAGAATCAGGAAGAATCCCTGACATCATACATGGCAGACGTATTTCTAAATGGTATTGTCCACGATGTAAAACCCCTAGCTGTATTGCTATGTGCATGCAACAGACCTTAACCATTCCACTTTCTACTGCTAGAAACCTGGGTTTTGTGACCAGATACCCTAACACTGGTCCATGTTTTACTTCTAAGAAATGTTCTATTAAAGACACAATGTTTGTTTCTTTTACTGTCTCTTTACCACGTTTTGATACCACTACAGCTTTAGTCGACAAACTTGCTTCTGTTCACTCCATTGGGCACCTTGATGACAATATCTACAGAGAACACCTGGACTTGCCTCATCTACTGGTCTTCCGTCCTATCCTGGATGCCTGGGTCACTCTGCATATGGACTGCTGCACTAAGAAGGGCTACATTTTCCTGTGTCGATGTGATGTATTTGATGTTATTAAACCTGTATGTGGTTATTCTACCCGACAGTATCGATTGGTCCTTTTCCATGGACGATGACATCAGCACTAATGACACAGACTTTTCGGACTCAACAGTGACTCCAGACAAACTTTATCAATCTTATGAGAGGAGGTTCATCACCTGTCAACATGGATTTCCAAGACCAGCTACACCAGCCCAGTACAGTTGCAAAAGTGAAGATTGCCTACTGTTAAAATGCTATATAATTCTGACGGTGAATACTGCATCATCACCAATCTTAAGTCGTATGTGTATGGTTCACAGACATGTGTTATTGATATGCTAATTTTTGTTTCATCCTGCATTAAAAATCAGTTATTGGACATACCGTTATCACCCCTGTCCCCCTTATGGACACTGACATCATTGATGGTAACCCTGATTATCTGCTCACCCTTTCTGAGTATTTATCATATTTTAATGCACACATTGATCCCCTCACACTGACATTAAAATCACTTTTAGAGAGAGAAAAGACGCCCACCTCATACACATCAGCAATAATATAACTAAGGCTAATGAAGCAATTCTTTCCCTTATCAATGATGGTGATATGAATAATGCACTTAATAACACTTGGTTAGAGATTACATTTAAAGGTTTTGTTATTATACAAGCATTTTTGATATTTGTCTTGATCATTATGCTTTGCTGCCTACGGCACACACTGAGTCAACACAGTGAGTACCTGGAGTTCCTTTATAAGGCTCACACTTTGGGTCTGTAAATGGCCCCTGCTCCCTGTCCATTTCCCTATTTTGCTGTGTTGCTTTTGGAGGCAACGGGGGGGGGGAATGTTACATGAGGTCCCTGCACCCTTATTGGTACCCCCATAGGTACACTGTAGACAGCTAGCACTTAAGTGTATATTATACTAACATACAGGGCTAAGGGCATTTACCATACAAGAGTAGATGTCAGGATATGTATGCATATTATTGTTATACACTTTGCTTTATATATATATATATATATATATATATATATATATTTCTTATGTATTTCTTGCTTACAAGATGCTAGGACATCTGTGCCGTTGTAATGATTATGATATATAAGTCTGCATTGCCACCTTTTGGTGATTTGTACTACTACAGTACACTGATTTATGTAAGAATTGTACTCTTGTTTCACAAAGCGATGACTGCTACAAAATTGTATAATGTTATCTTGGACTGTGGAGCCACCTCTAATTTAGCCAATAGGGCTCATCTGTGTAACTAGAAATGTTTCTATCTTACAGTAACCATAGTAATTATCATAGGAATATAATGAGAGAAATGGCATCTTATACCTCGGAGACCCCAAGAGACACAGGGACACCTCAAGCTATAGGGAATGTTTAGCATTAGCTCCCAGTTCGTATTGGTAAGAACTGCTTAGGGCAACTGTGATTTATCCCTTTTGGTAGTAATAAACAAGTTTATTACTCTTATGCAATGTGTCTGTGATTCCTTGCATTTCCAATATTGCCAAGAACCTGAGAGTGAGGTTTAGACCTCCTGACACCATGTATTCATGGCATGTACACCATCCCCACATGTATAAAGGCCCTGAACCCTGTTTCTAACCCAAATCAAGGAACTTCAAGCCCATCCATTTCCCTATGTCCTTGTATCACTGTGGCATTTATACCTTCCCTTACATATAAAACAACCCCCTTCCTCCCCACCCTATCCTTTCAAAACATGTTGTAACCCAGAAAGGCACCTTCCAGCTGTGGTTGTCAGTGTACCGTGATTTTATCATGGCCACCAGCTCCAGGTCCACTTCTGCAGTGGTAGCCTCAAGGTCAATAATTTGATTTTCTAGGCTCCTTGCATTGGCATGCATGGCTCTCCACTCCTTTCGCCCTCCCTCAGCCTACTTTGCCCTTCATTTCAGAGTCCATCCATCACCCTACCCTTATCAGTGGTACTGTTCTTCATCTTTTCCTCCCTCTGCCCACCCTCCCTAGTATTTTTCCCAGCCTCAGTTCTGCATCTTGGCCTCCTGTCTCTTTCCCTTCACGACCATACTCCCCACTATCCCTGGGAATTTATTTCTCTTGGGCTTTTCATCACTGCTTCTCTATTATCGGGGGGGGCATTTATTGCTTCCCTCTTTTCTTCTGGCTTCCCCCTTGTTTAGTTTATATGCCCACTGAGGTAGCATTTAAACCTTCACCCAAGACTGCCATTCCCCTCCTGGATGAACAGAGGCCATTCCATTTGCGCAGGCCTTTAGCCCTCCAGGTAGGACCACAGTCTAAACAAAGCCAAACCCCTTTTTCATGCACCATACCTTCAACCATTTGTTGAAGACCATGGTGCATTGTTTCTTGATATATATGTATAGTTAGGGCTGAGTTCCCCATTTAATGTTAAAGTGTGAAATTTTGCATCTTAATAACTTTGTCACCGTATGACAGATTTGCCTGAGATTTGGCAGGCACGGAGCAGTACCATAGCTCTCTGGATCTGCCAGTTTCGTAATGGTCAGCTATATGGTTGCGGAGTTATAAAGCGACATTCCATAGTGTATTTAAGCTTTTTGGTGCATTCTTTGCTCGTGCCTACCGGTTGCACGGTTTGGCGACCAGTCCTAAAACTTCAGGAATCATGTGGCCGGGTTCCCTTATGTGCCTTTTGAAGATTTTGTTAAAAAATATTAAACGGTTCAAAAGTTATTCAAAAAACAAGTTTCCCATCATAGTCAATGGGAAAAGTTAACAAAAAGTTCAACAGCGTTGCAAATGCAGTTTTTAGTGATGCAAATGACCCCTGTAGTGTCATGAGTCAGCCATTTATTTTTCAGTTAGTGGTCACAGAAATGCTTGGCATTTAAATTTGGGACCCTCTATGGACAAAATTCTGTTTGTGTTCACCTAGTCGGACCTTGAGGATGCTAGCCATATCTTTTTTGGGGGGTTAAACACCCCAAAAATGTTTTTGAAATTTTTGTAAACTGTAGTGTCACAAAGCAGTATCATACTTGTGACACTTTTGTGATTTTTTTTTGAGAGAGTGTCGTGATTTGTGACACTACTTTGCAACACTATAGCCAAAATAACAGGAATTCTTTGCCACCCTGCTGCAAAAGAACAGTTGGGTATTTTGGGCTGAAATTTGGAGGGAAGAAAGCCAGCATCCCACAGATGTGCCTTTTCATGGTTTGATGACAAAATATTACAGGGATGAAAAGTTATGGTACTCCAAAGTTGCCACTTTTTTCCATAGACTAACATTACAAGTCCGCCGCACCTTTCGGGCCCATATCTCTGAAACGCTTTGAGATACGGACTTTTTGTCAGAGAAATGCTAACCCCCCCACTAGGGAGGTAAGTGCAAAACTAGCCAGGAAAGTCATAATTTATATAAAAATTTTAATTTTTTTTCCACGTCGTACAGTTCCTGAGATATTAGCAATTTAGTATTCCAAGTGCTCATTTTCTGCTCTGAGGCCCACTATTATGCATGCATTCTTTGTATTCACTGTGTTTCTTTATGCAGCTGTTGGTGAAAAAAAGGGTGTGTGCTTTCGCTACTGTCACAGTTAGCATTCCCACTTGCATTTCCATAACCGTTTGCATTAGCGTTCCCGTCTACGCCACTGTGTGTGTTACCTATAGTGTTTTCGATTGCGCTTGCTTTTGCGTTACTGTTACCATTTGCATTTCCATTACTGTTTCTCTTTGCATTTAATTTTGCATCACCCTGTGCATTACCATTTGCGTTTGCGTACACGCTTGCATTTGCATTTCTATTTGCGTTACCATTCCCGTGTATGCCACCGTGTGCATTACCCTTTGTGTTTTTGTTTGCACTTGCATTTGCATTACTGTTAACATTTGCATTCCTATTACTGTTTTTGTTTGTGTTTCATTTTGCATCACCATGTGCATTACCATTTGCATTTGCGTACGCACTTCCATTTACATTTGCGTTTCCTTTGGCGTCATCATTGTTGTTACCGTTAGCATTTGTGTTTCCTATTATGGGTACCATGACCATGCACATTACCTGTTGTGTTTCTGTATGCACTTGCATTTCCATTTCCAATTGCATTACCATTACCGTCTACGCCATCGTGTGCATTACCCTTTGCACTTGCGTTTGCGTAACTGTTAACATTTGCATTTCCATTACTATTTTTGTTTGTGTTTCCTTTTGCATCACCTTGTGCAATTTCATTTGCATTTGCGTGCCTGCTTCCATTTTCATTTGCATTTCTGTTTGTGTTTCCTTTGGTGTCATTGTTGCTGTTACTGTAAGTGTCTGCATTTCCAATTATGTTACCATGCCCGTGTGCATTATGGTTTGAGTTTCCATACATGCTTGCATTTGCATTTCTGTTTTCATTAACGTTTGCACTTGTGCTTGTATTACCGTTTGCGTTACTGTTTACGTTTGTGTCACCATGTGAGTTAGCGTTTGCACTTGCATTTGCGTTGCCATTACTTCACTATTTATAGTGCACATTCTCAAAAAGAAGGGAAATTCATGGCAAAAAAACTCAGTTTAATGCATCAGTTAGGGTTGTTCCACAGCAACAAAAGCGAGGAAATTCGATGTTAGGATTCCCCTTACCCCCACCCCAGTCTGCCCCACCAACGGGCATTGGGGTGTGCATTTGAGGCCATCGATCTAACTCTCACCCCATTCTCTATACTACACCACCTCAGCTTGTTTGCACATGGGATGGGGTGAGAGTTAGGACCGATGACCCCAAAGCACACCCTGATGCCTGCTGGTGGGGGTGTGGTGCAATTGGGTGGGAACCCTAACATCGAATTTCCTTTTTGTTGCTGTGGAACAACCTTAACTGATGCATTAAACAGAGTTTTTTGACATATATATATTCATGGCAAAAAGTTTAATTTAATGCATCAGTTAGGGTTAAAGCAACAAAAGTGGGGAAATGAGACATTAGGGTTGAGCCCCTAACCCCACCACAAACCCCCACCCTCCACATACCAACAGCTGTTGGAATGTGCCATGGGATCAGGAGTCCCAAATCTTACCACATTCCACGTGTGAACATGTTTAACATGCTACAGTAAAGGAGAATGGGGTGAGAGTTAGACCTGATGACCACATGGCACATCCCGGCATCTATTGGTCTGTGGAGGATGGAGGAGTGGGATGGTGGGGGTTAGGGGCTCAATCCTAATGTCTCACCTCCACATTTTTGTCACTTTAACCCAAACAGATGCATTAAACAAAGTTTTTGGGAATAAATACATATATATATATATATATATATATATATATATATATATATATATATATTCATGTCAAAAACTCCATTAATGCATCAGTTAGGGTTGTTTCCACAGTGACAAAAGTGTGGAAATGCTTTGTTAGGGTTAGCAGACCCTGTCCCCCAACCCCACCATCCTCCACAGACCAACAGATGCCAAGGTGTATCACAGGTGTACCACAGGGTCATGTGGCCATGTTTAAAATTTGGGGTCAAAATCTCAAAAAAATGGCAAAGTTATGCATCAATATCGAAACCCCCTTTGAAATACATTGAACCACATTTATCTTAGTTTCTAATATTGCAGTCGCTGATTCCAGCAGCAAGACGTGTCTTTGATCGGAGAGTGGGTCTTGAACCTGGGTCCTATTCAGATGAGTGAGGGTGTGTGGGGGTGTACTGGAGTATGTGGGGTGGTCAGTACTGAGTGGGAGGTGGGGGTGGGGGGACTGATGTGTGAGGGACTGTTTTTTTACAGGTACAAAAAAAACAGCATTGAGGGACTGTTTTCTTTTCTTCAGGGTTTGGCCACATTGGGAGGATGGGGGGTGCCACTAGACACCAGGGAATTAAAAAAATGAAAATGGGAATCGCAATTGATGGGTGGAGGGTGCCACTAAAATCTGAACATAAAACGTATTTGTTTTATCAAGCTTTCTCTATATGTTTCTAAATTTGTATTATTGTTATTCTTGTTTATTCTGTATTTTATTGTACAGTGCCTTGATAATTGAAAGGCGCTTAAAAAATAAATGTTACCTTACCTTACTTACTAGACACCATGGAAGGATAGAATGGTGATCGGTGGGTGGAGGGGGTTGCCACTAGACACCAGGGAAAGCCATAACAGTGATCAGATGGTGGCTGGAGAAACCACTACACTATGGAAAAGTATTTCATAGGGGATCAGGGAGGGGGAAGGGACCACTACACTATGGAAAACAATGAAGACAGTCATTGGAGGTGGGGGGATGCCACTAGACACCAGGGACTACAATAAAATAATGGACTGCTATCGGTGAGTGCCACTAGACACTAGGGAATACAAATCAAACAAGGAGAATGGTGAGCAATAGGTGGGGTGCCACTAGACACCAGGGAACAAAATAACGGGGAGGGTAATGGGAGAGTGGTGGGGTTCCACTAGACAACAGGGAATATCTATTTTTTTATTGAGGGATGCACTGATCAGCAGGTGAGGGTGCCACTAGACACCAGGGCAAGGGGGGGCTCACAAGACACAGTGCAGCTGGCATCATGAGTTCAGCTGTGGCTGCAGAAGTCAGGAAAATTCCCTGTTCTCATACAGAGAACGTGGGGGAAGAGCTCCTCTCACTAATCTGGGCAACCGGGATTTTGGGTGCACAGAAAAAGTATGTCTGGCCCTAATTCTGAAAAACAAACATCAGAATCTAGCTAAATGGGGTCTGTTTAGCTATGTTTTGGTGTGTTAGATATTTAAAATGACATTTGTATGTTTTCCATATTTTTTAGTTCATGAAATAAATCAACAAGATGGCGGCTCATGAAAAATGATTTTTTTCTGGTAAAAAAAGATTGGTCCCTCACAAAAAATAATCCTTTTTCTTGAGGCCAAATCCTTTCTCGAACTTTCTCGCTCTATCCTGGAGAGTGAGCTTCCCTTTGAAAACAAATGGAACTTAAAAATTTAATAACTTTGCAACAGATTAATATTTTTTTCACCAAACAAATGCATGGCAGTTCTTTTACCCAAGCTGTTTCTACAATAAAAAATTCACACTGTCTGGGAACAAGGTGATGAGGAAAAAACTGCAAAAAGTGGCAACTTTTAAGGTTTTTGCATTATCCAGATCTCAGAATATGCACATCCAACTGGAACGAAACTTGCCAGGTCATGAGATCTACCCCACAGGACAGTGCATGCCAAATTTTTGCAAATCCATTGATCAGTTGCAAAGTTATTAAAGTGCAGAATTTGAGGTTTAACATTAAACATGCTACTCAACCCTAACTATAGTGGCACTATTGTGCCACTATAGTATATATACACATACATAATCATACACATATACACATGCATATATATATATATATTAGAGGCAAAAAAATCCATTTAATGCATCAGTTAGGGTTGTTCCACAGTGACAAAAGTGAGGAAATTCGGTGTTGGGTTGAAAAACCCTTGGACCCCAGCCCACCCCAACTGGCATTGGGGTGCGCATTGGGGTCGTCACTAACTCTCACCCCATCATGTGTAAAGCAGCAGAAGTATAGGAGAATGGGGTGAGAGTAGGACCGGCACCCCAATCGCGCACCCCAATGCTGTGGGTGGGGCTGGGGTCCAAGGGGTTTTCAACCCTAACACTGAATTCTCACTTTTGTCACTGTGGAACAACCTAACTGATGCATTAAATGGAGTTTTTTGCCTCTAATTTCCCTTTTTTTTGAGAATGATAATGAGAAATAGTGAATGTAATTCAGCAGCGGGAGCGCGGAGCCCTTTGGGTCCTGCGCTCCCGCCACATGATGTCTTGTGACATAGTAAAGATGAACAGCAATGCAAACAGAAGTGCTAATAGTGGTGCACATGATAACGCAAGCGCGAATGAGAACAGAAAGGGGTAATGCACATGGTGGCATAGACGGGAACGGTCCGACACGTGATGTCTTGTCACATAGTAACATGGTGCCCGCAAACGGAAATGTCAATGGGCATGGTGACGCAAAGCGAAACAGAAAGAGAAACAGTACTGTAGACACAAATGGCAAAAAATAACAGAAACGCAAGTGGAAATGAAAACGCAAAGGATAACGCACATGGTGGCGTAGACGTGAACGGTAAGTGAAACAGGTACGGAACCGCAAGCGGAAAGGGCAATGGTAACAGTAATGTAAGTGCACAGGCTGGTTTTCCCCAAAAGCTACATAGAGAAAGACAGTGAGTACAAAGAATGTATGCATCATAATGGGTCTCGGAGCAGAAAATGAGGAGTTGGAATACTAAATAGCTTATATCTCAGGAACCGTACGATGTAGAAAAAAAATGTTAAAGTCATATGATTTATGACTTTCCTGGCTAGATTTGGACTTAGCCCCCACTATGGGGCTAAGACTTTTTTTTGATGAAAAGTCTGTATCTCGCACCGTTTCCGAGATACGGGCCCTGAAACACAAGCGAAGCCGTAATGTTATCCTATGGGAAAAAGAGAAGTTCAGAGTGTCCTTTGGCTCCCTGTAATATTTTTTCACCAAACCACTAAAAGGCACACCTATGGGATGTTGGCTGTCTTCCCTTCAAATTTTAGCCCAAAAGACCAAGCTGTTATGTTGCAGCAGGGCGCCAAAGGATTGCTGCAATGCGTCGGATGCCGTAATGTTATCCTATGGGAAAAAGCGTCAACTTTGGAGTACCGTGACTTTGGCGCCATGTAATATTTTTGCAATGTAACACTGAAAGGCACATCTGTGAGACGTCAGCTGCTTTCTCTCCAAATGTCAAGCCAAAGCACCAAACCGTTCTTTTGCAGCAGGGTGCCAAAGAATTGCTGTCATTTTCCCACAGCATAGAAAAGTGCTGTCGCAATTTACGAAAGCTTTCACAAAAATTTGCGACACTTTTGTGAGTGCGACACTACTTTGCGAAAGTACTTTTCCCAGAAATTTGAAAAACATATTTCTGGGGTGTTTTACCCCAAAATAAAGACATGGCTAGCATCCTCAGGGCCCGACTAGGTGAATACAAAAAGAATTAGGTTGCTAGAGGGTCCCAATTTTAAATGCCAATCATTTTTCTGATCACTAACTGAAAACAAAATGGCGGATTTGCGACAGTAAAAGGGCCATTTGCGAAAGTAAAAATGCATTTGCAACACTGTCAAACTTTTTGTTAACTTTTCCCATTGACTTATAATGGGAAATTGTTTTTTGAATAGCTTTTGAACCGTTTAATATTTTTTCACGAAATCTTCAAAAGGCACATCAGGGACCCTGGCCTCATGTTCCCTGAAGAGTTTGGGCCAGTCACACAAATCGTGCGACCTGTAGGCATGACTGTAGAATTCCAGAAAAAGCATAAACGCACACGCAGGTCACGCTTAATAACTCCGCAGCCGTGTATCTGACTGGTACGTAACTTGACAGATCCCAAGGCATATGGGTCTTGATTGTGTATTCCAAATTTCAGGCAAATCCTTCAAACGGTTGCAAAGTTATTAAGGTGCAAAATTTTGGGTTTAACATGTAAATGGCTCCTCAACCCTAATCATGGTAGCACTACCGTATACCATAATATATATATATATATATATATATATATATATATATATATATATATATATTTAGAAAATGGCAAAGAACATTCTTCTTATCTGATTGGCTGGCAGGCTCCCAGAGCTGGGCAATTATTTTTCGATAGATGCCCTCCGAAAAACAAGTACCAGCTACTGCCAGTTTCAGTTTTAAAAATCTTTAACCGCCATATTTTTCCCTTGCTAAGCAAGAGACCGAGCGGTAGGGCCCAACCCTTGAGCAGTCAAACCGCCACTCCCCACACAAAAAGTTCCAAGAAAAAAATAAACACAGAACAAAAAAGCAACCCATCTTCTTCTCCCCAGACAGAAAACTGCACCCAACGGAAATATTGAAAAAGCTCCCGTCCCGACTTCCGATCTCCACGCTCAGAAACACTCTGACCTGGCTGCCCGACTCTATCTAACGGGCACTATTCATAGACATCCCACTCCTGCCCTACTCACTGTGCTTCAAACTGTGACAGAAAACATTTACCTACTAGCCTAAAGAGCTGCCATGTTATGTCACTTGCTACAGTCTTGCGAATTTTTTTTAAACGCCACCCGATTCTTGCACTGTCCCACACTACTGTGATGTCCTAGCATAGAATTACAACTCCCATCAAACTGTGGGGCACAAATCAACATCAGTCAAACAAGCTCCACTAATCAACAGCACCCTCTATTGGACACTGCGGCACAACACAGGAAATACTTCACAAAAAAAAAAAATTTGTTTTATTCTATTTTTAAAATGTATCTTAATCTTCTTAATTATTCTATTGTATTGAAAATACTACGTCAGCCATCTTCTAAGCATAATAATACCCTCCAGGGTGGGCATTATTGGGAAATACTGGACCTTAAAGGGGCTATAAGGCCCTCCGCCTGCAGCGTCGGGCCTCATTACGCCCCTGAGCAGTCTGGTATTTCCAAATAATGCCCACCCTGTTGGGTATTATTAACATACACACACACACACACACACACACACACACACACACATATACATGTACATATTTAGAAGGGAAGAAGACCAGTGGTGCATTGAGTTGTTTCGTCCTTCTAGCTCAGTGGGACTATCCTGTCACCTCATTTTGTTCAAAGTCCTTGTTCGACCGTGAAGGTTTCGTAGATACATAACTATTCATGGACAGAAAGATTCATGGCCCATCCAGTCTGCTCCATTTCTACCTAGGCACTGACCAGTCTAGCACTGGTTCGGCATTAGTGGATCATCATCCCATAGTTCCACTTGAATTAACCCCCCTTCCTATTAGTTCCAACTCCTTGACATCATTTTCAGCAGTCCCATGTGTCTACTCCAACCCTTCCTGAAACTGGCCACAGTCTTTAGATTGCCTCCCTCTCCATTAAGAGGCATTTTTTTCAAATCTCTCTGAAATCTCCCCTCTACCAGCTTATAGTTGTGGCTCCTTATGAGGGACCCCTCACTGAACCTAAACAGTTGCTATCTGTCCACTTTCTTTATACCCTTCAAGGACTTGAATACTTCAATCATATCTCTCCTCTCCTCTCCTCTCTCTCTCTCTCTCTCTCTCTTTCTCTCTCTCCCCTGGCCCCCAATGAATACATACTGTGATTGGCCAGTCTTTCCTCGAAAGTCTGCCCCTGCTGACTGTAAATCATCGTAGTGCCCTTGTTTGGATCAGATCCATGTGGTCCTTGTCCTTTTTCAGGTGAGAGTTCCAGAACTGCGCATGTTATTCCAGGTATGGCCTCACCAAGGACCTGTAAAGGGGCAGGATCACCTCCTTCCATCTACTTGAGAAGGCTCTGCCTACACTATGCATATCAGAATACTGCTAGCCTTCCCATATGCCTTGTTGCACTGGACTGAGGTTTTGAAGCTGTCACTAATTATATCCCGACGATCCTTTTCTTTTTTTTTTTTTGCTTTTCCAGAAGCCCCCAATTGGCCACTCCTTCAAGCCACCAAGGCCCACCGCCATCACATGCTCCATTGCCATCTACCACCCCTTCATTGCCGTGACCACAGGTAACCCACCATAACCCTTCGATAGGTGGGCCCCTCCCCTGTAGGGGAACCAGGGAGGAGAAATGCCCACAGGTGTGTAATATGTATCCCAGACACTGCAGGGTCAGCACAGACTCTCTCAGGCTACGGTGGCAATGGAGACCAATTTCCTGGTCGATCGAGGGTGGATTTTCTGCTTTTCTCCTGACCTGCCCACCCTCTCCCACAATGGGACAGTCACAGTGGCGTTGTGGGGTCAGGGGCAATCAGCACCATGTCAAGGCCACACACCCTGAAGAATGCCTCCCCAAGCCACCTCCCGGGATAGACAAACAGCGGTCCAAAGCCCACCAACCCTCCCAGGAGGGAAACATCTAATGGACGCTCTAAACTCGCTCCCCACCGGACTCCTCTCATGACACCAAGGCTCAGGATGTAAACCTGGGTTGCCAGCATGCCGAGCAAACATCTTTTCTTAGCACCACGGAGCTGACTGATCATTCTCTTTGATGTCTGTGTCAGTGGAACACCCCCCACGAATATTTAGTCCCCAGATTCCCCCTCCCAAAAAGCATAACCTTGCACTTTTTGGCATTCAATTACAGTTCCCAAATTTTGAAGTACCTTTCCTGTGTCCCCAGGTTCCCTTCTCCAGTGTTGCAAATAAATGCAATCAAGTACACTGGGCCATAAACTGACCCCTGTGGGACCCCACCAATAACCCCCTTGACCTCAGAGTATGTGCCATTTATTATTGCCCTGTGGATTCTCCCCCCTAGACAATTCCCCATCCATATAGTAATTTTATCCCTTACACCTAAGTCCCCCAGTTTATTTACCAGCCTTTTGCAGGGCACATAGTTGAAGACCTTCCTGAAATACAGATACAGGATTACCATCACTTGCCCTTGTCCAATGCCTGTGTCTTGGCATTCATAAATCAAGGTTCATTTGACAGGACATCCCTTTTACAAAGTCATTTTGCTTGCCATATTGGAGTCCTTGATTATAGTCTCAAGTAATTTCCCAACTGTGGAATCAGGCTTACCAGTGTATAATTCCCTGGGACCCCCATCCCCACTCATGCAGGTGGACTGTGTCTATTACTCTTCAGTCCCTTGGAACCATGTCCATCTCAATTAAGCACTTGAATAGCCTCTAGTTGTGTAGCTGAGCCTGGCCCAACTCTTTGATAACCCATGGGTGTAAACCATCTGGCCCATGGGCTTATCCACTTGTAACCCTTTCAGCCACATACGCATCCATTCCTCTATGATTCTACTCATTCCAAATTTGTTCCCTGCCCTACCTGGATACTGCACACTAGCAGAGGTCTACCTCCACGATTATGAAGAGCAAGCAGAAATGTTAATTTAGAATATCAGCTTTCTGCAGGCATGCCTCACCTTTTGTTAGCCTCTCTGTATAGCCCTGTTTTTCTCCTTTCCCTGGTGTAATTAAAGAAGGCCTTGTCATTTATCCTCATGCCTCCTGCAAAGTTATTATAGCATCAGCTGATAACACATGCTCTGAAGAAAAAAGAAGAATCAGTATTTATATTGTTACTTTCCTACAGATGTATCCAAAAGCACTTTACAAGCAACTAGAGACTGGTAGTGACTGGAAATGCATAATGGCAGCCATTTCACACAACAACACCTACACACAGCTGGGAAAATGGCATGAACTGGCTCTGGCAGTCTATTCAAAGTGCTCACCACTAGTGCTCTGAAGTAGTTCTTTCTGAAGTTTCCATTGAATCTTCCTCCCTTCAGTGACATTGAGTGCCTCCTTGTTTTTCACCTTTCTGCAGTACTTGGTCTGATGGTGTTGTCCTGTTCAGACACTTGAACTCTGTGATCATGTTTCCTCTGAGTCTTCCCCTTACTATGAAAAACAGTACCAGTTCTGTCAGCTGGTCCTCATAGCCCATGTTCTCCAAACCATCAACTAATTTGGTTGCTCACCTCTGTACCCTGTCTTTCAGTGCAATATCCTTCCATAGATATGGAGACAAGAAATGCACACTGTATGTAAGATGGGGCCTGACCAAAGATCTGTATAATGGCATTACTGTATAACATGCCTAAAGTTTCTTGCATAGTTTCTCCCCATGCACGCCATGATTTTGTTTGACTTTTTAGCTGCTGTCTCACACTATTGCTCCTTCTTAAACTGTTGCTGATCAGTACTCATAAATCCTTTTGCTTGATTTCAGTAATCTCCATGTCATTTGGGTACTGTTTGACATCATGTTCTTTTTTCCTAAATGCAATGCTATGCATTGCTCAGTGTTAGAGTTCATTATTCGTTTTGCTGCCATTTCCCAAATTGTCTAGATATTTTTGCATTTCAAACATCTCCTGTTGTAATGTAACTACTGCTCCTATCTTTGTGTCACCAGAAAACTTGCTGATAACAGCTACAGGTACGTACCTCCAGATCACTCATGGATATATTGAACAATGCAGGCCCCAGAATAACCCCTATCAAACTCCACTGGACTCATGTTTCCATGTTGATTGATTACCGGATGTCTACTATCCTGCATCCAGTTTTGAACCAATTTTAGCACCTCCTGTAGTTATACCTAGGTTCTCTAGTGCATGAAATAGCCTCCAGTGAGAAACACTGTGAAATGCTTTGCTGAATTCTAGATATACAATATTCACAGACGTCTCCACATCCAATTCCATTATGACATGATTTCCCCTTATTGGATCTATACTGGACCTCAGAACCCAAGTTGTTGTTTTCTAAGCATTTGACTATTTTGTTTCTAATGACTGTCTCCAGCAGGCTCCTTGGTATTGGCAACAAGCTCACCAGCCTATAGTTCCCTGGTTCTGCCATGAAGTCTTTTTTAAAACACTGGTACCAAATGGATCCTCTCCAGTAATTAGATACAGTACATGTGCAGTACTGATAATGCCTTGGTTATCTCCTTTAGAATTTTTGAATGCATTCCACCAGGCCCAGTTGTCTTTTTTACATTTACCATCATTAGTATATATTTTTTTAACTTCTTCTGGTGTCACATACATTTCTTGTAGAGTGTCCTTTTCATCCCCCTGGAATAACATTTCTATGACATATATTAAATAATTTCTTTCCTCTGTGAATACTCCGGCTAAGTACACATTAAAGCACTCTGTCATCTGTCTATAATTTGTAAGTATGCCATCCCTGTCCTAATCCTTAAGTGGATCAAGTCTTTTTTTACTTCTCATTTATGTATTTGAATATTTTTTTATTATTATTGGTTTTGGCCTCAAGGGATAGTTGTTCCTCTACTGGTTGTTTTGCGACTCTGATTTTACGTTTGCTGTCTATGAGCTTGTCTCTCTGGGTCTGTCTGTTTTTATTAGTTCCATGCACATTACTCTTCCTGTACACATACTGTCCTGCCCTACTGTTGCTTACACTATGTCTGTATAGCAGAAAGCATCAAGTTAGTTTCCATATGTTAAACAACACTGAAGATAAAAATATTCACTTCCATTTATACAGCACTGGATTTAAAGAAGGGACTTGACACCTTCTTGGTTATCAGAGGAATTACAGGTTACAACCATTGAGAATATTGTGAGGGGGGAGACTTGATAGGCAAAACCTCCTTCTAGCCTAACAAATGTAATCTTTCATTCAGAGACTTCTGAAGATTAGCTTCTTTTGGCCCTTTATGATAAGGTTTGTGATATTTCTGGGTTGAGCCTGAAAACAATCATTGCTATGGCTAGTGCACTTACCAGGTAAACAAAAACTAAATAAAAATTTTTATTTGAAAATTGGGTGACCTAGGTCTTGGGTCAGAATCTATTAGCCGGGTCTCAACTTACTTATCTAATTGTACACAGCCTTTAAAATTTGGTGGTGTACTTTCTGCTGTTAAGATGTTACTTGTGGAGCTCCACAAGGATACATACTCAGTCCACTTCTATTTTCAGTTTTTCTTGATGACTTGCCTTACATATGTGTAGACTCTGAAATAGGGACTGGAAAACTGGTCCTTTATTGCATCCAGACCCCTACAGACTGGGCAGACTCAGCTCAGTCTGCAGAAAGAACTCCTTTTGAAGTTCACCTTGAGTGCTGAAGTTAGCCTGGTTCAGATGTTGTGGCCTGGTCTGATAGTGAGGTGACAGGCAGAACAGGTAGCTGATGAGTGAAGAATATCAGTGGGCAAAACACGAGATGTGCATGGATCATTGCAGGGGTACAAGTGGATTTATTGAAAGCATTGCAGGCAATGCTTTGAGGTTGTACATTAAATGTACATACAGAGGGTTGGAGTGATCTCACTTCCTGCTGGAAGTGGAATGTGGGTAGGCACAGCAGAGTACCAAGTCTGACTGACAAAAAATCTGATGAACAGCTACTAAAAAAAACTGTAGTTTTTTTGCGTTTGTTTGTTTGGAAGGGGGGAGCCAGTAAAGAACACAAAACTGAAAGTAAGACTTGCCAGGGGAAAATCTAAAAAATTGATCGAATTACACAGAGTAACTGGCTACAAGTCATTCAGCAGGCTGGCAGTGAATGAGAGAAAACTTTGTGACTATGTTTGGGCTGCAGTATGTCACCACCAAGGGGTAACTACAATCTTCAACATGGATCTAGTGAAAGGTATGAAACAGGATTGACATCTAAGCCAGCAAATGATGCCTCTCTCTTACCACATGTCCATCCCCTTAAGCATGCGGGAAGCTCAATTTCATTGCACATTGCCATGTACAGTACTGTCTACATTCATGAATTTAGAAGATTATGGACTCTGAAAATCACCATAGTAGTGACAGACACATGTTTTATTATACTGCAGTGGGTCTGTGGATTGTGGTCAAGAAAAAGGCGTCATCCCTCCACTAAGGTGAACATGAGTGAGGTTATAACATCTCTAATAAAAATTGTTATTGACACAAAATGCTTAATTTTATCTTATGCTGCTATTAGATTTATGATGTATAGGAATTCAGGACATGTATCATCCATGCATTGCAGTACTACTTGCACAAAGTACATGCTATGAGAATAGACATTTTACCACACCAAAAAATCGATTTTCTTGTCATTGTGATTTATGTTAGGGCACAAGCATTGGGCACAGTCAATTTTAGGTTTCATAATGCATATACATATTATTAAGTTAAATTCTCAAATTCTCAGCCTCCAAATTTGAAACATTGGCTTAGACTAATAAAACTCCTATATTGCACAGTATTTGTCATTAAATGAAATGTTTCTAGGGGTGTGGCCTAGCCAGCGAGAAGAACAAATGCTTGAGCCTTAGGCTTCTGGCTGTATTCCCTAAAATATGCTGATGTCCTTTGTAATTTGTGACAAGCAGCACTCACTATCACTTGAACATACCAATCAGATGACCGCTCACCCAATGTCCATGAGAAAACAGGCCAACCGGCAATTTAAAAATGCAAAAGAGGTGGTTGGCAGATAAGAGCCTAGTGATTAAGCAGGCCACAGAAAAGTGGGAGCAGCAGTGCCTATAGCAAGTATCAGCATGACCTGGCAGCCAAACAAGAAAATCACTACTAAATAGCTCGCTGCCCTTTTGTTCAAAATGAAAATAGGACTCAAGGCTGGCTTTAAAATTGTAGGAGCACAGTTGCCCACATTCAACACACAGTGAACAATTTCAGAGCCTCTGTTGTCTGCCATGAGAAATGCATACCGACCCTGAAGTTGTGTTTGGGAACACAGGAGGAGAAGATCTTTGCCATAAGCAATGAGCTGCATATGGCACATGAGCTGATAGCTGAGCAAGAAGAGACTTAAGATAATCATGAGTACTGTGAAAGGTGCAAGAATGTGCGGCTTGTGGAACTCCAGGAGAGGGTGTTAGGGAAGGATCTCATTTTACTTGCAAAGTGACTGCAGGAGGCACTGGCTCTCCCCACCAAAACAGCGATAGAAGTGCAAAGGGCTCACAGATCCCCAGGAAAATGACCAGACCCTTCAGAAAGTCCATGCCACTGTCACATCAGATTTCTTCACTACAAAGACTGGGAGAAAATGCTGCAATCTGGAACAAAACAGGGTCTCATTAAATTCAACAATCCAATAGTCCACATCTTCCAATATTATAATGGGTGGCTACAGATGTGCTGACAGGAGTTCAATGAGGTAAGGAAAAAGCCTGCATCTTAGACATTGGAAAAGTCATCCATTTATATCCTTCCCACATGTAACAGTATTGTAGCAAACCAGGGCAGTATAGCCTAGAGGTTAGAGTAACCAGCTGTGAATGAACTTCGTTCAGCAGACCTAGGTTTGATTCCCCCAACCTCCACTTGCATACTGTGTGACTCTGAGCAAGTCACTTAACCAGCCTAATGCTCCCAGGGCGCCCCTGAAAACAGGCAGTTGTGCCTAGTGGGCCTTACCTGATTAACAAAGAATAAAAAAAAAATAAAAAAAAACAAGACTTTTAGGACAACCCTCAGAAAACAGTTGCTTTACTTCAGCACAAAACAAGGGTTAAAAAGCAGCTTACTTTGGTAAAGCAAAAACAAAACAGAAGACTTTCAGTTTAGCTTGATTCAGCATTCTCATTCACAACAGCACTGTTCTGTCTCTTTCAGACCCAAAAATTCTCCCTTCCTCCTCACAGACCAGGTTAGGGTAGGGTCTATAATAGACCCGATGGTGAACCACAAGCCGCCACCTGGTCTTCTGTCACCAGGTGGGGGCTTTGTAGTTCCACACTGTATACTGTCAGAACAGCGACACAACAACAGTGAACTTCCCACAGCGAAACCCCAACGACGACAGACTTTGCAGCAACAGGGATTCCTCTGCAATTGACTTTGCAACAACAGGGGGGTAGGCACCTAACTCCACTGTCTGTGTGATGTGGAGTTAGATATTTAAAGTAGGGGGTGCAGGGAGTACAGCCCACAGTATGGGGGTGCAGGTGGGCACAGCCCCCCCACATTGCTGCAGTAGAGTGTGGCGGTCAGTGTCGGCATGTTGTAGGTCATTGTCGGGAAGCATTGGTGTCAGCAATGTTGGCGGGATCGTGTCGCTATATGGGACGTAGACAGGATTGCTGTCACTGTGGCTTTGTGGAACTGTTCCACACTGGTCTATGATAGACCCTCCCCTAACCTGGTCTGTGAGGACATAGTGTGATTTATTTGGCATTTTTAACACTTTTTTATAGTCAAAAGCATTTGATTTCTGATTTGTGTAATTTTTCCCACCTTAGATATTCAAATTAGCCATGCTACAATGTGTCCTTTGTTTCTGTCACTTAAACTGACAGTACTGACAGTAGAGGTTAGAGTAACCAGCTGTGAATGAACTTCGGAGGCAGTATAGTGCAGTGGCCTAAGGCTCTGAGCTGCAAATCTGGTGACATCCAGCAGACCAGACCTGGGTTTAAATCCCATAGCTTCCACTTGCATACTGTGTGACCCTGAGCAAGTCACTTAACTTCCTTGTCCTCCCAGGTCGCACCTGGAAACAAGCTCCGGCTTAGTGTGCCTTTCCTGGTTAAACAATTTCCCCTTTCCCTGATAGCCTGATATGATTCCTGGTACAGGACTGAGAACCCCTAATCCAGATTGTCAGCCATTGTTGCTAGGAAAATGCTCAATAATCTCCTTTCATTGACAGAAGTAGAGCTACACACAGTGAGGTGCTTTAAATGAATTATGTTGAAGGTTTTGTTGTACATAATAGTTATTATAAATAACCTTTATAGTAACATCTAGGACATTTTGGGAAACTCGCACACAGGGAAGTTTTTTATTTTTATTTTTATTTTCATTTGCTATGAAATATATTGAACAGTTCAAGCACTGACACAGCACAGGGGAAACTGCTCTCCTGATGGTTTGTTTCTCATGGTTGTTTATCAACCATGAGCATGTCTTAGGAATAACATCACAGAGTTAGATGAGAGGCATTTCTTTAAGCAAGCACTTCAGAGGTATGATTTAACAGAGAATAAGTCGGGACAATCAACAAACTTTTTTTCTTTTTGAAAAGACCTCACTATGGAGTCTGAGAATCACATGGAAGGGTCTCTTCCATCATGTGGTCAACTGGACACACCCCAGTGTGGCTAAACTTACACTATAAAGCAGCCAGCTGTGAAGCACTCCGCTTGCCTGTCACCCTGCACACAGACCAGAGGACGCTGCTTGACTGCCTTCTGGTAAGCTGCCTGCATGTTAATCAAACAGAATGGTCTTTTACTAAGCACTTAAAAATGGGTTGAAACTTCAAACTGTCTTCTCCTACTGGAGTATTTTCATGGGATTTCTTTTTGCTGTGTGGTACTGATTGCACGCTGTTGTTCATACGTGTAGGCAGGAAAGGATTAAGAATTACTAAATGAAGGTAAAAAATAAAAAAAATGACTTTTTTAAACTTTTGGTTTGCATTCCTATGCTGCCCGAATTTCACAAGGATTCAGAAGTTATTATTTTTAATTATTACAAGTGATAGTTAAAAGACTCTGGGCTAGATTCTCAAAGGGCTACAAATGTGCAAGCCCTAGGTGTGCCAAACATGGTGCATGTGGCTTGTGGAATTCCTCTGACTGGCGATTGGGATTCTTGATCCCGTGTGTCAATTGTTGCAAGTGAGACCAGCTTTTTCTGGTCTAGCTTGTGGCAATCCTGGGTACACTTTTTACAGGTCTTCCACCAAATATTTGGCACAAGCTTCCAAAAATTGGGAAAAGTGTTATAAATTTGCCCGGTCTACTGGAATCAGGTGCAGTGCATGGTAAAGTTGTTAGGGCAGCTGTGCCAACAATTGGGGTTGATGCAGGGTTTTGTGCAAGCCCTGCAACAACTTTTAAGTATCCGGACCTTTTTTTTTAACCAGGAAAATATGACTTTCTTAAAAGAGAGCACAAAGTATTAACTTGATGAAGTTTACAACTGACTACTTAAGTTTGCATTTTGCCTCTTTATAGACTGCAGATCTGATAAAGATTTAGAAGTCAGTAAGATAGATAATTGCAGTGTTTTACATTGCATAACCAGGAAAATATTAGTTACTTAAAGGAGCCTATATTTATTAATTATTCTGAATTATGATAGAAGGGACAATTTATTTTTATGGCTGCATAGGCGGAGCTCAGTAGATGTTATGCCATCAATCAGTATTTCGTACTAGCTCTGTGGAAGCTCATGACCGGACTGCAGTCCAGTGTGCTTCCACAGTGCTGTGAAATAGTTTCAGTGGTTGTGTTTATGCGGCATGTTCCCTCCGCCGATCACATAAACACACCCACTTTGTGGGGCACTTCTTTTTCTTTCACAACTGTGGAACTGACAATGTGTCATTTACAAGATGAGTGCTGATTCAGACTGCCCGTGCATGCACAGTTCTGTAATTGCCACCATCTTGTGAATGGCATAGTCGGGTATCACTTCTACTGCCGTACTTCAGCGGCACCTCTCACGGCAAGTGCTCCTAAAATTGCTACTCCGAAGGCACTCCAAACTGCAGGTGCTCCTAAAAGTGCTACTCCTGCAGCACTCCTAATGGCAAGAGCTCCTAAAAGCGCCTTAAAGCTGTGTACAGCTGCATTGGCTTTGATCAGAGTTTATTTATTATCATTGTAAGGGGAGGAGCATACTAAAATTAGTTGTTTTCATTACAGCATTAAGGCTATGTTTTGGTCACAGTTGGAGGTTTGGGAGCAAATGACCATGTACTATAAGGTACATATCAGAATCAAATCTGCCCCAACATATAACAATATATATATTTATTTATGGATTTTCATATGTGTCGTCTTATACTGCATGTTTTAAAACACTGAGTAATATGATGCTAGGTGGGGGTTTACAAGACAATGAGGGGTCATTGTAAGCTAGATCTGGTATGCAATAGACGTTTTCTGTTGTAGCACAGTACTAACATATATATTTATATTATTCTAATATTATAATTTTGAATTGTTGTATGTATATTTTTTGTAGTTCTATACTTTTGTCCTGATGAGGAGGATTTCTCATTGAAATGTTAGCAGTACATAGAGCCATGTTTATAGCAGAAAGATTGGACTTTTAGCTATCACATGAATAAAATATTAAAAACCATATACTTAGCGAGTGGTTCTATTTGTTCTAACTCTGACACTTTCCTATTTGACTCCCTGTTACAACATAGAGCAGATCTCCTTCCATACCATTTATTGGACTATCTCCCGGAGCCTATATGACTCCTGGTGGATCTGGACACCTGGATCTGTGTCTATGGGGTACTGGATAACATGAGTTTGTCCCACTTTTGGGGAGAACACATCCCCAGAATTACCTGCCAGTTGCTAAGCTTTGTGTTTCTGGGTCAGGTTGAGCCATTTGTCTAATGGGACAAGCATGATTCTTATATAAAATTTTAGGGCCTAAGTTGAGAATTCCATCTTCAATATCCTTATCTGTCAGGGCTCCTTTAGATTCCTCTGGGCCAACTAGCAAAACCTCCCTATCTTTACAGAGTTTCCACAAAGTAACGTGATAAGTTTGTTTTTCCTTTTTTCAATTGGGTTGTAGTATCTCATAATCAGCTGGCCCCACTTTCCTCAGGACCTCATTTGGTCTTTGCAATTTAGCCAAGAGTTTACTTTCAGAACTAGGTAGCAAAAGAAGTACTCTGTCACCAGGTGTGAACTCCAATAGCCTGACCCCTTGGTTTAGTGTCCTGTCTGAGTTTTCTGTGCATTAAATAAATATATTCTGGCAAATCTGCCAGTCGTGTCCAATCTTTCTTTCATTTGCATTAAATATTGAAGCATGTTAGGGGGACTATGAGCCCATTCCTCCAATATCATTTTCACAAGATCTAGCATCCCTCAAGGTTGTTGCTTGTACAAGTCATAGGGCAAGAAACCCATAGATGACTGCGGCACCTCCTGAACTGTAAACATTAAATTGGGTAGCAATTCATTCCAGTGTTTTGCCTGAGATGAAACATATTTAGGCAGCCTACCTTTTAAGGATTTGTTAAATCTTTTAACTAAGCAATCGGTCTTGGGGTAGTATACTGATGTCCGGATAGACTCAACCTTCAGTAAAGCACACACCTTCCTTAAAACTTTGACATAACGTTGTTGCCCTAATCAGTTAAAATCTCCTTTGGCACCCCAGCTCAGGAAACTACCTTTAGCAATTCTTTGGCTATTGACCGGGTTGTAGTACAGCACATGGGAATAGCTTTGAAGTATTGTGTGGCATAATCCATTATCACCATAATATATTGATACCCTGCTGAACTTTTTATTAGGGTTCCCACCATATCGACCCCAGTTGTTTAAAACAGAACATCTGTTATGGGCATAGGGATCAATGGGGCCTGCTTTTTACTTCTGGGGGAAACCAACTGTCACACTGGGCAGGAAGCACAAAAATCTATCAGTTCCTTCCATATACCTGGCCTGAAATAAATGGGCAAGTATTGCTTCTCAGTTTTCTCTCAGACCAAGAGACCCGCAATTGATATGGTATGAGCAAGTCTTAATATCTCCCTTCCTGCAGACTGGGGAATCAAAGGGTAGTAGTGAACGGTTCCCATTTGTTTTTCATGTTCCACCCTGCACAAAATTTCATTTTTCAGTTCAGGCCATGGAAATGTTTGTGCATTTTATTTATCAGCCACATTACCATTTATCACATCTATGTTCTGATAAGCATTTTAAGAACCTTATTGTTTCTTTGTTCAGAAATTATATTCACTGGATTTTGAAAGATGTCTGGCCTAACCTCCAGAGGTGCCCCATGATGTCCTATTGATGTGGATGGCATTCCCTCCTTGGAGTCACTTCTGACCTTCTGTGAATCCAGGTCATTGCAGTTTCCAACTGCTACAACTATGAACAGAGGGGTTCCCTAGTTTTTCTCCCTCCATTTCTGTTCCCAGGATTTCTTGGGCTTCCCTTGTGGACCAGATGTTTCCTTCTCCTGAGAGCATACACTTACAGAATTATTTTGTAGGAGGGCATGAAAGCCTTCCTAGTCTTGGCCTAGGGTTACTGGCCAGGGCAAGGTTTTTGAAGTTCCCACTTTTATTATTCTTACCCAGTTGCTACTTTTAATCACAGTTGGTCTGTAGGATTTGTGTACATATCTCCGTGTATGCAAGCTCATTTTATGGGTTCTTCCAAGTGGCCAAAACTGAGTCTTACCACAGACTCTTTCACCAATGTCTTCCCACAGCCTGAATCCACTGGAGTTGTAACTGTCTGATCCCCCTCTGGCACCGGACTGTACATGGATGGTTGGAATGGGATCAACTGCTGTGATCTGCAGCTACACATTCCACAAAGTCACTGCCATATTGTCTAAAAAATGTACAAATATGCACCACTTTACCCCAGCAAAAATATATAATGGTACTATCGGGTCCTTGACCTATGCACCCCAATTTGGGTGACTGGGGTCTTGGGACCAGAGGTGATTTTATAGATTGAGGGACCACTCCTGACCAATTGGAGCACTCCTTTCCTCTGCACATGAAACACTCTTATTCTGTGAAAAGTATCGCATGTGCAAATGCCCTGGAAACAGGCACATTCCAGGGCAGTTTTTACTTACATACTTAGAGTATCAGAATTGCTCTCTTTTGGTTTGCGGTTCCCATACCATAAGAATGCATGTGAGATCACTCTTACAAGTGTAAGAGTGGTCTCTGTGGTGGCATTAACATACACACTAGAGCCTGGGGTTGTAACTTTTTGGCATGGAGGGGTTACCATTATTTTACCATTTGACCATGTACCCATGTTAGTATGCTTATTCTCATTGCCCCATTTTCCTTTCACCCCTCTTCTACAGTGATCTTCCTCCTGGGTTGCCACCTGCAATTCATTGTGGGTTCTGCTTTTATTGGCCTGTGGTCTCTTTGATTCTAAATAATGCTCTGTGATCTTGATGGCAGCAGCCAAGGTGGTCTGCTTATGATGACTCATCCAGTCACACACTCAATTTGGCAAAATATTTGAGTACAGCTCCAGCAAAATTAAATCTAAAATGTCCTCTTTAGAGAGTACCTCTGGCTTTAACCACCGAGTAGGCTAAGTCTTTCAATTTTTGAGCCAGCACTCTGGATTGGGTTGCAGCTTTAAAACAAAATGTGTGAATGCTCCATCGGTAGCTCTCTTCAGTTATCCCAATCTAGTCAATGATAGACACCTTTACCTACTCATAGTCACTGGCAGTGACATTGTCTAGGTTCTGATAAGTAGCTTGTGCATCACCAGTCAGATATGGTGAAGTGCAAATTTCCCGCGTTTTCATAGCCAGGCAGCAGTAATGGCAGCGCTCTCAGAAATCCCATGATGGGCCTCAGTGTCATCATCAGAACCCATTTTTGTTACCATGGGTTGAGGTCCTACAGTAACAGGATTTCCTTTGACCTGGAGCTGGGGCACAGTTTCTTGCACAAGCTTCTTAAACTCCTGCTGTTGCAGGTCTCTGCACCCGCACTTGCACTTGCTGAGCCATCTGCTTCCCTTTGCATCCGGACTTGTTGTACCAGTTGTTGGTCTCTCTCAGACTGCTGCTGTGCCAGTCAAGCCTGCTGTTGCTCCCAGTGAACCTGCTATTGTGTTTACTGAGCCATTCAGTCCCTTTACATCTGGATCTATTGTACTTGTATCTGGGTCTGTTATGCTTGTTGTCCTGCCAGCCATTTCAGCACTTTGTCTGAGTCTGTCTAACCCTTATTTATATAAAGGGAAGTTCACTCCCATCACTGACACCACATGTAACAGCATTGTAGCAAGCCAAGACATTTGGGGGAACCCTCAGAAAAGAGACTTCAGGCAAACAAAGCTCAGTGAACTGAAATGCTGCATTACTTCAGCACAAAACAAGAGTTCAGAAGCAGTTTACTTTGGAAATGCAAGAACAAAATAAAAGACTTTCAGTTTACCTTTATCCAGCATTCCAGTTCACAGAGGGCACTGTTCTTTCTCAAGCCTCAACATTCTCCCTCTTACTCTGTTTGGTTTGCTTTTCATGCATCCCAGGTGAAGCTCATTTGTGCTTTAATTCCACAGGGATTTCTGGGCATCCATGTAGCCAATGCATATGACCTCTAGAGAGCCAGGTCAGAAATCAGCAGGCCTGGGTTTCAATTCACCCTGTACTCCTACTAGTGTCTTAGTGGAGAGTGTGTCCACGGTGAAGGTTGTATAGACTTTTTCACACCACCTGATTATCCACAAGCTAGGACAACCACTGAATACCTTTATCAAGCCACATCTAGCAGAGGACTACAGTATATCAACACTGCAACAGCAGAAGAAGAGAGTCACCTGGTGCAGCAAAGAATGTGTCCATCAACGTGAGATCAACATGGTTCATATTCCAGAAGCAGTGAGTGGGGATGGTATAAGGTGGGGTGGAACTGGACCAAGGAGTTGAGGTGAGGAAGTGTGCATGGCAAGAGACAGAGGGGAAGGGAAGATCATTTATAGGGGTATACTACATATACATAAATCGTAAAATAACTATTTTACTAAAACAATCATGCCTCTTTCTCGGCCAAGGTTACAGCATTTCCCCTGTGCCAATTTGGGGGCTTGAATGTATCACTTAATAAGTGTCATGGGGGAAAAAGGGGAGGCCTAGCTGACAGGTGAGGCCCAGCATGCTTTGCTCTGATGCATATGGAATGTACTCACGCCCCCCCTCCCAGGAGAATCACTTAAATCTGCATTTGAAACAGGTGGCCTCAGCACAAAATGCAAGGAGTCTTGGATACTACTACTCGACATTCATAGTCCCCCTGGGTGCCCATTAATTTAACTAACTAATTTGATGGACCAGCAAAGTACACCTAGATTCATACTTTAAGGCTAATAGGCATTTATGTAATGAGATGAAGTACCCTACACTATTTCCCCATTACTGATACTTTCTGAACATGGTTCAGAGCTCCAGCAAATCACCACAGTTATTTTGTTTTCCTTCTATGATATTAAGCATTTGGACATGATCTATTGTAGCTGGCACTACTCTGGAATGTTGTGTTTCCAAGGGGAAGGCCCAGTAGCACTCTGTCTCACATAGTGATACACCACTGGGAGAGTGTGTTATCGGGGTCTTGGATCAGGAGATCAAAGAAAGTCACAGGGGTGGGGAGAATTTACCTGTTACATCTCTTACTGCTTACTTTTTGGGAGAAATTGAAACAATGGGGAAGGGGAGAATTACTCTTTACAGATTATGGTTGCCTGCAGTCCAGCTAGGGAAGGAATGGGCCACAGACTAAGGATCCAGGGGAGTGGGGGCTTTGGAGGTGAGTTGTGTTGGGTTAGTTTGGTTATGAAAAACATCAACCACTAGGCATGTTTTTCTTATGGCTGACACATAGTGTAATACCTGGTATCACAAGGTATAACTTAAGAAGCCATGGAGGATATCAGAAGGTACTTGAATTCCATTCACTGGTGCTGCAGAGAGAGTATACTTAATGCAGAGCTGTGTACCTCTCCCCACCATCATGACTCAGTAAAGCTGGAATTGTTTTCATTACCAAAAGGAAAAAGCATAATTACAGATACCTTCACTGAAAATTATCACTAGAAAACTGAAAGGGAATTAAATATCAGAGCCAGATCAGGAAACAACCAAGAATCTTACCTCAGAATCAAAGTATCAACTGAGAGGGCAAGATGTCAGTTAGGGGAACTGCCAAGTAAAGCTGACGTGACAAACTGTGGAAAATTTAAAAAGTTGCAACATCTAACTTTTTACAAAAGGAAATACATATTGGGCATAACAATGAACAATACAAACAACAGAGACCAAAGGATGGTCACTTCAGCACTATTTGCTTTGAACAACAATTCTGGCCACCTGACCACTGCTAATGCAAAGGTAAACCCACCATAAAGACCTTTATTAGAAAGCACACCAAATTATGCTGAACTAATTGAAAAATAGCAGCTATTAATAACCCAGCAGTTGGAGTGATTTATGCGGAGTTACAGCTATCAGACAAGCAATTGCTGACTTAAACTGTTGATTTAAAGAACTTTCTAATGAGCTGCAAGTTCAAAAACAATTCTAATTCCCAAAACATATCCACATTATTATCCAAAATTGAGCACCAGTAATCCAGAAGCAGATGTAATAGTATACAATCGATTGGAGTAGCAGAAAGATTTGAAAGAACTGACACTATTACATTTGTGAACAAGCATTTAATTAATCTAGCAGAGAGCAGGCAGAGCACCAGGAAGAAGGAGGAGCTGCTGGTATAACTAAACTTCTCTACTGGGACTATATTGCTCTCCTTCCCTTCCCTCCCATCCACCCCCACCCAAAGGCAGTTCTACTTTTATAGGCACAGGATTTGACTGACAGCAGGAACTTCCTGTTTGGGAGCAGGAAGTGAGTGATCACAGAGCCACCAAAGACTCACCATCCTAGAAGGGCAAGAGTAGCTCTCCATCCCCCCCAGCTGCTGGAGGTCTGACTTTGAGCAAGTAAGGAGACTACTGAGAAATATAGGAACTTCTTGTCTCAGAACGGGAAGATCAGGAGCTAAAAGAGCACAGAGGCAGTAAGTAAGTAGGGAGAGAAAAGAAAAAAAAAAGAAATAAACAAACAGAGGAAAGAGTAAGAAGTCCAAACAACAGTTAGGGGGCCAGAAATAAGACATGATGGGAGTGGTGCAGTGCAATGGTTGTGGAGCTGCAGTCTTCCGGGAGACATTCTGGAGGATGCGGTGTTGTCCCATCTGCAGGCACCCCTCTGGGCTGAGGGAGGAGGTTGCTCATCTGCAGGCTGGGTTGGCCAAGACTTGTGGGACCTCCTTTCCCACCCAGGGACCACCAGGGCCACTGCTGTTGCCTCAGAGGTTGCCAAGAAAGAGGAGTAGTTGGACCATAGTGGGCTCAGGAAGTGTGAGGGGTGCAGGGTCTACAAGAGAAGCCGTATGAGAAGAGACTAAAGGAGCTTAATATGTATACCCTTGAGGAAAGAAGGGAGAGGGGGGACATGATAGAAACTTTCAAGTACCTCAAGGGAATCAACAAAGTCCAAGAGGATAGCATCTTTCAGAAAAGAGACTTGCAAGAACAAGGGACACAATTTAAAGATAGAAGGAGGGCGGTTCAGGGCAATGTGAGGTATTATTTCACAGAGGGTAGTGGATGCATGGAACAGCCTTTCTGAGGAAGTTGTGGGGTCTAAAACTGTGGGAGAATTCAAGAATGCATGGGACAGACATAAGGCAATTCTTGTGGGGGGCAGGAAGATATAGGCTGTTGGTTAACTAGGATCTCGGCCTATCCTGTAGGTAAGGAAATGGGCAGACTAGATGGGCCTAGCGGTCCTTATCTGCCGTCAAAGTCTATGTTTCTATGTTTCTAAGGGTGGTGGAACAGAGGTGCATCCCTCCAGTTGTACCTCTCCACAATTTCTATGCTGTTCTGGAAAAGTGTGGTTCCCCTATGGAGGCACCCACAGTGCAGACCAAGGAGAATGCTGGGAACCTCCACAAAGGAGACCCACAGGAGGGTGGCAAGGGACCCCACAGGGGAAGGAAACAACTCCTGGTGGGGGATTCCATTGTTAGGAAAGTAGAACTGGGGGGAAGAAGGGGAGAGGGAGGTAAAGTGCCTGCCTGGTGTCATGGCTTGGAGGAACAGTGAGCGAATCCTCAGGATTGCAGGAGCAGCTGCACTGGGGAGGGAGCTGGATGTCATTGTCCACCTAGGGACAAATGACCTGGCTAAGGAAGGGTTCACAGCAGTGCAAGAAGCATTTGTGGAGATGGGGAGGGGCCTTAGACAAATAGCATGCATGGTAACCTTCTTGGAGGTGCTGCCTGTCTATGGCATGGGTGAGGCTAGGGTGCTCCACACCATGGGATTCAATCAGTGGTTGAAAAACTGTGCAGAGCTCAGGGATTTGGCTTCATTGGTGACTGGGGGTATACCTGGAGGGGTGCAGGCCAATACTGGCGTGATGGTCTGTATCTGTCCAGGAGGGGAACCAGGATCCTAGGTAATAGGTTTAAATGCTTCATTGGCAAGCATTTAAACTAGCCAAGGGGGAAGCACTGGAGAGAAGCAGGGAAATCCTAGCAACCCCCCAAAAATCAGGATATTAAATGAGGTACACACCAGCATAGAGATGTCAATAGAGAGAAGCGCAGGGGAAAATGGAGAAAGTGACAAACACAATAAGGACAGGGATGGGGAAAAAAGGGGTAAGACCATCAAGAAATGGAGGGTAATGAGTACCAATGCCCATAGTCTGGGCAACAAGCTCCCTGAACTGGTGGCCTTGATGGAAGAGGGATGCCTGGATATCATAGCAGTCACAAAAACATGGTACACAGAGAACCATGACTGGGATGTTAGCATACCGAGGTACACATCCTACAGTATAGATGGGGGGAGAAGAGGGGGTGAAGTAGCTCTCTATGTAAGGGAAAGGATAAAAGTAACTGAACAAAAGAGTAAAAAGGGAGGAGAGGAGGCACTGTGGGTCACCTTAGAGACTGGAAATGGCACCACAATCTGCACAGGGGTTGTATACAGACCCCCATGTCAGGGGGAAGGAATGGACAATGATATGATAGAAGGCATACTTAGGATGGCAGAGAAAGGGGAGATACTGTTGATGGGGGACCTTAATATGCCTGATGTTAACTGGAGCACCTTTGCTGCAGCCACATCCAAAAGCAGGGCCATTCCTGATGCCCTACAGGGGGCATGCCTCAGACAGCTAGTTTTGGAACCTACTCATGAGGCAGCAATCTTAGACCTCATACTCTGAAATGGGGACAGTGAGAGGATTTCAGATCTAGAAGTGGGCAGCCATTAGGGAACAAGTGACCACCAAACAGTATGGTTCATGATAAACTCAGCTACAGAGTCAAGCCATACAAAAGTGAGGGATCTGGACTTCAGGAGGGCTGACTTTGGCAAGATGGGAGAGTGCCTTACAAAAGCACTAGCAAACAGGCTAGAAGGAGGGCTGGAACAACAATGGGGAACTACCAAAACTGCCATCACAGAGGCAACAAACCTTTGTGTGAAGCAAATAAATCAAAACAAAAGAAAAAGCCACTCTGGTTCTCAAAAGAAGTGGCGGTGAAGGTTAGAGAGAAAAAGATAGCATTTAGGAAGTATAAGGAAACACAGAAGAAGCAGGGCAGAGAACTGTACCAGTTAAGGCAGAAGGAAGCAAGGAGGGTAGTCAGAATAGCAAAGGCCCAAACTGAGGAAAAGATAGCCAACTCAGTTAAGAAAGGTGCTAAAACCTTTTATAGGTATATCAGGGAGCGTAGAAAGACAAAGGGACAGATAATGAGGCTGAACAGAATAGAAGGTGGGTGTGCAGAGAGGGACAGTGAAAAAGCAGGGATACTGAATGAATACTTCTGTTCAGTATTCTAAAAAGAGGGGGTGGGAGAGGTGCCTAATCCAATTAACAAAAGCTCTCTGGATAGGAGGGTTGATCCAAGTCCTTTCACAGAAAAAATGGTTCTGAAAGAACCCCTAAAACTGAAGGTGGACAAAGCAATGGGGCCTGATGGAATTCACCCCAGAATTCTAAAAGAATTAAGCAGAGAACTAGTGACACCACTGACTACCCTTTTTAACAAATTATGGGAGGATGGTGTGGTAGCTGAGGACTGGAAGAAGGCACATGTGATTCCCCTTCACAAAAGTGGGACCAAAACAGAGGCAGGAAACTACAGACCTGTCAGTTTGACCTCTGTGGTAGGGAAAGTGATGGAATCACTTCTGAAGGAAAGAATTGTTGAGTACCTAGAGGCACAGGACCCATGGCAGCATGGGTTCACAGCAGGAAGGTCATGTCAGATGACTCTAATTGATTTCTTTGACTGGGTGACCAAAGTACTAGACCAGGGAGGGGCTGTGGACATGGCCTACCTAGACTTTAGCAAGGCATTTGACACAGTCCCACACAAAAGATTAATAGTCAAATTAACCATCCTGGGAGTGGGTCCCAGGGTGGTAGCCTGGGTAAAACATTGGCTGGACAACAGGACACAGAAGGTAATTGCAAATGGAGTCCACTCTGAAGAAAGAGGGGTTACTAGTGGGGTACTGCAGGGTTCAGTACTGGGTCCAGTCCTTTTTAATGTCTTTATAAGTGACATTGTAGAGGGACTGGAAGGAAAGGTATGCCTCTTTGCAGATGACACAAAGATCTGCAACAGGGTTGATACACAAGGAGGCATGGAAAGGATGAGAAGGGACTTGACAAAGTTGGAGGAATGGTCAGAAGTATGGCAGCTTGGATTCAGTGCAAAGAAGTGCAAAATAATGCACCTGGAAAACAAAAACTGAGGAGAAGATTACACAATGGGGGGTTAGTAACAACAGCAAAAATGGAAAGGGACCTGGGGGTAATCATATCAGATGACCTTAAGGTTGGCAAGCAATGTGAGAAGGCAGTAGGGAGGGCTGGGAGGGGATATTGGGATGTATAGGGAGAGGCATCACCAGCAGAAAACAGGAAGTTGTTATCCCCCTGTACAGAGAGTTGGTGAGACCCCATCTGGAGTACTGCATCCAGTTCTGAAGACCCCATCTCTGCAAGGACATAGACAGGATGGAGGCAGTTCAGAGGAGGGCAACTAAAATGGTTCAGGGTCTGCAAGAGAAGCCATAGGAGGAGAGACTAAAGGAGCTTAATATGTATACCCTTGAGGAAAGGAGGAAGCGGGGGGACATGATAGAAATGTTTAAGTACCTCAGTGGAATCAACAAATTCCAAGAGGGTAGCACCTTTCAGAAAAAGAGATGTGCTAGAACAAGGGGGCACAATTTGAAGATAGAGGGGGGACAGCTCAGGGGCAATGTGAGGAAGTATTTTTTCACAGAGAGGGTGCTGGACACATGGAACAGCCTTTCTGAGAATGTTGTGGGGTCTAAAACTGTGGGAGAATTCAAGAATGCATGGGACAGACATAAGGCAATTTTTGTGGGGGGTAGGAAGAAATTGGCTGTTGGTTAAATAGGATCTACAGCTTATCCTGTAGCTAGGGAAATGGGCAGACTAGGTGGGCCAAGTGGTCCTTATCTGCCTTCAAAGTCCATGTTTCTATATAGATCAGCCACCCCCAGCCCCATCAGACTATATTATCAAGAGAGCACATCAACCTCTTTGACCAAGACCCAGCAACATGGAAAAGCCAAGGGCAATTATCTTTTAATTTCTAAACTTCCAGCATTAGATCATTGTTCAATTGATTCTCAGAGACAGACCTTGACTTTCATTTGAGGGACACAAGCTTTAAAATTTTTAATGACTTCCCTACAGAACTTTTAAAGAAACATGATGCTTTCTTCTCAATTAAAAATGTCCTCTGGTAAGTCTGACTTTACTACAGTCTTCTGCATCCTGCACTGCTCAAAATCTGGTTACCTGATGGAGTCCATAACTAACCAAGCTATGAAGCTGCAAAACTGGGACTAAAAAAAGATCTTCCCAAACTATTAGAATCCTTTGACTTTTCATATTAAATTCCTGCTGATCAAATGTGATTCTCAGTCAACATCAGGTCTGAGCCTAAGGTAATTCAGAGCATTAGTGAACATGAAATGGCAAGTTGTTTTGCTGGTTAAAGTTAAATCATCCAGTTGATGAATACACTGGGCCTGACACAGGTTGTTACCTCCTCTACCCATATAGGGGGGTCATTCATTAGATCTGGTCTTTCTCTTGGGTATGGAGATCACTGACTTGGGGGTGGAACCAGTCAGTTGGTCGGACCATTACACCATAGGGTTCAGTTTCAGGGCCCCCTCTAATAGGTCTGCCCCTACGGAGATGGTCCAATACCGCCCTTTAAGGGGTATTGGCCCCAATGACCTAATGGCGGTGCTGGATCTATCGAGTCTCTCGGGGTGAATGCATGAGTCCAGCTGGTCCTGTATTAGCCTATAATAAGGCAGTGGGAGATGCTCTGGACAAAATTGCACCTGTTCATGTTTGGCCTCTTACCATCCGTCCAAGGAGTCCATGGTTTGATGGCTCCTTGAAGGAATTAAGGCGAGTAGGCTGAAGGCTGGAGAGAGCCTGGCGGAAATCGGGCCTTGATGCTGACAGGCTTAGATTGTTGGCCCATTATGATAGCTACCAATCAGAAATCACTCGTAAGAAGGCAGAATTCCTGTCCAGAGAGATTTCTGCTGCAAAGAATCGACCGGCTCAGCTTTTCTGGACTGTGGACAGACTGTGCAATCCAGTCTGTCTTCAGCCTAGAGAAGCCTTCTCTCAGCTTAGATGAGGAGTTCGCTCACTTCTTTGCAGATAAGGTTGCCAGCATCAGGTCCAGCATCGGTCCGACCTCTCCTACGGGGGACTGTGGTGGACGACTGGTGGTGTCTTACCCTCGGTCTGTCTGTCTGGACTTTCACCGCCCAGAATTCGTGGACATTGTGAAGATCATCCAAACAATGCGACCAACTAGTTGTAGTTTGGATCCGGGTCCTACACCACTGTTAGTAGGTTGTGTAGAAATTATCTACCCAATTCTTGCTGACATTATCTGGAAATCCTTGGAGGGGTTTTCCTGATCCCTTAAAGAGGCAGTAGTTCGACCACTCTAAAAAATCCTCCTTGGACCCAGACTGTCTAGCTAACTACCGCCTATCTCTAACCTGCCATTTGTTGGTAAGGTTATTGAAAAGGCAGTTGCGTTGCAATTGGATGATCATCTTACTTCTCATAATGTCTATGATACTCTCCAGTCTGGTTTCAGGAAAAGGCATAGTACTGAGACTGCCCTTGTTTGGGTATTGAGTGACCTCCTAATGGCCAGAGATCGAAAGGCTTGTACCATTCTGGTCCTTCTTGATCTATCTGCCGCATTTGACACTGTAGACCATGGGGTGCTATTGGAGTGACTGCGGGTTTTTTGTGGGCTGTCTGGTACAGTCCACAAGTGGTTTTGTTCTTACCTCACTGGCAGGTCTCAGAGAGTTGTCACCAGAATTTATTCCTCTGGCCTTCTCCCTGCCTTGTAGGAACACACAGGCTCCATTTTAGCTCCCATGTTGTTTGCAGTGTATATGCTGCCATTGGGAGAAATCATCAGGCGATACAGTTTGAGTTTTCACTGCTATGCAGACGATACTCAGCTGTATCTGTCCTTTCTCCCCGATCAGAGTGATGCACTCTCTGTACTTAATAACTGCCTGGATGAGATCAGAATTTGGATGAGTTCGAGTTGGTTGAGACTCAATCCGGATAAGACTAAGGTATTGGTCATGGATCCAGGTCATCCTGGGGTGGGTCTGGGTGCTGGACAGCTATCAGGTTTAGTACTTGGTGGTGTTCCGCTCTCTACCTCTTGACAGGTGCAAAATCTGGGCGTTATTTTTGATGATGGTCTGACCCTGAAATCTCAGGTTTCAGCTGTTGTCAAATCCTCTTTCTATCATCTGAGGAATATCGCCCGGGTGAAACATCTGATTCCCCAGGAGGACCTTCCAACTTTGATCCACGCCTTTGTCACTACCCGTCTGGACTACTGCAATTCCCTCTACCTAGGGCTACCGGGGGTTGATATCCGCCACCTTCAGCTGGTGCAGAATGCTGCAGCCAAGCTTTTAACTGGGACTCTTAGAACCAGTCATATTACGCCTGTGCTTCGCGAACTGCACTGGCTGCCTGTTTGGTGGCGGATCACCTTTAAGGTTGGTTTACTAACCTTTAAAGCCCTACACGACCAGGGACCCGGTTACCTGAAAGATCTTCTGATTCCCTATTGCCCCCTCCGTCCCCTCTGTTCCACCAGCGAGGGATTGCTAGAGATTCCCAGGGTTCGTCTTAAGTTGTCGGGATCTCGTGCCTTTGCCTTTTCGGCTCCAACCCTGTGGAATTCTCTACCTCGCTGGTTAAGAGAATGCCCAACCATTGATAGTTTTAAAAATGCTTTAAAGACATATCTTTTTACCCTGGCTTATTTGTCTTAGTTTTGGTCGTTTTAATGTTTGGATTTTATTGTTCTATTTATTTCTGTACAGCGCCTTGATTTTGAAAGGAGCTTTATAAATAAAAATTACTTGACTTGACTTGACTTGACGCTGTGGATAGGGAAGAGTGCTCCAGAGGTTATATTGACTCACCCTCATCAAGGTTTCATGTAAGGCCTTCGACTCGGTTCCACACAGAAGGCAGGTAAAGGAGCTTGACCACACAGAGGTTGGTCCAGAAGTAGTCAGATTGATCCAAAACTGGTTACAAGGCAGAACCCAGAGGGTACAGGTTAATTGAATGCAACTGATGAAAGGCAGGGTGACCAGCAGGGTGCCTCAGATCTCAGTGCTGGGGCCTCTGCTCTTCAATGATTTTATAGCATACATCTCTGATGGACTGGAAGAGATGGTGTGTCTGTTCACAGATGACACCAATATATGTAATAGCTTGGACACCTCAGAAGGAGTGAGCAAGATGGAAGCTGACCTCAAGAAACTAGAAGAATGGTCTGGAGTGTGGCAGCTGAGATTTAATGCCAAAAAGTGCAAGGTCATGCACATAGGAAAGAAAAATCCAAGAAAGGAGTATTACTTAGGAGGCAAAAGACTGGCGGCCTCAAACCAGGAATGAGATCTGGGAATCGTTAATCTCAGATGACTTGAAGGTTAGTAAGCAGTGTGAGAAGGCAACATTAAAGGCCAACAGAATGCTGGGCTGCATTGGGAGGGAAATCATGATCAGGAGACAAGAGGTGATACTACAACTGTATAGATCGCTGATCTGGCATCACCTGGAATATGGAGTCCAATTCTGGAGGCCTCACCTCAGGAAGGGCATTGACTGGGTGGAAACAGTACAGAGAACGGTGACAAAAATGATTCAGGGTCTGTAGTACATGTCCTACGAGGAAAGACTTAGGGAACTGAATATATACTCCATGGAGGAAAGAAGAGAGAGACAGAGAGGGAGGAGACGTGATTGAAACATTCAAGTACATAAAAGGCATTAACAAGGTACAGGCACAGGAACCAGGGGACATGACCTCAGGCTGCAAGGAGGGAGGTTCTCTACCAACACCAGGAAGTTTTTCTTCACAGAAAGAGTGGTGGATGCCTGGAACAGCCTGCCCCAAGAGGCTATGGGGGTTAACACTGTGGGGGAATTCAGGAATGCATGGGATAGACATAAGGGAGCCCTGACTACAAAGGGCAACTGGAGTGTCAAAATAGGTCTAAAACAAATGGGCAGACTAGATGGACCTAGCAGTCTCCTTCTGCCATCAACTTCTATGTTTCTATGTTTCTAAGGTGGGGAATCCCTTCCTGTGTGTGGGATGATTGAGAATGACAGTCTGTGCCTAACTTCCCATAGCACTAGGATGGTGAGTAAACTAATGTATATTACCTTAAATCCTATAAAATAGGTAAGTAGTTACAACAGTGTTCTGTCTTTACTTACTAGCTGTTAATATTTCTGTATGCCACTCAACTTAGATTTTGTGGGGGCACATTTTTAATTGCATAATATGTTGGTGAAAAGTATACTTAAATGTAAATATATTTAACACTAGGATATCTGAAAATTGGTGTCATTCTCTCATACTGAATTGAAAGGTCAGTGAAGTGATCATGAGATTAAAACTTTGAAGTGGGAGGCTGCAAAGAATAAGCATACCAAGCAAACATACAGACTGGGATTCAGTGCAGGGATGACTATGATGTGCATCAGAAATTTCAGTTGAGGCCATTTTGATTTTCCCTGAGGTTCAAGACTGGTGTTATCTTTCAAATAAAGCTTGATTGCTTGAGCTTACAGCACAGCTATATTTGTGAGCTGGCGCACCTCTTGTTGTGTGCATGCTGCTAAATGTAATAGGTCATGAGGGAAAAGTAAAATGAGAAAGAAGACATTTTTTCACTTACAGTATGATAATTATCAACTTCAATCGCTATTGAATCCTTAAGTTAAATATCTAGTCCCAGACACAAATGGATTGCTCTAGTTGTACTGATTTACACTAAACTAAATAATCTAAATAATAATAGATTACTTCTCTGACTTAATGTTCTACTTTCTCTATTCTAAGTTTAGACAATTTACATGATCCTGAACAACTGAGTTATAAAAGGAAAATATTTAAATGGTTGTACATGAATAAATTACAGAAATTTAAATAATAACACAGCAATTGAAAAGATAGATAGAGGATACTGATATGAAATGGTTGCAAACCTTTTTTTCAATTGGCATTCTAACATTAAGCAAATGGTTTTTAATCACATGTTTAGAGAAAGTCAGATCTTGACATCCAATTTATTTATTTATTTATTTATTTATTTATTGAAATGTTTCGCCAGGAAGGCACTCTGAGCAACAGGCTGCTCATCTACTGATATGACCGGGGGGTAGGGGATCATGAGGATTGTATACGGAGATTTGGTACAATAATTTAAAATTTACATTTGATTACATTCAAATAAAAGTGAACAGACTGCACAGTGAGCAGTGAAATAGCTGAATACTAACAGTTTTGACTAGATAGATACAATACTAACAGTTTTGAACTAGATAGATACAATTGCACAAAATTAATGTTTGAAGGCAAATGCTTCATAGCTGTGTAGCTAGATATTTGAAAGGAATTCAAATAGTTTGTACTAAGGCATCCTAGTGAGGAGTAATGCAGACAGTAAGATTACTGAGGTATAACAGAAGTGCAAATAGTCTAAGTGCAATAGAGTTTAGGGCTAGACTTAAAAACGGATAGTTGAATAGAGGGGAGGAGGTGGAGAAGGGAGGTGAGAGGCATAACAAGTCTAAACCCTTACAGGATGATTTACAACACTATCAGGGGTCAATTTAGGGCTAGGATAGTGGTGATGATGAGTGATGAGTAGAGAGATGAGGAGGAGGAGGGAGGCGGAGAAAGAGGGTGGATGGAAGGAGGATTGGGGCGGTGATTGACTTGTCCAGTTCAGGCCACTATAGAGACATAGGTGGATGAAGGAGGAAAGAGGGTGGCAGGGGTCTTGACCAGTTTTGGTCCCCAGAGGATTCTGAGAATCCTGCCAGGGGATGGAGCAAGACAAGGATAATGGTGGAGGGAAGTAGGAGGGAGGTGAGGGGGGTAGTAAAGAAGGGGGGGAGAGATAGGTAAGGGCTTTGCAAGAATTAAAACCCTATGGGAGCTGAGGGCCCTCTTCAGGGGTCAGGAAAGGCAATGGAGGAGAAGGGGAGGGAAGAGGGAGGAGGAGAGAGGACTGACGGGGCCTGATTCCTCCAGGATGCTGAGAACCCTGCCTGCACAAGGTAGAGTTTGAGCATGAAGGAGGGAGACAGGTTGAAGCAGTGAGGTGGAGTAGGCTTCCAGGTACTGGGAACCCTGTGTGGTGCCTGGGGGGCAGAGGAGAAGGTAAAGTTGAGAGAGAAGAGAAGCCGGGTCCCAGGAAGGATCCCCCTTCAAACTGCTATCAAATATATGTTCTGCTCAGCTGTTACTATAAATGTTACATTTTAATTAATAGAATAGTACTAGAAGAAGATTGGAAATGTTAAATAGTTAATTTATACTGCCTGATGTTATTAATAATACATTGACCTATACCATGCAATACATAATAATCATGATGGCTTTTGTTCCCATAGAATGACAACCTGTATTTTTTCTTTCTTTCCTTTTAACTGGTAAAAACTCATTCTGAAGAATTATAAGTCTTACAAATTGTTAAATGGATTATTAAAAATCCTGTTGTTGGGGGGCCCAACGTTCATCAAACCACCAAAGCAATTTACTTGTGGTGGGTATTTTACGTATGTTGAGATGGGTGGGTTTTTATCTACTTGCAACTAATGTTCCTCTGTAACAAGTTTTCTTTGATTCTCCAAAAGTTCCTATTTTTATACACATTCTTCTTGGTCCCTCTTACTTTTTATCCTGGAATGGCTTGAACTGGAATACAAAGAATGGAATTGGAACAAGTGAGATTCTGTTGTGAGTATAATCTCTCTTACGATGAGTCAAAACTAAACAGCAATGACTAAGCTAATTAAATTCATTACATGGAATGTGAGGGGGCTTAATGAGAAGACTTAACAATAACAAGTCATTAAACATCTTAAACAACTAAATGCAGATATTGTTTTTATACAAGAATCACATCTTAAGAGCAAGGACATACAATTATTGCAAATAGAGTGGGTAGGTCAGCTATTTGGGGCAGGAGAAGCTAGGAAAAAAGCTGGTGTCCAGATGTTAATAGCTAAGAAAAACAGCCTTTCAGATAATAGAAAAAAATCCAAGATACTAGAGGCCATTATGTCAAACTTAATGGAATACCTAACATTATACAATGGCAAGAAAATGTCCTGGACTCTGATTGGTCAATGTGTGCCTGAGACAGTGATGTTATTATACAATAACATCACTGTGTTGCTTTGTCTGCCTTGGATGATGCTTTGGATGCCATTGATGACCCACTGGATTCCTTAAAATCATTTTTTTATTTATTTTTTTTATTTTGTTTAACAACGAGCCATTGTATAATAGCAATAAGGCACTCCAGGGATGTGTGTTATTGTGTAATTACATCACTCCTGGGTGGTGGAAGCACTCGGCTTCACCTCGTGCTTCAACCCACCTCAGGAGTAACATTATTACACAATAACACACACCCTGTCGTGCCTTATTGCTTAAATATCAAAACTACATTGATCTGCATATACGGCCCAAGAAATGGTAACCACAACACTTTTTTCAGAGATACAAAATAAAATTACTAATTTCCTAAATAGCTGGATTATTATAGTGAGAGACCTTAATTGTATAACTACTCAAGTGCTTGGCAGATCAAATGGTAGTTTACTCATCTGGTAAAGGTGATTGTGGGGGTATATATCTCTGAGGAACTCCACAATCCTTACATCATGGGTTATGTTCACCTGATAGGTTGTTTGATGCACATGTGACTTCTAAAAAAGTCTGACCCCTTTCATCTGTGACCCATACCTCTCAACTGTACCACATTACGAGGAATGTTCCTCATTTTACTTCACAAAAGCTCCCTGTTCCACATTGTGAGGACTTGTCCCACATTTAGTATTAACATTTTAAAGCAAAAATCTATAGTAAATGATGCAAAAAATATATTATTCAATTAATAACAGACTTTCTGAACATAAATGCAAACATTTTAACAGTGTTCTGAACCTCCTAGATAAAGATTTGATTAAGTGTTCCACATTTTGATCATTTTTTCCACATTTTGAGAGGCAATGTTCCACATTTGGGGGATGGAAGGTTGAGAGGTATGCTGTGACCCTTCCTATATTGGATCAGTGCAAACACTTCCAAAGCCATACCTAGAAATAGAGTTAACTGGACATTTTTAGGGGCTTGTGGAACTGAATCTAGACTGCTGTTGTAGTAATGGAAAAAAAAACATTGTTATTTTACTTCTTATTGATGCGTGTTAATATATTGTCCAGCCCTTACAGCATGCTGATTGCTGCTGTTACTTGTCTGTGACTCTCTACTGGGTGGGGTGTGGAGTGCCTCAGAGATACATACTCCCACAATCACCTTTACCAGGTGAATAAACTGCCACTGTGGGAGATAATCTCTGAAGCACTCCACAATCCTTACATCATAGATTCTAAAAAGCAGTACCCGGATTCAAGGGTGGGTTACACATGTAACTTTCCATATTATTGTCCTTTGCTGACAGTAGTATCGAGTGACCAAAGTTGGCCCTTGAGTCCAAGGATACATCAATCCTGTAGTGTCTTGTGAATGTGTGCAGAGATAACCATGTGGCCGCTGCACATATTTCTTCTGTGGGCCATATTTCTCTCTGCCCATGAAGCTGCTATCATTCTGGTGGAGTGTGCTTTAATGTCCTCTGGTGGAGTCCAGTTATTTTTTCTGTATGCTTCTTTTATTAGCTGTCTTGAGCCACAAGTTGATAGTGGATCTTGAAGCTGGATGCCCTTTCTTGTGTCCTTGAATAATTATGAATAGATGGTCTGTCTTGCTAATGTAATCAGTTCTGTTGATGTAAATAGATTGTACTCACTTCATGCCTTGAGTTTGGAGGTGGGGTTCCTGTTCCAGTTCTTCTGATGGCATTTGTGCAGGAAGTTCTTTTATTTGGTTCATGTGAAAAGAGGTGGCTACTTTTGGTATGAATGATGGAATTGTTCTTAGGGACACCCAGTCTTTGTAGAAGGTTAGGTAGGGGGTTTTGCATGACAGTGCCTGTAGTTCCCCTATATGTCTGGCCAAAGTTATTGCCACCATAAAGGTGGTCTTTAGACTCAACCACTTGAGATCTGAATCTGAGTGCTAGATTTAAGGCCCATGGAGCTGATATTGGCTTTATTTTGGACTGAATATTAGTGGCAGCCTTAAGAAATCTTACAACATTTTAATGAGCCCCCAGAGTAGTTCCATTTATTGATTCCCTTGCTGCCCCTATAGCTGCCACTTGTACTTTGAGAGACAATGCTGCTGAGCCCTTGTCTAGGCTCTCCTGTAGAAATAGAAGGATGTCCGCAATGGAGGTTTGCTTGGGGTTCACATCCTTGTTTGAACACAAATTTGTGAAAACTTTCCAGTGACATTGGTATGTGGTAGTGGTAGAGTCTCTTCAAGATTTTGCCATTGTGTCTATCACTATAGAGTGGTATCCTGCCATTAGCAGTCTCTCCCTTTCAGGATCCAGGCTGTGAGCCTGAGGTTGTGCATGTTCAGGTGGCATATAGGGTCCTGTGTGAGAATGTCTGGCTTGTAAGGGAGATGCCATGGGTGATCCAGTGCCATTGATACCACTGTTGTGATCCATGTCCTCCTGGGCCAATGGGGGGTAATCAGTATCACCATCCCCTGGATATCCTGATTTTCTTTAGGACTTGGGGGATGAGTGGGATTGGTAGGAAGATGTATGCTACATGGAATAGCCATTTATGCAATAGAGTGTCTATCCCTACAGATTTGTTGACCCTGAATCTGGAATAGAATTTCATGCATTGGGTGTTTTGTTGGATGCCATTAGATCCAACTCCACTGGTCCCCACCACTTGTTGATTTTGTAACAGATGTGTGGGTGGAGTCTCCATTCCTCTGGGTGGATCTGTTGATGACTCAGCCAGTCCACCATCATGTTGAGTTTGCCAGCCAACTGTATTGCCAAAATACTAGCATGGTGTTTTTGTGCCCATGGGACTAGTTTTGATGCTTCTTTCTGCATCTTCATGCTCTTTGTGCCCCCTTGTTTATTGATGTAGGCTACTGTAACCTGATTGTCCAATCTGATGCAGACATGTTTGTCCTTGACTAGGTGTCTGAAGTGCAGCAGAGCTAGAAATACTGCCTTTCTCTCTAGTACACTGATAGATAACTTTGTTTCTTTTGTTGACCATTTTCCTTGTGCAGCCTTTTCTTCTGTGATGGCTCCCCTCCCTGATAGACTTGCATCAGTTGTTATCACTACCTCCATTTGGATGTCCAGTGGCATGCCTTTGTTGAGATAGTGTCTGACTGTCCACTAAGTTAGTGATTTTACTACTTGTGGCAGTAGAGTCATTGTCCTGGTGAAGTCTAAGTCGTGTGTTGGACCTTGTTGTATTAAGAATATTATGTGGTATCTCATATGCCACCTGTCATATGGTGTTATGTCTATACATGATTACATTAGACCCAGGGTTTGCAAGACTGTCCCTACTGATGGATTTGATTGTTTCTGTAGTTTTACCACTATTGACATTATACTGGAGATGCACTTTTTTGATGGCTGAACCATCCCCTCCACCATGTTGATTACTGTCCTCAGATGCTCTGTTGACTGACTGGGGGTTAGAAGCTCTTGGCTTGGTTGATCACCCAGTCATAGTTTTCTAGACACCGTATCACTCATTGTGTCTCTTGCATTGACTGTGCTACTGATCTTGCCTTATAAGCCAGTAGTCTAAATATGGTATCACCTTTGTGCCATTCTCTCTGAGTTTGGCTGCTAGAACCACTGATGCTTTGGTAAAGACTCATGGAGCTGATGCCAGGCCAAATGGGAGAACCTGGTACTGAAAGTGCCTCCCCAGAATCTAGAATCTCAGGAATTTTAGGTGGGATAGCTGGATTGGGATATAAAGATAGGCATCCTTAAGCTCTATGGATGTCAATATGTGCCCGGGGAGTATGGATTTTAGGGTGCACCTGATCGTTTCCTTTTTGAAGGGTCTGTATAAGATTAATTTGTTTAGGATCTTTAGGTCCAGGACTGGTTGTAACCTGTCCATTTTCTTGGGTACTGTAAAGAAAATTGAATATAGCCCTGGATCTCTCATAATTTCTGATGCTTTGTCAAATACTGCAGAAACTAGTAGGATGGGGCCAGGTAAGATATGTTTGTATGAGTTAGCCATAATGCAATGCACCAACTGCTAATACTTTCAAAGTTAATCTCCAGTTGGATAGGTGTTGTACATTCAGGCACAGAGTATTATCCTACTGCTGACCTGGCTAGTATATTCAGTCTGTTACTATTTGGCCAGCATGTTCCGTTCTCTGCTTCTACAGACATATGTAACAGTCTGTAAGATCTTTGCAATGTATCTGACTATTTTAATGTTTGTATCGTCTGAATAAGTCAAATCAATAAAACTTATTAACCACAGAAAATTGAATATAGTCCCTGACCCCTCTCTGTGAGTGATACCTCCATTATGGCCTTGTTAGATAGTTGCACCACTAGGGCTTGATGTGTCTGCATAATCTTTTTTTGCTCTTTGGAGACAGGTGAAGCTATTAACCTGTGTTGTTTGGGATTTTGGCACAGTTCTATTGTATAGCCCTTTCTCATTATTTTGAGTACCCATTTGTCTTCTGTTGACTTTTCCATTGCATCCGCAAACAAACTTAACCTTGCTCCTACTGGGATGCTTTGGGATGTTTTGCAGTAAGCATAGTCACTGTTTATGACTTGCTCTCCATGAGTAGGCATTGTTGCCCCTGCCTCTATTGGCTCCACTTCTACCCCTGTATCTGTTGAAGGAGAGATTTGGGGTGTATGATGGGCAAAAGTTATCTCTGTACCCATAATTGCCTCTCATGGAGTTACAAAAGGAGTGGGAGCATGATTTTTGTCTTGCAGGGAGGTACGTTGACCTATGAGTGTGGGCATTGCTGAGGGTCTTGCCTTCTTCCTTTCCTTTTAGGTACTTTTTTAGCCCCCTCTCTGAATAAGAGTGACCCTTTGAAGGGTAGCTTGTGTAGCATGACCTTTGACTCATTGTCTTCATCCCACAGTTTCATCCACAGTGCTCTCCTTGCCCGGTTAATCAATACAGCTGCTCTGACATTTATCTTCAGAGAGTCTACAGCCATGTCAGCTAGATATTTTGTGGCCAGTGTTGAGTTCTCTAATAGCTGGCTCTCAGTAGATTTGGGGGAAATTGTTTTTGTCACTTACTGTAGCCATTTAATCTGAGCTTGTGTGGTGTAGATTGCAGTTATTGCCACCCTTACTCCTAGACCTGCTAGCTCATAGTTTTTCTTGAGGATATTCTCAAGTTTCTTATCCAGTGGGTCTTTTAGCTCAGAGGCTGTCTCAGTTGGAAGGACAGTCTTTTTGTTAAGTGAGGTGATTTGGGGCTCTACTGTGGGTGGTGTACACCACAATGATAGGTTATTGTCTTGCAGTGAGTACATCTTATCCTCTGATCTGCATTCTGGGATATGGGCTGGGTCAGTGGACTCCCATTCTTTGGTGATTATTTCATCAATGGATTTGCAGACTGGGAAAATGTCCACTTTCTTTGCAAATGGCTGAAGTGATGGTAGTAACTTGGACTGGGGAGGTGGCATTGGTTTGTAAAATTCCACTGTGGTCATGATATTGTGCACCAAAGCTGGGATTTGATTTTAAAAACATGATTTCACTGTTAAGGATTGGTGGTCCACCTCCATGTCTCCCTCACCCTCTGAATCATTGCTAGCACTACCTGATTGTGAGGACTGCAGTCTTGGTCCTTCAGGTTCTGTGGGATTCCAATCTGGAATGGGTGTTGGGGGATGTATACCATCACCGCAGTGACGCCCCGACCACGAAGACCACCAAAGCACCAGAAATCAGGCAAAATCCACCCGTCACTGTGATGGTCCGTGTGGTGATCGGGACTGCCTTGCTGGGTGTTTGCCCTCCCAGTCCAATATGACTCGGACTTAGAATCCTACAGACCAGGGGTGTGGGGTGGAGCCACCCACAAGGGGGGGTTCAGAGGGCATAGACCCCGTATTGTGAGCACTGGCATCCCATGGCTACAATGCCAAAAGTTGGCATTGTAGCTGTCACAGTAATGGAAGATGGCACTAGCACTGTCGAAGTGCTATAGGTAAACCATTGGGGGGACATTGACTGATGTAGGAATTAGTGGCGTCAAAGGGACTTGTAGGTGCGGAGATGAGAATTCTGCTAATTTTTTAGCATAGCTTCCAGTACTTTTTGTTGTGCCTTACTTGTTGATTTTGGAGTAACAGTGAAGCTGCATCAGTGGTTTGATTCAGTCTTAGTAGGAGGGATGGCTCATTTAGCTGATGGGGTATAGTTAGGGTGCCACTTGTGCCCTCACCAGAGTCTTCATGGTTGACTGATTGCAGTGGTTCTTCTGCACAGGATGCACAGAACCTTCCCAGTTGGCCCATAGGGAGAGGCACATTGCAGTGCCTGCAGCTTTTTGTCTTTCCATACTTTACTGTGTCCACCTCTGTAATCTTGAGAGAGGGGACAATTGGACCATATGTTAGGGCTATTTAAGAAGCATAAAATAGTTGCTATTTATTAAAGTTTAACTGATTTGCCTGTATGTCTAGCCAGAGTTATTGCATTGCCCCTTTAACAATATAGAATGACATTGTCCCTTTTAGAAAGGCAGTATGATATTACCCCTTTAATAATGAGTGGAGTATAGTCCCTTTAAGGGGGAATGACCTTGCCCCTTTAAGAAAGATAGTATGGTTTTGCTCTTTAAGAAGAGAGGGGAGAGCCTTAAGGAAGTGTTTTCATATATGGGGAAATTGCTGCTAACCACACAAAGTTAACTGACTGGGCCTTTTAAATCATGTACCCCCTTTAGGTTTGTGATCTATTTTTCTGATCGCTACTGGGCTGACTAGATTTTAAAAATCATGTTTTGTAAACTCTTGCAGGGCTGATTACATTGCGCCCTGCCGTGCTCAATATGGCATCCGTGTGAATGTGCATGCGTGGCTAGAGGTAGTTCTGCACCTGTGTGGGAGTTGAGGTGGAGTGAGGAGCCTGACCACACATGCACGAGAGTGAACCAAGGTTCATGTGTGGCAAACGGCTCTCTTGAACATGCATGGACTTAGGGGAAAGGCCTAATCAAGCTGGATGGCTGCAGCAGGAGATTGAAAAAAAGAAAGGCATCTCCAGGAGAGTAATAAACACTGGAGACTGAGCGCCATTTTACAGGAGTGTCTGCAGGTAAACTGTAGGTGGATTGTGCCCAGAATTCAACTTTTAATAAATTACACAATCGGGGCTTCCCTGGGAATTGTTAGCAGGAGAATACTGTGGAGAAGCAGCGTTATTAACAGGGGCTGGTTCTGGGATTGCTAGCAGGGATCCGAGCATGCCCCTCTGATAGTAGCATGAATGAGCTAGTGTGAGAACTGCTACTATCATGATCAGTATCTGTAAGTTTCTGCCAATGTGACCACTAAGCCGGGGGTCACAACCAGAACTGTATTCATTAACTGTAATTTAGGCTGTTCATGGAGTCACTAACAGAGCTTCCAGGATGCCAGGTGATACTGAAAATTGTTGCACCATAGAGCCTTTGAGTTGCAGTCTCCTGGGACACTGTTGTAAGCTTATTTTCCAGGCACAATACTCCTCTTTTTCCTTGTCTATATAACTAAAGACTCAGAGTAAGGCTGTTTATTATTAAGAGAGATAGGAGTTAAACTAATGCCTTCAACCGCTACTAACCAGGTAGATCTGAGAAGATAATTTTAAGATATACGTGGTTACACAGGAGTCTAACTATTTTTTTTTTTGTACATTTTATTTTCACACCACTACAGCCCAGGCATCCTTCTAGGGTCCTCACTTGGCTAGGCCTATACTTCCAGCCTGAACCCATCACTTCCAGATTCATCCCCTGAACACCCAAGCAAGTCTAGCTCCTTGGATCACCCCCAAGGGTGGGTCTGCCCTTCTGTGGCAGCCTATTTGTAATTGGAGAGGCCTACATGAGCATCAGGCAGGGAGAGGAGTCCTCTGGAGTGATGGGCCAGCAATGGGATGTAGGCCTGCCCCTGGAGCCCCCATCATCTCCATGGAGCTGTAGCAGGGGGGTCCTAGTGCTTTTGTCCCCAGGAGTGCAGTGGTGCAATGGCATCAGCGTGGCATGATGCTGCAGATGCCCACCACTTGCCTTCCTTCTACTTCTGCCCAAGGACATGTAGTGCCTCTGGTAAACACTGGGATCCCTCCCCAGGGAGAGGAGAGGAGAGGAGAGGAGAGGAGAGGAGAGGAGAGCAGTCTGATGGATGCTCAATCCTCTCCTTCCCCTGCTGACCCTCAGAACTCAAGCCCATTCCAGAACTCGAGTCACCAGCGTGGCATGAGGTGAGACGTCCATCTCCTCAGCCCTCAACACCACTGGGCAATCTGAATCTAACTATTCTTATCTTCAGTTGTTAAGTTAACGGATAAACCACAAGCCATCTGGTTCTTACCTTAGATCTTTGAGTAGCCTGATAACTGCAGCACTGTAAAGTTCAGGAGCTGATTACTTGTGCTGTAACCTTTTCAGATGCATATTTAAAACTGATCCAATATGGGAAGGGTCACAGAGCAAAGGGGTCAGACTTCTTTAGAAGTCACATGTGCATCAAGAAACTTATCAGGTGAACATAACCCATGATGTAAGGATTGTGGAGTGCCTCAGAGATTATCCCCCACAGTAAAAAATACTCTTTATCCAAGTCAAACAAAGATTTAATCTTTGTAACAAATAATCTTAACTTAGGTTCCTGAAGAATTGTAAACCAAGAAACTCAAGAATGTTCCTACTAGTCTCAAGTACATCAATCAGGCTTTAAATTAGACTAGATTTACATACCCAAATAATTGTGCAAGACTGGATCAAAGCCAAGATCCATGGAATGGTGGTATCAGACCATTCACTGGTCTCCCTTTAATAAACTGGAATCTGACAAAGACAATAAATTCAAGAAGGAAATTGAATAATGTCCCATTGAAAACACACATAACATTGATCTACTATAAATAGATTTTGATGAGTTCTTTAGAAACAACAAACCAACAGAATCTAAATGGACAACGGTATGGGAAGCCTTTAAATGCATTGCTAGAGGCAGAATAATTAATTTAGTTACAAAGACCAAGAAGGAAACCTATCTAAACATGATTAAAAGATTGGAAGAGCTTATGAGAATTGAAGCCATGCTTGAACAAATAGCACTTATTGAAAGAGTTATGGAATGAATGGTCAAAAACCAAAATTGACTACAATGAGCTTTTAAGATGTGAAGCTGACTCTCTATATGGGAATCAAAATATAATTATGCATCTACTGGCACAAAGTACAAACACTTCTGGCATTATGGTTAAAGCAACGTGCAGACAGGAGAATGATCTTGGCAATAAAATACAATTCCACTGATACAATGGAAACAGAAACAGAGAAAATAAATGAAATATTTGATTTCTAATATAAAACATTACATACTAAGGAAGTAACCCTTACAGAGATAATTAATTGAAATGATTTCATGCTGCACACATAAAACTACCAATGTGATATGTGTGCTGCAAGCATGATTGAAATGTTAAACTGGAACTAAATGTATGCATGTGGCATGCATGCAGCAAGCAAGTGTGGAAAGCATGCATTTTATGTTAAAGTGTAACAGATTGCATGCATGTGACATGAGTGCAAAAATCAAATGGTCACTGATAACTGCACACATAAGTTCATCTCATTGAAGACAGTGGGCAGCTTTAAGGGAGGCTGGTACAAGCATAGGAGGAAGGTAAGGATCATGGTTAGGGAGGATGGGAGGAGTGGGGAGGGAAGGACAGGAACAGTAGCTGAAGCTGTGGACCCTGCAATACAAGTAGACTTAATAGACCAAATGGCCTTCTTCTGCTGGCTTCTTTGTATGTTTGTATGTTCATATAAAAGTTAAGTGACTTGTTCAGGATCACACAGTACACAAGTCAGGATTGATTAGATTCAAACTCAGGTCTTCAGGTCTCCAGGTCTGCAGTTCAATGTCTTTAACCACTAAGCTATACTGCCTGCATACATATGGCTCACTTGTACTTCAATACAAAACTGCATACATCTGCGTACATGCAGCATGCTAAGATCCACTGATATATTTCTTAGTTTTCTTGTCCCCCCTCATCTCAGCTACACAGCTGAACTGCAGCACACATACCAATGGAAACACATGTGGTTCTTCCCACCTCCAATACACACAATTACCTACAAAACTACTTAATTACTTCTGTCTGGTCTGTACTCCTACTGTTAGGTCTCCATAGTTTTGAAGACATCCACGCAAACAGACTTTAAGGGGCAAACAAAAAAGTAGCAATAACTCGACACGCACCACATATGGTCAGTCTCCCCCCATGCACATACACACACACACACTGCAGCAAGTGTGACCATGCTGCTTGTCACAGTGTGTGGTAATAAATTTCAGATGAGGCAAATTTATAGGTTTAAAACACACCTTGGTGTGATATTTATTTTTCAAAAGTTTGAAAAATAATGAATGAAAACAAAACAATTGCAAAGAAAATCACTACTTAACATCAGTAATTTCTCACAAAATACAGTCCTGGATCTTGTGCTCCTAAGACCCTTCTCATCTGCATTCAACAGCTTGCCTACCACTCTTCTCCCTCTCTTCTCCCTCTCCTAGGGCTGAGCCCTCCGGGCTGAACTGAAGTAAACTCTGTGAAGAAGTATTTATATCTTTTGGTGGGGGTCACCTGACTAAGCCCTTTCTGTAGTTACAAGTCTGGACATGTTGTTTCATGTCTGAACATGTTGTTTCAAAACCAAGAGGGGTAGGGCTTATTTCAGGGGACTTCTAGGATCAGTTAAAGGTACAGTGTATATATCCACAGATATTGACTTTCTATATCTCTGATACACAGTGACTAAGCTCTTTTATACATAGATACTTATACAGTAACAAGTTTATAATGTGAATGTATGAAAATATCTTTAGGATGTCTTATAACTGTGGTAATCATGAAATTATCATTGTTTTATATAGCTTCTGATTCCTTTTTAATTAAAAAGACTTTAACTGTATTTATTCAGATTTAAAAAGTCTTCATGTTTTTGTACACAACATGCACTTATGCACTTTACACAACATCTCTCCAGGTGTTTGGCATCATTCCAGGGACTGGATGGATGGATGGAAATGGAAAAAGAATGAAAAGAGAGAACTAGTTGGAAGTTTAGTAGGGAAAGTAAAGAGCTATACTAGGTGGTCAACCTAGGGTAGGCGGGAAAAAGAAGAAAAGCAAAGAGAAAAGTGATAGCTGTTGCTATGAAATGAGATAGAAAATTGGTCCATCAGTCACAGCCGAGGGTGTAGCCTAACTCCGCCACATACCTCCTTCCTTAAGAAAAAAAAACAGTTCTCAAAACTATACTGTTTTTTCAAGAACTCCCTCTCAGTCATACATTTTCTACCAAAACAGTAGAATGAGGGTTGGTTGAAACTTTTCTTCATCCATTATGAGAGCTTCATCATTACATTAAAAAAGAGGAAGTAATACACAGCAGTTTTATGCTGACTTTGGGCTTCCTCCATACCCATCAGTTGGCATCATTTCAGCCCAGTGCACCTACTATTGTAACTTCTTCAGTACATTAAAAAAGAGGAAGTAATACACAGTAGTTTTTTGCTGACTTTGAGCTTCCTCCATACCCATCTATCAGGGCAGCCGTGGAGGCCTATACCACAACTTTCTCTGGGGCTAGTTGTACCCAGTTCTAACCCCATTCTAACACATTGTTTCCTTTCAACCCTTATTTGTAACATACCAGGGGTTTCCTTTCAACTCTTACACCTTTCTGGTACCCTCAACTGACTGCACTTAGCACCAGCCTTAATGCTGTATTCATTTTAAACATTACATGCTTCATACATTTCATATCATATCACAGGGTGGTCAAAACATTGGAAAGTCCATTCAACCACCATGGTGTCTTCCCTGTTGTTTGTAGTCTTCATCCCAGTATGCAAATGTCCTGAAACAGTCTTACCTGGGGCCTTCATCTCATCATCCTCCAAATAGCAGCAGCCTGGAAAAATGGGCAACAATTAGATTTCAAAAGTGACTGGCAACAAAGGTTCCATCCAGGGGTCCTCCTCCCCTAGAACCCATGGATCCTGGTCCTCCGCCTCCACCACGAAATTCTCCAGTTGGGAACCCTCCATCGGCACCTGGCAGTGGTGCTCCACCTCACTCCAGTGCTGGTCCACCTCCACGTTCCATCGAACTCCAATTTGGTTAGTAATTCCCCTCTGGTCCTCCTCACCTGGGCTCTGAAATGCACACCAGGAAGCCCCTCCTCCTTCAACAGATCCTTAGCATCCAGGAAATCCTGGAGGTACACCATCCTGCACTTTGCCCTCTATGTCTGGACACCAAGGCTAGTATCTTGGTACTGGTCTTCCACTTGTTTCTCTGGACAACCAGTACTATCCCACTTCTGACACTGAGTTTATCACAGCTTGTGGTAATAAACTCCAGGCGATGCAAATTCACAGGTTTAAAACACACCTTGGTGTGACATTTATTTTTCAAAAGTTTGAAAAATAATAAATGAAAACAAAACAATTGCTAGGAAAATCACTACTTAACATCAGTAGTTTCTCACAAAATACAGTCCTGGATCTTATGCTCCTAAGACCCTTCTCATCTGCATTCAACAGCTTGCCTGCCTCTCTTCTCCCTCTCCTAGGGCTGAGCCCTCTGGGCTGAACTGAAGTAAAGTCTGTGAAGAGGTATTTATATATTTTGCTGGTGGTCACCTGACTAAGCCCTTTCTGTATTTACAAGTCTGGACATGTTGTTTCATTTCTGAACATGTTGTTTCAAAACCAAGAGGGGGAGGGGTTATTTCAGGGGCCTTCCTGGTTCAGTTAAAGGTACAGTGTATATATCCACAGATATTGACTTTCTATATCTCTAATCCACAGTGACTAAGCTCTTTTATACATAGAACCTTATACAGTAACACGTTTATAATGTGGATTTATGAAAATACCTTTAGGATTTCTTATAACTGTGGTAATCATGAAATTATTATTGTTTTATATGGCTTCTGAATCATTTTTATTAAAAAAGGCTTTATTAACTGCATTTATTCTGATTTAACATAGCCTTCATGTTTTTGTACACAACATACACTTATGCACTTTACACAACACCTCTCCAGGTGTTTGGCATCATTCCAGGGACTGGATGGATGGACATGGAAAAAGAATAAAAAAAGAGAACTAGTTGGAAGTTTAGTAGGGAAAGTAAAGAGCTATGCTAGGTGGCCAATCTTGGGTAGGCAGGAAAAAGAAGAAAAGCAAAGAGAAAAGCGGTAGCTGTTGCTATGAAATAAGGAGATAAAAAATTGGTCCATCAGTCACAGCCGAGGGTGTAGCCTAACTCCGCCACACTGCTACAGACAACCCACTAAGTAGAGTTATAAGTAGAGAGCCTCTTACCTAAGTACTATAGGAGACAGGGTCAGGATTCTAAAAGATGATGTCCATGGGTCAGAGTGCTGGGGCGTACCCTCTTGAAATGAATGGAGGTATTTTTTATTACTATTTTATACATTATGATGGTGAGTTGGAGAATAATGAAGCCACTGTTCTACAAACAAGGCCCTTGCTAGTCAAGGAGTGGCCTTCATTCATCTGCAACTCTCCATCAAAAATGTATAAAAGCTTCACCCTTGACACGGGTGCAACTGCTGCTGTAAGCAACTGGGAGGGCCTCTTCTGTCTGCCGGCTGCCTTCCTCACTGTACTGCCCTACAATCACCAGACCGAAGCTTCACCCTTGACACGGGTGCCTCTGCTGCTGTAAGTAGCCGGGCGGGCCTCTTCTGTCTGCCGGCTGCCTTCCTCACTGTACTGCCCCCCGATCACCAGTCCAAAGGTACGCTGCTGAAACTTAACTGGCAAGAGCCATCTTCTCTCCCTGCTGACAGGCTTCTGCAGTTCTTTATTTTCCTTGCTACTCCATCTCCTTCTGGACTTTAAGCTAATGTTACTGGTCGTGGTACTGGTTAAGCCTCTCCAAATTGTTCTGTGAGTCCTAATCTATATGTGAACCTAAGCCGGTTTACAGCAATTTTGCACTGCAAGGGTAGTTTGAAGTGCAAGTTCTTTTAGGCTGCAGGTTTTTAGATTTAAAAGTATTACAGCTGTCTTTGTTTTAAGGTCCAGTGCTAATCTACCCTGGAGCAGAAACTAACTTTAAAGTGATACATTTTTTTTCTGTTTAGACTAGATTTAATTTGGGTCACAGTTGTAAACTTTGCCCTGCAAATAATCCAATTTCTGCTTCACTTTCTCTCTTACTGTCTCCTCCTTGCTTGACTTTTTATGCCCACCCTCCCCACCTCCAGCCTTTATTAAATACTCTCCCTCCCCCCTTGGCACCACCCCTATGCAATCTTCTTCCTTCCTTCTCACTAATATTGCAACTACACTTAAAGATACAGAGTGCAGCTATTAGGCCTAACACTTGTCCTGTCCTCCCATTAAAGACATCTTCCATTTTAGATCACCGCCAAACTGTGTTGGTGTAGGTTAGAAGCCGACTCCCCTTTTAAAGAGATACTCCTCCTCCTGTACTTGACTGGCACCACATGCCCGTCCTCCCTGCCTACTGCTTCACCTCTAATTTAATAGCTCCACTGACAACTATTCTTGTCCTCAGCTGCTTTCTACTCCTCCCTTATGACTTCATTGTTAAACATATGGAGAATACAGTCCTGTAAGACATGCCCAAGTAACAAAAGCTACATGGTACGGTGTTAGCTCACTATCTGTCCTACTCCAAAGGTACTGACCTCCATACACTCACTGTAACTCCCCTCCAGCCCAGATCTTCCATCCATACCCACTTATCATTCCTCCTCCCAGTTAGAGTGGTGATCTATGCCCTGCCCCTCTCTCATTGTTTTGCTACCCCCAGCAATGCAAACTGCAAAACCTTGCACACTAAGCATCAGAATAAACTCATGTTAAAAATCATTATAAACTGCCTTAGGAAACTATTAGTTCTTCTTCTACTCTGCTCAGGGAGTGTGGAATTAAACCCTGGTCCACCCTTTTTATAGATGCACACTCGGACCTCCCTGTGCTAAAAGGTCTCAGCTCTCTACATATGAATATCTGTAGCTTGCCTAAAAAATTTGATGTGGTCCAAGCCTGGGTACTACATACGGCTCCAGATATCACTATGTTTTTGGAAACATGGCTCACAAACAGCATTCCCAACAAAACTGTTAATATCCTTGATTATAATTTATTCAGGTGCGACAGGCCAACAAGGGGCGGTGGAGTTGCCATCTATACCAAAATCAATCTGTCTCTGATATTGTTTGCACCTCTATAACAAAGGAATTTGACTGCCTAGCTGTGAAATTGACCTTATCTTCTGGAGTGGCCCTCTTAATATCTGCTTGTTATAGGCCCCCTTCTGCAGGGTTTGGCATACAGTACTGGGTCACCTTCACTCCCTGTTGGAAAAAACAAACTCAGAATGCATAATAATGAGGGACTTTAATCTCAATTGGAATGATGCCTGCTGCAACAAAATTAAGGAGTTCTGCGATGAGCGTGGCCTAACTCAGATTACCCCAGCGAATACCCGTCCTAACAAGAAATCCCCTGACCGCAGCTCATTACTGGATCTTATGCTGGTTAATAAGCCACACAGTCTCTCTCACACAGGGATATTCCACAGTGACCTGAGTGACCACTGTGCTACTGCCTGCATTAGAAGCTCCCCTTACCAGCCACCTACTTCCACTTTTAAACTAAAACGAAGTCTAAAACACTTCTGCCAATCTGCTTTCCTGGCAGACCTAGGGAATATTAACTGGCAGGATTTTTACCTGGCACCCTGTGTCTCAGAAGCCTATAATATCTTCCAAAACCTGGTACTGTAGGTGATTGATAAACATGCACCGCTTAGAAAAATTTAATCTAGGAAAAGGTCACCCGACTGGTTTACACCTACCCTAAAGAAAGCTCTGAGGGACAGGGATGTACTGTGGAAAAGGGCACGGAAAACAAAATTGGATTCTAACTGGCTGGCCTTTCGGGTTGCCAAGAATGCCTGCACCAAACTTGTTAGAACTAATAAATCACGTTATTTCCAGTCTGCTCTCGAAGAAAATAAAAATAGTTCCACTAAATTCTGGAAAGTTCTTAGAGAGGTAGTAGGCCATTCATCAGCCTCATCTTTGCCTGCCAAGATTGTGGAAGTAGACGTTTCCTACATGGACAGGGTGGACATCCTAGAAAAGCTAAATAACCACTTTGCACCACAGGCCTTGGGTTTGATGCCTCACCCGCCAGTAAAGTGAGTGACTGCATTGATGACAACGACATCCCTAGCCCTGTCACCACAGCTATCCCAGGGTGCTCCTCCTTTAGCTTTCATCCAGTAACCTTTAAACAGGTGGAGGACCTCCTACTAGTCTTGGACACTAAAAAGTGTGCCGGTGCTGACCTCTTAGAACCATTCTTGTTGAAACTTGGCTGCTATCACCTAAAAGCTCCAATAATTCACCTTTTTAATAGTTCCTTAGCTCATGGTGAGTTACCACCACTTTGGAAAATAGTGCACATTATTCCTCTGTTTAAATCTGGTGACCCAACTGACCTGAATAACTACCACCTGATTTCTCTTCTCCCAATCCTATCAAAGACCCTGGAAAAAATTGTTAAGCCTCAACTCAGAGTTTCTTGACACCAAAAACATCCTAAACCCCGCCCAGTCAGGATTTAGGCCCAAGCACAGTACTTTTTCAGCCATTGCCAAAGTATCCAACAAATGGCAAACCGCCCTGGATACTAAACAATACATCTATGCCCTCTTTCTGGATCTTAGCAAGGACTTCGATACAGTGGATCACCATATTCTATTTAACGTATTGAGCAGCATCGGGGTAAACAACACTGCCTTAAAGTGGTTTGATTGTTACCTCGCCAACCAAATGCAACAAATCAAAGATCAAGGGGAACTGTCTCAGTTAAGGTCCCTGCCGCGTGGTGTGACACAAGGCTCCATCTTGGGCCCTATTCTCTTTGCTATTTATATAAACCATATAGAATCCTTTATATACACAAGTAACATTCATCTATTCGCTGATGATACCGTGCTCTATACTACTAACACTTCCTTAGACATAGCCCACAAAGAGCTTCAGTTAGACTTTGACATCCTTCAACACAACTTAATAAGGCTCAAGCTTCTGCTTAATGCAAAAAAGACCAAAGCTGTGATTAACTCGCCTTGTGCTGCCCACTACACAGGACCATCTTCAAGCCTCCAGATTTATACCTTGCTTGGCAAAGCCTTGGAACTAGTAGAAAAATTCAAGTACCTTGGTGTTTGGCTGGATAACAGGCTCAACTTCTTGGCTCACCTTAATGAACTATCTAAAGAGCTAAGACAAAGTCTAGGCATATTTTATCGGATAAGACACCTCCTTACTCTTGAAGCAAGGAAATGACTTGTCAAAACAACTTTTCTACTGCTGCTGTATTATGCTGACTTTCTCTATAGTCACTGTCCTATTCAGGCACTATGTAAACTTGACACCCTGTACCATTGAGCACTGAGATTTATCCTAAACATGCCATTATGTGCCCACCACTGTTTGCTCTATCAGGCACTAGACTGGCCCTCCCTCACTCTGAGGAGGCAAAAAAATGCCCTCATGTGGACATACTGGGCCCTAACCGATAAACTACAGACCTATATTTCTACGCTGTTTCAGTGTACTAAGGGAACATATGGTCTAAGAAGTTTGTCTCTTGTCTCTCTTAAAGTACCCGAAATAAGGACACGACATGGCTCTGTGGCTATCATCTTTTCTCTGTCCACCCTTTGGAATGTCATGCAAAAAACTCTCAGGCTGTCCTCCCTTCCTCCTGGGGCCTCACTCTTTCAGGAGGCTGCTCGCTCTCAAACTGAGAGCCCTGTGTGTATGCCGCAAATAACCACCTCCTCCATCTCCTGTGGCTCCCCAAACTCTTGGCACTTACATGTATTCCTCTAGCACTTTTCTTCTTTCCACCTTGGGATTATTCTGTCAGCTCCCACCTGTTTGTTTAACTACATCTATTTCCACCCATCACCGACCCTTTTCTTTGTTTTTCCCCCACCCTTAAACCTTCAGTTGTTGTTCCCTCACTTTCCCTACCTGGTATCCCTCGTCTTATTGTAAGGTTGAGACCTTTGTCTGAATAATCCCACATCTTGATGGAATCCTTTATATATACAGCCAATTATCAACCTGGATAGTGTTCACCATATGTACTCCCCAGCCCTGATCTTATCTGTTTCTCTGTAATTGTCTTTTATTTGCTCATTGTGTGTACACTGCTTATCTGATAATTTTGCTGCAGTTGTATATGTCCTACTTGTCCAGGACCATCTTGCAAATGAGCTTGCTCAAGGTTGATTTTGCCTGATTAAATAAAGTTTGATTGATTGATTGATTGATAAAGTAGTAACAAAAAAGGATCCATATCAGAATATCACCAACAATGTTGCTGACTTCCCGAACAGTGAAGGGAACAATTCCAACTACTGGTATTGTTCCCATCAGAAACGGAGTGTTTTCTTGCAGGGGGACTTTGCCTCCACACCCCCACATGGGGGACTGTGCCCCCCCGCACTCTCCATCTCTACATAACCAATTCTGAGTTGGAGTTGGTTTGGGGTGGGGGTGTAACACTGGGAAACACAGTGCCATTCTACAGTGGACCATCACAATGACCTGCTGAGATTTGTCGCTGTGATGGTCTTTGCTGTGGAATTGTTGTTGTGCTGATGGCATGCCATAAAAAAATACCCTCATTCATTTCAATGGGGCACACCCCTGCACTCTCCCTTGCCCTATGTCATAATGTGTCTGAGTGTGGGGATGTGGAGGTCAGCTTCACTGGGGGGGCATAAGGCTGACTATAGTGGGGCTCCAATTGTCTGTGCATACCATACCATACCAATCAATTGTCCCTAAATGCAAGGGACATCCTTTATTTTACCCCTGAAAACTGCTCTGCCCCTCATCCATCCCTCATGGAAGAACATGCTGCTCACACAGAGGATGTCCTGTAAATTTAGACTTTATGGCAGGGTTGCAGTTTCAGATTTCAGTAGGAGGGGAGCCAACAACCAGTGGAGGACAGGTGCTAGTTAGCCCCTAGGTGGCAAGCTGTGGAACATCTCTAAAAGGTAAAATGTATCTGTTGTGACTGAAAAGTGATATGCAAATCAGGAAAAATTTAACTGTATAAGATTCATTTGTCTATAACCCAGAGCAGTTCATCAGACTTGGGCTTAAACCCATCCAGTTACTAACCAATGTTTTTCCTGGCTGACGGTCTGCCCCCCCCCAAAAAAAACTTTGTCCCAGTTTCTCTCTCCAACTCCATTCCATTCAATACCCATTCCATATGGGTTGTGAAGCTGCCCAAAGGTGCAGAGACATGAAAAATACATCAATATTTCAGTCATTCCTCCTCCCCCAAACCCTCTGTAAAAGAAATGATTTACTTTTACTTACCTGACCATCTAACCAGAACCTGCAGTATAGCCCAGTGTGCCACCAGCCCAGTTTTCAGTCATTCCTCCTCCATCCTTCTGCCAGTAGCTGGATGCTAGAACTGACCATCCCAGGTCCCCAGCAAGGTCTGCGACAAAGTCACCTCACCAACTGAACCTGCCCAACCTATGTTGCTGTCATCTTGCTTGGCTGCTGCCATAGCTGCTGTCACACTGCACTGATCAAGGCCTATGAAGGTTGCCCACACCACTGTCACTGCAGCTGTGAGGTCTAGCTTGCTGTTGTGGGGGGGGCCTTGCTTTTTTTTTTTTGCAAAGTGAGCCAAGTAAAGGAGGAGAATCACTAAGAGTAAACCAACAAAAATATGCTGCCACAACACTGTTAATGAGAGTTCAGCACTCACTGGGTCCTCCAGACTGTAGTGTGCAGCTTGTCTACTCTGTGGTGGGAAAGACAGTGTCCCACTCACGTGATTCATGTGCTCTTGCTTGACTGGAGATCATACATGTTACATGTGATGGCACTGTCGCTAATAGTTGGAGAGAGTGGACAACACAGTACAGACACAGTCCAGTCAGGAGTACACCTGCAGCATGAGCACAACACAGTCCAGGGATGCACTTATTGTACAAAATATAAAATCCAAATTTAATGCCATTATTACCGCACCATAAGAACAATCTAGGCACAAATACCGGGGGTGGGGTAACTGCCCCCTTTGCTCTACCTAAGTGGCACCCCTGCTTTATGGTAGAAATTAATTCTCAGGTACTAACATCAGTACAAGTAAATACAATGGTTTGCACTGTGTTCTGAGGTACTGTATCTCCATTTTTCAGGATGTGTCCTAGTCATCGTAAGGATTAGTGTCCCTCATTGTCCTTCATTTTGAGTGTCCATGTCCCTCAGTTCAATGACAAAATTTGAGGTATGGTGCATGCTAACCAATACCCGACTCAGCACAAAGAGTGCTGAGAATGGCCATAGTGTAAATGCTCCATACAGAATGGCAAAGTGAAAGTAAGTGAGTCACAACAGTCATTGAGAAACACATCTGTAACACTAAATATGCATAAGGAGGTTTGCATGGCCCAAAACAGAAAGGTCAGGCTTCACAACATAGAGGCCCCTCTTAACACATCTGAAATGGGGATGTTGACGGAATATATCCTAGGCATTTAATGCAGTAAGCAAACAATACTTTACAAATTATTGGCAATTTAATGACAAAAATCAAACACCATTAAACAACTTGCAAAAGGATCAGAATGAATGAGTTTACCTAATTTAATGGGGAATCAATGAAAAGGTATTTTAATGGCTCTAGTTTATTTTATTTATTTTTATTTATTTAGTTTTTGTTGACTGAGTAAGTGCACTAGACAAATCCTGCCTATTTTCAGGCACGACCCGGGGGAAGGGGATACAAATGAATGCAACTGACTTTGAACCAGATTAAGCTGTTGGTGGTATTTATAGTGAATGAGGGAAATTTGGCTAGGACATCGGGGAAATTCCCCTACTCTTTTTCGATAAGTGCCATGGGATCTTTAACATCCACCTGAACTACCACCAATCCAGACAGATGGGACCTCGGTTTAACGTCTCATCCGAAAGACGGCATCTCAGAAGTGCAGCACCCCTCTCATGCTGCACTACAGTGTCAGTACTGGGATATTAACCCAAGTGCCAGATGTGGGAACTGAACCCACAGCCCTCTGATCTCCCGGCCTCAGAGGCGAGTGTGCTACCTACTGAGCCACTGACACTGTGTGTGCGCAGTAGTAGCAGTAGTATGAGAAACAGAAACTGATGTGTTTTTTTAGATGAGATTTGCCCCAGCTCAGTTGCTGCACACATGGCAAGTGTGCAATATGTGAACTTGATGTAATTTTTAAATGATGTTCACACCAGCTTAACTGCTGGACTCATGTCAAGCATGCAACACACAAACCTGATATGATTTTTAGAAGATGTTCACACCAGTTTACCTGCTGCAGACATGTCAAGAGTGCAGCATATGAACCTGATGTGCTTTTTGATCTGATTCACATAGGTTCACTTTGTGTACATGAACTGCATGCAGACATTGCACAATTAAGCATGCATGCAGCACACTTATATTTCTGTAAGGGAATCCCTAAAAAAGAAAACAGAGAGGATTTATAAAAGATCTAAACATGCCAGTACTATCCAAAACTAATTCATCTCAACTAAAAAGACAAAGAGACCTATCAGAAATAAACATGATTATCAAGGAAATAGAAAAAAAAGTGCTCAATGCAGATAGATTTCCAACAAATTTTTATAAAATATTTTTGACATACTTGCCCCAGTATTATTAGAAGTCTTCAAAGAGGCAAAACAACAAGGCAGTCTACTTCTAAGTATGCAACAAGGATGTACTACTCTAATTCTAAAACCCAAAAAGGATGCTCAGAATGTTACAAATGATGGACTCATCTCCCTTATTACTACTGACACTCAAACTCTTGTAAAAATCCTAGCAGCTAAGTTGATGCCAGTCATGCAGGTGCTAATAGGCCCAGAACAGATTGACTTCCTTAGACAGACAAGCATCTAATAATGTTCGGAAAGTCTTTTATCTTACAGGGAAAGCAGAAAAAACAAGAAATCCTATGTCTTCACTGGCTCTAGGTGCCGAAAAGGTATTTGATCAGGTAGAGTGGGATCATATATTTAGATCTATGGAACAATAAAACTCCACACATGAGTATATAGAACAGATCAAATTATTGCACAACAAACCTATTGCAGTGGTTTATATGAATGGCTTGACCTCATCCTTTTTCCAGCTACAGAGAGTACAAGGCAGGGATGTTTTCTATCCCCAGTATTGTGCAACTTAGCCTTAAACATCCTAACATTAAGAATTGATAACAATCACAATATTAAGGCATCAAGAATGATAACGAAGTATTCAAATGCTCATTATACACAGATGATATACTTCCAACCCTTTCAAATGCTATAAAATAAATTAGAAGTTTTCTTCAAACCATAAATACCTTTAGCTTTTTATCTGGCTACAAACTCAATGTAAATAAAACACATTACCTAACAGTAAATGATTGAATACCGCAAGCCGAAATAGCAAACATAGGAGTGTCATGGTCCTAAGAATATGTAGATTATTTAAGAAGTAAAATAAGTAGAACAGTAAATAAATCAAAAAGCACAAACCTAAAAAAAATTTAAATCTAAACTAGATAAAGACCTTTATAAGATGGCACAGATTACCTCTAGGAACATGGAAAAGGCTTGAAACAATCAAAATGGTGGTCCTATCAAGAACATTGCATGTTTTTACCATGATTTCAAAGGGTGTAGCTAAAAGCTGGTCTTATTTAAACAGAATATGATCATCAAATGTATCTGGGCACAAAAAAGTCAAGACCAACATATAATTTTTTTATTTTTTTATTTTAGTCTTTGGTAATCAGGTAAGGCCCACTAGGCACAAGTGCCTGTTTTCAGGGGTGACCTGGGAGCACTGGGCGGTTAAGTGACTTGCTCAGAGTCACATAGTATGCAAGTGGAGGTTGTGAGAATCAAACTCAGGTCTGATCTGCTGGATGTACCAAGCTCATTCACACCTTGTTCCTCTAACCTCTAGGTTATACTGCCAGCCCAATTATAACTGAATCAGAACCAAAGAGAATGGTGAATTCAAAACTTCAGACTTTATGCTGTACTTTTTGACATCTAAACTTTCTTGTGGGTTGAATTCTAACACAAAAAAATACACCCCTAGCTGGTTATTGGTAGAACAGAACATTATGAATATGGTGGACGTAAGTATCAGCTCACTGTGGTTTGCTAAACCCAAATTTCAAGTTACAAACATCATTTTTAGGGGGTCTATTAAAATTGTTATGCAGATTACCAAACTACTCAACAGTAATCTGAAATTATCAATCACCCAGCCCCTTTGGGGAAACCCTAACAAAACTACTGGAAATAAAATACTAAAACATATGTCTTTGATCAAGAAAGAGATACTGCTAGTTTTATTTCCTTATTATTGTTTTATTTTACACTTTGTGACTGGGAAAGACATTCTGAGCCAAGGCTTATTTCCAGGTGCAACCCAGGGGAAAGGATTACAAGAGGTACAGAGAACAAAAATACAGTAAATTCCATAGTACAGAGTACAATGCAACCACAGTACAATATATTCTTCACAGGAACAAAACTTTGAACAGATTAAAGTGCTAAATTCCAGACAGTATGTTGCGTCTGTACATGTGCCAAAGAATACGGAATAATGCCACAACATAGATCTAAAGGTAAGCAAATATACAATAGTAACTCGAATAAAAATGTAGAGGACTTGAAAGAAAAGCAAAAGCTTTCTCCAAAAGAAGAAGCAGGAGCAAACATTCTACCTGACATCATGCAAGAAAATGTTAAACATAAGGAACTGAAAACTTCACAAGATAATAACTTGAAGAATCTATTAGTGATAATGCAGTTTAAATCATCAATATCTAATTTTTACAGTCTTCTGATAACTAGAGATGGGTGAAGTTGGCTTAATTTGCTCTGCAAATTAATCCGTGAATTTAGTACATTTCACAAACTGTGGATCGATCTGCAAAATGTGAAATTTCACCACAAATGACAGAATTGTACCTGTGATGTGCAGAATTTCAACCACAAATGGGGGAATTTCACTCACGAATTGCTGAGTTTTGCCATTTGTAGGCAACATTCTGCCATTTGCAGGTAGAATTCTGCACTTCATGGGTGGAATTCCACTGTTGACGTGGAAAACTTCATGATTTCTGGTGAAGTCAAAATTGTTGAGGGTAGGGAAAACTTCAAGAAAGTCTGAGGATGCAAATTTTGGCCACTTCACAGCAACTTTGCCTGCAAAGTAAAACTTTGCTGCAGCTCTTCTGATAACTTAAGTAAAAGGAAAACAAGTGAGTCTAATATGTGGTGGTCACAAATAGTAGGGGAAGATGCTAAGAATTGGAACTAGAACAAAATTTGGGACTTCTCACTAAAAGTTTTTCTGTAGTAAATTAAAAACTAATACAATATAAAATTGTACACAGCCTTTACCTTTCCTCTAAATGTATGTCCAAAATGAAACTTAAAAAGGATGACAAGTAGCCTAAATGTGGGATAAATAATGCTAACCAGATCCACATATTTTGGGAATGTAAGTTAATCACAAATTTCTGGGAATAAACCCGAAACATCCTTAGCATCCTACCTGATATGTAACAACTTATGGATTTCAAAACATGTGCAATGTAGTATGGAACTATTGCATTTTGATACACCAGCCATAACAAAAGAACAAAAGTACTCTATAACTTAGGTATCAATAGTAGCTAAAAATAGTATTCCAAAACTATGGATCAATCCAGGATCGCCCACATTACTTCAGTGGAAAGCAAAACTGACTGAAGCCCTTTAAAGTGAAAAATCAGCCAGCGATCTAAGAAATGACAACAAAAGTTTTCATGAACTGGTCATCTTTATTCAAAGTACTCACAGCTCATTCATACAACACTTAAGAAGTGTACATTTGAATATACACAGGACCTCCTTGGAAATAAGCTTTGCTCAATGAAGTGTTTCCTTGGTATGGCTTTGAATAAAATATACTACTACTACTACATTTTATAAATGTAATATTAAAATTGAATTCCAGGAGTTATCATTCATAATCTAATTCTAGTATAGTTTCTATCGTTCAGCTAAACAGTTCATGGGAAAATCCTTTTCCAAATAATGGAAATCAACACTCTCTTGTCTTCTGCTTTCTTTCATCTTTTAATTCTGTTCTCTTCCTCTCTTAATTAAAGGTATAGATGAAATGTCTAAACATTTTTTGGAGGATCTCCTATTACAAAGATTAATGCTAGGTGACATTATATATTTGTTGAGATGAGTATCAGTAGATATGTTTTTTGCACAAATGTATCTATTTCCTTTTTCTTATTAGAAAACTTTTTAGTTGGATTATAGGAAATACAGTAATGCTGGTTTAGTTCATATGAGTTCTATTGGTTAAAAATAAAGAATGTTAGAAACATGGGTCCAGATTTCCAAACCGGTCAAATTGCCGTAAGTCCTGGGTATGCTAAAGATATAGCACACAAGGCATGTGGCAATCTAATGAGATTTTACATCCCATGCAGCATCTACTGTATATCATACCACCTTTTTGTAGTCTAGTTTACGTCAATCCTAGAGACCTGTTTTATGGTGATTGCACCAAATATTTGGTGCAAGCTTCTGTAAATTGAATAAACTGTTGCAACTGCATCTGACCTACTAAAATGTGGCACAGTCATGGCTCACCTGTTAGGCACACCACCAGAAACTAAGTGTGGTGGTGCAGAGCTTGATGTAAGCCCTGCACCACCCTTTGAAAATGCAGCCCATGGTATATTACTCATGTTGACTATTGTTTGTAGTATAAGATTTCTGTCAAAACGTTTAATTTTGTTTGTACAATTTAAATGTTGTAAATTAAAAAAAGGAAAAATAGAGAGAAAAAGTATCAGAAGGTATCTGATAGTGCATGATAAGGAGGAGTTAAATATATAGACTTGGAAGATAAATGGGCTCAAACTGGCCACAAAAAGACAAAAGGTGTGGCAAGCTAAAAAAACAGAATTAGATATTTTATTACTACAGGGGATGCATACTGTGCAGGAGGAGTTGATGAAGTTGGAGAAGAGTTAAGGGGCACCTTGTTATGCCTCTAAGGCCAATAGGGTAGCCATCTAGTCCAGGCAGGGTCTGCAAGTGAAAATCCTGGGAAAGGAAGTAGACACTAGGGGAGATATGCTGCAGTGGAAGGGCAGATGGGTACAGAGATAGGTAAGTACAAGCTGGCATCAGTGTACGGGTCAAATTATCATTGTCCACAGTACTTTTATCAACTGTCAGTGACCCTGGTGGAATTTTCCTCCCTCTGATAGTAGGGGATGATTTCACTACTCCTTGGAACATGATCTGGGACAGAAAGATCTCCCAAACGAAGTCTCCACCCAAATGTTCAGAGGTACTGAACACCCTGGCAGGAGAGCAGAATCTAATTGACATTTAGAGGTTCATACACCCTACATATTGGGAATATTCATTTTACTACCATGCCTACCACCTCTATTCCATACAACTTGGTTCTGGTCTACACCCTATTGGTGCAATGAGTAACCACAGAAACCTATGCCCCTATACTGTACTAAGACCATGCCCCATTGATAATCTTTCCTGAGAAAGGAAACAGCATACCCAAGCCTAGAACATGGAGTTTGGTCCCCTAGCTGTTTGTGGACTTAGAGTTTTTTAAACAAGGAACTAGAGGGGGACAGGATCAGCTCTACAGTACAGTAGCTTCTTCTTGTTGTTTTTACATTGTTTCATGTGGATTCTACTTGGTAGAAGGTTATTTCTTTCCTTTCTTACTACTAAGGGGCTAGCAGGGTATTGTTTGGGGCTGTTGGAATTTTGAAACCTGTTTTGGTAGCTATAAGTGGGCTCATTTGTTTGATGATTCACTGTGTGGCAGGCTGCATTTGTGGAGGCCTATTTTTTCTATTTTAAAATATAATTGGTGTGATTTAACTGGATCTGTTTCTTTGAATTGGAGACCTATATCTTCTAATTCCAAGCCTATTTTGATGTGTTGTTGATGAAGCTGTTTGAATTGGAGTCCTGTTTCTTTGGGTAGCAAACCTATTTGGGGGGCTTTGAGTAGAATTGTGATTCATTTTTACTGGCTTCACTAGCTGCAAAGTTTTAGTGCATAGTGGGGGAAGGGTGCTAATTGTCTGACTAGAGGCCTCAGCTACCTGATTGTTTCCAGGAAGACTTGGGCTGGTCTCACCCCCCAAACCCCTCACTCCCACCCACCCCTGGTCCATGATTTCCTTTATACCAGGGGTTCTGACATCACTTCCTCAAATGGGCAAAGGATATGCACCTGTCATAGCAGAAGCAGACATCCAGGAAAGGAACAGCAGCAAGTGAAGAGGTGACTGCTATCTCAGTGGAAGGGAAGTAAATGCAAATCTAGGAGCTTTCATTATTACTTCTTCGCATTGATATTGCATTGGGGAAAGGAGGCGTAGGAGTTTGAAGAAGGTTGTGCAATGACTACTTAAAGTCTCTTTTTGAGTGTGGATAGGAAGGATAGGAATATAAAAAGCAGTTGCTCAATATATCTAAACGTGTACAACAAAGGAGGTAAGGGAAATAAAGAAAAGAATGTTTTGCACTGATAGAGGGGAGAGAGGGGAGACTTGGGGGAGTGTTTGGTATCCTGCATCTGGAAGGTTGGGAGGTCGTTGGTGGGCAATGACAGCAATGGGTAGGGTAGTAGGCTGCAACAACTGTGGTGCACCAATCTTTCTAAAAATTGCCTGGAGTGTGGGAGGCTGTTTAGTGTGCAACCACATAGAAAAACTTAGAAAGGAGATTGAGGGTCTGCAGGAGGAACTAAGACAGGCAAGGCAGATTGGGGGTGGGTTTAGCCCAATACTGGAGAGAGGAAGAAGGGGAGATGAGGGAGGGTGATTTAAGCCAACAGTGGGGAGGAGAGGGTCAGAAGAAGGGAAGCAGAGACAAAGGGGCCCAGGCCAGGAAGAACGATTGCCGGGGGAACCAGGTCAGGAGACAAAAGACAAATGGAAGGAGGAGATAGGGACTTGTGAGGGGAGGCGAAGAAGTGGCAAAAGTCATGGAGTGGAAAGGAGAGAACAGGTTACTATGAAGAGAGAGGGAGCGGGCATTTGTGAAGGGTCTTCAGAAAATAGTTTTGCACTGCTAGAGAGGAAGAAGGTGGAGGAGGGAAATGATGAAATTAGAGGAGTAATTGATAAATGCCTGGACCAAACTGGAGCAGGGGGAAATTCTGCTCAGAGAATTGCAACAGGGATAAAAGGGGGAAATAATGTGCAGGAGGAAGAAGAGGAGCTGGAAATGAGAGAGGGAGATGAATGGAAGCAAGCAGGGAGTAAGAGGGGTGGAATCTTAGTGCTGGGGGACTCAGTACTAATAGGAGTCAGGTGGGGTAGCAAGGGGGAGAGGCATAGTCGCATTTGGGTGGAGGCCATGCCAGGAATGACAGCAGAAAGGGTGGGACAATCTGTTCTGAAATATGCTAGAAGGGGTAGGGACAAGCCTCATTTAATTATACATCTTGGGACAAATGACCTGGCTGACAAGACAGTAGATATAGTCCAGAGGAGGTTTGAGGAACTAGCACAATTATGTGAGGGGGCAGGAAGATCAGTAACTTTTTCAGAGATACTTCCGGTGCAAAGGCAAGCACAACAAGAAAGCTGCAAATAGAGAATTTAATGGATGGCTAAGAACCTGGTGTTGTGCTAAAGGGTATGGGCTGTTGGGGGGGGGAGGGACCTGGGAGGACAGTAGTCTCTATGCCAAGGACAGACTACACTTGAGTGAGGAGGGAAAGAAAGTGTTGAAACAGAGGATGGAGGAGTACATAGAAGAAGTTGGGAATTTAAACTAGGAGTGGGGGTGGCAATTGGGGAAGAGATATGCAGAGACCACAGGCTGGGAAACCATATGAGCTTACCCCCCATAACAGTGACAAAGGACAAATGGCAAGTACTATTGGTGATGCTAGGAAAGGGGGGCAGGATGGGAGGGGGGAAAGGGTGAAGGTGGTTACCCTTAATGCAAGGAGCCTTGGGATGAAAACTGCAGAGTTACAGGTTCTCATGGCAGAGGGAGAGGTGGACATTGCAGCCATCACAGAAACATGGGCCACCCAATACACTGACTGGGACCTGTCTGTACCAGGATACAGGTTATTTCATAGGGACAGGGTGATTGGGAAAGGAGGGGGTGTGGCACTATATGTGAAGGAAGGACTGAAGTGTGTAAGGGAGGAAGGGGAGGAGGGTAGTATGGAGTCACTTTGGATGCAAATCCAGGATTCCAAGAATAGGATTCTTAGAACGGGAGTGGTGTACAGGCCACCATCTCAGACGGAGGAGTTAGACAGGGAACTAGTGGGACAGATCAGCAGGACCTGCGAGAAGGGTAGTGTGGTGATTGTGGGGGACTTCAACATGCCAGGAGTGGACTGGAGTACCCCAACAACCAGGAACAGAAGGGAGCAGGTACTGCTGGATGCCTTCCAGGACAGCTTCCTGCTGCAAATGGTCAGTGAACCAACCAGGTTAGGGAATACCCTTGACCTTGTGCTGGCAAATGGGGACTTTGTGAGAGAACTTACAGTGGAGGAACCGCTGTCAGGGAGTGACCACCACTCAGTATGGCTCACATTGGATATGGGCAAGGAAGGAGTGGAATCTGGCACAAGAGTGCTGGACTTCAGGAGGGCCGACTTTGGGAGGATGGGGGAAGTGGTAAAAGGGTACCTGCCCAGAATTCAATTTAGTATGGACACTAACCAGAGGTGGGAGGTCATAAAGCTGGGGCTAGTGGAGACAACCAAAACCTACTGCAAAGCCCAGAGCAAGAAGGCTAGGGCTAAGAAACCGAGCTGGTTGAGCAAGGAGGTCATGGAAAAGGTAAGGAAGAAAAGAGCTGCCTTTAGGAAGTACAAGAAAACAGGGAGGGGGAGGACAGGGAAGAGTACTTGACAGAATCGAAGGAGGTGACAAGGGCAGTAAGGTAGCCAAAGCATCTACGGAACTCAGGCTGGCACAAGGCATTAAGAAGGGGGAGAAGGACTTCTTTAAGTACATCAGGGAGAAAAGGAGTTGTACGGACCACATAGTAAGGATTAGGAAGGAGGTGGATTGGGTGGAAGCAGGGTGCGATAAGGCAGAAGCACTAAGTGAGTACTTCTGCTCAGTATTTACCAAAGAGAAGAGGGGGTGACACCCAAGGTGGGAGAAATGGCAATGGCAAAATGGGGGAGAGGGGTGACAGATGGGGAAATCATGGAGGGCAGAGTTCAAGAGGGTTTGAAGGCACTGAGGGTGGACAAGGCACCAGGCCCAGATGGCATCCACCCCAGGGTACTGAAAGAGCTGGCAGAGGTCCTTGTGGGACCTTTGGCGAACCTATTTAATGCCTCACTACATTCGGTGTGTACCTCAGGACTGGAGGATGGCTCATGTGGTGCCCTCCAAGAGTGGCCCCAAGGATGAACCGGAAAACTACAGACCAGTGAGCCTCACATCCATCGTGGGTAAGCTAATGGAGACTATCCTGAAGGAGAGGCTGGTGGCCTCCTAGAGGCCAAAGGACTACAGGACAGCAGACAGCATGGCTTAATACATGGCAGATCCTGCCAAACCAACCTGGTGGAGTTCTATGACTGGGTAACTAGGCAACTGGACAGGGGCCATGCAGTGGATGTCCTGTATCTGGACTTCAGTAAGGCATTCGACTCTGAGCCACATGGAAGGCTGGGAAGAAAGTTAGTAGGCACAGGGGCGGGTGCAAAGCTGGTGAGATGAGTAGGAAACTGGCTTCAGGGAAGGCAACAGAGGGTGTTGGTGGGTGGGGAGCTCTCACACCCAAGGGCAGTGACGAGCGGTGTTCCACAGGGCTCGGTGTTGGGACCAGTGTTGTTTGGGATATTCATTGCAGACATATCATGGGACATCAAGAGCAAGATCAGTCTGTTTGCTGATGATACCAAGGTAGGCGTGGTGGTGGATGACCTAGGGGGATGGCAGGGGTTGCAGGATGATCTGGCAAAGCTTGAAACCTGGTCAGACACCTGGCAACTGGGGTTTAATGCCAAAAAGTACAAGGTGCTGCATTTTGGGATGAAGAATCCAAGGAGGAGTTACCAGCTGGGGGGGAGTGCAGCTAGCTCAAACAGAGGAGGAGGAGAAGGATCTGGGTGTGCTCATTACAGGGTCAATGAACAACTCGGCACAATGTAGGAAGGCAGCTGCAAAGGCCAACAAAATGCTGGGTTGTATTGCAAGTGGTATATCCTCGAGGAGGGAGGAGGTGATTCTGCCACTGTATAGGTCATTAGTTAGACCACACCTGGAGTACTGCGTGCAGTACTGGTGCCCGTATCTGAAGAGGGACATTAAGTTACTGGAGGGGGTGCAGCGCAGGGTGACAAAGATGATCAAGGGGCTGGGGGACTTATCATACGAGAGGAGGTTGAAGGAGTTGAACATGTACTCACTGGAGGAGAGGAGGGACAGGGATGACATGATTGAAACCTTTAACTACATGAAAGGAATAAACAAGACAGGTACAGAGGGGCTGTTCAAAGTAAGGGAGGGGAGGGCCACCATGGGCCATGATATGAGACTGGAGGGAGGAAGGTTCAGGAGGGAGATGAGGAGACACTTTTTTACAGAGACGGTGGTGGCTGGGTGGAATGTTACCTGCAGAAGTGGTATCCAGTAGAACAGTGGACTGCTTCAAAAGGGGATGGGACTGGACAAGGGGGAGGGTTAATGAAGGGGAAGGGTGGAAGGGAGGGGCAGCTGCAGAATAAGGGGTGCTAGCTGCACATTCGAGCAGACTTGATAGACCTCTAGGCCTTTATCTGCTGGCAAATTTGGTGTGTTTGTATATGATGCAGGACTTGCAGGAGTTTTTAACCTTTAACAAGTCAGGAGACACAATGGAAAGGACACAATAAGTATTCTACCATGGGGTGGCCATATCTTACGCTATGCACAAGGATGAAGGAGAGGCACAAGGGGAGAAGGAAGCTGTACAGATGGCTGATGGGAGCATTACAGCTGATCAAAAAGTGATAGGCAAAGTGGTCCACCTCTTATACACACAAGTGTTTGCCACAGAGAACTTCCCATCCAGTTCAGTGCCAGACACATTTCTCTACTTCTTACAGATTTCCAAAATCTCATCAGAAGACAGAGAGGCCCTGAACTTGGACTTGACCTGTTTAGAGCTGAGAAAAGACAAGGTTCTCCCTCATCCAGGAGAAGGTCTGGGGCTACAGTGGGATACCAGGCAATTTTTATAGAACAGTCTGGAAGTACTGGAGGGACCCATGGGTGACATGACTTTGGAGGCACTAGTGGTGGGATCCTTGACACCATCTCAGTACATGGTTACCATCACAGTCTTACCAAAACCTGTGAAGCCTCCCACTCTCTGTAGCTCCTACAGATATATCTCTGTGCTCAGTGCAGACTATGAAACAATAGCCAGTCATAGCAAACAGGGTGAAGAACGTGTTACTTTCAGTCATGCATAGTGACCAAAAGGGATTCGAGATGGGAAGATACAGTAAGCTAAATATAACACTAGGCAGTCTGTCAATATTATGAACTGGTAGGCCAGGATAAGTTCACTTGTCCCAGTCTCCTGACACTCAATGCCAAAATAGCCTTTGACTGGCTAAAGTGGCCTTTCAAGTTCACCATTATGTCCAGGTTTGGGTTTGATCCTTGGACACTGTGCTGGGTGGCAGCCTTGTATAGATCCCCCCAGGCTAAAGTGCTTACCAATGGTTTCTTATCCTCCAGCTTGTTTCTAACTGGAGGAAGTTGGCACAGATGTCCTCTGTCCCCCCCTCCTATATGTGCTGATTGTTGAACCCCTAGCCATCCTGATCTGGAATCATCTGAATACTTCGGATCTGAGGGAGGAGCAAAGCAAGGCAAGTTTTATTTACCAAGGTGCGCAATTCCAGAGGCTCTGGGCACCATACATCAAATACAAACTATTCATAGAATAAAAACAAATACATAAATAACAGAATTAATAAATTAAGCAGACCATATACATAAACATAATCTAAGTTAAAAACAGTCACTAACAGGGTTATCTCAGGAATAAGATCTAATAGACAGTGTCTGGGAAGGCCTGACTGAACAGAAGGGTCCAGAGATGGGCCTTAAATACTTCAACTGAAGGGGCCTCCTTATAGATGGTGGAAGCAAATGCCATAGGATAGGGCTTGTGACACTAAACGCTATAGCCAGCAGTTTTTAACCCCATCCTGGGAATCACCAGGAGGCCCCTAGAGGAAGAGGGGACTGAGGTAGCAGGTGTAAGAAGGTCAGACAAGTATCCAGGGCCCAGCCCATGTAGGGCCTTAAAGGTGAGCAAGCCCACCTTGAAAAGGATCCTCCACCTGACCAATAGCCAGTGCAGTTTGCGCAGTACCAGGGTGATGTGGCAGTATTTCAATTGCCCCATCAGCAACCTGGCAGCCGCATTCTGCACTAGCTGCAGCTGGCAGAGTTTACCTCCTGAAACCCTGAGGTAGCGTGCATTACAGTAATCAAGCCTTGACATCACTAAGGCATGTACCAAGGTGAGGAGGTCCATGGGTGGAACTAGGGGCCTGATCCTGGTGATATTCCTAAGATGGTAAAAGCTAGTCTGGATAATAGATGACACCTCAATCCACTGTCAAAGGTCACACCAAGATCACACACCTAGAGGAGGCCTTCAATGGCACAGACCTCAGAAACAACCCTGTTTGTGCACCAGAGGCCAACCTGTCACGCCCCCTGTTTGACTCCACCACCAGTACCTCCATCTTATTTGGGTTCAGTTGCAACCAGCTGGAGCTCATCCAGTCATTGATGTTGGCAAGGCAATTATTTAGCACTTCCACTGTGCTGGATGTCCCAGCGGCAAAAGAAAGATACAGTTCGGTATCATCCGTATAGCAATGAAAATCAAAGCTGTATTTCCTAATGATCTCTCTCAGGGGCAGCATGTACACAGCAAACAACATTGGTGACAAGATCAAACCCTGAGGTACTCCACATGACAGGAGGCTAAGGGAGGAGGAGAAATTCCCCATCAATACTCTTTGCCTCCTATTTGTGAGGTAGGACTCAAACCAGCAGATGACAGTGCCGGCAAGTCCACAAAATTCCATCAGGTGGTCGAGCAACACACAATGGTCTACCATGTCAAAATCTGAAGAGAGATCGAGCAGAATGAGAATTGTCCCCTCTCCTCGATCTCTAGCCCTGAGGAGGTCATTGTGCACCCAAAGAAGTGCGGTTTCCAAGCTGTGCCTTGCATGAAACCCTGATTGGAGTGGCTCATAAAGATCAAAGGCCACAAGGTGCTCCTTAAGCTGCTGTGCCACACCCTTCTCAACAACCTTCCCTAATAATGGGAGACTGGAGATTGGATCGTAATTCAACTTGACATCAGGGTCTAACTATGGTTTTTTCAGAAGCGGTCTAATCAGTGCCTCCTTCAAGGCACTCGAAAAGACCCTCCTCTGAGATAGAGCACTGGACAATCAAGGTGAACACAAGGTGATATGATGGAGGGAGCCCATCATATCACATCCCTCTTTGCAGATGATATTCTGATGTTTCTCACTCATCCAAAGCAAACCTTTATGGCCCTGGCAGATCTATTGTAGTTGTATGGTCCCCTACTGAGCCATAAAATAAATTAGGTCAAATGTGAATAGATGCCAAAGGGGGAGGGGGTGAGCCATCCATGTCACTAGTGTACAGTTGGTTCCAAATACACAACTTGAATACTTGGGGGTGATGCTTCCTAGGCAGATTTCAGCATTATGGTCATATAACTACAAACTGATCCTTAAAAGCATAAAAGTGGACTGTGATAAATGGTGGTCCCTTCATCTTAACCTAATTGGCATGGTGAATTTGGTAAAGATGTGCCTGCTGCCAAAATGTCTCTATATGTTTCAGTGCTCCTGTTACGGGTTCCTCTCAAATTCTTCCAGAGCATAGGGCATATCTAACTCATTTTTTTATGGAGGGGGAAGATGGCACACATTAATCAAGAAGTCTTGCAAAGACCACTTCAAGAAGGGGGCTGGACCTCCCATGCCTTAGAAATTACTAACTGGTGTCACAGCTGGCTATCTTAAATGATGTGCAGTCAGGTTGGGGGGGGGTAGACCGGCATAAATGGTCATGAAGGAGGGGACCTAGTGGGGTCATTCATCTCTTCCCTTTTGGCTCTAGCCTTGAGAATAGGAATCATAAATCAGATTTCTAATATACTCTATAGAGTTCTGCAAGGGTATTGCTGGCAGTCCAAACACTGTTGCTCTATGAGACTGGGATTTCCCCACTGGCTGACATACAAAAGGTCCTCTGGGGCTATCTCCTGCCTCTTGGCCCTACAGATCAGGTCCTAAGATAATGGGCACGAGGGATTACTAAGTAATTACCAACACCTCAGGGCTAAGTTTGGTCTCCATGCATCTGATCTTTTTACCTGTCTACAAGCAAGGCAAAAGACCTGGAGTCAGTATGACTCATACTCCTGCCCAGACAGGTCACTCATAGAGGACATTACAGTAAAATTGCAAAGGGGTTAGAACACTAAAGCTATACTGAAGCATACTAATGAACATAACCCAGGACGACTCCTGGCAGTTGAAAGAAGTGGGCAGAAGAACTGGATGAGGAGGGTTTCTTAGCTCACATATGTTGAACAGTTACACAAGCCATTCAGATCTGTTCTAAAAACAATAGGATAAGACAGCTGAACTTAAGCTTTGTTCACAGAGTGTACTTACACCATACCTGACACATAAAATAGATTATACAATAACCAGGCCCATGATCTAAAGGCTAGGTGGCAGTGGGACCTTCCAACACTTATACTGGACCTACCCTTGTGTGACCGGATTTTGAGGGGCAGTAGTATAGGTCTTGGCTATGAGTCTAGAGTTAGACTACACACAGAGCATAGAGATGATGATACTGGGCTCTTCCCCAGAGAAGTGGATCTCGCATCATTACAGATCACCCTGTGGCTCCTGGGCTGGCGGTGGGCTAACAAATTTTAGCCAGAAATTAGTTATCTGAAACATACCCCTCTCTAGCACAATGAGGAAATACTATGTTAGACTGAAAATTGAAAAGTCTCAATACAATGTCACAAATGAATAGAGTAGATACTATAGTATTTTGGCCCCTTGGAATGGTAAAAGAGACAGGAGACTTCCACAGCTGAGAACCTAAGATGTAGAGAGGCAATCTTTTTTCTCTGTAGTTTGTCCACCTCAAGACTGGCTTCCATCTGGACCATTCCTGTCTTCAAGCTTCTCTTGGATTTACCCTGCTCTATTGGTGGTCCTCTGCCACAGGACTATGAAGATGCCCAGTCACCAGTGTGAGGCCTGTGGGGGACTAGGCTCTCATCCAGCAACAGTTGGTGATTTTTCCTCCAGTTTTCATTCCTGGACCTACTAGAGCATGCAATTAAGTGGTGCGAGCTCCACCTCCACAGTCTCAACTCTATGCATCAAGTTGATGGGAACCCATTCCCTGGCATCCCACTGAATTACCACAGTGATCCTTCAGGAAGCACCCGCCTAGCAGAATGCATGTATCCCCCTTTCTGATGGAGGAGCACTGTTCTTGGGATGCTGAAGCCTCCCTTCCTCCCTCCCCCGGCCAGTCTACCAGTGACCCATGTCCATTTCTAAACCCAGGTCACCAGTGCATCAGGTGGTGAAGTGCCCAGTGCCTCAGCCCTGTCTGCCATGGGCCGACTACAGAGAGGCAGTCCTAAATGAAATGTGATAGTAGGCCATCTCAGCTTCTGGGTCTCAGAACAAATCATAACCCATGGATGAGAGAGTTGTAATGGCACCTCAGTAATGCACATTCCTCTGAAACAATTGTACTTGATAATATTAGTCAAATATGTGATAATTACTGGTATGAAACATCTCTACTGCACTGACTCAGCCTGTAATATATGTGATTCTTTACTTTTGATTGTTATTGAAAATAAGTTTCAAGCGAAAAACAGCATTTGTCAATGCCTAATGTTTTCTTGCATGGTTTATGTGGCAGGGGTGTCATATGATAGTTTAATCACAACTTAAGGTTACTGAATAAATCCTCACTTGCTGCAATGCTTTGCATGCTTTCCAAAATGCTGATGACATTATAATAGCCTTGTTGTGATCCATCCCTCTGTAGATGCGTATATGTATATAGCTGTGGAAACACAAGGCCCTACAGGAACTTTGCTTCCATTTATAGGACAACAGTGACCAAATTGTCAGCATAGCCATTTTATTATCCCACCTCATGTACTGGATATAGATATTTTTAGAATCACTGATAAAACGTAATTCTGCTCAGCTGCAACGCCATTCCACTCCACAGGTGCAAAAATACATTTGGGCAGGGTTTGAAAAATAAAAGCTGTAACATACATGAGGTAGGATAGTAAGAAAGCTATGTTGAAAATCGCTGGTAAAAATATTCAACATTTATGAAGTTATGAGTGAGTGTATTGAAACTGCAATGAATGGTCATAACTTTGGCATATTTTCATATTTTGACCCTAAATTTTCAACATAGTCTTCTTATGCCCTCACCTCATGAACCCCATAGTTGAATGTTCTCAAATACATGCCAAAATGCCACTCCATGCCACAGGTGTGAAAACACATTTCAGACAGGATGTGAAAAATGACAGCTGTACTGTTCATGAGATAGTGTGAAAAAATGGCAATGTTGAAAATTTGGAGTCAAAATATTGAAAATTACCAAAGTTATGCACATACATCAAAAAATTTCAACTAGCGCATGTAACTCAGCCATTTACAGGAATTTGTTCACCAAATTTTCAACAAGGCCTTTTTGGGACCCAACATCATGAACACTGGTGGTGAAATGTCATTATTCAGTCCCGAAATGTGATTTCACTCAGCAACCACGAAATCACCTTCTGGGCCCGATTAATGAAACAACAATGAGGCAGGGTCCCAAAAAGGCTATGTTGAAAATTTGGTGAAAAAATTCCCACAAATGGCAAAGTTGTGAACATAAGTTCAAAATGACATTGAAATACATTATACAGCACTTACCTCTGTTCCTCACTTTGTGGTTCAGCTTTGAAGTGTGCAGACGTGACTCAGTCCACAGAAGATGACAGCCTTCAACCTCTGGTGGTAAGTATAGGGTAAGGAGGGGTGTGGGGTGGTGGGTGCTCAATGAGAGGGTCAAGATGGGGGTGGGCGATGGCAGACTACGAGGGACCATTCTTTTTATTTTTCAGCTCAAATTTATAAAGACATGGGGGACTGTTTTCTTTTTATAGGATTTAAATAACTACTTAGTCTGACAGGTTTTCCATGCTGCCCTTGTACTTGAGGCATACTGCATTCCACCATCTCACTTGTTCTAGAGGAGCAGAGGTCAGGAAAACAAGTCTGCATAGAATCTGGGGGAGGTCTCTAGAGGTATTAGAGGCAACAGAGGTGATGGTGCTTGGTGACTGTGCCCCCCCCAACCCCAAGAAAGCATTCATTCTTGCTCCTCGTCTGCTGGTATTTTTGCAGTCTGTCTCTGTTGCAGGAGTGGATTTATGATGGTATTCACTGGATCACATAAGGGGGGTGCTAATGGGTGGGGGCTATAGCCTCCTTAGCTCCACCAGTAAATCCACCACTGACTGTGGTGGTCCTGAGTGCCAGTGCTGCTGTCTAAGTAGTGGAGCCCATAGCAATGCTTGCTTTAACAAGTTCTTAGTTCCCCTTTTACTGTGTCACAGCTGTGGTCAGGAGGAGTGCTTTAAAATCTTTTCATCAGTCTGAACCCAATGAAATTGTCTGCTTGAAGTGTTTGATAACTGGCATTTCAGGATCACAGTTGCAATCTGAAGCTGGCCTGGTGGTGCTGAGGGTTGAGGCGCTGGATGCCACACCTCGTGCCATGCTGGTGACCCGGGTTCAGGAATGGAATCGGGTTATTCGGGGGTTGGCCAGGGGACGAAAGGATTGAGCGTCTGGAGGACTGCTCCCCTTCCTTGGGGAGGGGGGTCAGGCTGTGTGCTGTCGACCAAAACCCAGCAGTGGCTGGGTGTCAGATCAGATGCAAGTGCAAGGGGTTGGCCCATGCCCAAGGCGATTGATTGCCTCCATGGAGGTGGAGGCAGCCGCCCTGCCCATTGCAAGGGCATAAGGGTGCAGGAGAAAATGGAGGAAAAACTGGGACCTGGAAGGACCCGAGGTGGACCTGATTGCTCCTGTGTGGCCCCATCTCCCTGATTCTGGATTGCTGTGTTCCTGGGAGGAGCTCGCTGGCACTCCTTGTCCTGGACCCACCGTTGGGGGGGGGGAGCCTCGGGAGAATTTGGGAAGGGAAACAGGCAGCAGTGGTCAGTGGAGCTGGAGGATGTACCTTTCCAAGGGAGGGGTCATAGCACCCTGTCGGGTCCACGGAGGAGCAGAAAAAGGTCCAATAAAAAAAAGAGTTGCAGTCTGTGGTGTTGAGAAGTAAATGCTGAGATACGAGTACAGCATTCAGCTGTAGAATACCATATCCTGAAACACTGACATAGCATTCTTTTTCTGATCTGCTCTATGAATCCCCCACATGGCAGGCAGTAAGGCACAGAATGTAAAGTTGTTTTTCTGGACAGTGGAGCTTGCTTCCCATTCACCTGTCCCACCACTCTGTTCAGCTTCACAGTTTGGTTTGGTGCTGCTGCACCTTGTGTAGATGGCCAGTACCAACTGCACCACTCTGTCCTACCTGAAGTTTGTGTTGGTTCTCTTGCTTATATAGAAGGCTGGTACTGACCCCCACCATCATTTCTAAACAGCATTTCGGGTTGATGCTGATGCTCATGTGGAAGGCCAGTACCTGATACACAGATATTACTTGGCTTACATCTTTGGTGACTCCTTTTGTGGTATTCCAAAGAAAAGGTAATAAAATAGTTGAACTGCCGCTTCCCTGTGAGTAGTGTGGAAGGGCTATGTGATGCGCTGATTCCAACTGAAATGCCCTTCAAGCAGACTGGAGCCCCTTTTGAGAACAGGCCAAAAATGCTACTGTCTACCTCATGGAACAAATAATCAGGGTATCCCAGAATATTTTGCGTGGTTGTTTTTTTTCCGAATTATGTTTATAGCCCTCAGCCTGGAACTCTCAGGCCCCTGCACTCAACAACTTGCTCTACCTCCTGCTGTGTTCCCCGACCATCTTCAAGTTTGTTGTGGTTTCCCGGGTCGGGCAGGTCAACCCAGGGAGACCACAGGGGGCAGTGGCGGGGAACCAGCATTGGGAGTGTGGCAGTGGTACTGGCAGGAGCCGTCGCCTATACAGGAGCTTGAGGGAGGTATTTAAGTAGTGTTTACACCCTCGACATAGGACATGCAATGCCGCCCAGCCGAGGCGTGGTGCTGCTCACCCGCGTCCTGAAGGCAGCCACCCGACGTCTACCCCTAGCGTGCTAGCGAACTCCTGTGCATAGCAGTGCTGCTGGTCTCCACCGTGGGCCACTGCCACATCAGACTTCCCTTGGATCCCACCCCGAGAGAGGAGAGCAGTCTTTTGGATGCTCGATCCTCTCTCTCCCCTGCCGACCCCCGACAGTCCAGGCTTGTTCCCGAACCCGGGTCACCGGCACAGCACGAGGTGTGGCGTCCAGTGCCTCAACCCTCAGTGCCAACGGGCCGGCCCAATATTTTGCATGTTGACACATGGCTCCTGCACTTTTAATTCTAAAAATTGAAATGTGTCTGGGATGAGATTAAGTGTTCTACCCATCTCCCAGTTAATGTTGTCTTTCAACCAATGGCTACAACCAAGTTTTGAGTAGCTGATCTGGTTGCTTTGTTTGGCAGTGGCATATCTGCCAACTCCCAAGGACTGTCATGAGGGGGGTGTTATCCAGGCATCAGTACTGGGTAAATAGATGCCCGGATACTTCCTGTCACCATGTATACATGAAGCTCGTGTTACCAGGGAACAAGTGGAGATCTCTGCTACCGCACCACTTACCCAGTAATACTAGGCTCATGTAAATGCAGAGTATGAAGCTCTGACTGAGACTTATGCACCACTGCTGGTTTGGTAAGAAGAAAAAAAATTAATTTGTACTGTGCACATGCATCTTTGATGATGGGAGAGGGTGAGAAGGATTCATTTAGGAATCAGGAGGGAGCTGCTCAGCTGATTGTAGGACGGCTTTAGCAAATGAAAGCACTGAAGTGCTCTCTTACTGGAGTGCTTCAGTCCTTTCAAGTACACAGAGTTTCTGCCCATGAAACTGTGACCACCATCATACTTAGCTTGGGTGGTCATTGGTCTGTCATGGACGAGCCCAGTGTAGGTTGCTCTGCATTGGGCTAGTCTGTGGCACACCTCTGAAATGCCGTTTTCTGAAGCAAAGCAAAATGCTTCTTGCGTGCATGCAAGGAAACATAGTGAAATGTTTCTGTGCAATTCAATAACTCTTATCGTCTGCATTTATAGACATCTTTCTGGACTATTTCATTTCTGCCAACAGTGTGGTCACACATCATGTACCACCACCCTTGAAACTCAGTGGCACACTTGTTTAAAGTCTGATTTCTTATCTTTCCCTTTAAAATTCATGGAAATTGAATGATTTTAATAAGGAGCTTGCTGCTCAATATCTCCAAAGCTACTTTGATAATGAACAGCCAGTGGATTATTTAATTTTAAATAAGAGTGGGTTCACCTGTATACTGTTGCCATCCTGCTCACCACAGACTGAGCTTGAGGTTCTGTCCACTATATGCAGAAGTGATGGAAATACAGTTTGGCCAAAAGTGATCAGTAGTTACAGTTTGCTTTTTGAGATGGTTTTATATGTGATTAGTGGATACAATCAGTACAGGACCTTTGGAAACATTAAATAGTCAAAACGTATTGAAGATAATTAGTTGACAATAATAAATCAGAAACATAGCATGACCGTCTAAACCAGTAACTACAAACAGATGAATTTAAATGCACATTCAACCTGCAATTAAATTGCAAACTAAGGATTAGTGTTTGACAGAATTAATAACATACACAAGCATGATGTAAAATGTCCATATTATTAAAACCTAAAATATTTTCAATAGATCAATATTTTAAATGCTATGCATGGTCCTTAATGGTTCAGCTTTACAAGGGTACCTGATTAAGATAATATAAACAGGTCAATGAAATGTGTTTGCGTCTGACAATATCACAGTTTCTGCCTTCAAAAATTAAGGACATTAAGAATAAAATTGGTATAAGTTAGGAATGATTTTATATACAGTACAGACCAACATTTGTCTATATTATCTCCTCACACTAGTGTTCACAGTTTGGAAAATACATCCATAACAAAAATTCTTAATTCATTTTCCACTCCCTCTGCATATCACTAATGTGGATGTACTCATAAACCCTTTCATGTAAACTGAATCCCAAAGTATCATAAAAGCCGAGATCAGTTAGCAGAAGCTGCTACACTACTCTCAGGTCAAAAATGAAAAATTATGAAATAAGTTGGCATAATAAAATGTATATGTTAAGGCAAGGGTGGAGACAGAGTGCAAGAGAAAGAATTTAAGCAGAGGTAGGTAAAGTGACTTTCTGAGGGTAACACAGAGCAGTTATGTGCTGTACATGGCAGCTGGGGATTCAGTTCAGGGTCTGCAGGTTCACAGCTCTGTGTTTTAAGCACTAAACTATGCAACCTCCCATCCTGCCAACCTGTCTTTCCAGAGCGGCCTTTTATATTACTTTTCTTTTCCGTATAACTGTTTGCTCCTCCTTGGCTACCTACACCATCCATTGGGCCCCCTTCAGCTCCAAACTCCATCAGCCTCTCCCCCCCCCACCATCTTAGCCATGGGGATCCACAAGGAACAGGGTCTGAGAGTGTTGGGAGCCATCACATACAGCCAAGGAGAGACATAGGCTTTTCTGTTTTTTCTCCTGTCCTGACTCTGAGCTGTGGTGTGCGCTGAGTGGGTGCATGCACGTGGAGGTGCACATGCGCTCCTAGAACCACATCATCCTCCACCCTCCTGACATAACATCAGATCCCCAGACCTCTGCTCTGACATACAGCATCCACTAGGGGTCAGCCGAGAGCAAGGAAACTCACCCCTCAAATCCAGATGACATGACAGCAGACCAGAAGTTGCTTCTATCATCTCCCAGCCCTCCCCCCACCGACCCCAGGCAACTAAGCTCATTTCAGAACCTGGGTCACTGGTGTGGCATGAGGTGTGGTGTCCAGCACCTCAACCCTCAGTGCCACTGGGCCTTTATTGCTATTCTCTGGTGATGCAGTGGAGTAAGGCTGTGTAATATAACTACAGTACTATTTAGGACAATTGCACACAAACAGTGCACTTTTTTCAAACCCAGTACAGATATCATTCTTAAATAGTTGTGCTAGACTACATAAAGTGGTATTAGATCTTGGCTAAGGCTGGTGTGACACACATATGGCTACCACTGTGCATAACATTTATGCACATTTAAATGATAAATCGGCATTTTATTGTTAACGCTCATAACCCTTGGGCTTGTGTCATCATTAAAAACAAAACAAGTATAAAATGTAAAGCATATATTAACATGAGTATGCCAACCAATGTGAATACCAGGCTCACAGATACAGATATTAATACAAATGCCAAACATCAGTCCCATGCACAGTCCTGCTGTTTAGTATACAGTAATCTAGATGCTGTTTTAATTAATCTGAGTATCTGCTAATATACTGTAGGTGGCAGAATGGCTCAGTTGACAGCACCCCCAAATCAGGACCAGAAGGTTGAGGGTTCTGGTCGCAGACCAGGATTGGGCTCATACCATTAATATTGACACTCAAGTGCAGTACTAAGGGTTGCTGTGCTGTTGGGGTATGCTGTTCTTTTGATAAGACATTAAACTGAGGTCCTAGCTGCTTTTTCTGGTGGTTATTCCTATGCATGTTAAAGTGTGGGGGTATTTTAATAAAAAGAAATATCAACAAAAAAGGTAACAATTCATAACTGCCAGCTTTTGTAATGCCTCTATACATTATAAATCACAAACGAAAGACAGAAGAAAAGAAGAAAAAAGAAGCACCAAACAGAAATCAACAGGAAGAAAAACCTTGAGAAAAGTGCATGAGACCCACCACCAACAAATCCCAGTCCTCTGACTCCTGATCAGTTATCCACCCCATGAAACTCTGTACACAATTTACTAAAAAGATCATGTGACATTATAGCATTTTCTCTCTTCCAAATCATAGTTAATTCATTCTTTACAATTTGTAGAATAACATGCCGAGGAATACTTTGCTGTTGCAGAACAAATTAACATCTAGTCTGCCAGAAGTACCATTTTAGGCCTGCGCATAACTTACAATGCATTCTAAGGCCTAGGCTGCCGGGCTGCGCCTATGTCACCTAATATCAATGTATTGTGTGTGGTACTGTGAAGTTCAGGGTTTCAACCAGGCCACAGCTGCTATAGACCAGATTTGCCTAATACATGTGCAGATAAAATATAAGCGGTGCATAGTTTCTACCTCCAACAAACACCTTGGTGTCAGACATCCCCTTTCTTTAACCAGTGTACTGGCCAGATTTCCACCATTCACTAAAATACCACCAATGGCTTAATATGGTTCAGTTTCAGTTTATCTGCATCTGTATACCTGCCCCTCCCCTTCCCCACACCTCATGGGACAAGGCTGAAAATAGGAAGCATTGTCTAGTCCTCCTTTCCCAGTCAACAAACAAACTAAATTAAAAATAAAAATACAGTAAGATATCTGTTGGCTCTGTTGCACTGCTGTAGACGTGTTTCAGTAGAGTGCTTCATAAATAACACCATCATCACAGTGTAATAACTGTATGTAACATATTAATACATTGCAACTATGTCCTGTTCTATTCCATGCCTCCCTGAGACCCTCTTAAAAACTAGATGATGTGCCTAAATGAGTGTGTTCTGGTACCGGCAATTCTAAATAAAGAAACAGACAAGATTTTAATACTTTGGTGATGAAAGGAAACATTTAAGGACAATTCCATATGGTTTGCAGGCACACATGCTGACTTTAGCTGGTTTTATTTAGTGGTCTCGATTTCCAAACTCTGTACAGTTGTTGAGAAATGGCACCCTGGGGCTTGTTGAGACAGACATCACCAGAACTGACAGGTTCAGCGCTCTTTGCTGCTCTCCCTGCTGTCTTCTGGGAACCATTTCTCTGCAAATGTAGAATGCATGAAATATGGATGATTAAATTTAGACAGCAAACAACAGATGTGCAAATGTGACATCCAATCACAAAATGGGCTTGTACAGTAGCTACTTAAGCCTCAAGGGAAACTTTTCAACGCATAATAGTTATACCCAAATTAGTGCCTATTATAAACATTTTCTGTCATTTTCATCCTCTCATTTTTAATTGCTACAAAGGATTTTTGCATGCAAACAAGACTTTCATACTTTAAAATCCATCTGCCTCTGTTGCTTGTTTCCGCCCATTCTAACATCATCACAGTTTGTGTGCAAGTAATTACAATGTCATAAGTGAGGGGGAGGGTGGTAAAGGATTTCAAATTGAGGAATAAATAGAAGTTGATGAACACCGAGGGGGGTAAATATCCTGTTTACAAGCACATATCACAAGTCTTGAAACACTGTGGCCCCCATATTCAGAGCCATCTACAAGCGTAGCACAGCCTGTTGTGCTGCTCTTGGGGTAGCATATGGCTGGTTCTGAACTATGTTCAGACAGCGTGTGTAGTGGGAGCATGCTAACTGACTGAATATTGAGCCATATTGGTGCATTATTAAGTGGATATGTGCTATGCTGACATGGACCAAGACTATAACTGGCCTACAGGGGATAGCGCTGCCCAAAACAGGATACTGCTAGGGTTCCTGTGGGCCATATTCAGCCCAAGGAATGCAAATGAGCTCATTGGGCACACAAGGCACTAAGGGGTCATCTACATGTCCATTATGGGCCCATTTGCATGAGTGCAGTGGACCTCTAACGCCACTGCAGGGTGGCATCAGTAACACTTCCCTGGTAGTCTAGTGGTTCCTCCATCTCCCAATTATCCATTCCATGTATTGTATGCATATTTCTAGTAGTCCCCCTACCCTTCATTGCCCATCCTGCAGTTGTTATATATATTCCTTGTTGTCTAGTGGACCCCACATATACAACAGATTGACAACCTCCCACATGCCTAACTGCTTGGGACCTCCACCCCACACCCTCTCACCCTGATCACTCTCACCAGTAAGATGGGAGCAGAATGGTAGGCAGCACAGCCCTCCACTCACCTACTTGGCCAGCTGCCATCTGACATTCACAGAATGTGATCATGCTGCAAACCTTTGGCTATAACATTGCATCATTATGCATGAGGGACACCCTCATTTTCATAGGCACTGCAGTATAGTTAACATAATTGTGCTTTTGGATTTGGGCAGCACTGCAAGGACCCCACCTGGAGTACCCGCCTAAATCCAGGTTAGCACCAGCACTAACCATGTTATCACCAGCATTAACCTTTGAATATGGGGCCCAAAAGCTTTTAAGCATGTGAAACAAAAACTAGATTTCATCTTTATTTTGTTTTCAGAACATTTTCTTAGAGACATCATTAGTGAATTAAGATGTAATCAATTCTGAAGAAAATAAGCCTGTCACAGCAACAGATAGATGTTTTTGTTTTCACAAGTTATCAAGGATGTAACATCTTCTTTTCAGTGCAATCCTGTTTCTACCTAATTTTCCAGTTCAGATCGGCTGAGGCACAGGAAGGCTATATGACTGGCTCCAGGTCGCACAGTGAGGAAGACTGGTGGGGTTTGAACCCAGGTTCCATACTTCCTAAGCCTATGCTCTAAACACTGAACCATGGCCTCACTAAATTAAAGATTAACAAGCATTTATCAATGCCGAATGTTGTCTTGCTGGCATTGGCAGTGCAGGAGTTAGAGATGCATAATAGGAATGGCAGTGAAGTATTGAACTGATGCCAACCCCACCCCCACCTTGCAGGAGACTGACAGGCATTGGGGTGTGCCTTTGGATCATCAGATATAACGCTCATGACATTTTACCTCACCCTACCCTGTAGACATTGACAAGTGTCATGGTGTGCTTTGGGGACTTTGGGCCTTATACTTACCCCATTCCATAAGGAAATACAATGAGACATGTGCAGTGTAGGAGAATGGGGTGAACTTTAAGGCCGAACACTCCAAGATACACCTTGATGCCTGTCACTGGCTGCAGGGTGGGGGTGGAATGGCATGAACATTACAGCCAATGATCCCAAGTCACACTTCTGATGCCTTTCAGTCTCTACAGAGTGAGGTGTTACAGTTGGAAACCCTAATGTCATAGGCGTTTGTTGGTATTTTCACTCCAAATTTTCAACATAGGCTTTTTGTGACCTTACCTCATGTACAGCGGCACAATCAGTTTGTTAGCTGAAAGGTGGTTTTGCACAGTGGCTATGCCATTTGGCGACACAGGGATGAAAGCATATTTTGGGCAGGCTGTGAAAAATGACAACTGTGTTGTTCATGATGAGGGTGTAAAAAAATGGCAATGTTGAAATTCTGGACTGAAAATATGAAAAATTGGTGAAGTCATGAGCATGCATATAAACTGCACAACACACGTCCGTAACCCAATTATTTTTGGGATTTTTTTAGCCACATTTTCAACATTGGCATTTTGGGACCTTCCGTCATGAACAGTGGTGCTGTGATTTTGTTAATCTGTCCCAAAAGTTGATTTCCCACAGTGACCACGCCATTGTGTGCCACAGGTGTGGAAATACATTTTTGGCAGGCTGTGAAAAATGACAGCTGTACTGTTCATAAGGAGGTGTGAAAAAAATGCCAGTGTTGAAAATCTGGCATGAAAATATTGCAAATTTGTGAAGTTACAAGAGTGCGTGGAAGTTGCACAATGCACGCTTGTAGCACAGTCATTTTATGGACTTTCATCACCAAATTTTCAACATAGGCATTTTAGGACCTTTGCTCATGAAGCATCATCATCATTTTCTCAAACTGTCCCAAAACTGATTTCGCACAGCAACCGCCCTATTCTGCTCAGGACCCATTTTGTCCAGGATATGTAAAATGACAGATGTACTGTTCATAAGGATGTGTGGAAAAATGTCAATTTTGAAAATCTGGAGTGAAAATATTACAGATTCATGAAGTTACAGTGTGTATGGAAGCTACATAGCATGCGCTCGTAAAACAGCCATTTTTTTAATTTTTTCACCAAATTTGCAACATAGGGTTTTGGAGAGCCCCCCTTGTGAACAGTGGCACTGTCATTTTGTTACTTGGTCCTAAAAGGTGATTCTGTGCAGTTACTGCAAATCAACTTTCGGGCCAAATAACGCCATGACAGTGACTGAATTCATGAGGAGGTGTCCCAATAACCCCATGTTGAAAATTGTTGCCAAAATTTCCCAAAATGCCTGAGATAAGCACCAACGTTGAAAAAAAACCCTATTTATGCCATTATACAGCTTACCGGCATTTTTTCATCTCACAGTCAGCTTTGAAGAGTGCAGACATGTTCCTGGTACACCGAAGGTTGTCACACCATGCTCCGAGGTAAGTATGTGGTGAGGGGGGTGTGGGGAGGCAAGGTGCACAGTGGATGGGTGCAGGTTGGGGGAAGGACACCAGAGTCAACAAGAGACAGTTTTCTGGTTTGCAGGTTGTAAAAAAAAAAAAAACATTGCGGGACCGTTTTTGTTTTACAGGGTCATTTGGCACTCTTGGGTGAGCTCCCAGCATGCCACCTGAGTGTTTTTTTTTTGGGAGGGTTCTCTTGCTGATTGGGGATTGGGGACCCCCATTGGAACACAACAAAAGGGGGGACATTATGCTAACGGGAAGTGGGGTCCCCCATTGGCAAATTAAACTGGGAAGGGGGGGACATGATGCCAAGGGGGATCGAGCACCTCCTCGGTACATGCTTTAAATGGGGGGGTGCATTATGCTGATGGGAAGTGGGCTCCCCCATCGACAAATGAAGTGGGTTGGAGCACCTCTGAAGTCAGCTTTCAGCTTGGCGGCAGTCAACGCTGCCGTATTTATGTGAAGGGCTTCACCAGGAATGGCACGTGGGGAGGGTGTGTTGTGGTGCCGCTGCATAATGAGCTTGGTTCTCATTGCAGTGAACCTTGTCTTAGATGTGCTCACCACCTTATGTATTCCTGGTATGGTGCCTTCATGACGGCTTATTGGGGAATGAGGGACCCACCTACTGATGCGTGCCCTGCATTTGCCCAACAGTGGCCATGCCTCTAAATCTGCTACTAATGCAATATGTTGGGTTGTGCGCAAGTGCAAGCCAACATAATAAGGACCCACTTTTAAAAGCAGCTACTGTCATGTTGCTCTCAGTTTGCTTGGGATTGTTATTTTTAGACTGGCAATCGAAGAGTTCACAAAATGGCTAGATTTGTTTTTGTGAAGATATAAAGAAGAAGGGTACTGTATCTTGATCTACAGTGCCCCTACTTCCACAAGGGGCCTAACTGGCAGTTTGGAGGGCAGTTGTGGGTTAACACCATTTATAAAATGACTTGAATAAATAGAGCAATTAGTGTCACAGTACCCGGTTCATAAAACGTTCTCCATTTATTAAATTGGGAAACATTACAGTGATTTTTTTAAGAAATGTTTTTTGAACTTTTCCATAACTAATTCACAATAAGGCAAAGAAATGTACACTGGAAAGATGTTACGTTGTCATTCTGAGCAGCAGCACTGTCTTGCACTTTGCATATCACTCTTCAATATTTAGCACATTTTAAGAGATGTTATGATAAGTAGTTTTTACCAGCAAGTGTTAGTTAATACATTAGGCACCCAACAGCATATTAACTTGTACACCCAAAAGCATATTAACTTGTACAGTATAATGACCTGATGGACTCTTCACAGTCTTTGCAAAGAGGCAAGCCCAACACTCCTCTACTAGGTCAAGATGGCAGCTTACCTATGCAGTTGGATAAGCTGCATAAGCTGACTAAAAGAACTTAAAACAAGAGCTGGGCAACATAAAACAGTAAGTGGGGGATAGTGAAGCTCTTATTAATACTGTTGAGGCTTGGGCTGGGTCTGAATGCACTGAACAGGTTTAGAACTCCTCCCAATACCTACAGAAAATGTAAGGTAAACAGATGACGTGGACAGCAGGTCCAAACATAATAATTTGATAGTACAGTACAAGTCACATTAAACTGTTCCCTCAACTCACTGGTGTAGCAATGTTCAATGAGTTTCCTAATCTGTGCAGGGTTTAATTCAATGAATTAGTAAAAGGTTAGTATTGGTTTGCATCTAGTTATTATGTGCTATAAGCTTTATTTTCAGCTAAGTGCTTATGAGTTTCATTTCAGAAGGCAGACTAAACAACTCTTAAGGAATGCTATGATATTTATAACAATGCTCTTAAGGAATGCTGTGATATTTATAAACAATGCCATGAAAATGCAGCTACTGCCATTTTACTAAACAGTTACATGTGAGCTGAATAGGCAGTGAAGGATGGTTGGAAAATAGTTGAAAGCTTTAACAGTTTGAGCTGCCACTTCAGTAGCATCACAAAAAAAAAAATTCTGCACCAGTGAGTTCATGGAACAGTTTAATGTGACTTGTACTGTATATCTTGGTGTTCAGCAAGCACACTGACATGATAACATTTGCTAGTGATCTTCTAGTTTCCTAGCCGGGTCACCCACATTGCTTGGCAGACTGCAACATCGAAAGTGCTCACTGGTTCCTGAGTGAGTGGCCCACAGGCACAGAATAGATGATTGCAATTACAACAAAACCACTTTCAAGAAAAGGTGTTTATTGAATTAAAAATAGAGACACTTCAGCACTTGGCTGGCCATTTTATAAATACATACATAGAATATGACAGCAGATGAGGACCACCTGGCCCACCTAGTCTGCCCTTATACCCTACCCCCCAAGCACCTCTTTTCTACTCTTTCCCTTTTGCCTCTAGGATTCCCTTATGACTACAATATCTATAAAGGTTATAGTGCTCCTCACAAAGATAACATTTGCTTCTCTCTCTGTTGTTCCTGCAAATGTTTGGATTTGGCTTCCATCAGATATTCAAGATTATGGCACACTGACCACAGCACCAGTGGCTCTAGACTAGGAATTCCAGTTTCTTTGCTCCAGGACAATGAAAACCTGAAATGTTAAAGGATTCCTAAACCGGTGTCTTTGTTAAGTGTTTACATTTACATTGGTCACATTTTTTCCAGTAGCTATGAATTAAGTGAAGCTGTTCCCGTCCTTGTTTTTGAGTAAAATGTTATTTTTCTTACCATTTTCTGTAATTTTATGTGATGCGCACTCCCAGCGGTATTTTCGCGTCTGTCACGATTCTCAATGAGTGAGGCCCCTTCACGCACGGCTAAGGATGATGTAATCAGAGCCACAACCAAGTCCACAGCTCTTCAGACCTTGCTGTTTTTTCATTGTGTTGTGGCGACTTGCACGATGACGGAAGCAAACCCGGACCATTTAGATTATGTAGATCCAGAGCTCGACCTGGATTTTACATTGAGCATCAAGCCTTATATGTTTGAGCCTTTTCCCAGGTTGAGGACTGCATCTGGAAGAGATGACACGAGCTCCTCTGATGATGTGGACAGCTCTGATGACCCCAATGATGTGGAAGGGACTTCAGGCACCAGAGTACATGGCAGTGTTGAGGACTGGTATGAATCCTTCATACGTTGCCATTTGTTATTCGTAACTTTCAATATACACAGTATGCCTGTATTATAATGGACAGTTTTCTAGTTGGTACATGTGCGTTTTCAGTGCTATGACACATTTTATGTTTGTTTCTTTTGGTACATCTACTCATGACACCACTCAGTAATATAATGCTACTGGTGGCTGTGGGATTCAAACCCAGTTCTTCAGGTTAACAGCTCTTTCTGTTAACCACTGCAATATACTGCCTCCATTGCCCCCCTTCATGGGGGAAGTGGAAAAGGGGAACCACAGCCATAGGACATTTATGTAGCCCCTGCTGACTTACCAAGCAGTACCATGAAGGCAGTGCATACCTGCTTCCTGCTAGAGGAAACATGCTGCCCTGGCAACCCCAAAACACAGGGGGACAGGGGAAAACAGATAAAAATTGGGGGATAAACAATGTAAAAATACATTGAAAAAGTACTTCCAAAGTCTGCTTTAGGGAGGCTGTTGCAGTATAAACACCTAATCATTTTTATGCCTCCTGTTGTCACAATTTGTTAATTCTGGAAAATGACCTGTATCTCCAACTACATTTATTTCACAGACTGCCTGCTCTGTTTGCGAAGATCAAATTATTTATAGTTCTGTTGCTATATTATAAAGAATAATGTATATGGATGAAATAGATTATTACACACACACCTGACGTGTCTGATGCTTCATAAACACTGAGAGTGATGCTCAACTGGTTTATCAAGACATCACATGCTGAGTGTGTGCTGAACCCGTGACACAGTGCATAAGGCATCATGGCCAGACCCAAACAGGTGTCACCCCCACCCCCAAAAAAAGTATTTTTGACATCTACAGACCCAGTACATGGATGTGTACTCATATTATATTACTATGTACAGTATATGGTCACTGTTACTGATGTGCATCTACATGGTCTGGCTATGTTGGAGTGTGTGTTGTTGGGGTCTCTGACATGCATATTTTATAATGTGCTCTGACCTCATCATAGTTCAACAGTGGCCCCCCCATCCCAAGTCACTAACCATTTATGATTGAGGCATCTGCAGTAACCAATTTCCCGCAATCATGGTATATTACCACCCTTAAGAATGATGTAGGTAGGTTTGTGTGTGGTTGTGTTGATATCATTGCAATATGTGATTATGCTAAATGTTTCCATGGTTATGCTATACTCTTTTTTTTTTTGGCCTAGGGGTTGTTGATTGCTGATATTCCTATTGGTCAGGCGTTATACCCTTGTTACAGTAATGTAATCCCTACCTGCTTGACCAAGTGCAGGTTGAGGGGCCTGGGTACTAGAAATGGGTGCCTTCACCCAGGAGGACAGGGTTTGTGGTAGTATAACTGACCTGGGTACAGCCCTCTGGGACACTGTTACTCCCCTCTTTCCCTCTAGTGGCCTAAACAATGTACTGAGCACACAATAACCCCCACTTGTTGCACTTACCATTGGGACTGGTTCCAATAGCTCGGCCCTGGAAACCCCCTGTAAAATAAGGTTAGACACAGCAACCAACAGTAGTACAGTGCTATTTATACAGAAATATACCACAAACAGTTTCAGTGAAAAAAGATTGAGATCTGATTTATTTAGGGGGAACAAGGAAGGGGCGTTATCTGTCAAGTTTTAATAGATATACACTATCCCCATCCCACTTGGTCATCAGCACTCTATGCCAGTCCCAAACGCTCTTGACCACAACCCCCCCACACCATCCTCTCTCCCACCACACCCCTTAGTAGAGTATTCCAACTGTCCACCACCCTCTCGGTGAAGAAATACTTCATAATGCTACCTCTGATCTTTCTATCTTTGATTTGGGATTCATTACCCTTCATCCTTTACTTTGAATCTTCTCTACACATGCATGGTATTGATAACCTTTTGATACATAAATGGCACCCCTGTTTGTCGTCTGCTCCATGACATTATCTTCCACCATATCATTCCCCTGCCAGTTCTGCTATTCCCATACCGCCCGCATTTTTCCTCCACTGCCGCCAAATCCCACTTCATCACTTTTGCATTCAGTGCCACATGTTTGACATCCCAGCCCTTCATTCCCCACATCTTTCTCCCCTTTTCCTACTGTAACACCAGTGATATATGTCCAGTGGACCTCTGGTACCATAATCTCCCTTGCTGTATCCCACTCTTTACTCATACCGGTGTCCCCCCACCCCAAACATTTTGTTTCCATTTAGACACCATGTGCACTGCTTTGTCATAGCCCAGCCTGCTGTATGTGTAATACACCTCCTACTGACCTATAGCCATTGCTCTTAATTTTCACTTCCTCCCTTTTAGTGTCCCTGGTTAAAATGGAGTATGTCCATTTTCCAAGGTATTGGATAATCTGTATATACCGTGCCATACATTATTGATTTTATACACTGTTTATTACCATATTACATCTTCAGGCAGGCAATGCTAAGTGCTCACCATCCTTATTTTTCATTTTTCTGCTGTTGGTTATAAGCATAAATTTTAGTGGTTTGTGGGGTTGTGGTTGAACTTACAGTAGTGGATGACTTATGTTACCTATGGCACTATAGATATAATTGTGTCTCTCTCTTTTTTGAATTCATAGGTGTCGCTGCCAAAGATGTACTGCGATGTCCACCAGTGATGAATGTAGATGCTGCCATGAAGTCCAAATGGTGACTGCTGTTGTTGAACAGCAGGAATTTGCATGTATTTGTGAGCAAGAATTGTTCGTGGATAACTGCCTGAACCGTAATGTCATCCAGGTGTCATTATATGAATATGTCTGAATGGATGGGCCATTCAATGATAATACTCTGACTCATGAGTAAGTGTAATGAAGTTTGTCACTAACTGACTATCCTGGTTTGCAGCACTGGACTGTATCCAGAGTTACTCATAATGCAACACACACACACACTGAAAACACACACACACACAGTCACAGACGGACACACACATGAACACACACACACACACACACACACACACACACACACAGACATATGGTTGAAGCGCATCATGTACAGATACCTGTTCCCAATTCATAACTCTTAGAGATAGAAAAAAACATACTTTTCTGATTCAAAGTGTATCGTACCTGTTCTCTCATACACATACTTTGTCATCGTTACAACATTTGAATAACTGATCACATCTTACTGCACACAGAGATACTTATCCGTACAACCATATGTAGTCATTTTGTATTGTGTGCATCTTACATGGTACCACAGACTCATAATATGGCACCATTCCATCCTAAGCATAGTTGGCACAGTGGTGCTGAGGGTTGAGGTGCTGGACACCACAACTCATGCCAAATGGGAGACCCAGGTTTGGGAACAAGCCTGGGTAGTAGCAGGTTGGCCAGGTGGGAGGAGGATTGAGCCTCTTAGTGACTACTTTCCTTCTCCAGGGATGGTGGGATGGGGAACTGTGGCTCTGCTGGCTCCTAGCAGTGGCTGGGGGTCGTTGCAAGTGGCAGCTTAACGTGGGGATGGCCTGGGCGGTGTCTGACATGTGGTACGCGGGAGCATGCTCAGCAGTGTCATTGACACCATTGCATGCCCATGCCGGGGTAATAGGGGACATAACCTGTAAAAAATTCCTTGGCATGCCATGTGAAGGATGGTCTGGCAGTACCACACCACTCTAACTCCAGATGCTCCCCCTGGATCTTGACCCCTTCCCAGATTTTGCAGTGGTGGTTACCTACCCGCCATGATGCAATCATTCTGTGGACCGGAGGAAGGGGTTGAGCTTGGAGCTTAGAGTGGCGTGGGGCTGTGAGACCAGCTGGACTGGGGGAAACCATAGGTAACACCCCCCATCTGCAGAGGGAATAAAAAAATGTGTCATACTGAGCATTGTTACACATAGGCCCCCAGCACCCCCCACACACAGCGTCATATGAGCCTCTTATTTGTGAAGTGCAAGAAATCCTACATAGACATATTTCAGCTCCATCCCATCATGCGCATGGGTGCTGTCACATGATCCCACACTGATACTTCCAGTTAACCCCCACGAACCCACACAGACGGTGCCACTGTAGTACTCTTTTTTCGTACAACTGTGCACATGGATACATGTGGTGGGAAAGCACATCATGTGGATTGCTTCTCAAATATTGACACACACACATATACAGACACGCACACATACAGCAACTCTGTCTTATAGCAATGCGTTTTTGTGAAGTACACTGTGTCTGATCAATTCCCTTTCAGGAATGTGGTTCATTTCCATGATGGAACCCATTGTGCCCTGATCGTTTGTTGGTATTAACATGTAAAATTTTCACCATGTGCATTTTCTGAACACACATAATGAACAGTGGCACAATCAGTTCATTAGTCGTAATGTGATTTTGCACAGTGATTGAGCAATTCGGGGCCACAGCTGTACTGTTCATATGGAGGTGTTTAAAAAATGTAAATGTTAAAACTCTTGTACAAAAACATATGAACATAAGAAATTTGCCAGCAGATAAAGGCCTAGAGGTCTATCAAGTCTGCTCGAATGTGCAGATAGCATCCCTTACTCTGAAGCTGTCCCTCCCTGCCATCCTTCCACTTCCATTGACCCTCCCCCTTGCCCAGTCTTAGCCCCTTTTGAAGCAGTCCACTGTTCTAATGCATACCACTTCTTCTGGTAATGCATTCCACCCAGCTACCATCCTCTGTAAAAAAGTGTCTCCTCATCTCCCTCCTGAACCTTCCTCCCTCCAGTTTCATATCATGGCGATGGGTGTCCCTCCCCTCCCTTTCTTTGAACAGCCCCTCTGTACCTGTCTTGTTTATTCCTTTCATGTCCCCATCTATCCTCTCCTCCAGCAAGTACATGTTCAGCTCCCTCAGCCTCCTCTCGTAAGGTAACTCCCCCAGCCCCTTGATCATTTTTGTCACCCTGGGCTGCACCCCCCAAGTAACTTGATGTCCCTCATTAGACACGGGCACCAGTACTGCACACAGTACTCCAGGTGCTAAGTAATGACCCATACAATGGCGGAATCACTGCCCCCCTCCTCAAGGAGATACCCTTTGCAATGCAACCCAGCATTTTGTTGGCCTTTGAAGCTGTCTTCCTACATTGTGCAGAGTTGTTCATTGACCCTGTAATGAGCACCCCAAGATCATTCTCCTCTTCTGTCTTGGCTAGCTGCACTCCCCCCAGCTAGCAACTCCTCCTTGGGTTCTTCACCCAAAAATGCATCACTTTGCACTGCTTGTCATTAAATCCCAGTTACCAGGTGTCTGACCAGGTTTCCAGCTTTTTCAGATCATCCTGCAACAGCTGCCATCCCACTAGGTTGTCCGCCACTGATCCCATCTTAGTGTCAGCTGCAAACAGACTGATCTTGTTCTTGATGTCCAGTGATATGTCTGCAATGAATATCCAAAACAACACTGGTCCCAGGGCCGAGCCCTGTGGAACACCGCTCATCACTAGCCTTGGGGAAGAGAGTGCCCCACCCACCACCACCCTCTGTTGCCTTCCCTGATGCCAGTTCCTTACCCTTCTTACCAGATTTGCACCCACCCCTATGCCTTCTACTTACTTCCCAGTCTCCCATGTGGTACTGAGTTGAATGGCTTACTGAAACATAGAAACATAGACTTTGATGGCAGATAAGGACCACTAGGCCCATCTAGTCTGCCCATTTCCCTACCTACAGGATAGGCCGCAGATCCTAGTTAACCAACAGCCTATTTCTTCCTACCCCCCAAGAATTGCCTTATGTCTGTCCCATGCATTCTTGAATTCTCCCACAGTTTTAGACCCCACAACCTCCTCAGGAAGGCTGTTCCATGCATCCACTACCCTCTCTGTGAAAAATACTTCTCACATTGCCCCTGAACCGCCTCCTTCTATCTTTAAATTGTGTCCCTTGTTCTTGCAAGTCTCTTTTTCTGAAAGATGCTACCTCTTGACTTTGTTGATTCCACTGAGGTACTTAAAGTTTCTATCATGTCCCCTCTCCCTTCTTTCCTCAAGGGTATACATATTAAGCTCCTTTAGTCTCTCCTCATATGGCTTCTCTTGCAGACCCTGCACCATTTTAGTTGCCTCCTCTGGACTGCCTCTATCCTGTCTATGTCCTTGCAGAGATGGGGTCTCCAGAACTGGACACAGTACTCCAGATGGGGTCTCACCAACTGTCTGTACAGAGGGATAACAACTTCCTGTTTTCTGCTGATGATGCCTCTCCCTATACATCCCAGTATACCCCCAGCCCTCCCTACTGCCTTCTCACATTGCTTGCTAACCTTAAGGTCATCTGATATGATTACCCCCGGTCCCTTTCCTTTTTTTGTTGTTGTTACTACCTCCCCACCCATTGTGTATTCTTCCCCTGGGTTCTTGTTTCCCAGGTCCAGTAACAGGACATCCACTGAATGGCCCTTGTCCAATTGCCTACTTACCCAGTCATAGAACTCCACCAGGTTGGTTTGACAGGATTTGCCACATATGAAGCCATGCTGTCTGCTGTCCTGTAGTCCTGTGGCCTCCAGGAGGGCCACCAGCCTCTCCTTCAGAATAGTCTCCATCAGCTTACCCATGATGGATGTGAGGCTCACCAGTCTGTAGTTACCTGGTTCATCCTTGGGGCCACTCTTGTGGAGTGACACTACATAAGCCATCCTCCAATCCTGAGGTACACACCCTGAGTGTAGTGAGGCATTAAATAGGTCTGCCAAAGGTCCTGCAAGGACCTCTGCCAGCTCCTTTAGTACCCTGGGGTGGATACCATCTGGGTCTGGCGCCTTGTCCAACCTCAGTGCCCTCAAACCCTCCAGAACTCTGCCCTCCATGATTTCCCCATCTGTCACCCCCTAGCCCCCTGTTCCTGCCTTTCCTCCCCCCTTGGGTTTCACCCCCCTTTCTCCTTAGTAAATGCAGAGCAGAAGTAATCATTTAGTGCTTCTGCCTTTTGCCCTGCTTCTATTCAACCCCTCCTTCCTAATCCTTACTATGTGGTCCTTTCAGTTCCTTTTCTCCCTCATGTACCAAAATAAGTCATTCTCCCACTTCTTAATGCCTTGTGCCAGCCTGAGCTCTGTAGACACCTTGGCTCTCCTTACTGCCCATGTCACCTCCTTCGATTCCTTCAGGTACTCCTTCCTGTCCCCCCCGTTTTCTTGTACCTCCTAAAGGCAGCTCTTTTTCTCCTTACCTTTTCCATGACCTCACCCAGCTTGGTTTCTTAGCCCTAGCTTTCTTGCCCTGGGCCTTGCTGCAGGTTTTGGTTGTCTCCGCTATCCCCAGTTTTATGAGCTCCCACCTCTGGTTAGTGCCCATGCTTGGTTGAATTCTAGCCAGGCACCCTTTTACCACTGAAATTATACACTTGTTGGTCAACAGGTAGCAGAAGGGGACATTGATAATTGAATGTTTTTAGCAGTACTCTGCATGTTGATAATTTTTCAGTCTTTCTTCATTACAGGACATTCAGCTACATCACATATCATTGATTTGTTATGTGGATTTGGAGGAGACTAGGTAGATGGAATCGTAGGGTCCTTCCATCATGTTTTGTTACCTCTATCCACAATGCTTTCCCTTCAAACGAACATACCGGCTTCAGGCCAGCACCTATTCAGTCTCAGGAAAATTGCAACTAAAGGGACATTTAGTAATTGAACTGTTAATGCATCTTTACTACTAGGGTACTTTGAAAATGTTGACATTTCCAAATGAGTTTTCCATGGTTTTAATATAATACAGTTCCATATTTGTTATGTTGAAGTAGTTCAACATAATGATTTTTCACAATCACATAATCTTGCTCAGATGGTAGTGCAATCCCCTTCACCTGCCCATAGCTGCATACCCCCCGTTATATATAACCAATATGTTCCCTGGAGACAGTGGGCCCCCCCACGCTGCCCTTAGCCCCAAACACCTGTCAGTGCTGCAGTACACATCCCTGGTGGCATATTGGACCACCACCCCACCCGTTGCACAACATCCCCATGAATGCCACCTAGCATGGTTCCATTGTGGTATAGTGGTTTTCCCTGCCCCACCCATAGCTCTAAACCCCTCACCGAACATCCGTAGGATACCTGGTGGTATAGTGGACCCCCCCATACCCAGCCCAACCATAATGAATACTGAAGCGGCCAAGATCCCTAGTGGTCCAGTGGACCACCCACCCGCTCAGGCACTCCCCAAGCCCACTCCCATGTCCAAGCAGTAGATGCAGTATGGCAGTCAGCACAACCCAACTGCACACTGCAAATGGTGTGAATTGCAGCAGACAGTACATGTTCAAAGCCCACTGGGTGACATGGTCTACCAATGCGCTGACAGCTGTACCATACTCTGTCATACACAGACTGCACAGTTGGCGGGCAGCCATGGCAGTTTGTTCGTGGATTGTGCTGCCTGCAGTAATATACCTACTGCTGGGCCATGGGAGCAGCTTGGGGGTTTCTGAGTGGGTGGGGGATCCAGTGGACAACCAGGGATCTTGGCCACTCGGGTACTCATTGCAGTCCAGCGTGGATGAAGACATAACTGTTTGTTATCCATACCTGTAAAGCATATTAGAAATTCAAAGAATTGATTGTATTAACTGATTGTGACGTCTGTGAAGTTGTAAATATTTTTTTAATAACAAAAATTCAGTTTTACAGATCAATCTTGCATGCCAAGAATGCATTAAATTTGCTCAACAAATTAGCTATGCAATCTAAATGACTGAGGGTCAAAACTGTGTAACACACGTTGCTTTAAAAGTCAAAGCACCATGTCAACTGACATGCAATTTTTTTTAAAGTGAGAGAATAAGTTTATCAGTTGTAAAGAACATCAATAACATATTTACTGTGAACAACTTTGTTTTGCTTTGCTGTTTCAATCCTGTGAACGTATTAACAAGAGAACTGTATAAAATGTTTACGAACTTATAAGTTAATCTAACAAGTCAGGTTTTGTTCCAACAGAAGTAAAACTTTCTGTCTCTATATGGTATACATTTGCATCATAATTTCTGCTCCTTAGTTGATAATCAATGATGGATTGATCATAATTAAAGCTACCAACTTTCTGTGGCCTAAAACTGGGATGGTCCATCCTGACCATGACCTTCCCCCACTGTGTCACTCCCACGTGCACCTCCGCAGACAACGCTGAGCACAATCAATTACATTTTGCTGCTTGCTCTGGCCATGCCGCCCCACAGTAACACCAGTAGCAAACATTCGGATTAAAACAATACATCATTCTGCAGCAGCAAGTTCCAAATCATGATGTACACAAAGTTCATTACAAGCAAACCTGAGTTAAATTGTGATCAGTCATTTGAGCTGCATGTATTGCTCCTCCTGACAGTCCCATCCAACCCATTCACACTCACCCCACTTGCTGAGCAAACTTCACTTCAGTGACTCCCACCACCACACCAGATTGTTTTCACACACTTCTCTATAGCTGATCAAGTTTGGGTACCTTGGTTCCCTGCTGCTGGTCTCTTCTCTGTCTGGAGTCCCTCTCAGCTGCTGGCAGGCAGACATGCACATGTGCTTGTTTGCACTACTACCCACTCTAATCTAAAGGAAGGAACATGCTTTACTGTGCTCCCACTGACATGCTTGCAGTGCAACACAGGCACAAGGGCTGAAGTTGCAAACTGCTGTCTAGTCTGAGCAGCGCCACAGTGGTGCTGAAATAAATGTCAGTCACAGATTAGCAGTCAACAAAAAAAACAAGCATTTGTCAATGCCGAATGTTGGCTTGCTGGCATTGGTATTGGCATTGGCAGTGCGGGAGTTAGAGAGATGCATCATAGGAATGGCAGTGAAGTATTGAACTGATGCCAACCCACCCCCACCTTGCAGAGAGTGACAGGCATTGGGGTGTCCCTTTGGGTGTTTGGTAGTGCGGGAAAACATGTTGGGCAGGATGTGAAAAATGACAGCTGCACAGTTCATAAGGAGGTGTAAAAAAATGCCAGTGTTGAAAATGTGGCATACAACTACCACATTTGGAGTTACAAAGTGCGTGGGAAATATGCAATGCACGCTTGCAACATTGCCATTTTATGGGCGTTTGGCACCAAATTTTCAACATAGGCATTTTAGCACCTCTGCTTATGTACAGTGTCACTGTTATTTCCTCAAAGTGTCCCAAGAAGTGATTTTGGGCGACCACGCTATTCTGCACCAGAAGTGTGAAAACACATTTGGGCAGGATATGTGAAATGACAGCTGTACTGTTCATCAAAAGGTGTGGAAAAATGGCAATGGTGAAAATCCAGAGTGAAAATGTCACAAATGCATGACGGTATGAGCGTGCATGCAATCTGCCAACGCACGTTCGTAACACAGTCATTTTATGGAGTATCATCACCAAATTTTCAACATAGGCATTTTAGGATCTCTGCTCATGAACTGTGTCACTGTCATTTTCATAATCTGTCCCAAACACTGATTTCCCACAGCGACTGCGCTATTGTGCGCCGGAAGTATGGAAACACATTTCGGGCAGGATGTGGAAAATGACAGCTGTACTGTTCACAAGGAGGTGTACAAAAATGACAATGTTGAAAATCCAGCATTAAAATACTGCAAATGTGCGAAGTCGCAAGCCTGTGTAGCAACAGCACAATGCACGCTTGTAAAACAGGCATTTGTTGGATTTTTTCCACCAAATTTGGAACATAGACTTTTTGAGAGGTCATCTCATGAACACTGGCACTGTCATTTCGTTAATGGGTCCCGAAAGGTGATTTTGGGCAGTGACTGCGAAATCACCTTTTGAGGCCGATTAACGCCATGACAGTGATAGAATTCATTAGGAAGGGCCACAAAAACTCCATGTTGAAAATTTGTTGCCAAAATTCCAAGAAATGCCCGAGATATGCAGCAAAGTTGAAAAAAACCCTATTCATTCCATTATACAGCTTACCGGCATTTCCTCAGTTTGCGGTTGGCCTTGAAGAGTGCAGACGTGTTCCAGGTACACGGAAGATCATTGTGCCGGACTCTGGAGGTAAGTATGGGGTGAGGGGGGGTGAGGGGAGGCAGTGTGCACTGTGAGTGAGTGCGGGTGGGGGAGGGGCATCAAGACTACGAGGGACGGTTTTCATTTTACCGGTAAAAAACGGAAACCATCACGGACACAGTTTTCATTTTGGAGGGCATTTGGCACACTGGGGTGGGCTTCCAGCATGCCACCTAACTGTTTTAGGGGTGTCAGTAGCTGACGGGATTGGGCACCCCGTCGGCACACAACACAGGGGGAGAAAGTAATGCCGTGGGGATTGGGCACCCCGCTGTCGTAAAACAAAGAAAGCGGGGGGCATGAGCTATGGGGATTGGGCACCCCCACAGCATTCAACATTAGGGGTTATGCCGACGGGAGTGGACTCCTTGTCAGCACACAACACGGGGAGAGGAGAAAGTAATGCCGAGGGGATTGGGCACCCTGCATGCAAACAAAGAAAGCGGGGAGTGCAAGCCTAGGGGATTGGGCAACCCTCGGCATTCAACATTGGGGGTTATGGCGACGGGCAGTGGCTCTCTGTCAGCACACAAACGCAGCGGGGAGTTAATGACAGGGATTGAAACTTCTCGATGTCGCAAACATTAGCGCCGTTTGCTTCACCGACTATGTTTCATAATTGGGTGAGCACTACAAGAAAAGGACTGCCGCGATGACGAGCTTTGGTCGGATTGCAGCGGACCTTTCTAGATGTGCTCGCCCATTATGTATGCATGGTGTGGCGTCGGGCATGCAGGTTGATTGGGAATGAGGGACGCACTACTGATGCGTGCCCTGCATTTGCCCAACAGCAGCCGCACTCCCCAAATCTGCACTCTACAAGATGTTGACTTCATGCGCAAGTGTGGCAAGCCAACGTAGAAAGGGGACAAAACTGGGACAAATAAGCAAAAAAAAGGGACAAAAGTGACATTTTGCAAAACTTGTGGGGACACTGGGACATGCTGCCTAAAATAGGGACTGTCCTGGGAAAATAGGGCTGTTGGTAGCTTTATTTAATGGCAGTTTTTGTGACAACCACAGTAATGGAAAGTTGTACACAACTGTGCATTTTTGAGTTCGCAGTGTCCCTTTATGCACAACAGTTTGGTGGTAATTCTTGATCATGTGTCACAAGAAGTGTTGCCTCACCAGCTGGTACATACAGAGTGATAAACACCTTACTCTGTTAATGTAGCGGCATGCATTTTGAATCTTGAAAAATGTCTATCTATGACATCCTGCTTCACTGGATGGCTGTATTTACTTCTCAGAGGTGGTGGTGGTGTTAGATCAGAGCTGATCAGAATGGAGGCCAGCTTGTAGGATGGGTATTGCTCACGAAGGTTAAGTACCATCTTTTGAATGACTGACACATATCCTGAAACAGAGACGTGAATGTTTAGTAACCAGAAAAGGTGCTGCTGCCAATAACAGTCTATAGTAACATGCTAACATAATACCATACTAAAAAGCCACCAGATTCAACCCTGTGAAATAGTGAGTCTGCTCAATGATCACTGCCTTTCTATTGCGGTTGTCCCCCTGTCTATGCACTTCAGCATTATATTGTACTGGGCCACAGCCCTTCTGCACTTCTCTGAGTTATCCATTTTGGCATCCACCACCACTCTGATGTCCTTCTTCCCCCCTACAAACCTCCAGTGCCTCCCTCCCCACCCCAATGCAATCTATATACATGACCCGGATTTTTGGTCACCTGGTGCTGAACACTGCATTCACCAGCATTACAGTTTAGCTTCCAGGCTCGTGAGCACCTATCCAGAGTCTCCATGTAGTCCTGGAAGGCCATTTTCCCCTCCTCCTCTTCTTCCACTGCACACAGCTGTGAGTCTTCGGCAAAGAGGCTCATCCACTTCCTGATACCACCTCTGATATCTGAGATATTTGCATTAAGCAGGAGTGGGAACAGTACCAATCCCTGTGGGACCATGCTAATGACTCTCCTGGAGGATGACACCTCCCCTAACCTCACCTTCTGTACACACCACACTATCCAGTTCCTATCCACCTGACCCTTTGATCCAACACACTCCTTCCAGATGATCTCCATCACTTTTCCCACTACCAGGTCCTTGAGGGTGTCCCACACCCTCCCACTGGGTACCTCACCATCCATTTCCCCCACTTTATCTGCCATTCCCCCTTTGCTGTCCCCTTGCAGTGCCCCCACCCCTCTGCCCATTAGAGAGCAAGACAAAAAAAAGGCATTTATTACATCCGCCTTCTGCCCTGTCTCCTCCAGTCACCCACTCCCCATCGTCAGCCTGGATTGTGGTGTGCATCTTGCCAGGGATGAACAGAAAATGAAGTGAACATGAATTACCATTATGTTCTCTCTGTTTTCACCGGTTTAGCCACTGACTCCTCAGCCTTCTTTGATTTTGGGAATGCAATTCTGAATTTCAGCTTCCCGGTCCTGGTCACAGCTTGTGCCTGTGCAGCATTCTCATTGAAATGCAAGGCTGCCAGAATTGGGCACCCCTGATGTCGGCAAACATTAGGCGGCTGCCTGCTCACCGACCATGCTCATAATTGGGGTGAGCACAGCAAGAAAAGGACTGCTGCGTATGACGAGCTTTGGTCGGATTGCAGTGGACCTTTTCTTAGATGTGCTCGCCCCATTATGTATGCATGGTGTGGTGTCGGGCATGCAGGTTGATTGGGGAATGAGGGACGCACCTACTGATGCGTGCCCTGCATTTGCCCAACAGCAGCCACACCCCCAAATCTGCACTCTCACAAAATGTTGACTTGCGTGCAATTGTGGCAAGCCAACGTAGAAAGGGGACAAAACTGGGACAAATAAGCAAAAAAAAAAAGGGACAAAAGTGACATTTTGCAAAACTTGTGGGGACACTGGGACATGCTGCCTAAAATAGGGACTGTCCTGGGAAAATAGGGCTGTTGGTAGCTTTATTTAATGGCAGTTTTTGTGACAACCGCAGTAATGGAAAGTTGTACACAACTGTGCATTTTTGAGTTTGCAGTGTCCCTTTACACACAACAGTTTGGTGGTAATTCTTGATTATGTGTCACAAGAAGTGTTGCCTCACCAGCTGGTACATACAGAGTGATAAACACTTTTACATTTATTTATTACATTCGCCTTCTGCCCTGTCTCCTCCAGTCACCCACTCCCCATCGTCAGCCTGGATTGTGGTGTGCATCTTGCCAGGGATGAACAGAAAATGAAGTGAACATGAATTACCATTATGTTCTCTCTGTTTTCACCAGTTTAGCCACTGCCTCCTCAGCCTTCTTTGATTTTGGGAATGCAATTCTGAATTTCAGCTCCCCGGTCCTGGTCACAGCTTGTGCCTGTGCAGCATTCTCATTGAAATGCAAGGCTGCCAGGATGTGCCTACAAAGTTTTAAACATTGTTGGTGGATTGTTTTACTGTTACATAATGTTCCCTTCAGTGATATACAATTTTGTCATGTGATTATGTACTCAATACAACACAGTTCATTACGTCATGTATGTCAAAGTCTGTCAGCTGTGTCTTAGGTTCATTTTTTTAATCATTTATCCTACTTTCGGATCACGACCTAGGACCCTATGTCGTATCTCGTGCATACGAAATATTAACCTAGGTCGTATAATGCATAATGTAGTAGGATTTAAATGACTAAATAAACACATTTTACAGACATAGTATGGCCTGTAGAGTGCGGAATGCACTAAAGGGGGTCCCAAGAAGCAAGCTACATGTGTTGATTCTCAGCAATTATACAAGGTCATGCTAACTGCGCTTGTACATTCACCTCATATAATTTTGCCTAATGGATTGGTACAGAAGTGATGCACATCACACATACTCCTGTGTCACCCCAAACAAACACAAGTCATGATATCTATGCTGCTATTGGTTATACATGAAGTCCACCCCCTCCAACCCCCTCAATCAAAAATACCCAACAGTCGTTAATGGCTATAGAAACTGCAAATTAGTACAGCATTTATTGCGATGTGCAATTCACACAACCACTCATCAGCTGTACAGTACAACTGCTAACCTACAACTAACAATACTGTTCTTGGAATGTGTTGTCAGTATATAAACCATCATGGGCGATACTGAGTGCCTTTTGTGATGAACGCATCCTCTACAGAGTAAGATGTCATGTGTTCTCTCATGTGTATTTCTGTATACATACCTTACATACATTGAAGAGAAGAAGTAATGTGAAAATTTGGGTGCAAAGTGGCACACAAGATTGTGAAATACTTCAAGAGCATAGGTCTGGTAGGTGGGTGAAATTTGCCCATGATCACGTATCAGGTATGGACTCGTGATTATATCAGTCATCATCTTGTGAGCACAGCCACCTTTATGGGGTAAAACATAAAAGAAGGCATCAGTACATATTTACAGCTGATGTCAAGTACATTACATAAAGGCTTGGATATTCAGAAATGTGCCAAAGGCCGGCACAAGTCCGGCATAGCACAAATCTGATGACCATGGCAACTGGAGCCACATTCACTGGTTGTGCAGGCCAAACTGCACCAGTGCAACCCGGCTGAATATGGCAGAGTTGCACCATGGTGCAAACAGAGTTGTGCCATGGTGCAAACAGAGATGATCAGCACAGCAACAGAGGGGGGCAGGGCACAGAGAACAGACCCAGGGACACAGTCATGAAGGCTCAGTGACAGACCACATGAGGCCGCCACCAGCAGGGCACAGCAAGACACACACACAGGCACCAGACACATGACCCCAGAACACAACAGTGGCACAGATAGCAGGCAAAGAGAAGGTACCAATGGCCAATGGAGGGTCACCAAGGAGCTTCCCCCAACAGGCCACTGGCTGTGCCCCCCCAGACCATAGCAGGCCACACCCAGGACCAAGCAGCCAAGCACATACATGCCACACAGGCACACAGGAAGTCAACACAGTAGCCACTGAACATGCCAGGTTGCAGGCAGCGTGGCAGACCACATGGGACAGGCTGCACAACACAAAGCAGAGGGCCACAGCACAGTGTGCGGACAGTACCCAACCAATGACCATGACTGTGTGCCACCAACACGCACCTGCCATACATCCTGACAGACACCTCATGGGCACCCCAAGGCACAGCCACTGACCCAGGGGATGGACACCACCATGGTGGGGCACACCACAGCACACAGCAGTGAACCATGGAAGCACAACACATGCCCCTTCCCATCCACATCACATGGACAGATACTCGGCCAGTGCAGCATGGCTCCTCACGCCACCTGCAAAGTAGACACAGGCAGATATGTCAGTAAAAATACATATTTCAGAAAACTATATACAGAAAAACAAGGGCTTGGAAAGGGTAGGTACAGCGAGGGAAGGGGACAGGGAACAGGGATTATACAGTGGGAGGGGGGTCTGTAGGGGAATGTTAAACAGGAGAGACAGAGGAACACTGGGGAAGCCTCAGCACCAGCCCTGTCCAGCTGCCCTGGCAGTATGCCTCTCTGGCCTCTCCACTGCCATCATCCACCTCATTATGACCACCACCTCTAGTATAGATCACACCGCTAGTAGGGTCTCCCGCATGAGTCGTCTCAACATCCTCCTCAGGGTTCTGTGCACTGGCCGCTGGACACCTATAGCAAGGGACAGGACAGGTAATCAGTGCAATGGCCCAAGGAACCATGCCCACCCACAGTGCGCAATGGGCAGCAGGAACACACACCCCTGGAGGACTCATAATGGCCACCCGCAGGGGGGTTGGCCAACGCAAGCCAGCAACTTGGTGCACCACGACATTGCACAGAGTGGTCCCCACTACACAATGGCCACATGACTGCGCAATGATAGTCACATGGCATAGTGCACCGACAGCACCACAGTAACAATGGTGGCAGCTGGGCGTGTGCCCACCCCACCAACAGTTGGCACAAGTGTGCAATGGATGCACCACAGTGGCATGCACCATGCACAGTATGAAGCACACTGCTGCCATGGCACATGGCACAGGTGGCATGCCCGCAGCCATGCCCCCCTGCCACCTCCCATGTATAGTGCAATGGGCCATGACAGTGCTTACCTGCCCCCAGGGCCCTGCTGGTGCTGGTCCACCGCCGGCATGGTGCACCGCTCTGATCTGTGCTGCTGCATCCCTGGCCACCTGCAGTACTCTGTTCCTGGGAATTGAAAGAAGTCACGTGAACATCAGTAGCCGACCACAGCAGCTGCCCCTCAGACCCCTGTGAACAAGGTGTGCCCCTACCCAACATGTCCCACATGCCAGCATGTCTGCATCACAATGCAAGCGGAAGCTGGCAATCCTACTCCGTGATTTGCACAATGACAGTATACCCCTCTGCAGAGCATGTCAGGCAGCCAAGCCAACACCACAGAACAGCACCAGGGCAGACATGCAACATGGGATGACTTACCTGGCTGTGGCACAGACCCACGTCTGGTGCATGCCTGAAGCCTCCTAAGCCTTCAGGGTCTCGCCTGATGAGGTCACCATACCAGTACCTGCATTGTTCCCCTGTTCTGGGCAACCCGGTCCTGCGCTAAAGGCTGGCAGAAATCCCCTGCCACACAGTGCCCTGGCCTGCTGCATGGGCACCTGCCCAGACAGCTGGGAGGCATGGGGCTCCACACAGGCCACAAGGCTGGCCAGTTCCACCTAGGACCAGTTAGGAGCACACCTACCTCTTCCCTGAGCCATTTTACTGTAGCGGGTTAGGCGGCCAAAATAGCGGGAGGAGGCTCACGTGTCGCTCCATGCACCAAATGCACAAAGCGCAGGAGACTGCGCAGTGCCTGCCCATCGAGCAGTGCCGGACATGCACAGTTGGTGTGGCTGGCAGGGTCACGGGGTCATGGAGAGGACCCAGGGGTCAGAGGTCAGTGGGTAGCGCAGAGTGCACGTGAGCGCAATAGGGAACATGCCATCATGCATGAAGTGCATGTTGTCAGCCATGCACAGCTTGTACAGTGCTGGTACATCGTGCTGTTCATGCATCCTGCACGACTGACACCATGACATCAAAGAGTGCATACGCACTGTAGGCCCGAGCACCACGCATGCGTGGTCATTGTGTCACCACTTGCTCCTGCACAATACCATTGCCCACTGCCCAATATCTCAATATTCAGATGCAGCATGCAAATGATCTCATCAGCCAATGCATGGCACAGTGGGGTGCATTAGCATGTCATTACTGTTGCGCTCAACCTCATTTGCATGCATTGCACCTCATAAGTGCCCCGGAACAGCACAGGCCATGGAACGGTATTGCAGCCTTGATAGGTAAGTAGTGGAGCCACTGCAGTGCACTGGGAGCAGACAGCACTGCAGAGTGGGATGGACCAGGGAGATGCTGCCACTGACACACTGTGCTGTCCATGTCCACAGGAGACAACATGTCGGAACATGAGGAGGGCGAGAAGTGAAGTCTGCATGAAAGCGCAGGCCTAACATGACTAAGGCTGAAACAGATGCCTTGTTTGAGGCCTACCTTTACAGGGAGGCCCTGTTGAGCAGTGCCACGGGCACAACACAGGCCAGGGCTGCTGCATGGGTGGAGGTGGCGACCTATGTGAACCAGCACAGCAGCCACCAGTGGTCGGCACAAGAGTACCATAAGAAGGTTGGAACTGACAGGCGGCAGATTAAGGAGAAGGTGACTGTCATCAGGACATCCAGTAATGCCACTGGAGGAGGACCAGCAGATGCACCCACACTAATGCCACAGGAGGAGTTGCTGGCAGCCACCATGCACTGCACCACAGTGGAGGGTGTGTCTGGAGGAGGCTTCCAGATGGGTGGCAGCCCATCACTGCATGGTATGTATGTCTGACACACACAGCTGGTGGCCCAGAGGGTGCTTAAACAGGCATGCTGGAGTGCATGCAGCTGTCATGCATGTCATGTCACACCCATGCACATACCATGCTGCAGAACACATGCAGCAGAAGTGCACGGGGGGCACATGTGGGCATTGCATCACTGACACAGTTTCTTCTCTTGCAGCACCAGCATGCCTCCGTGTAGAGGATGGGGAGCCAGCAGCAGCAGTGGCACCCGTGGCCGCTGGTATGGCCCCAGAGGATGCACCTTCCACATCCACTGTCATCTGGGGGCCTGACAAGCTGCCACTCAGCACCATGGTGCCAGTGGATGTCCTAGACTTAGGGTTGGATGAGGCCCTGGATGTAATCCTGCAGGATGCCAGCCTTGGTGTCCTGTGTGAGATACAGATCGGGGTGGGGTTTGACACAGATGATGAATACTCACAGCTCCTGGACAGAATGGGTGACATTGTGAGCATGTCGCCCCAGCCCGCATCACAGGTAGGTCCTGCTCCCAGCTGTCTGCCAGCAGTGGAACAGCTGCCTGTCACCACTGTGGGTACGCCAGTGTGCGGTGCCAAGCAGTGGTGGTGGTGCAGCTGCCAGGCACAGGGCGGCATACAGCAGCTGGATGGGTGACAGCAGCAGGCTGCAGGTGCCACCGGGTAGCCGGCAACAGGGTCCACTGCCGGTGCGCCTGCTGTGTCCATACCCCCTACAGACCCCACTGTGCAGCATCCACCGGAGAGGGGGGCTGTGCAGAATGGCCAGTCACCACAAGAGGAATGGTGTCCCACCCGGGATCCCCCGGATGCTGACCATCTGGCTGAGCACACCCAGCAGCTGCAGGCATCCATTCAGCAACAGGTGCTGCTTGCCACTGGGGTGCATGCACTGTGTGTGGAGGTGTGCCAGTTAGATGAGCAGCAGGAAAGGGGCACTGCACAGATCCTGGCGGGGATGCAACGCATGCAGGAGGCCATGACAGTATTCTTGGATCACAATGACCAGCGCGATCATGGTTGGCTTTGCATTGCTGGTTTCCACAGGGCATGGCTGTGCACAGGTGACCCCTGCAGTGTGCTGTCCACCCCATGGATCTGGCATCAGGTGACTCCAACACAGTTGATGCCAGGCTCTGATGTAAGCATCCCAGGCATGCCCGGGGCTGGCCTGTTTTGGTGGCTGCACCCCCCCACAAGGACACAGTCACGGTCCCACACTTCCATCCCTGGGGGGTTGTTGCACCTCTGCTGATGCGCAGCCTGTGGCTGCCAATCGCCTCAGCGCCGGCCCGTGGCTGTGGTGGCCATGGTACCATGCAGCAGCCCTGGTCTGTGGGCTGCCCTGACTGTGGTCTACAGCTGCTGCCCTGTGTGTACATGGGTGGTGTGTGTGTGCCTTACCACTGGTGTCATGCCTGTGTGTCATGCTGCATGCTGCTTGTGTGTGTGCTTGCCTGGCTGCTGGACCATGTGGCATGGGCGTGATGAAGGCAGTCTAGCACAGGTTGTGCCTGTGCACCGGTACATTGTGCTTGATCCATGTCACATTCCAATGCCTGGGTGGGTGGGTGCATATGGGTGTGTGTGTGTTGCTGTGCGTGGTTGTGTGCCACTGACTCCCCTACCCCTGCATCACACCTCTGTGTGTGCATGCCCCTTGCCATGCACATCCCTGCATAGGTGCTGTACCTGTCTGTGTGGTCCATGCATGTGTACCATGCCACCTACCTGCATTCACCGTAGTGTTCTTGTGCAACAGCGTCACGGTGGCATCGCGCCTGCTGCAGCAGATTGGGTTCCCTCCATCCAGGGGGTGGCTGTCCACCATCCTCTGGCCCACTGTCCCCATCGTCCCTGCTACTGTCACCCTCATCAGCCTCGACTGCTATCCCATGGTCAATGGCCATGTTGTGCAATATGCAGCAGGCCAGGAATAGGCCACAGGCTTTCGAGGGGCTGTACTGTAGGGCACCCCCTTACCTGTCGAGGCAACAGAACCGTGCCTTCAGCATGCCAAAGACACACTCAATGATGTTGCACGTGCTGGCATGTGCCCCATTGTAACGTTCCTCTTCTGGGGACAAGGGGCACCGTAGGGGGTGATTAGCCAGGGCCTCAGTGGGTATGCACTGCCCCTGTGTGGAGAATGACATGGTTAGCCCTCTACTTTGCTGTGTGGTGCCCCTTGCCTGTCCTTATCATCCCCGCCACCATGCACACCCTGCCCACCACCCATCCCCAGGTCTGCTCTGCCCATCGTACCTTGACCATGCCATACTCACCCACTAGGTGGCCTGTGAGGATGTCCCCATGTTTGAATCTGTGGCACAGCACAGAGCTGTGCCAGATGAACATGTCATGTGCACTCCCAGGGTGTGTGGTGCAGACATTGTTGATGCGCCCTGTGGCATCGCACACCACCTGGCAGTTGACACTCGGGCTCCCCTTCCTGATTATGTATGCCACACCCTCAAGGCTAGGTGGCAAGTGTATGCCCATGTAGGTGCAGTCAATGGCTGCAATCATGCCAGGCATGCATGCCACCCTGTGGAAGTCATGCATTGTTGCTATACGCTTTGCCTGTGTGCTGGGGAAATGGATGAATTCTAAAGCACATGGCAGCAGAGCATTGAGGAACTGTGTGAGGAGATGAGATGTGGCTGACTGGGTGATGCCTGTGGCATCCTCTGTTGGTCTTTGGAAGGTGTCCATGGTGAGCAGGCACATGACGGTGGTCACCTTCATCTCCACAGACATGGCTTGGCTCCGTCTGGTGGGTGCCTCCATCTCCTCACTGCATAGTTCACAGAGCTGCCTCAGAATGGCCCTGTTCAGGTAGTACTGGCCCATGATCTCAGTGTCGCTATAGTTCTCAAAGGTGATGCGGGCACGGTACCAACTATGTTGGGCATACCACTGTCCGGGCCTTCTTCAGCCATGTCGCTGTTCCTCTTGCCCCCTCACACCCCTCATTACTGCCTCCATCAAGAAGGGCACACTATCCATGGCCCTTGCTGTCCACTGTCCCCCTGGGCAGTTAGCTGCTGACTGTGTGCCACCCTGGTGCACAGGCTGTGTGTGTGTGTGTGTGTGTGTGTCTCTCTCTCTCTCTCTGTCTGCCCCTCTCCCCCTCTCCCAGGCCACCTCTCTGTCCCTGTCCCTCTGTATGTGGTCTTTTGTCTGTCTGTCTCTCTGTCTCTCTCTCTCTCTCTCTCTCTCCCTCTCATTCTCACCCCTGAAGCAACTGCTGTGTGTGTTTGCCCGCTGTATTTATCGGAACAAGTCTGGTTGGAGCAACTTCAATTTGCTCCACGCTTGTGCCATGAGTTCAAGGTTGAATATGCCACTGTGCTGGATATTCATGGGAATGGCCCCTGCACTTGCACCCGCATACATTATAGTTGTGCATTGGCACAATGGATTTTGCGCTGTGCAATGGCTCCCGCTGAATATGGCTCCTTGGTGCAATTCCGCACTTGCCCCAGCACAACTCAGTTGCGCCATGTGCAACTGCACTGAATATCCGGGCCAAAGTATTTCAGACATTCACTGAAAGTATGAGGTGGTATTACTGTGACAAATGTCCATGGGTATTGATTTGATGACAATTTATGAATGATCAACATGGTTAATAAGTGAATCAAGTGACAATTACTAATGTCAATAATAAGCCAACAGTAGTCCATACCCAAGAGGCTAGGGAACACGCTACACCTGGTACTATCAAAATAGTGATGCAATAATGGAATTAAGGGTAGATGACCCATTTCCTGACAGCGATCAACAAACGATGAGCAGAACACAATGATCTAGGTGTGAAGGTGGCTGGAGTGTGAGTGGGAACAAAGATGGCATGCTGTATTTCAAAATGGCTAAATGTTAGGGTACACCTGGTGGTGGAGGTGTATGGTTGATTCTCTGATCATACTCCAGTGACGAGCGAGGTGTCGCAGGTCTTGTTACTGGGCACTGTGATATTTAAGAGATTTCTCCCATACATTGGGCAGGGGTGGGGGGAGCAGGGTAAAGTGGATGATTTGTGTGATGGAGGGAAAGGAATATGAGAATAGGCTGTGAGAAATGACTATGTATCTGCACACACTGGAGGAGATGATGGATAGTGGTGACTTTATCAAAGCCTTCACTTACTTGAAGGGAATAAACAATATGTGTGTGTGTGTGTGTGTACACTTCGGGTGAGGGAGAATGTCCATTTACCTAGCAACACATGACTATTTTTTTTTCTGCGGAAGCAGATGCCTTTTGTTTTGGTAAAAAAAAATATTTTTGCAAAGTTTGCACCTAAAATACTTTTCTTTTCTTTATGTTACTAATTGTATACTCGCAATAAACCACTCCATGGGGTTGGTTGCATTGTTATTTACCATGGTTTTCCATGATTTGACCACTCTGACTGCGGTCTTGTGGCAAAACCACACCAGCCATGGCACATCACAGCATAATAAGTTACAAGGCATATAAGGGAGTACAACCCTCACAAAAGTGCTAGTGCACCAAACCTGGATGGTTTTAGCTATAGCGAATCAAGTATTTTTGCTCTTGTATCTGTATTTCATATGGACAGGCTGACATTTTGCCAGTATTTATAGTATGTATACTTCAGTGTACTATATGTGCATAAAGAATTTTGCACCATTCTATGTTGTTGTGTGGCTAGAACTGAGTTTTCACCTCTCTATTTATTGTTTAGGTTATGTCTGTTTCTGCAACATGTATCTGGGTGTTTATACTCACTTTATAATGAAGATGCAACACTCCAGCATTATTCCATTAAATTGTTGCAGGTTTGATTGTTATGTTATTTTGATCTTTCTAACATGATACATGTATATAGGATTAGTTATTTAGGTTTCGTATGATATTTAGTATTACATTTTATTTTCTAACAGTTTAATTAGAAATTGGGCATGGTCCCTTTAAGACTGATACATGTATAAATGTGAGGGAGAGGGTGTTTGTCACTTCCAGAGGAAGCCCTTTGGGTGAAACTGGTTGGAGTGTTCTGTGAGGGCTCTGCTTGTACCTGCCAGCTTTGGTGCACTACCACTTTTGTAAGGTTTGTACTCCTTTATATGCCTTGTAACATATTTAGCCTTTTGCCTTTAATAAATGCTGTGAATTTTATCACATGTGTTGGCTCTTTTGTGGTGGGTGTTGCTGGATTTTTTGAGATTTGGTTTGACTATATTCCATGCATACCAGCCTGGAAGAGGTGGCTATTTCTGAGTTTGGACATCACAGTATAACCCACACCCTGCAATGGTTTATTGCTTACACACTAGGGGCCCGGGATAAGACTATAGCGGGTATAAATTGAGGAGGGAGATGAGGAGGCATTACTTCACAGATACACTGGTGTTCAGGTGAAATGATTGCCTATAAAGTGTGATATGAAGCAGAAATGTGAATGGCTTCACTAAGTGATGTGACATACATCGCAGGTGGGTAAGGTTGGATGCTGTGGAATGCAATCAAGGGAGAACAAGTCTGGTGGGCTGCTGAGCAGCTGCAACATAGGTATGTGGCTGCACAATCGACCAGATGTTGATAGACCAGGAGGTCTACTTCAATAAGTGGAATTACTGGATGAGACGAGAGAGAGAGAGAGAGTGTATATGATCGAGACAATCAATCACATGACTGGTAAGGACATAGCTACTGAGACAAAGACCGGGCAGCAGCACTCGAGATCATGACATGAGATTGGAGAACAGAATGTTTATGATTGAAATGCAGAAACACTTTTTAATGCAGGAATGTAAATAAACCCAATTTCATATGAACCATAATTATCTTTCACTGTATTGACAAAGTTTCTAAAAATAGTTTGAATTAATTGTCTCAGTCTGCATACCTTTCTTTAACCACAGCTTTGGGCTTGTTATTTCACTATGTGCACAATCTGGGAATTTGTTTCCATGTCCTGTGTGCACATTGCAAACATGGTTTACCACACTGAGCCACTTTTGCACCGTTACTTCACTGTCATCCATGTTACCTGCTGCCACCCAAAACATGTGGTTACTTATTGAGTTCGACCACTGGTGGATGTCCCCGCAATATTTTTTTTGGTGATTTTTTCAAGTTTCTTCCCAACACCTTTCAGAGAATAAAAATGTGTATGTGCCATGTAACAGTTCTGAATAGCACAATACTTTTAAAGAAAACATGTACTAATTAGGCCACTGTTGTAACCAAAAGCAAACGTACCCTTCAACATGTAACCCCCCGATACCCGGGGTTACTAGAACCCTAGTTAGATCTAGTGGCAGGCAGGGACAGGCAGCTAGTGAAACTCCAGTTAAATGGATTTCACTATGTCTTGCTCTGTTTTCAGTCTCTGCTGAGCTGGGGCTATGACATCATTTAGAATTCTGCAGCAGCATAAACCCAATGGAATGTTGCAATTGGGAGTTAGGTAGAACGTTGGTGAATTTCAAAGTCAGTCTAGAGTTGATCCTTGAAGTCAGCAGTCTAGTTTTTGTTTGCAGTCTGAAGTGGTCACAAGAAAAGGAAGGATGTAGTTCCTTCAGTGCCTTGGAGGAGGGGTGCCCTGCAGGGGCAGGCCCCCCTACCTTCAGCTCTGACACAGAGCTACTTTAGGGTGTGTGCTTCCACCATAAGACAGGCACAAGGAACCAACTCCCAGGGGCAACCCCTGGCCTGGGAAAAGGAAGAAGCTGCCTGATGAAGAGTGCTGGGGCACTACAGTTTTTGGTTAATAGAGATTCCTTCAGAGTTTTTGGACATCTGCAACAATGAGGATGATGAAGCTTTGACAAAAGGCCAGTGTCATTCACCAAAACAGTGAGTAAATAAGTCTCTGGGGCTGTGGGTCAGTCAGGATGCCAAGTCCAGGGCTTATGGAACAGTGAGATGTAATGACTGTTGTATGTGGGGTGTCTTCAAGGGAAAGACAGTTTCTGCATTACAAAGCCATGTACAGTCTGCACTACAGTAGCCAAGGAAGAGGCTTAAGGAACAGTGAGATGTAATGACTGATGTATGTGGGGGGTCTTCAAAGAAAGACAGTTACTGCTTTACAAAGCCATGTACAGTCTGCACTACAGTAGCCAAGAATGTGTGTGTGTAAACAAAGGAATGGCTGGGTATGGGTCTATGGAACAAAAGGTGGGAGACCCCCCCACCTGGCGTAACAGGGCTCACCTCTATGGATTTGCTTTGAGACACCAGCCACCTTTTTGTCAGGTATTGGCCAGTGCCTCAAGAGGGTGCCCAGACATTGGGATGGAGTAGAGGGTGGTAGTGTGCCACTAGTTAAAGAGCCCATGACATATGGAAGCTTAGGATCCAAGTTTGGATATCTGTTTGTGTCATCACCTTATCTGCATTACAAGGAGTGTAGCCCAGTGGGGGTCCGTCTATGCTTTTCATTCAGTGTTGTTGAATAAGGCCACACTTTAGAATCCCATCTCTTTGTATTGGACATTATGTTATTGTTTCTAGTCTCTGGATTATTTTGGGTGCTCCTGTTCAGAGTGGTCAAACCTAGTCACCATGCCGAGTGACACCTTTCTCCCCAAATTTTCAGCTTATAAAAATGGAGGCACCGTGTCATAGGACCCAGGCCCCTCAACCTGTTCACTAGACATACAGGCAGGGGTAGATAGCCCTCTCAGTTTAGGTACACTGGGGGTTACAAACATATGCCACACATCAAAGTAATGCTTCGCGTGCGGGTGTTCCCTCTTCATGAACGCCTTCACCTGCATATGCCTATCAGTAACAATCTGTGACACCCTGCAACCTTGGTCCTTGATGAAATCGAGGCCATGATGCAGACCCTCCAATTCCATTGCAGTTGAATTCTTGACTTTAGAGGACTAAAATGAATTTGACAACCTGTTACTAACAACGATAAGATGAATGAGCCATAATTCAATTAAATCCAGTGCTGTATGAATAAGTACAGGACTGTCGTTTTCAACAGAGTCGGAGGAGAACTTTGACTAACTGAAACAAGTCATGGAGAGCAGAAACAGCTATGGGTACAAAATCATCGTGACATGATTTCTTGTACTTATCTATGATTGCAGCATTACCAAGGAGAAATTGTAGCATTTCAAAATACAAGTCTTGTAATGGCACTGTTGTTTATTTGCAATGCAGACCAGATTCGGTGATCTTGTTTTTAACCTTGCATCAAAAATATTTGATGCACAGGTAAAAACCACTGTGGAAACAAGGTGTTCCCTTCACATTTTATAAACTTTGTTATAGCATTATGTAAGCAATAACCCACGACAGGAAGTGCGGTTATTGTGGATTAATCAACGCCCCGGGTGCATTTGTGACTCACGAGGCCGCAAGCTGAATGCCCTCACAGCACCTGGGGTGTTGATTAATCCCCAATAACTGTACAACCTGTAGTTGGTTATTGTGCTTATAACATGGGCCAGATGTGGACAGAAATGGACAAAAGCCTGTGACATTATTAGTAGAAAATGTGGGAACTATTTTGTGTTCCTCCACTGTTCATGGCTGTAGTACCATGCTGTCCTGTGTTCTGCCCACACAACAAATAGGTCTACAAATATAAGTTTGTGGTAAACAGGCATACAAAATACAATCAAGGAGCAGCCCAAACTTCTCACATGATGGTGTGCTGGTTTCCAATTAGTAAAGAAAGAACAGAGACAGAGTAACATTGCACAGCAGTAGAAAAAACAGTTCTGCTTACAAGTGCACTAAATCACAGAGACTGTCCGCTCAACAAACACACACACACACACTGTCAGGAGCCACACTGCTGCAATTTACATTTTATGCGGTGTTGGGCTGTCCATATGTCTCTGTGCTGCGCTTCTTTGTGTGTGTGCGTATGTGTGTGTGTGTGTGTGTGTGTTTCTGGCACATACTTAATGAATAACAACACAGACTGCCCGACTTGACTGTGCTAGTGGTAGAAAGTTCACCGGTTACGATCCATTTTTGGTGCACGGGTGATTTATTTTGTGGCATGACTCTGTCATGGGGAAGCATGGAGTTCCACTAAGCAGGTGGGTGGGAATTGTCCTGTGATGACGGTTAACAGAATGACTGTCCACAGCGATACCTGCAGTGGACCAACCTGGCAGGCAAGTGGGTGGAAAAGCACACTGAAACACACATATTCAAGAGAGAGAGATGACAGTGCAACACTTGTGGTTGGTTGTTCTTCTACAAAGAGGTAGGAGCTTTTCTGTGTTTCGCTACATGGGTCTCGCTATTTCACAGTAAGGATGAGATGCTTACTGACTCTGTCTGCATCTCTGTCACCCTGACACTGGTGTAAACAGGGTGGATAACTTGCCAACATTAAGGGGAAATGTCTGCTGGCTTAGGGTACTTCCGTGGATTAGTCTGATTCAGGTCTGTGTGGGGAACAGTGACTCTCGCTTTCCGAGACATTTCAATGGCTGCCGGACAGGAATTAACTTGTGAAGAAATAACAAGTGCAAGTCTGCTCTCTAATGTGGCATTCTATGCAGGAGACTCATCACCACACATAAACGACCTGACTGATAGGTCACGTGATCAGTCTCTGCCAATCAGATTAGTAAAACATCCTTGCCCACATTATAATTAAGCAGTAAAGCATGACCAGGGATTAGATTAACAGTCTATTAATCACCCCGTAGTGGTGTAATGTTTCACAAGGTGCAGTCGAGTGCTATATTGCCCCTAGGGGGTGATTAACTGACTGTTACATCAACTCCTGGGAGTGCCTTATTGCTATTATAAAAAATATTCAGAAAGAAAAGAGTTAAAAGTATACCTTTGGGAACTTTTCTTCATTTAGAGTGACATTTATAATATCGCAGATAATGTATGGTTCTATGTCTTCAACAAGCATGTGTAGCCATTGAGAGGTTCCTATGGTGACCATTTAAACTTCGAGAGTGAAGCTCTAGAGATTTTGGTCACCATGGGCAACCTCGAGATGGCGCACACACTTGTTGTTGTTATAGAACCATACATTGGTTTATATAGTGTATGGTTCTGCTGTGGCACAAGTATGTACTTTTTAAAATTCATTTTAAAATATCCTCAATTTACTTTATTGTTTTTTTCCCTGTATAATGCTCTCCTTCGTTCGAGCTCTCACCACCACAGCCGCTTTTGAAATGGGAAGTTTGTGCATCGCACATGCGTGATCCCATTCTAAGTTATTATGCAGCACTAGCTACATAGCTAGTGCAGCATCACAACGTTGTTGAAGGGATGGATATCCAGCCTAAACAATGTTCCACCATACATTATAAAACATTTCTTCCACCAACAGTTTAAGAATGGTGGTTCAAAATCAGAATACAGCATTCCAGTCATTCTTCAGTGCTAGAGGACGGAATGCTAACAGGAAGAAACAATGTTACGTGTTGATGAGGCTGTACATGACAGTATAACATGGGTTAATGTAAGATTGCAGCATTTCTGTGACCCTTTTTATAAGAAAAGGTAGACCTACATTACAAAAAACAAATTGAAAATCAAGCCATGATTACCTGAATTAGTTGGATAAATGAACATATAAATTGGACAACAGATAAAGGCATTATGATTTCTAACATCTGCTAGAGTGTGCGGGTTACCATTATACTACAGCTGATGCCTCTACCTCCCCTCCCCTTACACTGCCTCTTACCGTATACATACTAACATACTAAAAAGCCAGCAGAGTAGGCCTAACAGTCTTTTGTGTCTGCTCATTTAGTCATCCCCCAACCTTGGAGATGACCCTGCAGTACCCCCCATCCCTCTGATTATCCATTTCCAGCACAGGATGTTCCCTTTGTATTAGGCTGTGCCAGCACAACCCTTCCCCAATACTGGTCCCAGCCTGCCTTGAAGTGCTCCACAGTCTCCACCACCTCTAGTCCTCTGGGCAGTGCATTCCATGGTTCCACCACCCTCTCAGTGAAGAAGCACTGTATTATTTCCCCTCTGAGCCTCCCCCCTCCTACTTACACCCATGCCCTGTACTTGCCATATCCCATCCCCTTTTGTATAAGCACAATATAGTACATAATAGCAGTTAGGCATGCAATTTGTTCCACCCAGACACTACTTTGTACGTAGAAAGTGTCTTCTCATTTCACTTCTGAAAATTCCACCCTCAAATCGGTGATCATGACCACAAGTGTCCCTTCACCATCTTGCTAACATACTAACATGCTAACATAATAAAATGCCAGCAGAGGATGCCTATTGTTCTTTCGTGTCTGCTCGGTAGTCAGCACCCATACTGGGTGCAGATTTTGCTGTCCACGCACCCTGGGTTTCTCTGTCCCAAGTCCAAGATATTTTACTTGTAATGGACTTCTTCAGCTTCACCCTCCCCTTATACCTGTCACAGCCCCTCTCAAACCCCTCCACAGTCTCTGTCTCCATCAGTCCCTTGGGCAGTGCATTCCTTGGTTCCCACGACCTCTCTGTGAAGTAACACCTCCTCCTCTCCCCCTGACCCTCCCCTTCCTCCAGCTTCCACCAATGCCCTCTAATTGCCCCCCCTTTCCTTTCCTTTGGAGCACCTCAACTGAGCATCCCTTATTGATCCCCTTCATGTACTGAAAGACCTCTATCATGTCCCCCCTGTCCCTCCTTTCCTCCAGGGTATACATGTTGAGGTCCTCGAGCCTCTCCTCATAGATCATTTCCACAAGGTCCAAGACCATTTTAGTTGCCCTCCTTTGCAAATTCTCCAGGAGTGCAATGTTCCTCCTTAAGTGCAGTCTCCAAAACTGAACACAGTACTCAAGGTGCGGCCTAATCAAACAGTTATACAGAGGAAGGATCACTTCTGCCCCTTCTAGAGGTAATTCCCCTAGTGATGCAATGCAGCATCCTATTTGCTTTTGCTGCTGCCCTCCTACAATAATCATAGTTGTTCATTCTGACATCCACCACCACCCCCAAGTCCCTCTCGCTCTCTAAGATTTGTACTGTGTCCCCACCTCCACGGTATACCCTTGGCCCTGATTTCTTGCCCCCAGATGCAGAATCCTGCACTCCCCGGCATTGACCCTGGCCTTTCCCTGCCCCTGCTTGCATATGTAACCCCCCCACAAATAGGGGTTCTCAAAAGTCTTCCTTGGGTGTGCCTAAATGCTCACTGCCATGCTGGTATCCTGTGTCTTAGCATTTTAAGTGTTTGTATGAGAGTGCCTTAATGCCTCTGTGCTCTGTCTCTTTAAGAGCTGCCTATAACATGGTGCTTATTTAATCTGGGAGAGGGATGAGTGTTTCTATGCTTGAGTCCCACCCGAGCTGCCAGATAATGGCTCCGTTGAGCCATTGCTATTTGCGCAGAGGGAGTTCTATTAGAAGCTGTACTTATTTGCTGATTATCTACTGTATTAGAATAGTAATGATTTTGTAGTGTGTCTAACCTGCCTTCTTTGCAGCATGGACAGTTCTGTTTATCACCACCATCTTGGTCTTGGACTGCCAGAATGGGCTAATCAGTACCTTTGGGGACTCTAAAATGGAGTCTGTCCCCAGGAGTCTTGTGGGGGTGAATTTCTGTAGGAATTGTAGTTTTGAGACTTCGGCGCCTAAATGCACCTGGAGGGGGAGCCTTTACTTTTGACAGACAGATGAATCAACGAATCAAACCTTTTGGACTGAAGGGAAATTCCCAAGCTGCCTGCTGCAGTGAGTCAGTCTAGAGGTAGAGTTTGGACAGTGAACAGCTCAAGTGATTTGAGCAGCTGCTTCTGCATAGTTCGCGCGAGGAGATTGGTGGAATAGCTGAGTTTGGCCCGTCTGCCTGCAATCCCTCAAGAGGGAATCCTTTGAAAGGCTTAGTAATTGGACTGTATCCAAAATGGAGTGTGACAAAGCCACTGAAGAGTGCACAGATTTAAACCTGAAGAAGACTGAAAATTTGCTGTACGCGATTGACCTGTTAGGACATCCATTCACCAAAGAACTCCCAGTTTTGCTCAGAGACACTGATATTGCGACCGGACTGCTATCCGTTTGGTGGTATGGTGATTGCTTTACTATAAATGTGCTATTTGCTATTAGTGGGTCATGATTTGATTCACCACTGTTTAATTGTGCCTTGCTTGCTGGAAGCTGCATCCAGCACCTACCGGACTGAATCTGCATTCTTCTGCAGTTGGTCTTGGCCTCCACACTTTGGCCCAGCCAGCTATTCATGCACAGAGAAGACCATAAATAAGAGACCTGCCTGGGGATCAGCTCCTTGCTCAACATCACCAACAGGAACAACACCATGGTGAATCGTGTGGGCCCTGCTTCTCCTGGCAAACCAGCAAGTCATCCTGATGTCTCCATTTCATCCATCCTGTGTCCTGCACTGGGTAGCGTGAATAAACACCAGGGTAGTTCCATGCAACAACAGCTCAATCAAAGTGTGTCATCTGATTTAATTGTTTTGTCTAACCATCAAGAAATTAGCCTCCTGGCTCTGGATTACAAATTGTGTGTGGTTGTGCATGCTTTTTCCTTTTTTTGCATCTAATTTGACTGTGGTTCTAGTTTGTACCAAAAGCACTGTACTGTTGTTATTTGCTGTGCCTAACCTTGTTTTACAGGGGTCCTCCAGGGTCGAACTGGTGGGGCCAGCCCTGGTGGTAAGTGCAAACAGTGTGGGGATTTGTATGCTGAATAGGGGCTACTGTGAAAAGTGTTTGTTACATATTGTCTAGGCCAGTAGAGAGGAAAGAGGGGGGGATATAGTGTCCCGGAGGGCTGTACTCAGGTTAGCCTTGCTAATAGCAACCCTGTCCTCTTGGTGGAGGCACCCGTTTCAGTACCCAGGCCCCTTAACCTGCTACTAGCAAGCAGGCAGGGGTAGTAGCCCTTGGGATAGCGCCACCTAGGGGTTACACATACCTTATCAGGGACTGCCCCACCCTTTCTGCTTTCATTCCTGGCATGAGTTCCAACAAAATTCTACTGTGTCTCTCCCCTTTGCTTCCCCACCTGAACACTCTTTCCATCTCATCCCCCAAGATGAAGACACATCTCTTCTTCACCTCCCTGTCTTCCCCCTTCCATTCTCCTTCTTCCTCTGGCAAAATGTTCCCTCCTACAGCTTCTGTTTCTCCATCTGTGTTCTCTGCTATACTGAACCCTTTTTTACCCTAATTCACACATTGCTCCATCTCCATCCATAGTCTTTTTGTTCTTTGTACACATGGACTGCACTTCCCCTTCCTTCCTCCTTCTCATACATTGCCTCATCTGTTAGAGGGCTGCCCACATCTGAGCTACCACCGTTAAAAGATCTTTGTAATCCTTCTCCAAATATCCTCACACGTTGGTCTCCCATACCTGTGTCATCCCCACTGTCACCTTGTCCTGACCACCCTACAGTCTTTCGTATTCCTGCCTGAAAAATAGAAACATAGAACACAGAAACATAGACTTTGACGGCAGATAAGGACCGCTTGGTCCACCGAGTCTGCCTGTTTCCCTACCTAATGGATAAGCTGCAGAACCTAGTTAGCCAACAGCCTATTTCTTCCTCCCCCCCCACTAGAAGTTCCTGGGGCTGGGAGCAAGCTGCAAGTTAGCATACTGTCAATCCTGTCATCCACAAACAAGATGAAACTGTACAATATGTTCCATCACTCCATACCAATGTACTGTCCATCACCAAACAACACACATAACCCAACCCATCAATGTGGATGTTCTTCCACCCTCCCTCACAACAATCAGCGACCACAATACACAATTGATGCACTGCAGAAATTGAACCGACTGCCATATTCATCTAATCAACCACTGAGATTGTGTTTTTGTTTGGTATTGTGAACACGTAACATATGGATGTGGGGAATGGGCAGGGTGATGGAAGCCAGGCACAGTTTGAATTCCTCATCCACACCATTACCATGCAAGACAGTGAAATAATGAAAAGAACACTACCCTGATGGTGGTAATACATAATGGAAGCTTTTTGCATTTTTGACATGAATATCTGGAATTGTGAAATGAGTTATACAAAGTTGTCAGCAAGAAAACATATTACTAGTATTCATACTAACATAATAACATGCTAATGGGTGAGGTGATAAGGAGGCATCTGGTGGGCATCAGAGCAGATATGGGGGTAGAACCAGAATGAAATACTGGTTGCCACAGATGAGTGTGTTAGGCACAGTGTAGAGAACACTAGGGCCAAAGCACACAGCTTGTTCAGCTCTGGGGTTGCCAAGGCAGTAAGGGATAAGAGGTTGGCCTATAGAAAATTCAGAAAGACTAACAGAGAGGTAGATAGGGAAAATCAACAAATGCTGGATAGTAAGGCAAGTAAGGAAGTCCGGTGAGTAAAGGCACAGCAGCAGATGCAGATATCTGAAGGAATTAAGGGCTAGAAACATTTCTTTCACTATGTAAGTTGGAAAAGGGACAAGAAGGAAGTAATTGTTAGACTTAAGAAAGGGGTGGAGTGGGTGGAGGATATTGGGGGAAAAGCAGATATAGTAAATGAATACTTCTATTCTATCTTTAACAGGAAGATGGATGGACCACTGCCTTCAGGAGGGAAAAGAGGAGTAGGGGGGAAGGAAACACAGATGTAGTGATAGAGAAAGATAGAGTGAGGGAGGGTCTGCTGGCATTGAAAGTGGACAAATAAAGAGGCATGGACAGAGTACATCCAAGGGTACTAAAGGAACTGGCTGAGGGTCTGGAAGGGCCACTGGCAGACCTATTTAATAGTTCAGTAGAGTCAGGCATGGTAATGCAGGACTGGAGAACAGCATGTGTACTGCCCCTCCACAAAAGCAGCCCCACAGATGACCCAGGGAATTACAGACAAGTTAGTCTGGCCTCCATTGTGGGCAAGCTAATGGAGACCTTACTAAAGGAAAAATTGGTGGAATATCCAGAGAGCATGGTCTCCAGGATGAGTGGCAGCATGGGTTCATGGGGGGGGAAATCGTGTTAAACAAATCTGATTGACTTCTTTGACTGTGTCACTAAGACAGTAGACAGGGGCCAAGTAGTAGACATCCTCTATCTTGATTTCAGCAAGACCATTCACTCTGTTCCCCACAAAAGGTTGATCAGGAAGTTGGTAGATCTTGGAGTTGGGAAAAAGATGGTCAAATGCGTGGAAAACTGCCTGAGAGACAGAACCCTGAGGGTAGTTGTAGGGGGAGAGTTATCTGGCAACGGAGAGGTAACCAGTGCGGTACCACAGGGTTCTGTTCTGCATTCAGTGTTGTTCAATGTCTTCATCAATGACATTTGGGATGGCATTAAAGGAAAAATGTGCCTCTTCATGGATGACACCAACATCAGTGGAGAGTGGACACAGCAGAAGGTATACAGGACGCTACAGGAAGAGCGTGGACATTTGGAAGGTGGTCCAGGATCTCCCAGCTTTGCTTCAATGCCAAGAAATGCAAAGTTATGCATATTGGAGCCAATAATCCTAGGACAGAGTACTACCTGGATGGAGGGCTACAAAGATGATAGCCAGTCAGCAAGGCAAGGCATATGAGTAGAGGTTGAGGGCACTGAACATGTACTCCCTGGAAGACACGAGAGAGACAATGGACTTGATTGGGACCTTCAAGTACTTAAAAGGGATAAATAAGGTTTATAAGGTCAGTCTCTCTTTAAGCTGACTGGCAACCATAACATAATGGGGCACAGTCATAAGCTGGAAGGTGGGAGGTTTAGGCGGAGGTCAGGAAGTTCTTCATCACAGAGAGGTTGGTGGACACTTGTAATGCGCTGCCGGAAGAGGTGATCTCATTGAAGACAGTGGGAAGTTTTAAAACAGGCTGGAATAGGCATGGGGGAAGGTAAGGATCATCGGTAAGGAGGATGGGAGTAGTGGGGAAGGAGGGTATGGACATTAGGTCAAGCTGTGGGCACTGCAATATGAGCAGACTTGATAAACAAAATGCCCTTCTTCTGCTGGCTTCTTCATATGTTTGTATGTTCGTATGTAACAATGCCAATAGAGTATGCTTCATGGTCTTTTGAGTCTGCTCGATTTTCAACACCCATAATCGGCGCCATTACTGCTGTCTCCACCATGCTCCTTCTTGTACCCCCACTACCCCCTGATCAACTTGTCCGCCCTGCATATAAGTTACTCAGCTTCACCCTCTGCCTACACTTGTCCAAACCCCTCTTGAACACCTCCCCAGTATCCGCATCTACCAGCCACACATGCAGTGCATTCCATGGTTCAACCACCATCTCAGTGAAGTAACGCATCATGCTATCTCCCTTGAGTCTCACCACCTCTAGCTTCCACCATTGTCCCTTGGTTGCCCCCCATTTCTTTCAGAATACCCTGCCTCAGTCTACCCTATTTATCCCCTTTATGTACTTCAAGACCTGTATCATATCTCACTTGTCCCTCCTCTCCTATCCTCTACAGAGTACATGTTAAGCTCCTCAAGCCTTTCCTCGTAGTTCCTTTCACCCATGCCCCTAATCATATAGATTGCCGTAATCTGGATACTGTCAAGGAGTGCAATTTCTCCCATACCTGTCCCAGCCTCTCTTAAACCTGCCCACTGTCTTCAACGAAATCACCTCTTCCTGCAGTGCATTCCAAGTGTCCACTACCCTCTCTGTGAGGAAGAAGTGCTTCCTGACTGCCATCCTAAATGTCACACCCTGCAGCTTAAGACTGTGCCCCCTCATGTTATGGCTGCCATTCAGCTTAAAGATAAGTGCAGGGTCGTCACATGAGGGCTAGAAAAACAGGCCATGTTTATAAAGCTGCATTACTAAAAAGGGACAAGCTTTGGAAATGTGCTCGTAAAGCACAACTGGACAAAGATTGTGGTCTCTTCAGAACTGCCAGGAACCTATGCACAAAGCTGATCAGGGAAGCCAAATCCAAATTCTACCACTCAGAACTAGACACCTCTTCAAAATGCCCAACAAAATTCTGGACTACTATAAAAGACCTCTTTGGTCATATGACAGGAAACGCACTTCCTTCAAAAATATTCTCTAATAATGCCAGTATCAGTTAAAAAAATGAAATATTACAAGCATTCAAAAACCACTTTGCCTCAGCTAACCTGGCTTTCGACAACTTGCCTGCTTGTAAGTTGCACCACCAGATGAACACTTTGCCTCCGGACCCAAATCTAATGAATGCTGCCTTTTCCTTCTCAACAGTGATCCTAAGAGAAGTTGAAGAGCATCTACTTCATCTGGATACCAAGAAAAGTGCTGGCATGGACTTCTTAGATCTCTACTTCTTAAAGGTTGCCTGGCATGCCCTGGCAGTGCCCATTACTCACCTGTTTAATCTGTCACTATCCCAGGGGTCTCTTTCCAAATTATGGAAAACTGCCCACATTGTATCACTCTTTAAATCTGGGGACCCTTGTGATCTAAATAATTACAGGCCAATTTCATTACTCCCCATACTATCAAAAACCCTAGAAAAATAGTAAACGCACAGCTACAAGCCTTCCTGGAAAAGACAAATTTTCTAAATCCTATGCAGTCAGGCTTCTGCTTGAACCACAGTAAGGTCACATTGCTGGCCAAGGTTACCAACGATTGGCAACATGACCTTGATAACAAAATGTTTGTCTGCGCTGTCTTTCTGGATCTCAGCAAGGCATTCTATACTGTCAACCACTCCCTACTTCTTTCCTCACTAAAAGCATTAGGTCTAGATACCACCTCTCTGGGCTGGTTCCAGAACTACCTAATGGATAGGCAACAGCAGGTCAAGGCAGAAGGGGAGCTGTCCCCTCCTAAACCATTACTAAGAGGTGTCCCTCAAGGATCCATTTTGGGATGAATACACTTCACCATATGCATTAGCAATATGACCTTGGCATTAAGGAAGCGAACATCCATCTGTTTGCAGATGATACGGTGCTGTACCTAAGCTGGTCTACACCAGAAGCTGCCTGTAAAGAATTGCAATATGACTTTGATATCCTCCAACACCAGCTTCTTAACAAAAAGCTACTCCTCAATGCCAAAAAAACAAGGCAATGACTCTCTCACCTGGCAACCTCCCATCTTATTCTGCTCTTGGCACTATTCCCCCTATCACTGCCTTATTGGGGGAAAACCTGGACTATGTCCCCAAGTTGAAATACCTGGGAATTTGGCTAGACCATAAGCTCTCCTTCAGGGAACATTTGGAGGATATGGTGAAAAAGCTGAGACAGAGACTGGGGTTCTTCTACCGGATAAACCACCTTCTAACCACGGAGGCAAAAAAACAGCTTGTACAGTCCACCTTCATCTCCTTCTTAGATTATGCTGATTTCTTCTACAGCCATTGTAACGCCGTATATCTGGGTAAGCTGGACGTCCTGAATCACAGAGCACTGTGCTTCATTACTGGCCACCCCTCCTCAACCCATCACTGTTCCCTGTGCGCTGCAGTGGGATGGACCTCCTTACAATTCAGACGTAAAAGAAATGTGGTCATATTGACTCTGAAAGTGATCGCTGGAAAACTACCACGCAAGGGGCAAAATTCAGCAGAAGGGCTGACAGCAAGGATAACTAGGGATAAAGGACAACCAAGGAAGGGGCTGAAGTAGAACAGTGAAACAGTCTGGAAGGTCAAATCATGGAAAGCCATGTGTGCAAATGCCAGAAGCCTTAGCAACAAGATGGAAGATCTGGAGGCTGTCATGTTGCAGTCAGACCTGGACATTGTGGCCATCACTGAAACCTGGTGTAATGATAACCACAAATGGGAGATGGCCATACCTGGCTACAATATATTCAGAAGAGACAGGGCAGGCAGGATGGGAGGAGGAGTGGCACTGTATGTGACAAATGACATAAGGGCCACAGAGATCCAGGAGGAACAAAATGGGGGAGAGATACTGTGGGTTAAGCTGGAAAGGAAAATGGGGCCAGCCATCCGCACAGGTGTGGTCTATAGACCACCAACCCAGGAGGAAGAAACAGATAGGAAGATGATGCTAGCCATCCAAAGGATGGCAGACAAGGGTGAGGTAGTACTGGTTGGAGACTTCAATATTCCAGACATGGACTGGAGCATCCCAGCAGCAGCATCAACTAGGAGCAGATTTATCCTGAACTTCCTTCAGGGTGCCTTCCTCAAGCAACTGGTCATGGAACCAACTCAGCAGAAGGCAATACTGGTCCTTGTGCTCACAAACAGGGACAGTGTGATGGGGGGTAACAGTGGGGGAGTTCCTGAGGAACAGTGACCACCAGTCAGTGTGGTTTGAAATCACAGAAAGAGCAGAACCAAACCACACCACAACACGTATCCTGGATTTTAGGGGTGCAGACTTTGGCAAAATGGGGAGATACTTGAAAGAGGCATTAAGGGGAATGGGGCAGGAATCAAGGGTTGAGGAGCAGTGGGCAGTATTTAAAAATGGGGATTACAAGAGCAACAGAATTATGCATTAAGCAGGTTAGCAAGAGGAAAAGGAAGAGGAGACCATTATGGTTTTCCAAAGAGGTAGCAAAGAAAGTGAAAGCCAAAAAGATTGCATTCAGGCAATACAAAAAGACACAGGCAGAAGGGGATAGGGAGAAGTACCAGGAGAAGCAAAGGGAGGCATGGAGATCAGTAAGGGAAGCCAGAGCTCAGACAGAAGAACACATTGTAAAATCAGTGGGAAGAGGGGACAAAACCTTTTACAGGTACATAAGTGAAAAAAGAAAGGCAAAGGGAGGGATAGTGAGACTGAAGGTGGAGGATGGGGGCCGCGTGGAGGATGACAACAGTAAAGCTGACATATTGAGCAGGTATTTCTGTTCCATCTTTACTGAGGAAGAGGACGGTAATGGGTCTGAAGGGAGTACAAGGGGTGAGAATGGTGCAGAAATGGACACAAGTCCCTTTACACGAGAAAGGGTCCTGAAGGAACTGGAAGTAATAAGAGTTGATAAAGCAATGTGGCCAGATGGGGTGCACCACAGGGTCCTTAAAGAACTAAGAGAGGTGGTGGCTGAACCTCTGGCTATCCTGTTTATCCAATCACTGGAAACAGGGGAGGTACTCAAAGACTGAAGTACAGCAGATGTAGTCCCCTTATACAAAAGTGGGAACAAAGAGGAAGCAGGGAACTACAGACCAGTCAGCCTCACCTTGGTAGTGGGGAAGATCATGGAAGCACTACTGAAGGAGAGATTGGTGGAACATCTGGTTGTCAATGGACTACAGGACCCAAGGCAGCATAGTTTCACTGAGGGAGGTCATGTCAGACCAACCTCGTTGAATTTTGACTGGGTGACTAGGGAGGTGGATCAGGGGAGGGCAGTGGACATGGCCTATCTGGACTTCAGCAAGGCCTTTGACACTGTGCCATAGAAGACTATTACACAAACTGGGGAATATGGGTGTGGGCAGGACAGTAGTGTGGTGGGTAGGTAACTGGCTGGGTGGCAGGACACAGAGGGTGGTGGTAAATGGCTGTCACTCCACAGAGGGAAGAGTGACCAGTGGGGTACCACGGGATCAGTGCTGGGACTGGTCCTATTCAACATCTTCATCAGTGACATTAGCAGGACCTAGAAGGCAGAATTTCACTGTTCGCTGATGACACAAAGCTCTGTAACAGAGTAGACACACAGAGGGTGTAGACAGAATGAGAAGGGACCTGCAGAAACCTGAAGAATGGTCAGGATTTGGCAGTTGAAATTCAATGCAAAGAAGTGCAAGATAATGCATATGGAAGCACAAAAACCCTGGCACAATATATCAGTTGGGGTGAGGATATAGCATGCACCAAGCAGGAAAGGGATCTTGGTGTTATCATCTCTGATGTCCTCAAGGTAGGAACAGTGTGACAAGGCAGCAGGTAAAGCAAATAGGATGCTGGGATGCATAGGCAGGAGCATCACCAGCAGGAAAAGGAGGTCATAATTCCGCTATACAAGACACTAGTGAGGCCCCACCTGGAGTACAGTGTAGTTTCTGGAGACCTTACCTCAATAAGGACATAGACAGGGTAGAGAAGGTTCAGAGGAGAGAGCAACAAAGATGGTGCATGGATTGCATCACAAGTCCTATGAGGACAGGTTGAAGTAACTGAACATGTACTCCCTGGAGGAGAGGAGGGAGAGAGGGGATATGATAGAGACATACAAGTATCTTACAGGGAGGAACAGGGTGCAGGAATACACTATTTTTAAGCGAAAAAGATGTTTCAGGACTATAGGGCATGGGATGAAGTTGGAGGGAGGACGATTCAGAGGAAACATGAGGAAGACATTTTTCACAGAACGGGTGGTGGACAAGTGGAACACCCTGCCAGAGGAAGTAGTGGGGGCTGAAACAATCACGGGATTTAAGAATGCATGGGATAGACATAAAGGAATTCTGGAGGTCAGGGTAAGGGGCAACAGACTTCTAGGAAAACATAAACTGAACTTACAAGCTCAAATGGGCAGACTGGGTGGGCCATAGGCCCTTATCTGCCAACACTGTCTATGTATCTATGTATCTATATCTCTGATCATCTGCCCCTAAGTGAAGCCTGAAAATACGCCCTAAGGAGCTGCTTCCTTATCTCTCTGAGTATCCCCAGAGTCCGCACACGACTTGGGAGTGTGGCCATAAGCTATTTGCTTCCAACACTCTGGAACGAAACTCAGAAACTGTTGAAACTAAGAACCCCAGTAACCATTGCAGTGTCCAAGTCCTTACACGCAAAGTTAATCAGAGAAAAATGTCTCGGCTTCCATTGACCTTGTCCTACTACCTCTTTCATAACATCTTTGCCTACCTTGCCCATGTCACATACCTCGCTTTACTACACTTCTGCCTCACGCTCCCTTCCATACCCTTACCCTTTGCTCCAATTCTTCTCCCCTAGTACCCTCGACCCCCTTAGTTTCTCCCAGTGTAGCCACCGCATGATCCAGGTACACCACCTGCGGTGCCTCTGAAACCGTCATCTGAAAATCACTCGAACGGCTTAGGCTCCCATAGCTCCAAGATCTTTCCAAGAGCCTAGCTCGGATGCTGCTCGCAGTCCCGGGGCTGCCGGCGCCTCCTGGCACCATAGATGCTCTTCATTAATTCTCTCTGCTTCTGTGAGCTACATACCCCTTTTCTCCACAACAAGAATATAAGGCTTGCGAGCTGCTTTAGTCATTGCCCTCTTCTCCATTGCAGCCGCACCGATTCGAGGTACCCTCCAAAAGCACTTAACAAAACCCCCTTCTCCCATCCTTTTTCTGAATATACCTTAATCGTAGGATAGATATTCTTATTGCTTGTCCTATTGGATCCTTATATTACTGTTATACAATTCATCCTTTACCTGTGTTTCAACTGTGTTTTAATGCCTGTACTTATGCCAGTTATGTTATTCTGTTTTTTTGACCATGTGTAATGCAGGTCCACCTTGTAAATGAGCTTGCTCAATTGTGTCCACCTGGATAAATAAAGATTTGATTGATTGATACCCTTGGAGGAGATACATTACAAGTCTCAAACCAGGATAGGGACCTGGGGTGGTGGTGGATGTTACAATGAACAACTAAGAGAACTGTAGGAAGGCAATGGCCAAGGCCAATAGGATGCTGGTGTGCATCGCTAGGGGGATAACCTCAAGAAGGAGGGAAGTTATTCTGCCTCTGTATAGCTATCTGGTTAGGCTGCACCTTGAATACTACAGGTAATCCACACACCCCCACCCCACGGTACAGCCCCCCCCCCATCCTCCCCAGTGAAAGCTGATTTAAAGTACTCATTTACTACCTTGGCCTGCTCCCCCGCAAACCTCTACCCACCACTCCCCTGTCCTAATCTTGCTTATCGGTCCCCTCACTTTCCTCTTTTCACCAGTATATCAAAAACCATTTTTCGACTCTCCGGATTCCCTTAGTCAACTTCTGCTCCGTCCTCACCTTAGCTGAAGTGGTAACCTTGCCTGTATCTCTAGTCCACAATGTAACTCTATATCATGTTTGCCAAGGTGCACCAGAATGTCAGTGGAACCAACACATTCCTTCACCTGTGAATATACCATGTGCTTGGCATTATGCAGTGTCAGACCTGGGAAACATTTGGTCCTTACTGGACAGGTTTTACCCTCCACCTGCCCCCCCCCCCACTGTACATGCCTAATCATGGAGTCCCCCAACAGGAGCACTGTAACCTTCCCCTTACCCCCTGGTTCACCCCTAGATTTTTCAATTCTTCCATGCCTTCACTCATCCTGTTTCATGGACCCACACTCCATCCGGGCTGTTGATCTCCCCCCTCCAATCTGGGTGTCATATGCAGCCCTCTCCGTCTTGGCCATGGCCATCCGCCCCACAGCTATCATTTGCATTCCTATCACCTCTACACCAGCCTTTCACTGTTCCCTTTGCCCTGTTTATTGGACCAACCTGACTCTTTCTACTTTCCAACAAACCTGTCACTGCTAGGCACCCCCTTCTACCATGTCCCCCTGACCCAATCCCTTAGTTCTCACAAGTGCTGACGAACAGAATTTTTGAACACATACTGTATAAGTAGAAAAACTGAACAGCAATATAAGTTTTACCTAAAAGGATTACAGATGGAACATAAATATGAACTTAACCTCATTCTTTCCCTCTTATGATAGGCATCCCTTTTCTTGGACGACTGTTCAGCAACAAGTGACATGGTGGGGGAAAAGATGGATGGCACAGCACATGGCTTCAGTCTAGCCTGTGCGTCAGTCCATCCAAGTTGTGCCATAGTCTCTGGGTGTCTCTCATACACTGACCTCTCGAAATGTACGGAACATATTCGGTTGTATTGTGAGGGCCAAAAATTCTGTTTCTTACAAAAGTGAATCCAGGCTTTACACACCACTGGATCAAGTGGGAAATGAAAAAATGAAGTCCACACCCCTTACAACTGGCATTCCTACAGCCATATACCACACAGTAGGGCATGACAGAATAATAAAGACGGCCACAGCGGACTACAGATATGACTACAATACACAGTTTCAGTTATCAGACTCAGTAATGATCACTACTAAATATGGACACACCATAATACTTCATAGACTAAACACTATACAGGGTTCTTCACAAAAATCGACAACTCCTCACAGTCCTGAAACAAGACTGAATTCCCTCCCAAACTATGTAAGTCACATGATCACAATGCCCATCTATTACAGTAATCTTGAATACATATAAATAAATATTTACTATAAAATAAAACTTTACAGTTATGTAAAATAAATATATATGAAAAATGACACCATTACACAAAAAAGGTTTTTGACATAATTTTATTTTATTCCAGACATTCAACACGTTACATTACCAAGGCAACAACAATATGTACTCATCAGTTTATGAGAAAGATTTTTATTACAACAGCAGTGTATTTACAAACAATCAATACTTATAAGTAAAGAACTGCAGTCCTGCAAGACATATAACATCACACTGACATTATCATTTCTCTATTATGTGGACTGCAATATGACAGCTCCGTTTTTGCCGCATTTTTTGTTTCTGAAAGCTGGATCAGCTGATATTCCCATGCTACATACAACACACGAGCATGTCCTTAGGAACTTGAAAATATTATTGCCATTAACAGCCAAAAGTTGCACTCTACTAGAATGTCAGACACTAATTAATGAAAAGTAACTATGAGCACTTTCACAGAAAGAAGTAATGCATTATCAAAAAAATGAAATTAGTAGAGGTTAGTAACTTCATTGATGCAACTATAATGCAAGGATCACTATGGAGAATAAGGTATGATTAGTGGGTACCTTATAGATGTAGCATGTAATGGTCAGACAGAACTGAAGTAAATTATAACACTAAAAAACTGCAGAGCCACTCAGGACACAATAACTTTATTTTTTTAGGCGCACCATGAGTGCATCGGCTCCAGGCTTAGTTTAGGTCGCTTCCATTACGTCATCGCTAGGCACATGGCTGACAGGGGCGAGCACAGTGAATAAATAAAAAAATGAGTACATTGCTCCATTTTTTTTTATTTATATTTTATCTTCTTTTTCCCCAGGAGGTACTCTGTTAATCTCTGCCCTGGTCATGGCCCCCGGAGCTTCCATCAGCTGCCTATTGCCTGCATACTCCCGGTTACCCCCGGCTTGCCCCCCAGAGGGTGGGGCCATGGCACCAGTTCCCCTAATTCCAGTGCCTCAGGAACAGTATCTGGTTGGGAGTGCAGCAGCAGAGTCTAACTGAAGCTCGGGGAGGGCTTCATGTAGATGGAGGCTCTCCCCTCCCTTTTTTTTCTTCATTTTCCTCTGGGAGGAGGGGACGAGCAATGATGTCCAGTGACCGCCCTGACTCCATTAGATGCGAGCGCCTGTAGCTGCAAGACCCCAAGCCCCTGCCAGGGGTCCGTCTCATGCCGGACACTTCCCCACCCTCCCCCCAGAGAAGGAGAGCAGTCCATAGGATGCTCTATCCTTCTCCCCCCAGCCGGCTGTCCGGCAACCCAGGTCCATCGCAGAACCTGGGTCACCAGAGTAGCAAGCAGAAATCCAACCACTGCGCCAGTGGGCCGGCACATTGCTCCAGTTTTAAAATTAACATTTCTCCATAACCACTGCGTGGAAATACATGCATGACCCCTCTATCAAATCAGGAAGGTATGAGGAATCTTAAGATAAGGTAAGAAAATGACAGCATACACAGAAAAATCGGTTTAGGAATCCTTTAATTGTGGAGCCTGACAATTTTAATAATGCTCATATGCCTTCACCCTGTCGCTGAGCACTGCTACATATAAGAATGTGAAACTGTTTATTTTAAAAGCAGGGGAAACTGTAAGTTTTGTCTATGGACAGTCACTTTCTTGGGCCTTGTCATGCAATCTTTAATAGGTATATTAATTTACCTTCTGTGAACAGCTGCCAGTTTTCTATACACCCTCTGCAACTGTGCCTCCTCTCAGTGTACTGCATTACTAAACAATACATGACTCTTTGAGATTTCTTTTTCTAGACTTGTATTGCTAGTGTTATTCAGTTTGAATGTGGGGGATCCAAGCTCTCATTTATTATTACTTTTGGCTTGAGTTTCAGACATTGGAGGGAGGGATTTTCAAAGCCACAGCATGGACCACATGCAACTTGCATCTAAAAATATCGACACAAGTGGCGAGATGCGGCAAAATCTGCATCCAGCGGGATTCAGAAATGCACCTGGGCCAATGTGCAGTGAAGCTGTTGCAAAGCAATTTGCACCCAAGATGCGTCCAAAAATAAAATGCGTCATAGTGCACTGTGACATGCATCAGGAAAAAGCTGCAGTATCCCCCAGTCTTGGATTCAAGAAGGTTCCCACATTGAACTTGCATCCATCTAAGTCCCCACCACTTAGACTAAGGAGAAGGTGGTCTAAGCACACTAGACCATATAAAGGGAGGAGCAGCACAATGCTAGGCAGACACCCCATAGCTAGCACAGTGCAAGACAAGAATGAGAAACTGAAACAGGACAAGCAAGCCTGCACCAACAGCCCTACGGGCATCATGTTGACAGCAGAAGGGTGGTGATGGTGGAGGTGTAGAAGGCATCAGGATGGCAGGATGCAGGGGAATGGTCCACCACAGCAGCAGCAGTGGCCTGTCAGCCGTTATGCCCCCCATATGATACATGTGAGAACATATTATGAGGATCTCACAGAGGAGCACTGCATAGCACAGTACCACCTGACCAAGGCTACCATTACGATGCTGTGCCAGGAGTTGGCTGAGGATATGCGTAGTTTAACCCAGAAGGGGCATGCAATACCTGCAAACATCAAGGTAAGCACAGCACTCTCCTGTCTCAGGACTGGGACCTTCCAAACACCAAGCAGAGATACAGTGGGTATATCCCAGTCCACTGTGTCCCGGTGCCTGAGATAGTTTGTGAACGCCCAGCCACAACACTGTGACAGGTACATATGCTTCCCATGGTAGGCACAGCAGCAGCAGGCTGTCAAGCAGGCCTTTTACACCCTGGCACATTTTCCCTATGTACTGGATACCATTGATTGTAGACATGTGGCCATGAAAGCACCACCTGAAGAGGGGAATGCCTACGTCAACCGCAAGGGCTACCACTCACTGAACATCCAGTTGGTGTGTGACAGCCACTGTCGCATACTAGACGTGGTTTCCCAGTACCCTGGATCCTGCCATGATTTGTACATCTTCAGGCACAGTGTACTGTTTCAGTCTTTCCAAAGTGGAGAATCTGAAGGAGCACAGGGTCACATGGTTGCAAAACAGACATGTATGGGCCTGAATGGGTGACCAGCACAAAAAAAACAGTGGGCCTGGTGGAGAGACGAATGATGTGAACTGCACAATGTGAGTTGCACAGGGTGATGGACTGGCAAGGCATGGGTATGACAGGTGTGCCTATGGGAATGTGTCACAGTAGTCTGAATGATGGTGGACCACATGTGGCACAAAGGTGGACTGTGTGGCATACGCAGCACTGACCGTGGTTGGAGAAGGTGTGTTGAGGGTGATGTGCAGCATTGTGCCATACCAGTAACACTACTGTGGTGGTTATGGGGGTGACACATACCAGCATGGCATGACAAACTGATCCACTGTCCCCTAATACCCCACAGGTGACAGAGGCTATCCACGACTGCTGTGATTGATGACCTCACTACCGCACACTCAGACCGTGGCTGAAGAAAGATATAATGAGGTGCTGACTACAACAAGGACTGTGACAGAGAGAACCTTTGGGATCTTAAAGTCCCAGTTCCAATGCCTGGACCAATCTGGCAGCACCCTGCAATACTCCCCAGAGATAACCTGCAAGATAATTGTGGAGTGCTGCACCCGCACAATATTGTCATCAGAGAGAGGGTGCCATTGCCTACAGAGCCTATCGATAGTGGTGTCGTGGATGCAGAGAAGCACACTGTTGAAGCAGACGTGGGCCATCAACACCAAGCAGCAGTCATTGCAGCCACAGCCCAGCAGGTATGAGTGGACCTGATAAGAAACTACTTCACCTGAGGGACATCATTGTTCCTTGGGTAGGGCCGGCAAATGTACCTACCACCTAGGAGGAACCACTCAGACCAGAGTACATCATTGTGTGTATATGCTTGAACACCCCATGCCAGCACACATGGATGTCTGCCTGGCAGTGCCCTGGACATGGTTGCACTGTGCCAAATCAATGGCCATGGCTGGTGTGGTGCCACAGGTGCACAATGCAGACATCTGTAGTAGCCACAAGGACATCAAGGGATACACAATGTAGTGATGTACAACTCACATGCACACATGGACATGACCTACTGAAGTGAATATGGTAAGTGGACATGTGCTGGTGATAGGATGGTGCTGTTGGTGAAAATACATGACCAGGAGGGCATGTTGCCAGTGCTGCCCAGCAGGTACATGGCACTGCCACTGACCTTTCCAGGTGCCACCCCAGAGTCATAACCTGCCATTCCACTACTCTATACCATCCCTCACCCAGAATTACTCCCTCTGTCCTCAACATCACCATCACCCTGTCTCACCCCTCACCCCCGTAACCTGGTCACTGTCCCTGCCTCCAGCACCCCCTATGGCAACCAGTTTCACCTGTGCACCACCTTCTCAGTGCAGCAGTGCACTGTCTTGGCAGTCCAGGATCCATCCCCTTCCAATGTCAGGCCATTCCCCAATGTAGATCCTCCTGCCCCATGTTACAGATGCCCTTTGTGTCAGCCCCTGACAACCCAGGGGCACAGGTCAGACAGTGAACTAAGGATCAGTCCATCAACAGTAATCAGCCTGACACCTATTGCAACCTGCGGCATGTCATAATCAAAACTGATGCGGTCTTCAACATGCGGTAAAAAACAGATGCAATCTGCGGTATGTGGGAAATATTTTACACAAAATGGCACATGCTGTAAAAAACCTGCAGTAGCAGTCGGCGTTGACACACAGCGTCTATACACAGAATAATGTGCATCACTGCATGCTACCTGACAAAGCGGGTAACGGTGAGGCCAGAACACACAGAGAAGTGTGTTAGACAGCATAGGGCTACCTCACCCTGTCAAGCTTGTTAGTATACAGAAATATGGGCAATCTGAGTGGCAGAGCCCACATTTCAGTGCTGATGGAAATGCCCAACTAATAAGCCTTGTCCAGCAATGGTCCAAGGTATTTGTTTCCACCTGGCAGCAAAATGTACGTGTGATTGTCTTGTCACTCCTAGTGGTTGAATCAGTGGTTTGTGGTTATGTAGCATGGTGTGCCAGGACATGCTGGTGCCCTATGTGAGCAGGGATCTGCCTGATTGTCATGTAGCTGCTGTTGTAGGTCACAGGGGTGTGTTGTGTGACTTGCCAACATCTGATTTGCCATGTGGCCATTGCCTATGGCATTCTGTGTGCACCATCATCACATCTGGCATGTCAGGGCTTTATGCAGGGATAGCTCTTTGTATTGCTCACGAGTCCATAACAGGGGTACACACGATGGTCTGTATCTGGCTTCACTGGACCTGTGTCACACAGAGCTGGTCACGGGTGTTTCCAAACACCTGGGTAAGTGACACACACACACACACAACCAAGATCACAGATGTGGAAGGACATGAACAGGGTGGAGCAGTACAAAGACGGTGAATGTGACTGGTTCAGGCATGCACCGTAGGTTATACAAGGTGGGATTGGAGAACCCTAGATATGTCTACCCTTGGAGTGAGGAGGGAGAGGGGAGTCATTATAGAGAGCTTAAAGTATACCAAGGGATTGATTTGGCACAGGAGAGCTGCATCTCTCAGATGGGAGTCTGCTGTACAGCAACAGAAGGGCATGTCATGAGACAGGGAGGGTGTGGACTAGGGGCAACGTGGGAAAGTCCTGTATCACAGAATGGGTGGTGTATGTTTGGAATGGCCTGCCCCAGTGGTGGGTGCAAGCACAGTGGGGGGATTTGCGGACGCAAGGGATAGGCATACCGGAAACCTTGTGGGGGGAGGTAGAGGCAGCGGACAGTAAATGAGTGGGGTCAGTGGCAGCTCAGTATAGGTAGGGATACAGGAAGACTTGATGGGCCTAGCAGTCCTTGTCTGCTGTCAATACCGGTTGTTCTATGTCTCTCTGTTACTTTGTCACTGGGATTTCCCCACTTAATGACCAGACACTACCAACTGTTTAGGTTCTTGACTGGGCAAGGTTTATTGAAAACCATATTTTATATTCCTAACATACACAGCATCAATTCTCATCAGCAATTAATTAATCCACATCTTCTCAAGGCTCAGACATTACAACCATCCACCTCATGGGCCAGTCAGCCCCATCTAGTCCATGTAATATAGTCCATATTGTAACAGTCCATGGTCCCATTTCCTTGGCTGCTTATTCCTTCTTCCAGGTTGCCACCTCCTTCTTCTTGGGGTCCAGATGCCTGACCCGACACCCCGTACCACCTTGTGAAACCTGCCTACTAATTCCTCCTAGGGTCAGATGCCAAGAACCTGACCCCTAGATCCTCTTTGTTCCCTCCCCCCACTCTACCCCCCATTCTAAATCCATGTCTGGCTGCATGACCCCAGTCCATGTTCCCTATCCCCCTCCCAACCTGTCCTACCCCTACCTGTGCCTCTCTACCTTATCCCTTCTTTTCAGCTCCCTCCCCTCCACTATCCTATCTCCAGCCTGCGAAGGATGTTGGGCCCCCCACCGCCTATTGAAACTTAGCATCTTCCCAATTCTCAATTTACCCCCTTATCGGCAATAAAAAAAGGGACATCCCCACTTCAGACAAGTGTACCCCATCCCCCCTGTAATAGCCGCATTCCAGATATGATATATACATATATTTCCCTGACCTCCTCTATCACCCTGGTCACCTTCCTACTGAGCCTCTTCCTTGCCTGTTCTATGGCCTTTATATCCCTGACATACCTCCAAACCCTTCTGGTTGTAATCTTGGACCAGCCAACCTTCACCCAGGGCCACCATCCCTTTATAGTTTCTAAATCTCATTTTATTTTCTGGAAAAGAGACCCCCAAGGCCTGTCCCCCGTGTTGTTTCCCCAAGCGTGTATAATCAGGAGACTGGACTTAGGCCATGTTAATTTCAGTTCCTTGAGTACGGGCTGGAGTTGGGCCCACCTCATGTCCCGGACCCCTTTCCAGTGAATGCGCACCTTGTCGACGTCCCTTATGAGCTACCTCCCTCCCGGCATGGTTGCCGGATATCTCTCTGCCCAATAAACAAAGGAATGGCCCACAATCCAAACTAGCCACTGTCTCCTTGCACCTATCAAACAGAAAACACAACATTGTTAAGCCAGTTCTCTGATGTATCTCCTGTAGCAGTTCACCCACCAACTACCTACTTGCTTTACTTCCACTTCCCGTTCTGTTTGTTAATGACTTCCACCACACTCTTGTTATCACACCAGAACAGAATTCATTTGTCCTTCATACACCTGCCCCTGACTGCCATCGAGACCTATATGGGGAATATCTCTAACCGGGTGATGTCCCTCACCAAGCCCAGCCATCGCCACTCCTCTGGCTATTCCTAGGATATCCATTACCCCTTGAAGTAGGCATCCCCCCCCCAAGCTCCTGCTGGATTGGTGTATAGCTCTGTCAGTGTTTAACACTCAGTCCTCTTGCCAAAAGGTCCCCCCATTGTAATTTTCCAAGAACTGCTCCCATACCTCCAGGTCCTGATGGACCCCTCGCGATTTGTCCACCCAATTGTGGGGCAGCTTTGGTTTCCCAGTGGCCTGCTCTAACCACCTCATTGAAAGCCCTCCCAGGTGCTATTGCCTTGCACGCAAAGTTAAGATGCCCCAATAATTGCTGTACTAATCCCAAGGGGACCTGCTGCCTTGCCTTTACCTGAGCAGTCAGCTCTCTTAACCTGGTGACATTATCCATCGACAGGCAGAACACCTCTCTTTCAGTATCTAACTTCACCCAGAAACTCCAGCCTCCTAGCTGACCCTGCTGTCTTGCATTGGCTAGTGCTAGTCTTATCTTCTTACACATGTCACTGAAGTTCTGTGTAACCCTTAGGTGGCACTATCCAAAGGGATACTACCCCTGCCTGCATGACTAAGTGCAGGTTGAGGGGCCTGAGTTCTGTGAATGGGTGCCACCACCTAGAGGACAGGGTTAATGGTAGCATAGCTGCTCTGAGTACAGCCCTAGAGGACACTGACACCCCCCCAACCCCTCCAGTGGCCTGTACTGATCAGCAGTAAGCCAATTACAATTATCACAGGAATGCAAAGTTAACCCCACTCTTGTCACACTGACCACCAGGGCTGGATCAGCTGCAATGGCCCTGGAGACCCCCTGCAAAACAAGACCTGCAATGGAGAAAGGCAACAGCAACACAGTATCCCCACCATAAAGGTACACAATAGCCAGTGTAAATGACAAAAGATTTAGATCTGATTTATTGGGGGACATGAACAAGGGAGGGGCAGTAATCTGGTGGTTGATTCTGAATCTGATTTAATCAGGCTAAGCATGCATGCCTCTAATAGTCACTCTACCACAGTCACACAAACTCTGGGTATCCAGTTGGTCTGCAGGCCAACAAGAAGCGTTGGCCAGGGTAGGCTGGAGATGCAGCTGTTGTTAGGGCCCTTAGGAAGGAAGAACATAATGTGCACTTTAACCCACAATTTCTATTCTGGAGCCGAATGGCTCAGTTTGTAATGATTAATCAAAACAATTAAATCAGATGACACACTTTGATTTGAGCTCTGTTGCAGGTAGCTACCCTGACGTTTACTCACGCTACCGAGACCAGGATGGACAAAATGAAGACCTCAAGATGATTGACTGCTGTGCCAGGAAAAGCCGGGCCCACACGACGCACCATGGTGGTCGATCCTGTTCGATGGTGTTTAGCAGGGAGTCGAATCCCCAGGCGGGTTTTTCATCGGATGATTCTCTGCAGCATGAATGGCAATCTATGCTGAGATGGTGAGGCCTAGACTAGGTGAACAATTTGGATTTAGTCCAGTAAAGTGCTGGACACAGCTTCCAGCTAGCATGGCACATTCAAGCAATGTGGGGAACCAAATCACAACCCACACTGTACATTCAGCACAATAATAGTAAAGGATAGGCAAATACCACAATTCGGATGACAGTCCAGTCGCAATCAACAGTGTCTCTGTGTGAACCATACGCTCTGCTGTTGTCTCAAGTCCTGACAGGCTGATCGCACTGAGGCAAATCTTCGGTCCACACCAGGCGAATTTCACTTTGTCACAATTCTTGATTCTGGTCACAATCACAGCATGTTAGGATAAAGTCCGAAACATTAATGCAGACTGCTTCACTCGAGAAGATGGTAGCAGGCAGGCCAGACACAGCCTTCCCACTGATTCCCCCACACTACTAAGCAGGAGCAGCTGCTCGAATAACTCGAGCTGTTCACTCTCTCAACTCCAACTACACACTGACTTACTGCTGCAGGCAGGTCTGGGACTTTCCAGTGGTCCAAAAGGTTTGGTTGGTTTATCCATCTGTCGGTCACAGCAAGGGTTCCCCCTCCATGTCCATTTAGGCGCCAAACTTGAAAAACTACAATTCCTACAGAAATTCACTCCCACACGACCCCTGGGGACAGTCTCCATTTTAAGGTCCCCAGAGGTACTGAATGGTCCAAACTGGCAGTCCAAAGCCAAGATGGTGGTGAGTAGCAGAAAGTCCAAACTGCAAAGGAAAGCAGATTAGACAAACTATAATATTATTATTATTTAAGCAGATGATCAGCAAACAATCACAGATTCTAGTAAAGCTCCCTCTGCACAATTAGCGATGGCAGAATGAAGCAGCTGTACTGCAGCCCAGGCGGGACTCGAGCCTGAAACCACTTGGCCCCCACCCAGATTAATTAAACACTACGAAAATGATAGCTCTTAAAGAGACAGGCATGAAAGCTAGCAAGGCACACGCATGCTAGCACTTTTAAAACTGTTAGAACACAGAACACCAGCCTGGCAGTGGGCATTTAGGCAAGCCCAGGAAGACAATTTAGGAACCCCCATTTGTAGGGGGTTACACCTGAATCATGGAAGCCATCTCCTGCCTCGATGGTCCAATTAACAGGAAATCATCCAAGTAATGCACTACCAACTTGTGTCCATACTTCTCCCCGAACACCCACTGTACCCATGTGCTAAAAGTTTCAAATGTGGCGCATGCCCTAGAGCAGCCCATTGGCATATCCTTATCAAAATAACCCCCCCCTCAAATTTAAAGCCCAGAAGGTCTCAGTCCTCCAGCCATACTGACAACAGCCAGAAAGCTGCCTCGATGTCCATCTTTCCCAGCCATGTGTCCCCTACTGCTCTGACCAGCTTCACCGGCTGGGCAATGGAGGCATAGGTCACCGAACTTAGCTCCTCAGGGATGCTGTCGTTCACAGAGGCCCCTTCTGGATTGGACAGGTGGTGGATCAGGTGGAACTCCCCTGCCTGTTTCTTCGATACTACCCCCAGTGGAGACACTCTGAAGTCAGCACAAGGAGGCCTGCTAAAAGGCCCCTCTATTCTCCCTGCCGGTAATTCCTTCTGCAGGTTCTTTCATTCAGTTGCTACTGTAACCAGTCTAGTACATTCCTTTACCCCCAGCTTCATGGCCCATCATTCCCTGCTGCAGACCCACCCCCTGGTGCCCCCAAAGCCCCCCTGAAAGAGCTGTTCCATATATTGCTGTACCCCGCTCCTATCTGCCAGGGCCTTGCACTGTGTTACTGGGTGTTGTCCTACGCACCTGGAACACACGTGATGAAACTTACAATTTTCCATGTGCACGAGTCCTTATTGTACCCCAACATGTTTTGGAGGCCATGCTCCCCCTGCTCTTCCTCACCGCTTCCATGCCACCTCCAACCTGTCGGTGTTCCAACAGCATTTGAATCCAGAGCTCTGAGTGGGTGCAATCCCACCTCAGATCCCCACTTACCACCATCCTCTGCCGGAATGCCTCATCATACTTCAGCCACCCATATCCTAATTTTACTTTATAGGCATCCTGAATTATGGCTGAGTACACTAGGAGGGAAATTGCCAGCTCGGACAGTTTCTCAAGCACTATGGCACTGAAGATCGTGAAGCCCTCCTGCCATGCCTCAATGGTTTTCCCCTTGAAGGTTGTCTCCTCTGCATTTTTTACCACCACGGCTAAAGCTACTGCCATTTCGGATTTTCCAACATCTCCCTCTGCTCATATTTCTTGGTTGTCTCTTTATCTACTAGGGTGAATACTGTATGTCTACATGTTCCCCTTTCCATATCTTCTGTTTTATGGAGAGGGGACTGTGGTCTCCTCGTGTAAAACCCGGTATAACCTCCAATCCCTCTTGCCCCCCTTTTGTCCTCATCCCATCCCCTTCTTCTCACCTAAGTCCCCTTTTATCTCCTTCAGGACCCATTCAAGCTTTTCTACTCCCTTCTCCCCAAGACATATCCCCCAAGATCCCCTCCAGATAATCTTTAAGGTTGCCCTCTTCGACAAATCTACTGTCCCCTTACCATTCCCACTGTCACTCGTTGAACTAGCATTTCTCTGCCTGGCTCCACACCTCCCACCCCATCACAACGGAGGGAACCAGACCCCCACCTGATAACACAACTGTCCCAACAACAAAACTGCAAGAACACCAAAGAAACAGAATTTGTCATTACAAAGGCTCCTAAACCCCAGCAACCATGACCAGTTTACCTCTGTAATTTGAACAAAATCCCGATACTAGGAACCAAATCACCAATGAGCAGCTGCTTTCAGTCCACTTCCACTCAAAAGTAGACAAAATTCACCAATACTTAAAGTAAATCACCAATTTTTAAGAAAGTCACATACCGAAAGACCAGGGTGGCCTGCAGCCCTCTGACCTACTTACTCTTACCTTTCCTATGTATTCTGTGGCCACCTTGCTAGTCAATGTGCTAAGAATCCTTAAAACAGACATTCTTAGCAGGAAAGAGGGGGAACTGAGGCCTACATGGGCTTTTAAACCCCTTCAGGACCCCTTAAGACCCCTTGCCTAGACTCTTCCCCTTATCCAATCCCCTTACCTGGTCCCCTCCAGCATCAACTGACTGACCCTTTGATGTCACCTGGCTCCACCTCCCCTACCTGTGATGTCTCCTGTATCCTCCCCTCCTCACTTACCTCCTACCTACTCCCTCCCCCCCAACCCTCCATTCTAGCCTGCCCAGCCCCTGACATTTACTGGAGGAAATCCCTGACGATTCAGGTTGCCTGATAATGACAACCCCATTTGTCATTCTGCTTGTGATTGTGCCTGCCCAAGACCACCTGTCACATCAACTTTGGCACAGGTACTGCTTGCTGCATACCGCATGGCATGTGCTGCGAGTGCTCACACAGTGGGTAGGGCACCCAGCCACTGTGTAAACAATAAGATGACAGGGTGTGCATGGAACAGATTTTACCACACGGCCGGGGCTTAATAGGGCACAAGGCCTTGGCCGAGTGCCTTTAGCCCCTGGCATGCAGTAAAATCTGTTCCATACACATACCTGGAGTGTCTTATTGCACTTATAAAATGGGAATGTATCACATAATGGCAAAATAAAAATCACAGAAAACATATTTTTCATACTTAAATGATTTATTTTTTGAAGAAAATGCATCCGCAGCATAAAATAGTTCTTAACTTAGGAAGATTTAGAACTGTGAACAACTGTGAAAAACTAATACTGGGGTAGACAATTAATATAAATGCAGTTTACTCCGTGTTGCACTGGTTTTAAACTTTAGGTATTTGTAAAATAAAAAAAAAATCACTTGCTGCCACTGAAGAAGTTGACTGTTCCATTGAAATGCATGGGACCGTTGAACATGAATGCTCCTTTTGTGAAAGCTGTGTTTCTTCCACTTGGTGACACTGTTATAGACTTCTCAAGTTCTTGTTCTGGTCTTGTTTCATGTTTGATTATATCCATCTGTGTAGGTACTGATTTCTTGGCAGCAGGTTCCGAATTTTTCATAGACGTCCCATACAGAAAATGAAGGCCTTCAAATTCGATTCAAGTATTCTTCATTTTTATGTTGATTGCACGCATGAGCAAGAAACATATTGCAGCAGCTTGCCAGAAGTAGGTTGTGGTGGCCTGGCACTGTTTTGGCCAGTGCCCCCACAGGCTTTAAAGGCTTGGCCCGCTTTCCCCAATGGGGTGGCACACTGCTGCTGACACTAGTTCAGCCAGCGTGCCACCACCTTGAAATGTTTCAGCCACTACAATCAGGGGCCACCTCGTCATTGCAGCATCAGCCATTCCGCTGCAATGAGGGAGTGACCCGAAAAAATGGTCCTTTGCGGTCTCCCTGGCCCCTCCCACAACCCACTGCCATCCACTGTGCACCTTGCCTCCCCACACCCTCACCCCATACTTACCTCCGGAGTCCGGCTCGACGATCGTCGGTGGACTGGGAACATGTCTGCACTCTTCAAAGCCGACCGTGAACCGAGGAAATGCTGGTAAGCTGTATAATGGCATAGATAGGGCTTTTTCAACTTTTTTGCATATCTCAGGCAGTTTTTGGAATTTTGGCACCAAATTTTCAACAAGGGGTTATTGGGCCCCTTCCTCATGAATTCAGCCACTGTTATGGCATTAATTGGTCCCGAAAGGTGATTTCATGGTCACTGAACAGAATCACCTTTCGGGACAGATTAACGAAATGACAGTGCCAGTGTTCATGAGGTGGGGTCTCAAAAAGTGTATGTTGCAAATTTGGTGGGAAAAATCCACAAAATGACTGTTTTATGAGCGTGCATTGCACAGTTGCTACGCATTCCGTAACTTTGCCAATTTGCAATATTTTCACTCCAAATTTTTGACATTGCCATTTTTGCACACCTCCTTATGAACAGTACCGGTGTCATTTTTCACACTCTGGCCAAAATGTGTTTTCACAGTTCCGGCGCTGAATAGCGCAGTCACTGTGGGAAATCAGTGTTCAGGATACATTAAGAAAATCACAGTGACACTGTTCATGAGCAGAGGTCCTAAAATGCCTATGTTGAAAATGTTATGACAAAAGTCCATAAAATGAGTGCGTTATGAGCGTGCATTGCACAGGTTCCATGCACGCTTGTAACTTCACAACTTAGCAATATTTTCACTACAGATTTTCAACATTGCCATTTTTCCGCACCTCCTTATGAACTGTACAGCTGTCATTTTTCACATCCTGGCCGAAATGTGTTTTTGCTCTTCCGGCGCAGAATAGTGCGGTTGCTGTGGGAAATCAGTGCTCAGGACACATTAAGAAAATCACAGTGACACTGTTCATGAGCAGAGGTCCTAAAAATGCCTATGTTGAAAATTTTGTGATGAAACTCCATAAAATGACTGTTATGAGCGTGCATTGTGCAGTTTTCATGCACCCTTGTAACTTCACAAATTAGTAATATTGTCACACCAGATTTTCAACAGTGGCATTTTTTCACACCTCCTTATGAACAGTACAGCTGCCATTTTTTTAACATCCTGGCTAAAATGTATTTTCGCTCTTCTGGTGCAGAATTCCACAGTCGCTGTTGGAAATCAGTGTTTGGGACAGATTAGGATCGAGTGAGTAGGGGGGGGGAGTGACCAAGCTCAACTGAGCTCTGTCAGGACTGCTGAGGATTTCTTTGTGGGCAGGAAAAGATGCCAACGCAGGCAGAAGCCCAGTACAAAAGGGCAGCCTGCAGCGCCGGGAGACACAGAACGAGCAAGTGATGGAGGGGGAGTGAGTGAGCTCAATGGAGCTCTGCTGGGACTGCAGAGGATTTCTTTGTGGGCAGAAAAAGGCAGCAATGCACGCAGGGGCCCAATATAAAAGGGCAGCCTGCAGCGGTGGGAGAAACAGAATGAGTCAGTGAGAGAGAGGAGCGAGCAAGCTCAACGGAGCTCTATCGTGACTGCTGCAGATTTCTTTGTGGGCAGAAAAAGGTGGCAATGCAGGCAGGAGCCTAGTACAAAAGGGCAACCCTCAGTGCCAGCAGAAACGGAACAAGCAAGTGGGGGGGAGAGTGAGCTCAACGGTGCTTTGTCAGGACTGCTGCAGATTTGTTTGTGGGCAGAAAAAGGTGCTAACTCAGGCAGGAGCCCAGTACAAAAGGGCAGCCTGCAGCACCTGGAGAAACAGAATGAGCGAGTGAGACAGGGGGAGTTAGCCAGCTCAACAGAGCTCTGTCGGGACAGCTGTGGATTTCTTTGTAGGCAGAAAAAGGTGCCAATGCAGACAGAAGCCCAGTACTAAAGGGCAGCCTGCAGCGCTAGGAGAAACACAATGAGCGAGTGAGAGAGGGGGAGTGAGTGAGCTCAACGGAGCTCTATCGTGACTGCTGGAGATTTCTTTGTGGGCAGAAAAAGGTGCCAATGCAGACAGAAGCCCAGTACTAAAGGGCAGCCTGCAGTGCCGGTAGAAACAGAATGAGCGAGTGAGAGAGGGGGAGTGAGTGAGCTCAACGGAGCTGTGTTGGGACTGCTGTAGATTTCTTTGTGGGCAGAAAAAAGCCACCAATGCAGGTGTGAGCCCAGTACAAAAGGCAGACTACAGCGCCGGGAGACACAGAACAAGCGACTGAGGGAGGGGGAGTGAGTGAGCACAATGGAGCTCTATTGGGACTGCTGTGGATTTCTTTGTGGGCAGAAAAAGGCGGCAATGCATGCAGGGGCCCATTACAAAAGGGCAACCTGCAGCAGCAGGAGAAACAGAATGAGCAAGTGAGAGAGGGGGAGTGAGCGAGCTCAACGGACCTCTATCCTGACTGCTGCAGATTTTTTTGTGGATAGAAAAAGGCGGCAACGCAGGCAGGAGCCCAATACAAAAGTGCAGCCTGCAGAGCCGGCAGAAACGGAATGAGGAACTGAGAGAGGGGGAGTGAGCGAGCTCAATGGAGCTCTGTCAGGACCACTGCAGATTTCTTTGTGGGCAGAAAAAGGTGCCAACAGAGGCAGGAGCCCAGTACAAAAGGGCAGCCTGCAGTGCCAGGAGAAACAGAATGAATGAGTGAAACAGGGGGAGTGAGCAAGCTCAATGGAGCTTTGTCGGGACTGCTGCAGATTTGTTTGTGGGCAGAAAAAGGTGCCAATGCAGGCAGGAGCCCAGTACAAAAGGGCAACCTGTAGTGCTGGGAGGCACACAATGATTGAATGAGAGAGGGGGAGTGAGCGAGCTCAATGGAGCTCTATCGAGACTGCTGTGGATTTCTTTGTGGGCGGAAACGCAGACAGGAGCCCAGTGCAAAAGGCCAGTCTGCAGCACTGGCGGAAATAGAACGAGTGAGTGAGTGAGCTCAACGGAACTGTGTCAGGACTGCTGCATATTTCTTTGTGGGCAGAAGAAGCCATCAACAGAGGCAGGAGCCCAGTACAAAAGGGCAGCCTGCAACCGCCAGGAGAAACAGAATGAGCGAGTGAGGGGGGGGAGTGAGCCACCTCAACTGACCTCTGTCAGGACAGCTGCGGATTTCTTTGTGGGCAGAAAAAATATGACAATGCAGGCAGGAGCCCAGTAAAAAAGGGCAGCCTGCAGCACTGAGAGAAACAGAACAAACAAGTGATGGAGGGGCAGTGAGCGAGCTCAATGGACCAAAGCAATCAACATTCGGCATTAACAAATGCTTGTTTTAAAAACTGATCCAGTTATTTTCATGTTTTTGAAGTAATTCAAATTGTCTTTGATTAGACCTCAAACACCAGTTTTTATACATTGGAAAATGTCTCAATTTGTTCTCAAATGCCCTTCAAAATGTGCATAAAAATGCTAATTAGCCTTCAAAAAGAAGGTTAAAAGACTGGTAAAAAACTGTTTTGAAAAAGTCCTTCAATTCCACCTAAAACACTCTTCTTTTCCAGCTAAAATGAAGGCCTTCGAATGTACTTCAGTTTTTGAAGTAATTCAAACTGACTTCGATTGTACCTCAAACACGAGTTTTTATACATTGAAAAATGCCTCAAGTTGTTCTGAAATGCCCTTCAAAAACTGCTCGAAAAATTCTAATTAGCCTTCAAAAAGAAGGCTGAAATAAGGGTAATAAACTGTTCTGAACAAGACCTTCTGTTGTACCTGAAATACCTTTTAAAGTGCAACAATCTTGAAACATAAGAATCAAAAAGCAATCAAATCAGAAAAACTGTCTGTCCCACTGATGGGCCCTATTTGTTTCCACCCAGACCAACCCAAGGTCCTCTGACTAGCATCCCCTACCTACATGTCCCCTCTCTGCCCACCCTGACCAGCAACTGGGACCCAAAACAGTCTTCCCCACCTACATTCTCCCTATCCCCCACACTGAGTCAGCCATGGGACTGCTGGGCTGGCCTGCCTCACCTATGTCCCCATGGTATCCTCAAATGACCAGCCTTGGGATGACTGGCCTCCCATGTCTACATTTCCATTGTCCACTCACTCGGACCAGCCCTGGGAGGAAGGCAATTTTATTTCTTTTTTTTTGCAATTTAAAATTTATTGATTTTATGCGCCGTTACCATCAATTTCACCAGTACACAGAGAACGCAAAAAAAGAAACTCATTGCAGTTACTACCAGCATCGTAACAGGTTACAACAAACATATGAACAAATACATAGGCGGCGCCAAAAAAAAGAAAAGAAACTCCCCCAACCCAAAATATAAAACAATAAAAAAAAATACTCTATACCAGAACCCCATTCCCCCCCCCCTCAAGGTTACAATCAAAACATAACACAAAGGTGCTCCATCTGAGGAAGAGGAAAAGTAAAGAGATGCCAAAGGAGAGAAGGACAGCAAAAAGAGGAGCACAAGGACATTGGCTTACTATATTGCATTCAGTTTACACTTTCCAAATTCCTCAGCATTAAATCGAAGCAACCCCATACTGACATGAAGGCATTAGTCTTACCGTGCATGGAAGCTATATGCTTTCCCAATTGTAATGCTAGCATACATTCTCGGTGCCATTCTAAAAGAGAGGGAGCTCTCAGATGACCAATGCCTTAAAATTATTAACTTCATAACAGCAGCAATAAGTGAGACATGGGCTCTCCAAAGTTTAGAGGCCATATCCGAAGATTTGCACAAAACAAATTTCAGGGGTGTTCATACTATAAGAGCCAAGGATAGGCGTACAAGTCTGTTAATGTCCTCCCAAAGAGTACGAATCTTCAGGCATTCCCACAACATATGCAATAAAGAGCCCTCCTCCAACCTACAACGCCAACATATCGGGAACTCGAAGCTTTCCATCGTAGAGATATGTGGGGTCAAGTACAGATGGTGCATGATATTAAATTGGACCATTCTGAGCCTATCTTGTTTCACATATTTATAAATGGAGTTCCATAGGTTCTTCCAAAACTCCGGGAATCCTTAATGCCCAGCTCTCTAACCCAATAGTAACACACCCCAGATGGAATTTTCTTATCCCATTCTAAAATTTTACCATAAATTTTGGAGACAGCATGGGTTTGCTGCCACCTTGAAGAGACATTCCATGTCAATGGATTGACCATGCAGGGCGGAGGAAGGGACAGAACCCTGACAAACGGCCTTCTTAAGTTGCAGCCATTTAAAAAAACAATCATCCGCAACACCAAAGGTCCTTCTCATATAATCAAAAGACCGAGGTACATTCTGGTCTAAAAAATCTGCTACGGTTATGTGACTAATCTGTGGCCAGAAGGAAGGAGATATCGGGAACCCCCCAATCTTAAAATGCACATTTTCAAAAATAGGCTGGGCTCCTAGAGTCCACCACTTAAAACCTAAATGTTGTTGTAACTGGAGGAGAGCTCTTAAAGACCAACCCATGGGATTATTTTTTAAGGGTCTCGGAATATTCGTAGGGGAAAGAAATAATAAAGCTCGCAACGTACACGCAGTTCCTTTTGCTAGATCATTCTCTATATCGTACCAAAGAGGCCTATAGACCGTGAGCTGATAGCCCCTAGTCCACCAAGCAAGTTTACCAATATGCTGAGCCAGGTAGTAAGCAAACACAGAAGGGGCAGCCAATCCTCCCCTACTTCTTGGGGCTGTCAAGTTGTTAAAGGACCTGCAGATACGCTTCCCTTGTCCTATGAAGGAGCCAAACATTTTTGCAACTTGACAAACCATCTTTTTGAGGTACACCCGAGCATTCCCAAGGGATATAAAAGTCTGGGCAGTACATTCATTTTCAAGAGATTTATCTTACCCCAAAGAGTCAGAGCAATGGCCCGCCACCTGGTTAGGTCCTTTGCTACAGCCTGAGTAAGGGTACCCAAATTCTCCTTAATCATCACAGCAAGATTTGTGTTAATCTTAATGCCCAGGTATAGCAATGAACTGGCTTCCCAACCCAATCCTAAGAATTGCAAGTCAGCCCTTATCACTCTCCTATTTAAGGGGAAAATCTTAGTTTTAGACTAATTTAGTTTATAACCCGATATCTTTGAAAAACAATCAATTTCCTCAAGTATCGCTGGCAGTGAGATATTTGGCTGCACAACATGCAATAGTACATCATCTGCATAGGCTGAGCAGACATAGGCCCTACTACCTACTTTGATCCCCTTGATCTGAGGGTTTCCCAGTAACCTACGTAGAAATGGCTCAATGTAAATGTTGAATAATAGTGGGGATAATGGGCATCCCTGTCTAGTACCCCTTTCTAATCTAATAACCTGTGACAAGACCCCATTGCATTTCACCCTGGCAGAGGGCAGACAGTATAAAATTTTGACCCATTTTATAAAGGCATCCGGCAGTCCAAAGGCCGACATGGTATGGAACAGATAGATCCAGGAAACTCTATCAAAGGCCTTTTCGGCGTCAAGTGAGAGGAGCACTGCAGGAATATCTGAGTCTCTGACCTCTGCCATGAGATGCAATAATTTCTAGGTGATCCTGGGCACCCTCCTTTCATGAAGCCAACCTGCTCCCTGCATATCAGCTTGTCCATTACTTTAGACAGTCTGCCAGCTAATATCTTCGCCAGGATTTTAACATCCGTATTTAACAAAGATATCAGGCGGTAACTTATTAGGGTCAGATGGGTCTTTACCTGGTTTCAGGATTAGAGAAACTGTTGCCTCAAAAAACTAGGGTCAGAGACACCGTGACTATGCCAGAACTCAAAACCTCTAACAAAATTGGGGCTAACTGAGATGAAGACCCTAAAAATTATTGGGATATCCGTCAGGCCCGGAGATTTGTCCGGGGGCATCTGTTGGATAGCTTGGCATACCTCCGAGAGAGTTATGGGAGCAGCTAGACTAATAGCTTCGTCCGCTGAAATTTTTGGAAGACCAGCCGAAATTAAGAAGTTACTAATTTCTAATTCTAAGGGATCCCCCCCGGAGTCCCGTGAATAGATTTTTTGAAAGAAAACTCTAAAGGCCTCTGCCATTTCCACCGAATCCGTACACACTTGACCATCCTGAGAGACACGAATTGCAGCAATATGATGTGCCAGGTCCAATTGCTTTATCCGCATAGCTAAGAGCTTCCCCGGCCTCTCCCCTGAATCTAAATATTGAAGCTTTGTACGGAGTAATGCAAGCTCAGCTTTTTGTTGAACCATCCCAGAATATTGCGCCTGCAATTTATGCAACCTGATCCTCTCAGAGTCAGATGAGTGATGGGATATATTCAACTCAATTTGCTTAATCTGGGTCAATAAGGAATTTATCTTCTCTCTCTGAATATAATTTTTCCTAGAAGAGATCTTAATTAGCTCTCCTCTTATAGTACATTTTAATGCGGCCCAAACCAGGTCCATTCGGGTCACTGACTGTTGATTAACCTGAAGAAACGCATCAATATGCTCTCTAATTGTTTGTGAGATTGACTGCACCTTTAATAACTGAGCGCTTAGCCTCCATTGTGGGGATCGCGGGGAAAGGTCAGGGAACTGCACAACACACTTACTCGGGCATGATCCGAAATAACCCTGACTGAAATATCCGCCTGGATTATGTCGGGATCAGCAGGGCACTGACTAAAATATAATCTATTCTGAATAGGACTTATGAACCGGAGAATAGAAAGAGTATTGACGCGCACTTGGATTAAGAATAGCCAAATATCCATTACAGCAGTGCTCTCCATAAGGCCCTTTAATGCTCTCTGGGCCGGATAGCCCTCACGCCTGCTAAATGTCCTGTCCAGATCATTCTGGAGCACAATGTTCCAGTCCCCTCCAAATTATCGGTTGGTGTGAGCCAGCCATTACCCTAGGCAGCAACTTTGTATAGAAAAGGGGAATCCTCATTAGGACCATAGACCGAGCCCAGTAATACTGTCTGCGAGGCTACCTGTGCATGTACAAATATAAACCGTCCGTCAGGGTCCCAATATTCTTCCAGCGACTTAAAAGGGACACTCTTGGCCACGAGTATGGCCACACCTGCTCTTTTAGTTGAGGCTCCAGCTCCAAATACTTGGGCTACCCACATCTTCCTAAAGTAATGTATATCACACTTATTCAGATGGGTTTCTGAAGGAAGGCAACGTGCCCCAAATGGTGTAAATGCCTTCATTATTACTTGTCGCTTAGCCCATCCTTGGCTCCTTCACATTCCAGCTAATGAATTTAAATGCTTGACTCATATGAAAATAAAGTATAGATTCACATTAGGCCCGACATAAAACCTAGAATATTTATCATCATATATGAAGCCCAATATCATAATTAAAGTACCCCTAAACCAGACAGTCAGAGAACTCCACAGTGGATTGCAACCTTGCACATTATTAAAACCCTCCCCATCCCTGAAAAACTCCCAAAACACCAACCACCCTAGCCCCCTCACAAAACCCCAACAAAAGTATATACACGCCACTTCCTCCTCTCTAATACACTCCCCCCAGTTCCATTGAACTGCCCTTCAACGCATCACCAGCCACATGATAAACATACTATCGGCCCATAACCCCCAGCCACCCTCCCCGGAGCCCCAACCCTCCACCATACTTAACCATTATAGACTCAATCGACCCAACTGCAGCCAAGACATCCTAATATATTATATAATACTAATACAAAACCCTTTCACAAAAAGAATATTACAGAAATGTATTGAGTCCTGTCGTTGGTTGAACAGGAGGGCCACCAAAGAGCACTGGTATATGTAACGTAAGTTCAGACCAATTCCAGTCTATGGGATATAACAGCCCAAGAACATCCAGTCCGAGCTCGCTGATGTACAGGTGACCAAAACCAAAACATAGGCCCAGGCCCGATTGACAAAGTATCTATGAGAAATTACCTCATACAGTGACTCCACCCTGTGAAGGGAAAAAAAAAAAAAAAAGAATATTGTCTATCTTCCAGCTGCCGAGGAGAGATATGCCTTTGTCTTCCTGAGTTCCTCGCAATCTTGAACAAGGCACATCATATTAGATCCACATATCCTCATACTGTATTATGTTCATCCTGATGCCTCCCCTCAATCCATAAGAGCAGCAGGCAAAACAACTCCAAGACCAACTTACTGGATGCTATTAGCCACAGACCCAGTGGACCTGCAAAATGTCATTTAAAAGGTCAGGAGTAGACGTTGCAGCTCCTGTTGCTCTCAGAGCAAGAATCAAACGAGAGCCAGTTTCCTTCCAATTTAACCATTAAAACAGCAGGATATCTCACCCTAAAGGGCTTGAAGCGCCACAAGTTTAGTCACTATAGGATGCAGTTCTTGCTACATCCTCACCGAGTGAGGAAGGTCTTGTATCAAGCGGATGTGCTTGCCTCCCAAAGCAGCTCTTTCATGCCTTTGACTTTGTCCAAATGTGCTGCTTATCAAGATAATTGAGAAACTTTATAATGAATGGCCTGGGGAGCTGATCCGACGTAGGAGGAGGCCAAGGCCCTATGCGCCTCCAATTATGTAATCCCTCCACCTGGGGAACCAGCAATCTTAGTGCAAAGCTCTGAATAAAGGGTATCGTGCACTCCTCTTCTTTTCAGGGATGCCAATTATCACAATGTTATTACCTGCTGCGCCTCCAATCCTCCAGTTTATCCTCTAGTTTCTAAATCTTGCTTCACAAGCACTAATTCTGTTTCCTGGGAGGCCTGCTTATTTTCCAGGGAAATCACTTTAGACTCCGTGTCCCCAACCCTCAACGACAGTGCATCCATCAATTTTTAATTGCCTGCATGTCGTCAGCAACTGAGGCGATCGTTACATGCAGCGCTGCATAAGCTCCAGAAACCGTGCCTCCGAGAGGGACATCACCAGTCGGCAGACTCAAAGGCTAGCAGCCTGTTGTTTTGCCCTTCGTGGCCTTCTGCTTTTCCGGCGTCTGTGGGGCATGTGTTTGAGGCCTCGCCTTCTGCCGAACCCATCCATGCTGTCCGCCTCTCAGCAGTCTCCCCAGGACTCTGGCTCTCAGATAGGGTTCTGCGCAGCTGGGTAGCGATCAAGCCCGAAAAAATAATATTTTTTTAAATGGCAAACGAGGGAGCTCCGACGGTGCGCTGCTTACGCTCGGGCTGACATCACGTGACCCGGCAATTTTATTTCTAAGGCACCCAATCCCAGAGGCTCTGGGCATCGTACACAATAAAAACAAAATACAAATACAGAAATAAGTGCAATAGCAGTAGTGAAATATTTAAAACATTCTTAAAAGCACAAATATAAAATATAAAATAGCTGAGGACAGGGTGGGGGGAAGATGGCTTAATCCCCAAAAGCCTGGCAAAAGAGATGGACCTTAAGCCTCTGCTTAATGACACCAATTGAGGGGGCCTCCCAGATAGCAGCTGGAAGTGCATTCCACAAGGTTGACCCAGAGACACTAAATGCTCGGTCGCCAGAGGTCTTGAGCCGAACCCTGTAAACAACCAGGAAGCCCCTCGAAATGGAATGGAGGGAGCGGGCAGAGGTCACAGGCGACAGGAGCTCAGACATGTAGCCAACACCCAGCATGTATAGAGCCTTATTGGTGAGCAAGCACACCTTGAAAAGGACCGGCAGTCATTGCAGAGCACGCAAAACCAGAGTCACATGGCATCACCGAGATAGTCCCGCCAGTTAAAGGGCCACCACATTCTGCACCAGCTGCTGCCTGTGGGGGGGGTCCCTCCCATGACCCTGAAGTAAAGAGAGTTACAGTAGTCAAGTCTCAAGGCCACAAAGGCATGTACCAAGGTCAGCAGATCTTCGGGCAGAACGAGGGTCTTGATCCTGGTGATGTTCCATAAGTGGTAGAAACCACTCTTCACAACAGACAATACCTGATCTTCAAAGGTCAGTCTGCTGTCCAGGATCACACCTAGATTTTGCACCTTCAGGGAAGTGATCAATGGAGTAGACCCAAGGAAAAGATGAGTGTCCGCTCGAGGTTGCAACCCATCATGCCTGTGACCCAACCACTGGCACCTCTGTCTTGTCCTGGCTGAGTCGCAGCCAGCTGGAAGCCATCCAGTTATTGATTTTAGCCAGACAAGTGTTAAGCACATCAACTGCACCAGATGTCCCGGGGGCAAATGACATTACAGCTGGGTGTCATCTGCATAGCAGTGAAACTCCACGTTGTACTGTCAAATGATCTCACCCAGGGGAAGCATATACACCAGGAACAGCATCAACGACAAGATTGAGCCCTGTGGAACTCCACAAGACAGAAGTATTTGAGAAGAGTAGAAATTCCCCATCACTACCTGCTGCACCTTGTCTGAGAGATAGGACTCAAACCATCTGATGGCAACACCGGTGAGTCCACAAAATTTACAGAGCCAGTCAAGAAGCACAATGTAGTCCATGGTATTGAAAGTGGAAAAGAGATCAAGGAGCACAAGAACTGACCTGTCTTCTCTTTCTCCAGCTCTAAGTAAGTCATTGTGCATCCTAACCAGTGTGGTTTCTGTGCTGCATCTACCCAAAAACCCAACTGAAATGGCTCATAGATGTCGAAGGATGGAAGCTGATCCTTGAGTTGCTGTGCTACCAGTTTCTCAACAACCTTGCTCAAAAAAGGCAGATTAGAAATAGGATGGTAATTCGCTAGGATGTCTACATCAAGGGAAGATTTCTTTAGGAGGGGTCTCACCAGCACTTCCTTCAGAGGAGCTGGGAACACCCCTTCCACCATTGAACACACTGTCCCAGTGAACACTGGGCCAAAAGCCTTGGCGCATCCCATCAAGAAACATGTCGGGCTGGGTCCAGTTCACAAGATGTATGCTTCAGCTCTAAGATCACCCGAATCACCTCAGACATTTCCACTGACCTAAACTCTTCCAAGGCAGGCAGATTTCCTCTGTTCCCAGCAGACCAGCAACTGCAAGGAAAAGCCTACCTGACTGGATAGCCGACACCCTGTCGGAGAAGAACAGAGCAAACTCCTCACACAAAGTTCATGAAAAGGCTTTTTTTGGCTGAAGATAGGCCAGATGAAGAAGCCTGTCTACAGTCCAAAAAAGCTGAGCAGGTCTGTTCCTCCCTGCCACAATCTCCCTGGACAGGAACTCTGTCTTCCTACAGGAGATTACTTCCTGGCACTCACGATAATGGGTGCGCAGGACCAGTTTGTCAGCATCTAGCTGGGATTTCCACCAGCAACTCTCCGGTGTTGCCATCAGATGGTTTGAGTCCTATCTCTCAGACAAGGTGCAGCAGGTAGTGATGGGGATCTTCCCCTCCTCCTGGGGCTGTGTGGGTGGCTGTTTGTGCTTGTCTGTGTCTGTAGGTTAGTTTTTGTTCATTTACATGTTTTTCTGCTGGGAATACCTGTGCCATTCTTGCACACAACATTGGTGAAAGTCTCCTGGACTGAATTTCTGCAAATCGCCATCATCAGGTATCAGCTTTTTAATTTTAAATCAACTTTCTTGAAGCCTCCCCAAGGAAGCATATGCCTTACAACTAGTCTTACAAACATAGTGATGCTGGGTCCTGCAACTGAATCAACATTTTCAACATTCTCATCTGACCACTCTTAAAGCAACTGCACTTGTGACTTTAAAGAACAAAGGAATTTTAACACATTTTGTGACTGAATCAACATTTTGTCTGACCTTTTCCAAAGGTATTGTACTTGTCTCTGAGGACTTTGAAGATCAAAGGAAACATACAGACAGACAAAAGGATTTCACAATTGCATATGCCTACTGTCTGACCTACTCCCAAGGTATTGTACTTATCTCTGGAGGACTTTGAAGAACAAAGGAAACATATAGACAAAAGATTTTACACATTGCATATGCCCAGGCCACAGTTTATCACCTTTCAGGAACTTTAACATATTATGTGATCCTGGATCTCAACAGTACTATAGTACTTCTCTTAAACCCTCTGGCACCAAACCCTCCCAGTCTTTTTTCATTTTCTCTGTACTTGCCATAGTGCTTAGCTATCCACCTTAGCCCACTAAAATCGTGACTCACCACCCTCCTATTGCTCGCCACCCCGACTGCCTAGCCCACACTCACTCGGCCTCTCCTGCCTCGCTAAAAATGCTTTGGCTTAGTCCCCACCACCTGTTCCTGCTCACCTCACCTCCTTTTCCCTTTATGCCAACTCCTCCGTCTACCCTACCCTCCACCTACTCTCACCTTTCTATACTACTACCGAAACATTGTACCATGGTTTTTACTCTGAAGTCTTAAACAAACATCACCCAATTAATACCTGGGTGCAAAGAGCCATATTTCCTAATTGGAAACTGCCACATCATTATAACTCACTAACGATCACCTCTACTGGGACTCAGAAGACAATCCAAGCATCTTAAATAGTACAAGCAGAAACTCACTCCAACCTATTATGAACTATGAATGGCATCGCTGAAACTCCTGCTCCTCCTATTTTAATATCTGGTGGATACACCCAAACCCTGGTCCTGTTGCACTGAAGCCGACAAAAACAGGGAAAGTTGGTAGTGGTCTCTGCATTATCACTCTAAATATCTGCAGCCTCCTTCCCAAATTGGCATCTCTTCAAACTCTCGCTGGACAAAACCCTGATATACTAGCCATTGTGGAAACCTGGCTATCTCCCAGCACCCGGATCATGCGGTCTCGCTTGAAGGCTACAATCTTTCAGACTCGACCGGGCAAGCAAGAAAGGTGGGGCCAGGTTATCTACATAAAGGACAACCTCCTGTCAACGCGGCAGCTTCACCCCCACAAATACGCAGATGCAACTCCTCCCTATCAAACTGCTTCTTGGTGCACAAAACAAAGTTCTCACAGTGGCCGCAGTCTATATCCTCCAAAAGACCACCGTGTCAGTATTAAGTCTGTACTTGATTTTGTTAGTCTGCAGCCCTCTGAAAATGAGCCCTCCTCCTCGGGATTTCAACATAAACTGGCTCGCCTCTGACACTGGCTCTTACAAAGATGACATCCTAGCAGCAAACCTGACTCAGATGGTAACCTCCCCACCCAGAAAAATTACAAAACTGGTACAAGCACCCTTATTGACTGGGTTCTCACAAATCACCCTGACCGGATAAAAAACATTAAAGTCCTCCCTGACTCCCTCAGTGACCACTCCCCAGTGTCCTGCACCTGGTCTAATAAATTTCTCAAGCCACCCCCCCAAAGTTATAACAAGCAGAGTATTGCCTTATGGGAATCTTATCAAGTTGAAAACCCATCTCCTACAACAGGACTGGACGCCAATCCTTGAATCAACTGATATTAATACTGCATTAGAATACTTCATTAAATCTTTCAACTCTGCATGTGACTTATACACCCCAGTAAAAAAACGTAAAATCAAAGCGCTATCAAATCCATGGATTACTGCCAAACTACTTGCCGAGCTCAAGGTTCAGGACCACCTCTGGGCAGTTGCCAGAGACACAGGCTCGCCTCATGATACCCTAAAATACAAGCAGGCATGAAATAGATGTACCTCACAAATTAGGCAAATGAGCGCCTATTTAAAAATGCCCTTGAATCCACCGGGGTAGTGGAAGAGCTTTTGGGACAACATCTGGCTTATAATGGTAAACAATCAAAATCGTCACCTACCATTATGAAAGTTGATGGATCCACCACTCTTGACCCAAAGTCTATTGCAGATGCGCTTAATAAGACATTCACAGACCTTAGTGGGTCCTCCCCAGATTTCTTCTCGGATTTACCTGTGCCTAGCCTAGTATCACAAAACACCCTCGTGACAAACCACAATTTACTTCAAGAAAATCAAAGTGCACGAAGCACACAAGTACATAAGAAAGGCCTGCTCCAAATACAGAACAAGTAGTGACACGCTAGATCTAAAAATCCTGTCTCTCACCCTGGATGAAGTAATTCACCCCCTTGCAAAAATTCTTAATCTGTCACTTTGCCAGTCAATTTCCCAACAAATGGAAATCTGCCATAGTTACGCCAGTGCACAAAGGGGGGGACAAAACCTCAACAGGAAACTATCGACCAATATCAATACTCCCTCCCCACTCCATAGCACTTGAACGAATAGTGGCAGACCAACTCTCTGATTACCTGGACAAATACAATCTACTCTGTAATCAACAGCACGGTTTAGGAAAGGACATAGTACAACAACAGCCTTACTTGATTTCTCTGGAGAAGTCCACTCAGCCCTGGACAAAGGGTGCCAAACAGGTGCAGTCTTTATCGATCTTACAAAAGATTTTGACACAGTCCATCATGGCCTACTTACCTCCCTACTTTCTAGCCTAGGCCTGGCCAAAGGTCCTTGTGCTTGGGTTAAAAGTTACCTGTCCAATCGGTCACAGGCTGTAAAAATCTCTAATGAACTCTCCGACTTCAAACCAGTTCTCTCGGGTGTACCACAGGGATCAATTCTTGGACCGCTCCTGTTTAGCCTGTTCCTTAACTCCCTCCCAGATATCTGCCAGGAGAAAATAATCTTATATGCTGATGATGCTGTAATTCTCTCTTCCACAAGGATCCAAACTCCTATGAAAAAGCCTGCAACTTGCTTTCTCTAGTGTTGAAAGGTGGTTCCTGGATAGTAAACTTGTACTAAACCACAATAAAACAAAAGCCATGCTCTTCTCCAATCACCAAAACAAAAATAGGCATACTCCACTCACCATACAAACCTCTGCGGGAATTACACTGGACCAAGTAAATACTTTCAAATACCTTTGCATCACTTTTGACCAAGGGCTCACCTTTGCAACCCACATTGACAACACTGCGAAAACAGTGAACCAACGCCTTGGAATACTATTCCAGAACTCATAATTTCTAAATCAAGCGGCATTGACAATAGCTATACAGAGTTCCATAATCTCAATCATTGACTATGGCCTTATTATTTATGGCTCAGCTACCTCCACTGCTCTAAAGGCGTGTCTCAATCACTCTAAATAAGGCCTGCTCCTCTCACGGGGCTCAAAGACTGACTCACACGTGTGATCTGTACTATGAATCAGGCTGGTTGAACCTATCAAATCGTCTATTTATCTCACCTGCACAATGGCAAAAATATATCTTGGGACTGACTCATTATGTATTCAAAACCTACTCCGACTGAATCCTGGCTCACGACCCTCCACCAGATCTGAACGCCAACCTTTCCTGGTTCCGAGATGCCGGACTGCACAGGGACAAAGATCTTTCGCATACAGGGCCCCGACATGGTTCAATGAGCTTAGTCCACCTACTCTATCCTCAACCTCGCTTGAAGCTTTCAAATCCATGCTCTATGCCCACCTCACCACCACTAGCAACTGTGATTGCGCTAGATAAAGACTACTACTCCTCATGTCCATCCTCACATCTGAGGCCTCTTCCTCCCTGACTAATGAACCCTCTGGTACCTCTACTACTTCCTGTCTCCCACCCAAACTCACTCCCCCCCTTTTTTCCTGTCCCCTCTCACTTACTCTCCCACTCACCACCTTTCCCTCCTCTCTAGCCTCCTTTTGGCGCCTAATGATCACCCTCTCCCTGGAAGTTTCCTTAACCTCGAAATTGTCTACTCGCTTGAACCTGTTATAGCTTGTTTTTTCTATGAAACTTAAAAACGTTACTGCCTTAAACTGTTAATAGCAAATTTATGATGTAACTTTCCTGTCTGGTTTTACCTGTAATGTGTATCGTGCTTTGTTAAATGTTCTTTGTGACGTGGAACCTTTGTAAAAGAGCCCTGGCTCAAAGGTATTAATTCCTAGACTAATAAACTAAACTAAACTAAACCTCCGACCCTTCCGATCACCGTCAAATCATGGGGATCTCATGTGAGAAGATCTGGATAATATACAAACTGGTGCTATGGCATTCAGAACTTCAGACACCACCTTATTATAGGTGGCACTGCCTCCCTGGTGCCAATCACACAAGCCACCTCAACCCTAGATAAGATCAGCTACCACCAAAAGTTCTTCTGGGTCTAGTCCCCTTAAAGGGCGATAGCTAACCACCTCCACAGAGACAGGATTATTGTGGGGGCCCCAAATGTGAACTCCACAGTGCAGTCATAGGACCAAAAGACAGGATCAATCCTGAGGTTATCAACCCCAAGGCCCAGCCAGAACACCAGGTTGAGTATGTGACCATGCTGGTGGGTTGCAGAAATAACCGCTGGTGTCAGGCCCAGTGAAGACATTAACTGGAGGAGGTTGTAACCAAAATTCAAGGAATCGTCGTTGACCCAGGTGTTGAAGTCCCCCAGTATTGAACACCTGGGGGACTACTACACCTGGTTGATGATGAAGTCCTCTACCTCCAGCAGGAATTCTTCCTCTGGCCCAGGCGGGTGATAAATGAGGAGAATCCTGCAGCCTGCATCTGGACCCCCACAAATGGTGACACACTCAAAAGACCTGGTGTTACCAACTGAATGTACTGTGAAGCCCAGGTTGGCTCTAAAAACAATGGTCACACCCCCCATCCCTGTGATCCTTCCTCGGGCAGTACACCACGGAGTACTCAGTGGGGATGGCAGCCGTTAGAACTAGACCAGCATCTTCACCCAGCCAAGTCTCCGTAAAGCAAGCCAGAGTGACAGAGGAAATCAAGTCTGCAAAAATAGCAGTCTTGTTCCTAATCAGTCTGGCACTGGATCTACCACCACACCTACTGTATATGCGAAGTTTGCCAGGATTAAACCCAATTCTGTAGCATGCTGCAGCAGAGTTACTACAGTAAACAATGCAATTTCAATGGTAGTCAGTTCCTTTTGTCATGCAGGAAATTGTGACACTGCACTTTATCCTGGCGGGCTTCACTGTACATCCTCCTTGTCCCTCTAGCTGGATCAGTGTCAGGGATCCAAGGTCTAGCTTTCTCTAGGAACATCTCCCCTTTTTGCCCACTTGGACTATCCCTGGGAACCCATACTGGCTGTCCCCATGCATGTCACCATGTTCCTTCACCCAGATAACCTTGTGGACCATAAGACTAACCTTCCACATATATGACTCCCCTGCCTGCCCACCCAGAGCTGCTGTGGGACCCCTGGATCAGCTTTTCCCACCTATGTCCCAATATCCCTCTAGTTGGAGAAGCCTTGAGACCACTATACTGCCCTCCCTCATTTAAGTCCCTCCTCTGTAACCACCCAGACAAGCTCTGGAATCTCAAACTGGCATTTCTCACCTACTGTATGTCCATCCTTCTACCCACCAGGACCAGTTCTGCAAATCCTAGAAAAGTATTTGACACCAGCCTCCACATTCATCTCCCACACTGTCCAGCCCTTGAACTCCCAGACAGGTGTCCTAAACTCACCTCTACCCTCTACTTCTAGCAGGACCAGACAAAGGACACATGAATGGGTATCCAACTCACATCTTTTCCCTTATTTTCTAATTGGACCAGCCATAAGACTCGTATACAAAGGTCCCACACTCATCTCACCCCCATCTTCCACCTGGAGCACCCCATGGTCCATAGAACTTGGGTCTGAAACATAACTGCATACACTTCTCCCACTCATACCATCCTCCCTAGGACCCTAAAACAGGGGCCAGATACCCACATGCACCTTCATCAGATTTACTATGACATACCAAAATGCTGAATCCCGACACCCAGGGGCCCATAAATTATAGCCCCACAGTCGGCATCCCGAAAGTTTGGAACTGCATGCAGCAGATGATTTTTCTGTGTTTTGGGGGGACTTTGCCACCCCCCCCCATTTACTACTGCCAACTCTGCTGTGGGACTGTCGAGATACAGACTGTTGGGCTATAATTTTCTGACTCCTTGGTATCAGGATTCTGCAATTCAGTATATCGTAATACTCCCCCTTCATCTTCCACTCAGACTACCCTCATCATATACCCCCATTACCTCCTTGGTCATCATACCAGGATTCTGACACCACCTGCACCTTCTTTCACACCATTCCTAGAACCCCAGAACCAGGATTCAATAGCCACCATACTATGCCCCCCACAGACCACCTATAGGCCCCCTTGGAGCCTATTTACTCATCTGAATCACCAAAGGGACCCCTGAATAAGGCTTTCCCAGCTATGACCCTCTCTTCCCCTCAACTGAACCTCCCAAGGCACCCACATAATAGAGTCCCCCACATACATTCACCATCTTCTCCCATCTGGACCACCTAGGGGACCACATCAACCATGATACCCCCGCCCAGGACAATATCAGTCGATTGATCCTTTTGATTTAAGCAAATCCCAACAGTAAATAGTATAAAACTATCTGACAATATCGGGCCCCATTATTAGTGAATGGGGCACACTTATGCAGCCTTCATTTTGTGATGTCACAAAACAGGGCTGTGGCTGCATGGGTCGACGTGAGGGTGTGGCTTGCAGACCGGGAAGTTGCTGCTTTTTTTGCCGGCAGGCTCTATTTTAATTTTACAAGGTAAATAACTTTTAATACACAATGCCTTTTTATACTACACTTCATTGGGAGCTGTCTGTTAGGGTAAGTTCTTGAATGGTTACCCCCCCCCGACAGCAACATTTCACCAGTGAGGTCCCCCACAGCAAATACAGCACCATGCTGCTGCTGTGGGAAACCCACTGGAACCTGGTGCTGTCTGTCAGAGGTCCTGCACCCCCCCCAATCAGCTCCGACTCTGAGTTAATAATCCTAAAGTGGGGAGCTGCAGGGGTACAGCCCCCTGCATGGGGGATTCAGGGGCAAAGCCCCCCTTAGAAAACAGAGACAGCCAGTAGGAACCAGCAGCTGACTGCAGAATGCGGTCGACCTGCTGGTTTCACTGACGGGGCATTCGACAAATATTTTGTCGAGCACCCGTCGTGGATCCATTATCGAATGGGCTGGGGCAGGCAGCTACTAGGAAGCTGCTCTTTAAATTTGTTTTTGATGAGCTAATTACTGTTACAGAAAACACTGATGTATAGCAGTAACCATCAGCATGCAATTCCCTTGAATATAGAGTCTGGATCATTATCTGATAACACACTAATTGTGTTTTTAGCTGTTTACATTACAATTGTTAAACCTCAGTAGTGCAGATTGCAGTGTGGTTATAGGGTGTTTCACATAATTCAGTCTTTATGTGTATGGAGTTGCATAAACTATAAGAAGTATTTGATTTCTTCAACACTATCACAATTGATCTTATTAAAACTCATGTATAAGCTATGATCACCATGTAATAGAGCTATACAGCCCAGCATCTTGTTGGCTTTCACTGCTGCGTTATTCCTGCACTAGGCCAAGTTGTTCATATTTCCAGTTGTAATCACCCCCAGGTCCTTTTCCTCCTCCTCTGTGCTCCCCAACTGTACCCCTCCCAGCCGATAGCTCCTCCTCTGGTTCTTAACTCCGAAGTGCATTACCTTGAACTTATTGGCACTGAAACTCAACTGCCATGTTTCCGACCACTCCTGTAGTTTGGTCAGGTCCCCCTGCAGTCCTCTCCACCCCTCGATATCATCCACCACAGCTCTCATCTTGGTATAATCTGGGAACAGACTGTTCTTACTCTGGGTCCCATGTGAAATATCCACTATGAATATCCCAAACAACACTGGCCCCAATACCGATCCATGTGGCAACCCACTTGTTACTGTTGTTGGCGATGAGAATTTCCCCACCACCACCATTTGCTGCCTGCCCTTTAGCCAGTTTGTGGGCCATCTGACCATCTAAGTACCCACCCCTGCATCTTCTAGCTTCCCTTCTAGCCTCCCATGTGGTACTGAATTGAAGACCTTGTTGAAGTCCAAGTATAGGATATCCACTGCATGGTCATGGTCCAGCTACAGTACCTGGTCACCTAATCATGGTACTCAATCAGGTTTGTCTGGCAGGACCTGCTCAAGATAAACCCATGCTGCTGCCTGTCCTGGAACCCACTGTCCCCCCAAAAAGTCAGCAGTTTCTCCTTAAGGATTGTCTCCATGAGCTTACCCACAATTGATGTGAGGCTCACCAGTCTGTAGTTGACTGGATCATCCCTTGGGCCACCTTTGTGAATGGGCACCACATGGGCTATCCTCCAGTCCTGAGGAATGCATCCTATGTGGAGAGAAGTATTGAACAGGTCAGCCAGCGGTCCTGCCTGGCTCCCTGGCAGTTACTTGAGTAACCTAGGGTGAATGCCATCTGGTCCCAGTGGCTTGTCCACCCACAGTGCCCTTAGCCCTTCCAGTACTCTGCACTCTGTACAGTCTGTCACTTCACCCCCTCCCCACCACCCCCAAGAGGCCATCTGTCTCCCCCAACCTTGAATACAGAGTAGAAGTACTCATTCAGTGCCTCTGCCTGCTCCTCCCCTTCTCTACTCGCCCTGTCTTTCTTAATTCTCACTATCTGGTCCCTGTTCTTCATTCTTTTACCTACTGTATGTAGCTGAAGAAGTCCTTTTCTCTGTCCTTAATGCCCTATGCCAGCCTCAGCTCTCTGGATGCCTTGGCAACTCTGACTAGTCTTGTAACCTCCCTGGACTTCTTTGTATACTCCTCCCCATCTTCCCCCTTCCTGATATTTTGAACCTTTGGAAAGCTCTCCTCTTGGCTCTCACCTCCTTCATTACCTCCTTGGTCAGCCAGCTGGGCTCCTTTGCCCTTTCCTTTCTTGCTCTGTACCCTAGTACATGCCTCAGTAGCCTTTGCCAGCCCTGCCTTTGATAATACCCCATTTTGATTGGCATCCATGGTGGGTTGAATTCCTTCCAGATGCCATATCAGGATTCCCCCCCCTCTTGTTGAAGTCTGCACCCCTGAAATCAGTCTCCCTGGTACCTGAACCTCCAGTTTGCTTCCCCATTGTGAGTGTGAACCACACTGAATGGTGATCACTCCCAGCCAGTGGGCCCTCAACCTCCAGGTCTCTTACAGCCTCCCCATTTGATAGTACTAGGCCCAGAGTCCTTCTCAACCTAGCTGGCTCATGCACCAACTGCACCAGGAAGCTATCCTGGAATGCCCCCAGTATAACCTGCTCCCTAGCACATGCGATAGCTGGTGTTCTCCAGTCTACCCCAGATAGGTTGAAGTCCCCTACCACCACTGTGTTTCCTTTCCTGCAAACCCTCCTACTCTGATCTGCCAGATCCCTGTCTAGCTCCTCCCCTTGAGTTGGTGCCCTATTCACCACCCCTATCCTCAGTACCCTTTCCTTTTGATCCTGAAACTGCATCAACAGTGCCTATGCCCTCCCTTCCTCCCACTCTTGCCTCATGCACTGTATTTCTTCCCTTATATTGATTGCCACCCCTCCACCTTTCCTGTTTGTCCTGTCTTTCCTGAATAGCCTGCATCCAGGGATCATCATATCCCAGTCCTGGTACCGGGTGACCCATGTTTCTGTTATGGCTGCAATGTCCACCTGCCCCACTGCCAAGAGAGCCTGTAACTCAGCCAATTTGTTTCCCAGGCTCCTCGCATTTAGCGACACTACTCTCCATTCTTCTTCTATCAATTCCCCAACCTGATTTACCCCCCCACACTGTTTCTAGCCCAGTGCCCTCACCTGTAGCTTGGGGGGTAGGCTCATCTGGCTCCCCTCTTTGAAAGCCTTGCCTACCAGCTTTCCACTTGCCACCCACCTTTCCTAGTTTAAAACTACCCTTTTTGCTATGTACCCCTCCATCCTCTGCTTTTCAGCTGTACCCCTCTCCCCTGCTACCCTCCTCCAACTGCCTGACCCCGATGCCCTCTGTTACCCTTCCCCCTCTCCTGGTGTTCCCCCAACTCCCCCTCTTCCACCATTGTTGTCAGCACTACAAGCCTGTTGCCTGCCACCACTGTATTGTCCTGAGTTGGCCTCTTCCCCCTGTCTCTTGCCCTGCATTCAGTGCTTGACCCCTATTAGAGGTGAACCTGCAATCCCTCCCTCCACCTAATTCCCTTCTCCTGATGCTCTGTCCTGTTACCCCCTGGGAGAGGCCCTCCTGGCCCCTTTCTTATTCTGTCTGCCAGCATCATCTCTAGCTCTTTGCCAAGCCACTGCAGTCTTCCCTCCAGCCTCTTTAGTCTGTGTCAGATTGAAAACCTTCCTAGTCTCCAGCTTAGTAATAAGTAAAATATAGGGACTTACCTACTCTAGGGCACAATAGGTAGGAGTCCAAAGGGGTGATATACACAGTACCTGTAAAATAAAAGATAAAAAAGGGGTCACAAAGGATCTGCAGTTCTTGGGGGTCAAAAGGGAGGAAGGGACAGGATAGACATAAAATATACTTATCTGATAAGATTTAGGAACCTTTGTCCTGTCAGACCTGTAAAAAATAAAACAGAAAGACAGGTTATAATAAAAAAGGAGTCATCATCCATCCTGTCAGACCTGTAAAAAGAAAAAGAAACAAGCATTTATCAATGCCGAATGTTTGCTTGCTGGCATTGGCATTGGTAGTGTAGAAGTTACAGAGCTGCATAATTCGATTGGCAGTGAAGTATTGAACTGAAGCCAACCCCACCACCACCCTGCAGAGAGTGACAGGCATTCGGTTGTGCCTTTGGGTCATCAGGCATAACGACCAGGCCATTTCACCACACCCTACCCTGCAGACACTGACAAGTGCCACAGTGTGCCTTGGGGTCTTTGGCCCTTATGCGCCCCCATTCCTTTAGGAAATACAGTGAGATGGGTGCAGTATAGGAGAATGGGGTAACGTTTGGGCCCGAAGAGTCAGAGGCACACCTTGATGCCTCTCACTGGCTGCAGGGTGTGGGTGGGGGTGGAATGGTATGAGCATTACAGGCAAGAATCCCAAGTCACACCCCTGATGCCTGTCATTCTCTACAGGGTGGGACATTATGGTCGGAAACCCTAACGCCTTAGGCATTCGTTGGTATTTTCACTCCAAATTTTCAACATGGTATTTTGTGACCCCCACCTCACGAACAGTGGCAATATCAGTTTGTTAGCCAAAAACTGCTTTTGCACGGTGACTATGGCATTTGGCACCACAGGTGCAAAAACACATTCCGAACAGGATGTGAAAAATGACCGCGGTACTGTTCATGGGGAGGTGTAAAAAATGGCAATGTTGAAAATCTGGTGTGAAAATCTTAAAAAAACTGGTGAAGTCACGAGCGTGCATAGAAACTGTGCAATGCACACCCTTAATGTAACTAGTTTGGGGAATTTTTTACAGCACATTGTTAACACAGGCATTTTGGGACCTCCGATCATGAACAGTGTCAGTGTGATTTTCTTTATCTGTCCCAAACAATGATGTCCCACAGCCACCACGCATTTCTGCGCTGAAAGTGTGAAAACACATTTCGGCCATGTTGTGGAAAATGACAGCCATACTGTTCATAAGGAGGTGTGTAAAAATGCCACTGGTGAAAATCTGGACTGAAAATATTACAAATTCATGAACTTACGAGGGCGCGTGGAAACTGCGTAATACTCACTCATAACACAGTCATTTTAGGGAGTTTTGTCACCAAATTTTCAACATAGTCATTTTAAGACCTCTGTTCATGACCAGTGTCACTGTGATTTTCTTAATCTGTCCCAAACATTGTTTTCACACACCGACTGTACCATTGTGCGCTACATGTGCGGAAACAAATTTTGGGCGAGATGTGAAAAATGGTAGCTGTACTACTCATAAGGAAGTGTGGTAAAATGGCACTGTTGAAAATCTGGTGTGCAAAGATTACAAATTCACAAACTTGCCAGCGTGCGTAGGAACTGAGCAACGAGCGCTCCTAAAACAGTCATTTTGGGAATTTTTTCACCAGATTTTCAACTTAGCCATTTTAACACCTATGCTTATGACCAGTGTCACTGTGATTTTCTTAATGTGTCCCACACATTGATTTTGCACGCCAACTGTGCCATTGTGTGCTACATGGGCGGAAACACGATGTGGGCAAGATGTGAAAAATGACAGCTGTACTGCTCATAAGGAGGTGTGGTAAAATGGCAATGTTGAAAATCTGGAGTGAAAATATTGAAAATTTGCGAACTTACGAGCATGCGTAGGAATTCTGCAAACCATGCTCGTAAAACAATCATTTTTAGGAATTTTTTCACCAAATTTTCAACATAGCCATTTTAAGACCTCTGCTCATAAACAGTGTCACTGTGATTTTCTTACTTTGTCCCGTACATTAATTTCGCACACCGACTGTGCCATTGTGCGCTGCATGGGCGGAAACACATTTTGGGTGAGATGTGAAAAATGACAGCTGTACTGCTCATAAGGAGGTGTGGTAAAATGGCAATGTTGAAAATCTGGTGAAAATATTGAGTCAGCGAACTTATGGCGTCGCGTGGAACTTCATAATGCGCTCAGTGAAACAGTAATTTTGGGAATTTTCCCAAATGTTCAAAATAGGCTTGAGAGCCCATCTTAAGAACACTGGCAGTGTCGTTTCGTTAATTAGTCCCGTAAGGTGATTTCGCGCAGTGACTGCGAAATCACCCTTCGGGCCCGAATAACGCCATGACAGTGACAGCATTCATGAGAAGGGGTCCAAAAAACCCCATGTTGAACATTTGGTGCAAAATTCCAAAAACTGCCCGAGATATGCAGCAAAGTTGAAAAAACCCTATCTATTACATTATGCAGCTTACCGGCATTTCCTCAGTTCGCGGTTGGCTTTGAAGAGTGCAGGCGTGTTCGGTCCACGAAGATAGTTTGCTGGACTCCAGAGGTAAGTATGGGGTGAGGGGTGTGGGGGGCAGGGTGTGCAGCGGGTGGGTGCAGGTGGGGCAGGGAGACTGCGAGGGACCTGTTTTTTATTTACAGGTTTTTCAATGATTAAGACAACGGCGGACGTTTGCTATGCTGGTGTGGGCTCCCAGCGTGGCAGCTGGAAAGGATGTTTGGGGGCTGGAGCTGGCGGGATTGGGCACCCCGTCGGCCATACCGTGTGCCACGCTGGGGTGGGCTCCCAGCGTGGCAGCTCTGCTGCACTGTTTTGGGGAGGGCTGGGCTGACGTGAGAATTGGGCACCCTGCATGGGGAGGAGCACGTCAGCGTGCAATATGCGTGCGTGCGTGTTGAGGGGGGAGCTCTGCTCACTGAAGCGGAGCTCTCCCTTTCATCTGTATGCCACTGCATTTTCAGCTATCATAGACAGCTGGAGCAGTGATTGGCGCACTGCGACCGCGCCTGCAAACATACTTACTGAACTGGAAGAGGCTGACACACCTCTGGAAAACTTGGATGATGGTGCTATGTTTCTTGCACATGCGTCCAAGCAAACATAAAAAATGGTTAACATAAAGGAAAAAATAAAACTGGAGTGGTAACAGAGTTCCAGAGAAGTACAAGAGCTGTAGGACAAGCATATATATTGTCTTTAACGTCTTTATAGGTGACATTGCAGAGGGTCTGGAAGGAAAGGTATGCCTCTTTGCAGATGACACAAAGATCTGTAACAGAGTTGATACACAAGGGGGGTAGAAAGGATACGAATGGACTTGGCAAGGTTGGAGAAATGGTCAGAATTGTGGCAACTTAGATTCAATGCAAAGAAGTGCAAAGTAATGCACCTGGGAAACTAAAACCCAGGAGAAGAGTAGGCAATGGCAGAGGAGGTACTAACAACAACAATAATGGAAAGAGACCTGGGGGTAGTCATATTAGATGACCTAAAGGTGGGCAAGCAATATGAGAGGTCAATAAGGAGAGCTGGGGGATACTGGGATGCATAGGGAGGGGCGTCATAAGTAGAAAAAGGGAAGTGGTTATCCCCCTGTACAGACAGTTGGTGAGACTCCATCTGGAGTACTGTGTGCAGTTTTGGAGACCCCATCTCTGCAAGGACATAGACAGGATGGAGGCAGTCCATAGGAGGGCAACTAAAATGGTGCAGGGTCTGCATCAGAAACCATATGAAGAGAGACTGAGAGAGCTTAATATGTATACCCTTGATGAAAGAAGGGACGGGGGGACATGATAGAAACTTTTAAGTACCTCAAGGGAATCAACAAAGTCCAGGAGGGTAGCATCTTTCATAAAAAGAGATGTACAAGAACAAGGGGGCACAATTTAAAGATGGGGGGAGACAGCTGAGGGGCAATGTGGGGACATTTTTTTTCATGGAGAGAGTGGTGGACACATGGAACCGCCTTCCTGGGGAGGTTGTGGGGTCTAAAACAGTGGGGGAATTCAAACATGCATGGGACAGACATAAGGCAATTATAGTGGGGGGTTGGAGGAAGTAGGCTGTTGGTTAACTAGAATCTGCAGCTTATCCAATTGGTAGGGAAATGGGCAGACTGGGTGGACCAAGTGGTCCTTATCTGCCGTCAAAGTCTATGTTTCTGTAACCCCTAGGGGGCGCTACCCTTAGGGCTACTGCCCCTGCCTGCCTCCACTGAGACAGGGTGAGGGGCCCAGATCCGTTGTCGGGTGCCTCCACCCAGAGGTTGGGGTTAAAATGGTCGAGACCGCCTCGGTTACAGCCCTCTGGGTTACTGCAACACCCTTTTTGTCCCACTAGTGGCTCACACTGTGTACCAACAATTCTTTTCACCAGTACACTTACCCCCCGGGTAGTATCTCTCCGCTCACTCCAGGGACCCCCTGTAAAGTAAGGTACAATTATGTCACAGTCGCTATGCAGCAGTTCACCAGGGATGCACAAACCAGCCAGGATGTAGTTGCAACACGATAATCTGATTTATTAAAGGGGGGGATAACAAGGAAGAGGGGAAAAATCAGGTTAATTAGCTTGTACTAATATTAGCTACCTAGGGCTCTGTGCACAGGCCTAACCCTTGGATTTACTGTCCCTGGGTACCCAAGCCCTAATGGCTAGTCCAAACGTGGCAGCTGGTTGGGGCCCTTAACACAGATAAACATTACAGTCCTGAGCAGGTCAGAATAGGAGGAAAGTTTAATTAGGCAGTCAGCAGTATAATAATGCACTGGAAACCACTGTGCACACACTCTGCAGGGAGCTACACTGAATCAGTACTCACAACCCCAGCAAATAACGATTCCTGCAACGCTGCCAGGACGGAGCCTGAACTTCACCAGCCTTCTCACACATTTATATGGCAACAACAGAGGGGTACCATACCAGGCAGCTGCTTTCAAACCGTCACAAATCGCAAAAGAACTCAAACAGCAAATGGCAGTTTCAACATTACAGGCGGACCGAGAGCGACTCAGCAATTCTCTCCAGTTCTCTCAGGATGAGCCTGGTAGGTAGCTGGGCTGGCACCGGCCTCCTCCGACCGCACACTGGCGGATTTAGTCCGACTTGCTTGAAAAGGCAAAAACGGCCACCTAGCCCTTCCCGCGCGAACACTCCACCAGCGCAGAAGCACACAGCTCCTTTCCTCTCTTCAGCCACAATGAATCTGGCCCCAGCAGTAAGGGGCTCTTCCTTCATTTCGGGCACTACCCACTTCTATTGGCTGGCTGAACATGCCAGTCATTTCCTCCTGCCCTCAGTGGTGCGAAAAAGCGCCATAGCCCATAATGCCTCTCCCAAAATACAAACAGTCCCTCTATTGGTCAGCTGACTCTGTAGGGTCCCGAGGTACTGATTGGCCCAATTCAGCAGTTCTGGAGCAAAATGGAGGAGACAATCAAACAGTCCTTACTGCAAAGGAAGGCAGGTTAGAACAACTATATTATCATTATTATTTTACGTTATTTCAAGCAAACAATCACATCCTCCAGCAGAGCCCCCTCTGCACCACTAGCGATGGCAGACAGGGAGTTTTTTTTTTCAGTGTCCCAGGCGGGACTCAGGCATTCAACCACACAGCCCCCCCCCCATTCCAGTTAATTACGACTGCAACAAGCAGCCCATAAAGAGACAACTTATGGAGGCTTTAAAAGCGCTCACTGGCTACCCATTTACACGGCTTTATGCCGGCCATCAACCAGGCATGGAGCAGGGAAACAAGCTCCGAGAAAACTGTCAGGAACCCCCATTTACAAGGGGGTTACAGTTCTATGTACAGGACCCATTCATCCCATGTTCAAATCTCACCACAGTCACTGCCTCAGGATGTGACCTTGGGCATGGACCTGACCTCTTAGCTGTAAACATCCGAATGAGGAGACAGCAGCGTTAAATACCTCGGACTGTCCTCATGGATCAGACCACTGCTCCCTGCTCCCACCCCCCCCCCCAGGCTCATGGTGGAGATCATCACCTTCATCACCAGCAAAGAGATGCAAAGCTTAGAACAGGTGTGCAAGAAACTGTGGCAGATCTCTGGAAGAAGAAATGCAATGAAGAGAACTAAAGCACTAAAATGTACATATGCAGTAAGATAGAACAATACATGGCTTTTCCTTCAGAATGCAATGAGGCAACACTTTAAACCCATGCTGTATGGCATATGCAAAAACAGAACTAGAAGTGGGAAAGGTAACACAAAAGAAAGAGGAGATGATGCAAATAACCCAACCCTCAAACCAAACATCCTTTAGATATCACTGTGAGAACTAGGATATTTTTTAGGGGGGCGGATGGCAGTCAGTGGAATCAGTCCACACTGCTAAAACCATCACAAAATTGAATAATTTGCAACAACCAGTAAAGTTCCATTTAATGTCATTAGACCAGTGAGAAAACATTTGTTCCCCCACACAGCCTTTACTACCAGAATGTAACCATCATTAAAAGGACAGGATTAAAGGAATGGGGAAGAACCACACTGCTGCTGGTTTGCATTTACACACTAGGGACTTGTAGGGTTTCTGACTGCCTTCCAGCATTTTATACTGCATCTCAGTTGAGCTGGGAGGCAGGTACAATTGGCTGAACATTCTAGATGTGTGGGTTTTACATGGGTGCAGTCGGAGCCTGCACTAATACATGAACACTCACAAATAGGGAACGTGTAGGCACAGCAGAGGGATGTACAATGCTCTGGCAACCATTTACCCTGTTGGATCAGCAGTAGAAACATTGAATTTGATGGCAGATAAGGACCGCCTGCTCCTCCTAGTCTGCCCATTTCCCTACCTGATGGATAAGCTGCAGATTCTAGTTAACCAACAGCTTACTCCTCCTACTCCCCTATTGTAATTCATCTACACTGCTTCAAAGGTGCAGATCCAGTAGTGTAAACATGGTTTTTAAGCAAAGAGGAGTGCTGAGTGCTTAATCAGGGCTGGCAAGGGGGCAACAATTAAATTTCCTCACTTTCTGCTCCCAGTAACAATTACTACAGGAAATGGGCTGAAAGCTGCCATGATTCTCCGCTCAGGACTTGAATCAGCACCAAAGCCTGGCATTAAAAGTGATCCTGAAGCAGCAAGACACACAGGACAATGAGCAAGTCAAGCTGTCCCATGCACAAAGGAAGGAAAGTGACAATTATCCCTATACATATAGCAGTTAAGTCAAGACATGCAGAGTTAGCCAGCCCGGTGGTGCTGAGGACTGAGGCGCTGGACGCCACACCTCATGTCGCACTGGTGACCCGGGTTCGGGAGCGAGCCTGGGCCGCCGTGGGTCAGCAGGGGGGAGAGAGAAGATTGAGCCTCCGTAGGACTGCTCTCATCTCTAGAGGAGGGATCCAGGGGAAGCCCAGTGCAGCAGCGGCCCCCGGTGGAGACTGGCGGCACTGCGATGCTCATGGGCTCATGTGTGTGGGGTAGATGTCAGCAGCTGCCTTCTGAACGTGGGTGGGAGCACTCACGTTGCCGGTCTTGTTTGATCTTTGTTGTAAGATATTAATAAATGGCTTAGCCAGGTGGCTTCTTACTTTAGTAATGAAGTTGTTCTTTATAATAAACATTTGTTCTTTACAATAAACACACTGGAGCTCTAGGGTGTGCTGCAACCTGTTTTTGATGCACATAAGAACTGACCATAGGAGAGAAGACACCCCTCTCAGGTGGGGGATGGGCTTTCTTCAAGTCACATGTGCATCAAGCAACCTATCAGGTGTACACAACCCATGATGTCATGAGTGTGGACTGCCTCTGAGATTATCCCCCACAAATGATTTTATTCAGATTCAGGACAGCTGTTTTGCATAGACAGCTGCCAGAACTCAGATTTTGATTTACAGCAAACAGGAAAATAAGTTATAGATCCGTGTATGCCCCTAATTTATTTTATTAGTGTTTTCATAAGGGCTTATTTTGTATTTTTTATACTTTTCTTGGCAGTAAAAGGCAATATATATATTTTTTGCATGGCCCAAAGGGGTTAACAGCCTGCTTATGCAAATCAAACAGTAAGGCTCTAGAAAGTGATCTAGGCAAGACAGCTGCAGACTGGAATCTGCTTCAGACTAAGAATTTATTTCCTGTTTGCAGACTGATCCTGCTATGGGGATTTATGATACTCTGGTATACAAACTCTACAGTCAGGCTATTAATCACTTGGGGCAAGGCGGCAGTAACATTTATACACTTTCTCCACAATCTCTGTCCTGCTCAAACTTCACCAAGTTTGTCACTGAGCGAGCACACAGCAGAAAACAGACCTGTTGAATTGTTCACCCATTTTTCTCCCTCCCAGCTGCTCAATTCTGTAAATGGTTAAATAAATCTTACCTACAAGCTGCTTTGTGCATGCGACATGAAGAAACAACAGTCACTTGCTCCACGGATGAAAAACTGCAGTACACCTCGCGAGGCTCTGTTTAAATTTTACTATATCTGCAACCCATACAGTGGCTAATCTCGTGAGGCAATCAGAGATGTTAAGTCTCATGAGAGTAGTAGGTCAGACCTTCGGTGCTGGAATGATAGAATACAGACTACTGAGTGTCTGTGAGAAAGAAATCCCCTGTGTTTAAAAAGAATGCTGTTTCTCTTCCTGCAAGCATCATCAGATTAAAAGCAGTGGACTGCATATCTCATTGGAGCAGCTATAGACAGTGAACCTACCTGTCTACGGTGCAACTGGGAGGGACTGAAAAACAGGAACAGTTAAAACAAAAAAATACTTGTACAGCTGAAGTAGCATGTCCAGTAATTAAGAGCAATTTGTTAATATAGCAAACTCTTTGCACACAGAGAAACAGGAAGATTATGGCCGTAAGTGCCCGTTTTAATTTTTTTTGTTGCTATTAACATTTTATCCCCTTTAGCTTTTATAGGGAGCCTTTTGGCTATCTGCCATTCCCATAGTACCTCATCACCTTATGACCTTCAACAGTGGGCATGGGTGGGTGGCACCACTGAAATGCCTGGATAAAATATACTGGAGTGGGATCAGAAGGTGGGGGCACCACTGGGCACATGGGTATTTTCTACACAGGTGTAGTAGGAGAGGGGATCTAGCACGAGGGACATAAGCACTCAAGGACTGTGGCAATGGCGGGGGGGCCATGCAGTGCAATCCATCCTTGGTCCACATGCAAATGATTCCATATTGGGCATGCAAATGGCCCTGTAGTGCCTTGCTTGCCTAATGGACTCATTTGCATGGGCCTTTTTGAGAATGCCAAATTGCATTTGGGTGCAAGTAATTGTCACGCTATTCCAGGAGCACAGTAGGGAGAGCAACAAGTAGCTTAGCGCAGGACCTACAAGGCCCCATATTTAGTGAAGTAGTGCCAGTTTGGTATTCAACTGAACACAGCAAATTAGGTCTCCCAGGCTTTTGCAAAGGGGAGAGCAAATTATTGCTCACTTTGTGCATTTCTGAGTAACAGAAAAGGAAAGGGAACTTGTTTAATGAAGGCAAACTAAGCCAAAGCTATATCCTGGTGAAACTTGAGGGCATAAGGAAATTAAGTGACTTGCTCAGGGTAGCAAGTGGGTGCTGATGGAATTCAAACCCAGGTCTCCAGGTTTGCAGCTCAGTGCCCTTAACCACTATACTATACTGCCTCCTGGGGCAAGATTCAGAAAAAAGTACAAAATGCAGCATGAAAGATTGCACTGCGCTTTGGTTTTCCCTAACAGTCTAATTTTGTTATTCACAGTCAGATAGCCCACTGTGCTATCAGACTATGAATTGCGGCCAGGTTGAGCAAGTCTAACCCAGTGGCCCAGTGCTACCACCGAACGCAACCTTGACCTGATCCAGGAAAGCATCTGGGCAATGGATAATGCCACTGCACTATTCAGCAGTTTACAAATGCAGCCATGCAAAATGAGCATTTCAGGCATGCAAGGTGCTAAGGAGCCATTAGCATGCCCATTATGGGCTCATTAGAATGGGTTACAGACTGGTTTGCACTCCATATTACCCAGTTGCTAGTGGCTTTCCTCATCCCACCAACCCCATGCTGGCACATGTCCTGGTATACTATACAGCACCCCACCCCACACCTGACACCCATCCCATTATGACATGTGTCCCAGGTAGTCCAGCAGTCCCTCCCACACATGACACCAAGCCCAGTAAGCAATGGAAAGTTCCTTGGTACTATAGTGGTCCCTTCCCACACCCAACACCAGGCCCTGTAAGTAATGGAAAGTTCCCTGGTAGTGTAGTGGTCCCTCTTCTCCCCCCCAGCTCCCAGCCCCATACACTATGTACAAATCCTTAGTAATCTAAGTACTTGTGGACAGTATTTTTAAGAAAAGGAGTTACTCAAAGACCAGAGGGCATGGAACTAAACCAGATGAGAGTAGACTCAAAGGATAGACTCACAGGAAACAATGAGAAAATACTACTTCACAGAAAGAGTGGTGGCTGCATGGAACAGCCTCCCAACTGATGTGGTAGAAGCAACAACTGTAGCAGAATTCAAAAGGCTTTGGACAGCCTCAGGGGCATCACAAGGGGCTGGGATATCGAGGAAATAGCTGGAGACCACGTAGGGCCTGCAGTAGCACAACAGGTAAATTGGGCAGACTAGGTGGGCTGCTATGTCCTTATGTGCCATCACACTCTATGCTTATGTTCCTATGTATAGTATAAGGCAGAAGGTATAGGTCAATGCTTAAAGAGCCGCTGACAAGATTTGGGCAGGCAGCTTATTCCAGGGAGTTACCAGCCCCATCAGCTTAATGAGCTAGATGGAGCAGTTTTCAAAATTGAAATAAACTTGCATAGGGGATAACTGTAAAGAACTGTTAGTAAAATATATGAGAGCAAAAGCAATTTAAATATTAATTATAATATGGGAAATAAATGTGTAAGGACCAACAATTTACAAGTGTGTACTGTAATTGCTCAGACAGCGCAGTGGTAAAGAAGTATAAAATAAAAATTAGTGAGTGTGTGCATCTAAAATTAATGAAGGAAATGCAGTAGTTAAGAAGTCTGCAAGAAAACTTATAAATTATTTGCAGTGCTATTACAATGTGTATCTAAAAATAAGAAAGATATGCTGGCCCGACGGCGCAACCGTTGGAATTCCGCTTGCAACGCTGGTGACCCAGGTTTGGGGACAGACCCAGGTTGCCAGAGGGCCGGCCAGGGGCAGAAGGATAGAGCGTCCCATGGACAGCTCTCCTTCTCCGGGGGAGGGTGGGGAAGTGTCCGGTGCATGATGGACCCCTAGCAGAAGCCGGGGGTCCCACAGCTACCAGCACTCGCAGCTAATGGAGGTGGGGCAGACACTGGACGTCATTGCACGTCCCTACCTCCCGGATGAAAAAAACAAGAAAATGGAGGAGGAGATAGCCTCCATCTACATGAAGCCCTCCCCGGTCTTCAATCACCCACTGTTGCTGCACTCCCAACCAGTCACTAATCCCATGGTGCTGGAATTAGGGGAACCAGTGCCGTGGCCCCGCCCTCTGGGGGTTAAGCCAGGATAACCAGGAGCTGCGGCAATGGGCAGTTGGTGGGAGTTCCGGGGGTCATGACCAGGGCGGATAAACAGGATGGAGGTCTCTCCTGGGAGAGAAAAAGATAAAAAAAAATAAAAATAAGGAAGATAATGCAGTGGTAAAGGAGTGTAACACACAGTCAATGGAGTACATTTACAGTGCTGTGAATAAAAGCAGTGGTATGTCAGTTTTGACTGTAATAACACCAAAATGAGACTCAAGACTGCAGTGTGCACTCTACTTCCCTCTGGGCAGAAACTGTTTAAAGACAAAGCCCCACATAACTTAGTTAAACTATATCTTTACTAATAGTGTACATTAAAATATGTTTGTTTAAACATTGCAAGTCCCAAATTCCAGACACTAACTGCAGCTTTTGGCACCTGCCCCCTCCCCCCCACCACATTTGTAAGGCATAGAATTATTGTTTATTTGACTACTTGGTTTGCATGTGAATCCTGCATTATTACTTTGCCTCTTCCTGACCGCTGCTGGTATGAACTGCTGTGTGGCTGGCTAGTGGCATTTTTCTGCAGCATAATCATGGGAGCATTTAAGCATACATGATTATGTATCACAAAGATTTTTTCCCTAGGCTGAAAGCACCCCAGACTTTATACAAATGATGCATTACTTTTTCCTTTTGGCCACATGCTGTGCATGCCCTTCAGAGCCCAAGTCTTTCCCCTTCCTCAGGTTTGAATTTGCAGACTTGTAGTCCTGTTAGAGAAAGACCCATTCCCTTCTTCCTTGCTCAGCTGAATTATTAGACCACATTTACAAGTCCTCACTCCAGTCAGGTTAGCACAAGACTGCCGTACTCTCCGCCTCCCCCAACATCTTGGCTATCTCGAGGCTGTTAAGAGCTGAGCAACCCCTGCAGATTTATAAAATATGGCACAGAAGTTCTGAATCCAGTGGCTGCCCTAGCACACTTTTCTGGCTGACAGACAAAGTCCACGATTAGCTCAGTCCCAAGTGGATGATTGCCTTTTCATCATGCTCATTTTCCTCGAATTGCAGCCGCCACGCTCCATCCTCAATCTGCAGCTCGAACTTTTCTGTGTTGCAGTGTGAAATCTGGGCAGGCCATATCACAGAGAAGCTCACGTGAGGCCTGCCTAACTTATGTCCCTGTGGTATCCCCACATGGACCAGCCATGGAATGACCAAAATGGCATCCCATGTCTGTTTCCATTGCCCATCTACTTGGACCAGCCTTGGGAACACTGGATCTGTCTCCATAACTTATTTATTTTATTTTAGCTGTACCCTGTATGTAATGCTTTTAACATAGAAACATAGCATTTGACAACAGATTAGGACAGCTTGGTCTGCCTAGTCTGCCCATTTCCCTACCTAATGGATAAGCTGTAGATCCTAGTTAACCAACAAACTACTTCTTCCTACCTCCCACAAGAATTGCCTTATGTCTGCCCCATGCATTTTTGAATTCCCCCATGACCTCCTCAGGAAAGCTGTTCCATGAGTCCGTCACCCTCTCTGTGAAAAAAATAATTCTTCACATTGCCCATGAGCTGTCTCCCCTCTATCTTCAAATTGTGTCCCCTTGTTCTTGCACATCTCTTTTTCTGAAAGATGCAACCCATTTGGACTTTGTCGATTCCCTTGAGGTACTTGACAGTTTCTATCATGTCCTCCCTCTCCCTCTTTTCCTCGAGGGTGTACATATTAAGCTCCTTTAGTCTCTCTTCACCTTTCTGATGTACATTTTCATTTGCAATTCACATGTGTATACTTTGAAGGCACTTTTTTGGCTGTGTTGTGCTATCATAAGTCATGCTGTTTATACCAGAACATCCTAACAGCTCACCAGGTTATGCTTGTTCCAGTCTTCTGTCTCTCCTCAAATGAGGGCACAAATAAGCCTTTGTACTGTAAACTTATGTACTGTACTGTGCTGTTGCCACCTTGTGGCCCAGGTCGTGACTGAAAATGGTCCTTGGAATAGTGCAACTACCCAGTTACCAAAGACATAAATTAAATAAATAAATGTCCGTCCTCTATATCCCTTGATCTGGATCAGCATTGGGATCGAAGGACTAGCTTTTCCTGGCAACATCTCCCTTTGTTGTTCACCTGGACTATCCCTGGGAACCCATACTGGTCCCACCTATGTTACCATGTTCCATCACCCAAATAATCCATTGGACCACCAGACTTACCTTCCACATCAATGACTCCCCTGCCCATCCAGTACTACCCTGGAACCCTTGGACCAGCTTTTTCCACCTATCTCCCCATGTCCATCTACTTTGAGCAACCCTGACACCAGTATGCTGACCTCTTCTATTTCAGTCCCTCTTGTACCCTCACCCCAACCAGCTCTGGAATCTGAGACTGGCATTCCCTACCTTCTGTATGTCCTTTGTTCTGCCCACCAGGACCAGCCCTGCAAGCCCTAGACAAGTATCTGACACCAACCTCCACATTCGTCTCCCACAATGTCCAGCCATTGAACTCCAGAGAGGTGTCCAAAACTCATTTGTATAATCTGCTGCAACCAGGACTAGACAAAGTACCCATGGATGGGTGACCAGCACACACCTCTTCCCTTATTCTGCCCTCTGACCAGCCATAAGACTCATATACAAAGGTCCCACTCTCATCTCCACCCTCTTCCTCCACCTGAACACCCCTAGGACCATGAAATTTCAGATTGAAACATACCTGCATACACTTCTCCAACTCAAGCCATCTTTAGAACCCTCAAACAGAGCTTAGATATCCATATGCACCTTAATTTCTCACTTGGACTACCACCTACACCCTCTTCTCCCAACCAGACCATTCCTAGAACCCCATAACCAGAATTCCACATCCTCCATGCTCAGTCCCTCCCCTACCACCCATAGGACCTTCCCAGAGCCTTTTTATCAATATGAATTATCGAAGAGACCACCCCAGAGCAGGCTTTTCCCATTATGGCCCGCTTCTTCCCTCACTTGGACCTTCTTAGGGGCCCTGCATGCTAGACTCCACACTTCCACTGTAATGGTCATGGGCACACTGTTGCAGTCAACCCTCCCACTATAAATTAAATAGGGGGGTCTTAACTGAATGCCAGGGAGCCAGATGAAAGAGTCCTGAAGGGATGCTGTCTGCCACACCTGTAAAAAAAATAAAAGAAAGGGGGGTCACAAAGGATACGCAGCTCTTAAAGGGTAAGTATGGTAGAAAGGACAGATAGGGTATAGAAGTGTACTTATCTGATGGGGAGGAATTTTGTTTCCTGTCAGAACTGTAAAATAAAAAAATAGGTTAGCTGGAGAAAAAAAATGGAAACAGGGCAGAAGTACAGCAAAAGAGTAATTTGAAAAACAATTAAGTATTTCAGCAACTTTTATCTCAGTTGTATTCTGCACAGCTGCTCATGAAGATATTTTCCAGCTCTGTGAAGCTTTTTCAACATGGCTGTCAATAAAATGTTTGCTTAAAGGAGAAGTCCACCCAGAATTTGCAAAAAACATATGTTATGCAAAGTGTTTTTACGTTCGCTTGCACGCATGTGCAAGGAATGTTTTGGGAGAGTAGCACACTTTGGAGGTGTGCCTCTCCCTTTCAATCCACTGCTCCGTTGAGCAGGCATGGCAGTCCTGCACCAATGGGTACGGGAGCTCTGTATGACAGTGGTGGTCTTTGCTTCAAAGAAACCACCGCTGTCATACAGAGCACCAGCCACGCCACCCCTCGCGCCATGCCGCCTCCTCACACGCCACCCCACACCTCCTTATGAGCAGTACAGCTGTCATTTTTACATCCTGCCCAAAATGTGTTTCCGCCCATGTAGCGACAATAGCGCGGTCGGTCTATGAAATCAATGTATGGGATGCATTAAGAAAATCATGGTGACACTGTTCATTAGCAGAGGTCTTAAAATGGCTATGTTGAAAATTTGGTGAAAAAAATTTCTAAAATGACTTTTACGGCGTGCATTAGCAGTTCCTACTGCGCTCAGTAGATTTTCAATTTTCAATATTTCCATCCAGATTTTCAACATTGCCATTTTACCACACCTTCTTATGAGTAGTACAGCTGTCATTTTTCACATCCTGCCCAAAACGTGTTTCTCATGTAGCATAATGGCACAGTCTGTGTATGTAAATCAATGTATGGGACATTAAGAAAATCACAGTGACACTGTTCATGAGCAGAGGTCTTAAAATGGCTATGTTGAAAATTTGGTGAAAAAATTCCTAAAAATGACTGTTTTATGAGCGTGCGTTGCGCAGTTCCTACGCACGCTCATACGTTTGCGAATTTTCAATATTTGCACTCCAGATTTTCAACATTGCCATTTTACCACACCTCCTTATGAGCAGTGCAGCTGTCATTTTTCACATCTTGCCCAAAACGTGTTTCCGCCCATGTAGCGCACAATGGCACAGTTGGTGTGCGAACTCAGTGTATGGGACACATTAAGAAAATCACAGTGTCACTGTTCATGAGCAGAGATCTTAAAATGGCTATGTTGAAAATTTGGTGAAAAAATTCCTACAAATAACTGTTTTATGAGCGTGCGTTGTGCAGTTCCTATGCACGCTCGTAAGTTTGTGAATTTTCAATATTTTCACTCCAGATTTTCAACATTGCCATTTTACCACACCTCCTTATGAGCAGTACAGCTGTCATTTTTCACATCCTGCCCAAAACGTGTTTCCACCCATGTAGTGCACAATGGCGCAGTCGGTGTGCGAAATCAATGTATGGGACACAGTAAGAAAATCACAGTGACACTTTTCATTAGCAGAGGTCTTAAAATGGCAATGTTGAAAGTTTGGTAAAAAAATTCCTAAAAATGACTGTTTTACGAGCGTGCGTTGCACAGTTCTACCATTTTCGTAGGTTTCTGATTTTCAATATTTCCCTCCAGATTTTCAACATTGGCATTTTACCACACCTACTCATGAGCGGTACAGCTGTCATTTTTCACATCCTGCCCAAAATGTGTTTCCGCCCATGTAGCGCACAATGGCGCAGTCGGTGTGCGAAAACAATGTATGGGACACATTAAGAAAACCACAGTGACACTGATCATGAACAGAGGTTTTAAAATGGCTGTGTTGAGAATTTGGTGAAAAAATTTCTAAAAATGACTGTTTTACGAGTGTGCATTGCGCAGTTCCTACGCACGCTCATAAGTTTGCGAATTTTCAATATTTTCACTCCAGATTTTCAACATTGCCATTTTACCACACCTCCTTATGAGCAGTGCAGCTGTCATTTTTCACATCTTGCCCAAAATGTGTTTCCACCCATGTAGCGCACAATGGCACAGTCGCTGTGCGAACTCAGTGTATGGGACACATTAAGAAAATCACAGTGTCACTGTTCATGAGCAGAGATCTTAACATGGCTATGTTGAAAATTTGGTGAACAAATTCCTAACAATGACTGTTTTATGAGCGTGCGTTGCACAGTTCCCACGCACACTCGTAGGTTTGCGAATTTTCAATATTTCCACTCCAGATTTTCAACATTGCCATTTTACCACACTTCCTTATGAGCAGTACAGCTGTCATTTTTCACATCCTGCCCAAAACATGTTTCTGCCTATGTAGCGCACAATGGGGGTAACAAAAAGGTCATGCTGAAAATTTATTGTGCAAATACCAGCAATCGCACAGGGCATTAGGGTAAAGCACCATACGTGCCAAACACCACTGCAGATACCTGCAAGTGAACATTCGGCATTGACAAATGCTTGTTATATGTATGTTAAGTCCTAGCATGTCCTCCCCTCTGTCTGCTATTAGGAGTTTTTCCTAAATTAGCCTGCTAACTATATGGTAGTTTTATGACCCCTGGGGATCTCCATCACATATAGGTTTATTGGCTTTCTTTCTCCTTCGATGCACCCTGTCTCATGTGACACTGATGTAGCCGTGCCCTTATATTTAGCATGTGCACTGCTTTAAAATCAGTTTACAATCAGTTCACAACAGCAGGTACAGTAACTGTTCTTATCCAGGGAGTACAAATGGCAACAGTTAGTTTACAGATACCTGAGAGCAAGCTAATTGGGGTTTCTGTAAGACAACAGCTACTAAATAGCTTTAATTCACTATTTTTGTTTTCTCTGTGCATCAGGTCTAGCTAGCAGCAGTGTTTTAATTTTATCAAACTATACACAGCCATAAAAGCACAGAAACTGCCCAGATCATCAATGCTACCTATAATTATTAAAGACTCTAGCTGTTTTCTTACAGAAATCCCACTCATTTAGATGTCAAGTATTTGCTAAACTGTAAATGTATGTATCAGCATTCTATTAGCAGTTAATGCTGATTTTGCTCTGTGACAGGATTTTCATATTTATTTATTTTTATAAATTAAGTGTATGGTATGAAGCTGCAACCTAGAAACTGCACAATTCTTTGAAGTCAGCCTTTTTCCTGCCTGTGGTATGGCATGAAAGCAACAGGATGACAGTGTCTATTCCAGCTACACATCTGATTCCATTTTACAATGGTTCACTGCACTACACATTTAGTGTGTAACACTTTTTCAAATAATAAAACAAATATTCTCCAAACTAAATTATTCACACATACTGTACATATTTTTATACTTTATTAAAAATACACTTCATATCTGTAACAAAAAAAAAAATGAAAGTGATGTCACAGAGCAAAATCAGCCCTAACTCCCACTTCCTTCTAGTAGAATGATGGTACCTACATTTATAGTTTAGCAAATACTTGAGAGCTGAGTAGGTGTTCTGTAAGAAAAAGAGCTACAGTCTTGACTAATTATAGCATTGGTAGTCTGGAGCAATTTCTGTGCTTTTTATTGTTGTGTATAGTTTGATGAAACAACATTTAAAAATGAAAATACTTACTACTGCTAGCTAGACCTGACACACACCAAAAACATAAATAATGAATTAAAACTATTTAGCAGCCGTTTTCTTACAGAAAACCCAGTTAGCTTGCTCTCAGGTATCTGCTAACTGTAATTGTTGCCATCTGTGCTCCCTGGATAAGAACAGTTACCTGCTGTTGTGAACTGATTTTAAACTGATTTTAAAGCAGTGCATATGCTAAATCTAAGTGCATGGCTACATCAGTGTCATATGAGACAGGGTGCATCATAAAAGAAAGAAAGCCAATAAACCTATCGGTGATGGAGATCCCCAGGGGTCGTAAAACTACCATACAGCTAGCAGGCTAAGTTAGGAAAAACTCCTAATAGCAGACAGAGGGAAGGGCACACTAGGACTTAACATACATATCAAAACACTCTGCATAACACATGTGTTTTGCAAATTCTGGGTGGCCTACTCCTTTAATAAAAACAAGGTCCTTTCAAAAATATGTGTGTTTTATATACAGTAGTTGAAGATTTTGTGCCAGTCATGTCACGCATGATCTTCAATAACTCTTTGTTTTTATATTAGGTTGCTCTCCAGCATTACACTGCTGTGTTTTATGGAATCTTTATACTGCTTCTGAATGCTAATAACTGTTCATAACAATTAACATGGTTAGCAAATCAGCTCAGAATGACTGCTAAACTAAATGCTAAGCTGATTGACTGCTAAAATACTACTAAGGAACTCTATTGGTACAGTCACAAGGTCATCTACATAATATAATGTTAATATAGTACTCTGCTTGGCCTTAATTTTATTCTCTCTTCCTCCTTTCCTCCCTCCCTCAGCCTAAATTATCACTTCAGTTTTATGGTTCCCCATATATAATGGAAGAATGACTCATCCCTTTCCTTTAGCCGCTGATCTATTCTCAGGCCCACCCACGAGTTTTTTTTTTTTCACCCAGGTGTTGATTTCTTGACATCCACTAAGAAACAGTAACAGAAAAGCTGATCGTCCCATAAAGAAAAAGTAAAAAGAAGGTTTAAAATAATTAACTGCTTCAAAATGATCATTTCAAGGGTATCTGAAGACATATTGGGAGCAATTTTGACAATGAAAGATAAAAAAATGGAAAATGAATGGTTCAGAAACATAAAAATGGAAAATGAATGGTTCTGAATAAGCTGTTCAAAAAGATGGGTCATTTGAGGGGTATTTGAAGGGATATTGGGAGTAAAAAATGAAGGGTAAAGATACAAAATGGAAAATGAATGGCTGAATGGTGCAAACACTAAGAAATTAAGGGACTTTGAGAATAAAACAACTGGAAATTCACCAGTATTTTTCATTGTGCGGTCCCGGTGCTGTTCTGTTGTCCCAGGATTGAGCTCAACCATTGCCTTTCTCTCGAAGATGCAGCCCGGGAGGAGCGGAGACTGCCCTCACAACAATGGCCGGTTATGACCATTACCTCGCGACTTTGAAGACCAGCATCAGATAACGAGGTAATTGCAGTTGCTTGAATAGAGTGGTTCATGTAAATTGTACTGAGCTCAGCTTCCTTGCTTATTTTAGACATGAGGGATGACAAGTAATTTAATCCGAGGGGCTGCTCTGTGTAGCAGATGTCAACTCAGTTTAGGAAGTGTTGCAGGAGTCACCGTGGGTGACAGTACAGTGCTGAAGCTGTAGGTGGGAGCTTGTTCAGGTATTTTTTTAAATTGTACAGTGGGCACAGCGGGGGACCTGGGTTCAGAGTATATGAAGCCATGGTGCGATTGTTTGTTTACTTCTAGGGGATCACTGTGGTTCTTTGTTGCCTCATTGAAGGCAAGGGTGGCTTACTCGTTGGCGTTTTCATTGACTTTGAATTCAAAACTGTCAGGTTTGAGACTGCGGAGCCCTTCCCGACCACACGTGGCCATATAGAGCTACACATCCAGCCATACTTTACGTAGGAAACCAGGTGCAGTGTCAGGAAATAAAGTGGGAGAATTTCGCAGTTTAAACAATTTCATTTTTGAAATGGCAGGGTGGTGCTTGGAGGTGTCCTTCTGGGCTCGTCTGCAGCGTTTGGTTACAGCAATAAAAATGTTGTTGCTATTTGTGAAGGCTGGGTCACTTATAATGTTAATTTTGCAGCCCACTGCAACAGAGTTCAGGTTGCAGTTTAGTGAGGCTCGGAGACTGCAATAACATGAGATGGAGTACTTCTGGCCACCACTATTCTGTACTTCCACATAGAAGCATCTGAATGCTTCATTTAATTCGCTTGGGCTTGAAGTTTTGAAATGCAACTGCACTTGTTTAGCAGTTTGCCAGTCAAGAAAGACTGTAACAGCCCGAGCTGTCGTTTTCTTGGTGTTGGGTTCATTTTTTTGCATCCTCAAGGGCAATCAGTGCATCGGGTGTAAAGGAGAGGTATCACAATGTACAGGGCATTACTGTTTCATTTTTAATTAGCGTACTCACTGTGCCACATGGATTTTGCTGATGTACTGGGACAAAGCTGTCTTCTGGCATGTTAAAGATTTTTTCTAGGTCTTCATCAGTAAGGCTCACGTTGAAATTGACCACAGACATTGCAAGTGATTTTGTGTGTTTCACTGTGATGGGCAAAGAAAAGATGGCTGCCAGTAAAGATACCAACATTCCATGGCACAGGAATCTTGACCTTTTTACTGCCAGCTCTTTTTTTTACCCATGGATTGAACATATTTCATGCATGGTGAGGATGACTTCTGATTGGCTGGTTGATTTTGCTCATTTTATAAATGCATTCATGCCCCACACAATGCACATGTCCCTCATGGGTTGCGGGTGTTTCCAGGGACAACCAGCAGGCACTGGACTGTAAAAGGGCATCTGCCACTGCCAGTAATTGCCTTTACCAGCACTTGCTGTGGTCTGTGGCTGCAGTTGGCCCATTGACTGATGGGGCTCAGCCTCACCATTCTGTGACCTGCAAACCATTGTGACTGTCTACCTGCACACACATTTGTGGCCTATGCACCCTGCTTTGTATAACTGTGTGCTTCACATTCCTCTGCAGCAATGTATGTCCTAAGCAGTATATGGCACAGATATATAGGCATTGGGCTGTTTATTTCAGCAATTTTCACATGCATCCTGTTCATGATCATGAACACTGGTCCACCATAACACTTATTGCATTGTTTAGTCACATTACGTGTTTCAAAGTTCCCAGCCGTAACCTGCCCCCATATCAATTGACACTCCATTGATTCCCCGAGATGTCCCATATGTGTCACCCTTGCCCCTGTCAACCTTGACCCTGCCACCCTGTTGTTGTGGGATGTCTGATGTCCTGCCACCCTCACATCATTGTGACATTGATGTGCCTGTGCACATGTTTTCTCATGTGAATGGGTCTATCCACTTACACGGCCTTCCCAACCAGTACGGGTGTGTCACAGGTGCCTGCTGCTGCTGTTGTGTTGTATATTTGGGCTAGCGACCTTATGTGCTGTTCATCCCCCCAGTCTGTATGGCAGATGCAGCTGTCGGGGTCCCATCAATGGTTATCTTCACCCTTCTCCTACACCTTTTGGAGGGTATGGGGATAGGGGCTGTGCCTGTGTCTGTCTGTGCAGCCCTGGTGTTCATCATATCATTGTCATACTGCACAGTCCCCAGGTTGCCTTCTAACTGTGGCACATGAGCCATGCCACTGGCAACACCCAGTTGGGAGTTGAATGGGGTGGCAGCTGTGTTACTGTTTTCACCATTGCGTGTACCTGTTGCCACTGACATGGTGCTGTTGGATATGTTGTCCTAGCTGCCCAGAATGGGGCCATGTGTCAGCTGTATGGGTGGGGACATGGTGAAAGGGACACTTGGCCTTGGGTTTGGAACATGCAGGGGGGAGTTGGTGCATCATCAACATGTCCAGTGTGTGTTGATCTTGATGGCCACTCCAGGGGTGTGTCCCCTGTGGTGGCTGGGTGCCCCCTCACAGGGCACTGGTCCCTGTGTCATAGGGCTGCTACAATGTCCTACAGTGCAGCTGCCAAGACCTTTGTCTGCCGCTGCTGCACTGTGGTGGATCTATCTTTTGCAGCAGTGGCACTGTCCATGGCCTCCACCTGTCCCTGGATGGTAGCACATATGCCATGCAGGGCCACCACTATGTCGGTGAGTGCCGCTGTTGTGTCCCTGCAGATTTCCTGGATGACACTGATGAGGCCTGTGCCTAGGTTCTCAATGCTCTGCTGCTGTGCTTTTGTGCTTGCTCTGATCTGCCTCAGCTCGCCAGTCTCCACCTCCTGCCTCTGACACACAGATTAGTAATACATCTCAAAAGGAATTACAGGTGAGGACTGCTGAGGCACGTGCTGCATGGCCTCCTCAAGTGTGGCCTCTAACTCCTCTACAAAGGAAGGGCTTAGCTTGTTTGCTATGTTCCCCATAATACTGTCCACATCATTTGTCCCAGCACCCACAGACAGTACGTGACCCTCCCCTGCAGGTGTCGGAGTAGTGTCCTCCTGTTTATCTGCCTCTTCCACCACTGCTAGTGTGTCTTCCACAACCTCCTCCTGCTCCTCCTCCTCCTCCATAGTCCTCACAATGCCTGTGCTGCTGTTGCTGCTGTCCTCTGCAGCACGTTGCACACGATGGCTATCTGGCACATGATTTGTTCCACATGTCCCTGCTGTGTCATCCTGTTTTCATTCAGCTGTGTGACCTGCAGGATGACACACACATAACCTTGACCATCATTCAACAACATACAGTTATGTACTGGTGTTGCCTAGGACATGGACTCTGGCCTTGTGCGACACTTTGTGTTGTGCCAGACATTTGCTACATGTTTGTGTTGGTACTCCATACACATAGTCATGTTCAGCATGTGTCCTTTGGTGGTGGCAGCCACAAGGGGGCTATGTACATATTAATTCTTACACATTCCTCACATGATAAGACTTAGCTTCCCTGCACAGTGTCTACCCCAGCACATCTCATCACCCTGTGAGTCAGTTGTCATATCTGCACTATTGCTAGTGTCACCCGTTGCTGTGGTGAGCCAGTGGTGCATGTTGCCACAGTTTTCCTGCATCACATTCCATAGCACCCTTGCTCCATGGACAGGCTTCCATCTGTGTGTTTTTAGCACATGCCAGTCCACACACCATGGACCATCACATGACCTGTATCACATTGTGGCCACATACACTTGCCACTTGCCTCCATCCTATTGCCCTACAATGGGTGTTGCCATTGCCACTGCTGTCACTATGCACCATCAATGCCATGGTATATGTGCACACCTGGGAGGTTTACAATGGCCTGCCATCACCATGGTCCACCACCCATCCAATGCCTACCTATCTGCCTTTGTGGATGGCATATGCTCATGGACGTGGCATGTGTTGTACACACTTGGTGTGGGAACTGTGATACCCACATGAGGTGATTCACAGTGTTTGTCATGTCACTTTGTCAATCATTTGGCCTACCTATTGGTGCTTGTACAGTGCTGTCTGTCCATGTTTCATAGGGACCTGCTGAATGTCATGTCATGCTCAGCCTCCCCCAGGCTAGCACACTATTTGTTTGATCACTACCCCTTGCCATGAGTGCTAGGTTCTTAGGTGTGTGTCATGCACAGCACCCTCACAGCAGTGTTGCTGACCATACATGCTGCCATAGTGCACTTTGCCTGACCAGTGGTACACCCAGCTGTTTGACACACTGTCACCCCTTCATACATTGCAACCTGTGTCATCCATCATGCACATCCAGGACCATGTCACATTACTTTACACATGCCAGCTTCCCCATCACTGACTGTCTACTCTGCAATGGTGCATCAGACATCTCTCTGTACTGGTATTCACCACACTGCCACATTCATGCAGTACACAGTACAGAATACCTGGCTGGCCTGCCATACATTCCATAGTGATGACATGGCCATGCTGAACATCAACACCTCCTGTGCATTCTGCAGTCCAGGACTCACAGGCCTCCCCAGCCACAGGCACATTGGCACACGTGACCTTTTCTGTGTTGTGGTTTTCTGTTTGACTGTCACAGGGTGGGTGGCAACATTGCACTCTGCCTCTGTTGTGGCTCTGACTATTACCCTGGCTTCACACTACAGTGTAGTACTCAGGCATGACTTAGCTGTGCCACTTTGCATGCCAAATGTGTCCTGGTTGCTGACACCTCCATGGTTTGGCTGCTGAGGTGGACTGCAATTTTCTCATCTTGACTTGTCAGTGGTATTTCCTGGCTCCCTCCACGACCAGTGGCCGTGGCAGTTCTTCAGTTCTATGCAAGTTTTTTTTGCACCGTCTCTTCTTATCATTGCAGTGTTTTTGTAGCTCTCTAATGGTGTGCTTGGAGGGGGCCACAGCATTAACCTTACGGCCACCTCCTCCCACACTGCCCTTCTCTGATTGCAGAGTCCTGTATTACCGCCCCTGGCAAGAAGTATTTCTGCATGAGCATCCACCTGCTCCAGGAGAATATCTCCTGTGGTGTGGAGTTCTTTTTATGCTTATGTTTGCCTCCATTGCTCTCCCTGCTCTGAGTGCCTCTGCCCTGTGACATTGCTGTGCACCTGCATTTTCAATCATGCATTCAGGTTGTACACTTTTACATGACACTGCCTGCTACTTGAATCATTCCTGTCCGGATCAAGGTGTTTTACACATCTACCAGAATATGGCACAATGGCTTTGCTGCATGTTTTTTGGAAGCAAATTGCGCCACTGTCCTTCTTTGATAGTAAGTAAGTAAGTAAAATGTATTTCTCTCAAGTGCCCTTCCCAAGCTCAGGATGCTTTTACAATAGTTCAAACACTTTAAAAACACACCAGATAAAACAATAAATACAATAGCTACAAATAACCCCCAATTTTTACGTCCCAGCAAAAACTTGGGTAAAGAGAAATGTTTTTAGCTGTTTTTTGAAACTTTCCACAGTCAGGCAATTTCGTATTTGACAAGGTAGAGAATTCCACAGGGTAGGTGCCATAAAGGCAAAGGATCTACCTCCAGACGTCTTTAAATATACCCTGGGTATCTCTAGCAATCCCTCGTCAGAGGATCGAAGTGGGTGGGCAGGACAATAAGGCACCAGGAGCCCTTTCAGGTAGTGAGATCCCAAATCATGTAGGGCCTTAAAGGTCAGTAATGCTACCTTGAAGGTGATCCGCCACTGTATTGGCAGCTAGTGCAGATCGCGCAGCACAGGTGTCATATGGCTAGATCTTGAAACTCCCATCAACAACCTGGCCTCTGCGTTCTGCACTAGCTGCAAGCAGCGGATATCCACCCCCAGCAGCCCTAGATAAAGGGCGTTGCAGTAATCAAAATGGCTGGTGACAAAGGCGTGGACCAGGGTAGGAAGATCTTCAGGTGGGACCAAGTGTTTCACCCGGGCTATGTTCCTCAGATGGAAAAAGGCAGATTTGACTATGGCTGACACCTGTGCCCTCATAGTCAGACCCTCATCAAATATCACGTCTAGGTTACGCACTTGGCCCGAGGCCAAAAGCAGGCCCCCCCCAAGATATAAACCTGAGGGTTTCCCCAGTCCAAGCCCACATTGTCCTCACCCCAGGGTCCACAACCAATACCTCGGTTTTCCCTGAGTTCAACCTAAGCCAACTAGTACTCATCCAGTCCTGGATATCCAGCAGGCAGTTATTAAACACAGTGGTGGAATAAGACTCCTGTTCAGGCATGAATGATAGGTAGAGCTGAGAATCATCAGCATAACAATGAAAACTCAGCCCATGCCATCTTACAATGTCCCTCAATGGAAGTATATACACCACAAATAACATAGGGGGCAGCACCGACCCCTGTGGTACCCCACAGGGCAGCCAGTGAGGGGCCCAGGTATAAATCCCAGACACCACTCTCTGTAATCTGCCCTCCAGGAAAGTTTGAAACCAGCTGTGGACTGTCCCCCTCAGACCGCAGAAAAACCACTGGCAGTCGAGCAGTATCCCATCATCCACGGTGTCAAATGCTGCTGAGAGATCCAGGAGAACCAAGATGAAACAGGTCCTCTGATCTCTTGCCATCAGGAGATCATTCAATACCCGAACAAGAGCTGTCTCTGTACTATGCCCTCTCCTGAAGCTGGATTGAAGAGGGTCATAGATATTTTGGCTAAATAAATGATCCTCCAGCTGCAAAGCGACCACCTTCTCAATAACTTTCCCTACAAAGGGTAGGTTAGAGACCAGTCTGTAATTTGCTGGGTAGTCGGGGTGAGGAGAGGTTTTTTTCATAAGGGGATGTACCACCGCCTCGTTTAAGGGGTCCAGAAAGATCCCTCTCTCTAATGAAACCATCACTATCCCAGCCAGGACTGGGCCAATAACATCTACACACCCCACCAACAGGTGAGTAGGGCCTGGGTCAAACTTACAGTACGTAGGTCACAAAGTCTGGATGATCCTCACTATATCTATCACTGCCGGTAGGCTAAAGGTGGACCTGGACAACCGGGTATTAGTACCACCCGATTGATCAGTGCAAGGTCCAATGGGAGGGCACTGGTGGATCTCATCCCTGATGGAGGATGCCTTGTCAGCAAAGAATTTTGCAAACTCCTCACACTGTACCTGTGATAACGCTCTACCACTTTGAAGACAGACTGATTTGCACAGTCTGTCCACAGTCCGGAAGAGCTGGGCTGGTCTATTCCTTGATGCAGCAATTTTCCTGGACAGGAATTCTGCCTTCTTATGGGAAGTTGATGATTGGTAGACCTTATAATGTTCTAACAATCCAAGTCTATCCACCTCCAGTTGAGTTTTCTGCCAGCGTCTTTCCAATCTTCATCCCCCACCTCTTCAGCTCACAGACCTCCCCATCAAAACAGGGAGCCCCTAAGTGGAAAGTGTGGGGACGAACACAAATTGGAGCAATGATATCCGGGGCCTCTACTACAGCCCTATTATAGGCCAGGACCAGAGCCCCTGGATCCATGCTATCCCTTGGAAGACCCGAGAAGTCCAGCTCCATCATTAGGCCTTCTGAGGTAACCCCTCTTAAAGGACGGAACTTTACTAACTCCCTAGAGGCAGGCCTATTTTGGGGGGCTGCAAATCTAAACCTCAGGGCATGATGGTCAGACCACCCGATTGGCTTCACCTCCACATCAGAGATCTTCATCCCCATATGGAACACCAAGTCCAAGGTGTGCCCCCTTCATGAGTTGCAGAGGTAATAATCTGTGACAGGCACAATGAATCCATCAACTGGAGGAAGATTTGACCAAAGGGCTAGAGTTCATCGTCAACCCAGGCATTGAAGTCTCCCAGAATTAGCCATCTGGGAGACTCCAATACCATATCGGTGATGAAGTCCACAACCTCCTTCAGGAACTCCTTCCCATCTCCTGGTAGATGGTAGATGAGAAGGGTCCTGTAGCCTGCACCTGCACCCACTATGCACTCAGAGGAGTTGGTATCTCCAACTGGCACCTCCCTGAGATCCCGATCTTGTCTAAAACAGACAGCAACCCCCCATCCCTCCAGTCCACTCATGGGCGGTGAATCACCGAGAACATGGCCGGAACTGCAGAATCCAAAACATGACCTGCATTTCCATCCAGCGAGGTCTCGGTGATACAAGCCATGTCACAGAGGAAACAAGATCCACAATCACTGCAGTCTTGTTCCTAATCAACCTGGCATTGCTTAACACCCCCCAAAAGGGATGGGATTCCAAGGGTGGCCCCACTTCCTGCCTGACAAAGTCAGAGTGTCAGAGCCCTTGGGTATGGGGACCAAGCAAGGAGGACCTCCCTCCAGTACCCATCTCTCCCATCCCCCCAAGAGTTCCAGGATCCCCATCTGTTACTACACTTTGATATCAAAATGCCGAAATTTCGGCATCTAGAATAAACCTCTGCCGTAAGTGGAGGTAATTCAAAAGGACGAAGATCCCTAAGTCTTGAGGCAGAGTACTGCCTGACTGTCTCTCTTATACCCCAACACATATTTCCAGCACTTTAATGATTCCAGACCATTCACCCCCATGCAGACAAAACCCTCCCACCCCAACTTAAAAAAAACCTAAAGAATAATAACCCCGACCCTCAAACACAATCCCCACTTATAATAGCACTAAGACAACAGAATACAACAATCAAAATACAAAAAGATCTCATTCTCAAAGTCCAGCTTTACAGTCCAAGTTTGCAGTCCAAATAATTATTCTGACCGAAAATCCGTTGGAGCTCTCACCTCCAGTGGAAAATAAGTTAAATAATTAATTTTAAGCTGAGTCAAACCATATGTGTCCATTTGGAGTTCTCACCTCCAGTGTAAAGTAAATCAAGTAGTAGTTTTTAGGTGAGTCAGTCTCTCACATTGACTACAGCAGTAAACGGCAGATAAAATTCAAGTGATAAATACTCTCACTGTCCATGCAAAAAACGCCTCAAGTTGGAAAAATCTCACCAATAATTTGACTAGCTTCAATCCTTCTTTCCTCCTGATAGTCTCGTTCTAGGCCTTTAAATAACTCAGACTCCAAGTTCCTTCAGGATTCTGGTACATCAATGGATGGAGGTTTAATAGAGATCAGGAAGGGGGTTCCCCAATGCTCAAACAAGAGAAGACCACCCCCTATCAAGCCCTCAGTTGCTGCTCCCGACCTAGGATCAACTCTCCAGGAGACCCTCAAAACACCTAAAGTCACCAAAAAAGTGTTATCCGCCCTCCTGCAGATCCAACCCCGCTGTCTCCTACCTGGACCAAGCAGGAGCGATCCACTCTCCAGGCAATACCAACAGAAACCTCCTCACCCCACTCACCACCTTCACAGGCCACTACAGAGAAACAAACTGAAACAATTCACCAGTCCATCCACCAGGAAATTCGGTAATCCTCCACAAGGTCCCACCACCAGACATCACCGAGGCTGTCCCCTGGAATAAATCAACCCACACGAAAAGTTCCCTCTTATGGTGTCTTCGGAAACTCTCCTCACATCACCTCACCAGGGATTTCTAACCTCCGTTCTCCATTCTCTCAGGACATCAGAGCATCAGACAGAGGTAGGCAGATAACAGATACAGATACAACAAGTGTACTGTGTCCACTCCGATTTCCAAATTTCCAGATTTATTTTAGCTTTTATCAGGGACTGCAAACTGGTACTTAATCACTACACACTATTCCAGCATTGCTTTTTCTAACTCACTGCCTCACTTAAACAACTCTAACTACCATTACTATGCTACACCTCAAAAATGAAGTAACTAAAACAAACCAAACAAACAAATTAAAATAAGTGATGTATAGTGAAATATAGTGCTATTATAATGCTGCTAGTGCTGCTCACAATTTGATGGCTGGCCCAGCATGGCCACCATGTTTCCATAGTCCAGCCAAGGACTTTTGCTTTGCTCTTTGTGTCTGACTTAACAACTGGACAAACATTTTCCTCTTTGTGGTTTATTGCCATGACCCGGTTGGTGCATCCATCAACTTTACGTAGTCCAAATATTTAATATGTTACCTGCAATCGTGAACGGACCCAACTGTGTCTGTTTCACCCTTGCTTTTTATGTTTGCTTGCATGCATGTGCAAGAAACATAGTGCCACCATACGAGTTTTCGTAGGTGTGCCTCCCCCACTTCCAATGCCCTGCTCCCTTTTACAGGTGTGCTGCACTGCACCAATGAATGTCTGAGCTGTCTGTGACAGCTGCTCAGATGCAGTGGCGTACAGTTGAAAGCTAAGAACCGCTGCAATCAGCAGTTGTAACGTGTAGGCAATTTGCATACTGCTGTCAGCAGGTAATTTACAAACTGCCGTTGGCAGTATGCAGAGTGCCTACACTCAGCACTGCATCCTGAATGCAGCTGTCGTAGACAGCTCCCTTCAAGTTCCCCCCCTCCCCAAACACTCAAGTAGCACACTGGGATCCCAGCATGGCACAAGTCCTGCGTCGTCTTCCTAAAAAGAAAAAACACATCTAAAACAAAAAACAGTCCCTCGTTGATTGTCTTGCCCCGCAACCCAAGCCCACCCTCTGTGCATCCACCTCCTCACACCTCCCGCAACCCCATACTTACTTCCCGAGTCTGGCACGACGATATTTGGTGGACCGGGAACACGTCTGTACTCTTCAAAGCAGACCACGAACTGAAGAAATGCCAGTAAGCTGTACAGTGGCATAAATATTTTTTTTCAACTTTGGTGCATATCTCGGCCATTATGGGGAATTTTTTCACCACATTTTCAACATGGGTTTTTTGGGGCTCCACCTCATGAACTCAGTCGCTGTGATTTTGTTATTCAGTCCCGAAAGGCGATTTCGTGATCACTGCGTGGAACCACCTTTCAGGACCCAGTAATGAAATAACAGTGTCACAGTTCATGAGGTACTCCCCCCAAAACCCTATGTTGAAACTTTGTTGAAAAAATTCCCCAAAATGATTGTTTATGAGTGTGCATTGTGCAGTTCCTATGCATGCTCGTAACTTCGCAAATTTTTTATATTTTCACTCCAGATTTTCAACATTTCCATTTACCACACCTCCTTATGAGCAATACAGCTGTAATTTTTCAAATCTTGCCCAAAATGTGTTTTCACGCATGTAACACCCAATGGCGCGGTCGGTGTGCGAAATCAGTGTTAGGGACAGATTAAGAAAATCACAGTGACACTGTTCATGAGCAGAGGTCTTAAAATGGCTATGTTAAAATTTGGTGGCAGAAGTCCATAAAATTACTGTGTTACGAGCTTGCATTGCACAGTTTCCATGCACCCTTGTAAGTTCACGAATTTGTACTATTTTCAGTGCAGATTTTCAACACTGGCATTTTTCCACACCTCCTTACGAACAGTACAGCTATAATTTTTCACATCCTGGCCGAAATGTGTTTTCGCACTTCGGGCGTAGAAATGTGTGGTCACTGTGGGAAATCAGTGTTTGGGACAGATTGAGAAAATCACAGTGACACTGTTCATGAGTGGAGGTCCCAAAATGCCTGCATTGACAATCTGCTGTAAAATATCCCAAAACGAATTACATTAAGGGTGTGCATTGCACAGTTTCTATGCATGCTCACGACTTCACTTTTTTTTATATTTTCACTCTAGATTTTCAACATTGCCATTTTGAACACCTCCCCATGAACAGTACAGCTGTCATTTTTCACATCCTGTTTGAAATGTGATTTTGCACCTGTGGTGCCAAATGGCGTAATCACTGTGCAAAATTATCTTTCAGCTAACAAACTGATATTACCATTGTTCATGAGGTGGGGGTCACAAAAAAACCATGTTGAAAATTTGGAGTGAGAATGCCAACTAACGCCTGAGGCGTTAGGGTTTCTAACCATAACACCCCACCCTATAGAGAATGACAGGCATCAGGGGTATGACTTAGGATTCTTGCCTGTAATGCTCATACCATTCCACACCCTGCAGTCAGTGAGAGGCATCGAGGTGTTCCTTGGATTTTTCGGCCCTAAAGTTCACCCCATTCTCCTATACTGCACCCATCTCACCGTATTTCCTTATGGAATGGGGTGAGCATAAGGTCCAAAGACACCAAGGCACACCGTGACACTTGTTAGAGTCTGCAGGGTAGGGTTTGGTGAAATGGCATGGACGTTATGCCTGACAACCCAAAGGCACACCCCAATGCCTGTCAGTCTCTGCAGGGTGGTGGTGGGGTTCGCTTCAGTTCAATACTTCACTGCTATTCCTATTATGCACTTCTCTAACTCCTACACTACCAATACCAGTGCCAGCAAGCAAACATTCAGCATTGACAAATGCTTGTTTATTTTACATTCTGATCTCAGGCTACCCTGTTAGCAATTCCCAGGTGCTTGACTGGGTTTTGTTTTAGGGTTCTCGTGCTGCAGTTGTGGGGGAGGGGTTATGGTGTTGATTTCTCAATATTATTGTTTGGATTGCCTGATCTCTTATTCTGTTTTGTGATCTTTTACACTAGCTGGGTGGGCTGGGGGTTGTTCCTAGTTAGACAATAACCTCCTTTTGTTTATTAGGGTATTTTCTGTCTGTGTTTTACCTATGTTATAGTAATAAGATATTAAGCTGTTCTGCAACATAACTGTCTGTGTATAATCTATTTTATTCCTTTTATTAAGTGTTTTTTTATATAGATCTGTATAGTAATTTGATTTTTTTTTCAAACACATATGTAACCAGGATGAATGTATGGTGTCCCTTGTAAACAAGCTTTGCTCAATGGGAAATTACCATGTTCATTAATGAAATGAATAAAAATCATTACTACTTATAACTACTACTACTACTACTACTATTACTACTACTACTACTACTACCTTTTATTCCAAAAGAGAGTCAGATGTTTTGGGCCCAACAGTTTAGGAACTTAAGGATTTTTGTTTTCTTTTCTCCTTCCTTCTGTCCACCAGCATAGCTGAGCAGATCACCTTTTTCTTTCCTAACTGGATGGGGCGCACTAACACTGGTGGTAGCACATGCATGATATAACTGCATGTTCTGAATATTTTGAGAGTATATACCCAAGGGGATGATTTCTATTGGCCTTGTCTCAATTTATATATATATCTGTGTGTATTTTTATGTTTGCTTGCGCGCATGTGCAAGAAACATTATGTGACAGCTTGGGAGAGAAGCGGGTTGTGGAGGCATGGCACTGTAGCAGCCAAGGGATGCACAGCATTTGGGAGCTTGGCAGTGGTGGGCCAATGGAGGCACAGTGTTCTAATGACACTGGCTTCCAAAAGTTGCACCAAGTTGCAATGTTTTCACCGCAGCAATCAGGGGCTGCCTCGTCATTGCAGCGTCAGTGATTCCGCTGCAATGAGAGAATGACCCGTCATTGCTGGGCGGAACTTGCCGACTGTAATATTGTTTGTGACCATGGAGGGCGGCTTGCTGCCTGTTTAAAAACAATATTAAAGTTGCCCTGAGCTGAGGGGGTGGCCAGTCCCCCTTGGCACCATGTGTCCCCCTCCCGCCACAGCAGTGTTTATGCTGACGGGGGCCCCAATCCCATCGGCTTCAGTCCCCGCTCCAATGTAAAGTTACCAATGGGGGAGCCTACTCCCCGTTGGCATCATGACCCCCCTTCCAGTTTGATTTGCTGACGGGGCAGCCCACTCCCCATCGGCATAATGCACCTCTCCTGAAAAACAAAGTAAATTTGTGCCGAGGGGGTGCGCAATCCTCCTTGGCTCTTTCGCCCCCCCACTTTTGTGCCGATGGGGGTGCCCAATCCCCCATTAGCTACACTCCCCAGAAACAGTCAGGTGGTAAGCTGGGAGCCCACCACAGCATGCCCAATGCCCCTGTAATGGAAAAAACGTCCAACAATGTTTTTAAAATTTTTTTTAAACCTATAAGAAAAAACTGTCCCTCATAGTCTCCCGACCTCCCCCACAACCTGCACCCACCCACTGTGCACCCTGCCTCCCCACACACACACTCACCCCCATACTTACCTCCAGAGTCTGGCACGATGATCTTCGGTGGACCGGGAACACGTCTGCACTCTTCAAAGCCAACGGCGAACTGAGGAAATGCTGGTAAGCTAAATAATGCAATAAATAGGTTTTTTTCAACTTTAATGCATATCTCAAGCATTTTTTGGAATTTTGACACCAAATTTTCAACATGGGGTTTTTAGGACCCCTCCTCATGAATTCTTGAACTGTCATGGCGTTACTCGGGCCCGAAGGGTGATTTCACAGTCATTGAGTGAAACAACCTTTCAGGACTGAGTAATGAAATGAAAGTGCCAGTGTTCATAAGGTGGGCTCTCAAAAAGCCTATGTTGTAAATTTGGTGACAAAATTCCTAAAAATGACTGTTTTGCTAGTGTGCGTTGAGCAGTTCCTACACACGCTCGTAAGTTCGTTAATTTTTAATATTTGCACTCTGGATTTTCAACATTGCCATTTTACCACATCTCCTTATGAGCAGTACTGCTGTCATTTTTCACATTTTGCCCAAAATGTGTTTCCGCGCATGTAGCGTACAATGGCGCATTCGGTGTGGGAAATCAATAGATGGGACACATTAAGAAAATCACAGTGACACTGTTCATGAGCAGAGGTCTTAAAATGGCTATGTTGAACATTTGGTGAAAAAATTCCTAAAATTTACTGTTTTACAAGTGTGCATTGTGCAGTTCCCACGCACGCTCGTAGGTTCGCACATTTTTAATATTTGCACTCCAGGTTTTCAACATTGTCATTTTACCACACCTTCTTATGAGCAATACAGCTGTCATTTTTCACATGTCGCCCAAAATGTGTTTCTGTGTATGTAGCGCACAATGGCGCAGTAGGTGTGCGCAATCAATGTTTGGGATAGATTAAGAAAATCAAAGTGACACTGTTCATGAGCAGAAGTCTTAAAATGGCTATGTTGAAAATTTGGTGACAAAAGTCCATAAAATGACTGTGTTACAAGTGAGCATTGTGTAGTTTCCATGCACCTTCGTAAGTTCATGAATTTGTCATATTTTCAGTCCAGATTTTCACCAGTGGCATTTTTCCACACCTCCTTATGAACAGTACAGCTGCCATTTTTCACAACATGGCTGAAATGTGTTTTCACACTTTCAGTGCAGAAATGCTAGGTCACTGTGGAAAATCATTGTTAGGGACAGATAAAGAATATCACATTGACACTGTTCATGATCGGAGGTCCCAAAATGCCTGTGTTGACAATCTGCTGTAAAACATACCCAAACTAATTACATTGCGGGTGTGCATTGCACAGTTTCTATGCACGCTCGTGACTTCACCAGTTTTTTCAATATTTTCACTGCAGATTTTCAACATTGCCATTTTTTACACCTCCCCCTGAACACTACAGCTGTCATTTTTCACATCCTATTTAGAATTTGTTTTTGCACCTGTGGTGCTAAATGCCGTAGTCGCTGTGCAAAAGCATCTTTCCGCTAACAAACTGATATTGCCACTGTCTGGAGGTGGGGTCACAAAAACATGTTAAAAATTTGGAGTGAAAATACCAACGAATGCCTGAGGCATTAGGGTTTCCGACTATAACGCCCCACCCTGTAGAGAATGACAGGCATCAGGGGTCAGACTTGGGATTCTTGCCTGTAATGCTCATAACATCCCACACTCTGCAGTCAGTGAGAGGTATCGAGGTGTTCCTTGGACTCTTCGGCCCCAAAGTTCACCCCATTCTCCTATACTGCACCCATCTCACCATATTTCCTGATGGATGGCATTTGCATAAGGGCCAAAGACCCCAAGGCACACCGTGACACTTGTCGGTGTCTGCAGGGTTGGGTGCCGTGAAATGGTGTGGCCATTATGCCTGACGACCCAAAGGCACACTCCAATGCCTGTCAGTCTCTGCAGGGAGGTGGAGGGTTGGTTTCAGTTCAATACTTCACTGCCATTCCTATTATGCAGCTCTGAAACTCCTACACTACCAATGCCAATGCCAGCAAGCAAACATTCGGCATTGACAAATGCTTGTTATGTTCGCCACTCCGCTTGTGCAGAGGCAAACACATTGGTATGAGAGTGGGTTTTGAGAGGTGTGTCACTGTCAGTCTAATGCAAGGCAGTCTGAAAGGGGCTCAGAAGTGTCAGAACAATCATCAGCCAACTGCTCATGACACTGTTATGGTATTGCGAGGCAGAAACTTTGTGTAGTTCACAGAAAAGATCTGCCTGAATCATAGGGTGGCTCTTTCCCTTGATCTGCATAAGGCTGACCCAGCAAGCCAAGCTGATCAGTATCATGATCGACCTGCTGTGCCCCACCAAAAAATTATCCCTCTCACCCTCTGCTAAGTATCCCTCCCACCTTCCATTGCTTCTGTCTTCCTAATTGTCTGACATCGGATGCCAATCCCTGGTGCTGACTAGTAACCCCCTCCACATCAGTTTTCACTGTGTGACACCGGTGAGCCCACATCCAGTGTTGCTAAACATAACCCCAACACTGGGGTGCCCAGTCCCCAGAGTCAGTACCTGAAATAAAGAAAACTATCCCTCACAGTCTTTTTTAATACACTCTGTAAAAAAGAAAATAGTCCATCGATGTCTTTTTGCACCGCCAGCACACGCCACTGTTAACCTCCACCCAACTGACCTTTCCACTCAGCACCCACCACCCCACACCCTCCACACACTTTAGTTACCTACCAGGAGTACAGTGCCTTAATCCTGTCTGCAATGGAAACATGTCTTCACTCTTCAATGGCAGACCAGGAACTGAGGAAATCTGGAATGCGGTTCAATGTATTTCAATAGGTTTTGAACTTGTCCTTATAACTTGGTATTTTTGAATGTTTTTCCCCAAAATTTTCAGGGTAGCTTCTTTGGCACACCGCCTCATGAACAAGGGCAGTGACATTATGCAAATCAATCCTGAAAGGTGATTTAATGATTGTTGTGTGAAATCACATTTCAGGCATGATTTGAACATTTTCTTCACCATGGTTCATGAGGAGGGGTCATAAGAAAGCTATTTAGAAAATGTGGTGTAAAATTATTAAAAAACAACAAAGTTATAAGCAAATATTGAAATTTTTCAACACACTGCTTTGTAACTGCTTTGTAAGGGCACTCTAAATAAGCAAAATCTACTACTACTACTACTACACACTCATTATTTTGGTAGTTTTCAATATTCAACCACAAATTTTCAAGATAGACATTTTTTTCTCACCACCTCATGAATGTGATAGCTGTCATTTTTCAGATCCTGGCCAAAATGTGTTTTCACACCTGCGGCACAAAATGATATTTCAACCACTGTTTTATAAATGAAATAAATCAGTCATGTTCAGAAGGAGTGGTCATAAAAAGACTATGTTGAAAATTTGGGGTCAAAATGTGGAAAAACAACTTAGTTCTGAAGAAACGTTGAATTGTCCCAACTTTTACTCATAACCTTATGTTTGCAGATTTTGACCCCTAATGTTTAACATATCCCTTGTGCTACGCTATCTCCTGAACATGACAGGTGTCGTTTTTCAAATCCCCTCTGAAACCTGTTTTCACAGTTGCACTGTGAACTCACCTTTCAGAAGGGATTTAAAAAATTCCACCTGTCTTGATCATAATGTCAGGTCATAAAAAGACTTGGACATTTGGGGTCAAAATGTGGGAGCCCACTGACAATTAGAAATTGCCTTTCAGCTGGTCTGTCCTGGGTAAATACAGTCTCAAAATGTGTAAAAGCAGGTCACCATTGAAATTAGATATTGCATCTCATCGGGTCTATCCTGGGTAAATATGTAGTAAAAATGTGTACAAGCAAAACCTGGTGCAACAGCAATGCAAGCAGTAAACATTCGGCATTGATAAATGCTTTTTCTTTTTTCATTTTTATCCTATCCACCATACAGTGTCACAAGCTATGGTATCCATTAAGGATGCATGGATATCTGACCCGATGTATTGATTCGGTCAGATATCATGCTTTCTGACCATATCTGGCCTGATCGGATACTAGTGTTTAAAACGAGTCGAGTTGCGGCTGGTTTTGAATGCACAGAGAGAGAGAGAGAGAGTCTTCACAGCTAGATTCATGGCTTTAGGCTTTAAAACTGCATCTGGTTTTATATAACACCCTTCATACTTGGTAAATACCAAAGCACTTTACAAGCCCTTAATAGTTGCACCAACCTTCATGCATGTACAGGGACGATAAGACCAAAAATCCTTATTCTGATGGCAGCTTCATAGAAACATAGAAACATAGAATGTGACGGCAGATAAGGACCGCTTGGCCCACCTAGTCTGCCCATTTTCCTACCTAACAGATAAGCTGCAGATCCTAATTAACCAACAGCTTACTTTCTCCTACCCCCTACTAGGACTGCCTTATGTCTGTCCCATGCATTCTTGAATTCCCCCACTGTTCTTGACCCTACAACCTCCTCAGGGAGGCTGTTCCATGCATCTGCAACCCTCTCTGTGAAAAAATACTTCCTCACATTTCCTCTGAGCCATCCCCCCTCTATCTTCAGATTGTGCCCCCTTGTTCTTGCACATTTTTTTTTCTGAAAGATACCACCCTCTTGGACTTTGTTGATTCCCTTGAGGTACTTGAACGTTACTATCATGTCCCCTCTCTCCCTCCTTTTCTCAAGGGTATACATATTAAGCTCCTTTAGTCTTTCTTCTTATGTCTTCTGGTGCAGACTCTGCACCATTTTGGTTGCCCTCCTCTGGACAGCCTCCACTCTGTCTATGTCTTTGCTGGAGATGGGGTCTCCAGAACTGCACACAGTACTCCAGATGGGGTCTCACCAATTGTCTGTACAGAGGGATAACAACTTCCTGTTTTCTACTATTGATGCCTCTCCCTATATATCCCAGTATCCCCCCAGCCTTCCTTACTGCCTTCTCACATTGCTTGCCCACCTTAAGGTCATCTGATATAATTACCCCCAGGTCCCTTTCCATTTTTATTGTTGTCAGTATCTCAACCCCATTATGTACTCTTGCCCTGGATTTTTGTTTCCCAGGTGCATTACCTTGCACTTCTTTGCATTGAATCTGAGCTGCCATACATTTGACCATTCCTCCAACCTTGCCAAGTCCCTTCTCATCCTTTCCACTCCATCTGGTGTATCAACCCTGTTGCAGATCTTGTGTCATCTGCAAAGACATACTTTTCCTTCCAGTCCTTTGCAATGTCACTTATAAAGGCATTAAAAGGACCGGTCCCAGTACTGAACCCTGTGTACCCTGCTAGTAACCCTCCTTTCTTCACTGTGGACCCATTTACTACTACCCTTGCGTCCCTGTTGTCTAGCCAATTTTTATCCAGGCTACCGCCTTGGACCCACTCCAAGGCTAGCTAACTTGTGTATTAATCTTTGTGTGGGACTGTATCAAATGCCTTGCTAAAATCTAGGTAAGCCATGTCCACAGCCCCTTCATGGTCTACTACTTTGGTCACCTAGTTAAAGAAATCTATTAGATTCGTCTGACACCACCTTCCCATCGTGAATCCATGCTGCCTTAGGTCCTGTGCCCCACTGGCCTCTAGGTACTCAACAATTCTTTCCCTTCAGAAGTGATTCCATCATTTTACCTACCACTGAGGTCAAACTACCTGGTCTGTAGTTTCCTACCTCTGTCCTGCTCCCACTTTTGTGAAGAGGAATCACATCTGCCCTCCTCCAGTCCTCAGGTACCACCCCATCCTCCCACAATTTGTTAAAAAGAGTAGTCAGCGGTGTCATTAGTTCTACCCTTGGTTCTTTTAGAATTCTTGAGTGAATCCCATCAGGCTCCATTGCTTTGTCGATCTTCAATTTTATTAGTTCTTTCAGAACCCTTTCTTCTGTAAATGGACTGGTATCGACCCCCATCTTCAGAGTGTTTCTCTTGTTTGGTTTAGGTACCTCCCCCTCCTCTTCCTTTGTGAATACTGAGCAGAAATATTCATTCAGTATCCCTGCTTTTTCATTGTCACCCTCTACCCACATTCCCTCCCCTTTATTAAGCCTCAGTATCCCTCCTTTGGTCTTTCTTCACTCCCTAATGTACCTATAGAAGGTCTTATCCCCCTTCTTAACAGAGTTGACTATCCCTTCCTCGGTTTGGACCTTTGCTATTCTGACTGTCTTCTCAGCCTCTTTCTGGTTTAACTGATAAAGTTCTCTGTCCTCCTCCTTCTGTGCTTTCTTATATTTCCTGAATACTATCCTTTTCTTCTTAACTTTCCCAGCCACCTCTTTTGAGAACCATAACTTTTTTTTCCTTTTTTGTGTTTTGTTGATTTGCTTTACACAAAGGCTTGTTGCCTCTGTGATGGCTGTTTTGATTACTACCCATTGTTCCTCCACCGCTCCTTCTTGCCTGTTTGTTAGTGCTTTTCTGAGGAACTCTCTCATTTTCTCAAAGTCAGCCCTCCTAAAGTCCAATACTCTTGCTTTTATATGGCTTGATTATATGGCTGTGTTTATCGTGAACCACACTGTTTGGTGGTCGCTTGTTCCCAGATGGCTACCCACTTCTAAATCTGAGATTCTTTCTCTGTCCCCATTTGAGAATACCAGGTCTAAGATTGCTCCCTCCTGAGTGGGTTCCAATACTAACTGTCTGAGGCATGCCCCCTGTAGGGCATCAAGAATGACCCTGCTCTTGGATGTGCCTGCAGCAAAGGTGCTCCAGTTAACATCTGGCATATTCAGGTCCCCCATCAACAATATCTCCCCTTTTTCTGCCATTCTAAGGAAGCCTTCTATCATTTCCTTGTCCATTCCCTCCCCCTGAGATGGGGGTCTGTATATAACCCCCATGCGGATTGTGATGCCATTTCCTGTCTCCAGGGTGACCCAGAGTGTCTCATCTGCTCCCTGTTTACTCTTTAGTTCTGTTGCTTTGATCCCTTCCTTTACATAAAGAGCTACTCCTACTGCTCTTTTACCCTCCCTGTCCCTCCTGTAGATTGTGTATCCTGGTATGTTGACATCCCAGTCATGGTTCTCTGTGTACCATGTTTCTGTGACTGCCACAATATCCAGGCAACCCTCTTCCATCAAGGCCACTAGTTCAGTGAGCTTGTTACACAGACTATGGGCATTGGTACTCATCATCCTCCACTTTTTGATGGCCTTACCCCTTTTAGCCCCATTCCTGTCCTTACTGCCTTTGCCTTTTTTTAACATTTACTTCTGTCCTGATCCCTAATGACTTCTCTACCTTGGTGTTTACCTCACTAATTACTGTCGTTTGTGGGGGGAGGCTGGGATTTTCCTGGTCCTTTTCAGTGCCTCCCCCCTTGGCTAGTTTAAATGCTTGCTAATGAAGCATTTAAACCTCTCACCTAGGATCCTGGTTCCCTCCCTGGACAGATGCAGACCATCGCACCAGTATAGGTCTGCATCCCTCCAGGTGGCTCCCCAGTCCCCAATGAAGCCAAAACCCTGAGCTCCACACCAGTTTTTCAACTATTCATTGAATTCCCTGGTGAGGAGTACCCTAGCATCACCTTTGCCATAGACAGGCAGCACCTCCGAGAAGGTTACTGTATGCGCTACTTGTCTAAGGCCCCTCCCTAACTCTACAAACTCCTCTTGCACTGCTCTGATCCCATTCCTAGCCAGGTCATTTGTCCCTAGGTGGACAATGACATCCAGCTCCCTCCCTAGTGCAGCTGCTCCCACGATCCTGAGGATTTGCTTCCTGTCCCTCCAAGCCGTGGTGCCAGGCAGGCACCTACCACCCTCTCCCTTCCTCCCATTTCTACCCCCTAATGATTGAGTCTCCCACCAGGAGTTGTTTCTCCCCTGTGGGGTCTCATGCCACCCTCCTGTGGGTCTCCTTTGTGAAGGTTCCCAGCATCCTCCTTGGTCTCCACTGCAGGTGCCTCTGTAGAGGAACCACTATCCACCAGAAGAGTGAATGAATTGTGGAGCAGTACAGCTGGAGGGATGCAACTCTGTTCCACCACCCTCTCCATCCCTGAGCCCACCCTGGTCCAGCCTCTCCTCTTTCTTGGCAACCTCTGAGGTAGTGGCATTGGCCCTGGTGGTCCCTGGGTGGGGGAGGAGGTTTCACGAATCCTAGCCAGGTCAGCCTGGAGACGGGCAACCTCTTCCCTCAGATCAGAGAGGTGCCTGCAAATAGGGCAGCATCGCAGCCTCCAGAATGTCTCCTGGAACACTGCCGCCCCACAGCCATTGCACTGCACCACTCCTATTATGTCTTATTTTGTGTCCCCTCTCCTGTTTCTCTGTATGCTTACTCTCTCTCCCCTCTCCTTACAACTCTCACCCTTCCTGTTCTGGGACAGTAACTTCCTATATTCTTCATATGTAAATAGGCTATCCTGCCTCTTCACACAGAAAGGGTTCCCATACAGATATGCGCTACTGAGCTGGGATGAAGCAGATCAAATAATGTTTGGACTAAAATGAATAAACTACATTGTTTAGTGTGGCTTCTCATTATTTGAAACTGAAGTCCTTTTATCATTCATTAAAATTCTCAGTACATGTTTCAGGCTCTTAATCAGCGGGACAGCATTAGCAACGTATTATAGATTTAATATTGCTGCCACCTCAACCTTGATGTATGTTTCTGATTTCCAGTATTTAGAATGGAGAAGTTTCTGTTACTCTGCAACAGACTAGACATGCAGGAGGGAGCAAAAGGTATGGAAGCAGACCTGAAAAAACTTGAGGAATGGTCCAGAAATTGGCAGCTGAAGTTTAATGCCAAGAAGTGCAAGATTATGCACATAGGAAAAAGAAACCCAGGGATAAAGTACACACTGGGGAGGAGGAGGGGCATCAGTTAGAGGAGGCAGAGACAGAAAGAGACCTCTTAGTAGTCATTGCGGATGACTTAAAGGTTGGAAATCAGTATGAAAAGTCAGCACAGAGTGTGAGTGGCATGCTTGGCTGCATTGGTAGGAGAATCATAAGTAGAAACAGCAAGGTTATCATTCCTCTCTACTGGTCCTTGGTGAGGCCACATTTAAAGTGCTGCAGTCATTTTTTCAGGCCCCACCTCAAAAAAGACAGACTGCCTGGAGATGGTATAGAGAATTGCTACAAGGATGGCATGTGGACTGCATCGTAAGCCATATGAGGCAAGACTCAGGGAACTAAATCTGTACACCCTTGAATAGAGAAGAAACAGAGGAGGACATGATTAAAATTTTAAGTATATTAAGGGAATCAACACAACACAAGCAGGAAACCTCTTCCAGCAAAACAGGGACGCACATACAAGGGGACACAACTTGCATCTGGTGGGAGGCAGGTTCAAAAGCAACCTCAGGAAGTACTTCTTTACAGAAAGGGTCATAGACCCATGGAACAGCCTACCTCAGGAGGTGATGGAATCCAAGACAGTACGCAAGTTCAGACTTGCATGGGACAGACATTGTGGGCACATCAGGGTGCAGTCTAAATAAAGAGGTGGGCAGAAACACAGGCAGACTAGATGGATTATGCAGTCCCAATCTGCAAACATGATTCCTATGTTCCTATTCCTAATGCTGTCTCATTGATTAATAGCCAGAAACATGTCCGGAGAATTTTACGAAGATATGAAATTGCCAACAGATGAAGGCCTTATGGTCTATCAAGTCTGCTCAGTTGTGCAGCTAGCGGCCCTTATACTGCAGCTGTCCTTCCCTCCCCATCCCCTCCAGTGACCCTCCCCCTTACCTTGTCCCATCCCCTTTTGAAGCAGCTTACTGTTCTACAGGATACCACTTCCTTTGGCAATGCATTCCACCCAGACACAACCCTCTCTGTAAAAAAGTTTCTCCTCATTTCTCTCCTGAACAGTCTCCCTTCCAATCTCAGATAGTGCCCGGGAGTGTCCCTCCCCCCTTCTTAATTTGAAAATCCCTTCTGTGCCCGTCTTATTTATTCCCTTCATGTACTTGAAGGTTTCAATCATGTTCCCCTATCCCTTCTTTCCTCCAGGGAGTGCATGTTCAACTCCCTCAGCCTGCTCTCCTACAGTAAGTCCCCTAGACCCTGGATCATTTTTGTTGCTCTGCGCTGTACCACCTCCAGTGACCTATTGTCCTTCTTCAGGTATGGTCACCAGAACTGCATGCAGTACTCTAGGTGTGGTCTAACCAGTGACCTATATAGTGACAGGATAACTTCCCCCCCTCCTGGAGGATATGCCTCTGGCAATGCAACCCAGCAACCTGTTGCCTTTGCAGCTGTGTTTCTACACTGTGCTGAGTTATTCATTGCTCCTGTTATGATCACCCCCAGATCCTTCTCCTCCTCCCCCATCTTGGCTACTTGAATTCTCCCTAACTGGTAGCTCCTCCTTGTTTTTTCTTTTGCACTGAAGTGTAGCACCTTACATTTCTTGGCACTGAACCCCAGCTGCCAAGTGTCCTACCAGGCCTCCAATTTTTCCAGATTATCTTGCAACCACTGCCACCCTCCTAAGTCATTCACTACTGCTCCCATCTAGGTGTCATCTGCAAACAGACTGATCTTGCTCTTGATGCCTATTGAGATGTCTGCTATGAAGATCCCAAACAATACTGGTCCCAGTACAGAGCCCTGAAGCACCCTGCTTGTCACTGCCCTGGGAGAAGAGAGCTTCCCTCCCACCACCACCCTCTTCTGTCTCCCTTGCAACCAGTTAAAAACCCATCCCACCATCTTTGCCACTGCCCCTGTGCCTTCCAGCTTAACCCTAGCCTCCCGTGTGGCACCGAATCAAAGGCCTTACTGAAGTCCAGGAACAGGATATCCACTGCATGGACTCTGTCTAATTGCCTGGTTACCCAGTTATAGTACTCCACCAGGTTGGTCTGACAGGATCTGCCTGAGACAAACCCATGCTGTCTGCGATCCTGCAGCCCATTAGCCTCTAGGAGGGAAACCAATCTCTATTTCAGGATTGCCTCCATCAGCTTTCCCACAATGGATGTGAGGCTTACTGGTCTGTATTTTTCTGGCTTATCCTTGGGGTCGCTCTTGTGGAGGGGTACCACGTGTGCCATCCTCCAGTCCTGGGGTACACTCCGAGTCCAGGGAGGCATTGAACAGGTCTGCCAAGGGATCTGCCAGGACTTCTGCCAGCTCCTTTAGCACCCCAGGGTGTATACGATCTGGCCCAGGAGCCTTGTCCACCCTCAGTGCCCTAAAGCCCTCCAGTACCCTGCCCACTGGGATTTCCCCATCTGTCACCTTCTCTCCCCCTGTGCCCACCTCCCACCCCTTTGGGAATAACTCCCCCTTTCTCTTTAGTAAATACTGAGCCGAAGTACTCATTTAATGCTACTGTCTGCTTTGCCCCTGTACCATCTGGTCCTTACAACTCCTTTATTTTCTGATGTACCTAAAGAAGTCCTTCTCCCCCTCTTTGATGCTCTGTGCTAGCCTGAGTTCCCTGGATGCCTTGGCTACCCTGACTGCCACTGTCACCTCCCTCAACTCCTTCAGGTATTCCTCCTTGTCCTCCCTTCTCCCTGTTGTTTTATGTTTCCTAAAGGTGGCTCTTTTCTTTCTTGCTTTTTGCATGACCCCCCCCCAGCTCACCCAGCTAGGCTTCTTGGCCCTAGTTTTCTTTCTCTGGAGCCTTGAACATGTTGCTGTTGCCTCCACAACTCCCAATTTAATGAACTCCCACTTCTTGTTAGTGTCCATATTTGGATAGAGCTTGGCCAGATACCTCTGTACTCTTTCTCTCACCCTTCTGAAGTTAGCCCTCCTGAAGTCTAACACCCTTTGCCCAGTTCTACTCCCCTTTTCCCCGTGTTTATCGTGAACTGCACTGAGTGGCGATCACTTCCCACCAGCGGTTCTTCCACCCCCAGCTCCCTCACAAAATCACCATTCTCCAGCACGAGGTCTAGGGTGTTCCCTAACTTGGTTGGCTCATTGACTATCTGCTATAGGAAGCTGTCCTGGAAGGCATCCAGAAGTACCTGCTCCCTCCTATTCGTGGTGGCTGGGGTACCCCCAATCCATTCCCGGCAGGTTGAATTCCCCCACGGTCACCATGCTGCCCCTTCCATAGATCCTTCTGATCTGTTCCACAAGTTCTCTGTCTAACTCCTTAGTCTGAGAAGGTGGCCTGTTCACCACTCCCATCCTGAGGGTCCTATTTTTGGAGTTCTGAAGCTGTACCCATAATGACTTCATGCTGCCCTCCTCCTCTTCCTCCCCCCTGAAACACTTCAGTCCTTCCCTCACATACAGCATCCTCCTCCTCCTTTCCCTTTCCCTTTTACCCTGTCCCTCCACAATAGCCTATATCCTGGTACTGCCAGGTCCCTGTCATGGTAATGGGTGACCCACGTCTTGGTGACAGCTGCCATGTCCACCTCCCCATCAGCCATGAGAGCCTGTAACTCTGCTGTTTTGTTCCCTAGACTCCTAGCATTCAAAGTTACCACCCTCCACCCCGCTTCCTTCTTCTCTCTACCTACTTGCTCTCCCTTTCTAGCATCCCCTCCTGACCTCTCCCTAAGTCCCTTGGTGCTGGTATGGGGGGGTGGTAAGCTCATTTGGCTTCCCTTCCTGTGGATTCTGCCTGACTTGTGTCCTGCTGCCACCCCCCCTTCTAGTTTAATTTCTCATTGTTTGCTAAGTATTGCCCCAGTTTCTGTTTCAGTACTCTCCTTCTCTCCTTACTTAAGTGTAGCTTGTCCTTAGTGTAGAGATCCTTGCCCTTCCAGGTCCTTCCCCACCCCCCAACCAGCTCATAACCTTTGGACTGACACCATACTCTTAGCCACATATTAAATTCCTCTAGCCTCAGCTTCCTTGCTGTGCTAGCCTTGGATACTGGAAGCACTTCAGAGAAAGTTACTGATCTTCCTGCCTCCTCACAAATCATCCCGAGCTCCTCAGACCTCCTCTGGACTACATCTGCTGTATTTTCCACCACGTCATTTGTTCCCAAATGTACAACTACGTGAGGTTTCTCCCTAGCCCTCTTAGCATACTTCAGAGCAGATTGACCCACCTTTTCTGCTGTCATGCCTGGCATGACCTCCACCCATATGCGACTTTGCCTCTCCCCCTTGCTTGTCCATCTAATTCCTTTCAGGACTGAGTCTCCCAGCACTAGGATCCCACCCTTGCTTTCATGTTCTGCTCACCTTATCCTTCCTTTATCCCATCCCCTACCTCTCCATTCCTCCTCCTCCTCCTACAACACAGTTGTTCCCCCTACCACTCCTGTTGTAATGCCCCCTGCCTCTGCCCTGCTCTCCTTCTTCCCTTTTTAGCGTCCCCCAAGGACACGGACTTCCTTTGGTAAACATGCTAGTGCATATGCCCTTCCCTCCATTTGGAACCAATTACAAACCGTACTGAAACTAACTAGCACAGTTTCAATAAACTTCTACAAATCGCTAAGTTCAGCCAAAATAAAAGACACCTGTAACTGTCAATAAGTCTCTTCCTTCCCCATGTGTGCCATATTTATCCACTGGTAAGGTATAATTGATTTGTCATATTAACTGCTTTTCCTTCCCCTTCTACTCCTGGCTTTATCTTTGCTTAGGCTCCACTGCTACTATATCAAATCACTCCTCCCCCATATCAGTTGTAGACTGTTGTTTGTTCTAGCTGCCAAAATACTGTATATGTATTGCACACACCAGTCATCGTGTTTCATTTATCAGTATGCAACCTGTAAGTCACTTCCCTGTCTCATATCAATGTTTACCACCTGCGGTCACCCTATGTGGTACCCTTGTATGTATATCCAGCCTGTATCATGTAACGTGCATTTCATGTATATACTGTTATTACCTATCTGTGTTTGTACTTTAAGTGTTTATGTCACAGGACCTCCTTGTGAATGAGCTTGCTCAATGGAGTTTTCCTGCAGTAAACTTGAACTTGAACTTTTTCCTCTGATTTGACCTCCTCTCTCCACTGGGGTCCACCTGACTTCTCCCCCTGATGCATCCCCTCCCCCTTCCCCGCCACCCTACTTACTTGACCAGTTCCTTTAACCCCTTGACCCCCCATTCCATTCTCACCTTGCTTGTCATCAGCTTCTCTGCCCTGCACTTCCCTATCACATCCCCCAATCCTGACAGTACTTCAAACCAGTTTTTCATTGTCCCTTCACTATCACCTATTTCCTTCATCCTTCTGCTTGCCCCCGACCGCTGCTGATTCTGCAACTGCTAGATTCCTCCTTCCCTTCTGTCCTTCTTTTCTCCTCTTTCCTGCCCTCATTTGTCCCCTGAACCAGGACCCCCTGTATCTTCCCCCATCTACTCCCATATTCCCGCTCCTCCCACCTCCCTCTTTGATCTGTCCTCCCACCACAGTTACCTCCTTCCCTCCCCAGCTGCTGAGTTGTCCGCCATTGCAGACCTCCGTCCCCCCTAAGGTCCATTTGTAAACAGCTGATCTCATTCTTATGCTGTCTTGTTTGCCAGCACACCAAACACCCTCTCACTCTCCACCCAATATTCAAAAAAATTGCCACTCTGCAGTTGTTACAGCCTACCACTCTTCCATACCACTGTATTCCCAACAGCGTCCCCTCTTGTTTTCGGTAGGATGCCCATACCACCTGCATGACCCCTCCCATCCACCTTTTCCAGTTGCGCCCATGAATCCCTAAGTTCCCAATGCCTTACCCTCATGTAAAGGTTTAATTAGTTTTAAAATATATGTACTAAATGAAACTTGTTACTGTTAAATGAAATACCATAAGGGTACTAATAATATTATGCTGTCTTGTTCTCAGCATACTTCCATCCAACCTGAAGCATAACCCAAACTAGTCAGATAGTAGACATTGGATGTCCAAATCTGGTATCCGAGCAAATTTTGATATCTGTGCATCCTTAGTATCCATGAATGGTCTGGTCTCTCCATTGTTTTCCATATCCTAGGGCAGATTCAAAGGGTATCCCTCATCTCATCATCTTTAATCTGAGTATCAGTCCTCTTTTCTGCAAATTGGTCTTTTGCCATACCATGAAATTAGGTGAATTTCAATGTGCCCTGTAAAGTATAAGTGCTCCATGATTTGTGGATGAACTGTTATTATCGCTGACAGATTTGTTAATTTACATTCTCCTACTACTGTACATAATATTGCCTTTATGTAAATTTTGGTAACTGGATGAAACCTGCTGATACAGAGCCCATTTTCAGGGGTGCCCCAGACATTATGATTTGTCTCTGGGTATAGCATCAATCACAAAAAGTTTGAGCTGATGCATTTGTCACCCTTGTGTACTAGAGCCCAATTTAATCACCTGGGAGTGGCTTGGATTCCACCCCAGCTGTCTTATATTGGTACCCAGTGGTTGTCAGACCAAGGTAGATGGATATTTTCATGCCAAATTTTCAATACTGGCATTTTTTCACACCTCCTTATGAACAGTGCAGCTGTCATTTTTCACATCCTGCCCAAAATGTGTTTTCTCACCTGTGGCGTACAATGGCATGGTCACTGTGGGAGATCATCTTTTGGGACAGATTAAGAAAATGACAGTCCCACTGTTCATGAGGGGAGGTCCCAAAATGTCTATGTTGAAAATGTGGTTTAAAAAAATAATTGGGTTACGGACGTGTGTTGCGCAGTTTCTATGCATGATCATGACTTCACCACTTTTTCATATTTTCACTCCAGAGTTTCAATGTTGCCATTTTTTTACACCTACTCGTGAACAATACAGTTGTCATTTTTCACATCCTGCCCAAAATGTGATTACGTACTTGTGATGCCAAATGGCACAGTCGCTGTGCAAAATCACCTTTCGGCAAACAAACCTCTTCATGAGATGGGGTCACAAAAAGCCCATGTTGATAATTTTGAGTGAAAATACCAACACATGCCTACATTACTTCCTTGATGTGATTGTGACAGGAAAGTTTATGATCAATCCAGACCCCCAGGTATTTGAATTTGATTACAAAGTCTAAGGATTCACCTAAGAGTTTGGTGATCTGCTTTACAGATCCTAGGGCAGTTGGATTTGTAGCATTGATGAAGGGTGAGAAAAGCATTGCCTTTGTTTTTTTTTGCATTCAAGAGAAGCTTCTGATTTAGTAGGTTTAATTGCAGCTGATTAAATTCCAATTGTAGGTCTATGCAGGCTGCTTCAGGGGTAGTTCTATGTAAGTAAAGGACCGTATTATCAGCAAAAAGATGAATATTGGCAGATTTAATTCCCGAGTTAATACTACTAATGTAAAGTGTGAAAAGCAGTGGTCCCAGTATAGACCCCTGTGGCACATCCCTAAGCAAAGGTTTCAGCTGTGAAAATTCCCTTTCAGCTTTTACCTACTGGAAACGATTTGTGAGGTAGCTTGAGAACCAACACAGGGAAATGGAGTCTAGGCCAATCTTGCAGAGGGTAACTAGGGGCAAGTCATGGTCGACTGTGTTGAACACCCAGGAATACCACAAACACAACTTTCTTGGCATCTAGAGCACTCTGTCAATCATTAGTTACCTTCACAAGGACAGAGATCATATTATGGCATGGCCTAAATCCTGATTGTAATGGATTTAGGAGATTTGAGGATTCCAGATAGTTCCTAAGTTGTGAGCTCACTATTTTCTCTAACATTTTTGAAAGGATAGGGAGTAAGAAAATTGGTCTATAGTTATTTAGAGCACTCAGATCACTACATTTGAAAAGGAGGATCACATGACAGTTTTCTGTAAGGGTGGGATAACACCCTGACTGTGAGATAGGTTGAAGAGATGTGTAATTGGCACAGCCAGGGTGTGATGACTAAGTTTTAAAAAATATGGGTCTATAAGGTCTGCTCCGGCACTCTTCCTAACATCCAATTGTAGGAGCAATTCTTCAAATTCTTTCTACGATATCAGCTGAAAGGAAAATGCAGTGGCATGCACAATAACATTGGTAACCAGGGTTCCTGGATCCTGAGTACCCAGTTGTGAGCTGAGGTTATTTTCAGATGATGGATCAAATGCAAGCCCTGCTATAGCGAAGTGATTATGGAGAACTGTTAGTTTATCAGTGATTGTGGTATTCACTGAAGTGATTTTAGTATGAAGGGAGTTTGAAGACGCATGGCTTTTGATATCCTTGAGTGTTTTGCAAAATTTGGCAAAGCACTTTGGAGAATGAGTCAAGTTCTGCAAGGAAATCGTTTGCCTTTGCTTTTCTGACCATCTTATAATGCTTCCTAACCTTCTTAAACACTGTCCAGTCTGCTGGAAGTTTTGTTCTCTGGGCTTTTTTCCATAGCGAGTCTCTGTTAAGCACAACAGCCTTCAACTTTGTGGTAAACCATGGGCATGATTTTTTCTTTGTATGGATTTTAACCAGTGAGGCATGCCAGTTGAGAGCCCCAATGGCAATATCCTGGAAAATATCATAGGCTGAGTTCCCTGTTTTGGCTAGATAGAAATGCTGACAATTTAATGAGTTCTGCAAGTCAGAGATAAATGTGCAAGGGTCAAGATAACACTGACTTCTCTTGAAAGTGTATTTATAAGTAGAGGCTGGTTTAGTCACAGAAGTCATACAGGCAATGTAACAATGATCACTGAGGTCTGTGAAGAACACACTAGCATGAGTGAATAGATGTGGTTTACTTACTTACTAAAATAAGATCTAGTAGATAACAGTTATTAAGGTTATTCTTACCTGGATGCATAGCTTCAGATATAAGTTGGGATAATCTGAAGAAGTTGCAAACATTTTTAAGCAGTTAGGAGACACTGGAAAACCAATCTAGGTTAAGGTCTCCCATAATAATAGCTTCCAAGGACAATGATTCAGGAGAGATACTTAAGTGGTTTAATATTTGTAACCCCGCCAAAGGGGGCCTATAACATCCTATGACACAAAATGAGACTGAGGGAGGGAGAGCTCGACCTTAAGAGTCAGGCTGTCAAATTCTTTAGGAATAGAGGTGGAGTCTATGACAGAGGTAGAGAATTTATCTTGAACATATATAGCTACCCCTTCTCCTGTAGCCTACCTATTGGATCTGAATATGGTATAGGATGGGATGTTTACCTCATAGTTGGAGTTATCAGGTCTGAGCCAGGACTCTGAAACCTCTAGAACATCTTGCATAGTGTAAAAGACACAGGTCTGAATGGAGGAAAACTTCTTTAGGAGGCTACAAACATTTATATGTATAAAACGCACAACTTTGTTGCAGGCTAAATTGGCCAGGGAACAGATAGGCACCAGTGGACCAGGGTTTAACTCGACATTGCCAGAACATAATAATATACACAACAAAAGTTTTTTATTGCTCCTAAAAGCAGTCTGTGGGATCTAGCCTGCTCCCCCTTACAACGATATTCATGTAAGATGGGAGAATGGAAAGGACAAATACCAAGAGGGCCTAGCATTGCATAAATGAGCTCCCTGGCTGCATAAAGCAGGGAATATTGAATAACCTGGGCTGAAGTCATGGGAGTCATATGGTCTGTGATTCTCACAAATAAGGTTCCAACACATCATGGCAGCTGCATGGAGGGTCCCAAGTGGGGAAACTTAGATAGCCCCATACAGGATATGGTAGTACTTGATACACCCAAATACTTTAGGGTAGCACAGAGGTTAATTTTGCTACTGTCAGTCTGAAGTGGAACAGGGTGAAGTTCAAGGGAGCATAGCAGGATAATCGATCAACAGGTTGAAAAATAAATGGCTCTCATTTTGGAAGCGAGTCTCTGAAATGGACTTATGAAATTCACTGTACTGTGTTACTGGAAGCAGAATAAAGATACAAGTGACTATTGCAATTAATCAAGGCAGCATTACACAGCAGAATACAGTTTAAGACACTGTTAAAATATAGTAGTCAGGGCAACTACATAGTACGCAACTAACAGTGTTGAGGTTTTTACTGAGGATAAATGTATCACTTGGTGTGCATAACTCCCTACCATATCCATAGCCAGCAGGGGAATGAACTTCATAGTTGAAATTAAGACTAACAAAAGCACACAAGGAAGGATGTCTTGCTCAAGTAGTAGACTGTAGGTAATAGACTTAGCAAGCTGGGCTGTAGGCTAACAGGGAACACAAGAAAGATTGACTGCCAAAGTAGTTGGCTGATGGTAATAGTTTTAGATGCAGCCTGACACAGCACCAGCAGAGTAGGAGATCCAGCGGTACAACAGTAACAGTACTTTTAAGATTTTTTTTGGTTTCATGGCTGGTGAGCCACATGGAGTGTTGAGCAGTCCCAGGATAGCCATGAGCCATGGCCATGAAACATTTACATTGTGGGGTGCCCATATGTCTGCATGCATCACATGACCCTGTTTTGGATCCTAGACAGGTGGTTGGATCTGGTTTTGGAATATAAAGCCACTCTGGCCACTTAGAAAACAGCCAGAGCTGAACACTGCAATTCAAAAATAATCATGATATTTCATGCTGTGAGAAGTCTTTGAACCCTCAGGACTGCGGGGAAGAGGTGAGTGGCTACAATCTGTGATGAGAAATGATTTGGACAAATCAGCAGCTCTGCTTTGAAAGGCATACATGCATGTAACCTGACTCTGAAAGGTTTATGCATGAATTCCCCATAAACAATTTACTAATCAGGCATCTTCCTAAGAACCCTGTAATGAGCTGAGGAATCAAGGATCTGGGCTCTCTTTTGTTGGTGCTCTGAGAGAGAGATGAATGTTACAGTAAGAGAATGAGCAAGAGGTGAAATTGAGATATGTTGCCAATGTCTGATTTGATTTCATTAAGGTGCTCCAGCTGGAATACAGTAGGAAAAGGTGGTGAACAGTTGATGAAGGGCAGGCTTACCTATAGGAATTTTTCCCCACTGTGGATTTTTCCAGTGAACACGATCAAAAATGAGGAAGGCTGGGGGTGTGTGGCTTGGTCTGATTCAACATGGTCACTTGACCAGAGCCCTCTCTACCCCTACTCTCCTAATCTGCAGCAATCCATCCTCTAAAGTACGTATCTTGAAGCCAAACTCATTCCATCAGGTAGTCTGTCATGCCAACTGTACTCCGAGATGTTTATTTCACAAATCAGTCTCCTACAGCTGCAGAAATATCTGAGAAACATTTACTTCAGCAGCCCTGCATCAGTGGTCTAAGATGGCAGCAGGTGGGAAGCAAAGAATGGACATGGGCATGATCAAGGTAATGTTATCTGTAGTTTACAGGAGCTAACTGAGGTGAAGGCAGTCTCTCTCTGCAATGCGCACACTGTCACTGACCTGAATGCCAGGATGCAAAACACAGTGGGCAGAGTAACTTCTCAGAATGTGTCAATCCAAGATCTTTAGGCTGCGTTGGGGAACAGGGCTGAATCATCCACTGCTTACAGGACAAAGTGGACAACCTTGAAAACTGCAGCTGCAGATACAACTTGCATTTTGTTGGTTTTCTCAAAGGGGCAGAACTTAAAGATGTCACCACCTTCCTGCAGGATGCCCTTTTTATGGTGCTCCAACTGAAAGGTGACCATCAATTCAACACAGAGTGGACCCACTGCTCCCTGGCACTGCCACCCAAGAAAGGGGAATGACTGAGGCCAATCTTGGCTCACTTCCTAAACTTTACCACCAAGGAAGCCATCCTCTATAAATCAAGGGAGCTAGGCAGGGGGTGTGTGGATTGGGGTAATTTTTATGTGGATGTTGGGAGGCTTGTGGGTACAGTAGGTGTGGTTATTGTGGTGATATTGAGGTAAGCTTTTATTCAGGCACATGGCATAATGGTGTTACAGTGGCTAGGACTCAGTTCACATATATAGTGAATATTTACTTCCTTCAGCTAGTTGTCTGTGGTTGGATTACATACCGTCACATTTTTAAATTCTGTACATATTAAGATGCATATCTCATTTACTTGGGGGTTCATGAAAGGTTTAATTCCTTTGTGTAACTATTGCAATGATTGATGTAAATGATGGTGTATTAGGACTTTTGTACTTATATCTCCTTCTAACTAGTTATCTTTCACTGGGAAGGGGGGTGGTGGGAAGATTTAATTCCTATGAGTTTTTATTCATATTCCTTAGACTGTTTCTGTACATGTTTTTATTATACACTGACACTGTATTGAAATCTGTACATATCAGGTTTATGGTCTCAATTTCTTGGTGGCCCTTGACAAGTAGTTTTTTTTATTTGGCACTTATACTTACAATTGATAGTATCATGTATAAAATCCTGTTACAACACTGGAGGCATTATGGAATATATTAACTGATTGCGAGTATAGTTAGGAAAATGTCTCATGCTAAGTTCTACCTTACATTGTGTGAAACATTTGCTTACTTTGAATATACTTTACTATAAACCCTCCATGTGCCATATATATATAATTTCTGTTTATTTCATTGTTGGGGCTTGTTTTTAACTTGCAGTTATGTTTCATTTTAGCATGTATTATTATACACAGGTTTGCCTTTCATTGACTGTGTGTTCTTTACACACGAGGACACTTGCAATTAAAGTTGTAAGGTGTTCATCTTATATGTAATTAGGGAGAATAGTATCCTAAGGTTTTGTTTTCATTAGACTGTTTTCTTGAAATATACTGAGACATTTTAAAATGTATATGAGGAGAACTGTCTGCTTGTTGCTATCTGCTGATAACCTTTGACCTTTAATGGCTTTTCAGCTAAAAGCATACTGGTGTTAATTAGCTTCTCTGATGTAATCTTCTGTTATGTTTTGAATGAGTATGTTAAAACAATGAGAATTATTTCTGGTTTTTTATGCATTATCTGGGTGCTAATAGTATGGGATTTTCTAAATAACTGTCATAAAGCTTCTGAAGAAGGACTTGGTTGGTCCCAAAGCTAGAGCACTTTGTTCTTTTGTTGTAACAAAATAATTGAAAACTACCGACTGATATCCATTTTGTCTGCGGTCAGCAAACTTCTTGAGAAAGTTGTGGCAGGGCAACTCTCGGAGTACTTGGAGTCACATGAATTACTGTCGCCTGTGCAGCATGGCTTTAGGAAGGGGTACAGCACTTCCTCTGTCCTTGTCACTGTCTCATCCTGAATCAGGGTGGCTTTGGACCAGGGCAAACTCTCTGGGGCTATCTTTATTGATCTCTCCAAGGCCTTCGACCTTGTTGATCATGCCATGCTCTCTGACCAGCTTAGATCCTATGGTCTATCACCGGGTGTGCATAGTTGGTTCTCCAACTATCTACATGGCAGAAAGCAGCTTGTTACATATGGCAAGGAACTCTCGGGCTCTATCCCTGTAACCATGGATGTCCCCCAAGGCTCTGTCCTGGGGCCCCTGCTCTTCTCCATTTTTGTAAATAATCTCCCCAATGCCTCTGTCCACTGTAAGCCAATCTCTATGCAGATGACTTGGTCATTCTAACTCACTCCCCGGACATAGGGGCCATTAATTGCCACCTGAGTGAGGACTTGGGGAACATCCAGTCCTGGATCTCATCCCACAAGTTGGTTCTTAATCATAAAAAACCCAGGCCATGCTCTTTGGGTCCCAGGCCAAGATTAAGGCCTCTCCTGCCCCGTTATGCGTTGCTGGTACTGATGGTGTTCTGATCCCTGTTACTGACAACTTTAAATACCTTAGGGTGACGCCGGACCCGCAGCTTGACCTGGGTCGCCACATCCAGAATATATGCAAGACTGCCAACTGCAAACTGGGTATGGCCTACAGAGCGAAAGCAACCTTACTCCTGTGGCACGTATTGCTCTTGCCAGAGATGTGCTTCTCCCTTCACTCTGTTATGGGCTCCTTTTGTTTGCCCGCTCCTCCAAAGCTCACCTCACTACGTGATCTACTGCCTACAACAATATCTGCCATTTCGCTCTGGCTGCCCCTTGTCTCACACACAATTATGACCTCTACAGCAAGCTGAACTGGCTCTCCCCCTCAAATCACATAGACTTTGTCCTAGGGTGCTTCACGGGAAAGGTCCTTGGCACTGGCTCCCCTCCAGGGCTGGCAAAATTCCTTGTCCCGGCTGCCTCCTCATCCTATTCCCTCAGGTCTCAGGGGCCCGCTATCCTTAGGCTACCTGCTACCCGGACTCAAATGGGGGGGTATAGATTTTGCTGCATGTGCTCCTAGACTGTGGAACGCATTCCCTGGCCACGTCTGCTCCTCTCCCTCACAGGTGTGCCTTCGTTCCTCCCTATGGAAACACCTCAAACGTATTCTGCCTGTGGTTGCCCCAAATCCCCGTGATCTATCCTGACCCTTCATAGCACTCCTCTCCCCTGGACAAAGTCGTGACTTCCTGGGCCCATTAAGTTGTAAATAGTGTTGCTGCATCTCAGCTTGTACCTTTTGTACTGCTCTTAGTTGCTATATGTGATATTCTGTTGTGTACAAAGTTATTCTGTTGTGCACAAACTGTACAAAACTATGCCTTACATGACTTGTAAGCTGTGTTAATCCTTTTCATGTTGTCTGCACATGACTTGTAAACTGTTTATATCTGTATCGTGTTGTCCTATGTATTTAAATCTGTAATTCCTGTACTCTCGCGGGTCGTACCTGAAAATAGGCAATTGTCTTGTCTAGTGTACTTACCTGGTCAACAAAAGCTAAATAAATAAAAAAACATCTATGTTGATATAATAAAAGGTATCAAACCATTCGCTTCTGGATCTGTTTCTCTTTTCTGGTAACTTTATTTATTAGTAGTAATAAAAAATAGTCATCAAAATAACATAAAAAGTACAATAAGCACAAATATGAAAGACAAAGCATTTAGCATTATCAACGTGTGTTAACATGACAGCTGGAGCCAGAGTCTAAGGCAGCCAACCATATTTAAGGTGATCCAGTTTGTCCTTGGGTCCATAGTCAAGAATTCAAAGTTCATGTTCCAGATTACTCCTACCAGTATGTATATCCTCCAACCTGTTCTTTTTATGGATAGTGCCTGTGGGCAATTTTAATTGAAAAGCAGGACTCAGCCATGGAACAGCTCCTTCTAGGCTACCAGCTATGACAATTTCAGCTCAATAAACCTTTTCTTTATTCATGCAATAATACAAACATAAAAAACTGCCAGCAGGTATAGGCCATAGGGTTTATCAAGTCTGCTCAAGTGTGCAGCTAATAATCCATTACACTGCAGCTGCCCCTCCCTGTTCTCCACCCAAAACGGTGACACTCCCCCTCACTTTGTTCCTTCCCCTTTTAAAACTGCCCACCAACTTACAGGATACCATCTCCTCAGGCAACTCATTTCACATAGACACCACCCTCTCTGTGAAAATGTGCCTTCTCATTTCTCTCCTGAATCTTCCACCCTCCAATGTCAGACCATGCCCCCTCGTATCCCTCCCTCCCTCCCTTATCTTAAAAATCCCTCTGTACCACTCTTGTTTATACTCTTCATATATTTAAAGGTCTCAGTTATGTCCCCTACCCCTCCTCTCCTCCAGGGAGTACACGTTAAGACCCCTCAGCCTATCCTTACTGGGTTTGTCTTCCAATCTCAGGATCATCCTTGTTGCTGTGTGCTGGATGCCCTCCAGTAATCTAACATCTTTCTTTAAGTACAGGTGCCAGTATTGCATTCAGTACTCCAGGTACTGCCTCACCAATGATATGTACAGAGGTAGGATCACCTCCCACCTCCTGGAGGTTATTCCTCTACCAATACACCACAGCATCTTATTATGGCTGTGGGCAGAGCCTACACCCACTTTGCTATCTGTAGTTTGAAAATGGAGTTTCGTGGAACTCATTTTTTGGACATTTGAATGTATTCTTCCACATCTACAGATCACTATGACAACGAAACTAAAATAATCCCTTCTTTCTGTTTAGAATGTTGGAGACATAACTCCAAGTTGCTTATCTGATGGCCACTAGGAAACTGAAACAGCTTGTTAAATACTGGTTGCCTATTAAACTAGATATGTGTTTACCCCCTTTGAAATGCAACAGCTTGCACATTTAAATGATTAGCATTTAAACATTTTTTGCAACTAATTCAGTTGGGGATGAATATCTTTCAAGAAAGATTCATACCTCATAAATGTTACCCTTTCCCAGCAAATTTTGTAAAGATTCTCACTGTTTTTAACCTTTCAAGATCTAGCTGATAAAATGCCAGGTCTTCAGTGAACTACCCATACAAAATACATAAATTTCTTCTTGGCAGAAAAAGGGTGGCTACAGAGATCTCATATAATAAGAGTGTGTGTGTGTGTGTGTGTGTGTTTGGGAAGGGGTGGAGTAACAGTCAAACTCTAGGCAAGGGAGACCTTATCTAATGAATTAACTGCTGACAAACCATGAGTGATACGGAAGCAAATGATTTGATACCTTTTATTGGACCAACATAGATGTGACAAGAAGAACTTGTACCATTTATAAAATTCCTGATCAAACAACTGCAAACAGAAGACTGTTTTTTGTCATTTTATAATATGATATACTGAATGTGTATTTACTGAGTTGCTGGATCAGAACCTTGATAAAATAATAACATTTACTTAACTCATTCAAGATTCCATCAGGTGGACAGAAACAAGTCTATGAGAATTTGTCTGAAAACTAACAAATATAAGATGCAAAAATGGTATATGTGTGTGTGTGTGTGTGTGTGTATATACATATATATCTATATTCATGGCAAAAAAATCCGTTTAATGCATCAGTTAGGGTTGTTCCACAGTGACAAAAGTGAGGAAATTCAATGTTAGGGTTGAAAACCCTAACTCCAAATTCACCCCCCAGCACCACACACACACACACACAGACACACACACATACATGCAAGTATGGGGGAGGACCAAGTCAACACAACCAATGACAGACATCCAGCAGCAGGTGAGAGAAATAACAAACAATTGTCTAAATGTACTACGAAACATCCCCACCTACCTGACCAGGTACTGCATGCTTAGTGGAGATCAACAGCAAAACTGAGGCCATGTACACCAAACGTACACATCTCTGATTGCAGCTGCACACAATGTACCACACTTAGTAGTTGCATGGCCTTACCTACCGATGCCCCTAACCAGACCACACCACAAGTGGTGGGCCACCTGAGCAATAGAGTTCAGCAAAACCAAGGAGTTGTACAGGTATAATATCTCTGATTATAACAAGGGTTTGAGAAATGCAGCTTTCTAATTGACTGTAAACATTGTAACAGCCTTATGTTTAGTTTTTTATTAACATACATGTAGAGCCTAACCATATGATCAACATGGTTTAATGTTGTTTAAAAAACAGTTTTATTATGATAGCAATAAGCCACTCCCAGGTATTATGTTAATGGTCACTTTATCACTGTCTAGTGACGTGGCAGTCGGCTATGCCTCATTCAACATTAAACCCCTACAGGGTGATTAACAGACCATTTAACATAACTGTTGGTCATGCCTTATTGCTTAATTGTCTTTATGAGTAGATACTCTCCCTCTGCTAGGCACTGCAGCAGCTTTGCAACACAGTGTCCTACCCAGTTACACCACACACTGTCTAGTTACTGGACAATGGCTGTGAATACGAACTCATGAAGATGAACAGTGTAACTTGATCATTACAGTCATCAAAACCTTAGTGTGTTTATAACTGACAGAGTCAGTGATAGAGAATAACCCCTGCTGTCCTAGTACACTTATCCCATTGTGAGTTAAATCAATACTAAAATACATTCTGTTTATATCTACACCATACCTACTTGATTCCTGTTGTACCACAATTAACATAGTTAACACTTTGATAGCATCAGTGACAGAAGTGTGGCAAACCCAAACACTAGGCATACAGCCTTACTATGAAACAAGTGTTAAAAAAAATTACACCGTGTCCATAAGTGGCATAGATCACTCATTGCAACAATAGTAAATGTATTACTATTTGAATAAGTTAGTCATCACAGATGCAATGAGATTGTCTTTATCAGGTACAACATACTCAGTAAGTGCCTACAGGAAAATCTATCCTATATACATCTCCAATACAGATACGTCATTGTTGGCTCAGTAGTGCTTTGATATTTAGAAGTTTCTTGGCTTGATCCATGCAATTACACTGTTTCTTACAAAGAATACTTACTGCATCTTTAGTTTTGAAACACACTGAAGGTCCATGTATGTACTTCAGCAGTACACCTTCATCAGTAATAATGCATCTGATACTGGCAGTACGAATTTCACAGCGTTGAACAGGCAATGTTTTTCCATACGTTTACATCAGCCTCTCTATCTTGAGTAAACTGTTGCAGTAAATATACTACTATGTAAATCACATACTAAATGTAACACTACTTTTATCTTGAGCATGCTAGTGTCTTGTAGTTATTTTATGTACTTCTCTTAATTAATGTATACTCACTAGTGTTAAAATCTTTCTACAACTGTCATCATGCACCTTCAGCATTTATATTGACTAACGGCACAGTACCAGTTGTGATGTGGTGTGGGGCATCGGTAGGTAAGGCCATGCAACTACTAAGTGTGGTACGTGTGTGCAGCTGCAATCAGGGATGTGTCGTTTGGTGTACATGGCCTCAGTTTTGCTGTTGATCTCCACTGAGCATGCAGTACCTGGTCAGGTGGGTGGGGATGTCTCGTAGTACATTTAGACAATTGTTTGTGATTTCTGTCACCTGCTGCTGGATGTCTGTCATTGGTTGTGTTGACTTGGTCCTCCCCCATACTTGCATATGTGTGTGTGTGTGTGTGTGTGTGTGTGTGTGTGTGTGTGTGTGTGCTGGGGGGGTGAATTCAGAGTTAGGGTTTTCAACCCTAACATTGAATTTCCTCACTTTTGTCGCTGTGGAACAACCCTAACTGATGCATTAAATGGAGTTTTTTGCCATGAATTTCCTGTCTTTTTCAGAACTATTACTCACTATAGTACATGATTTATAATTGTAAGAATGCTGCACATACATACAAAAAAAATTTTCCAATATCAGGAATACTTCAAGTGTTGTAGTAGTATTTACTGTTATTAACAGTAACAGTATGTCACTGTGAATCATATTGTTTTTATATAACTATATTCATAGTCATTTGTCATTGTTATTCCATTTTATATTTTTTATGTAACAGTGTCTTAGTCTTTTTCTTTGTGAGCACATATGTAAAGAAAAAGATGTACATAAGTAAAAGAGTATATGACACGAGATGGACACCATTAGTTCATCTACTGAACAAATGGATATGTTACTGTAGTAACTTGTGATTTTATAGACATTGGTTTTACAACCAACTGAGGTGGTAACACCAATCATGTGAAGAGAGGTGGAAGAGGTTTGCTGGTACTGAATACATAACTTTGCTGTAAGTACGCCAACACAGAAATTTCACTGTTGTACTAGCAGGCACATACTCATCTTCATCATGATACGACATACACACATTCTGTAGCACTAGGTGTATGAAACAACAACAGTGTGCCACAAATAGTGTAAGGTAGCATTGTCACACATCTAAGTTACTTCTATGGAGAATCACAACTGTAATACCACAATAATGTGGTATGATCTTTCAGCAAATGAGAAAATAACAGTTGTGTAAATCTTGTTTGAAACTATTTTCAATAAACATCGCCAGTACACAATAACACACCAAACACAAGAGAGTATGAATTCACAATTTTTTTTACTGTAAAAATATTTAAGATATTAAAAATGAAACACAAACAAAAATATTTTTCTTTTTATAAAACAATACAAAAATATATATTTACAAATATTATATTAATACAAATAAAAAATACTTATAAAAGTGTGTATTACTTCATACACAAATAAATATTGTAGAAAAATAAATTGTTTTTTACATGGATAAAAAAAAGAAAAATTCTTAAAAGTCTTTTGTTAAGTCAATGCAAGTTTTGGGCAAGACTTGCGAGAGGTGTATGCACTGCTTGAGGCAATCCAAGCTGGAAACTGGATTCGATGTGGAGGCACAAAGGAAGTGGAAGCTGTTGCGCCCTCTGGAGGAGATACCGGACTACTGTGAAGGGTGGTCAGTTTGGCCCAGGGAAGCTGCAGGAACAGATGATGCTGGTGGAGGTGAAGCACTGGTACTGGCCACAGTGCCGTCAGCCACTGCTACAACCGGCTCGAGCACGAGGTTGACAGTCCACTGTTGTGCCTCCCAAGAGAGACAGCATTCTAGACTGCCTCTCAAGGATCACAACATTTTGTTTACGCAGACTGCCAACCTCGCACGCGAGCTGTCTGTAGCAGTGGCAGTGGCCAGTACATTTTTGCAATCGCCGGCACCCTACAAAGATTAAAAAAAAAAATGATGAATACACAAGACAAATTAAACAGTTATGACTTTCAAAGATTTAACATCAAATATTTCCTAGCTACTGCAATATCATAAATGCATTCATTTCAAAGTTATGATAATATTTTGAAGTGTGATGCTAAACTATTTTTGTTATGTTTGTGTCTCTATTATATTTTATTATCTATATAATGTAATGAGCTGACAACATCAAAAAACTTATAGTTACATGTGGTTTACAATGCTATTCTTATATTTTATTCACTAGTCATAAATATTCAGTATGCACATACTTTTGCATAATCAACATTATAATACCATACAATTGAAGTAGATCCTCATCAAGTGTGAGAATTGTTACTTCACCATGTCTGCCTATAATGTCTAGTCATCTCTGCAATAAAAAACGAAACTACCTTGACATGAACACTATCATAATATACTTTAAATGTGTACATAATCATGAGCACTTTGATGATTGTTTGAAAGCAAACAGCTTTTGAGCCGTATTTCAGCCCCTCAACACACATTACTATTTTAAATAATTATGTCATTGATATGACATGCATTCAGCAGAACACCATTAACAAGCTATCATGTAGAATTATCATAGACTTACATTCTGAGAATTTTCTAGAACAGCAAAATCATAATAATTATGTCTTGCAAAGTACACCCTATATGTCCACTCAAGAACCTACATATGTACATATTAACAGCAAAAATGCACTCCACAAACATGCCAGAGATCTTCAAGTACATAAAGAACATAAATAACAGATTTTTAGGTTGCATAACTATAAGAAATTCAGACAAGTAACCTAAACCTTAAACTAGAGTATGGGAAAATCTAGTCAAAAAAACAGATTTAATTCATTGTTGTACTGTTGGATGCCCGTAATGTGCAGATCACTGTGCTGTTGCACTGACACAGGGTAACATTCTTCAAGACAATCTGGCATAGCAGTAATAAGGTTCTTCAATGTACTATGTGACATTTAAGCAATAATGCACTCCAGGGTTTGTGTTGTGTTGTGCTGGGATAACGTCACGCCTGGGGTGATTAGGCATGAGGCCACAGGCCGAGTGCGACTAATCACCCCAGAAGTGATGTTATCCCAGCACAACACACACCCTAGAGTGCATTATTGCTATTATACAATGGCTTGTTCGTACTAATAAAAGAAAAATTAAAAAAAAAGTCTTAAAAATTGTATTTTTATTTGATTTTTAAATGGGCAGGCATAGTGAATAAAAAAATAGCCCCATTGTAATGTTATTGTGTGTCTGCTGTCTCCTCCTGCACCCACCCCCTCCCAGGAAAGTACAGCAGTCCACACACTAACATTCCAATATGGAACCGGGTAATATTTTTTAACACGTATTTCTGTTTTTAATGGCTTTAAAATCAACCACAGGGGAGCTGAGGAACCGCAATAGCAGTTACGGGTTGTTTGAGCACTTAGTGATTGGCAGCAATGCAGGTAATTTTTGTGGACTGCCTATTTCAATGTGAGTGTCATTTTATCGATTATTTGTTTTATTTTTAATGGTCGTGGTAACACTGCAGCTGTTCGAGGAAGCGAGTGGGAATCACGGGATTGTGGCAATCTGAAAGGGCTCGCACTGCTGCTGATGGGGAAATTGAAATGCCATCTAAAATGACTTTTTTTTTATTTAAAAGATCTGTTTCTAGTCAGGGATAATGTCAGTGAATATTCCTGTTGGTGGTTTTGGCTGGCAAGTTGTAGACAATTACTGCGCTGGTGCTCCAGCAGACAGGGAAATTTAAATGCCGTGTATAATGACATGTTTTTTTTTTTAAATGAGAACACTGTGTGTGAGTGGGGGCCGGGGAGTTATTTCACTATATCTGGTGGGAAGACGAGCAACATAGGGACAATTTGCACTTTCACGGCCGGTGGTCACTGGCAGGTGAGTCAGAGGCACTCGCAGTAGGTTGAAGGTGGTTGAGAGTGTGAATGACAAACGGGGGACTGCACTGCCGAGCAGCTACGTGGAGTGATTTCTTGTTTTTACAAAAAGTAATGTGGTCACCTTGGTGCTGGGACTAGAGCCGTGATGTTGTGCTGGGATAACATCACGGGTCCAGTCCCAGAGTCACCAATGGGAACCCAAGATTTTTCTTTGCCATTGTATAATGTGAAATAAACAATTATCAATACCAATTATTGCTTTGCTATCATTAACATTGATAGTGTAATAGTAATAAAGTTTCTAACTGATGCCAAAGCACTCACACCCTGCAGAGGATGACAGGCATTAGCGTGTCCCTCTGGCTGTTAGACATTGCAGGGCAGAAAAAAGATGTTGATAATGCTGTAAGAAAAAAACAGCCGTGCAGTACATCAGGAGGTGAAAAAATAAATTACAGTGTTAAACATTTGGTATATAAATACACAACATTTTCAAACCTACTACAGTGCATGGGAAATATCCAATACCTGATTACAACAATAGAATGTAATGCTCATCTCACAACAAATGTTTTAAATAGCCATATTAGCACCTTAGCTCACATACGGTCTCACTGTTATGTCCTTACACTGTACCAAAAAGTGATTTCACACAGCACCCACAGCATCATATAGTAAAGTGTGAAAACACAGTTTGACAGTATAGGTGAGCATTCAAAGTGTGGCACTGTGTGGCGCAAGGCCATGCAGCACTGAAAAATTTAGCAATGTAATGTGTGTGTGGCCCAATATTTAACACAGTTTCACTACTCAACAACTCATTTTAATAGCACCCAACCCAGTCACAGGCAGTATATGACGTAGTGGAACTTGCACCACTGCAAGTAGTCAGAGTACTGCATTTTACATGTGGTGAGACAACTTCCATAGTGCTATATACAAATGTGCGATATTCATAGTGTGACATACAAACAGTCCCATTATTCACTCCATTATAAATGTTATCAACATTCCCTCACTTCATTATCACCTTTGGAAAATCCACATATGTGACAGTGCACTGAATATCATCACACTGCACTGTAGAGGTAAGTATGAGGTTGGCAAGGCTGAAGACAGACACACTGCACAGCAATCGAGTTTAACTGGGAAAAGGGGTCATGAAGACTACAAGACACATTTTGAACTTTTACATTGGGAAAAAAAACTAAAAATCATCATTGGACACTTTTTGCATTGCACACCATTTAGCTCACTAGGATATCCTCCCAGCATGTTGTCTGTTTTTGGGGGTTGGGTATGTGCAGTCATCAATGGATTGCCACCCTTGTAAGCTCACAGCACAAATAAAGCCAATAATGTCAACAGGGATTGGGCCCCCCACACCAAACAAAGATAGTGGTACTGGCTCGCTACCGAAGGGGTATTGCGCACACCCCGCACAATTCAACATTTAGAGTGAGTATGGCAACAGGCAGTGGGGCTCCCCCTGTCCTCACACTAAAACAGCAAGGTGTAGTTATCAACAGGAGCACTGATCACTGCCAATGTTGATAACCATAGGCTACTTCCCAAGGATGCAGATAATAGCAACAATACATAACCAAATGCTGTTGTAAGTATGATAAGCTTTGCTAAAACTGAAGTAGAGCGTCACTTACAAATGCAGGGTGATTGCATTATACTGTACACAGCCACTGATGTGTAACCTGCATTCAGCCAACAGTATTACAGACAAAAATCAGCACACTGTTAACATGTTGCTGTGCAGATGCAGCAAGGCAATATAAAAAGAAAAGTTTAGAATACCGTACAATAACATTATTAATTACATACCTGGTGAAGTAAGACACAATACTAATAACATACATTCTAAGTTCACAGTACCGTGGGACTACATCTTTCTTGGAAACATTTTCAGATTTCACTTACGTGGTGGGCTGGTGCCGGCCTCCTGCTTCACCTCCACTGGTTCGACATCAGCAGCTTCCCCGGGCTCTATAAAACCAAACAAGTTAAAAAAATGATCACATTAATAGATGAAATATCAAGGTAAAAGTCTTTTTCTTTAAAACGTCAATTTCTAATACTACATCATTGCATACAACTATCATATGAACACATGTCTCTTTACAAAAACAGCTGTCTCTCCAGCTAGATGTATGTTCTTAACTCAGTATTACATGCATATAACAACTCTTTTCATCTGCAGAAAGGCACACAAAGTTAAAATAATGAAACCATGTATCTGTGTTCTTCCAAGATAAATGTCCATGCAATCCAGAACACTTTATATAAGAAATCCATTTTTTTCTGGCGCTTCCCTAACACTGTTTGTCCAATTATGTTTTCACAGAAAGAAAACACAGAAATCTATAATTGGTAGTATGCAGTGCAGAACAAGCAGTGCCTACCCATCAATGGCAATAGTTAAAACACTGTGATAATGCATATTTGTTTCAATGAAACATCCTAACAACCTTATATGTACCTTTAATCTACATACATGTAGACCTAACTATATGATGACCTGTTTTTTAAACAGTTTAACAAAATGTGTTATTATAATAGCAAGAACACAAACATACGTATCATGTTACTCTTCACTTAATGACCCTCTAGCTGAATATGGCAGTCGTTTATGTGTTATTAAGCATATTACCCCTACAGGGCTATTAAAACACATTAACAAACATGTAGACACTCTATACTGTCCATTTATAAATATAGCAATAATAAAAATGAAACATTGCCAGCAGATATAGAAATAATAAGTCAATAAGCATCTAGGAACATCTCGTAATTAGCAACAGATAATTAAACAGCATACTAGTGAATACCACTGAGACACCAACAACATTACAATTGGTAATCAATTACTCATTGTACATGAAACTCCACCACCAAAAGTAGCAAAGGACAAGAGATACCCCCCCCACAACACCACATGTACTGACAAGTACCCTATGGACATACATCCATTGTCACATACATGAAAAATAGTATCCACTCACATGTGTAGTAACAGCAGTTTCTCATGCTGGTGCGGGATCTTGTTCCATGCTGCCACTGCACATTCACTAGAGTTGGTTACCAACTTTTAAAAGTATTTTGTGTCAGAAGAAACCCTCATTTCTTATTTGTAAACACCATTACAGATTTGGAATACTATTCTCTTATGCATTAACAGTTTTTGACAATGGCAATCTTAAACATGTGTGGATCAGAACAGCACTCCCCATAAATGCGTGTGCTTAGTATGGAAATGGTTACAGAGCATGGAGATTTTAAACTGGTGCACCAGTATTGGGAATTGTTTGTTAATTATGAAATTTGATAACCTGATCACTTTTTGTTTTATTCAGAGTCATTCTATAGTCACCTCTTTACAATTTTTTTGTTGTAGAATGTCAGATGGAAATTTAGCAGTAACTGAAGGGCAAAGCTGACAGTTCACCTTTGAGTGTTGTCTGTTGTCTGTTGCCAGATGAGAGACTGCACCTTTCTTCCTTGTACGGAATGATTAAAAAAATGCTTTCAACCAACACAACAAGTAAAAAGAATACATACATGATTCAAACAATACTTCATCAGTAAAGACCTTTTTTAACAAATACAGCCTTAACTTCTACAGGTAACACAGAACATTATTTACTAACACAGACCAATAACATAGTTGAATTATTTATATCAAACTCTTACCATCGGACTCAATAACAATCACACTTTCCGTGTCCGACTGACCACCCTCCACAGCTTCACTCTGTGCTGGTACTACCTCACGAGAAGCCGGGGGAGACCTCCGGTGTTCTAGCATGAAGCAGAAAAAAAAAATATGTAAGTGGTTGATGTGAATCACAGTACAGTTTTGAAATACTTGCAACAACAGTAAATCAGGCACCACATACATAACATTGCTTCTAATTATGCAGACCACAAGCATTATGGTCACATATTACAATAACAATTGGATTTTTGTGTGGGGGGGTCCCATCACACCATTATCTACATAGCCTGTAACTGGTGGGGCACCAAACACTATTGATATGTACATTTCTACGTGTCTTTCTGTGTATGTAGCACACAGGACACACCATGAGTCAATATTGTATTACTGCTCACTGCAAAATATCTCCCTTTAACTGTACAGGAATGCATCTTGGACTTAGACACACAGCTGCAGCACACATAGAAAATCAAAACATCTGCAAATACAGTAACTTAATTGTAACAGGTGTGTAATAACTATGAAATGTAATATGATTACTATGTTTGTTGCATGTAGCAAAGTAACTTGTAGCGCTGTATTACAGAGTTAAGCAAGTTCAATACCACTACATTACAATAACTAAACAGTTACATATTGTTCTCTACCAACATACCATAATAGGAAGTGTATATGTATAAATGTACTATTTCTGGTATGGCTATGTTACTAAGCTGTGGCTTGTGACTAAACAACAGCACAGTAAATAAATGCAACAATTCAGCTGCATGTTTTCATAGTACATCCTTACATATACTATTAAGTTTTATAAAAAGGGTGTGACAATTAGAGCTTTCTGATTGGTAGCAAACATTCTATTAGCCGTATGTTAATCTTTGATTAACATATATGTAGAGACTAATCACATACAAAACAAGGTTCAACACTATTCACAAAATATTTGTATAATAATACTAATAAGGCAGTCTCAGTGTTTATATTAATGGTCATTAATGCTCCAGTAAGGGCATGTAACTCGGCTATGCCTCATCCACATTACACCACTAGACGATTTACACACCATTAACATAATCCCTGCTCATGTCTTATTGTAATCATGCTGTCTGCAATAATTGTTACAAATTCTGAATACATGCACAACCATTATGAAAATTTGCTGATTTACTTACGGTGAGTAGATGCTCCCCGCATGGCTTGCAAAGCAGCTTCCTCACAACTCATATATGAGGTAGTACCAGGCACTATATTGTCTGGTATCCCTCACGCTGTTTTAAAGCATGAAAACATTGGCGCAACAGCTTCCACTTCCGCTTCAATTGCACTGTAGTTTTATTTTTAATTTTTAAAACTACATGCAAGAAGCAATTTATGCGCCTCCACATCGAATCCAGTTTCCTGTTCGTACTCCTCATGAGAACCTTGGCATTGCCTCTCACCTGGACTGCATCAAGCAGTGCACACACCTCTCGCAAGGTCCACTGCCTCATTCTTGTATTTTTTCTTATTTAGTTCTGAAATACAAATTGAAAGAAACATCCACATTACTATCATCTACCAATATTAATCATTTGTTAAACTAATTCCATATAATACTTATTAAATTAAAGACCACATCTCCTTCAACATGGCAGAAACACATCTCACTAGCATTATGCAGCCCCAAGAAAGGATTCAGCCACCTCAACAGTAACAACAGCTGCTGCTATGCTATGGTGTCCCACCAGCATGCCATCCAGTACTCTCGGGGGTGGGGGGCAACTGCATCGAACATGAGATTGCCCACACCATCACATATGCATGTCTACACTGGGAAGTGTTCATACAGCATGAGCTACAACTGTCTTTGCAATCTTGCACCACAGTTATTGAGCTGTTGCACAACACCCTCACCTAAACGTGTATAACAGACTGCATCACATACTATGTATCTATGTGTCTGTATCCAGGTAAGCACCAACGTGAACTGTCTGATATCCTACCATAACACCACAGCTACACCTTCAACCATACACCACAGCATAGTAAAGTGATGTAAAACACAGATGAACCACACATTGCAGAACTGTGCACACACCTACAAATACACTTAATAAATGTGAAGACGGCTAACAAATCTGATCAAAGTTAAATAATATGATAATTGTGTTGTGCATTCATGGTAGGTTATATACTAATTACTACCCATATCTGTTACATTCAAAATAACTCGATTTCCAGACATATCACTAAAGAAACATGATACATTAAACAGCACCACTGTGTTTTATTGTTTCGCACACACATACCATACTGTAACAGCTACAATACTGTAAGACACAGTAAATGCTACACTCACTTAACATACTCCAAACTATATACAAATGTTGAGACATGACAACATCATACGATTGTGAACTGACAGCAGCAGGGTAAATTACTACTGCTGTGCCCCCACTATACTAATATAACATCCCACAATATTAATATTACAAACCCATATATGTGGCATGTATGTGAGTGATGCATGCAGTTGATTTATTTTTTGACCCCATTAATATGGTTCTGAAAAGAACCTTTGTGTATACTGTAATATTTCCTCAAACAATCTGACAATCTTAAAGGACCTTGAGGATTCCATCTCGAAGGTCTCCCAGAAAGTGGCAATTGCCAGCATGCGAGAAATGTACACCATCTGGTAGGAATAGCCAATCATTACAGTATTTTATTTCGGGGTGACATATAGTATGCATTCCATGCATGCATAGAAAAGCAGTTATCTGTACATTTACTTTTCTGTGAGCTCTGTCAATCAGATACATATGATGTTCTGCTTGCCAGACCCAACGCTCTGTAATATCTGAAAACATGATAATGCAGGCAGGCAACATAGACATAATAGAAGCAAGGTCCAATTTTGCCTCTGTAACTAAATCTATCCAGCGTTTTGAGCCCAAATCATTGCCTCCAAGATGTAATAGCAGTATGTCAGGAGGAGAGTGAGTTATCAAAAGTCTGTGCATGGTTGGCATAAGATGTTCCCATCTCATGCCACCACGACCAAACCATTTTACATAGCAATTGGGGAGCTGCAGATCCCTCCCAAAATTACTATGAACTGCAAACTCAGCTGCTCATCTTATGTAACTGCTTCCAACTATCCACAAAATCCTTTTGCTATTTTCTGCCATTCTAAGTTTTAAAACTCAGAACTGTACAGAGAGCTACAAAGAAAGTTAGTGTTCACCCTGCAGTGACCAGACAGTACTGAAAATCAAACTGATATTTCCTTTCCTCCTTATTTCAAGCTAGCTTCAGTGGGTTCAGACAAAACACACAAATCAAAAAAAAACATTCCCTGCTGCTCTGGCTTCATTAACCAATGTAACTGATGCAGTCAGTATTACTAGAGTTATGTTCCTGAAAAAATCTGCAACCACTGATAACTGGGAAAAATGCATTCTTTTCATAGGCAGTTTTAAACAACTACAACATCAGAAACAAGTCTGATTGGTTCCATTTTCTCATAGAACTCCACGTGCACCTTCCTATCTCCCATTTGCAGCTCTGTCTGTACAAGTGAGTACAAAAATGATATCTCACTTTAAACTATTTTCTCTTAATAATATAGCATGCTAAATAATAAGTTACATAATGAGATTCAACATAAAAAAAGTTTTGATTAATAGTATTTACATGTTGTTATAAGTTTTTTTAATACTAGAAGATATTATTTTAAGATAGACTGTACTTACAGTTTTAAACTGCTCTCTCTCAGCAATATTTAAAATGGCTCCTGTTTACTTGTTCCTCAGTGTCGTCCGTCTCTGATTGGTTCTCAGACATGGCCTGACAAATCTTAAATCACATTGATAGAGCCTGCTGTCACTCAAACACACTGTATTCTGATTCGATAATGAATGTATTTGCCACTCCCAAGTGTTAGATTCACTTTACTGTCAAATGCACACAAATAGAAATTTAGACACTTTTGCAAGCCAAAGTAAAATTTGTGAATGTAGCCATGATTCAATCAGATACTACCATACTGTTGAATGCACGAAAGTAAATTTAGACATTTTAAGAAGCACACGAAAATAAAATTTGTGAAAGTGTCGAGATTAGAACAATATTCCTGAACATACTGTCGAATGCACAAGTAATATTTGCAACACTTTCGTATGCACAAAACATTTTTGTGAAACTTTCATTGTATACGACCAGTAATTTTCAAGACTGTCTATTAATTGCAAAGTTCGGAATTTTATGTAAAATAAGCTCAATTTTCAATAAAAACACATTATATGCTAAGTGAGCTGCTTGAACTCACTGCAGTTCAGATATTTAACATTCACAACGTTTGAAGCTGCATAACAACTGCGCAACACAGAGTTGTAAAACAGTTATTTGTTGTGATTTTGCACCCAAATGTAAACATAGCCATTTTAAGACCTCTGCTCATGAACAGTGTCAGTCTGATTTTATACATTTGTACCATATAGTCATTTCTCACATCGATTGAGCCAAAACGCAGTACATAAGCGAAAACACAGTTTTGGCAAGACGTGAGAAATAAAATCTGTACTATTCATAAGGTTGTGAGTTAAAAACAAAAAAATGTGAATCTCAACTGAAAACTATGACAATACACAAACTTACAAGTGTACATCTGAACTGCACTGCGCAAGCTTGTAAATCAGAAATGTTTGGGAATTCTTGCACCAATTTTTCTACATACTCATTTTAAGTTGTCTGCTCATGAACAGTGGCACTGTAATTTTGTAACTGTGCCCCATACAGTGATTTTGTTAACCAACTGAAGCATTGCACGCTACATGTGTGGAAAAACATTTTTTTGCATGTTGTTAAAAATAACAGCTGAAATACTCATAAACAGCTGTACTAAAAACATAATGTTGATAATCTGCAGCAACTATATTTAAATTTTGTTAACATACAAGCATACATAGCAACTGTGCTACACGTACACACACAACAGTAATAGTACCATGTTCTCCCTCTAATTGTAAACATAGTAATTGTAACAGATTTGGTAATGAACAGTATCACTCTCAAGTTTTTTGTCTACCATATAGTGAATTAGTGTACTGACTGTACCATGACACCCATATGTCAGAAAACACATTTTAGTCCACATGTAACAAATTACACCTATGCTAATCATAATCTGATATGGCCAAAAAAGCTTTTAAATGTGGACTAGAAATATTGAGAATGCACAAACTTCTGATATTATGTAGCAACTACGCAATGCACATTCATAAAAACTACTGTTTAGTTATGTATTTACCAAATTGTAAACATATTTAAGTTACAATTCTATCAATCCACACTGTTATAAGAAATTTACTGAAGCATATTCTAACACTTTTTTTTCTCTGTCTGTCATACAGGTGCCTGATACTTCTTTAAGATTGCTTACTGCCACTGTGAACCATAATAGCAAAACATGCCAACTAAATACAGACGTAGATGTGTCTCAAAACGAGAGCGGTATAATAGTACTACACTGTTGTATAAGGGCAACAAACAAAACATTAAAGTCACACCACAAAATGAACATGGACATACCCTTACTGCAACAGTGACCCACATCAAGTCACTGCACAAAGCAAACGAAATTCATAACAGAAAAGAAAAAAGGTATACCATCACAAATGTTGTTAGATCTCTCGAGATGAAACACAACTATTTTGCATGTAACCATCAAGAAACGCTCAAAACAATGCCGTAAACTCACAACTGCTGATTTACAACTCAGAAGAGAGAAATGTACCGATTCACTATGGTAAAAGCTAAGATCGAAAGACTTATCGCTGCTGTGCTAAGGCATACCTGCAAAAAGGGTAAGAGTCACCTGTCTCTGATGAACTTACATCTGAAAGTGTGAACTTTTGTCAACAGAGCAGTGTTTGTACTACAGCGATTGTGGCATAAGATGTGTCATGTGCTTGAACAATTCAGGAAACTTGTATATGCCATAAAAAAAAGGCTTCAACAGTATCCTTGTTTGACTGTTGACAACTTCTGTCATGTTTTTACAGTACAGTGGCTGCACACACAGCACTCAGAGGCATATTTTTGGGAAGAGTCTTATCATTCCCTAACAAAAGAACACACGTTCACTATTGATGAGTACGGCAAACTAGCAAATGTCCTCAATCTCTCATGACAATCAATTGGATACTGATGATGACTGTGATCCAACCACAGTCTTCAATGAACGGCACTGTCTGGCATGGTCGTGTGATGATACCTGCAACCGTAGGCAATCGTCATTTGAAAAAGTAGAACACTTTGTAAACCTATTTGTAATAACAGATCGCAAAGACAGACATAAACTGTTTACAAAAATTTACCATTGTGAAATCTGGCCACATACTGGACTCATGGGTCACTCACTTGCATGTCTCGATAGCGGTGTTTGTGATAGTATTTTTCACAACATGCGGATGCTTGCAGTGCATCAAACAGGCATCACGAAACTTTGTCTACAGAGTATATGAAGTACAGCGAGCTGTACATCAGTACCTTGTTTAAATGGACTTATTGCAATCAGGTGACATGCAGGGTGCCATCACTTTCCTAAAAAATGCAACATTACTTCAGTGCCAGAAAGAACAAATTTTCAGTGTAACAGTTCTGCAGAAAATCTGTTTCAGTGTTAGAAAATGACATTCTGAGACAGTGATGAGAAGAATTGCTAAGTTTGAGGTTGAAAGTCTCAGAGTTGATTCTGTATGTGTGTCATGCAACCATTTGTGCTAAAACAAACAGTTACAGTCAACCTAGAAACCTTGTCACCATACAATGACATGTGGTTCCATCTGGCAGCATTCTTACTGCTGAAATCTGACTTTAACACAAACAACGTGTGCTATGCAAACACTGTTTTTCAAAGTGAAATGTAACACTTTGCCACAAGGTCAATGCTGAATAACATGAAACAGATGTTACACTAAGTGAGATTTCAACATTGAATATGTTTGAACGCATTCTAATTCAGACAATGAAACCATTCCAAACAATTCTCGTCTGAACACAAAGACACGGAACATTCCACAGAAAGAGCTTGTTAGATCTCTAAAGGGTTCCGTGATGTATCTCTACCTTCTCTACAGGAAAATGTTCAAGCAATTTCAACTGAAAATAGCTTGTTGATTCTTGTAAATGGTGTGCCGACAAAGCCAAGGCTCATCTGGCAAGATGTTGTCAATGTGAAAAGGTAAAGCTTGATCTTACTTATTTAAAGAGTAACAATCTCTTATACTAGGCCTTGACATAGATCAGATGGCGAGTCTCTCTGTGCAACATGATCTATTAGAAAAAGTAAGCCAATCATTGAGAAGGTCACTGTACAGACAAGTGACAATGTGCATAGAACAGTACACAATTCACCACTACACGGGAAAGATCCATTAGGAGACAACATTGATCTCTATCAAATGAAGTAGGTTGAAGGTGAGCCTGTCAGCATTTGGGAGGCAACACTAAGCACGCTGTTTCCCAGACCTATTTCCAAAAAGGGTCGGCGGATGCCTAGATGAAAGAAAGAACGATGTACAGGGTGCTGAGTGACTACACTAGCCGTGTCCTCAGCAAAGATGGAAATTCAGGCGTAACATACAGTACCTGTTCCATCTCCTCTGGGAGTGAACTTAGCATTCTGTCTCGTCTATAGCACATACCATTCTTCTAACAAGTCCACTAGATGGAATAACATGGTCAATTTCTAGAAATTAAACCAGAAAGATGAAAATGTGCAAGTGAATCTGTCTTCCATACTTTCAAGTCTTACGTGGCACCAAAGAATATTGGTATCGCAGACACTCTGAGGTGATGAAATGCTGTGAGTATGGTGCAGCCACGTGGTTTAGTCACACTTAGTTGTGCGCTGAATATGCCTGGGACGAAGCTCATTGAACTGTTGAGTGGGCAAATTCTGATGTCAAGCATCTCATCAATGACTGTTGGAGAAATGTGTTCACTTGATCCTGTCTCAATACAAGACATTTTCTAAGCGGTTCCATGACATTCTGATTTTCATCTTGTCAAAGAACAATCCTCCTCTAGGTATTGTGGAACATTACTTTTGGAGGACAGAATATCAAGCACGGTGCCCTCATATCCATATGTTATTGTGGATCAAGGATGCTCCACGCATTGGTGAACATGAAGCAGCAGAAGTGCTATCATTCATCAAAAAATATATCACTTGTCACATTCCAGACAAGTATGACAGTCCTATGCTATGGAAGTTGGTACAAAAGTTCCAGCGACATATTTGCACAAAATATTGCCAGCAAGTGGTAAAGAACAAATCTAATTGGTACACACAATGTCGTTTTGGATTTCCTAGATGAGTTTGTCAGGATGGTGCCATGAATGACCTTTTTTTCAGCAATGCGACACCACTTGAAGGCAAAATCAACCAAGAGGGTATACGAGTTAGCCAGAGATGAAAAAGAGGTGTACATCAATGACTACAACCAACTCTTCTCCTAATGTGGCAAGCAAACATAGATGTTCAGTTTGTGGCTGATAACTCACTGCCCTGGTTTGATGCGTCGCCCGTACATAACCAAACATGAACAAACTAACGCAAGATCTTTGAGAAGATATTGCCACTTCAAGTAAAAGCCTGACATCTCAGCTGTGGTCATTGGGTTTGAAGACTCTTTCACAGAAAGAGAATGTGAGCTTACGAAGCCAGTGACGGTTAATAGGTACACATCTGTACAGGAAGTCTGATGCTGTACGTTTTCTCAGTGTAAACTACAAAAAGCGGAAACATGTACTGATTCCTCATGCCGAAATTGAGAAGCTCGCTGCCAATACACCTTCTTCAAAACATATCTTGAAGAATAACCTGATGACACATACTACCACGTAGACACAACAATATGAATGATATGTCTCTTTGAGGTGCATAAGTGGTATGACTACAAGACAGGTGCAGCACCTGACTCAACACCAGTTACAAGGTCAATGGGTAGATGGCTGTCTTGTGAAGAGACACAAGCCATGGCTTATAGATCACTGTAAACTACATCTAGGCACATCAGAGAGCAGAGAACATTACTACTTTGCTCTCCTATTCCCTATTTAGACCCTGGAGGACTGAGTCTGAATTAAGGTGACTGTGACACATTCAAAGAACAGTTCAATCTCACACAGAATTTCAAACTCAATACTCACAGACATATATACAAAGACTACAAGCTGAAAAGAACAGCGAGAAGGCGAGAAGCAGCTTCAGGAAGACACTCCAGTTAGTTCACAAAGACAACCTTGATCCAGAAGGACAAGGTGTTCTAGGTGACCTTCTGCCCTTAAATGCCCAGAAGTGTTAATGTCAGAAATTGACACAGCCATGGAACATGGCACACACTCCATGGTCAACCCAGCTGACTTAAGAAAGACTAAATCAGCTGCAAGTACAGTTCACTCTCAAGTAGTTGAAGCTATCAACATGGGATACTACATGAAACAAAACAATGTGACTGCACTGACTACAAGCCACTACTAATGTTTGTTAGCGGTTCAGCTGGCACAAGAAAGAGTTTCCTGATTGAAGCCATCACTGCAGAAGTACGGAGTATGACAGGCTCTTCAATGTCTGTTGCTGTAACTGCTCCCACAGGACTAGCTGCATACAACATTGGTGGAGTTACATTACACCATCTCTTTATGTTGCCAGTGGAACATGGAAGAACTGGTGAGCATCGTAAACTGTCATTTGAGGTTGCATCTCAGCTCCGTTCCATGTTCACAAAGATGAAGTTACTCATCATTGATGAAATCAGCATGGTCTCCAATGTCATGCTTGCCTGTATTCATCTACGTCTACAGCAGATCTTAGGTACTGACGATGGAGTGCCATTTGGTGGCAAAAGTATACCTGTGTTGGGAGACCTTTTACAGCTTGCACCAGTCAATGCAGAGCATGTATTTACAACTCTAACTGCCAAACAAGCTAAGAATATCCTCGGTTGCATTGTAGGCTATAACATATGGGAATTATTTACCTATGTTGAGGTTGTCTGAACATGCACCAAAGTGGTGATCTAGCTTACAAATCACTTTTAGATGGATTCTCATCGGGTTCTGTATCACCAGAACATGTTTGTATGTTAAATGATCGGACAATCACAGTAGATAGTGCATGCATAGAAACAGCATGTAATGTCTTCAGCGATATATACTCTACTGGCAGACACATAGTGTGTCTTATGCCACGACTAAAGAAATGCACTGAATTCAACAATCTAATGCTGCAGAGAGAAAACCCAGAGATTCTAACTCTTCAAGTGGTTGATACAGTTGATGGCGTTATTCTTAGTTGAAAACTAGTAGCAAAGACGACTGAACGACTAAGTGAACTGAAGTCAGATGTTTCACGCACAGCTGGCCTAGAAGCTGTTCTCACAGTTTGTAAGAATGCACGTATCATGCTGCGACGTAATCTAGATGTAGAACAAGGCATGGTAAATGGTGCCATGGGAAACATCACTGACTTTGTCTACAATGTCCAGAAGACATATATCGAGACGATTGTAGTTCACTTTGACAACATGGAACACTTTGTACACATAGATCGAACCTGCATAAAATTCCAGGTTTTTAAGGATGTCTACATAAACAGGGAAACAGTTTCCATTTTGTGTTGCATATGCTGTCTCCATTCACACATCTCAGGGATTGAGTTTGGATTCAGCAATGGTAGACATAGGTACAGACATTTTCAAGGATGGCATGAGCTACGTCGCTCTTTCACGTGTACGCAGCCTTTTTGGGTTGCACATTATTACTATAGCACCTCAGAAAATACGAGCTGACAAGCGATGTATTCTTGAGTACGACAGGTTACATACTCTACATCAGCCACAAATGTATTTAATACCACTGCCTACATATCTGTCTGTCTCACACAATTCAGTCACAGCTAGAGATATCAACAAACAGCAGCAAGCTTCCAAAAGTGATTCAACAAAAAAGAGTTCAACAAAGGCCACAACTTCAAGTAAACATTCACAGCCAGCAATTCGTCAGAAATCAGTCGGTGTAGCTGCTGTACCAGTCTTTGACAACAGCAGTAGAGTAAACTGCTATGCTAACTCAGCTATGCAAGTTTTTCTACACATACCACAGTTTGTGCAGGCAATATCTGCTTCACAAGACAATCCCCTAGCAAACGCTTTGAAGGAGATTATCAACATGACTTCTGACCAGTCTAACAATGTACAGTCACTAACACCACTACGACAGGTGTTAGTGACATATCCTGGATGTAGTACGTTTGCTGCAGACATACAGCAAGACACTACTGAGTTTATGATGGCTGTCATAAACAACCTGGATGAAAACGGCACCCCAATGCGGCAGTACTTCACAGTAACATATGTTACAAAATATGTATGTGTTTCATGTGGCAATTCTGGCGTGAAACCACACAAGACATGCTGTGGATTACTCTCTTTGTCCCTCAAACCAAAGTGTCAAATTTCGACAGCTATTCACCAATGCTGAATGTAGTCATGCCTGTGGAGGGTGTGGAGGCAGATGCACTCAGTCCATACATCTCAGGAGTTCATCTCAATATCTGTTGCTTATGTTGCACAGATTTGACCCCAACGGGCTCAGAGTTGATACTCCTATCACAGATTACAAAGCTGGTAGAATAGTCTTCAACCAATCAGTATTTGACACTCACAGTATACTCTATCACCATGGTCAATCTATGCATTCTGGGCATTACACCTCCTTACTAAGGCGCAGAATTAGATGGTTAGAGTGTGACGACTCTACAAGCAGTTTTAAACAGAGACTGCCATGACACTTAAAAAATGCATATCTTCTAATATTGAAGAATTATGATAACCTTCATATTTCAGAAGAATAGGACAAAACATGTTGCATTTAAAAAATAACCACTGTGTCCAAAAAACATTCATACCTCATTACAATGTTGTATAATGTACGACTCTAAATAAACCATACCATTTCAACAAAATGCTATTCTGACAGAGACATTCCATACACTGTAACATGTAAGATCTTGTGTGTATCAGTGACTACATGAAAATTGTTGTAGCGGCTTCAATCGGCACCAACAATATTCACAGTCACTAGAGAAACCATGATTACATGTCTATCAAAGATTGTACATCTAAAAACTGAGGCCTTACTGCTGTCCTCCTCTGTACATATCTTTAATTATCATGCCATCAACTCATACATAACAACAAATTGATATGAGTTATAAAGTGATAATCTTTGCAAACAAACAGAAGTTCTCAGTTATCATAAGTAAATAACTGAGACACTTCTAACATTAGCCAAACATTCCACTCTGTCACAAGTTGTCTATCAACACTTCAATTTGTCTATTGACTCTGACATATGAGAACATCATTAGCTCACCATGCAACAGTGTAGAACTATCCGCCTTCAGGCGTAATACTAATACTGTACATATGTAAAATAACTACCTTTATTGATAATGCAAGAGCTGAATTACAGAACTGTAATAACAACCAATTGCAGAATATCATTTACTGAGTTTTACATGTGTTTGAAATTACTTACATAATACAAGATTTGTATTCAGGTGTACATTGTTAATAACTACTTTGATACTTGTACTAAAAGACAAGTCTAACACTAAAGTGCAACTGCATGTTTTACATATTATTCATCACTATACTAACTACATCTAATGAACCATAAGTTTGTTAAAATGCATATCATGCACAGTCTTACTATTTACAAGTTAAGAATTTACATAGAAGATAATGTAAATTGAAACAATGTCATTTGTTCATGTAAGAATATTCTATTTTGCAACTTGTCACATAGGTAATTCTAACGTATATAAAAATATTGACAATTGTAAATCAGACACTGTTACTGATCACAACAGACTGCATACCTGTTCCTGACAATATTTATGATCAGCCTCAATTGAGGGGTCGGGTGGGAATTTTCCATTGCACCTATTCAGTGACATATCATTAAATAATACCAATCAAATGTCACTAAAACTAACATTTTGTATATTGTATTACTTAGACCAGTCAGCATATGGTTTTCGCCCACCCAGAACATACATTAGCAGTCACACAATAACAACAAAACACTTCTGTATCATGTGTAATCACACTTGACAACCTACTGACATTGCCTTATTAGCATACCACACAAATAATGCACTACACATAATTACAACATACACATTTTAAAAAGTTAAATTTTTTACAAACTCTATTCACATGCAATAGTAAATATATAATGAAGCGCCACAGCTTCTGCCTGACTATTACAATTCCAGGTCAAATTTCAGAAACTACTTCCTCACATAAAGAGTAGTGAGTAGTGAAAATGACTAGAAACACACAACACCTGATTAGTTTCCTATAATATCACATACTTACCCCAATCCATATTATACAGTTCTCATTATTCTTACACATTTACATATATGACGAGCAATGATTGTACACATACAAAGATTGTATTGTGAGACTGCTTCTGTTAACTAAATTTCAGTCTTGATTGGCCCTTTTCTCCATTTGACAAATTGGCAATAAATTTTTTTAAACCATAACCACCTGTGTCGACTCTTTACTTTAAATACCATTATGACATAAAAATAAGTGTGTATCACTTAAGCATACAAATCAATGTGAACTAATACTGCTACAACTATACCTCCATCAATTTGTTTGGTGCCTATGACATACAGTCAGTATCACAGCATATGCAACGATGTGGCACATTGCATGTCACATTTGACATAATTCCTAATAGTGTAAAAAACTCAGCAATGTACTTACTTTTCCTGTGCCTATGCAGTCATTATTACTATACCAAGGTGCCGCACATCAGCACCCAACAGTACACAGCTGTGACTATACATGTACCATGCAGTCACTACTATGTGTACTTCAGAGTCTAAGAAATGGAGCTTTCTAATTGGCTGCAAACATCCTAACAACCTAATGGTAATCTTTTATTACCATACATGAAGAGGTTAACGATATACTGAACAAGGTTTAAAACTATTTAAAAACATGTCTCATTATAATAGCAATAAGTCACTCCCCAAAATTGTGTTAATGGTCAGTTAATCACCCTGTAGACACATGTGGCACTCGGCCACACCTCATGCCACACTACACCCCTAGAACATGATTAACAGACCATTAACATAACCCCTTGTCATGCCTTATTAATTAATTATAAAAAGGGTCTCATAAACTGAGCTTTCTGATAGGCTGCAAACATTCTAACAGCCTTATGTTAATCTTTTATTGACATACATGAAGAGGTTAACCATTCTCTAACTCTCACGCCATCACATGTGTAAAGCAGCAGAAGTATAGGAGAATGGAGTGAGAGTTAGGACCGATGACACCAATGCACACCCTAATGCTGGTTGGGGGGGTGGGCAGTAGATCGGGGGGGTTCAACCCTAACAGCGAATTTCCTCACTTTTGTCGCTGTGGAACAACCCTAACTAATGCATTAAATGAAGGTTTTTGTCTCTAATTTCCTTTCTTTTTCAGAATGATAATGAGAAATTCTGAATGTAATGCAGCGGCCGGAGCACCACGTGATGTCTTGAGGCATACTAACAGGAACAGCAATGCAAACAGAAGCGATAACAGTGGCACACATGGTAATGTAAGTGCGAATGAGAACAGAAAGGGTAACGCACACGGTGGCATAGACGGTAACGTTCTGCACGTGATGTGTTGTCACATAGTAACATGGTGCCTGCAAACGGAAATTTCAATGGGCATGGTCACGCAAACTAAAACAGAAAGAGAAACAGTACTGTAGACACAAATGGCAAAAAATAACGGAAACATGGAAATATGAAAACACCAAGGATAACGCTGCGGTGGTACAAGCGTCAGCGATAATTGAAGCAGATGCGGAACCGCAAGCAGAAAGGCAACTGTAACAGTAATGTAGCGCACAGGCTGGTTTCCCAAACCTGCATACAGAAGACAGTGAGTACAAATAATGTATGCATAATAATGAGTATCGAGCAGAAAATGAGAACTTGGAAAGCTAAATAGGTTATATCTCAGGAACCGTACGACGTAGAAAAAAATTTAAAGTCATATTATTTACAACTGTCCTGGCTAATTTTGTTTTAGCCCCATTATTTTCCCACGAAAAGTCCATATCTCGCACCGTTTCCGAGATACGGGCCCTGAAAGACGCGGCGAACGCCATAATGTTATCCTATGGGAAAAAAAGAGAAGTTCGGAGTGCCATAACTTTGCCTCCCTGTAATATTTTTCACCAAACCACTGAAAGAGCACATCGTGGGCTGTTGGCTGTCGTCCTTCCAAAGTTCAGGAAAAAAGACCAAACCGTTATTTTGCAGCAGGAATCCAAAGGATTTCTGTAATGCGTCGGGCACAGTAATGTTATCCTATGGGAAAAAATGTCAACTTTGGAGTGCCATAACTTTGCTGCCGTGTAATATTTTTTTCAATACAACACTGAAAGGCACATCTGTGAGATGTCGGCTCTGTTCCCTTCAAATTTAAGCCCAAAACTCCGAACAGTTCTTTTGCAGCGCAGTGCCAAAGAATCACTGTCACTTTCCCACAGATGGAAAACTACTGTCGCAATTTGTGAAAGCTTTCACAAAAAAGTTCGACACTTTCGTGAGCACGAAAGTAATTTGCGAAAGTACTTTTTCCAGAAATTTGAAAAACATATTTCTGGGATGTTTTACCAGAAAATAAAGACATGGCAACCATCCTCAGGGTCTGACTAGGTGAATACAAAAAGAATTAGGTTGCTAAAGGGTCCCAAATTTAAATGCCAACCATTTTTCTATCACCAACTGAAAACAAAATGGCTGATTTGTGAAAGTAACAGGCCCATTTGAAAGTAAAATGCATTTGCAACACTGTCAAACTTTTCTTCACTTTTCCATTGACTTATAATGGGAAATTGTTTTGAATAACTTTTGAACTATTTAATATTTTTAACCAAATCTTCAAAAGGCACATCAGGGACCCTAGCTGCACATTCCTGAACATTGTGGGCGGTCAGCGCAAACCGTCGCGACCTGTCTGCTGCGACCATAGATTCAGAAAAAGAGTAGCAGCTGCTGTAAATCCACAGCAATAACTCCGCAGCGTGTATCCGACTGGTACGAAACATGGCAGATGCCAAGGCCTATGGTTCTTGATCGTGTATTCCAAATTTCAGCCAAATCTGTCATACAGTTGCAAAGTTATTAAGGTGCAAAGGTTTTGGGGTTTAACATAGAAATGGCTCCTCAACCCTAACTATGGTAGCACTACCGTGCTACCATATATATATATATATATATATATATATATATATATATATATATATATATATATATATATATGGAAATGTTTCTATTTGCAATAAGTTTATTTAAAGGCATTACTAGTATCTTTTGAAAGATTGTCTGACTTGTGATTACTAATTTTGAGTATAGTTCATGAAATAATGAGCTTGATATTTGTTGTTTCATATAGTCCCCCATTATGCCTTATGCACAGCATATATATCCAAATCATTCCAAGGCTATCGTGACATATAATGTTAATACTGACCAGAAAATCAGAGCTCTTTTCCTAATAAAAGGCTGCTGATATTATAAACAAAGAACAAAGTCATAAATAACCAGTGGCTTATGGAAAAATGTACAGGGATTTATACGGGATTTGATTCTGCCTTTGTGGGGAAAACATATGGAAAATGAAGGGCTCTTACAGAGTAATGGTTATTTGGATCTGGGAGCACTGACTATTTCTTATCCTATATTTTTTTATCCTGGATAGGGCAAGGGGAATGCTACATTTCATTTTCACAGGGATGTTCATTTACACTTTTTTGCACTGTATTTACTCAGGCTGTCCCAGATTAGATACAATGTCTTGTTTTCAGCGGGGTCATGATTTTACTATTTTTGTAATGTATTCAGGCTACCTAATCCAGGGCCTCCTGTATTCAAAGGAGATATGCAGAGCAACGCAGTGGAAAAGGAAGAAGTGCCGCACAACTCCAACAGTGCATAACAGTGCGATATTCAAATGTGCGGGATGCACTGGCCACAAGGGAATGGGCCAGGGCACACACAAATGGTATGCCATTCAAGTCAAGGGGGCTATCCCATGCATATGCTGTGCTGCAGCATATTCAGTGAGAATGTCCCCTTCACAGTCCACAGCACCACAGCCCACAGTTAGACCATGAATAGCTGGCCTAACTTGGCCAGCCACCCACAGGCAGGCTGCAGATGTGTACCCAGGTGCACAGCAGCCTGGCAGCCATTGTAGACTAGAGGTACCCCCTTTCCATCCCCAATATAGCCAACTCCATCCCTGAAGAGCTCCATAGTGTAGGGCCCCCGACCTGATTGCGCCAGAGGAAACCATGGTCCATATCTATAGTCTAGAAGACTCCCATCCACTACCCCTGTATGCAGACACCCTCACTTCCTCTCATACCCAACCTGTTGCAAAGACTGGCACTGTCCTCCACACCCTGCCATGGCCAGCCATTGACTGCACTGAACCCGGGCTGGGGACCTGCACTCTGGAATGACCCAACTATCTGTACCGTGCATTGGGGCACCATGCCAGCTGCGGATTCACCAGTGTATGCAACTGTGTGTGCATTCCTGGCAAACTGAAGTGGGAATTTACATACCTCCAATGCATGCCTTGTCAATGCTGTATCTTCCTACTGTCATACACCACTGCATGTCCACACTCTCCCCTGTTCCCTTGTGCAACATGCCACCCTCCAGACTTTTGAAGTATCCTGGGTTCCATGGGGTGCTGTATGCTGTAATGCCATTTGCAGTGCACACTTCAGGCTATAGATAGTTCATCTGCAGTTCCCCAATTATACAAACAAATGGGAGACTGGCTGTAACATGCCTGTTTTGGGACCTGTGTGAGTACAGTATCAGCCATCCCCCACACTGAGCAGTGCAATGGCACCAGGATGATGGATCCGCATGTGAGTGCCTGAGGAGTATGGCCACTGGGTGTTATCACCCACACACAGCTCGTGCCTATGTATAACACATTCCAGCTTCCTACTGTGAGTGCTCTGCCACCCACTGATAGAGTGATATGATCCTATTACAGAGCCAGTCGGTGCAATGGGATTGGCTGGGAGGGCAGGGAGGGGGCTGTTTGTGCACCGTTGAGGGGGAGCAGGGGCTGTATTCAGGTGCAATTAGGGATTGTATTGGGGTCCCTACAATATGGAACTGATAGAGCCTGGACTCTGGTATGATCAGGGCTGGTGGAACAAGTAAGGGTTGCCACTATATCACCAGAGACTTCAAGGCTTGTCCCACATGGGAGTGATCAGGCTCAGGGCTTGGGGGCGAGAGCTGCTCCAGTGCATTCATCCCCATGCCAACATGCAAATGGGCTGGTAATGAGCATGCATAAGGCCCCTTTGCACCCTGCATGCTCAATTAGTTCATTTGCATTCCTGGGCTGAATATTGCCCATGGGGCTGCGGTGCATGCCGGTGTGTGCCACGCATTCCCCCTGAAAGGTATTCAGTTGGGGTCACCTTGGATGCACCTGACTTGGCGTCTGCCTGCACTGCAATTCCCATCCAGGGTCACATTTTCAGCAGGGATGATGAAGCCCGGCAGGATGAAACACAGTGTCACAGGTTTACTGCATAACAAAAATGATTAACTCCCTTTGAAATTACATTGTTTGTTGCAGTAACTCTACTGTAGCATTTTGCAGTGCTGCACTTCATCCTGGTGCACTTCACTGTATGCACACCCTGTACTGGTGGCACATTCTCTTTGACTGTTGTATCAGTGCCGACTGGCGCACCCTCTTTCTACAATGTATCTTTCTGCTTGTGCATCAATCCAGCACTTAATATATCCCTCCAGATGTAAAATATTGTTTTAAGTGTGTTCTGATTTTACACAGTGCAGCATAATATTGTGTGGATGTAGAGCCCCACTGAAAATAAGATGCCATATCTTCTGTGAACTATCCAGGCTACATATATAGCAATCAGCAGGTATATACTAGGAAAACACATTGTAAAAATGTGTAAAAGGAAGACCACATTGAAACTGCCTCTCCACAGATCTGTATTGTGCAAATTCATTAGAAATAATGGGTAAAACATCCCAAAAGTTCTCCACAGCCATATTGGCTCTGACCAGAGTTTGATGGCTTTAGCTGCTGCTTTTCTGCACTGTGCAGAGTGATTAATTTGCCTTGTTATTAACACCCCAAAATCTTTCTCCTCCTCTGTAGTGGCTATCTGTACCCCTCCCAACTGATAACACCCCCCTTGTGTTCCTTGCTCCCAAGTGCATGACCTTGCACTTCTTAGCATTGAACCCCATTTGCCATCTGTCTGACCAGTACTCCAGTTTAGCCAGATCATCCTGCAGCTCCTGCCACCCTACTATGTCATCCACCACTGCATTGATCTTTGTGCCATCCACAAAAAGACTAATCTTGTTCTTAATGCTATGCGTGATGTCAATGATGAAAATGCCAAACAACATCAGGCTCAGTACGGAGCCTTGCGGTGCCCTGCTCATTACAGCCCTTGGGGATGAGAGTTCCCCTTCCACCATTACCCTCTGTTGTCTCCCTTACAGTCAGTTCTTGATCCAATTCACCAACTTTGTCCCTGCTTCCTGGTATTCCAGCTTGTTAATTAGCCTCCCATGTGGCACCAAGTTAAATGCCTTGCTGAAATCCAGATACAGGACATCCAACACATGGCCCTTGTCAAGAGCCCTAGTCACTCAGTCATAATAGTCCAACAGGTTGGTCTAGTAGGATCTGCTAGAGACAAACCCATGCTGCTTCCTGTCCTGGAGTTCATTACCTTTTACAAAAGTTACCAACCTCACCTTTCGGATTGACTTTGTTAACTTTCCCACAATGGATGTTAGGCTTACTGGTCTATAGTTGCCCAGTTCATCCTTGGGTCAGCTTTTGTGGAGGGGCACCATGTGAGCCATCCTCCAGTCCTGGGTATGCACCCTGTTCCCAGATAGGTATTGAACAAGTCTGCCAATGGCTCTGCCAGGACCTCAGTCAATTCCTTTAATATAAGGTGTATGCCATCTGGTCCTGGTGCTTTATCCACCCTCAGTGCCCTTAAGCCTTCAAGTACCCTGCCTGCTGTGATTTCCCTATCCATCACCTCCTCCCCCAGTGCCTATCCTCCCTACCCCCTGAGGCAGTGACCCATCCATCTCCTTAGTAAATACAGAACAGAAGTATTCATTTAGCGTTTCCACCTGCTCTGACCCTTTCTCTGCATAACCCCATCCTTCCTGATCCATAAAATTTGATCTTTGCAGATCCTTCTCTTCCTTATGTACCTGAAGAAGTCATTTTCCTCATCCTTGATTGCCTGTGCCATCCTAAGCTCTCTGGAAGCCTTGGCTGCCTGAGTGCTCTGGTCACCTCTCTTGAATACTTCAGGTACTCCTCTCTGTCCTCCCCAAACTGGATCTCTTGAACCTTCTAAAGGTTGTCATTTTTGCCCTCACCTTTTCTAACACCTCCCCACTTAACCAACTTGGTTTGGTGCCTCTAGCCTTTTTTCTTTGTGTCTTGGTACAGGATCTAGTGGCCTCCATGAGCCCCAGCTTTATAACTTCCCATATTTGGTTAGCATTCATGCATGGGTGGATTCTGGCTAGGTGCCCAGCCACTATTTCCCCCATCCTGCCAAAGTCAGCTCGCCTGAAGTCCAACACACTGATACCTGTTCCCACAGCCTCTTTTCCCATGACGAGTGAGAACCGTACTATGCGGTGGTCATGTCCTGCCAGCAGATCCTCCACCCACAACTCTCTGACAAACTCCCCATTAGACAGCATGAGGTCCAGAGTGTTTCCCAACCTGGTTGGCTCATTTACCATCTGTATCAAAAATCTGTCCTGGAAAGCCTCAAGGAGGACCAGCTCCCTTGCCAAGTGAGAACCATACTGTGTGGTGGTCACTTCATGCCAGCGGATCCTCCACCCACAACTCTCTGACAAACTCCCCATTAGACAGCATGAGGTCCAGAGTGTTGTGCAACCTGGTTGGCTCATTTACCATCTGTATCAAAAAATTGTCCTGGAAAGCCTCAAGGAGGAACAGCTCCCTTGTATTCGAGGTGGTTGGGGTGCTCCATGCTCCAATCTACACCTGGCAAAATGAAGTCCCCCATGATCATGGTGTTACCTTTCCCATTGACACTCCTTATCTTCTCCACTAGTTTTCTGTCCAAGTCCTCTGCCTGTGACAGAGGCCTACACACCAACCCCATCCTAAGTGTCCTGTTTCTCGAATCCTGGAATTGCATCTGTAATGCCTCTGTTCTACCCTCCTCCCCCTCCTCCCTGGCACACCTTATCCCCTCCCTCACATATTTTGCCACCCCAACACCTTTCCCTTTTTCACGATCCCTGTGGTATAGCCTGTACCCTGGGATCACCAGGTCCCAGTCCTGATATTGTGTGGCTCATGTTTCAGTGATAGTAGCCACATCTACCTCCCTCAGTGCCATGAGAGCCTGCAACTCAGCTGTTCTGTTCCCCAGGCTCCTTGCATTTAAGGGGACTACCCTCCAATAAGTGCCCTTCCCATCCTTCCCCTTCTGAGCACTATTATTATCAACGCTGTATGAATCCTCCCCTATTTCATCTCTACTGGTATGGGAGGTGAACCCATTTGGTTTCATATGTGAAGGGTCCAATTCTGGGGCATCTTGGTGAGGCTAGATCAGTAGCTGGCACAGTAGCTACTTCCTCTATAATTTGGGGGGTATAGATTTTTATTAAAGTTAAAAAGGTACTAGTCATACATATGTCTGTGTTTCATACATATTTCTGTGTTTCATACATATTTCTGTCATATAGGAATTCTGTGAACCTTTTCAGATGCCATCCTAGTCCACAGGACCAGAACAGCAAGGAAAAGGAAAATAGTAGAATTCAATGAGTGGCTGGGTGTTTGCTGTAGAGAGGAGGGGTACAATCTCATAAGGGGTGGGGGGAAACATGGTCAAATAAGGGGCTTTATTGCCTAGACAGACTGCATCCTAGTTGGGAGGGGAGGCAAATACTAAAGGACAGGCTGGGAGAATACCTGGGAAAGGAACTTGGTTTAAACTACTAAGGGGGGGAAGGGGCCAGAAGGCCCACACAATTCAAAAAGGGGAGGTTGGTAGACCTCCCCTCCACAAAGGCAGTAAAAACAAAACAGGAGGGGTATGGGGAGAAGCTAAGGAGTGGGGGAGAGGAGGGGGAGGGAAGGAGAGCAAGCCAGGAAAAAGTTATTGAACGAAAGAGCCAAGGTATTACAGGAACAAAGTGGAGGGTGGTGTCACTGAATGCTCAAAGTCTCAGGAACAAGGTGGCAGACATGCATGCACTCTTAGTGGAGGGTAAGGTGGCTGTAACAGCAATTACTGAGACCTGAGCTTCATCACACCATGACTGGGATCTCTCAATCCCAGGGTACAATCTATTCAAAAGGGACAGAGAGACAGGCAAAGGAGTGGGGGTGGCAGCATACATCAGGGAGGGAATAATTTGCATGAGTGAGGAAGAAAAGGAAAAGAGGAACATAGAAACATTGTGGCTCCAGTTGCAGGCTAGCAGAGGAAGGAAGGAAGGAAGAACAGGATGGGGTTGTATACAAACTGCCCAACCAGGGTGATGACAATGACAGAGAGCTGTGTTCCAAGTTGAGGATCACAATAGGAAAAGGGGAGGTGGTAGTGGCGGGGGATTTTAACCTGCCTAAAGTGGACTGGGCTACTCCTGCCACATCCTGTGCCAGAAGTAAGCAAATCCTAAATACAATCCAGGATGGCTTTGTGACTCTTTATGTGACAGATGCCAACAGGGAGTGGGCAATCCTAGGCCTAGTGCTCACCAATGGGAAGCATGTACAGGAGATGGAAGTTAGGGAACCCCTTGGTGGAAGTGACCACAATACAATGTGGTTCAATTTGGATATGGGCAAGGATGACATCCCCACTAAGGGCAGAACATTGGATTTTAGGAGGGTAAATTTTAAAAAGATGAGAGAAGTGCTAAGGAAAAAACCTGGAGAGCATGGAGGAAGGCGTGGTGGTGGACCGATTATAGTCCACCATTAGGGGGGCCATTCAGAAGGCCACAAGCTGCTGTATCAAAATGAGGGTGAAGATATTGAAAGCCAGACCATGAAGCTTGTTTAATGGGGAGGTGGCCAGAGTACTAAGGGAAAAGAGGGCAACCTATAGAAGATTCAAAAGAACGGTGAAGGAAGAGGATGAGGAAGAATACTGGAGGCTAACTAAGGTGGCAAGAAGGGAGGTGCAGCAGGGAAAGGCACAGAAAGAGCACCAAATAGCTGAAGGAATAAAGAATGGGGAAAAGGCCTTTTTTCACTATGGAAGCAAAAGGAGGGATAAGAAGGATGGCATTGATAGGCTGAGAAAGGGGGATGGTTTGGTTGATGAAGACGAGAGCAAAGCAGAGGTATTAAACATATACTTCTGCTCCGTCTTTAGAAAGGAAAATTATGGACTGGTGCCATGGGCAGGGAGAAGGAGGGAGGGAACGAGGGGTCTGAAGTAGTAATCAAGACTGAAAGAGTGAGGGAGGTGCTGATGGCCCTGAGCCTGGACAAATCCCCAGGGCCAGATGAAAAACACCCCAGGGTGCTGAAAAAGTTAGCAAAGGATCTAACTTGCCCGCTGTCTGTTCTCTTCAATAGATCTCTGTATTCAAGAGTGGTGCCACTGCAGTAGAGAACAGTACATGTGGTGTCACTTCACAGGAGTGGACCCAAGGATGACCCAGGTAACTATAGACCAGTCAGCCCGATCTCGTTAGTATGCAAACTCATGGAGACCATACCAAAGGAAAAGCTGATGAAGTACATAGAAGAGAATGGTCTACAGGATGAAAGACAACACAGGTCTGTGGCAGGCAGATCGTGTCAAATGAACCTGATCAAGTTCTTCAACTGGGTCACGAGGGCAGTGGACAAAGGCCAGGTAGTGGACATCATATACCTGAACTTTAGTAAGGCCTTCAATTCTGTACCACACAAAACGTTGATAATGATACTGAGGGATCTAGAGGTGGGGAGAATATGGTAAGATGGGTTGAAAACTGGTTGAGTGGTAGAAGCCAAAGAGTAGTGGTTGGGAGTGAGTTCTCCAGCACCAAGAGGTCACCACCAGGGTTCTGCAGGGATTTGTGCTGGGGCCTGTGTTGTTCAATGTCTTCATAAGTGACACTGAGGGGGAACCAAAGGCAAAATGCATCTGTTTGAGGATGACGCCAAACTCTGTAGGAGAGTGGGCATTAAGGAGGGGATCAGGACCTGAGGGAGGACCTCACCAGACTAGAGAGATGATCAGGAATCTAGCAACTTAGTTTCAATGCCAGAAAGTGCAAAGTGATGCACATAGGGGCCAAGAACCCTAGGACAGAGTATTACATAAGAGAGGTTCAGGTAACTGCTTCCAAAGAGGAAAATAATCTAGAGGTAGTGACTACAAGTGACCTGAAACACATCTCTCTGTGTAAAAATGGGTTGGTGAAGGCTAACAGGATGCTGGGGTGTATTAGAAGGGGATTCGGTAGTAGGCAAAGAGAGGTTATTTTACAATTGTACAGGTCATTGGTGAGACCACATTTAGAACATGGGGTGAGGTACTGGCACCCTTACCTTAAAAAGGACATCAGCATGCTGGAGGGGGTCCAGAGGAGAGCAACCAAGATGATTGAGGGGTTACAGGATAGGTCCTATGAGGAGAGGCTGTGAGCCCTGGTGATGTACTCCCTGGAAGAGAGGAGGCAGAGGGGTGATATGATAGAGACCTTCAAGTACATGAAAGGAATTAACAGAGTGAAAAGGGATGGTCTCTTTAAACTGAAGGACAACAGCACCACTAGGGGGCACAGCCTAAAATTTGATGGGGTGGAGATTCAGAAGGGGTGTAAAGAAGCATTTCTATACGGAGAGGGTGGTGTTCAGCTGGAATGAGCTGCCAGAGTAGGTAGTATCAGCAAGGTTGGGAGCATTCAAGAGAACATGGGACAAGCACAAAGGGAACCCTTTGGACCAAGAAAGGGGAGAAGGGGGGGAGAAGAAGGGACAGTTGGGTGGGCAGGGTCATTGGAATAAATTGTAAGGCCAGACCCTGTATCACTTACTGAGCAGAAGTGATAGACCGAGTGGTCTTCTTCTGCTGGCTCTTTTCCTATGTTCGTATATTTAAGAGCCTAGAAGTTTTGAATGGCAAACAAAAATACATGTTCACAGCATAAAGTGCCTCCCCTAGGTTTGAGCATATTCTGGAGCTCCCATTCAGTTCAAACTTGATTTATGCTTGGGGGATCATAAAGAATTTCACTCCCGTAACATACATATTGCTTTGACTGGGTTAAATGAGTTTTGTTTAGCCACTGTGTCTATGCAAAAGTCCAGGTATACACTAAATTTACTGTCTGCATAACTCAACCCTTTTTGAATATGAGCTTGTCTGAGTATAACTTCTGTTTCTTGAAACTAATAAGGCAAGACAAGACAAGGCAAATTCTATTTATATAGCACTCTATCCGAAGGCTTAGAGTGCTTTACAGAAAAATAAATACAAATACCCCAGAGATTTAAAATCATTAATTAAATAACACCATAAATGTTTTCAAACAAAAAGGTGTTTAAAGATGCTTTGAAAGCCTCCACCAAGTTGGCTGCACGTATGTGGTGTGGCAAAGAATTCCAAAACACCGGTGCAGCAACTACGAGTGAAGGAGTCACCACAAGCAGATCAGCCTTGGTGGAGCAGAGGGGGCAGAGAGGCCGATAGGGAACCAGAGCTCTTTAAGGTAGTTAGGTCCCAAATCACATCAGGCCTTGTATGTCAACAAGCAAATCTTGAAGGTGATGCATGAACTCATAGGCAGCCAATGCAGAATGTGCAGGACAGGAGTGATATGATCCCTCAAAGAGGTGACTGTCAAAATCCTGGCCACAGTATTCTAAACTAGTTGCAGTCAATGCATCAATCCTGCAGACAGCCCTAGGTATAAAGCATTGCAGTAATCAAGTCTGTTGGTGACAAAAGCATGGATGACCATAGTCAGGTCATCAGGCATCAAGAATGGCCAGATCCTGGCAATAATCCAGAGGTGAAAGAAACTGGAATGAATGACTGATGACTCCTGTTTTTTGAGGGTCAGTCGGTCATCCAGAAAAACACCAAGATCTCTTACTGCATTCTCAACTGACAGGGGCAATTAACCTTCCATCCATGGAAACACCCCCCACAGCCAGGCTTCATCAACATAACCTCAGTTTTGCCATGGTTAAAAAATAGTCACTTAGCAGACATCCAGTTGTTTATCTCAACCAAACAGTGGCTCAGCATAACTGAGGCGGAAAAGTCATCTGGGGCACTGGACAGATACAACTGGGTATCATCCACATTGCACCGCCTAATGATCTCCCCAAGCAGCAGCATATACAGGAAGAACAACAAGGGGGCCTCGCTAGAACCATGTGGAACATCACAAGGCAGTGTGAAAAGTCCCGAGGAAAAATTACCAAGGACTATGTGCTGCGATCTCCCAGTTAAGTATGAGCTAAACCAATGCAAAACTGCATTGGTAGCACCCACACAGTTTTGAAGGCGAATCAGGAGCACCCCGTGATTAACCATGTCAAAAACTGAAGACAGGTCCAACAGCACCAAGATGGTACGTTGCCCTTGGTCCCTCACCATGAACAGATCATGTGCCACCCTGACCAAAGCCATCTCAGTGTTGTGCCGGGGCAGAAAACCTCACTGGAGAGGCTCAAAGATGGATAAACTCTCCAAACATTAAACCAGCTGGTCAACCACCACCTTCTCAATAACCTTCCCCAAAAAGGGAAGATTAGAGATAAGCCTGTAGTACGAGAGAGCATCAGGGTCTAAAAAATGACTTCTTTAGGAGTGGTCTCACCGAAGCCACTTTCAGGCTGCAGAAAAAGTATCCTCATTTAGAGACCCATTAATGATCTCAGTGAACACTGGGCCCAGGAAATCTATGCAGCTGATGACAAACCACTTAGGACCTGGGTCCAGAACACAGCTGGTGTGACATAAACTGGTGACCACACGGAGGGCCTCAGTTTGCTAAAAAAGACTGAAACTCACTCCAGCTCGACAGAGGATCCCCACCAACAGACAGATACCCTCCGGCAAGAGCTGGACCAGAGGAGGCAATACTCACCATGATAGAGGACACCTTGTTGACAAAGAAATGCCCAAACTCCTCACACTTTTCAGCAGAAAAGGCTGTCCCGGACTGTAGACAAGGGGGATTAAGCCAACTGTCTCCAGTGCGGAAGAGCATGGCCGGGTGATTCCTTGCTGCAGCAATTGACTGGAACAGAAACTCTGTCTTCTTTAGATTGATAGACTGCTGATACTCCAAATAATGGAGCCTCAGTGCTGCCTTGTCCTCCTCAGAGCGAGACCTCCTCCAGGTACACTCCAACCTATGCCCCTTAGTCTTCAACCGCCACAACTCAACACAGTACCACAGTGAGTGACATTGGGAGATCAAGGGTCGAATGTGCAATGGTGCAATCAGGTCTCGTGCTTCAATCAAGACCATGTTATAGGCCTCCACACCAGCCTCTGAACCCTGAGCACAAGCTAGCAGCAGGCTCGAGACATCCAGTGACTCCTGGTGCTGGCAAGGCTCCAATTTATTTCTTGAACGACACTTGATAGTCTCCATTGTTGGGGTTAATATATATGGGGTTCCACAGAGGAACTCAACTGCATGATGATCCAACCAACAGAATGGATCAACCTTGACCACCATAATGTCAAGTCCAAGTGAGAAGACTAGGTTCAGAATGTGGCCATGTATGTGCATCTTGGAGGTAACCACCTGAGTCAATCCCTGGGAATACATCAACTGAAGCAGCTCTTGCCCAAAATGACAGGATTCATCATCGATCCAGGCATTAATGTCCCCCAGGATCAAAATCCTAGAGGACTCCAACACCTGCTCTGCGATGAAGCCTGCCAACTCCTGCAGGAAAAGGCTTCCATCCCCTTGGAGGCTGGTAGATGAGCACTGTCCTGCCATTAACTCCCAAGCTGCACTTAGCAACCATACATTCAAAGGACTCCAGTGTTCTCACTGGGAGTGCAGTAAGACTCAGAGTGGATCTAAAACAGATGGCCACCCTGCCCCCTCTATGGTCCCTCCTCGGGCAATGCAACACCGAGTAACTTGGGTGGACGGATGCCGCTAGCACAGAGCCAGCATCATCACCCACCCAAGTCTTAGTAATGCAAACAAGGTCAGCCAAGGAATCAGCAATGAAAGATTACATCACTGCAGTTTTATTCCTTAGCAACCTTGCGTTACAAAGAATGGCCAAATGAGGATGAGCTGCGCAGGCCAGATGAACTACCTGCTGCCCAATGACATGAGGCAGAGCCCTAGGGCTCCCTAGTGGGGTTTGATATAAACAGTTTGTAGGACCACAGCAGTATCATCCATTTGGCACCCCTTCCTCTGATAGGCATGATCCAATGAAATTGTTTTCTCCTAGAATTTATCCATAGCACAAGTAATGAACTCTTCAAAGAATGGCAGTGGATCCTTGGTGCCTTCCAAACCTTCTTTAATTCCCACCAAATGCAAGTTGCCTCTGTGGACTATCTTCTATTGTTCATTTAACTGCTGCATCAGTGTAGCAAGTTGACTGGCATGCTGGGTCATGACTGGGAGAAGAGGGAGAGAGTCCTCCAGTGTGCTTACCTGGTGTTCTAACTCTGAGGTATGAGTGAAAATATAATTTAACTTATTAGTAATGATTTCCATAGAAATGGAAAGTGAACTTCGGGACTTTTGCAGGGGAGCCAATTCATGGATCAAGTCATGTCTAATGTTATTCTGAAGTCCATAAGCAGTTTAGTCACAGTGGTCGCATCTAGATGGTTATTTACAGAATTAACTGTCCCTGATGCACCCCCTACTACACCAACATTAATATGAGAGTTTGTTTCAGGTAGTGGCTATGAGGGAGAAGTGGTGCTACATACTTGCATTGGATTCTTGTCTGAAAAAACAACACTTTCCTCCTTCTGAAAAATTGCAATAATATCAATATTCCCAACATTTACAATACTCTCAGTATTATCAGTAGTATCTCCCTAAAAAGAGCTTATGAGAAGTAAAGGGCTGGCCGCTATGGGTTGTTGCAGCTTAGGCAATTGTACACATATATTTGACCCCCTGAGCTGCTGTATATTCAGCTTTAATGCCTTCCTTTCAGGATTTGTTTTTTTTTTTGCGCCCCCAGCCACATATTTTAATGCAACCAGTGATCAGCCAGCAGCTCCATCTTGAAAAGATGTAAGATCATCCATGGATGCTGTCTTCAGAGTTAGAGGAAGCAATGAGATCAAAGGTGGTATTGCTGAAAAGAAGCAGGTGAGACTTGGTACCTATGATCCACGCTGGCAGCTCCTTCACTTTGGGAAAAGGTGTTTGTAATCTCTTTTACTCAAGGTACAGACTTTGACATTTCTGGTAGGTGAAGCTCTATTAACATCAATACTGTTGCAGAAACTCTTGTCAATATAGAATGGTTTTCAGACATTAACACTGCAAGAATGAATCAGAGTGCAGTTTCATGTTTCATACAGACATGACAGCTCACCTACCTTGAGGCCATCTTTGATCCCTATTACATGTCCCCGTGCATTTAGTATTTTACCTGGTTTATGAATGCCATTAGATATGGCTCTATTGATGCTGTGGTTTAAATATTCACACTGACAATCATGTCCGTCTGTTCGTGATTCAGTGTCTCTTTTCCTAGGGTCCATATTAAGCAGTTTATTACATGTGCCACACTTTTCATGGTACACATTGCATGGTGTGTAGAGTATGTAAAAAATATTGTGTAGATTGGATGGTGAGGCATCTGAAGATGTGCATCCAAGAACCCATATTCACCATAATTAATGAAAATCAATCTAATGCCGGGGTGTCCATTTTCAGCTTGCCCATCAATCAGACCCCACTTCATTCCAATTAAACGGGCCACTGTCAACCCTCTGAGGCCTCAACGTGTCTGTAGCTTAAAGAAATACATGTTATAATGGGTTGCATTCTGTAGGGATTGCTGATATATTTGGCAATTTGATTCTGATTATTTTTTTTCTTTTTAAACTTGAATAACAGACTTCCTACCATACTGGTGTTACCACACAAAAATGTGTTTGTTTACAGTCCTTGTTCAACTCCCACTGCATCTTTCCTGGACATGGGATACACCTCCAACACAGTCTAGTCACTCATGATGCATTGGGAGGAGAGGGGATTAGTGCATCATGAGTGACTGCACTTTTTGGGAGTCTTCTGAATGGTCCAAAGTATGCAATAAGAGTAGGTTGAGGATTTGTAACAACACAAGGTAGAGTACAATTACATCATAAGCATGTATTTCAGTTCTGCTAAGAAATGAATCAACTAAAACAACTGGCAATATCAATGAAGATTATAGAAGGTAGGGAATAATAAAATAAAGGTTTTCAATTAGAAATGTTATTATACAAAAAGGGCTGACAGCATCCCTTTAATGGCACTGGAACACGATCCACCATAAAAAAGAGGGGGAATCATATTAGATTACTATTAGACAAAGTGACACAGTGGGTAGTCACTCTGAACACTATGTAATCCTTTAGTCTCAATGAAAAAGTGAATTTTATATCCTTCCTAAGGTATAGTTAATTACCCCTCTCTGTATGTAGTCCAGCTTTGCCCATTTGATGTACAATAATCTGATTTTCATTATTTCTTATTCCCTATGATAAGTAAAGTACTATTTTTGTATTTTTCCAGTACTTTTCTTCATTGTGAATCTATTATTTATAGGGCTGGATGAAATTAACAAATTCTAATTTTGCTGAATTTTAGCAAAATTCTGTGATATTTCATGAAATTGTTTAAATATTTTAGAATTGTTCATAATTCTTTAATGGGTTATAACTCAGTCAGTATTATAGACAGAGGTCTGCAATGTGACATGTGTATTGTTTGAAAGAGTATCTATGGGTAAGTAGAAGGGTTAAAGGGGATCATAATCTGGCAATTTATTATTAATGTGAAATATTCTGAAAATATTTGTATGCTTACAACTTAGCCATCTTTGGAGCTAGATAATTGAAAATTTATATGCATACTCTCTTATAAGAGTCATATAAACTTCTAAATAGAGAGGTAATTGAGTGTATAAATCATAAGTTACAGTTAAAAATTCCACAATTTAATTATTTGTTAAACTGTGTGGACATTTTCAAAATAGTTGTTTTTTTATAGCTGCATTGCTCTTGAAGGTAAATACTCAAGATTTGGCATGCATACTAATGTAAACATATCCTGGAATCTAACTAAGCTTGGTAAATGTGGTTTAGTAGGTTACAATTTATTGTGGGTACTTTAGAAATTACCAATTGGTAAAATGTGCTAAAAAAATTCATGGATACATACGTAATGCCACTAGAATTCCACTTATGGAATTTAACTTTCACAAAGTACTTATCACCACTGAATAACCTTACCTACACTAGCATCATGGCCCTGCAATACACCCCCAACACTTCTGCTATAGTGATGTCCAGCATCATGTTCCATCATGACTAGAGGTGAGCGAAAAAAAAACTTCTGCTGGCAGAATTTCCTCGAATATCATACTTTCACTTCCGTGAAAGTTCAGAAATCCATTTCCAAACTTTTATGGAGATTCTGCCTGCACCCTACAGTCCGACCACCTGTATCATTATTTCCCTGGTGTCTAGTGCCCCATCCAGCTGGCCACCTACTGCTGCCCGATGTAAAAATAATTTTCTGGTGGCTAGTGGTACCTCCCCTTCCCTCACCCAATCATCTGCTCCATATGTGCAAAATAATTCCCTGGTGCCTAGAAGTCACTCCCCCCACCTAATTGCCTGCCCCATACGTAAAAAAAATCTCTGATTGTTAGTTTTCCTTCCCCCCACCCGATTACCTGACCCAAATATTAAAAAAATCCCTGGTGGCTAGTGGTCCCTCTTCTCACCCAATCACTGGCCCCATATGTACAAAATAATTCCCTGAGGCTAGTGGTCCCTCCCACCACCCGATCACCCACTTCATATGTTAAAAAAATAGAAACATAGACTATGGCGGCAGATAAGGACAGCTTGGCCCACCTAGTCTGCCCATTCTCTACCTACTGGATAAGCTGCAGATCCCAGTTAACCAACAGCCTTTCTTCCTACTCCCCACAAGAATTGCCTTATGGCTGTCCCATGCATTCTTGAATTCTCCCACAGTTTTAGACCCCACAACCTCCTCAGGAAGGCAGTTTCATGCATCCACCACCCTCTCTGAAAAAAAATACTTCATCACATTGCCATTGAGCTGTCCACCTTCTAGCTTCAAATTGTGTCTCCTTGTTCTTGCCCTGGTGTCCAATGTAACCCCATCCCCCCATCCTGAATCCCCATTTAGTCAAAAAACTAAACATTTCTATCTGGTGGTCTAGTGAATCCCCCCTCCCTATCCCCGATCGTCAGTCTGTGAATTGGAATTCTACTCCCTGGTGGTCTAGTGCACCCCCCGCTAGTGGTGGATGAAGTGAGCAAAATTTACTTCGCGAAGTAATCTATGAAATTCAGCCCATTTTGTGGAGCGAAATGCAAAATTTTACCCGGCAGAACAGCGAAATTTCACACTCTGTGATGAAATTCTGCCGCGGTAGGTGAAATTTCACCACAGAAGGTGAAATTTCACCTGTCTTAGGTGAAATTTTGCCTAGGCAAAATTCTGCCTAATGTGGAAAATTTCACGAAATTAGCCACTTCACCGGTGAAAATTAAATTCACTGCATTCTACCCCCACCCTGACCCCAGCAGGTGGTGTCACACCACCCCGCTCCCCCATTCTGAACCCAAGCGAGTGACTGGCACAGCCCTCCTTGCTCTTCCATAGCCGGCCACCCACAGAGCTGTCAAAGAATGAGTGCATGCTTGTACAAGCACACATTCATTCAGGCACTAGAACACCAGGGAATAGAATTCCAATTCATGGACTGGGGATTGGTCGCCACCCCCAGAGAGGGAATTATTATTTTTACATCGGGCGGTGACCAGTGGGGGGGCACTAGCAACCAGGGAATATATTTCAGGCTTTGGGTGGGGGGGGCACTGGACATCAGGGAAAGTATCTATCAGCAGGACGGGGTGAAAATTCACTCAAACAAATTTATAAGATTTCTGATCCACCACAGGCAGAAGTTCAGAAACTTCTGGTGAAAGTTGTGACATTTTGGGGAAGTTCCGCTAAGGCAGAAATCACAGCTTTGGCCCACCTCTATGACTTAAGTTCTCCAGATACTTGTGGCACAATGGCCTATGTCACAACTGGTTGTAAGGCTTGGTGTCACTTACTGCCACTAGACCAGACCTGAGTTTGATTTTCACAACCTCCACTTGCATACTGTGTGACTCTGAGCAAGTCACTTAACCACCCAGTGCCCCTAGGTCACCCCTGAAAACAGGCACTTGTGCACAGTGGGCCTTACCTGGTTACCAAAAAAGACTAAAAAGACTATTTTCAAACAACACATCTACAGGGTCATTAAAGAGTCAGCAAGTGGCATTTGTACAGAAACAATGCTGCACCTGCATGTGTTTGCACAAGTCATCAAGTCACCGAATTCTAGTGGTTATTTGGTAGAGTGCAAGAGCTCAGGCTAGTGCATAGTAATGACCATGACTAATTATGGTTCATCACTCAAGATAGTGACCTGACACAGTGCCATTATACTTTTATCATGGAGCCTCCTATGAATGCTATGTTACTGCCACTTTACCCAGCCTTTACATTCCTTTACAATAGCAAATCAAGTGTATGACTGGGCAAAATGTATGGACATGGCTTTGACAAAAGTATCACAACATTCCACAATTTCACAAAAGCTCAAGGAATTCAGCTTTAATTACTGATGTTATTTTGAAATCTTTGGCTGCTTATAACATGGCCAGCCTCTGAGCAAGAGATTAGAGAATTTACACACACAGACTCATTTTTTTTTTTTTTTTTTGCATATTGGTTTTTCTCCTGGCCAGTAGCTCATCTCTCAGAGATATACCCTGTTCACAGGGATATACTCTGATCAGGCTGAACCCAGCTATCATTCAGTTATTTACTGGAGTTTTCTCGATAATCTTTTTTTCCTCCCCTCTCCCCAACAGCAGCAGCAAGCTTCCTAGCCAAGCTGCAGGGGTCACTGTGATGGTGGAACCCACCACCAACCCTCCCCAACCAGATGCACTGCTGAGCAGTAGCTGTCTCAGATCACCACCTGCCTGCTGATGTGACTTCCTGGGCTCACTTCCGAACCTGGGTCATCAGCATGGCAGTGCAACACACTGCTGGTAGGCCATGGGGTGGCCTCAAAACATATTATTTAGGGCCAATGAACCTAAAAAAATAGGCAATAGTTAATTCTCTAATTTTAAAGTTATAGGGGCTTAAAATGCTGCAGTTTACATAATTGCGAAATGTCATTTTAAAATTCTGAAAGTTTGGAGGCTTATATGTCTTTTTATTGTATTCATTCTGTGCTGTATTTTATCTTTCTATTTGTACAATGTCTATTTAATTTTCATTGCCTATCGATGTCTACATATGCTTTTGTACCCTATGCATTTGTACCTTGCTGTAGTCCTGTGCCATTCTTAGTAGCCCAGGTCATGGCTGAAAATGGTTCTCAGACCAGTGCACCTACCTGGTTATCAAATAAATAAATAAAACAATAAATAAATAAATATAACTCCGTCACCTTTAAAGACTGAGATTTGAAACTAGGTACACCTCTGTATGTACCTCATTAACAGCATCACACCAGATGTGGTACAATTTGGACAAATACTTTTCTATTGGATGGAAATAATGGAAATCACAATTTTAGCCAAATTTCACACAAAAAATCACATTTTATGAAATTTCATGGAAGCTAAACCAGAATTATGACAGAATTTTGCTGGTGGAAGATACATTTTTTCCCAGCCCTATTGATTTATTTACTCACTTATAAACCCCTTTTGTGTTTTCTCTCCTTGTCCTAGGCCTTTCACTTCATACAGATTCTGGGCTCGTTATCCTTTCTGTTGGAATGGGCATCTTTCCTGATTCCCCCTTCCCCACAAAGGTTATTTTGTTTAGTGTTTAGATTTTTTTGTTTTTATTGTTTCTCTGATTTGTTTTGTATATTTTGACTTTTTGGTTTGAAATATATATATATATACATATATATATATATATATATATACATATATATATATATATATAAAATTAGAGGCAAAAAACTATGTTTAATGCATCAGTTAGGGTTGTTCCACAGCGACAAGGCGAGAATTCGCTGTTAGGCTTGAAACCCCCTTGGATCCCTCCAGCCCACCCTGCCAACTGGCATCGGGGTGCGCATTGGGGTCATCAGCCTAACTCTCACCCCGCATCATGTGTAAGAAGCAGAGGAATGGGGAATGGGGTGACAGTTATGACCAATGACCCCAAGCGCACCCCAATGCCGCCAGTGAGCTGGAGGGATCAGGAATGCTAACAGCAAATTTCCTTGCTTTTGTCGCTGTGGAACAACCCTAACTGATGCATTAAACAGAGTTTTTTTGCCTCTAATTTCCCTTCTTTTTTGAGAATGATGACGAGAAATTGTGAAAGTAATGCAGCAGCGGGAGAGCAGTGCCCTTTGGGCCCCTTGCTCCCACCACATGATGTCTTGTGACATAGTAAGAGGAACAACAATGCAAACATAAGCGCAAACAGTGGCGCACATGGTAACTGAAATGTAAATGGTAAAGGAAACATTAATAGAAATGCAAGTGTAAAGTGATGCCGAAGTGAACAGTAATGCAAACGGACATTGAAGAGCATACAAAAACGCAACTGGTAACGTGAACAATGATGGCAGCGGTATTTGAAATGGAAATGTTAAGTGTCACAGGAAAAAGAATGTGAAAGGGAACAGAAACAGAAACATGATTGCAAGCGCACATGTAAACACAAACCGTGACACGCACAGGCACGGCACCGCAATTGTAAATGCAAATGGTTAAGTTAACATGAAGAATAACGCCAAAGGAAACAGAAACGGAAACGGGAGCACAAGTGCGTATAGAAACGCAAACCAAAACGTGCATGGGCACAGTACCGCAATTGTAAACGCAAATGATAATGGTAAGAGCAACAATCACAGCAAAGGAAACAGAAACGCAAAAGGAAATGCAAGTGCATATGGAAACACAAACTGTAATGTGCACGGGCACAGTAACGCAATTGCAAACGCAAACGGTAACAGTAACAGCAAGGAAAAGAAATGGAAGTGCAAACAAAAGGGCTGTCAGAAACACAAATAGCAATGTGCATAGTGGCGTAAACAGAAACAGTAGTGGAAATGCAAATGGTAATAGTAACGAAAATGCAAGCGCAAATGAGAACACAAAGGGTAATGCACTCAGTGCTGTACATGGGAATGGTAACGCAAACAGGGACATAAACGCAAGTGGAAACAGTAAGTGTAACAGTAACGGAAGCACATACCCTGTTTTTGCCGAACAGGTGCATAGAAAAACACAAAGAATGTATGCATTGTAATGGGCATCGAAGCTTAAAACGAGCATTGGAAGTACTTAATTGCTAATATCTCAAGAACCGCACTACATAGAAAAAAAATTTAGCTGTCACAAAAATCATGATTTTCCTGGCTAGGTGTTTGTATTGCATAGCCCACAGGGCTATGCAATTTGCAACAAAAAATCTGTATCTCACATCGTTTTCGAGATACTAGCCCCAAAAGGCGCGGCATACACCTCCATGTTAGTCTATGGGAAAAAATGCCAACTTCAGAGTACTGTAACTCGGCAACCGTGCAATATTTTTCACTAACCCATGAAAACACACATCTGTGATGTATTGGCTGCCTTCTCTCCTAATTTCAGCTGAAAATACCAAACTGTTCTTTCGCAGCAGGGTGGCAAAGAATTCCTTTCATTTTGGCCAAGTCTGAAAAAGTAGTGTCGCAATTTGCAGCAGTTTTTGCAAAATTTTGTGAAAGTGTCATGCTTGCAACACTACTTTGCAACACCTCTGGTTCCAGAAATGTGAAAAACATATTTCTGGGGTGTTTTACCACAAAATAAAGTCATGGCTAGCATCTTCAGCGAGAGCAAAGAATTCGCAAAAAAGCATAATTACTCCCTTCGTTGTTGCTTAATAACTCCGCAGCTGTATATCTGACCAGTATAAAACTTAGCATATCACAAGATCTACCATGCCCCATCATGCATTCCAAATTTCAGGCAAATCCATTTTATGGTGGTAAAGTTATTAAGGTGCAAAATTTGACCATTTAACCTTAAAAATGCTACTCAACCCTAACTATGGTAGCACTACCGTGCCATCATAATATATATACAGTCCCCACTACTTACAAAGGGCACATTGGTGCAAGTAGATTCTGCCTGTTATACGGGGTGGGTGCTGTAACCAATTTCTATGTTTTTTACTATTTTTTTTTAACACCATACTGAGATACGGAGCAATAGCGCAAACCCATGTCCTAAGTCTCAAGCAATATGCGTTAAAACGCAACTCGCAATACTACATCACACAAATGATTTAGCTAAAATATCTGCTCCCTTCCAATCCTCCAAACAATTATGTTCCCTACCTCCGTTGTTTGCTTTTGCCATATGGTCCATGATTGATGACTCGTTCCTGGAGCATTCTGAGCACTGTGGTACAGTAACTGGAGGGAATTACGGGTATGATGCTGCCAAAGATCACACAGGCTGGGATGTATCTGCTCCATCCAGACCTACAAACAATCATGTTCCCTACCTATGCCGTTTGCTTCTGCCATTAGGTTCCCCTTTCCTGAACTGCCAAAGCTGACAATGACCAGGACCGAGGAACTCTCCCCCCCCAAAAAAAACTGCAGCCAATAAACACACAAGGCTGCTAGGTGCCAGATGCGTAATCTATGTAATCTGTTTTAACAGTAAGACCTGAGCGGTCTCTTCATGGCTGACTGGGGATCGGGTGAACGGCACTAAATAGCTGTTAATCTTCTGGACAATCTGCCCGAAATAGAAGGCGGGCATAGAACATCTAAAGCAACATTTTTAGCATTGTCACCTATGGAATGGGAAATTGTAAAACGTAATTTGCCCGCAGTAACTGACTGCCCGTTAAAACCGTGGATGCTAGAAGTGGTGGGGATTGTATATATATATATATATACACTCTGTATATATGTATGTAATAGATAACCCACCCTTAGGTGTGTGGTCACGCTCTTGTATACGCACGCCTTGGTGTGAGTTGTACACACAAGGCCGTAGGCTGAGTGCATCAACCACCCAAGGTGTGCATATATTAGAGAGCTACCGCACACCTTAGAGTGGGTTATCTATCTTTTAAAATGGCAAAATAGTTTTTTAGGGGGTAAAAGTGCAGGTGTGTAGTCATGCTCTGAATGGAATGCAAGCCCGAGTGCTGGTATAGCAACAATGGCAGCTTGCACCGAGTGAGGTGTGCCCGAGACCCTGCGTCCGAATTTCTATTTTACAATGTCCTGGTGCCAAAGTCCAGTTGCTTGCGGCAAAGGGGGTGCTGTGCCTAATGTATGGTGCACCCACCCAGAATGCCGCAATGGCAGCGGGGAGTCTGCAGCACCCACGGACAGGGGCTGGCAACCGATCATTGCCCCCCCAATACCACTGCACCATTGGCACCTGCGCCTCAATACACTCCGGTACCCTGGTGGGCTAGTGCCCCCCCCACAGGTAGTGTCCATCTCAACACTCCCAACCCCCTCCTGTACACTGATCCAGTGACTGGCACGGCCCTCCATATGCCACCTCAGCCAGCTGCCGCATGCTGGTCACCTGATCAGGGTACGGGAAGGGGGTGGGAGTGCTGAGATGGGCACTACCTGGGGGGGTGGAAAGAAGCACATACATGGGTGTTGGGGATTGTGATGGGGTGGGGGGACCACTAGACCACCAGGGATGGATTGGGGTGGGCCACACAGTGGCACAGACAGGACGACCCCCCAGGAGCCATCTAAGTACCGTTAGACAAGCCCCTCACTGGTCTAAGGGTACTTGGCACTTGGTTCCTGGGAAGGGTCTTTCAAATTCCGGATCTGAGGGCTGCCATAGTCTGGGTCTGCCAAAAGGCCCCAGCAGCATGCCGCAGCCACTTTCATGGTGCAAGGCTGGCACTAGCACACTTTGGTGCAGGCAGCCCAGCAGGCTGCCTTTGAAATTCATACTTGGCACAGCCCTTGGCACAAGGTGCCTTTGCGTCAGACCTGTTCGATGCAAGCACCTTGCATCAATCTAAGGCCTTTGAAATTCTGGCTCATCATATTTATCTTCATGAGAGGCCAACAATAATTTGATGTCACTGGCCTCAAGTGAAGATAAATATGACTATTTCAGTCAAGCCATGTCATGTTCTTTTTTTTTTTTTTTTAGTTGTTTCACCAGGAATAGCACACTAAGCAGAGAGCTTTTTTTTGACCTGGGAGCACAAGAAAGTTAAGTGACTTGCTCAGGGTCACACAGTATGCAAGTGGAAGCATTGGGATTCAAACCCAGGTCTGGTCTGCTGGATGTCACCAGATTTGCAGCTCAGAGGCTTAGACTACTGCACTATACTGCTTCTATTTATATATGTTCTGTTTATACAACATGTGTCTTGGACTCCAAACACAACCCCTCCATGTGTTTTTAGTCCATCCCCCCTCCTTACATGTTTTGGGCCCTGGGCCACCCAAGACAACATACCATATCCTCCATTTAAGGCAATTCTGCAGATATCTTATTTATTGGGTAGGACCTGTAGTCCCCTGTCCCCACCAAAAAAAGTGTCTTTGATCCTGCCATAATTGATAACAAAATTATATAAAAAAGAATTATGTGGTTGACCTGCAATGCAGTTTCATTGTTCATGCAGTAAATTTGTAACGTGACTAAGCACAGTGTTTTCCGATAAGCATAAAAAAATCTGGGGCTTTTACAAATACTTATTTAAGAAAAGAAAACTTATCTGGTTGATCTTGTCATTTTTTCCTGCTGTTAATTAAGCAGTTTCACATTTCTTGTCCTAAATTTGTAGTTTGACCGAGCGCTTACACCACAGTAAAACGTGGGTCTGTCAGAAAATTAAAACCAGCACTCTGCCCCAAAGCATTAGAAATGTAATGCATTTTAGCAAGCTTGCTTCAGATTTTGTTAAGACACTCAGCTGACAGTAGAAATAAGAGAGCGCACGAGTGAGTCACAGCTTCAGGGAATGGAATGCAAGCCTGAGTGTTGGTATAGCACTGTTGCTATAGCAACACCCATTCGGGTTTGCATTCTGTTCACTGAAGCTGTGACTCACTCGCGCTGTCTCTTATTTCTACGGTCGGCTGAGTGTCTTAAGAAAATCTGAAGCAAGCTTGCTAAAACACATTACACTTCTAATGCTTCGGAGGCAGAGTGCTGATTTTAATTTACTGGCAGGTCCACGTTTTACTGTGGTGCAAGCGCTCGGTCACGTTACAAATTTAGGACAAGGAAAGTGAAACTGCTTAATTAACACCAGGAAAAAAATGGCAAGATCAACCAGAAAAGTTTTTTTTTTTTTTATAAGTGTGTCTTTGAAAATTATGGCAGGATTAACCAGATGCTTGCGTCACGCAGGAGGGGGTTGAAGGTCATGGAGAGGCACTGCCTGTGAATGCTTTTGGTTTCATTATAATGATGTATAGGAACATAGAGATATCACCATGACATATAGGAACATGAAGATATCAATGATATCTTCACTGCCTGCCTGAGATACAAGTTTTTATCCTTACATTTATCCCAAAACACATGTTGTATAAATATTAGAGGCAAAAACTCAGTTTAATGCATTAGTTAGGGTTGTTTCACAGCGACAAAAGTGAGGAAATTCGATGTTAGGGTTGAAAGCCCCCCTTGGACCCCCCTAGTCCACCCCCCAACCTGCATCGGGGTGCGCATTGGATTGTCGGCCCTAACTCTCACCCCATCACATGTGTGAAGAAGCAGAGGTATAGGAGAATGTGGTGAGAGTTAGGACCAAAGACCCCAACGAGCACCCATATGTCCGTTTGCGTCACTGATCGCTTCAGAGTCACTTTGCGCTTTTGTTTTTATTAATGTTTGCTTTACCATTTACGTTTCTGCTACCATGTGCGTGACTGTTGGTGCTTGCATTTACATTGGTGTTCCTGTTACTATGTGACAAGACCCATCCTCATTCTCAAAAAGAAGGGAAATTAGAGGCAAAAAAATCCATTTAATGCATAAGTTAGGGTTGTCCACAGCGACAAAAGTGAGGAAATTTGGTGTTAGGGTTGAAAACCATAACTCCGTATTCACCCACCCCACCCAGCACCACACACACAGACACACAGACAGACACATGCAAGTGGGGGAGGACCAAGGCAACACGACCAATCACAGACAACCAGCAGCAGGAGACAGAAATAAAATACAACTGTCAAAATGTACTGCAAGACATCCCCAACACCCCAGACCAGGTACTGAATACTCAGTGTGTAGATCCACAACAAAACTTAGGCCATGTACACCAATGGTATACATCCCTGATTACAGGTGCACACAAGTTACCACACTTAGAGGTTGCATGCGTTACCTACCAACCAGGTACTGCACCCTGAGTGGAGAGTCATGGCTACACTAAGGCCATGCACATCTATGGTATATCTCCCTGACTGCAGGTACACACAAGTTAACACGTTATGAATTGGAGGACCACAACCAAGCAATGCCACCCCCCCCCCAGAATAGGTACTGCATACTGAGTGGAGAGGCACTGCAACAATAAGGCCATACACATCAACAGTGCATCTCTCTGATTGCAGCTGCACAGAACTTACCACACTTAGGAGTTGCACAGTGTCAACCAGGCAATGCACCCCCAGACCACTTACTGCATCCTGACTGGAGAGCCACTGCAAAACTGCGGGTATGGACATCAGTGGTACACCTCACTGATTGCAAGCATGGCCTCAGACAGGCAATGCCTCCCCGTTACAAGGTACTGCATCCTGAGTGCTGAGCCACAGCAAAACTGAGGCTATGGACATCAATGCTACACCTCCCTAATTGCAGGTACGCTGCACTTACCACCGTTAGGAGTTGCATGGCCTCAGTCAGGCAATGCCCTCCCCCCACACACACACACCAGGTACTGCATCCTGAGTGTAGAGCCACAGCAAAACTAACTCCATACACATCAGTGGTACCCTTCCCTCACTGAAGGTGCACACAACTTTGTATCGTTATCAGTTGCATGCCCTTAACCAGGCAATAGCCCCCCACTCCCCCACACCAGGTTCTCCATCCTGACTGGAGAGCCACAACAACACTACAGCTATAGACATCAACTGTTCAAATGCTACAGTTGTTGGCTCATCATCATGGATATGTCTTGTACTACATTTACACAGTAGTATTTTATTTCTGTCACCTGCTGTTGGTTGTCTGTGATTGGTCGTGTTGCCTTGGTCCTCCCCTCTACTTGCATATGTGTGTGTGTGTGTGGTGCTGGGGGGGATGGGGGTGAATGCAGAGCTAGGGTTTTCAACCCTAACACCAAATTTCCTCACTTTTGTCGCTGTGGAACAACCATAACTGATGCATTAAACAGAGTTTTTTTGCCTCAAATATATATATATACAGTATATATATATATATATATATATATATATATATATATATATATATACAGTATATATATATATATACACACACATATAAATATATATGTAGATATATATATGTGTGTGTGTATATATATATGTATTTATTATAGGGGCACAGTTGAGCCCCTATAGTTATGGTTGAGTAGGTACTTTAATGTTAAACTTGAGAACTTGCGCATTAACTTTGCAACCATTCAATGGATTAGCACAAAATGTGGTATGCATGGTGGGGCAGGGCAGATGTCTTGATCTGCCAAGTTGCATTTCAGTCAGACATATGGTTTTTGCACAGCAAAACGCTCAAAAGTGCACTTTTCACCAGTTTTGTGTGTGGTTTGTTGGATTTTGTTTATGGTGCTACGTGGCCGGCCTGTGGTGTGCTGTTCCAAAACATGGCAAATAGAAAGAGCTTGGGTCAAGGAACATGCCATTTTTTGTTTAGTGAAAAAATATTAATCCATTCAAAAGTTATTACACAGAAACATAGAATTTGATGGCAGAGAAGGACTGCTTGGCCCACCTAGTCTGCCTGTTTTCCTACCTAACAGATAAGCAGCAGATCCTAGTTAACCAACAGCTTACTTCCTCCTACCCCCCACTAGGACTGCCTTATGTCTGTCCCATGCATTCTTGAATTCCCCCACTGTTCTTGACTCCACTTAAACTTTTTAGCTCCCATTGTAAGTCAAAGGGAAAATTTATATGGTTGTTTTGTGAAAGAAGAATGGGGTTCTGGCCATCTAGTCTGTCCTCATAATCAAAGAATTTGCAGGCTCACAGCTGAAAAATCTTCAGCCATGAGAAATATATTAGTCACGATGACCGTCACCTTGTTTTCAGTTAGCAGTCAGCAAAAACAAAAATATCTCAAGCCCACGGGTGACTTCTGAAGTAAAGGAAGGATGATTTTGTTCAGGGGGCTTCCCTCTATCAACCCATGCATGTGGTTTCATTCAGTTGTATCAAAACATAGAGTTTTAAACTTTGAAAGTCTTTGGTCATGGCTCGCTAACTATCATTGATCGCGAGCCTGCAAATTCTTTGATTGCGAGATTGTTTTCTTTCGCGAGCTTATTTTGCCACTTCACAACCAGATGTCCAGATTTTTCAGGACCAAATCTCCCTGGGAAGGACCAGATAGCCCAGATTTCATGACCAGATGTCTCATGACGGCAGAAAATGATCTTAGGTCACGAAATCATGGCCGATTCTCGTGACGAAGGAATTTTTAAAGTTGGTAAAACTTTAACATTAACTATCTTTCAAATGGTTTGGTCTTTTTACATGAAATTTGGAGGGTTTTGAGGGAATGTCATAGAGATGTGACTGATGTTATTTAGGTGTTGGAAAATTAGTATGCTGTGGCGATAATGAGTGATGTACTTAACGTTTTGCCTATAGGATTATGCACAGAGCCATTGGCTTAAAATTTACAAGTTAGGTAGCCCTAGTGCCATGGAGCTGCCTTTCAGTGGTTTGGTGTGTAAAACTTAAACAAGTACAGAATTATGCCACTCTGACAAATGAAAATTGTGTTCTTTCTGCTCAATAACTTTTGAACTGTGTGTCCAAGTTGCCTGAAATTTGGAATATAGAAAGATTAATCATAGATCTTCTATTGTGACAATTTTTGTGTCAGTGGCAGTTACGGTTCCTGAATTGTGGTGCATACTCATTACAGTTAATGGGAAAGTATATATGTGCATTGTGATAACCATGGTGAGCGCATTTTTGGGTGTGCAGGAAGATTCCATTATAAGGTATAGGACAGCTCAAAAGATATGGCAGATGTATATTGTTATGCCCCCCCAACTACATTGTACCATTATGACACTGCTTTCTACTACCAGCATTGCCATGTGGCTTGTACTACTAACACTAGCCCCCTCATTTTGCTAGGGGATGCTCCACATGTCTCCCAACATGGTGAGCCAGAACTATCTCCTTTCTGGATTGTCATATTAGTCCCCCTCCCCACCTCTACCAGTGAACCACCCCACTCAATCTACCAATGGACCATGCTCCCCCCACCCACAGCTCCCCTATTGGTGCCACCATGGTACAGCAGTGGATGCTACTCTACCTTTCCTTTCCCTTGCTATGGGACTATCCCATCCCCATCTCCATATGCTGCTGTTCCCCCTCCCTACTGGTGCCTAAGCTAATGAAGGAGCTACTAAAATTGGCATCCTTGTGCATCCTCTTGCTCCTGCTCCTCCTCCTCTCCGGAGACATCCACCCCAACCCGGGACTCACCCTCCTCTCCCCCCAAGGTTACTACTCCTAAGGATCTAATAATCGCCTACCTTAATATATGTAGCCTCCTCAAGAAATTTGATTCATTTCAGTGCTGGGTTGCCCAGAATTGCCCTGATGTCCACACCCCAGACTCTGCAGTCTCACTTCCTGGTTTTACACTATACGGTGCCGACAGAAACTCAAAAAAGGGGGTGGGTGTGCACTCTATGTCCAGGATTCATTAAAGTGTCTCACCCTCCATTCCCCAACCCTCGAACATGGGGCCCAATGTATCACTCTGAAGATCACACTACCCCCAAACAGAGCCCCACTGTTCCTCTCCACCATATACATCCCTCCCCAAAATCAGAAGTCTGCTTTCCATTCTGTCCTCACCCATCTCCAGACACTCCCTAACAGTGATGACAACATTGCCCTTGGGGACTCTAATATAAACTGGCTAGCTGACACATCGGTCCCCATTAGGGATGCTGCAGCCTCTCAAAACCTGTCCCAACTTGTGACCACTGCCACTAGAATCAACCAGAAGACTGGTACTGCCACCGTCCTTGATCTAGTGCTCACCAATGCACCACGCAAAGCAACCCAGGTCAGGGTACTACCCAATGCTCTGAGTGACTACTCCCCAGTGCTCTGTCACTGGTCATATACTGTTAAAAAGCCCCCCAAAACTATCCTCCAATGCCACCTCAAACCCGGCAAACCTCAGTCCCTCAGACAATGCCTCTTAGCTAGTGATTGGTCCCCCATCAAAACCGCATTGAACATTGACTCTGCCCTTGATCATTTCGTTGACACTTTCAATGCTGCCTGCAACCGGTATGCACCCTAAGCAAGCAAAGAGTTAAAGGGGTTGACACACTTTGGAGATCACATGTCCTGCTGGACCAGCTGCACGAACGTGACAGTCCATGGCACATTGCGCTGGATACTGGTAAACCCAATGATAGGAAGCACTACCAAGAAGCTCCCAATAAATGTACTTGGAGTGTTCATAAGGCAAAGGCTGAGTACTACCAAGCCTTGCTCACTGCCAGATGGGGCTCGGGCTGCAAGTTCTGGGACTCCCTCAAAGAACTCAGTGGCAAAGCCTCCACTGCACTTCCCTCCCAACTCAGGGCCAATGGGTCTATCACCACAGATCCTGCCCTGATTGAGATACATTCAATGACTCCTTCTCCTACCTTACTGGTGTTCTCCCCCCAACTTCTTCTCCCCCACCCCTGCAGCACCGCATTGCTCCCTCTCTGCCCCGCCATTTCACTTTAAATCTATGTATCTCAGCATGAAGCTGCCTCTCTTCTACTAAAGACCCTCACAAATCACATTTCAGCAGTGAAACACTAGACCTTAAACTGCTTAGACTCATCTTCAGCGAAGTTCTCCCCCCTCTCACCATGCTTCTGAACCCCTCCCCATCGCTGGGCCAGTTTTCCTCTAAATGGAATTCTGCCCTCATCACACCTATTCTTAAAAGCGGTCACCGCACTGTGCCTTGGAACTACCACCCCATTTCAATCCTGCCTCCACTCTCAAAAACCTTGGAGAAAATTGTGGCCACCCAACTAACGTACTACCTCTCCAAATATAGCCTCCTGTGTCCTGAACAGCATGGATTCTGCCATAACCACAGTACCACCACAGACCTCTTGGAATTTACAAATGCCCTCCACACATCTATGGACACTGGCCATACTGCTGGTGCTGTTTTCATAGACCTTTCCAAGATGTTTGATATGGTGCACCACGCGCTACTCCTGGATTCCATCACACAAATAGGCCTGCCCCCAGAGACCACTGGCTGGTTTGCCAGCTATCTGTCTGAGAGAACCCAAACAGTCTGGATTTCCCATACCCTGTCCTCCCCCCCTCCAAGTCAGGTCAGGGGTCCCACAGGGCTCTATCCTCGGCCCCCTACTTTTCCCCCTGTTTCTCAACTCCCTGCACAAGGCTTACTCTGGGAAACTACTACTGTATGCGGACAATGTCTTCCTCTACAGCTCCCACACTGATCCCACAGCCCTCCACTCAGCACTGCAGAAATCTTTCATGGCAGCTGAATTCTGGCTTGTTCAATATAGACTAGTCTTAAATTACAAAAAAACAAAATCCATGGTGTTTGCACCCCCCAAAACAAGAACATAGGACAACCCATGCTGATACTGAACTCCCTAAATGACCCCCTTGAGCAGGTTACCTCATTCAAATACCTAGGTATCACCCTAGACTATGGGCTCACCCATTGTGACTGCATCTGAATACTGGGCACTGCTGTCAATGTGCGTATTGGTCTAGTCCACTGGTACAAGCACTGCCTCCCTCCAGAAGCTCTCCACGTAGCTGCCTCTGCATCTATACTATCACTCATAGACTACAGAATCATCACCTATGAGGCAGCTGACAACATGTACCTAAACAAAATTAGACTGGCCCTTAATAAGGCCTGTAGACTTGCTACTGGCTGCGCCAGACTCACACTGCACCCTTTACGCCTCAACCAACTGGCTTGTAGGCGTTGTGTTATTGTACTTAAATTATCAATTACAAATGAGACGAATGGAGATGAGGCTGATGGCGGAAGAATTTAATGATTATAACAATAATCACAGCGAGAGATTACAAGTGGTACATCCTTCATTCTTCAAACTAACAGTGTATGCTGGCTTGCTTATATAGTGGAAGACAGCGCCATCATTTTTTATGGAGTTCTATGATTGGTTTAAAACAAATATAAACATCAACTTAAAAGGCAATTCTCTTTTTACTATATGTATGAGCTCATCTTTTGGCCAGCACAAATGTAAAGATAGTGTAAATTATATTACTATATATGGCTAGTAATAGTTGTCACTACCAGTTACCAAGATCTAGGAGGAAGAAATAGATTTGGACTTAAGAATGTGCATACAAGCATTTTGGCCTGTCCTAATAATAATAGTCAGAAGGGTAATTTAAACTCTATCCCTGTATTTCTGTCTTTGCAGACACTTAAGGCACCTGTTTTCTATTACTCACATGGTCAGTACAAATATCAAAAGGCACTTTAATATTGCAACTTGTGGCTCAGTTTAACTTGTAGCTTTACAAGTTTTATATGATCCAGCTTTATAGGTCAATATTTGTTACACAAACACATTGGCCCGGATATTCAAACTGTGCCATTCTGAGGCGCCAGCCCTTGCGCTGCTCAAAAGAGTTGCGCAGGGGTGTGGCGAGCGATATTCAAAGGGTTGCGCTATTGACGCTCAGCTCGACTATCACCCAGCCACAGCCACTGTGCATAGGCCAGTGGAACTTGCGCCACCGCAAGTTGTCAGAGTTGAGCATTAAACTTGCGGTGGCACAAGTACCATTGCGCCATGCGCATTCCGATATTCAAAGGTGACATGCAAATGGGGCCATAATTCATGCAAGGCACAGGAGGCCATTTGCATCTGATTATGGCCCCATTTGCATGCCTCTACATGTAGGTCGCTGATCCCGAGGACTTATGCCTGGCCGCCCTGCCAGGCAGCAGCCATCGGGGACCGGCGCTCCTGCAGCCGTCAGCGGGCTGGCGTGAAAACAACCTCCCGCCCACACATCTCCCAATGCCGATCGCGGGCTGGCGTAAAACAACCCCCAAACATCTCCCAATGCCCGATCGTGGGCAGAACATGAAACAACCCCCAGTGCCCGATCACAGGCAGAATGTAAAGACCCCCAACCAGAATATCTCCCTGGTGGTCCAGTGGACCGTAATGCCTGATCGCGGGCAGAATGTCAGTGACACCCCCCAAACATCTCCTGGTGTCTAGTGTCCCCCACCCACCCACCATGAAGCCCCTCCCCGCTCCCCCTGGCAGCGGCGGGCGGCAGCATCCCACCACCTGCTGCCCGCCGCCGCCCGACTGACTGTCGGTAGGGCTGCCGCCCATTGGTGCAGAGCTAAAGCAATGGGTGTGCAGCCATACCATCCATGACAGTCCAGATTTGTGAATGGGTTCATTCACAAATCTGGACTGTCATGTATGATATGCATGCCCATTGGCTCTGTTCTGCACCAAGGGCGTGCAGCCCTACCGGACAGTCAGTCGGCGTGGGCAGAGGCGGTGGGATGCTGCCACCCGCCAGGCTGCCGAGGAGGGTGGTGGGGCTCATGGGTGGGTGGGGTGGGGGACACCAGACACCAGGAGATGTTTGGGGGTTGTCACTGGACATTCTGCCCACGATCAGGCATTACGGTCCACTGACCACCAGGGAGATATTCGCTGGGGGGTCTTTACATTCTGCCCGTGGATCGGGCACTGGGGGATTGTTTCACATTCTGCCCATGATCGGGCATTGGGAGCTGTTTGGGGGTTATGTTCCTGCCCGATCGGGCACTGGGAGATGTTTGGGGGTTGTTTTATGTTCTGCCCGTGATCGGGCATTGGGAGATGTTTGGGGGTTGTTTTACGTTCTGCCCATGATTGGGCAGGTGGGGGGCACAGGGACTGAGTTTGGGGTCAGCCACGGGTGGCAGCTGCTGTGTTGCGCCTGCAATACAGCAGCAGCTCACCTGGGTGGCCCTCAACTATCCTTTTTTGGGCTCAAAGTTGTGCAGGCGCGGGTTGGGGGTTGCGCCTGCACAACTCTGCACAACCCGACTGAATATCGGGTTGCGCAGTTTATGCATGGTTCCTCCCCCTCCTGTTGAGCATGCATTCATTTGCATTGCACTGCTGCTCAACCTGTTTTCAGTGGCGCAACTGCCTCCTGCTGAATATGCAGAATGGCTCAATGTAGAGACTCATGCGACAAGCAACCCTGTTGGCTGCATGGCACAACCCTTTGAATATCTGGGCCATTATGTTTTTAGACCAAAATGAGGTTAGCCTGAAACATGAGGACACACTTTTATCCCTTGTTACAAGCCCCTTGGCCCTATGTTTCACTAATTATTATTTGTAACAATGCAGCTCCGGAGCATGTACATCTCATTACGTAATTTTAATAGTAAGTCTTAAGCGACACAGGCCTATAATTACCAAGAACACTAAGACCACTTGCAACACAAGTAAAACTTTAAAAGACAGGACTCCTAAGGGTCCTCCTGCATAGCTATAAATCAAGTGCTCATTATCACTCTCACTGAGCAATTCATTTACAACTACTTGTGCCTTATGAGCAGTATTTTGGATTTGTATCAAATGAGTATCTTTTTGATTTAAAAGTGACTGCACGTTAAGAGACAGGAGAGGTATTACAGCTCCAAATGATGGCACTTAACATGTCAATTAACATAGTGGCATAAAACTTTGACACACCAGTGTATGCACTACTGCTGTTAACATTTATATTCCAACCAGAGAAATCTAGATTTATATGCACTCTACTGTACTTTACATTATTCACAAGCATTTGATCAATAGGTGTTGATGTAAGTCCACTCTCTGGCCCTGTTGTCACATTTGGGCTTTCGGTTGGTGTTACAGTTAAGTATATGGCATCTGAGACTGCAAAACGCAATGAGTTGTTTACACCAGCATAGTTACAATCACTATTATCACCCCAAAGACAGTAGGACAGAGTTAACACATAAACACCATTGTCCTTTGGTGTGGCTCTGTTTATAACAAGAGACCCATTTTTCTGTTCCCAGTCCATGTAGCTTTGCGGCGATCCAGTCTTGAGCTCTGATGCACAGCTGGACCAGCTGTTAAAAATGTCCACACACCAGTTTGTAGATATGAAAGTACGGTTGTTTTTAGTCAGGTGGCTTTCCATGCTCGTGTAGTGTGGAGGTGTTTGTATCAACAGGGTTCCAGTTCCAACTGATTAACAGTGTAATGGACTGTTCATACTCACACGTGACATTAGTCTGTTCCACATTGATGTTTAGGCTGGTGATTATAGAAAATCTTATGGCTGTTACCAAGCCGATGATAATGATGCTTTGTGTCTTCATGGCTATACACATCAAGTGTAGTATTTTAATTTTTAACCAGCTTTATTTGACACTTTTTTACACTGATCAACATGTACCCAGAATTCTTGTTTCCTTCCTCCAGCCCCTTTCTTGCCACTTACTTTAACCACATACTACCTTTCTTATTTTTACTAACTTGCCTCCCACTTCCTTCTATCCCTGTCTGTCCCTCTCCATCTCCTTCGTTTCCTCCCTTTCTACCCATTCCTCTTTTTTAGCTCCTGGTGGGGAGGTAGTGGGCCCTTCTCCATCACTTTCTCTGCCCATAGCCTGACATGCCTCATCATCCTCTCTCAAAGTATCTCTTACTTTTGCATACTTTTTATCATAGCTATCTTCTTGCTTTTTATGTCTTTCTGCTTCTTCCTTGTTTCCCATTTTTTCAGCATATTCCCTTTTTAATCCATGTTTAGCACACTTGTTTGCAGCTCTAAAGCATATTGTTCTTGCTGATACCTTGTGGCAGCAGACATAGGTCCGGCGGTGGCCGTCATTCCCCGTGTTTGCACGGGTGCCACTTTAACCTTTACCACCCCTTTCCTTATATTACTTAACTCTTGAATCTTCTCCATTGCATCCTGTAGTTCTGTATACAGTTGCCTGGTTTTACTAGCCTGCTCTTGTGACTGTTGGTCTAGCTTAATCTGTAGAAGGGCATGATCCCTATTTAACAGACACAAATCCCTTTGTGCTTTTATTAGCTGTGTCCTAAAATTAATACACTGCTGCTCTAACTCTTGGTGTTGATCTATTGGGACACTATCTTTATACATCAATGTTAATTCTTCTAGTTGTTTAGCATCTTGATCCCTTTTATCCCTCATCTGAGCTACTTCTTTATTCTGGCGACACACAATAGTTTGATTATACTGCCACAGCCCTTGTAATGCATTTGCAAAGATTTCCTTTTCGTTTTTTACTCACTCATTATGAAGGGACACTTGCTGAGTAAAATACAATTGTGCCTGTTGATCATCAGGCACTGGTTCATATGCTTCCCCCTTTAGGTGTTTTTCTAGAAAACTGCCTATTATTGTTTCCATACTCATTCTTTTTATCTTTTTCTTGCCTGCCTAGCCTTTACAGCCGGGTGCACCCGTGCACTGGTGCCCTGGTCTGTCTAGCTATGTCTTATGGCTCCCTTGTGAGGTCCAGCTTGCAAGTCCCAGAACCTTCACTTACCTACTCTGCCCCATGAGTTCCTACAGAGTTAAGCATTACTTTATATTTAAAACAATTTGAGAAGCATACAAAGCAAACATCACCTGATTGTCAAGTGGCTGTGACTGTCTGTGTGTACCTTCTTCTCTTGCTTAAAGCCAGCAGCACCACATCTCCGAGCATCGTCACCTTCTTATTAGGGCTCGCAGACTAACCAACCAGCAGTTAGGCTGCCTCCTCACATGCAGCACCAGCGATCCGAGTCTTTAAGGCACCAATGTAGGCGTTGTGTTATTGTACTTAAATTATCAATTACAAATGAGACGAACGGAGATGAGGCTGATGGCGGAAGAATTTAATGATTATAACAATAATCACAGCGAGAGATTACAAGTGGTACATCCTTCATTCTTCAAACTAACAGTGTATGCTGGCTTGCTTATATAGTGGAAGACAGCACCATCATTTTTTATGGAGTTCTATGATTGGTTTAAAACAAATACAAACATCAACTTAAAAGGCAATTCTCTTTTTACTATATGTATGAGCTCATCTTTTGGTCAGCACAAATGTATAGATAGTGTAAATTATATTACTATATATGGCTAGTAATAGTTGTCACTACCAGTTACCAATCTAGGAGGAAGAAATAGATTTGGACTTAAGAATGTGCATACAAGCATTTTGGCCTGTCCTAATAATAATAGTCAGAAGGGTAATTTAAACTCTATCCCTGTATTTCTGTCTTTGCAGACACTTAAGACACCTGTTTTCTATTACTCACATGGTCAGTACAAATATCAAAAGGCACTTTAATATTGCAACTTGCGGCTCAGTTTAACTTGTAGCTTTACAAGTTTTATATGATCCAGCTTTATAGGTCAATATTTGTTACACAAACACATTATGTTTTAGGCCAAAATGAGGTTAGCCTGAAACATGAGGACACACTTCTTTATCCCTTGTTACAGGCTAAACTTTGATGAGAGGCTCAAATGTCAGTCCTGCCTCTTTGCTAAAAAAATAATAGCATGGCTACTCCCAACTGCTCTCTCTTCCCTACTCCAGGCACCATTGTCCACCCGCCTCACTTGGCAATCGGTGACAACCCACTTCAGGGTACCTCGCTGCAAGACCACTTTGGGTCAAAGAACTTTTAGGTACTTGGCCCCTAGCTGGCTCATCTCACTCCCAAACTCCCTCCTCACAGAACCCAAACTTGGTCAGTTCAAGTCCCAACTAAGAGACATAATCATTTATGACCCTGCATTCCCACCAGCAGTGAAAAATGCATTTGAGTGGGTTCAGATTGGGTTGTATGCATGGGTGCTGGGCTGTGCTGGTGCCCTTTGAAGATTTAGTGAAAAAATCTTGCTCCATTCCAAAGTTATGCCATTTTTTGGTCTGTCATTATAGTAAATGGGAAAATATATATGTGCATTGTGAAAACAGTGGCAATGTCATTTTAAGGTGTGCAACAAGAATGTATTTGACTGGCTTCAGATTGCTTTTTTTAAATGGGGGCTGGGCTGTGGTGCTCCCGTTTGAAGATTTCAGGAAAAAATCTTGCTCCGTTCGCAATTTATGCCATCTATTAGTGTCTCGGTATAGTCAATGGGAAAATATATATGTGCATTGTGAAAACAATGCAATCAAATTTTTTTCCTGAGCAACAAGAATCCATTTGCGTGGGTTCTGATTGGTTTGTATGCATGGGTCCTGGGCTGTGGTGCTGCGCTTTGAAGATTTCATGAAAAAATGTTACTCTGTTGAACAGTTATGCCACTTTTTGTCTCCTATCACAGTCAATGCGAAAATATATATGTGCAGTGTACAGAGATTTGCTCCTGTGGCAACTTGTGTGCAAAGCATTGTTCAGAGTGTTTTTTTCTCTGAGATTCTGTTGTACCATTCCATTGTGCTGCTAGGCCCATATCTTCTGGGTGCCACAGATGTGTGTTTTGGTGTGATAGCGCCCCTATCTTTAAGGTTCAGTAGACACTTTAATGTTGTTTTACTGGATCTATCATCAGCATTTGACACCTTCGACCATGGGGTTCTCTTGGAGTGCCTGAGATGTATTTGTGGACTCTCTGGGGTTATGCTCAGATGGTTCACATCATACCTCACCAGAAGAACTCAGAGGGTGGTGTCAGGGTGTTTTTCCTCTTCTCCCATCTCTCCCTTTTTTGTGGGGTTCCTCAGGGCTCTATACTGTCCCCCATGTTGTTTGTGGTGAACATGCTTCCCCTCGGAGACATTGTGAGATGGTATGGGTTGGGAGTTCACTGTTATGCAGATGATACCCAACTGTACCTATCCTTTGCACTCGACCAGGAAGGAGCTGTCTCGGTATTTAATAGCTGTCTGGAGGAAATCCAGGATTGGATGGGGTCCAGTTGGTTGAAGTTGAACTCTGGGAAGACTGAGGTGTTGGTTTTGGATCCAGATCACCGGATAGGGGGACCAGCAGCCGGCTCCCCCTCTGGGGTGCTTTGTGGGGATGTCGAGTTACCGGTCTCTGAATGGGTACGAGATCTGGGGATGATCTTAGATGCTGGGCTGACTTTACAATCTCAAGTGTCAGCAGTGGTAAAATCTTTTTATCATCTGAGAAACATCACCAGAATCAAGCACCTTGTTCCGTCTGGCGATCTGCCAACTCTGATCCATGCCTTTGTGACCTCATGCTTGGACTATTGCAACTCGCTTTATCTTGGGCTTCTGGGGGTTGATATCCACCGCCTCCAGCTGGTGCAAAATTCCGCAGCCTGAGTACTTACAGGTACTCCTAGATCATCTCATATTACTCTGGTGCTGCAGGGTCTGCGCTGGCTACTAGTTCAGTGGCGGGTCACCTTCAAAGTCGGATTACTGACTTTTAAAGCCCTACATGATCTGGGCCTTGATTACCTGAAAGATCTGCTGATTCCTTACCTCCCTGGGAGGTCGCTCTGCTTAGCCAATGAGGGGTTGCTAGAGATTCCCAGGGTTATATTGAAATCAGCTGGGGCCTGGGCACTTATGTTTGTGGCCCCATCCCTTTGGAATTCTCTACCCCATCGGGTAAGGGAGTGTACGACCGTAGGGAGCTTTAAACAAGCTCTCAAATCCTTTTTAGGGAATAGGGCCTACGGTGTCTCTGACTGATGCTTGTATTTGTTTTTTAACAGTTTTTATTACTGTTTGTGTGCTTTGTTTGTACTTAACCTTTTTGGAATGCACCTTGGTATTTGAAAGGCGCAATATAAATAAAGATTATTATTATTATTATTATTAAACGTCAGATTTTTGCACACTTATTACTTTGCAACTGTTGAATGGATTTGCCAGAAATTTGGCATACTTGGTCTGATATGGTATCTCTGTTGATTTACCAATTTTAATTTCCGTTGTACATACGGCTTTTGAGCAGTGAAGCACCAAAAATGCACTTTTCACCACTCCTGCACAGTTGTTTGCTCATGGCACTGTGCAACCGTTAAATGGATATTCACAAAATTTGTGATACATAGTCTGCTATGGTACATCTCTTCTTTTACCTATTTTTGTTTCCATTGGACATATGGTTCATGTGCAGCGAAACATGCAGTTTTTGCTACTTTTGCACACTGTGTGGCCTGCAGTGCTGGGCAGCCACTTTGTGGTTGATTGGCCTAAAACTTGGGACGTAGAAAGTCCTTTATTGAAGGAATATGGAAGTTTTTGTTTGGTGAAAAAATATTATTCTATTCCAGAGTTATAAGCATTCAAAGTTGCCCCCCCTTGAGGTCAAAGAATTTCACCCACCAGGCCTGCCATTTTAGTGCATTTTCAGCTCTGAGGTCCGCCATTTTGTGGTGATCATGGCCGATTCTCATGGTCAAACAATTCTTAGGGCCAGATATTCAAAACTTTGCACCGGGCAAAAACCGTTTGCACAGGTTTAGCGCGGGTCTGATATATTCAAAAAGCCAAATAGAGCAGGCAAACTGCATTAACGCCGGGCAAAATCATAACATATGCAAGGGGCAAACTGACATGAATACAGGCACAATGCTATATTCAGCGACTAGTGCCATGCAAAGTGGTTTTGCGTGACTTAGCACAATGCTTAGTGGGAGGCACATTACCGCCCAGGAAAAGCTTGTCTTAACCTTGGGCAATCAGCTTTGAGCAACACTATGGCTTTGTGCGGTGTTTGCATGGGTTTCGCAAGGGTTTTGCTCAACTCTAACAAATAAATATGACACATAGACAAAGCCAAACATAGAGGAAGCATGCTGCTAACTGATGGCATCACAATGATGCCATCATCTGCCACCAGTCCCAGCTATGTCAGGCAGTAAGTGGTGACCCTGCTGCCAGCGTACAGCATGGCAGTGTGGCCATACAGCACACGCCTATGGATCACACTTCTGTGGACATCAACAGATGCCAGCACACACATGCAGCACTGTGGGCATGGAGGATGTTGAGGGGAGAGTGTATGGGTGGCCAGGCTGTGCCACAGACCATGTGTGGCCACAAGGCTGGGACACATCATGCAGTGCACATGGGCCACTATTGGGAATACCCCAACACCAGTGTGCCTTTCAGATATTATATGCCCCCCCGGCCACATACCACACAGCTGTACTACTGCCACAGCACACAAAGTCGGACATGTATATGTCACTGTGAGCATCCCATGCCAGAGGTGCAGCATCTGTGGGTCACACAACAGCATAACAGTGATGTTCACTGTAAGTAAACACCTGCAGGTTGGGCCTCTCAGTGTGTATAGTGTAGTCATCATCACTGCCCTACACACCATAGGCATTGCTGTGTCCACACATTACTGACCCCCTTGCTACTGTAGTGTCTGCTGTGCACTGCAGCATGACCTACAGTGTGACAGTTGCATGCAGCTCCACCACCATCTGTGTCTGTGCTGTGTTTTCCCAGTATAGCAGCAGGCAGCAGCGCATGTGGAAGAAGTGTTCAAATCTGTATAATATTCCCCAAGCTGTTAGCGCAGCACTAACACGTTTGCGCGGGTTTAGCGCAGGGCTAAACAGTTAGCCTAGCGCAAACTGCATACAAATCAGGGCATAATGAGGTGCTAATCTGGATGTTTGCCCACAGATTACCTAAGTAGGCTCATTTGCATGTCACTTTTGAATATGACAAAGTTTAGCGCCGGGCAAATGTGTTTGCACATTTAACGTTTAACGGTTTAGCCCTGTGTTAAACCCGTGCAAACGTGTTAGCACTGCACAAACAGTTCGGGGAATATTTTACAGTTTTGCACACTGTACTTTCACATACACTGCTGCCTGCAGCTGTACTGGTCTACGCATTTGCTGCCACACACATTGGCCACATTGTTCACCTCTACCTACCTTCACATCGCTGTGCACTGTGTTGTGTTGTGGTTTGCACTTCCTGGTTGCCATATTCAGAGCTGTCTTATTCCAGGGCTAAGTTTGCCCTGCACTCCCAGACCAGTTTGCCCGGCCTCATTCCCATGCTATATTCAGAAGCTGTTTGCCCCAGGCTATTCATTTTGAATACTGCTTGCTTTGTGCTCCCTGCTAAGTTTGCCCACCGGGCAGTGCTAATTTAGCCCCTGGGCAAAGTTTTGAATATCTGGCCCTTAAAGCTGTACAAACCTTAAAATTAAATATCTCTTAAATGTTTTGGCCTTTTTATTTGAAATTTAGAAGGTGTTGAGGGGATGCTGAGAGATGTGAATTATGCTGTTTAGGTGCTGGAAAATTAATTCATTGTGGAGATATTGACTGACGTAGTTGATGTTTTTCCAATTGGATTATGCATGCTGCTTTTGGTTTGCAATTTATAGGATAGGTAGCCCTTGCGCCACGGAGGTGCCTTTCAATGGTTTGGTGTGTAAAACTTAAACAGGTGCAGAATTATGCCACTCCAACGAATGAACATTTTGTTCATTCTGCTTGAATAATTTTTTAACCATCTGTCTGAGTTGCCTGAAATTTGGAATATAGAAAAATGAATCATAGACCTTTGATTGTGACAATTTTCTTATATGTGGCAGTTACAGTTGTTGAATTGTGGTGCATGCTCATTATAGTTAATGGGGAAGTATATATGTGCATTGCAAAAACCGTGGTCAGCACATTTTTGGGTGTGCAAGAAGATCTCATTATAAGGTATAAGACAGCACAAAACATGTGTCAGATGTATCTTGTTATGCATTACTGGGCAATGTGGTGGGACTGCGGGGCCTGAAGGGCCTCATGCTCCCACAAACTAGTGCGACAATGTACTTACCTATGCTTTTTCAAAAAGTAAGGAAATTCTTTGCAAAAAACTGCATTAATACAACATTTAGGGTTTTCTACAGTGACAAATGCGAGGAAATTCGGTGTTAGGGTTTTCAACCCTAACTCCAACTGTCCCCCCCACTGTCACACATACACACACACAGACACACACATAGACACACACACACACACACACAAACACACAACTGGGGGGTACAAGGCAAGACAACCAATCACAGACACACACCTTAACACAACAGAAATAACATACAACTTCTTAAACATACCACGACAGGCATCCATCATCATGTTTCACCAACTGTATCACTTCTGCTACCATCCCAGTCTCTTGGATGCATACACTGACATCCTCTACAAGCATGTGAGATGCTCCTACCAATACATGTCTTTTACTACTTATATTATGCTGTTATACAGAAATGGGCATGTTGGTGGAGCCACGGTGCCTGAATGGCCCATGCTGTCACCAATGCATATGCTTTGCTACTTATATTATGGTATTATGCAGAAATGGGCAAGTTGGTGGGAACATGGGGCTACGCTGTTATGCAGAAATGGGTAAGTTGGTGGGAATACATGTGTTTTACTTATATTATGCTGTTATGCAGAAATGGGCAAGTTAGTGGGGGCTGGGCCCAACACTCCCACCAATACATGTGTTTTACTACTTATATTATGCTGTTGTGCAGAAATGGGTGCTTTTGGGAAGGTTGGTGGTAGTGCAGGGGCCTGAAGGGTCTCAGACTCTAACCAATACATGTGCTTTGCTACTTATATTATGGTGTTATGCAGAAATGGGCAACTTGGTGGGAACATGGGGTTATGCTGTTATGTAGAAATGGGCAAGTTGGTGGGGCTGGGTCCCACGCTCCCACCAATACATGTGTTTTACTAGTTATATTATGGTGTTATGCAGAAATGGGCAAGTTGGTGGGAGCATGGGGCTATGCTGTTATGCAGAAATGGCCAAGTTGGTGGTAGCATGGGGCTATGCTGTTATGCAGAAATGGGCAAGTTGGTGGCCCCACGATCCCACCAATACATGTGTTTTACTACTTACAGTATGCTGTTATGCAGAAGGGTGTACGTACCCAAGAGACTGGGATGGCAGCAGAAGTGATACAGTTGGTGAAACATGATGATGGATGCCTGTTGTGGTATGTTTAAGAAGTTGTATGTTATTTCTGTTGCATTATGGCGGGTATCTGTGATTGGTTGTCTTGCCTTGTACCACACCCCCAGTTGTGTGTGTTGGTTGTGTGTGTGTGTGTGTGTGTGTCTGTGTGTGTGTGTATGTGTGGCGGTGGGGAAGAAAAATTTGGACTTAGGGTTGAAAACCCTAACGCCGAATTTCCTCTCTTCTGTCACTGTAGAAAAAAAATAACTGTTGCATTAACGCAGTTTTTTTTGCAAAGAATATATATATTTATATTAATTACAAACAAACGTTGTTTTAATGCTGCAGTTAGGGTTGATTCCACACCAACAAAAGTCTGGAAATTAGATATTAGGGTTACCAACCATACCTCCCTACCCTCCGAACAACAACAGGCTTCAGGGTGTGCATGGGGGCTGTTGGGCCTAACTCTCACCTCATTCTCCTATATTGTACCACCTCAGCTTGTTTACACATGGAATGGGGTGAGAGTTAGGCTGATGACTCTTACACACACCCCAATGCCTGTTGTTGTTTGGAGGGTGGAGGGGTGGGTGTCTTCTGTTGGCACCCTTTGCAAACTGTGTGAGAGGCCTTTTGGCACCATGCATTTCTGCTTAAAGTTGAACCAGCATAATATAGTGTGGTGATTTGCATATGCAGCCCATGATGCTTTGCATTGTGGGGGCATGTGTGATTTTGTATTTCTATATACACACACACACACACACACATATATATATATATACTATATATATATATATATATATTAGAGGCAAACAACTCTGTTTAATGCATCAGTTAGGGTTGTTTCACAATGACAAAGAGAAAATTTGGTTTTAGGGTTGAAAGTCCCCCTTGAACCCCCCACCCCACACCCCAACTGGCATTGGGTGTCGCTGGTTGTCAGCCCTAACTCTCACCCCATCACATGTGTAAAGAAGCTGAGGTATAGGAGAATGGGTTGAGAATTAGGACCGATGACCCCAACACACCCTGATGCCAGTAGGAGGGTGGGGTGAGGGTGTCCAAGAGGGGCTTTCAACTCTAATACTGAATTTCCTTGCTTTTGTCGCAGTGGAACAACCCTAACTGATGCATTAAACAGAGTTTTTTGCTTCTAATATATATATATATATATATATAGATATAAATATATATTATAGTGGCGCGGTCTCGCCACTATAGTTAGGGTTCAGTGGTCAGTTACATACTAAAGTCAAAAGGTTGGGCATTAATAACTTTGGACCCGTTCAATGGATTTGCCTGAAATTTGTTACGCGTGTTGGGGCATGGTAGTTCTCTTGATTTGCCAAATTGCATTTCTGTTGGAATGCTGGTCTTTGTGTACGAAAGCACTGAAAAATGCAAAATTATCTATTTTTGGAGGCACCTTTTGGCATTCTGAATGTGGTTCTGCACGGCCGTCATGTGTCATGCCACTCTGTGAGATGGCTCATTTGAAAGAGCTTTGGTGGCCGAACATGCCGCTTTTTGTTTGGTGAAAAGATATTAAGGCATTCAAAAGTTATGGCACTTTTAAGTTCCCACTATAAGTCAATGGGAACATTTATATGTATATCTTGTGATCAAAGAATGGGGTTCTGGCCATCTCGACCCACCTGGCGATCAAAGCATTTGCAGAATCATAGTTCAAGAATCTTTGTCCCTGAGGAATTTCAAAAATTCTTTGATCGCAAGGTCCGCCATCTTGTTTTCAGTTTTCCCATCGCACAAACACAAATATTTTGGCTCAGGCGTCACTTCTGAAGTAAAACTTCGATGGGTTTTACTCAGGGTACCCCGATCTAGTGAGCCATGGCTTTGGTTCCATCCAAATCAGTCCAAAAATAGAGTTATTAGCTTTTAAATTCTTTGTTAGCGGCTCGCTAACGATCTTTGATTGCGAGCCTGCAAATTCTTTGATCGTGAGAATCTTTGATCGTGATTGTGCATCGCAAGCGAGGAACAAGATGGCCAGATTTAAAAATAGCTTTTTTAAGCTGAGGGGTGCCCTGTTAAGTGAGATAAGGGTGGGTTTTGCTCAGGGGGCCTTGCTCTGCCCCATCTGAATATAAAAAACCGTAGTTGTCATTATCCCTTGCAGTCTAGCAGCCCCCTCCCCATCATGGTAATGTACTTAACCATGATTGTATCCCTGGTAGTCTAGTGGCCCCCCCAATGAGTATGTTATTTATATCTTTATATTTTTTTTATCCGTCGTAGTCTAGTGGCCCCCATGTGTATTTATTTATTTATTTTTTTATTTCCCTGGTAGTCTAGTGGCCCCCTCCTGATCTGTAGTTCATAATGACCATCATTGACATCCCTGGTAGTCTAGTGGTCCCTCCCCCATCATAATAAAATTAATGTCATTCTTTATCTCCTGGTAGTCTAGTGGCCCCCCACCTAGCCATGCCAGCCCACCCAGCACCCTCCCATGCTTCCCCAGCTTTAGACTGGAACAGCCCGCCTCTCACCTCAATGGCCAGCTGCCGACTGTGTGTTTTATTAGTGCTAATGGAAAAAGGCACTAGAGGTGCTCTGAAATTAGTGCCTCTTTCCATTAACACTCATAAAACACAAGCACTCCACCCCCACCCTGACCCCACCAACAGGCATCGAGGTGTGCGTTGGGGTCATCAGTCCTAACTCTCACCCTATTCTCCTACACTGCACAACCTCAGCTTGTTTACACATGGGATGGGGTGTGAGTTAGAACTGACGACCCAACGCACACCCCAATGCATGTTGGTGGAGGTGGTGGGGTGGTGCAAGTGGTGGAACCCTAATGTCAATTTCTCCTTTTGTCTTTGTAGAAGAATCTTAACTGATGCATTAAGAAGATTTTTGCATAGAATATATATCTCTCTATATATATATATATATTCTTTGCAAAAGCAACAGTTGGGGTTTTACTGCAACAAAGCGAGGACATCCGACGTGGGGTTTCAACAACTGACTTCTACCCCCACCCCACTGCCACATAGACACACACACAGCACATACAACTATGGGGGGCAGTACATGGCAAGACAACCAATCACAGACAGACACCATAACACAACAGAAATAACATGCAACTTTCTTAAAAATACCACAACAGGCATCCATCATCATGTTTCACCCACTGTATCAGTTCTGCTGCCATTCCACTCTATTGTATGTGTACAGTGTTCTACATAACAGCATATTGCAGATAGTGATGCACATGTATTACTGGAAGTGCAGAGCCCTTTCACCTCCTGCAGTGTCACCAACTTGTCAATTAAAGCAATAATGCACAACAGGGTGTGGGTTATAGGGGGGTTTACCCACGCCTTGTGTGGTGTGTCATGAGGTGCAGCCAAGTGACTTAACCACACAAGAAGTCAGTAAATCCCAAATTACTCACACCCTGGAGTGCCTTATTGCAATTATACAATGGACCCATGTGTAAAAATGTGTTTAATTATGTTGTTTTATAAATGCATTTCCATAGCCATGGGTAATACTGGAGTTACCCATGGTCATGTGACATGTTTTGATCAATGAGGTTACAGGATTTGCATACACCATTGTATAATTCTGCATTAAACCATAGCACTGCGCTACTACCATTGTGGGAATTTCTGCATGAAAGCATACTCCATACCTCTACTAGGTTGCTTGTTAGTGCATAAGACTATAGCCGCATGGTGTCACCAAGTTGGCCATTTGTGCATAACAGGACAGCATTATGTCCCAACCTACTTGCCCATTTTTCCATAACATTATAATATAAATACTAACATACATGGATTGTTAAGGGTATGGGACAGAGCCCCTAGTGACTTGTCAATTTATATATAACAGCAAGTCACCGTGCTGCAATACACTTTACCATTTCTGCATAACAGCATACTCATGACTCCAGCAATTTGCCTGTTTCTGTGTAACAGTTTAACATAACTGCTAAGAGAGATGTATTGCTTGGAACGAAGCCCCAGCAAGTTGATCATTTCCACACAACAGCATAGCCCAATCTTCCCACTAAATTCTTGACTTCCACATATCACAATGATATAAGTATAGAAACACATGAGTTGTTGAGAAGCCAGGAGCTTTTGGACCACTACACTTGCGTCAAGTTTCCCAAAATTGCCCATTTCTGCATAAGAGTATTATACAAGAGGTACGTCTCATGTATTGGTGACAGTGTGGGATCCTGTTTGTTGCTGTGGTACACAGTCTTGCCCATTTGCCCATAACGGCACAGCCCCATATTCTCACCAACTTGCAGATTTCTGCATAGCACCATAATATAGGTAGCAAAAACATGTATTCCCACCAACTTCATATTTGTCCATGACAACATAGGCCTGTGTTCCCAGTAAATTTTCCATTTCTGGTAAACAGCATCATAACCATGATGAAACAGATGTATTGGTAGCTCCATCTCATATGCTTCTACTGAATGTTGCTCTATCCACATAACAGACTGTGATGGCACCAGAACTGATACAGTGGGTGAAACATGATGGTGGATGCCTGTTGTGGTATGTTCTGGGGGGGCTGGGCATGCAAGATGCCTAGCTCGGCACACCTGCTGTGGGGGATCAAGGTTGGGGGGGTGGTTGTGGACTGCCCTGTGGGGCACTGATGGGAGTGTTCTGGGCATGGGTGGGGGGGAGATCCTGCAGTAGGTGCAGTGGGTCTCCAGAGCCCATGTATGACGTACATACAGTTACACAACCTAAATGATGATGTAACTTACATTACCAGTTCTTTTCTGATGGTTCTTGTCGAGTCCTAACATTAGGAACTTTGTTGCTGCCCTACTAGAATAGGGCGCAATTCAATCAATCAATCAAAATCTTTATTTATCCAGGGAAAAATCATTGAACAGAGCTCTTTTACAAGATGGACCTGGTTAGAACAGGGTTGGGTAACATCCATCACAAAAACATAAAAACTGTTGCCATAAACACACTAGCACCATGTCACAGGCGTTTCGTGGTGCAATTGTTGTCGTAACTGCTCATTGGTGCAAGTGCCTGCGACATGTCACAGGTCACATTGTAGAATCTCACAAGTCACAACTGCTGGCATAAGTTGCTGCTTGTGCCACTCTAATTCATGCAAGTGCAGTTACGATTAACGTGACTGTTGTAGAATGGCGCCCTATGTTCAGATAATAGTGTAGTAGCCAGAATAATTCTAAGTGCTTGAACATTGTCATTCCCATCATTTGATTTCACAAACATGACATTTGGTTCTATTACATGCTGTTAATGACTTGCGTGGTATCGACTTATTATAGAACTGCGCACATTACTCTTAAACATCACCTCTCATTCAGTTGCACTAATATTTTTTTCATCCAATTTAATTTTTCTTTCTTAGGAGACTGCTACAGACAAGAAATTGAACACGTGATTTACAGTTTCTATCATGACCATTTCCCATAAAGTTAAAGAATGCATAAGAAGTAGTAGGTGTACTGGAGGTTTACTGTCATACCATGTAAATAGCAAAGGTGTAAAATATCAACAGAAGAAAAAGACTATTTCTTCTGTAACATGTGGACATATCACAAGACATGGACATGTTGACAAAGACAATACCTCCCCTAGCAATGTAAAAAGTGGCATAGTTTGTAAAGGTACATTGCGCAAACAACATCCAGCACTGTCAACGCAGACCCATACGTCTGTGAGACTAAACAAAAAAAGGTTAAACATGTGACTTCTGCTACTGCTCAGCACAGTAAGGCAACTTTTTTCAGAAAGCTTGTCTATCGCGCTAGAATTGATTGTCTCATCTCTAGTATAATGAGAACAAACTGCGCAGTACGCTAGCATTAATGAAGTTACGATTGAGAGTAAGACAATTTGTTAATGTGGCTGGTGCAATTCATTCCCAGCTATGGGCTGCAATAATGTCAGCTATTAATAAAGTATAATGATTAAGTAAATGAGAAACAAACTCTTGTCTTTTGAACACTTGAACAGAGAAAATGTCTTTGTTCTGTTTCAAGGAGACTGGTTGCACTCAGAATATTCAGAAGCATTCTTTTGGGAAGAGACATACAGTGTGCACAATACAAATGTCACTTTGACAATTGATGAGCATAGTAAAGTTCACAATGTCTTAGTTGTCTCACATGAAATCGTTGACTTTGATAATGAGACTGAAACTGAACAGATTGCAAGCAACCAAAAGTCATCAGCTAAGAAGTGGCCATGTGACACTACATGTAATGTCAGGGAAGAGTCAGTCATGTCAATTGAAAGTTTCTTGTCAGCATTCACTACCACAAAGAGGTCTATATGACATATATTAATTGACACCATTGATAAGTGTAAGATTCAACCTCACACAGGCATAATGGGTCATTCTCTCACATGCTTGGAGAGCAGCAACTGTGGCAGTGTGTTTCATCACTTCTGCATGCTAGCAGTGCATCACATTGGCACACGTAAATTTGTACAAAGATTATATCAGGTGAGATCTGTTTACTGAGACTACATGCACTTTCAAGCATTGCTGGATGATGCAGAAACAACCCATGGACTGAGGTCTAATGTACCTGTTGACAAACATGCAAATATGATGCACACCTAAGTAGTGCAAGAAGCTCAGCTTCTCAGGAATTTTGGTAGTGAGTTTGCTAAATTTGAAATTAGCAAGACACATAAATTCGATGTAATTTGCGTATCATGTGAGCACCTCTTCTATAAAGAGCAATGTGTCAAGAGAGACCTGCAGAACATTACACATTGGAATGTTATGTGGGGGCATCTCTTTGCATATCTTCTGTTAAAGACAGATTTTGCTGAGCTTGGAACTGTGTCACTGTGTACTTACTGTTCTAACAAGATTAAGAGTGACACTTTACCTCCTCGATCTGTGCTTAATAAAATGGAAATTGAAGCAACTCCTCCTGAGATAGCAGTCTTGAACTTGTTTGAATAGATTCTAATTCAGACTATGAAGCCATTTCAAACAATTATCAGGCTTAATACAAGAATGCGAGACCTACCAAAGAAAGAACTGGTATGGTCTCTGAACGGCTCTGTTGTATACTTGCCTTTGCTTTTGCAAGAAAATGTAAACACTATTTCTCAGGATAATAGTGTAGTAATCTTGGTGAATGGTGTCCCAACTAAGGCAAAAACAATATGACAGGAGACAGTCAATGTTGAGAAGGTGAAGCATTCTTTGTGACATCTAAAGGGGGATAATGTTTTTTATGCTGACATTGACATTGACACATTTGCTGATCTTTCTGCAGGAACTGCTGTGGAAGACTCTGACAAAGCAATATTGGAGAAGGTTGACATTGCATCTGCACACAATGTCTATGAGCAATTGACCATACACCCATTGCATGGGAAGGATCCAGTGATGGATAACATTGAATTGTCTCAAATGAAGCAAGTGGAGGACAATATTGTAAGTATATGGGAGGCTACACTAGAGGCTCATTGTTTTCCTGATCTGTTTCCCCTTGGCTCAGGTGGCTGATTAGATTAGTGAGAAGTTTGTGTGCCAGGAGCTGAGTATAGGACCTCAAGAGTTCTACATAAGGATGGCAAGTTTCGTAGAAACATTGCATACCTGTTCCATCTTCACTGGGAAAGTGAACTTGGTGTCCTATCTGCTAGTATTGCTCATACATTGAGACTTGGTACAGAGTTCAGTAATATGACAGCTGCACAGTTACTACACAAGTTGCAGAACAAAGATGAAACACTACAAGTCAGTCTTTCTTCTACTTTGTCCAGCATGCATGGTACTAAAGAATATTGGGACAGACGACGCTCTGAGGTGATGTGCATGCTGAGAGAGTTTGAGTCAGTGACATGGTTTGTGACACTAAGTTGCGCTGAATACTATTGGGATGATCTGCTTGATCTTCTCAGATGGACAAACTCTGATGTTGAGAACATCCAAAGTATGACGCTCAATGAAATATGCTCACTCGATTCAGTAACTGTTTCATGTTACTTCCACCACTGGTTCCAGGCTCTTTTGAAGGTCATACTGTCTAACAAAAATCCTCCTCTTGGGGTTGTTGAGCACTACTTCTGGAGGGTTGAGTATCAAGCTCAGGGAGCTCCACACATACACATGTTGCTGTGGATAAAAGATGCTCCATGTATTGGTGACAGTGAGACAAGTGAAATCCTAAACTTCATATTGAAGTATGTCACATGTCAGATACCAGACAAGTATGACAGTGCAACATTTTGAGTGCTGGTTCAGAAATTCCAACGACAACTGTGCAGTAAGTACTGTCGTAGGAAAGTGAAGAACAAGGAACAGTGGTACACTCTGTGCCATTTTGGTTTCCCAAGATGAGCTTGCCTGGATGCTTGTTTGAATGATGTATTTTCTGCAATGCGACACCACTTGAAGGCAAAATCCACAAAGTAAGTTTTTGAACTACCTCGCAGGGAATCAGAAGTCTATATCAATGACTATAGCCCTTCTCTTCTGTTGATGTGGCAGGCAAACATTGATGTTCAGTTTGTTGCTGATAATTCAGTGGCTTTGGTGAGGTATGTCACATCATACATCACTAAGCATGAGCAGACAAGCCTGCAAGAAATGTAAGAAGAGTTGTCTAAGTGTGATAGGTCAATGTCTTCTAGACTATGGTCACTGGGACTTAGGACACTGTCACACCATGAGTGTAGCACCTATGAAGCAAGTGACCACCTTACAGGTGTATGTCTATATGGGAAGTCAGACTCCATTCATTATTTAAATGTGAACTACAAGCAGAACAGGCGTCATGTGCTTAAGAGCCATGAAGAGATTGAGGATCTGGCTGCTACAAGACCAACATCCACAAATATTCTGAAGAGCAACTTAATGGACAACTACTATTCACAGCGCCACAGTGCTATGGAGGATCTGTGTCTCTTTGAAGTTGCTAAATGGTATGATTATAAGTGGGGTGTTTCTTCTGACCCAGAGAAGAGCATATATAAAGTCACTGGATTTGATGGCTCACTTATGAAAAAGCAAAAACCATGGCTAACTGACCACTGCAAACTCAGCTTAAATACAACAGAAAGCAAAGAACATTACTATTTTGCTCTAATTTTTCTGTTCAAGCCTTGGAGATCAGAGTCTGAATTGAAAGGATTATCTGAGACATATGAACAAGAGTTCATGGTAAGTTATGATTCCTTTAAGAGTCATGTCTCTGACACTTACATTGAGAGACTCGAAATGAAAAAAATCAGCTGGAGAAAGGTAAGCAAATTCTGGATGATGATACCCCAGTAACATCACAGGATATGGTTGATGTTGAGGGAGAAGGGACTCTTGGTGCTCCTCTTCCTCCTAATGACCCAGCTGTGCTGATGTCAGAGGTAGAGGGTGCAATGCAACGAAGTATGCAGTTATCAGAGTAATCTACAAACATTGTTGATAACTTGAACTTGCATCAAAAAGTTGTGTATCACTCTGTGATACATGGTGTGCAACATGCTATTCAGCACAGTTCCAGACACTGTGTTTGTGAGGAGCACACACCAGTGAGGATGTTTGTCAGTGGTGCTGCTGGAACTGGAAAAAGTTTCTTAATTGAAGCTATAAGAAGAGGTATGCGTGACCTTAGTAATTCTGCAACTTCAGTTATTGTCACTGCTCCTACAGACTTGGAAGCTTATAACATAGGTGGTGTAATGCTTCATAGATTGTTCATGTTGCCAGTTGAGCATGACAAGAGTGGTGATTACAGAAAATTGTCATTTGAAGTTGCCTCTGAACTGAGGTCAATGTTTGACAAATACATTTGCTGATAATAGATGAGATCAGCATGGTTTCAAATGTTCTCCTTACATATGTCCACCTACGTCTACAAGAGATACTTGGTACCGATGATGACATACCATTTGGTGGTAAGAATATTCTTGTTCTTGGGGATCTCCTGCAGCTGGCTCCTATGAATGGCAAGCATGTTTTCTGTACTCTTTCCATTGAAGAGGCAAAGAAAATCATTGGATGCATAGGTGGTGTCAATCTGTGGAAGTTCTTCTCATATGTTGAGCTATTACAGAATATGAGACAGCAAGGTGGCATGTCTTACAAAGCACTGCTTGATGAGGCTCACATTGGTATACTGTCAGCCATTCATGTTGAAATGCTAAGACAGTGCATGATCACTAAAAGTATTGCTCCTATTCAGGATGCTTGTGATATCTTTGCACATGTGCAGAAATATGGGGTACATGTTGTATGTCTATTCCCAAGACTTAAGCGGTGTGAAGAGTTCAATGAGATCATGATGCAGAGAGAACAGGAATTTATTGTGACTCTCACATGCATAGATACCATAGATGGTATAAGTCTAACACGAACAATGGTATCAAAAATGGTTGAGCATCTCAGAGAGCTCACAAGTGATGTGTCACATACCACTGGTTTGGAAGCTGTGCTACCACTATGTAGGAATGCATGGGTCATGCTTCACAGAAACACTGACGTTGACCAAGGTCTTGTGTATGGACCCATGGGGTACATCCATGAGTTCCAGTATAATGTACAGAAGATAACTGTGGAGTTTGTGGTTGTTAAGTTTGACAACTGTGAAACTCCTCGACCAATAGACAGAGTGACAGTCAAGTATGAGCTTGTCAAAGACATATATGTGACAAGGAAACAATTTCCATTGTGTGCTGCTTATGCAGTGTCTATACACAAGTCACAAGGGCTGAGCCTTGATAGTGCCACTTTAGATATAGGCACTGGTATATTCAAGGATGGGATGTATTCTGTTGCTTTGTCTCATGTGAGGTGGTTGTCTGGACTAAACATGGTGAATCTTGCAGAAAGTAAGATACGTGCTGATACAAAATGCGTTGTTGAGTACAATAGATTACATATATTGTACCAACCAAATGTTCGTTTGTTACCAATTCCCAGATATGCATCAGGAACAGATGTCCCAATGGATGAAGGGCATAAATTAAAGAGGAAGCTCACTAAGTCTCCATAGTCGTCACCTCACCATTCTATTAGTAAGCAGTCTCTCCATCAACAACTCACATCTCCACCTGTGAAGAGATGCATCAGGGTTCACATACTGCCAATATTTGGCAACAGCACAGGAATAAACTGCTATGCCAATGCTACAATGCAGGCACTTCTCCATTTCCCTGAGTTTGCTGATGTCTCAAACTCAAGTCAGTCGACACCTCTCTCTGAAGCATTAAAGAGAGTCATTAGAGGTAGTCAAGATGAGTTCCCCAGTTTACAAAGCTTGACTTCTCTATGACTAACTCTTGCAAAATATGCAGGACAATCAATGCTTGCTGACAATACACAACAAGATGCCACAGAGTTCATGGTGAGAATGATAAACAGTTTAGCAGATGATGGTATTGATCTGCATCAGCACTTTCAAGTTGGCTATGTGTGCAAGTACACATGTTTGTCATGTGGCCACAAAGAATCACAAGCAACTGTGGACATGCTGTGGTTGTCTGTCTATGTCCCTGAACAGAGATCATTGAAGTTTTGTAAGTTGTTTGCAAATGCAGAAACTGGTTGGCTGTGCCGAAGATGTGGTCGTTCTTGTGTTTGCTCTCTGATAGTTACATCTTCCAGTTCATACATAATGATTGTATTGCAACATTTTAACTCTCAAGGCATGACAATCACATCACCAGTTTCTCACTTCATTGCTGGAAGAACTATGTTCTCAGGAAGTCAATTTGACACGCATGCAATTATCTTCCATCAGGGCCTATCCATTCACTCTGGCCACTATGTCACTTGGCGAAGGTTCAGAAAGGGATGGATGGAGTGCAATGATACAGTATGCACTATGAAAGAAAGACTACCAAGAAATCTGAAAGATGCATACGTCATCATTCTCTGTTGCACCAATGTTGCACAATATGTGGAGGAGTGATGCTATCTGATCACAGCAGCTTACTTAACCAGCATGTTTGCAACAATAACATTGCACATATATATTCTGGCTACATGGCATTTTCTTTCCCACTAGTTTACATATTTATTTTCATTTCATAGAAGAAGTGACACCTTTCATCTAAAACTGCCACTGTGCAAAACCACTCATGGTAATCTATGTGTTTTATTTCTTGTACACTATCTGTACAGTCCATGTGAATTACTCTGATTTTACTGCCATTGCAGAAGAGAACCACAACAGTACACCAATGTAACAGACTGGATGCAAAACAATATTGTTTTCAGCATTTATTGCAATACAATTTCTAGAAACATTTGTATTGTAATACTGATCATTTGCAACTTTGATGTGCTTACTACAATGACTGCCATGTTACTGCTCAAGTAGACTTGAGGGTATTGAGCTGCAATCATTAGACAGTCAGTGAGTCATATCTTTTTGCAGGTGTCTCAGTTAATCTTGTATGTTTTTGCACATCACTGTGTATTCATTTTTTTCACAGTGCCGTTTTACATGGTGATGACAAAAATCAGTAATATAGCAACATGCTTATCAGAGTTGCAAGCACTGTTCTCCACATATTGTGTGAAGAACTATACTTGTTTGAACAATACACATCAGGTTAAGTTCTGACTCCTTTTCCTGTTGTTGTCTATATTCTTGACCTTGACTATGATACTTACTGAATTGACTTCCACCAAATCCAAGCAGACTCGAGGGCGCTGGATATTACACACATGTCAGTTAGTGAGTTATGTTTTGGCAGATGTAGTTATTTGACTCACATTCATAGCATGACATTCTATATTATGGTGTCATCTGTTAGCACTGAACTGCATTTGTTGAACAGTATCTGACAGCATGATCTGTCACTGTTCTTGGAGTATACTGCCAACACTGAATATGACAAAATCTACCAACACAATGCGACTCAGATTTGTAGATATGTATATAGTGCTGAACTGAAGATTGAACCTATGTTTCTTACATAAATTCTCAGTTATTTTCATTTGTTGGCAAAAAAACCAAAATGGATGCATTTGTTCATTAACTGTCCCAAAATTGTTATATTCATGCATTTAATGTTATTGCATTTCATTAAGTGCTACTGTTGATATTGTTCATAGCTGAACATAGAGATGTATACTTGTGGTTATCTGGCCTATTTTCAGTGTATGTATGCACTTCTACATATCTGTGCAGATGTGTACAACTGATAATTCAACAGATAATGTCAAAAATGATTGTGTACTTCTGCTCCACAATGCAAACTATTGGTATGCTCCTGCTTTTATAGGATCGTCCATATTTTGGAGGTCAGATGAGGTATTTTTCCCAGTTCCACAAATGATAAACAGTTAAAAAAACACATTGATTTGGAGATGAACCAACCTTTTCAGCATGAGTGAGAAAATGGCTGTGATATGTGCTGTCTTCACCACAGCATGATATTGCAATAATTTCTCAAATTATTTACTAGCTTACTTATCTAGTAACACTACAACCAATGGGCTAAATATGTTCCTGCCGTTGTATGATATAACATTAACTTGCTCTTTCTATACATATCTATCTATCTATCTATGTACAGCTAATGTTATCAGTGCCTCTTCCCATTTCAAAACCAAAAGAACACATTGGTGTGTACCATACAATCTTTCTGCCACAGATATACTGTGCTACTTACCTGTCTTCATTTTTCTGTTTTTCACATATTGATATTGGTTGGTCCACTTTCAAATAAATAACCACTAACAAACTAAAAACAGTCTTCAAAGATATCGACAGATTACTTAAAAAGTACAATAATGTACAAATAGAATATGGAAACATTTCTTCTGGATTACTAATCCACAATAAATACATAAAGACAAATAACATTTCATAATGACTCTATTGACATGCAAATAAAAGTGTCTAATCATATGTACAATATTGCTACTTACTTTAACACTGTTGACATAATCTACACATGTAGCTTTTCTATAAAACAATATATTTATGTGCTCATGAGAACCACTAAATGTTTCTTACTGTCGCATGTGCATATGCAGTGAATAACTAAATGTTAAAAAAAATGTTAAATGAAAAAAATCTGATTTTGTTCTAATGACTTGTCTTAAATAGGTGTCAAATAGTGATATCCACATGTGCAATAATTTATTGTTAGTCTTGATTATCTAAATGTGTAACTGTGTAGTCTGTTTCATTCATGCAATAGTGTCAATGGACACATTATCAATATTACTTAGCAATAGATGTAAGCAAAATTAGAAGTCGATCACTACATCTTCTGTTACATAAATGTGTATATGTTATTACTTACTCATTCTATATAAAACCTAAATTGAATAGGTAATACGCAGCAAAATGTAACAGTGTAGATTTACTTTGTGAAAAATGTAACAGTGTAGATTTACTTTGTGAAATACCAAAAATGATTTAGAATATATACGAAGAATTGTTTTTTTGCCCATCCCAGGAGCAACCAGGCAATTCGACCTAAAGATATTTAAATAGTTAAATAATAAAACTAATGTAAAACCTTATCCTGTGTCTCTTGAGTATTATTTAAATACATTTGGTGTGACAGAGGTATAGTATTGATCTCCATGTCTTTTATTGGGCTGTGACTGTGCACTAAAAACCCATTACCTGCTCAAGGTGGTGGCACAGGCATTATCTGCCTTAGGCTGTGCAACCCTTCAGTTTAATAACTACTCTGTATTTGATATATACATGTATACTCTTGAAGATAATGCTGTTACTTCAGCTGTAGTTCTGCACTCAGTATCCACTGCCTGGTCTGGGGGCTGTGCTGGAGGGTTGCTAGGCTAAGGCTGTGCAACTCGTCAGTGTTCTAACTTGTGTGCAGCTGACATGAAGTAGGTAAAGCGTTCATGTCCATGCCTTTAGTTGGACTGTGCATTTGTTCTCAAAATGCAATTCCTGGTCTGCGAGGGTTCATGTCCATCTCTTTATTTTGGCCGTGAATCTGCACTTAGCATGCAGTTCATGCTCTGTGGGTGGGAGATACATGTGGGCATTGTTTGGCTCAGTCCATGCAACTGATGAGTCTAGTAAATAGCCTGCACATAGCATCACATAGGTATACCATCGATGTTCATAGCCTCACTTGGGTGTGGCTCTACACTCAGCATCCAGCACCTCTTTGTGGCAGGGGAGAGAGTGCAGAGGGCTATTGCCTGGCTCTGCCCATGCAACTCTTCACTGTTCTAAGTTGTATAAAACTCATAAGAGGGAACTATACTATTTATGTACATGGCTTTATTTGGGCTGTACCTCTGCACTCAGCATCCAATTCCTGGTCTGGGGGTGTGGGGCATTGCCTGGCTGATGCAGCGAAAATCATGACTATCATTACTAGTATGCACTTAGTATTACAAAGCTATACCATTCATGTTGATGACCTTACTTTGGCTGTACCTCACCACTTAGCATCCAGAACCTTTTCAGGGCAAGGGGGGTGTGGGCATTCTGTGCCTGAGGCCATGCAACCCCTCACTGTTCTAACTTGTGTGCAGCTGGAACAAAGAAGGTACACCATTTATGTCGACATCTTTCTTTGAGCTGTGACTCTCTACTCAGCATCCAGTTCCTGGCCTGATGGGTTGCGGGCATTCCCTGGCTGAGAACGTGCAACTCATGAATGTAGTAATGAGTATGCACTTGCTATAACAGAGATCTACTGTTGGTGTTAATGACCTTACTTAGGCTGTAGCTGTGTACTCAGCATCCAGTGCCTCTTGCATGGGGGGGTATTGTGTGGCTGACCCCATACTACTCCTAAGTGTTCTAAGTTGTGTGCAGCTCATATGAGGGAGGTAGACCATTTAGTTTCATGTCTTTATTTGGCCTTTGTGTCTGCATTCAGCATCCAATTCCTGGTCTGGGGTGGGTGGGAGCATTGCCTGGCTGAAGCCATGCAACTCCTCAGTGTCCTACCTTCTGTGCATCTGGCATGAAGGAGAAATAACATTTATGTCAATGTGTTTATTTGGGCTGTGACTCAGCACTAACCATCCAATTCCTGCACTAGGTAGGTGATGGGTATTGCCTGGCTGAGGCCATGCAAGTCATGAGTGCAGTAACTACTGTGCAGATGGCATTGCACAACTATACCACTGATCTTCATAGACTTCATTGCCTGGTTCACTCCATGCACAACTATACCACTGATCTTCATAGACTTCATTGCCTGGTTCACTCCATGCAACTCATGAGTGTACTAATGACTATGCACTTGGTATCACAGAGGTATACCATTCATGTTAATGACCTTAGTTGGCTGTAGCTCAGCACTCAGCATCCACTATCTCTTCAGTGGGGAGGGGTGAGAAGAGGCATTGCATAGCTGAAGACCTGAGAAAGAATAGAAAAGTAGAAAGTCGTGCAAGTTGGTGGGAGGGCAGTGCCCTTTGGGCTCTGTACTCCCACCAACTTGCAGGTTTCTGGTTACATTACGCACCTAATGAGTAAAAGCTACATTGACAACAGCAAGGCCAGCTACCGTACAAATTTCCAGCCAGTACCACAATGGAAAACAGTGTTTGTAGAATGTGAAATACGTAATGCACTATCTCCACAAAATTCTCTGACACATAAACACTGAAATTCACATCTACAGGACATGGTGTAAACACCTTCCAAATTTCAAGTAAAAAGACCAAACCATTTCCGAGATATTTAAACTCAAACATTGTGAAAATTTGCCTATGTATTCCATTATAAAATCTACCCATCTTGTCCCTCCCTCACAATCAAAGATGGCGATCAAAGAATCTCGAGACCAAATAATTTGTAGGCTCATGATCAAAGAATTTGCAGGCTCACAATCAAAGAATGAAAAATGGTGAAACTTGAGTTTTAGGCAGAAGTTAATGAAACCACCAACATGCCTCGATAGAACAAAGCCCCCTGAACAAAACCCACCCTCATTTGTTTTCGTAGCCCACCCCTATACTGCGAAATTTGAATTTGTCAAACGGCCATCTGGTCATCACTTTGCGATCAAAGATGGCTGTCAAAGAACATCACGATCAAAGAATTTACAGCCTCATGATCAAACAATTGCAGGCTCATGGCCAGAGAATAAGAAATGGTGAAACTCGAGTTTTAGGCAGAAGTTCATGAAACCACTACCATGCCTCAATAGAATGAAGCCCTCTGACCAAAATCCACCCTCATTTGTATTCCTAGACCACCCCTGGCCTGAGTAATTTGAATTTTTCAACTGACCATCTCATCGTGTTCTCACGATCAAAGATCGTGGTCGAAGAATCTGGTGGTCAAAGAATTTGCAGGCTCGCGATCAAATAAATTGTAACCTCATGATCAAAGAATAAAAAATGGTGAAACTCAACTTTTAGTAAAAAGTACATGGAACCATCACCATGCCTCGATAGAATGAAGCCCTCTGAACAAAACCCACCCTCATTTGTGTTCATAGGCCACCCCTGGGCTGAGAAATTAGAATTTTTTCAAACCGCAATCTGGTCGTGACTTTGTGATCAAAGATCGCGATCAAAGAATCTCGCAGTCAAAGAATTTGCAGGCTCGCGATCAAAGATTATTAGTGAGCCACGATCAAAGAATTAAAAATGTTGTAACTCTATTTTTTGATCATTTCACATGAAACCAAGGACAAGGATCAATAGTATTAAGCCCCCTGAGTAAAACCCATGCAGGTTTTGCTTCAGGAGTGACCCTGAGCTGAGATATTAAATTTTTTGTGACGGAATTTAGAAGAAAAATATGGCGGACCTCACGAGCAAAGAATTCTCGGGGACAAAGATTCTTTGACCACGAGGCTGCAAATTCTTTGACCGCAAGGTGGGACGAGATGGCCCAAACCTCATTCTTTGTTCACAAAACAACCATATAAATGTTCCCATTGACTTATAATAGGAGCTTAAAAGTGCCATAACTTTTGAATGCCTTAATATTTTTTCACCAAATGAAAAGCATCATGTTCAGCCAAGCTCTTTCAGATGAGCTATCTCGCAGAGCAGCATGCCACATGATGGCCACTCAGGGCCACAGACATAATCCCAAAAAATGCCTCCAAAACTGGATAATTTTGCATTTTTCAGCATTTTCGTGTGCAAAGACCATAAGTCTGATGGAAATGAAATTTGGCAAATCAAGAGACTACCAAGCCCAACCGGACATACCAAATTTCAGGCAAATCCATTTGAATGGGTCCAAAGTTATTAACACGCAAAATTTTGACTTTAACATAGAAGTGGCTTTATAACCCTAACTATAGTGGCTAGACTGCACCCCTATAATATGTGTGTATATATATATATATATATATATTATAGGGGCAAAATGCTGAAAAATGCTGAAAAATGCACTTTTCGCCAGTCATGTGGGTAGTTTCTTGGATTTTGTCAATGGTGCTGTGTGGCCATCATGTGGTGTTTCACTTTATGGCTTGGCCATCTGAAAGAGATTGAGTAAAGGAACATGCTGCTTTTCACTTGGTGGAAAAATATTAATTCATTCAAAAGTTATTAAACTTTTAACTTCCCATTGTAAGTCAATAGGAAAATTTATATAGTTATTTTGCGAAAGAAGAATGGGGTTCTGGCCATCTAGTCCAGCCTCACGATCAAACAATTTGAAGGCTCATGATCAAAGAATCTTTGATCATGAGGAATTCTTTGATCACAATGGCCACCATCTTGTTTTCAGTTAGCGGTTGGAAAAACTCAAATATCTCGGCTCAGGGGTGACTCCTGAAGTAAAACTTGGGTGGGTGTTGCTCAGGGGGCGTTGTTCTATTGAGCCATGGCTGTGGTTTTTGTAAAATAGAGTTTTAAACTTTTTAAATCTTTGATGGCCGCTCGCTAATGATCTTTGATCGGGAGCCTGCAAATTCTTTGATCGTGAGATTCTTTGACTGTGATCTTTGATCGCGAGGGCGCTACTAGATGGACACTTGAAAAAATCAATTTTCTCAGGTCAGGGGTGCCTTAATAAGCCAAATGAGGGTGGGTTTTGCTCAGGGGACTGTGTTCTATCGAGGCATGGCTGTGGTTTCATGTACTTTTCTCTAAAAATTTACTTTTACCATTTTTTATTCTTTGATCGTGAGTTTCTTTGATTGTGATCTTTGATCAAGAGGGATGGACTAGATGGCTAGATTTGGAGGGACCAGATAGCCCAATTTTAACAATTTTTCAATTTACATGTCTCAGTAATGGTTTGATCTTTTAACTTGAAATTTGGAGGGTGTTGACAGGATGTTCTGTAGATGTGAATTATAGTGTTTAGGTGTCAGACAATACATTTTCGGGGGACATATTGTGGACAGCATTTTCCATTGTGGTAGTGGCTTGAAATTACTAGGGTAGCTAGCCTTATTGCCATGGATGTACTTTTCAGTCGTTAGGTGTGTAAAATGTTAACAGGTGTGGAATTCTGCCAGTACAACAAATGAAAATCTGAAACTTTCACATTTTATATCTCAGAAATGGTTTGGTCTTTTAAATTGAAATTTGGAGCATATTGAGGGGATATGCTGCACATGTGAATTATGGTGTTTAGGTGTTGGAAAATTAATTTGCTGCAGACATATCGTGTGACACAATTTATGTTTTGTATATGGCATTTTGCATTGTGGTACTGGCTTCACATTTATAGGGTGCCTAACATTACTGCCATGGAGCTAATTTGTAGTGGTTAGCTGTCTGACATGTAAACAGGTATTGAGTTATGCCACTTTGATGACTGACACCTTGCTTTCTTTCAAGGTGGTGGGAACTTGGGGCCCAAAGGGCCCCACACTCCCACCCATGTGCGCTGTCAGCAATACATATGATATTCAGTACTTGTACTCTTATCTTAGGCAGGAATTAGCAAGTTGGTGGGAGCACAGGGCCCGAAGGGCTAGTCTCCCCTGTGAAACTTTCTACTTTTCTATTATTTCTCAAAAAGTAAGGAAATCCTATGCAAAAACTTTGTTAATGCATCATTTAGGGTTAAAACACAAAAAGTCAGGAAATGAGACCTTTAGGGTTTCCCCTTCCCTCCTCCAGGACCCTCCCATCATCCCAAGATTGACAGCTGATGGGGTGTGTCATTGGGGTTGTGAGGCCTAAATGTCACCCCATTCTTCTTTACTGTGGCTTGTGTATATGATAACACATGGAATGGGGTGACATTTAGGCCTCAGAACCCCAATGACACACCCCGCCTAGGTCTCATTTCCTGACGTTTTGTGTTTTAACCCAAAATGATGCATTAACGAGTTTTTTGTATATATATATATATATATATATATATATATATATATTTATAGAGATAGTGCCCTTTATTAGGGTTCAACGGTCACTTCTATGTTAATCCCCAAATTTTGCACTTTAATAACTTTGCAACAGTTCAACTGATTCGCATGAAACTTTGCAAGCTTTGTCGGGGCCAAAGATCTCTTAATGTGGCAAGTTTCGTTCAGGTCAGATTTGCAGGTGCGGAGGTGAGGACTGTCAAAAAATGTGAAAATTACCATTTTTGTGCAAATCCTTTGTCACGCCATTTCTCAGAAAAAGCTTGGGGGTGTGATCTTAAATTTGTAGACTATATGGGGTTTGGGCCATAGATAGTGGGATGTACCCTGGCTCTGTTTTTGTGGACTTGACAAAAGCCTTCAATCTGGTTGACCACAATCTCCTTCTACTCACCCTGTCAGAACTGCAGCTGTCTGCTGATGCTGTGAAATGGTTTGTGAACTATCTCTCCAGCAGATCTCACATTACCACCATCGATGGCACCTCCCACTGCATGCCTCATTAAGTACGGAGTTCCCCAGGGCTCTATCTTGGGCCTTCTTCTCTTCACACTTTTCATTAGTAACTTCTCAGTAATCTGCTCCAATACTAAATTGGTCTTTATGCTGATGATGCTGTGCTCTACTACAGCAACAAAGACCGAGATGTAATGATCACACACCTTCAAACTGAATTCTCACAACTACACACTTGGTTCTACGACAAAAGCATGGTTCTCAACTCCAAGAAAACCACATTCATGGTGTTCTCTGGACCAAGGAAGTCTTCCTCCCATCACTTAATCCTCAGTGATAACCATGGGGTAAGCATAGAACAGGTAGCAGAATTTAAATACTTGGGCATCTTCCTTGACCCACAACTGTCCTTCAGCAACCGTGTCTCATATGCTATTAATAAATTCCACCAGATGCTAGGACTGCTTTACAGAACTTGGCGGTTGCTCATCCCCTCATCATGACTTCACCTGGCCTGCTCCATCCTCCTACCTATTCTGCTGTACGGGGGGCTGTCATTTATGCTCCATCTGTTGCCTCTCAGCTCTTTAACAAACTTAGCTCCTGCTACTATAGCACAATCCAGTTTGTCACCAGGCTCCCAAAGAGGACTCACCATTGTACTCTTTACAAGACCCTGGACTGGCCTTCACTAGAAGACCAATTCAACATCACTAGACTCTCCTTCCTTCACAAAGTCCATGTTAACAAACTTCCCCATAGCATATCCAGCCTCTTCCTCAAGTTCTATCCCTCCCACATGACTAGAGCTATGACCGATGTTTTCAAAATCCAGTTCTATCACACCACACTGGTGCAAAACTCCATCACCTACGTCAGGGGCTAAGCTCTATAACCAGCCCCCCCCCCGAGTTCTGGCATGTAACTCTGCCAGTGCCTTTCAGAGCTCCCTCAAAAGCCATTTTCTCTCTAAACAATCCTGCAACTGCTCTCAATACACTAGTTAAAGTGATGTCAGCTCCCTTGCCTTCACCTGCCAGGGTCTTTTTACTCACCCCCTGCAAAAGTACCATGGGGAGGTGCAGGAGGCCATGTTTGACAACTTACTCTGCACTACAGATATACCTTCTGAATCTGCGGTCAAGATGGCTGTACCTCCCATACCCTAACTCTCTATCTGTAACATAACGAAAGGCTTGATCCGGTTCCACCACACCAAGTCTAAAATGTATCAAAAGTATCAAACATATGTTAACGAGGTCTCACTGCTTGCAGTTGTGTCTAAACGTCTGCACTCTTTGGCCTATATCTTATTTTATCTGTGTATATACTAATATATGTCCCTATCAACTGTCAGTGTTGTCACCTTGTATATATTAGGTTATTGTACTTGTTCATGCCGCATCTTATAATTTATGTTAACTGTTGGAAAATTGGATGTCTATGGAAATGGTCAATTTTGCTCACATACCTTTCCAGTATAAAATAAATAAACTTGAAACTTGAAACTTGGGTCACAGATGTGCTTTTTGAATGTTTGGTCAAAAAATATTAATATGTTCAAAATGTATTAAAGTTTAAAGTTTCCCATTATTTCCTATGGGAAAAATAAGATGTGCCATGCAAAAGTACTGTTTTGCTGCTGTGAAAGTGGTATTTGCTTTTGCAAATGCAGAATGTAGTGTTGAGATTCCTCCATCTTGTTTTTCATTAGCAATGCAGAAAACTTTAATAACTTAGAAAATACTGCCCCTTGGTAAACACCAACACTTGTGTTTACCTAATTGGGGCCCAAGGAACCAGATTCTGTGGTTACTTTGCACCCAAAACAGCCAGAAATATGTTTATTTCAATCGTGATATATTTACAAAATTACTTTTGCAAAACTACTGAGTATTGCCGTAAATTGCGGCACTGTTTTCAAAACACCAGCATTGACTCCACTCTGCACTGTCGAAACAATGGGGGTTGTCCTGCAGTTTAGGACACATTTGATGCATTTGCAGCACATATGTCTGCAGAAAAACTAAAATGGTTTAGGGACATTCTTGGGGCAAACTGACCCCAGAATTCAATTTATCGGCCCCTGATTAGGTAAACACCTGTTGGTGTTTACCTAAATCAAGTATTTTTGATGTTTCATTCCAGATTTTAAATTATGCCACTCCAGGGCATTGGAAAATGTTTGATTCAGTTTAGAGTCTACCCTAGTGGCATGGACTAAATCATGCAGTCCTTCTCTTGGAATGGCTGAAAATTGTGCATGGAGACCAGATCTGTCTGTACACTGATCTGAAAGACTAGGGTGCTGGGCGCAGAACTGGTAAAAAAAATAAAGAGGCAGCTGAGAAGGACTCCATGTAAGGAGAAAAAGATTATACTGTGTGCCATATTGGCAAAGGGGTTCAGGTTTGCTAACTGTTGGGAGATGGCCCTGTTCTGAATTCTGTTGTGTTTTACAGGAGTAAATGGATAAGACTGCTTCAAAATTCACTTTATGGGATGTATAATTTTGTACCAAGATTATTTAAAGGAGTGGTAGGCACTGAAGGTCAGAATGGCTTTAGAAGTGGGTAGTTGCTTCACTCTCTCATACCTCATCTTGTTGTAGCAACATAAAAAATGGCTTCATGTAAGAGCCAATGGGAAAAGCAACACCTGGATTTGGATTATAGATGGCACTGTGTATGAGGTACACCTTCATGCCCTTTTGCCTGAAGAGATTTGTTTGTTGCATACCCCAACAGATAGTTATTTAATGTTTAGCTGAAAAGAAAAGTGTCCACAGGCGTTTTTTTATTTTTTTAACCTGGAATAAAGAAATGGTCCCTCATTGTTCCCGCCATCCTGCTCCCTTATCCTGACCCTCCCACCGAGCACCCACCACCCTACACCCCTCCTTTGCTCTATACTTACCTCTGGAGATTGTCCGCTGTCATCTTATCTTCACTCACTCACTTACTCACTTACTAACCTTTTTTGTGTTTTCTCTCGGATTGGGTGTGGAACCTTTGTGTTGTGTTCAACAGTGGCCTGACCCTAAAATCTCAGGTGTCTGCTGCAGTGAAGACCTCTTTTACCATCTGAGGAACCTCACTAGGGTTAAGCATCTTGTACCCCTGACAATCTTCCTGTATTGGTCCATGCATTTGTGACCTCCCACTTTGACTACTGCAATGCCTTGTTCCTAGGGCTTCTGGGAGTGGATATCCACCACTTGCAGTTAGTTCAGAATCCTGTGGCCAGGTTGTTTACAGGTCTACGCAGATCCTGTCATATTACACCTGTGCTCCGCGGCCTGCACTGGCTGCCAGTTTTCTGGTAGATCACCTTCAAGGTTGATTTACTGATCTATTAGGCCCTACACGGGCAAGGACTGGGCTATCTGCAATATCTCCTTGTCCCCTACTGCCCCCTCCAGCCTCTCCGTTCCTCCAATGAGGGATTACTAGAGGTTTCTAGGGTTCAACTTAAGACCTCTGGTGCTTGCTCTTTTGCTTTTGCAGCCTCCACCCTGTGGAACTCTATCTCATTGGGAAAGAGAGTGCCTGATTGTTGGGAGCTTTAAGTCAGCTCTTAAAGCCCATCTTTTTAATCTGTCTTTTCCAGATTCTGATTTATTATTACGCTGTATTTATTAGATGTATTCTGTTTTTATTTTATGTCCTTATTTATGTCATTTTAATATCTTACTGTACAAGCGCTTTGGTTATTTTATGGAAATGTACTTTTTTACAAATAAATTTTGATTGATTGATTCTGTGGACCAGGACATGTTTGCACTCTTCAAAGGTGAACCACAAACTGAGGAATCAAGGTAAGTGCTGGATAATGTATTTCAATGGCATTTCCAACTTATGTCCATAACGTTGACATTTTTAGGTATTTTTTTCATCACGTTTTCAACATGGGCTCTTTGTGACCCCGGCCCATGAACACTGTCACGGTCATTTTGTTAACTGGGCCCAGAAGGTGATTTTGTGGTCACTGCTTACATTTCACCCTGTTTCTTAGGGCTTTATGATGAAACCTTGAGAAACAGAGTGAAACGTAAGCAGGAAAGTGCATCTGCACTGTTGTCTTTTGACTGCTGGCTTTCCACTATGGCTATGGAATAAACCACAAACATTTTTGAATTGAAGGTGGTTGTCTGACTCAGTCCTTCAGTGTGAATGGTGAGTGCATTTTCCTCTCTGCTTTGGACTTACAAATTGATTAGCAGCACCACCACCCCACTGCCTGACTCTCCACATGCTACAAAGGACTACTTTTTGCCCCCCAACACCTTAATAGCAGGACAAGGATCAACCAGATCACCTAGATAAAGTCTAATTTCTGATAGAGAGGGACTACTTTTTGTAACCCCCCCCAGGAAAAAAAACTGTAGCCACTTTATAAGATAGATAAACCACTCTAGGGTGTGGTGGTGCTTTTGATATATGCATGCCTTGGGTGGTTGAACGCACACCAAGGCATGCGTATATCAGAGCATGACTGCACACCCTAGAGTGGGTTATCTATTATATATATATATATATATATATATATATGTATCTATATATATATATATATATATATGTATATTATAGTGGTGTGATAGCACCACTATAGTTAGTGTTGCATAGCATGTTTAGTGTTAAACCTCAGATTTTGCACATTAATAACTTTGCAACCAATTAATGGATTTGCACAATATTTGGCATGTGCTGTCTCATGGGGTAGATCTCTTGATATAGCAAGTTTTATTCAGGTTGGATATGTGAATTCTGAGATGCAGACAGTGCAACCAGTTATAAATTCACAACTTTTTGCAGTTTATTCCTCATCGCCTTGTGTCCAGATGCTGTGGAATTTTGTTGTGATTTTTCTAATGGTAGAAATAGCTTGGGTAACAGAACAGGCATCCATTTGTTTTGTGAAAAAATATTAATCTGTTAAAAAGTTATTCCATTTTTCATTTCCCATTGTTTTCAATGGGAACAAAGATCACTTTTCAGGATAGAAAGAGAAAGCTCGACAAAGGATTTGATCTTGTGAAAAAGGATTCTGTCTCTCAAGACCCATTCCTTTTTCGTGAGGATAAAATCCTTTTACATGAGAGAAACATCCTTTTTAGTGAGCAGCCATCTTGTTCTTCAGTGTTTTCTTAATTTTTTTTCAGAAGCCACAAAAATAACATGCTGGAGTGACACCAAGGATGTTGGCAGGCGTATGCAGTGTACACTAATGCATACAAAATTTCTAACCTGGGGCAGCAAAGTGAGATTCTTTCTGACAACATTTCCCAACTCCATTCTTTGTTAGTGCTTACAGTCCTTGCCACGCTGCCCTTAATCTGTTGTTTCTGGTAGCCAGAAAGGAATAAAGTGGGTATGAATGAGCTAGAGTGGGAATTGAATCAAACCTGAGGCAAATGTAGGAGCATGATAAACACAGCAACTTACTGAACTAGGCTGAGTGGCTAAAGTGAGCCAGGGACCTCACTTCATTGGCTAGTTTGGGCTGAGGGTGGATCTGTGGGCTTTTCAAGTTTGAGGTAAATGCAGCTTGTTTGTTACATTCCTGTCCTTGTATCATGCGGTGGCGTGGTTACTGTGCTCAGATGGATCAAATGAAGGGACCGTGGCTTCGGCTTCAATTTGAAGTCAACCTGAACATAACATTTGTTTTTCAGCATATTAGCATTATTTTCAGAACTAATATCACAGAGAAGGCATAATCTAAGAAAACATTCTGCATATTGCTGGAAAGCTTCATCTTATAGTTTTCCAGCAGTACGTAGCATGCCTTCCTAAGGCAATCAGTTTCTGAGATATGAACCCCAAATCTAACAATAGGTTTGTAACAAAAAAGTGACTGTGAGAACAGAGCCTTGTGAGCATAGGAGCAGAAATTTTCATTTTCTTGTGCTTGTTCCGATGTCTTTTTTTCTTGCCCCTCACCAATCTCACCCACCCCCACCAAGGTAAGGATCTGATAATCTTTTTAAAGCAAACGGGGAGGGGCAAATTAATGGCACTGCTAAAAAAATAGGGTTACTGTCGGGGCTTATATTGCACAGATGATATAACCTAGTATAACATGCTATATATTGCTGGAAAGCTGGCACTTGTAGCTTTCTAACAATATATAGAATATGTTCTTATGTTATCTTGTATCTGAGATATGAGCCCCAAACTTAATACAATGTTTGTAACAAAAAACGGCAGTGAACACAGGTAAGTACAGGAGCAAAAATGTTTATATGCTTTTTATGCTTGTGTTTATGCCGGTGTCTTTTTTTTTTTTTTTTTTGCTCTTCACCAATCTCACCCACCTCCACCAAGATAAGGATCTGAATTTTGTTTAATGAAAAATGGGGGGAAGGGGCATATTTCAGGGTTTAAGATTGATGCTTACAGTTTATCTATCTCAGATGGGTAAGCACAGCGTCACACCATAACATAGGGCTTTCAAGCAAAATCCATTATATCCTTTGTACTGTGATTTCCAGTGGCTCCCTCTTTGATAAAGGGTTATAATAATGGCCACAGTGCATGTATAGTCAGCCTGCTGACTCTGAAACTTTGACTCTGCAAGTCAGATAACTTTATTATATGGGCATCTACGCTACAGTACATAGGATAAAATAAAAGCTGCTTATGGTTACAAAATAAATGTTACTTATGGGGCTTATAGCACAAAGAAGGTATGACCTAGGATACCATGCCATATGTTGCTGGAATGCTGGGACATATATTCCCAAGTCATCCAGTCTCTGAGATACGAGCCACACAAATAACACTAAGCTTGTAACAAAAAGTGGCAATGAGTTAAGCGGAAAGCAGTTATATGCTGTATAGCTAACTTTAAACTAAAAAAATAAAATAAAACAGGAGGTCCACATGAATTGTGTTGAATGTCACTGTTTTCTAGGTTTCCACTGCTTGTCGAGTGACCATCCCTTGTACTAGTGAGGCCACTGTGACAGGTGAGGACTGTGATGTCATAAACAGCAATGGTAGTACAGCATTTGACTTTCAAAATAATGTATCCTCTCGTACATTGTTGCAACTGAATCAATATTTGAGGTTTTTGATGGGTTAGAAAAATGCACACTGATAAGTAAACTGCTCTTGCTTATAAATTAAGCATTTGAATGGAACAGCTAGTAAGTAGAGTACAACAATATACCTGTTATGTTGGGTCGAATCAGTGTCTGGTGCTGGGGGTTGGGGTCAAACCAGTAAGTGGGTTTGCTGCTTGGTGGAGGATGGGGTTAAGATGCCGTGGCTTCTGTGAGTTGGTCTCATATGATATATCTAACAGTAAGGCCTTGAGAAGCATTGCCACAGCATCAAAGTCCTCCCCTGTAGAGACTGTATGAAATAATACTGTAAAAGGAAGGCTGGTGAGGCAGTCATTCCAGCTCAAAAATGTAAACGATTTCATGTTTGTTTCTGCATTTCCACTCATAACCTTTTCAAAATGTTTGTGTTTGCCAAAAGCTAAGGGGCTCCTTAGTAGCCAATTAAATGTGACTGGTAGAAGTTGTGGCATCCACAGAGGGTAAAAATAATACTTTTTAACTTGGGGATGGGTCTGAACTTTGAGTTGTCACCTGTCAGTTTTTTTTACCTGGTAATCTGGTTTTCAGGGTCCCTATCCAGTAATCCAGTTTTGCTCAGTGATAGGTTTTTTTAGTCATTCTGAGTGCTCACATACTTTTGAAATGGATATTGTTATATCATTCATTGTTTCAGCTGCATGTCCTAGTTACAAACAAGTTGTTATCAATGTAGCCCTTTCTTTTTAAAACAGTCAACCTGGGAGGTGTAAAAGTATGGCCATTAAGACTATTTCACAGTTATTTAACCTAATCTTTTCCACTCTGCATCTTAAAGCAGCACTGCAGAAAAGTTGGGCAAAAGGTCTGACTCTAACATTTATTTTGGCAGTAAAAGATTCAGTTATCTTCACTTTCATTTGCTGGTAAACTTTTCAATCTCAAACAGAATGTTAGCATGTTTAAATGCTTTAAATATTGTGGACATGAAAAGAAATTGGATCAATATATGAAGCACACACTATATGAAATAAGCAATTTGTTTATTATTTGTCATTGTATACTATTTACAGTATTTCCCTTGATCTCCCACCCCCCGATCATATTTATAATGAGATTTCCTTTATCTCGATATGCTTACCTGGTAAAATATTTCAATAAATAACTAAATAAATTAATAACTAGGAAGAATCTAGAAAATCAAATTTAGAAGGTACAGCATGTTAAAAGTTTTTGAAATGCTGCTTTAAGTGTTGTCTTTTACTGTCTCATTAAAATCTTCACTGGCATAACAAATTGCTTTGGAGGACCAGCAATGCAATATCAGTCATGAAAAGGGAAGGCACTAAGTGTGGAATTAGGGTCCGTTTTTTGCCTCTTCCAAAGGTGACAACTCTAGCTGAGCTGCCTGTCCTTCCCTACATATGTTGTTTTGTGGTGGTGGTTTGTGGTTTGATACAGCATGATTTTAGATATTCAAAAAGCCCTACTTTATACCATGCAGTTAGATGAGTTGGCTAAGGCAACTGTAGGAGTTTAAGCTGATTTCAAATTTAAATACTGTCTGTGGTGAATACTGGGATTTTTGTTGACTGTCTGGAATTTCAACATGGGGCAGGGGGTTAACCTGAGTGAAAACTGTTTTCTATTGCATTGCCTTTTTTTACTGTGGCAGAGTGTTATAATGGATGATGAGAACTAGCAAAGTTATAGTACCTGTTACTTTGGGGATGGGGGTTTACATGTGCTACATTTTAGGGCTCCCCTGGTCCTTTTGGATAGGTTCACTTTATAATGGTGATGATACCATGTTTTGCTTTTTTGGTATTATGTGTCATTTTACGTTCATCATGTAAAACTGCCCAGGGGAGTGTCAGTTTTGCATATTTTAAATGCATAGTTTTCCCTAAGAATAAAAACAATTGGTTAATTATATCTGAATGTTCTTATTGTCCTGTGTATGGCATCATGGGCGAGGGAGGGGGACTATTGTAGGGGGGTAGCATTTGGGGCTACTGTGTACAAAACTGAATTTACTGGCTACACCCCTGAGTGATACCACCACACCTAGCTGGCAGATCAGGACCCCGTTAGGTGCAATCTGCACTTCAAAGTTAGCAATATGCCCTTAAAGTGGTCTCCCTGAATCAAGAAGTTGCCTTGTCATGGTAACCCAAACAATTTTTTGTTTATTTTCTAAGGTGTGCCAGTTTAACTCCTCATATAATTTGCAATGATGGATCCTTCTATTTGTTTTCAAAGCGAGGGACCATTTTCTTTTTTTCATGTTTAAAAAAAAACTAATTTTTCACCAAATTTTCAACATCAGCTTTTTGGGACCCCACATCATGAACACTTCAACTATCCTTTTATTAGTTGGGCATGAAAGGTGACGTTACAGTCACTGCAAGAAATCACCTTTTGGGACTCAGTGATGACATTTTTACTGCCAGTATTCATGATGTGGCGTCCCAAAAAGGCCATGCTGAAAATTTGGTGAAAAGATTCCTAATAAAGGCTGAGTTATGAACATTCGTTGACATTTTTCTACACACGTGCGTACTGTAACTTTGGTAATTTTCAATATTTTAACTCCAAATTTTCAACATAGTCATTTTTTCACATCACCTCATAAACAGTACAGCTGTCATTGTTCACATCCAGTCTGAAATGTGTTTTCACTCCTGTGGCACAGAATGGTGTTTTGGGATAGATTTGAACATTTTCACCTACTGGGTTCATGAGGCGGGTCATAAGAAGATTATGTTAGAAATTTGTGGTCAAAATATGAAAAAATTCCAAAATTATGACCATTTGTTGCAATTTCGCTATACCCACTCATAACTTTGTAAATGTTAAATATTTTTACCCAGATTTTCAACATAGCCTTCTTATTACCCCACCTCATGTATGTCACAGCTGTCATTTTTTAAATCTTGTCCAAAATGTATTTTCACACCTGTGGTGTGGAATGCTGTTGCAGTTGTGCAGAATTACATTTTGGCAGGGAATCGAAAATGTTCTGTATCGGGAACTTGAGATGGGGTAATAAGATGGCTATGCTGACAATTTAGTCACTATTGTCCTATAAACAGAAGCACAGGGCCCCCATAGCTACATACATATATACATCTACGGAGGGATTGGACCCTGCAGTCCCACAGTGAAATAAGGATACTATTATACTATCTCAAAAAGTAAGGAAATAAGTTATAAAAAATGTTGTTAATGGTCCAGTCATGATCATAGTTAAAAAAGTCGGGAAATGAGGCATTAGGGTTTCCCTAACACCGACCCTTCCAATCCTAGCAAGAGAGCAGGTGTTGGGTGTGCCTTGGGCATCTCAAGAATAATATTCACCCCATTCTCATAAAGTCTACATATCTGACCTTATTTACAAATGGAATGGGGTGAGGGTTAGGCTTGAGAAGCCCAAGGCACCCCCCACACCTGCTCGCCTGTCTGGTTTTGGAGTTTGGATTGTTATGGAAACCCTATCACCAGATTTCCCAACTTTTGTCACTTTTATTTCATTTATTTATGTATTTATCCTTTATTTATTTAGTATGCCTCGGATTACAAGTACCTTTGAGCTGAAAGCTCTTTTACAAAGATTCCTCGTCAATGGGAAGAGGATAAAGACATGCTTACAGATATTGAAATAATAACATGAGTTTTGTACAGTAATTTCAGGTTATAAAATGCAGGCAAAGCAGGTGAATACAACACTGCAAAGTCAAAACAGATGAAATTAAGTGGTATTGTAAAAATGAGTCAGCCAAAGGAGGCATCGTCAGTTGTGGGGTGGGAGTGTGGAGGGAGGGCAGGATAGCAATGTGGGAAAGGTGCAGATGTGACAGCCAGGATGCAATGCAGAAATGCTGCAGAATATCACAGAATGCTGCAGTTTACTGCAGGGGCCATTCTATGTCAATGGCAATTAAGCCCTTTTGTCATGCAGGATTTTGTGACATGTCATTACTGCAAGTTATTGCGCTTCATAGTGGCTGACTTCACTATAGGTGAGAAAATAAAGAATGGAGGGAACAGGAATAAAAGTAGATGGGAATGAGAGGGAATTGCTGGGAGACAAGGACTAATCAATATATCACAAGTTCAGGCAGGTCAGACTATATTTAGTGTGCTGGAATTAATCAACTTATGTAGGACAGACACAGCCACAGAGTGCTGAGAGGTGCAGCTGAAGCTTATATTTGAAGTGACCAAACTTTGTTTTAGTAAGAAGCTCTCTCCCTAGGGAGCTGAGCCAACAGTGGGCATTGTACTTGAAGGATCTTTGCCCATGAGATGTGCAGCAGAAAGGGACTTTGAAAGACTGACTGCTTGTGCCTCTGGTGAAGCGGGGGTTTGATGTTAGCTATAATAGGTTCCAGTCACCCTGGTGGGTCAGGTCCAGTGAAGATTTTTTAGCCAGTACAGTGCTCATACTGCAATCTTCCTTTCAAATGGAGCCGCCCCACTGAATGATATAGACCACAGATGTGCGTAAGTATGTGGGCCCCTGTAATAAGTCTAAAGGCCTTTTTTAAAGCTCTCGAGATCCTTTTAAGGGTGAAATCAGCTGCCACCCCATACACTACCATAGTCAATTATGGAGATGACAGAACTGTTAACTGTAAGCTCAAGAGCATCAGCTGTCATGCAGTGTTTGTGCCTGTGCAGTATACCAGTTTTTGCATTGACTGCTTTGGCGACATGATCAATATGGAGAGCATAGGATAAGGTGCTGTCAAGTGTAATCCCTAGGTATTTAAAGAGCTGACCAATTCTGGGGGGGGGGGGCATTCAAATTGTTGTGGCTGGTGAGTTGGTGAGATCTGTATTTGTTGTGAGGGGTTGCAAATGTCATAATCTTGCTTTTTTTGTAGTTCAGGAGCAACCTGTGTTTCAGGAACCAGGCCTCTATCATGGCAAAATTCAGCTGAAGTTGCTTTTCCAGGAGTACAGGGTCAGGACGGGGTGTAAAGAGAACAGCATCATCAGCATAGAGGAGAGTTTTGTCTTGGCTGATGAGGGAGAGGTGGTTAAGGAAGAGGCTAAAAAGCAGGGGTCCAAGGATGGATCCTTCGGGACTCCTGTGCTCACTTTCCAACAATCTGACAAGACTCCATCTACCTTCACCTTCTGAACTCTGTCCATATGGTAACTCCTAAACCAACTCACAGCATCCACAGATAGCCCGGTGATGGATAGCTCTTCGAGTGGCAGATTGTGGTTGACAGTATCGAACACTTTGGTGAGGTCAATGTAGGCCATCCCCACTAACTGCCCACAGTCAAGAGCCTTGTGAACGTACCCAGTGAACTCAATCAGTGTAGTGGTGTTACTGTGCTCTTTACAAAATCCATGTTGTTGGGGGCATTGGATTTGGTATTTATTCAGGTATTCCACTAGCTGGTCAGATATGATCCACTCCAGTGATTAGGAAAGTGGGGGGAGGATGGATATAGAGCGATAGAGTGTGTAATTCTTTCACCACTTTCATAGACAGGTGTTACTACTGTAGCCTTCAAGTTTTTGGGGAATGTGGCAAACCTTAGCAAGAGGCTTAGGATTTTGGTTAGTGAGGCTAGAATTTTATCCCACATTAAGGCAACAAGTTTAAGATCTAGTGTGTCACCACCTGATCTAGATTTTCCTAGAACATGCTAAATGTACTTTTTGCTTCCTTGTTTGCAAGGACTTTGAATAGAAGAGGTAGCTATCTTTAGTGTCGTTGTTGTTTCTATCTGCTGCCTCCAGATTGTGAGGGGGTAGTATTCCACTTAGGTCAGTAAATGCGGTGTGGTTTGTGACAGCAATAGTTTTCGGATCCTGCGTGATTACCCCATTTATATCTAGCATGGATGGTTCTCTTTCCCTAGCAGGATCTTCAGATTGTCCCAAACGTTTCTGCCATCACTCCAGAAATTAGTAAATTCTTCCTTAAAGTGACAGCTTTTAGCTCTACGGATTACCCTAGTACATTCATTACTAGCCTTTTTATGGTTCTGCAGATCTGCCTGTTTACCTGATGCTGATGCCCAGTGCCATAGGTTATCCCAGTTTTTCATAAGGCTGAGGAGGGGGGGAGTGACCCATGTGTCACATGCACCCTTTATCTTTCATTTTCTGGGAGGGGAGAATATGTCACAAGCTGCGTTGAACACAGCAATAAAATAGTCAAGGGCTTGGTAGACATCCTCCAAGAAATCAATGGGGGTCCAATCAAGCTGCCTCAGGTGTGATTTTGGGTGTTCGAGTTACTCCATTTTGTGTTGCTTGCATGCATATGCAAGAACACATTGCATCAGGCTTCTTTCACAAGTGGGTTGTGGAGGCACGGCAGTGTTGTGCCAAATGGCAGCAACCCATTCAGGGGCTGGTCCCTGCCTCCACCAATAGAGTAGCATGCTATTGATTAGGGCTGTTAAAGAGCATGCCACAATGCATCAAGAAATTCGGCCACATCACCATGCAATCAGCTGTTTAGGTGCATTACAAGCTACCAAAACAGCTGATTGTGTAGTGTCTCCAATGGCGACTGCTTCTCCGTCGGCATCTCACAGTCCCCAGGAAGCCAATGGAAAGTTGTTGCCCACTGTTCAGTGTGCCTTCCTGGTGAAACATTTCAATAAATAAAAAAAGCCGATGGGGTGCCCAACCCCTCTGTCAACATGACCCCCTCCCCAGTTCAATTGCTGACAGAGTAGCCCAATTCCCGTTGGCACAATCCACCCCCACATGGCTCATGCATCCCCCCAGCACACTGTATGGGCAATGAGGGAGCACAATCCCCTGTTGGCTCCACTACCTCCCCAAACAAACTTCCATCTACCATGCTTGGAGCCCACCCCAGTGTGGCAAAAGTCCCCCGTCATCTTTAAAAACAAGACCTAGGAGAAAAAAAACATTTCCCTAGTCTAGTCTAGTTAAGTCTTGTGGTCCTTCTGCCCACCTGCTCCCTGATCACCTATAAAAGAAATTAAACCCATTCTCTGGCCTCCCCATCCCCAATCTCCTGTAAATTAACCAAACATTCCTTCCCTAGTGAGTAGTGAACCCCCCCACCATGGCAGGTAGTGCCCCACCACCTCGCTGACTCCCCATCCCAAACCTGAGTTGGCAACCAGCACAGCCTTCCTCTCTTCACCATGGCCAGTCACTGACCAAGCTGTCAGTAAGCATGTACTGTATACAGTACATGCTTTTTGACAGCTCAGTCTGCATCCTGCTGTGGTGGAGAGAAAGGGCTGTGCCAATCACTCAACTTAGGTTGGGAATGGGGAGGACTGGAGTGGTGTGGCACACTGCCGGGAAAGTCCCGTGGGCACCAGGGAAGGGACATTTGGTTAATTTACAGGGGATTTGGGATGGGGACCAGGGAATGGGTTTCATTTCTTTTACAGTGGATCAGGGAGTGGGTGGGGGAGGGACAACTGGACACCAGGGACTAATGATGGCTATATCTGGCATGGGCGTGGGTAGGTGCAGGACCACTGGACACCAGGGAATAGTGGTTGGGATCTGCAGCAAGTAATTGGGTGGGGGTAGGGACCACTGGACACCAGGGAATAGTACTTGTACATTGGGTATGAGTACTAGTGGGGGGGAAGGAAACTGGACACCAGGGAAAATTCTGTTTCATACACAGGTCAGCGATCAGCAATTGAAGGCATGGGTAACCAGTAGCACCAGGGAGACTGTTTTGTTTTTTACTTAGGCTGTCAATTGGTGACCATGGGGGAGGACCACTACCACCAGGGAGAATGTTTTTTTTTCCTCTGGCAGGCGATCATCGATCATGGGGGGGAACACCAGCACCATGGGGACTTGTTTTTTTTTCACTCAGGCCAGTGATCAGTGATCACTGGGGGGTGACCACTAGCATAAGGGAGAATTATTTTTTTTTACCTCGGCAGTGATCGGTGATCATGGGGGGGTGGGATTGCCAGTGCCTGGGGTATTCTTTGTCTTTACTTTGACCAGCGATTGGTGGGGACCACTAGCACCAGGGAAAATTCTTTCTTTTTACTGAGACTGATGATTGTCAATCATGGGGGACCACTAATACCAGGGAGAATTATTTCTCTTTACTTGGGCTGGTGATTGGCGATCACAGGGGTGGGGACCACTAGTGCTAGGGTGCTTGGCAAACATACTGGCACAGGGCTGCCTCTGGGGCAAGGGATGGGGGTGCATGATAAACTCACTGCAACCTATGTAAATTAGCCTATAATGGGCATGTAAATGGCCACATAGTGCCTAGCATGCCTAATGTGCTCTTTTACATGGCTACTATAGTGAACTGGAAATAACGCACCTATATTATTCATTGTGGATCCATACTCCTGTCTGCATGTCGGGCAGGCACTAGTGGGGTTAGCACTAACAGTATTGGGGTTAGCGCTGGCTGCTCTGGCCCTATTCTCAGTCGTATAGTGCAGTGCACTATACGACTGAGAATAGCAAGATATTACACCTGGGCAAATGCAAAGCGCAATGCAAACATTTGTGCTGTGCTCTGTGATTTTTTTGTGAAGCTAGCTCAAGGTAGGAAAACATTAAATTAATATGGGGATACTGAAGGTGATACACAATTCATACGTTCATTCCAAAGTTCAGTGACTCACTGAACAATGGAATGCATGTATGAAATGCAGATTCATGTTTTAAACTGCCGAAAGAATTTCTGCAGAACTGACCTCTAACAGTGATCAGTTCTGCAGAATTTCCTTCTGCAGTTTAATACTTTAATTCTCAGTTAATGCATTTATTCAACAGTTCTAAGTCAGAATTTCCACAAAATTTACCAAAAAGACTTTTAAACTTTCATGGAAGTGAAAGTCCAACTTCTGCACAAATTCAGCCAGTGGAAGTTTTTTTTTCACACAGCACTGAAAGAGACATGTGATTAAAAATAGCAAACCACCTGATATTACTGGTAATGATTCATGGCTCAGAGGTGCATAAATTCACATCAAAGGAGACTTAGACAAGTTAGATGAAATTAAGCAATAAGGCATGACAGGGAATGCATTAGAGTGGGATAACAGCCCACCTCGGGTGGGTTGAACACAAGGCAAAGCTAAGCTGGTATCGCTTAACATTAGACAGCACATAGCTATTGTATTTGTATTATAATGATAACATATCAAAATCAGAATGACCTTGAAAATAAAACTGTTTAGTCTTAATAGTTATATCAAGAGGACAAATAAAGTTTTAGTTATCTACTACCTAAGGTTTCAGCATAACTCAGTTGGTAGCACATCCACCTTTAGGTCAGAACATTAAGAGTTTTATTCTCACACTGGGATTGGTCTTATACCATAAATGATGCTACCCGAGTGTAGTACTAGGGGGATGCTATACTGCCAGGGTGTACCATCCTTCAGATCCTACTGGGTCAATATGTCGTACGCAAAAAAACCCAGCAAGGTACATGACAGTGAGAGGGTGCAATACCGTGAATGGTTCTGTGTACGGTACTGCACCCTCTCACTGTCCAAGGCAGAGGATAAGACCTCTGTTGGGACGGGTTCCACTGAGCAGCTGACAAGGCTTGATGAGATGAGCCACTAGCAGTAAGGGACCCAGGCAGAGCATTTGGGACAGGGTTCAATTCCTGGTCCCAGACACATATAAATTTTCTTTTTTTTCATACTTTGTGCAATATTTCCTTTAACCCCCAGTTAGTTATTTTAGTTGGGGGGAGTTTGGGGGTACAGCACCCCATAACGGGGAGAGCCCCCGGAAAAAGGACTTATGCTGCATGCAAGAAATTGCTCTGTATTGGCAGGCCATTATATATATGTGGCATAATGTCTTGCGATATATTATGACCCCATGCCCCTTCAGATGAGATGTTAAGCTGTGGTCCCTTCTGTCCATCTCTGGTGTTGTTCTGGTAGATCTCCAAGTAGAATTAAAAGAACCCAAGGCTTTTTTTTTTGCAAGAGTAGGGGATTTTCCCTAGTAACCCGGACAATATTATCCTTCCTATAAAAAAGCAGTTAATGAAATTTTCCAAAGCTATGTGTGGGCACTGGTGTGTGGTATGCTTGCCACTGCACATTTACAGTCACTTCAGTACCTGTCTCTCATTGCTTGTAAAGCACTTTGGGAGACAGTGTGTATGAAAAGAATCATATTCTTCTTGTTCTTCATCTTCATTGTCATCATCTTCTTCTTCATCATCTTCTTCTTTTTCGTCTTCTTTGTCTTATTCTTCCACTTCTTCTTCTTCTTCTGTTCCATACAGAATATGGGGAGGTAACTCATAAATGTGGGCTCTGTGTAGAACAAAAACATTCTATTAGTTATATGTTCAGAATGGATGATGGATGATGGTAACATAATGTAGTTACAGTTAAAGCCTTTTTTATGAGTATCCAGTATAGGAAAATCAACACATGTATACTTACGCCAATATAAGCCTATTTCTGAACAAGTTTGGAAAGGATTTGGGGAAACAGCCTTAGCTGTAGCAGAAAACTCCACAGGCAGTATCACATTACCTGATGGATCACTCGTAGCTCAGACCTGAATAAGCCATCACAAAAGCTGAGAGGATTTTGACAAGCCTGATGGTTGCTAGAACAAAGTTATAAACTTCTGTAAGCTTATGAACATACCCATTTACAGATGATGCATGTTTATCTAGAATGGGAGCTTAGCCATATTTCATTTGAAAAGACAAATCAATCATGGTGGAACACTGTCTACGAACACAGAGGAGTCTGCATTCCCTTGGGTATTACACAGTCATATGATTTGGTTCATTTCATGATGTTTGTATATAACTCAGCATGTCCTTTGTTGTCTGGCAGCTGCAGTGCTCTTAGAAATCTCAAAATACAGTGAGTAGAAGCACATGGAAAATAAAATCAAATAACTCACTAACAACTAAGGGGAAATAAATGTCCATGTCTTGAGCTCCCAATGTGAATTATTGAAACATTGCAAGGCTTAGATTCATGTTCTGTAATGTTGACATTTAACAATACACAGTATGGTATCTCATCAAAAAGTATACTGTGGTTTCAGAGTATTAAAAAATAATCAAAGTTGTATACATTTTTCCCCTGTGATTTAATACACTGATTACAAAAGATGACAGCAGTGAAATTAAAGCACTCTGTACGTATTAATGGAACATATATATTTAGTGTATGTGGCTATATAATCCCACATTCAGACCTGTGTGCTGGACATTGGGTCCTGCTCTAAGAAAAGAACTTTGTTCTCTCCCTATATGCAGAGAATATGGGGTTTGAAAATACACACAGTACATATATATTACAGTCCAACGCCTTTTACAGCACAATCCCCTTTTGCTGCAACAGTACAATTTCTGAGCATTACCGATAAAATTAATTTGGGCTCCTAGAATAGTCTTTAATTTAGCTTTGTACTGTGCCTTTAATGCATCTCTATCCAAAAGTGCTTTTCAAATCAAGTGAGGTAGATAGGGCAGTGCAGGGCTGTCTGCCTATACATACAACAGCTATTCAGCATGATAATGGCATACACACACACACACACACAACACACACACACACACACACACACACACACACACACACACACACACACATACACACACACACACACACCCCTGCATGTACTGAAAGAAGAAATGTTGTCCAGAACGAAAGGGATAATGACTCTACTCTTTCAAAAAGTGCCATGGGAAGGGAACTTTAACTTCCACTTGCAAAGTCATCACTGAGGGACATATGGGACCTCTGCTTAATGTCCCCTATGAAGGAGAGCACCTCCAGTGATTTGGTGCTCACCCAGTGAAATACTGCAGTGTCACTGCGGGTTGTTAGATCAAGTGTCTGGTGCAACTCATTAACCAACAACCATCTGATCTTCCTGGTTCAGAGGTAAGAGTGCTACCAGCTGTGCCCCGACATTATTTGTTCTTGCCTTTGGTGTTTTCAGAACTCACAGCAGACACTTGGAGTACAAGTGTCTCTCTCTCTCTCTCTCTCTCTCTCTCTCTCGCTCTCTCTCTTTGTCTCTTTCTCTCATTTTCACTTTCTCTTTCATATATTTTCCCTATCAAGGGGAATTTTGGAGTTAAAGTTTTTCAAAAACCTGGACAGAACTATTTCAGACTTTTTATGGAAGAGTAAAAACCCAGACTAAATATAACTAAATTATGGTTACCAAAAGAACAAGGGGGAATGGCACTACCTATCTTCCTCTGGTACTACTATTTAGCTCAGTTTTCACAAGTGGAGGACTGGTTTAAAAACCTGATGTCGATTAACATATTTGTAGAACAAGAGAGTCATAAATTTCACAATATTAGAAGTGTACTACATTCAGGATACTTTACCAAACATAAGAACTACCAGAAAAATAAAATGCTTTTTGCATCAACACAAAATACCTGTTGGTGTTGGAAGAAAGTACATTAGACTCTACAATGGAAAGATCAAAACTCCCAAGATACATTGATATTTTGTATACCGTCAAATGGGCGACTGCAAATGAGCGATTCAAATATGAGTGACTTTGTTTGCATGCCTGACAGAACAGTGAGTGTGAAGAAATAGCACTGGAAGGGAGTAGCGAGTAAGGAGCGATGCAATGGCGAAGGCGATTGACACGGGGAGCTGAAGAGCAATGCAGGTGAATTACTGCATTTGAGCATGCTGCTGTCTGTTGTGGTGGTTAGGGTCACGGAATACAATGGTAATGGTCCCGGGTTCAGGACTGCCTGTAGGGAAAATTATTTTTGATATTATTCGCTGTTAGAAAACTTTTTTGTCCTACTGTTCTTCAGCCCGATGGTGCTGCAGGCATGATATTCCCCCAGAGTACTGGTGCCCCACTCCCATGTATACCCTTTTTCCCCAGTGTATGCCCCCTGGAGTTGATATTAGTTTGGGCATGTGGGGGCTTGCCCCCCACAAAGGGGGATGTGGATGCACAGCCCCCTCGCATTAAATGTTAAATGTGAATGTCTGCCTGGTCGCCATCATGGCAGTTGCTAAGGTGGGTCTGGGGCCGATTTTACATTTAGAGAAATGTACTCGCTGTTGTGCGAGTCACCCTAGTACAATCGCCATTATGACATGGAACCCCGATATTTAGAAACTTAAATTTTTACTCCACTTATATTGATAATGACTTTCTGGCATGGGAAAAAAAAGGAATCAACACACTTAAAGACATTTTTGAAGCAATTACAACCAAGGCATGGACTACCAAGACAACAATTTTACCAATATCTAAAACTGAGAGATTATATTCAGAAAGATAAAATTTAACCAATAGCACATTAGCAGAGAATATCTTAAAGAACCCAGACCAGAAATCCATCTTAGCTATACATAGACAGTTGCAAACTTCACACCAATACTCACTAACGCAACTAAAGGACAAATGGGAATTACATTTGAAGATTGGGATTGAAGAAGCAGTTGGGGACTCAATTGTAAGATACCAAATGCATGAATTCTACTCATCAAAACTACAAAAAATACAATGTAATGCATGTATATTACACCACACTTATTTAACTCTGATTAGACTGAATAAAATAAACAATACCATTCCAGACAGATTCCCAAGGCGCTTCACCAGCCCAGGTTCACTAACTCATATGTGTCTAACCTGTCAAAAATTAACAACATTTTGGGATTCAATAGTAAATAAGTTAGAGCAAGCAATGGGCCAGAGACTTAATAAACAAGAAATAGCTTTAATACTTGTCTATAATATGACTGTGAAAGAAACAACAGAAGTCAAAAAGAAACTGATTTCTCAAGGATATTTGAGGGCCAAAAAATGTATGCTACCTCACTGGAAGGATAAGGATCCTTCCAATGTACAAAAATGGATTAATTTTCTGTTGGACCTTTATAAACTCAAAATAATTCATTACTATGCCAATAACAAGTAAGATGAATTTTAAAACTATTTTATGAATAAAAACTCATTTACAGGAACTATGAATATACAAACGTGAAGAAAGTCAAAAAGATAAAAAAGAATATATAACCTTTATAACCATATTCTCAATGGCTTTCCTGCTTTTTGTTTCTTTTTCTTACCAGCTCCTTATGGTATATTTTATATGCAAACCTGTATATATTTATTTGTATTTAAGTGCCTCTGCACAATAAAAATTATAAAAAAGGTGAATTTCAGGAAAAAGAACTTCTCAGAATGTGCAGTGCAAACCTGGTACAGACTGTCAGAGCGTGTGGTATCATCAGACACTGTAATGATCCTTAAGTTAAGATTCAACAGGTATTTAAAAAAATAAACAGCATGACAGTGTATTCTTATAGAGCATATGGGACAGAGGAACATGCTATACCATTGATATTCTGGTCCCATTTTTCAAAACATCAGGAATGACATAAGGTGCTTGCATCAAGGAGAATTGATACAAGGGGCACCTTGTGCTGCACCTTGTGCCATTCACAGTTTTATAATGCAGCCTGCACCACTTGGGGGACCGCCTGCACCAGTTGGTTTGTGCCATCCTTGAAAAAGCTGCACCAATGCACCATGGTGGAATGAGGCTTACACCAGGGCAGCACTGCAGCATCCCCTATAGTGGGATATTGGAAGACCCCCCAAAGAGAGCACTGTCATCTGTACTTAGGCCAACCTGAAGCTGGTGTAACATCCTGTGCACCACCTGGAGCAATTGCTAGGTGGGGTGTGACCTAGTGACCCGATGGTGAAGGGGCCCACATAGCCCTTGATACCTGCCAGACCACTGCTCGTGTGGCCAGTGGTCTGTGGCAAGTATGTGCCCTTAGGGCCTCCTCCTATGGTAGTGCTTATGCATCCACCCCCCACTCAGACCTGCACTGTATGGTGGCCACCATGCATTGGACCCATCAGGGGCTATTGCCACTCTATCCCCATCCTGAACCATCCTACCCTCCATGTGCAATGTCATGTCCACTGCTACATGCCAACCACCTGGGTGACCAGCTAGCCAGTCACCATCACTGGCTGCTGCTGCTGAAAGCCCAACATGCAGCTTGCAGAATTCCCCTCCCATGCACCATGTTTGGCACAAAGGTCAGCTTATGGCAAACTCGGGGATTTTGGCATCGGGACCACTTTTCTTCCAAAATCCGGTGCAGGGTCCCTTGTGCACCTGAGTTTGTCACAGGTGGCATTTTGGTGTACGGTGTGCTGATAAAAGGGGAGCTCTGAAAATTCCAACCCCTTTCTCCCCTACAAATGGTATGTGTTTATGTAATTCAGACAGTTATTTGTATGGGGGTCTATCCACTAAGGTGTAGGTTATAAGCACAAAATGTGTGTATAACACCCGCTTAACTATGTGCCTCAGACAGGCACAAGGTGCTTGGTATTCACTACCACAAGCACTCACATGGTACCTGTCCATATCACCACTCCGACATGCAGCTGTGTGGGGGTGGAATGAAGCTGCATGGGGGAGGATCGCATAGCAGTGGTGGGCAGCCAATAGGATGCCCATCCTGGGTCCTGCAGTGGATCCCATCTTTGTTAAATGCAGGAGATCCTGGGAAGGTGCGGGACTCAAAATGTTGGAAACTATTGGCATGTGCCCAACTGGCTGCCTCCAACACAACCTCTTATCACATTGGGCTGGGGTAGCAATGTTGAGGGGGCTCATGGTCTGCCGCAGCCAGCAGGTTTCCATTGGGGGGCATGTACCAGTTACACCAGTGCATGCCCTCACATTACTCATGCACCCCTCGCCCTGCACTCCTTGCCAACTCTGTGCCTTAATGCATGGCATAGAGTGTGGGCACACCCCCTAGCATGCCCCAGACTGCTTGTGGTATGTAGCTATGCAGGAGGCTGGGGGATCAAGTGTGCACTGGCCTTGCACACCAGCTGTGCCACTGGACCCCCGCTGCACAGCAGTCAGACTTAGGGTTGCCCACACACCTCAGATATGAGGCACACAGGTAATCTGCACATTTGTGAATAGACTCAATTAAGAATGCTCTCAGAAAGATCACCTTGCTGTTGCTTGCATGGGTATATCAAGATAATCCAGAAGGTGCACCTAAATGGTCATTATAAAACAAAGTTGTAGGGCATTTTTATTTTATTTTAAAACTGATTTATCTGGAAGAAAATTATTGAGCTTAAATAGCTCATTTACAAGCATGGCTTTATTAATCAAGTTGCACTTGAAATCAGACATATGTGTGTGTGTGTGTGTATATATATATATATATATATATATATATGTATATATGCCACTAGAATCCTACCATTGTTAGACTAGGAAGGTAGTGGGTAGCTGGTAGAGAGTTTATTAGAAGCTTTCTACAGACCATTCATTGTTTTCTTAGCTATGCTGAGTGAGAAATGAATGAGGTCATTTAGAACTCTTGCGGCAGCATGATCTACACCGGAATCAGCTACAGGGCAAAAGCTTTAGAATCAGGGGCTCATTCTGAGTTGGAGTGAGTCAGTAGTAGAGTGCAGTACTGTTCAGAGGTAGAGGTGCCTACCAGTCTGTCCTGGGCTGGGTGAAGGACCTCTGATCATTTTCTCACCCTAGTGTGGGAGACAACAGCTTTACCACAGGAAGAGGTGGAGACCTGCAGTTCTGGGGACGCAGTGAGTCATGTCCATGAGAATTAATTGGGATTGTGAAATGTAGTACGTCCAGGGGGTAATTCCTTGAGGGACCAGAAGATTGTCCAGCTGCCCAGAGCAGAGACTAAGGGAGAGCTATGGATTTGAAGGACAGAAAAGGTTTCTTCAATGGTATGATGTCTGTATCTAAGGGACAAACAAACCATGAGTAAAGCAGCACGGACATGTTCTAAAAGGGAGTCATCTGGTGGTGTATGTGCACAAAGACAAGGCTAGATTACACCACTCAGAGCCCCAGTCTCACCACAAATATGTGTTGAATGTAAAATTAAATGTGTGGACGCCTTTAGCAATCTGAGGGTGTTGAAGGATCTGTTTGTGTAACCCGAAGGAATGGCAGAGGCTGGGTGGGGCCAGGCTGGGCAGAACCTCACCTAAAACTCTGGTCAGGGCTAACTGGTTATCGGAAGGGTGCACGGTTACCCTGCAGGCGTTAACTTATGCCATCTCATTAAGAGGAATGTATTTTAAGTGTGTGGCAATCCCCATGTAATAGACACTTGTGGAAAAGTAAATGTCCTTTAGATCCCTAGAAAAGAGGGTTTGTAGTTCTGTGAATAAGACAGTGTAAAAAACTGCCCAACACTATTGTTCTGTAGAAAGAAAAGTTCTTGTTGTGTTTCTGTGAGGTACAGTGCCAGACCTGGGGGACAACCCAATTCTCTTGTTTCATCTGTGTAAGAAAATAAAAGCCATACCATACAATCCCAACTTCTAGTAGTGGATATTCCATCTTTGCTTCCATGTGTGAATTGTTTATGGCCCCCTCAGATAGGAGACATAGCATAGCCCTAGCAACTCTCTCCCAGGACTCAGTGTAAATATAAATGTAATTTTGTGCTCTAACCTCCTGTTCTCTTAGATGCCAAGCTAGGTATTTACCTTAAAGCCATGGGTGGTACCTTTGTTATGCCAACTTATGGTTTGTTTCCTTGTTTGTGGTACAAGTTAGGGGAATCCCAGTTGCAAGATGCTGCCCTTGGCTAAGGGTTGTGTGTGTATGTGTGCATATATCTATCTATCTATATATATATCTATATATATATATATATATATTATAGTGGCACAGTAGTGCCACTATAGTAAGGGTTGAGGAGCCATTTACATGTTAAACCCCAAATTTTGCACCTTAATATCTTTGCAACCATTTGACAGATTTGCCTGAAATTCAGAATACACAATCAAGAACTGTACACCTTGGGATCTACCCAATTTCATACCGGTTGCATATACAGCTGCGGAGTTATTTAGTGTGATCTGCACCCGTGTTTGCGCTTTTCTGGAATGTTACTGTCATGTGTACAGGTTGCACAGTTTGTGTGACCAGTCCGAAATCTTCAGGGAACGTGCAACCGGGGTCTCCAATGTGCCTTTTGAAGATTTCGTGAAAAAATATTAAACGGGTCAAAAGTTATTCAAAAAATAAATTCCCATTATAAGTCAATGGGAAAAGTTAACAAAAAGTTTGACAGTGTCGCAAATGCAGTTTTTACTGTTGCAAATAGCCCTTTTATTGTCGCAAATCCGCCATTTTGTTTTCAGTTAGCGATCATAAAAATGCTTGACATTTAAAATTGGGACCCTATAGCAACCTAATTCTTTTTGTATTCACCTAGTCAGACCCTGAGGATGCTAGCCATGTCTTTATTTTGGGGTAAAACACCCCAGAAACATGTTTTTCAAATTTCTGGAAAAGTACTTTCGCAAAGTACTGTCACACTTGCAACACTGTCGAATGAATTTGTGAAAGCTTTTGCAAACTTCGACAGTACTTTTCTAGGCTGTGGGAAAATGACAGCAATTCTTTGGTATCCTGCTGCAAAAGAACAGTTTGGTGTTTTGGCCTGCAATTTGGAGAAAACGCAGCTGACACCTCACAGATGTGTCTTTCAGTATTTTGTTGAAAAAATATTACATGGCGGCAAAGTTATGGCACTCCAAAGTTGACACTTTTTCCCATAGGATAACATTACGGCATCTGACGCATTACAGGAATCCTTTGGCGCCCTGCTGTAAAACAACGGTTTGGTCTTTCGGGATGAAATTTGGAGGAAACACAGCTAACATCCCACAGATGTGTAATTTTGTGGTTTGTTGAAATAATATTACAGGGAACCAAAGTTATGGCACTCCAAACTTCTCTTTTTTTCCCATAGGATAACATTACAGCGTTCGCTGCGCCTTTCAGGGCCCCTGTCTCAGAAACGGTGTGAGATATGGACTTTTCATGAGAAAACTACTTAGCCCCCTACTAGTGGCTAAGTATAAAACTAGCCAGGAATGTCATAAATCATATGCCTTTTAAATTTTTTTTCAATGTCTTACGGTTCCTGAGATATAAGCAATTTAGTATTCCAACTCCTCATTTTCTGCTCCGAGAACCATTATTATGCATACACTATTTGTACTCACTGTCTTTCTTTATTCAGCTTTTGGGGAAAACCAGCCTGTGCTCTTACATTACTGTTACCATTACCATTTTCGCTTGCGGTTCCATTCCCGTTTCACTTACCGTTCACGTTTACGCCACCATGTGCATTACCCTTTGCATTTTCATTTGCACTTGCTTTTGCTTTGTTTTTAACATTTCTGTCTACACTACTGTTTCTCTTTCTGTTTCACTTTGCATCACCATGCGCATTACTGTTTGCATTTGCATGTGACAAGACATCATGCGGCAGGACCCGTGCTCCCGCCGCTGCATTACATTCATTATTTCTCGTTATTATTCTCAAAAAGAAGGGAAATTAGATGCAAAAACTCTGTTTAGTGCATTAGTTAGGGTTGTTCAACACCAACAAAAGTGAGGAAATTCAGTGTTAGGGTTGAAAGCTCCCCCCCGGCCCCCCTGCCCACACCCCAACCGGCATCGGGGTGCGCATTCAGGTTGTCAGTCCTAACTCTCACCCCATTCTCCTACACCTCTGATTCTTTACACATGTGATGTGGTGAGAGTTATGGCCAACAACGTAATGCGCACCCGATACCGAATGAGGAATGAGCTTGAAAACAGAGAAAGACTTTCAACACCCAATTCTCTCACTTTTGTCTGTGTGGAACAACCTTAACTAATCCATTAAATGGATTGTTTTGCCTCTAATATATATATATATATATATATATATATATATATATATATATATATATATATGAATATAGCTTAGTTGCAAAAAAACTTTGTTAATGCATCAATTAGGGTTGCTGCAATAAAAGTAGAGAAATGAGGAGTTAGGGTTTCACCCTAACATTCCACCCCTGCCCTGCAGAGATCAGGAGGTGTCGGGGGAAGGAAGTGACAGTGGGGTTGCCAATCCTGACACTCACCCCACTCCATTGTAAAATAAGCTAGTTGGCAACATTATAGGAGAATGGCATGAGTGTTAGTGTTGGCAACCCCACTGCCACCCCTCCAACACCTCCTGGTCTCCACACGGCAGTAGTGGGATGTTAGGGTGAAAGGTTAGTGCCTCATTTCCCTATTTTTGTCATGGCAACCCTAAGTGATGCAGTAACAAAGCTTTTTTCAGCTAACTTCCTTTGAGGTAGCATAATAGTATCCTCATTTTACTGTGGGATCCCAGGGTCCTTCAGACCCTGCACTCCCATCTCTCTATCGAGATAGTACAACAGTATCCATATGTTACAGCAGGAGCACAGAGTCCTTTGGACCCTGGGCTCCTATCCCTCCATTAAGATACTGTAACAGTATCCTTATTTGAGCCCAGAGTTTCATCATAGCCTTTTTATGATCTCACCACATGTACCCAGCACAAAAAAGTTTCAAATCCCTGCCAAAATGTAATTCTGTGCAACCGCAATGCTATTCTATGTCACAGGTGCAAAAACACATTTTGGACAGGATTTGAGAAATGACACACATCAGTTGGGGTAATATGCTGAGTATGTTGAAAATATGTGTGAAAATATTGAAAATTTACTAAGTTATGATCGTGCATAGTGAGATTGTGCCAAATGCCCATAACACAGCCATTTTTCCAAAGTCTGACCCCAAATTGTCAACATAGCCTTCTTATGATGACCCCATCTGATAAACAATGTGACTGTCATTACACAAATCCCACTGGAAAGGTGATTTTATCAAGTGACGCACAAAATCCCCTTTCTGGTGAGAGTTGCCTAATGACAGTCATATTGTTCAAGAGGTAGTGTCCCCAAGACTCCTGTAGAAAATTTTGGACCAAAATCTTAAACAATGGCTGGGTTATGGCTGAAAGTTGAACCCCCCGGCCCACTGAAATGCATAGAAACACATTTACCTTAATTCAGACTGCAGACGTGTCTTCGATTGCAGAAGCATATGTTGAACGAGGGAGTTCCTCAGGTGAGTGGCAGTCTAGGGGGGCAACAGAGGGGTGTGGGGAGGTGGGTACACAGTGGGGGGGTCTGGTGGGGGGTACGGGTGCTAGCGGCAATGGATGATTTTCTTATTGCCAGGGCAAACGGACACAAATGACATTGAGGGATGGTTTTGTACTTTTTACAGGGATAATAAAAAAAAGTAAAGTGGCACAGATATGGGACCCACTGCCAGCAATGATAACTGGGGTAATGAAGGGAAGGGGGAGTACCAGTGAACAACAAATTGACACAAAAGACAACGAGGGACTGTTTTCTACTTTTTTACAGGGAAAATAAAACAATTAAAGTGGCACAGATGCAGGACCCACTGCCACCAATGATAATTGGGGCAATGGAGGGTGGGGGAGTACCACTGCACACCAGGGAGACATGGCAAGAAAGCCACATAAATAATTAAAAATAAATAAAAAAAATGAATTTAAGAACATTAAAAAAAAATCCTTGTTCAGAAGACAAAGTTCCTTTCCAGTCGGGCTTTGTCCGTCATGGCAGACAAAGAAAACAGCTGACGGGCAATGATTCCATGTCTGGCTATCTGGTCACAAAATTTGGATGACCAGATTGCCAGAAATGAATCCTTGTCTGCCAGCCGAATTCCTTGTCCATCAGTCTTTGTCTGCCATGTTGAACAAGAAAAATGGCTGACAGACAAGATTTCTGGTCTGGCAATCTGGTCATCAAAATTTCATGACCAGATAAACACATCAGGAATTCTTGTCCATCAGCTGTTTTCTTTGTTCGTTATGTTGGACAAAGACTGACGGACAAGGAAGTTAGCAAGCGATGGGCAAGAAATTAAATAACTAAAATGAAACATTTCTGAGGGCATAAACATGCCACATAGCACATAGCAGAGCTCATCAAATCCTAAAGAGCATAAATCATACTTAGATGTATGGCACAGATGCCCATGGACAGAGTTTTGACACTTTTTGGGGGGCAAAATAAAAAACAAGATGGCGACCCATGAACAGGAATTATTTTCATACAAACATGGATTTTATAAATCCTTGTTTGTGAGCTGTCAAAATCCCTGTTCACGAGGCAAATCCTTGTTCATGATTTATACACCTATCCAAAAGACAGAACTGAGCATGCTCAGAACCCCACATTTCAAAATTTAATAACTTTGGAATGAATTAATATTTTTTTCACTACACCAATGCTAGCTTATTCTTTGGGGCAACCTCTTTCTACCTGAAAAAGTTCAGTCCAAAAGTTCAAGCGGTGTGGCCGCAGTATGACAGCCAAAAATCAGCAAAAACTGGCAAACAAATGCAAAAAAAACACACTTTTTTCACGATGCACAGCACGCAAACCACACATCCAATCAAAAACAAACGTGTCAAGTCAAGAGATGTACCCTGCGGGACAGCACATACCAAATTTCATGCAAATCTGTTAAACAGCTGCAAAGATATTAAAGTGTACAATTTGGGGTTTAACATTAAACTGCTTACTCAACCCTAATTATAATTTTGCTATTGCACCAATATATATATATATATATATATATATATATATATATATATATGAAATATATAATGGAGACCTGTCAGATAAATGATTTATCTACACACGTGCTGTTTGACCTTGGATAACCTCACAAGTGGCATATGCCACAAGTGAGGTGTCCGAGGTCAAACAGCACAAGTGTAGATAAATCATTCATCTGACAGCTCACGATAGTATATTTCATTTATGCAATAGGTATACTTTCTATCAGTGCAGGGACATTTGCTTTTGATTGCTTATCTTTTTTTGCATATGTTCGTCAAAAAAGTGAACAATACATTGCATAGTCTGCTCTTTTTTGCTAATTATAAAAAAAATCACAAGGTTTTTATAAACAAAACACCACTCATTTTGTAAATAATTTTGTGCTGAACAACTTTTCTGTTCAGAGTACCATGCTATATTTTTTCATTTTAAAGTTATTTGCATTTGAATATGGGTAGTACTGCTACTGAGGCCGAGCATTCTTAATGAGTTCCAGAGTGACTGTGACATAGCTACTATATGTATACATTTTATTTATTCATCGTCTGTGAAAATAAATTGATTTATTCAATGAGTTTTGAGACCACTCCTATTGTATAAATATATATATATATATAGAGAGAGAGAGAGAGAGAGAGAGAGAGAGAGAGAGAGAGAGAGAGAGAGAGAGAGAGAAAGAAATAATAGTAAAGAAAAAATCTATTTTTCTGGTTTTGCTACATACTACGATATTGGCATAGTATTTTTCCAGATCCCTGTGCTGATCCCTGATTCTCTAGAGGGAGGTGTTGTCTGCTGCTGGTAGTTAATACCTGTTACCCCTGTTGTGTGTGTCATTTGAATCCCTGTGGTGTTTTATTTTGTCAGATCAGATCATACCGCTGATTCCTGATTCTGTATGAGTAGGTGTTGTCCTGGTACTTATTTGTACTACAGGCTTTATTTACTTTTTGTAACTTTTTCGTCCCAAATGAAGTTACAATTAGCGTATAAGAATGACCAGGATGAGATGCTGTCCTAGAAACAAAGAAGTGTTCAAAATATGTGGGGCAAAACAGTGCTGAAGTAAAAAAAAAAAAAGCTACGTCTGCTGCAGCATGTTCTATGGTCTTCAGGGCTAGTAGTAGCAAAGAAGAAGTTGGCAACAGTGGCATTAGTTTATCCAGACATGTCTCTCCCACATCTGTGGCATCCATGCTGGTCGGGGATGTGAGAAGAGTCAAGAGAAGCAACAGTAAACAACTCAGGGGACATGTTTATTGCATAGGTTGCAAGTGACCACACTAACCCTAATGTCCCATAGGATAACACGGTAACTTTAACAAACCATAACTGCACCAGTCTTTGGGGTTAAGGGACACTCTATACATCCAGATAAGGGTCTGAATGTGTACTATAATAATAACACATAATACCCCTGGAAAAATGAATGGAGTGTGCACAACACCCCAAAATCACCTCCCAAATTGACCATGGCACCAAATCCACAATTTAAGCCCAATAATCATCAAAATGTACTACATATATTTTTCCTCTTGGACAAAACCATACCAAGTTTCAGACAAATTAGACAAAACTTGACTGAGTTATGCCTAAAAAACCCCAAAGGAGTAGCTGGTGGAAACCATTTTGACCCAGCTTCACCTTTTTGTACCTCAAGGAGAAGTTAAAGGTGAAGCTACAAGGCGAAGTTACCAATGGTGAATTTCCTATTCAATAGAAAAACTTTGCAAAATGATCTGAGGAGGTGAATTTGGTGACTTTACCTTAACTGTGCCTGTGAATTAAAATTTTGCAACATTTCTAAAGCTGAGTTAGTGAAAATAGAGAAGAGCATAGGACCTAATAAGAAGCCCTCAGGGACTCTGTGTTTCACCACCTGCTGGGGGAGGAGGCAGAAAAAAATATCATCATATTTTACCATTTGGGATCAATTATGTACAGTAGGTATTCAGCAAACCATGATATGGCAAAGTTGCCTAGGCCTACTGTTTTTAGTTTCCTCAGAAGGATATTATAGCTGACTAGGTTGAAAGCCTTTGTTGGATCCATGAAAACAGCCCAGGTCAACAGACTGGAGTCCATAGCAGTCATTAATCTGACCAAGGTAGTCACCTTTTTAGAAAAGTATGTTGCAGTTTGTTTCCTTTTGACCACTGAACTCTATAGTAGAACATAGATACACTGCTAGAACAATGTAAGAGCCTAACATCATGCTAGAGATTTATCAAGGCTCATTACCCTAATGTTGCATTTTTTACCTTTTGCGGTATTAAGCTGCAACCCTAACTGATGCTTCAATGTGTTTTTCTTTTTGTTTGTTTGCAATTAATGTCCTTACTTTTTAAAAAGGCAATCTAATAACAGATATGGTACACACTACTTTGTACTGACAATTCTGGCCTTTGGTGGGCATTTTCAGTACTTTAAATGGTAAGCAGTACCTGGTTCCAGTGCCACTCTCTTCCTTACCCAACCTGTGTCAAACAGTCCTGGTAGTAAATTGGCAAACCTTCCTTCACCTCACTCCAAGCAGTTCCTCATGTCCAGTTTTACCCTCTTCCCTCACCCTTCCTTGAACATCAAATCCCCTTTGTCCACTGATACTCCCTCTCTTACTCTGCCCATACAACAAATCCTGTTCATCTAATGGCACCCTTTCTACTCCCTATCACACTTTCTATGCCAGTTCAAACATCCCTGGCATCCATTTCCTCTCTCTCCATTACACTACCCCATAAAACAAATCACTGATGTCTATTGATACCCGCTCTCACTTTGCCCCATACAACAGACCCTATTCAGGTAGTGGCATCCCTCCCACTCCTTGCCTCTCTTCAAGCATTCCAGGTATCCACTGCTTCACCTTCCATCACATTTCCCTTGGCAACAAATCACTGGTGTCCAGTGATACCTCTGTCCCTCACCCTGCCACAGAGAACCAACACCTTTCCTAAGTGCTATGCTATGGAGAAAAATGAACTTTATGTGTATGTAGACTACTGTGGGTTTCTTTCATCAGTATTACAAACTGTACAATGCTGCCGCCTCTTCTTCACTCTGGTGTCTGAACAGCTAGGAAGGCTACACACTCTCCCCCTGAGCCACTGCAAGGCAGGACCAGTATTATTCCCTGCCACAGACGATTTAGTGTGGCATGCACAGTATGGCCCAGGGCACATCTTGTCACTTCCTGGACAGGGACACAAAAGCCCTCCCACCATACTCCCTCCTTTATCTCTCTCTCTCTCTCTTTTTCTCCCCACCCACCCCACATATGTGCATGGACAGCATGGATACCTTTTTGTGGCCATCACATACCCAGGCAAGCACTTGAATCTAGCCATGTTGGGAAGGAACTGGCCTTAGCCTTTTCCTATGGCACTACCACTGAATGCACACAGGTTACCTTACTTCCCCCTTGCCTGATACCCTGTGTCACTGGTGGAGTTAACAGTGGGGGGGAGACCCCTTCACAAGAAATATGCTGACCACTCTGACAGAATGGCCCCCTTGAGCCACTGCTTCTTCACAACTTCCCAGTCACCCCTGGGATGATTGTAAGGGATGCAGCCTTGCGGTATGAGGACCATAGCAGATTTTTCTTTTTGGAAATAAGCACTTCTTCATTGAAACTTTTGAAAACAAGAAAAAAATCAATCAGTAAACTAACATCCAGGCATAATAAATACATAAGAAGATCAAGTACTGGTCACAACAAATACACAAATAAAAAAAAGAAAAAGACAAAAAATAAAACAATCTTACCCTCCCCCCACACACTCCCCCAACCCTCTCTAGGCATTGCATGCATCAATATTCAAAGAAGGTCCCTCAACTAAGGAGCAAAAGAGCAAGTGGGACTGCACATCAAGGCCTGTAGTTGATCATCCTCCACATGACAATGACCTTTTTGTTATTAACAAGAGAGTAAAGGGCATCCAGCAATCATTAAATCTATACCAGGTGGCATTAAATATCACCACAGACCTTTCCGCATTCAAAGCCATAAGAAACTCCTGATACGATTCTGCATATGGCAAAATCCATTCTCCCCTCCAGTGTTGTAATATAATCAATTTTGTAACCAATGCAATCATAGCCATACTGGTATGCTGTTTCACTGAGGGTTTAGTAAAATAATCCCCAAGTATGCAGATCGCCTTGGTGAAGCATGTGGATAGGTAAAAAATTAAAAGACAAAGTCTCCCTTTTAATGAGACACCAGGAGGATCGTAGACCATTTTTCTACAGTCAGTTGTAAGGTTCAGATACCCCACAGCTAAGGTGGACCCTCCCCAGTTTTTTCCATGAAAATCAAGGGCACACAATTCCCTCTCTCCTCACCCTTGACTGTTCTCCTGACATTGGACTGGGTGGTGTGCTCTTATCTCCCTGTGGAGGCACAGATGGTTCCCTTCCTTCCCCCCTTCTCCTTCCCATCCACTCCCAGCCCTTATTCTGGACTCCAACCCTGATCCCTCTTTTTTATTCAGCCTGTTTAGGCTGGGAGTGACTTAGCTAATGGAATGGAGGAGAGAGGGCAACAGACCACCATGCCTTGCCCTCACAGCCACTCAGCCATATTTTAGTGGACCAGATGCAGTATTCACTTTTCCCCTTGAAGCAGAGGATGACGCACCCTTCTTCCCTTTTTCAAGAGCCGGACCTGTGATTGGGTCTTGGTGGGGTGGAACCCAGGTCTAATCGGTCAGTCATATGTAACTTGGATTGCCTGTTGAATATGAGTGGCACCCTCGAGGTGCAATGGGAGAGCCTGGGGCACTCCCTTATTCCCAGCTCATTTCCTACTACTCGGTCTGGTATCTGTTGTTTTGCTGTGTTTTACATTTATTCATTGGTGTTATTTATCTGTTATCAGTTTGCTAATATCAGTGGTATCACTCTTAGGCCATTGGGACTTTAGCTCAGGGAATGTAAGCTCTGCACTGTCAGATTCTCATGTGGTTATTTTTTTTTATATGTATTGTTACCTATTGAGTCATGAGGCCATGGGACAGACAGTGGGGTGCCCTCATATCACAGAGGCATGGGTCAGGAAGCATAGGCAAAGCAGGAGAAATTATACAATTCGCAAATAGCATTTTATTATTATCAATCACAATAAAAAAATAAAGAAGTGCAGAATAGCTCTTCACAAGGGGAGTACAAACAAAAATCCTTCCTCTGAGACTCTCTAAAATCTCATTTTCTCTCTGTATCTATCTATCTAGACAAACCATTGCTCTTTTTATATAAGATGTCTTTACCTGGCAGTTTAACCTCTGCATCTTGCTCTTGTCCAAGAACCCATCAATTTCTTGAACCTAAACAGTGGTTCAGAAATCCTCCATGAGCTACAGCTCAGCTGATACTGCAAGTGATCCAGCGAGCCTTGACTAGACCAGGGACCCCTCAATTTCTTGAACCTAAACAGTGGTTCAGAAATCCTCCATAAGCTACAACTCAGCTGATACTGCAAGGTACTAGCCCTGACTTTTGGATTTGGTACCAGTGGAAGCTGATTTCCGAGTGGCCCACACTATCTTCTGCTGAACACAACTCCCAAACAGCTTGCTGCGCTCTCTGTCCCTGCCCACTTCTTTTGTTCTCTTTGTTCTGATGTAACACACCTCCTCTTCCAGCCTTTAAAAAGCCTGTTTTTCTACTTCATTTCAGGGATCCAGTGAGCCTTGACTAGGCCATGAACCCCTCAATTTCTTGAACCTAAACAGTGGTTCAGCAATACTCCATGAGCTACAGCTCAGCTGATACTGCAAGGTACTAGCCCTGACTTTTGGATTTGGTACCAGTGGAAGCTGATTTCCAAGTGACCCACACTGTCTCCCGCTGAACACGTCTCTAATTACTATATCTGCCGCTGTCTCTCTAGTTGAATTTATGTGCCAGGATTTAATAATTTGTTTAATTCTTACTGTCATTTTAAGTTCTGAGTTGATATTAGAAGTGAATTTTGAGTCTTGACTGTGTAAATCCTTCTCCTGCTCTCTGGCTGGCACTCTGTCTCCACAGACTGCATTAGCAGATTATATCCTCTCGCCACTAGAGGGCTATATCACTGGTAGCAGTGATATTTTCTGTGTCTACTCCACTATTAGCAGGTTATATGCAGCTGCCACTAGGAGCTCCTATCCTATCTGGCACATCACACACTCTGTTCTACAGATTTTGTCATCACAATGCTCCTTCCTCAGTGGGCTCTCCTTTTCCTCGCTCTCTCCCTCCCTCTTTAAAAACTAGATAAGCCTGCCATCCACTCTTGCCTCTAACCACTTGTGCTTCTAGCTCCAATCTGCCTACATAGGTTAAACACAGACACTCTCCCACCATCTGTAAACACACCTAGGGAATTCTTTCCCTGCTGTAGCCCACAATATGTTCCTCCTTAGAACCCCCTTTCTATTTCTATCAGTTCTGATGCTGGCCCCCTCTACGGGACGGGACCACACAAACACTTGCCAACATACGAATATGACTCCATCAAGGATGCATTGCAGAATATGAGGAGGACATTCATTCTCCACCTACAGATTGTAGTGCCACAATATCACCACCTGGATAACACAAAAACCACAAATGCGCAGCTGTCAGTCACACGGCACATTATACCCCCTACTACATGGGTCTATATGAGCAGTAGACAGGCTGGCTATCCCCTTCCTCCACCTGGTAGTGATGTACCCCTAAGCTACCCATGTACCATGTCAAAAAAATCTTATCTCATTACACAATCGCAAGCCCTAACATATCTAAAATGGCAAGCTATAAGGATCACATGGTTGCTCCTACTGATCTCAGGTAATATTCATCCCAACCCAGGCCCGATGACCTACACAGCAACAGGTCGTAAGAAACAGAATGGACTAACAATAGCATTAATAAATATCTGCAGCCTGCTAGCAAAAATGGACACTCTCCAAGTCTGGGTCCGGCAGCACCAGCCTGACATTCTTGCGATAGTAGAGACCTGGCTATCACCTAGGGTGCCAGACTCTGCTATACAACTCACTGAATATGCTGCATTCAGACTAGACAGAGTAGGTAAAAGAGGAGGTGGTTGTATTATATATGTTAAAGACCACATTCAGGGCCAATTGCTTAACCCATGTGACACCAAATGTGGGGCTCAACTGATGGCCATAAAAGTAATACTTGGCAAGAACAGGAAAACCCTAACAATAGTCTTGGCCTATACCCCTCCCAAGGAACAAGCACACGGTTTCAATTCTGTCATCAACTACCTCTCTGAAGGGGGACCAAACACAGAGCTGATAATGGTTGGAACCTTTAATATCAACTGGTCCTCTGCTGAAGCTGAACACTACATGGACTCATTAGCCACTCTCAGCCTTGTGCAATTGGTAGACTCCCCCACTCGGTATAACAGCAGAACAGGCACGGGGACAGTGATTAATTGGGTGGTCACAAATCAGCAAGAAAGAATATCCTCCATCACAGTTCTCCCCGACTCTCTCAGTGACCACTCCCAGGTAATCTGTAAATGGTCAAATAAGGCCCCAAAGGCACCAGCCAGGACTATTACTGCTAGACTTCTGAAGAAAGGCAAGTTGGGAGCTCTAAGAGCACACATCAGCCTCCAAGATTGGAGCTCTATTGACCACAAAACAGATGTCAACACTGCCCTAGAATGCTTTATAAGCAAATTCAATGAAGTGTGCAATGTCTACACCTCCTACACCAAAAGAAGGATCCGTGACTATGATAGCCCCTGGATCACAGCACAGGTACTAGCCCGCATGAAAAATAGAGACAACTTGTAGTACAAAGCAAGAAACTCCGGTACCCAGACAAATTACCAGAACTATAGAGCTGCACAGAATGAATGCACATGGGCTATTCACAAGGCGAAAAACAATCACTTTAAAAATGAGCTGACAGACTCATGGGGTGACAGTAGATGGTTCTGGGAGAACATCAAGTCCCTAACTGGTAAACCTAATAAAACTCCCCCCACCTTCCTGAACATTGAGGGCCAGCCTAAGTAGTATCACAGTCGTATAGCAAATGTCTTCAACAAAGCTTTTACTGACCTCAGTGGAGTGTTGCCCCCTAGTTTCCTTCAACACCAATCAGATACTTGCACCGAATGAAACCCGGGGACCCAATCAAGCTCCCATCCGCCTTTCTGCTTCAGAGCTATCACCTTTATGGAAGCAAAAAAGTACATCATAAAAGGGCTGGGTAATTCCAGAACTAGCTCTGAGCAACTTGACCTAAAACTAGTTAGGCACAACCTAGACATAACTCTCAAACCCCTCACCAAAATCTTAAATCTCTCCTTGATATCAGGCGAATTCCCACGGATCTGGAAGGTGGCGGTGACTATCCCATTTACAAAAGTGGTGACAGGGCCAACTCTACAAATTATTGCCCATTATCTAGCCTTCCTCCACTCTCTAAGGCCCTGAAGCTAATCGTAAGCAACCAACTAGCAGAATATTCAGACAAGTATCATTTACAATGTCAGCAACAACATGGATTTTGAAAACAACATAGTACCACAACCGCTCTAATGGAGTTTGCCAGCTTTATCCATAATGCTCTAGACAGAGGTCTAGTGGTGGGGGCAACATATATTGATCTCACCAAAGCTTTCGACACCGTCAATCACAATCTGCTCCTGGATCAGCTTTCCAATACCGGCCTCTCCCCTGCAGCAGTAGCATGGTTCAGAAGCTGCCTCTCTGGGAGGGTCCAAAAAGTGAAAATCCTGGACACCTTCTCCGACAACATTAGTGTTAACACAGGTGTTCCTCAAGGCTCTATCCTTGGCCCTCTTCTGTTCAGCCTGTTCTTAAACAACCTCCCTCAATTGGTAAATGACCAGCTACTACTACATGCAGATGATGTGGTCCTATATTCATGTAATTCTGACCCCTACATACTGGAAAAGCAAATGCAGGCTAATTTCACGGCGGCTGAGCACTGGTTCCTTCAATCAAAACTGCTCCTCAATTATAAAAAAAAAAAACTAAGACTATGTTATTCCCATCATCACATAAGAAACACCAAACTCACCAACTTTGCATTCATAACAATTAGAATACTTCCCTGGAGATGGTTCAAACATTTAAATACCTAGACTTGACACTGGGCCGCACCCTCTCATTTAACCAACACATAGACGCAGTCACAAAGTCATCAAATGCAAAACTAGGATTACTGTACAGACACTGAAAAGACCTGACTTCTGAGGCACACAAAACTGCTGCAAATAGCTCAGTCCTCTCAGTAATAGACTATGGTCAAGCAGCATATGGGGCTGCCTCCCAGACTACTTTGAAATGTATCAAAACAACACTAAATGAAGCGTGTCATTTAGTCCTAGGTGTACCCCATCTCACTGACACCTGCAAGTTGTACACTCAAACAAAATGGCTCAACCTTGGCAGTCACCTCCAGTGTCAAGTATGCATGCTCGCCAATAAGTCTATGCTAGGACTTACCACCCCAGGTCTGCAAAGCCTCCTTAGCTGACCTAATTCCATCAGATGCACCAGGGGTACAAGCAACTCAGCTCTCTGCATCCCTTTCCATAGAACCACACAAGGCCAATGGTCCTACAAAAAACCGGGCACCACTTTGGCTTAATGTGCTTGACCTGTGCATCACAAAATAGGACAGAATAGGGCCCTTTAAAGATAAACTCCGAGTGACCCTCACCACAAACAGGAAGTGTGACTGTGAGACCTGAGCTCCCCCACACTCTTTCCTCCTCTTTTCTGCTACCCTCATTCTAACCTGCACCCTTGCCTTTCCTCTCTTCTTGCCAACTAACACTCCCCTAGTGGGCTCCAGGTCCCCACCTCAGCACTCCCCCCCAGTGAGACTAGCCCTCCTTTATGACTACACTCTTTAGCACTTAAGACAAAAGAACTGCTGCCCATCAAGTTCTCGCCTTCTTGCATATAGTATTAGTTAATTATTTTACAGACTATATAATTCTCTATTCCCTACCTGATTGACTCTATATCCTGTAGATTCTCAAGTTGTTCACTTAACAATCTGTCAACCTATCCTGCTTTAAATTATGTGTCTGTATATTTTTTACTTATGTACTCCCTGTTATTGTAATTGTGTAACCTCTATAACCTGAATTATTCATGTCTTTCTAGACATGGAACCTCCTTGTATCTAATTATGTACTTGTAACCATTGTAACTGATGTTATGCCCATGTATTACTATGATGTGGAACCTCTATAAAAGAGCCTTTGGCTCAAAGGTACTTCCTAGAAATAAATAAATAAATAAAAAATATGCAATGGGAGAAAGAAGGAATAGAAACGGCAAGTGAAAGAAAGGGGATAACGGGGGAATTGTGGGACCATCAGAGTGGCCAATTCCTAGGTGCCACAAGAAAATTTGATTGCACAATCAGACAAGCAAAAGACAGACTAGTGGCAGAATAAGACAGTACAAAATAAATCCTTTCTTTTAACTCTCTCTGTATAACAGATGGGACATGGTCTTATCCAGCCCTTTCATACACACCCTCCCTGGCCTTCTCCTGCTTGTACTCCAAAGGGCCATCCACACCCTGGATCTTTATTTCTGGATGCTCTATGATTGCTGATTTACACTGCCATACTTTGAATGTTTGAACTTCCCTGTGAAGCACAAGCAGGTAATGACACATTTCTGATGGTGTTGATCCCAAGTTGCTTTCCTTCAGGAAATCAAGCTTCTAGATGTGGGAGCTCAGAAACTGAACCATGGGTGGGAAATATTGAAAGTGAATTGCACAGCTGGGGTCAAGAAATGTACAGTTTCCAACCTTATACATAGGGGCCTTCCCTGGAAGGTCCAGAAGGTGTTAGCCAACTAGGTTGGCCACTGGGTCCTAGCCTCTTTAATACACTTACAGGACCTCTGGTTGTGGGGAACCTGTATGCTCTGAATGAGGATGCCCCAATTTCTTCCACAATATGGTTTATTAGGTGTAGCAATTCAATAATGTACAGGTTCCTCTCATTTTAGGAGATGACTTTATCTTCACCCTAGACCCCTCCCTGGACTGTAGACACAGTACACAGAAGCCCCACAAATGTGACATTGTGGATGGCAGATTGGGCCCTTTCAGACATTTGGAGGCTTCACTAGCTGAGGGTCAGAGATTATACATGCTACTCTGCAATCTACTACTAATATTAATATCTGGATTTATGGCTAACACCCTGGCACATAACCCCCATGGCATCCTCAGTCTACATCATCTCACTTCTCATATCTTACCATGCCCTGGTCCAGCTGGACCTGCTTCTGGGTCAGTCCTCTGGATGCACCACAGGATGGAGGCGAGACCCCCTTCTCCTGCATGACAGCCCATTCAGAAACTGGATCCAGAGATAAGTGGATTACTTCTGAAATAATGACAAAGAGGACACTGTTATGACAACCCTTTTGGAGACATAAAAGGTCACAGTGTTGGGCTCAATCAGTGGTTTCGCCTTGCGATGTCTTGGAGAGAGTGAACAGGAGCTAGCTGACCTGGAGGCACAGCTCCATCAAAATGACGCTGACTTCAAAAATTACCCCAAACCCTCAATCAACTCCAAGACACATAAGGATATTTTGAAACTCTGTGTCAACATAGATGCTCCTACTGACAGGAAAGTTTAACTTGCAATCTTCAGGCTTCAATGCCTCTATTTGGATAGGAGAGAAGTGTGACAGACCCATCATATTCAGGTTTATAAACAACAAGCAGAGAGGCATATCATAAGCCTGCACAACTTGCAAGGGGCCTATACAGAAAATCTGTGGACATAAATTAGGTCATGCATGACTTCTATGCTCTGCTATATAGCTCCATAAGAGCCCAAGGGGTCAGCATCACTGGATACCTTCCTTTCCAACCTGTAACTTCCCATGCTCACGCCACAGCAAGCAGCTGCCTTAGATTAAGTCCTAACTGCAATGGAAATACAGGCAGCCCTGGAGCATCTTAACCCCTGGAATAACAGAGCCTGCAAGGGACTAGAAGCAGGCATAGCTTTGTCTGGGGACACACACTGGATGACACCGGGACAGACAGGTGAGGGGGGAGGACCATTCAAGTAGGGCAGTGAGGGCAGGGGGACAAAGTTCCCAGGAGGCAGGACTGGTATCTGTTGTAGGAGGGGTCCAGGTTATTTAAAGGACTGTATCAGGGCTCTGTCTTTTTTCACCCTAGCCTGCAACAGATACCAGTCCAGACCTGAGCCCAGCAGTAGCAGTGTGAGAACCAGCCAGAGGACAATAGAGGCCTAGTTAAGTGTTCCTTAGGTTGGTGGTCTGGGCTAATTTACCAGAGCACCTGGAAGGAAGTAGGTGGGGGAGGACCAGTGGGGAGAAGGTTAATAGGCTGTAGTTTTAATTAAAGGATTGCAAAAGAAAAAAGAGAATTTTAAATAGGCAGACTGTGGGGCAAGAGTAAGCCAGGGTGATGATGGCTCCACTAGGGCAGGTGGCATCAGGAGGCTAGCTGCCTGCCAGAGCTGGGGCTCATCTTTTGTTTAGGAAATAAAGAAAGAACAGTATTATGGGCAACATAGTAAGGGCAGCCAGGTGGGGCTAGGGCTCATGACAGAGCTAGATCCCTGCTGCTAACTTCTTTGGGAAGCTCATCACTCCCCACCCTTCATCTTTGTTAGTTACGAAAAAAAAGAAAAGAAAAAGAAGCAAGACTCGGGGGTTTCGGAGCATGCCCTGGGCTGCAACTAAGGATTGAATCTAACTTCACCGGGTGAACTTGACTATCAGGGGGTCTGGGCTACCAATCATCACGTGGTGCTCGACCCCTCTGACCCTCTGTCAGCTGCAAGTGGAGTTTGACTCTATTCAAGTGGTTAGAGATTACCAGCAGTTCTGGGTGTATATTTAAAAAAACATCAACAAACAGATAAGAGATGAGGGTCATCAATGTACACAGTGCCTCCCTGAATTGAGCAGTGGGGCAGTCATAGCAGGACTGATAAGCGACAGGGCAAGTATGGGCTGGTGGCAGTCAGCCACCGCTAGTAGCAGGGTGATGCTGATCCAACAGGGTAACAAGTGCTCTGATGTGGACCCTACAAAGCTAGTAGTTACAGTTATGGGTAGCTTTATTATAAAAAATACAAGGATAGCGCCAACATAAGGCTTTGTTGGCACTTACTGCAAGTCAGGCAGCCAAAAGAAGTTGCTTTGTGCAGGCTTGCAGCATATATGGGAGTACAGTCCACAGCACTTGATGAGGGTAAAAGCAGGAGCAGGCATTGCTTAAGGTCCAAACTGCTAGTGTAGCACACCTGGATGCATCTCTCTATGACTGAGTCCACTGGCACATCAGGTAGTCCTCCACTCTGAGCAGAAGAGTGGAGGTATAGCACAATCCTCATGGCCAGATACTGCAATCCCGGTTTTGTGGGGCCTTCAGGATGTCAGAGATTACTCAGTCAACAAAGCAGAGGTGGTGCAAGTGGTTCTGGGCAACAACAACGTGGCAGTGACCATGGACGGGGTTATTGTATGCCTTAGGAGGCAAGACTGATAGGGACTACTGGTGCAGTCTCAGGTCACCCTCTGGGGTACAATGGGATATAAGAGGATGGGTAACAGCATACAGCCAGCAGCTGAAGCCTGGGGGACAAGCCTTTTTCCATCATGAGGACAGATCTCCACTCACCTTGTTTCAGTTTCAGTCTATGCTGAGCAAGGCACTGAAGAAGCCAGGGATTGAGGGCCAGGGCTACAATAATCACTCCCATAGGATAGATGCTGTGTCCCATGCCAGGGTGGAAGGGTGGATAGATGCTCAGATTCAGTCACTGGGAAGATGGAAGTCACAAGTGTTCGAAAGATACTGTATGTTCACCCTCAGCTGCTTTGAACTGTTTTGTTTTAGTTCTCAGGTCAAGACTCCATCCATTTGGGTGAGTGGGTCACTGGAAGCCAATGGCGTTGTGGACCAAGAGGCAGGAAGACTTGGTAATGGTGTAACAAAGGGGCTTCATGCACAGTTAGGTGGTCTCAGTGGCAGAGGTTGCACCAGGCCTGAAACTCCAGCAACTTAGGGAGGGTGCATAGGCAGAACAACATTGCGCTGGCAATATCCATGGGGGAGTATGGTGCGAACATCTCACAGTGACGTACAAGGATGCTGTTCATTTAGTTAAGCTGACATATGATAGTCTAGAGGACCTACAGCATGGCTTGGAGGAAGTCCTGGCTTGAAGTGCTTGATAGGGGATGAGTGACCATGCACTAGGGCACTCATTGTGTGGCAGTACAGTAGTCACATGCTAGCATATATGGGCATGAAGAGGGCATAGATCCTTTCAGGTGGGCCAGGAGGATGGGGGAGAGGCGAGAAATTGACTGTCTGGGGCCAAAGGGGCTCCAGTCATAGGTAAAGAATAACTCTCTGATGCATGTCACCAGTTGGTGACACCCCTCCTTGGGGGGAGGGTGTGGTTAGGGACTGGGCCATTCAGAGCCAACCCACATGCCTTCGTGGGCTATGGGCCACACAAGGTGGTTAAATAATACAGCAGCCTCCTCAGAAGAACAGGAAGGGCCACTGAGTGTTGGCTTAATATTGGTTGATTAGTAGTTGCGACTACATTGCTGCACACGTCACGCCTATTTATGAGTTGCAATGTGATTGGATGCTATTTGGCCTATATTGATAAATGCATGGCTGTGGCCATTTCCTCCAAGTTTGGTGTTTGTCTCATTTGTCCGGGTGGAGGAAAGGGTTGTGGCCCATAAGACAAAGCTCATGGAGGAGGTGGACTCCCAGCCTAATTTTTCCAGTTGTTCAGGCCCATAGTCACTCCAATTCTGCAGTGCCTATATGCAGAGCTTAACACCAAAGACTGCATCCCCCACAAATAGCTACAACAACCATTACGGTTTAGTTGAAAAAAGGTAAGGACTCCACACTTCTGGCAAGTTATTGCCCATCTCTCTCATAATAATGTGTAGCAAAATGTACACTAAGGGTATGGCAGCATGACTGGAACCCTCAACGCACTTAGTCCACCCATCACAGGTGGGATTTATCAAAGACAGGCTGAGACTGGGTATCCCATAATGAAGACGAAGGCATATGAGCAAAGGCATATGAATGAGGCAAAATAGCGACTGTATTTTGGGCGACATAGATTTTAAATCGAACGGTCTATTTAGCAAAGATTTGAGGTGGTGGATAGTAAAGTGGCTAAAGTTGTACTTGTCTGTCTCGGGTTAGCAACTCTTGCTGCTCTGTAGCATGGTGGTCAGAGGTGCTACTTCTGTGTCAGCTGTGTAGCTGCAGCAGACCTGTGTTCAATGCCTGCTGTAGTGTTCTTTTTGTTATTTGTGAAGTTGTCTGCTTGTATTTTTGGAGGGTTCCATGTTGCACCGGGGTTCATGGCCCCCAGTTCTTTTCTGTCCCTCCTCCCTACTTTGCCCCCTCCCTGTTGCATCTCCCCAAGTTTCTCCCCCTCCCTGAAATGCGTCCCCCCTGGAGTTAATTATCTTAAGTTGGGGGGTGTAGGGGCATAGCCTCTCACATAAAAAGATAGTGCATGTCATCCCCTCAGAAAAACTTAGCAGCTGTCACTATTTGTGGAGTGCGATGTAGTGCTTATCACCATTTTTGTGTTTGCTGTTCTGTACTCACTGTATTGGTAGGTGCCGTTTTAAATTGCTGACATCACATAGAACCCTGAGATTGGACAACATCAGAACTCTGGTGAACTTAATCTAGATTGCCCATTAAGCCCTCACTCCAATGGCTGCTGTAGCCACTAGCTTTGAAAAAGCTTTTGATTCTGTGGTGTGGGGGTACCTCATGCAGTCCTGACATGCATGGGGTTTGAGGAAGGCTTTCCTGCAAGGGTGCACACTATGTACACTGAGCCCAAAGCATGGGTCCTCACCAATGATGTCCTGTCCTCTCCACTCCCGCTGGACCACGGTATCAAGTAGTGCTGTCCCCTGTTGCTCCTACTATTCTTCCTTGCTATTGAGCCTCTAGCAGGGGCCACCCACCGGCACACTAACATTGAGGCACAGTGATATGGGGACCCAATACAAAGCCCTGCTATATGTGGACAACCTTCTGGTCAGGCACCAACCTGACCTCTGTTTCCCCCCTCCTAGATGTTCTGCTGGCCTTTGTTAATGCATCAGGGCTCCAAATTAATCAAAGCAGGACAGAGGTGTTTGCACTATTTTTATTTATTTGTTTGTATTTGGTTATCGGATAGGTGCACTAGACATATAAAATGCCTGTTTTTAGACACAACCCGGGAGAGTACAATGAAAATACAAATACAGTGCATCCAGTGTAAGTAGAGTACAATTAATACACAACAATTTTCAGTCAGTAGGATATAAGAGTAAATACAAAAATCAGGGGGTAAGGTCATACAATAGTAGGGAACAATAACAATAGCAACATTATAAAATTCCGGTTAAAAGAAGCTAATAGGCAATACTTGCTTAAAACCAAGAGACCGGCAGTAGGGTAGTTAAATCCTCTAGTAGAAGGAGGAAGGAATAAGGAATAGAAGTCAAGAAGAGTCTGAGCACAGAGATTGGCAAGAGCTGAAGTAAGCATTGAGTAGAAAGTACAAGGAGCAGGGCGAGGCAACATGTTAGAAGAGTGCCACAGTGTTCAGGGGGGATGGAAGCAGGAGCAAAGGACAGATTGTAGTAGGTGATTCCTTAGGTAGCATTTAAAACTGGCATGAGTAGGGGTGAGATGAATATTTGCGAGCAAGAAGTTCTATTGAGCAGGGGCTAGGTGAGGGAAAGCTTGTGCTCACATGGCCATTTTACATCTAGGTACATGTAGTAGCCTCTGATCCCCGGAGTGGAGGGCATATTCGGGGTTCTGAGGAGTTAGTAGCAGAGCTAAAGATGGTGGTAGACCAGGTTGCAATATATTACCCATCAGGACACCGAGAGAGTAGATGTGGTGGTCCAAGGGTGAGAACCAATTGAGGTTGCTGTAGAGAAGGCAATGATGAGTTAATCAATGTGAGGCCAAAGCAAAATGGCACATGTTATATGTGGTGTTCCATTTTTCCATTTTTTTTTACCAGGAGAGACACACTAAGCTGAAAACGTGTTTACAGGTTCGACCTGGGAGCACAAGGAAGTTAAGTGACTTGTTCAGGGTCACACAGTATGCAAGTAGGGGCTGTGGGATTCAAACCCAGGTCTCGAGGTTTGCAGCTCAGAGCCTTAAATCATTGTGCTATACTGCCTCCATTTAATCAGGCTGGTCTTAGATGCACTAGTGTATGTGATTGAGGCGTAGGTAAGGGCTGGCAGAAGTATGCCCTGGGCTATTGCAACCCGGTTGGAGGGAGTCAGAGCATGCCTGGTTCTGTAGGCCAGTCCAGTCTTAGAATTGACAGTTTTACAAGTAACAGCGATGTGGAGGTTGAGTCAAAGCAGGGATCAAGTGTGATACCAAGGTATTTGAAAGACTGAGCATTATCCAAAGCTAAGCCAGAAAAGCCGGAGACAGCGAACTGGTTTTGGCATCTCTTCAATCTAGGAGCAGACCCAAAAAGCATGGACTGAGTTTTACTAATGTTGAGGACTAGTCTGTGTCTAGTGAACCAGTCAGGAAAAAAGTCAGTCAAGAGGATAGTGTTGAGCTCAGTAACATCTTTGGCACTGTAGTAGAGGATGAGATCATCAGCATTTAGAAGAGAAGAGAAGTGAGAGGCATTAGTGGAGATGTTATTAATGAAGAAAGAGAAAAGAAGGGGGCCAAGGATGGAACCTTGAGGTATCCCAATGTTGATGGTAGAGAGCTCAGGGGAAGCAGAGCAGTATTTGAAGAATTGCTGTCTGTCGGAGAGGTAGTTCCTATGCCAAGTACCCACCTCAGGGGAAAAGCCAAGGGAAGTCATTTTAGTCATTAGTAAGGCATGATCAACAAGGCTGAAGGCCTTTGTAAGGTCAATGAAGACAGCCCCAGTAAAGAGGCCAGAGTCCATGGCTGTTTTGACATAATCAGTGAATTTGAGAATAGCTGTAATTGTACTGTGGCCTTTACGAAAGCCATGTCAGGACACAGAGAGAAGATTATGAGCATGTAGGAAGGAGGTTATTTTGAGGGAAACACATTTTTTAAGTAGTTTACTTAGGACAGAAAGTACAATAGTAGCCACAAACAGGTCAGATATTTCCAGATATTTCACGAAATTTCTAAAGAGTTTCTCTCTGCTGCCCCTACTGTTGAAATGCAGAAAGAACAAGATTTCTCTAGAAATATCAGAAATTTCAGGAAATATTTGACCATGTCTTTGGCTGTCACTGTATAGCAACTGGTCTATAGTTAGTGATTAATTTGAGGTCTCCTTTTTTGAAGACAAGGACAATCCTGGCTGTCTTCTAGATATTGGGCATTATTCCTGAGAAGAGTGATAAATTGAAAATTCTTGCCACCGGTGCAGCGAGGGGGCAGCTAATTTATGTAATCATGGCTCGAAGCATCTGCACCAGCACTGCATCTATCTGAGATGGTCTTAAGTAGATCATAGACTTCCTTATGGGTCACAACCCAAAAGTGAAAGTGGTGAGTGGTAGGAGGAGGGGTACGAGCAGGTCCAGGAGTGGTAGCACTAGCAGCTGGGAATAAGTTTGTGTAGGAAGATAAATCAGAAAAGTGTGTATTAAAGGAGTTGGCAATTGTGGCAGGATTATTGCAGTGTTGGCCGTCTTAGTACCATATCGCTGGAGAATTGAAAAGGTTTAGTCTCCATAAAATTCTTAACATGCGCCCCAAATTTTTTTTGATCACCAGCAGCAGCACTAAGTAGGAAAGTTTTGCAGTAGGCACTCTTGGCTAGGCTAATGGCATGCTTACAGAAATTTCTCTTAGATCGATACTCCTGAAGGTCTGCTAGTCGGCCAGATGATTTAAATTTGGACCAACATCTATCTCAGTCTTTTAGTTGGGCTAAGAGATCCTTACTGAGCCATCTAGTGGGGGCCCTTCAAATTCAACAGGATATGATGGGAGCATACTGGTCCTGTAAAGCCCCAAACTGTGCTAGGGAATAGTCAAGGGCATTGGCAGCATTGTCAGAACTGAACAGAAAAGACCAGTCAACCATAGATAAGTCAATTAGAAACAAAGAGGTGTCAAGTTCAGAGAAGTCATGGAAGGTAATGACTTTGGGTGGGGGAGCTGGGAGGGGGGTAAGTACATCAGATACAAAATATTGCAGAATAGTCAGATATGGCATCTGAGAGGGTACTGGCTTCAGCAACCCTATCTGTCCTGTTTGTTAGTGTCTAGTCAATTAATATCTAGGAGCCAAAATTCACAGATATTCTAGTTGGAAAGGTGATATGTTGGTGGAGGTCATACTCCTGAATGATGGAGTTTTAGGTTTCATGGGATTTGCCGGACCAGTCCAGGTTTATGTCCCCAAGAATGACAATGTCATTACAGCTTGCAGCTGAGACAGCATAGGAGAGGAGTTCTGTTAGTCCAGCAGTTCCTCCTAATGGAGGGTTGTATACACACATAATCCTAAGTTTCTTAAACCCACCAAGAAGGAGGAGAGAGTGTTGTAGCTCACAGTGAGAAAGAGGAAGGACAGGAATACTGGAAAGATTAAGATGGGATTTAAAATAAGTTGTACTCCCCCTTCCCTTTTAGGGGGAGGTCGGTCCTGATAAACGAGATTGTAGTTGGGTAGAGAGCAGGCAGAGTCTGGTATAGATGGCTTTAGCCAGGTTTCTGTGACACATAAAATTTCTGGCTTGAATAAAGTAACCCATTTCTCAAGTTCAGTGAGGTTACTAAGGAGGCTATGAATATTAAGTTGAGCAATACACAGCCCTTTACCCACATTCCAGTTAGGATCAGACAAGTGAATTGGAAGATCCACAGGACTGGGGTTAGATTCAATATCACCAGCACATAGTAGGTTAAGGAGGCCAAGGTACCATAAGATACAAGAGACAGCTAGGAGGAGTAAATGGGAGTGGGGGGTGACAACATCTCTTTTTCAAAAACTTAGTAATCAGGAGGAGTTTGTCAGGGATAAGTTGAGGAGCAAGGTTGGAGGAGAAAGGTCGGGATACAATAATATACTGGAATAAAAAAAGGCACTAGTAGCATAGTGGTAATCATTTGGATGGTTTAGAAGTGGTGAGGAGAAAGGATACAAGGGATCAGGAAAAGGGGAAAAAAGCAAATGTATGGATGCAAGAGAGGCAGGAGAGAAGAATAAAGGTGAGGGAGGGCATGACTTGGTCAGAACACATCACACAGTTAAGTAGTGGGTAGAGACAATAGAGGGCTAGTGTGAACAACAGAGGGGAAAGTTTAGTTGAGAAGAGATTCAGGCAGAGAAACAGTAGCCAGATGTGCCTTGTCAGCTGCTAAGGGTGAACTGCAATTCAACAGGTGCAGGGAGGAGGCAGCAGCAGGGATTGAATTGCTGTCAGGATTAGATAGGTGAGAGCAGACCAAACCAGGAGGGGAGTTAGACTGGTCCAAAAGGAAGAGCCTGTAAAGGTTCAAAAGTGGGCTGATTGGCTCAGCAAACCTATAAAACTAGCACCACCCCTGGGTGTGGGGGTGGTTGGGGTGGGTTGGGTGGACAGAAACTAAGCACCCCCTCACACACACACACACAGATTTCTCATGCTGGATCTTCGCTGGGCCCCAGAATGCATTCCTATCTTGGTCTAAAAATAGCTCCACAGATAAGCAAGCTTAACAAGTCCAGTTTTACTCCCCCACTATCAGAACTAAAAGCTGAACTGTATAGATGGAAACCCTTACAGCTTTCAAAGGCTTAGAAGATTGAGGCCATAAAAATGGTGACTGTACCCAAATTGTTTCACCATATATCATGCCACACTTACTGCATTCACAATAGTTGGTTTGACCACATGGGCAAACTAGTGGGGATTTCCTCTGTGAGGATAAGCAACCACATTACAGTTGCAAGATGTAGGCTGGGGGGGTCTCCCCTGGTTTAAGGGCTACTTGTGGGCTTTTATTTATTTAGCTTTTATTTACTGGATAAGCACACTAGGCAAAGAATGCCTATTTTCAGGTACAACTCGGGAGGTTACAAAGGTAAGAATACAGAACAACATGATAGTACAACAGTGAACAGGATATACAGGCAGACAGTTAAAGTGGTGCAAATGATCCGGTGGTTCAGAAACAACTCTCAAGCACCCCCTTTATGGCTCACTATTGAAGAAGAACTGATAGAAGGAAGTTCTTTCACCAATTTTCTCAACAACCAGGCCTACCCCTGACTAACCTCCTTCCCGATTCTCCATACATCAGTATGTGACTGGAAACAGCTGGGGAATGGTTAAAAATTGACCTGGCAGAACCCACATTTACCCCCCATTGGACAATCCTAGAATCCAAATAGGGGAACATCACCCCCTCCTGGCCTCAATGGAAACAGAAAGGGATAGTCATGCTTACAGACCTCCTTCTCCCCCACCAGACAACATTGGGCTCTTTCTAGAGCCTGTGGGAATGCTATGGCTTATACAAATCTGAATTCTGCAACTATATTCATCTAGGAAGCTCTCTCACTCCCACACCCAGGAAGCTTTAGGAAGTGAACACCCCTCAACTACACAACCTATTATATTCCTGGCTGTCCTGTCATAAGGGCAAGGTGGGAGTCATTTAGTCCCTGATCTGGAACTGGATCCTGGACAAATCATCCCATGCTAGAGCTGCGTGGGCTAATCCTTCAGGACAGCCAAACCCAGAGGAAGAATGATGCTCCTGCTGGAAATTGGTACACTTTCATGTCCAGGAAACCCACAGCATGTTGATACAAAATAAGATGTTTCACCAATGGTATGGCACCCCAGCAGTGCTCCACATAGCTCACCTTCTCCCTGATAATAAGTGTTGGAGATGTAATACGCTGGTAGGGGATCTATTCCATATACCTTGGTCCTGCCTAGTCCTCAGCCACTAGTGGCAACAAGTGCAAGATCTCCTCAGTGAAGCACTAAGCATTCCCATCACACTCTGCCCATCACCATTTCTCTTGGATCTGTGACAGGAAACTCCCTACCTACCACAAGCTCAATAGGCTTGGGTCATGATGGCTAATACAGAGGCTGAACACCTCCTGTTACATCATTGGTGTACAGCCAAAATCCCCTCCCAAAAGGAACTCCATCTGGAGCAACTGGCACAATTTGAACATCTGTAATACCTGGCTGCAGACTCCATGCAGAAATACTGGAGGGTATGTTCTCCTTACCTCCACTTTTTAGCATCCATAGAGGGTTCCTGTAAAGGTGACACAAGTAGTCCTCCTCAGTCACCCAGAATCGGAGTGAGCTGAAGTGCAGTAGCAGCCACAGACACTGCCAGATAGTTCCGAAATTTCTGTGATATTTCCAGAAATATCTCCTGCTTTCTGCATTTCCACAGTAGGGGCAGCAGAGAGAAACTCTTCAGAAATTTTGAGAAATATCTGGAAATAGCTGGCAATGTTTCTGGCTACTACTGTATGTACTGTACGGTACCAGCTAGTTTGCTGCCCACACTTCCCCTCCTTCCCTATCATCTTTCCCTGAGACAGGGCCCCAAATACTCTGTCAGTTCAACTTCTGTGCACATCCCCCTCAGCTAGGCTATTAGATTCATGATAGCAGATGATTACCACTGATAAGGTGTTTGTATATAGTTCTTTGCTTTCTACTGTGGGGGGGGGGTCTCCCTTCCCTGGCATACCCATTCTATGTGACAGTATTCTATATTTTGCATTTTTATGTATCCCTAGATGTGTACAACTGATATTATACCAGACTTCTGGCACAGAACACTATCCATATTGATGCCTTTACCTGTACCTCATTTGCATGTACCTGTAACCAGATAAGTTAATCTATTAGAAAGTGTGCCATTTGGTCCTGTTTGGAAAACTTTTTAATAAAAAGATTAACAGCAAGTGGAGGCCATCCATTGCATGTAAATGTCTGCTCCCATAATAAACTGGTCAGAGCCACTACAGCTGCTAATGCATTAAATTGATAACAATGTTTCATGAGTTTAAACATAAAGATGAATTGCCATAGTCAGCTCTGTGTGTAAATTTCATTTTTGGTAAAGTTAGATCATTTATCTGGTTGATCCTGTATTTTCCATGTGTTTAAAATGCTTGTGGCAGGTGTGTCTTGTACTATGTGGAGAAGGAGAGAGAACTCTGTACCAAAACCTTCAAGTAATGGTAGATGGAATGGTACAGAGAGGAAAGGTATGGCTACATTGGGGACTGTGGGCCACCCTTGAAGGATAGAAGCCTATACGGAGGTGATGGCCTGCTTCTATCCAGGAACCATAGTCCTCAGTGGATGGTTTAAATGCTACTTCAGTAGACATTTAAAGTAGCCAAGAGGGGTGACAGAAGAAACAGGGGAGGCAGGAAGTGGGTCACCACAGGATGAGATAGAGATATGGAGATCCCTAGGGGAGAGAATCCCACCAGGATGCAAGTTATTCACGGAAGCATGGGGTTAACAAAGGAGGATGGGGGAAAAAGGAGCACTCAAAAGAGAAAGATAAGGAAAGGGGAACAATTAAAAAAAAAAGAAAATGACAAGAAGAGAGCTAAGGGCTGTCAAAATGGTGCAAGATCTGCATCAGAAGCCCTATGAGTAGAGACTGAAAGAGTTCCATATGTACACCTTCGAGGAGAGGATGGTGAGTGGGATATAATGGAGACCTTTAAATACCTCATGGGGGTTAATAAGGTACAGGAGGGAGGTATGTGTCAGAGAAAAAGGTGCTGTAGAACATGGGGTTATGATATGAAGTTGGAAGGAGGTAGATTCAGGACAGATGTGAGGAAGACCTTCTTCAAAGAAAGGGTGGTGGATTCCTGGAACAATCTTCAATGGAAGGCAGTGGGGGTGAAACCAGGGGAGGGTTTCCAAGATGCCTGGGACAGGCACAAAGGAATCCTAGGAAGAAGGAAGGGGGTGGAAGAGACAGTGCTGTAGATCACGTAGGGTCTGCAGTAAAAGTGATCATAATTAAAAACAGGTAGACTAGATGGGCCCAGCAGTCATTATCTGCTGTCTCTTTCTATGTATGACAGGTTATGTAATTCAAATGGCTACAGTGTGAAATTGTTAATATGTGCAATGTTAACATAGAAACATAGACACAGAAACATAGAAGCTCATGGCAGATAAGGACCGCAAGGCCCATCCAGTCTGCCCATTTCTTTGTCTACATTATGAATGTGCCATAGGCCTTTGTTCTGTCAATGGCCTATCTATTCATACCCATCTGTATTGCTCCCCTATGCCTATCCCATGCCTGTTTGAAGCCCTGCACTGTATTCATATCCACCACTTCCTGAGGTAGGCCGTTCCATGCATCCATCACCCTTTCTGTGAAAAAGAACTTCCTCACATTACAGCTTAATCAGCCTTCCTCTAATCTCATTTTGTGTTCTTTTGTCCTGTTATTTTTCTTATATTGAAACATGTTAGACTCTTTCACCTGGTTATTGCCCTTAAAATGTTTGAATGTTTCAATCAAATCACCTCTCTCCCTCCTTTGCTCTAGGGTATACATATTGAGATCAGTTAATCTGTCCTCATATGTTTTCTGATGCAGTCCCTGCACCATTTTGGTTGCCCTGCTCTGGACTGCCTCAATTTGGTTAATGTCCTTGTGAAGGTGTGGAGGTGTGGCCTCCAGTACTGCACGCAGTACTCCAGATATGGCCTAACAAGTGTCTTGTAAAGAGGGATTATTACCTCCCTCTTCCGACTTGTGATACCCCTACTAATACACCCCAACATCCCTCTAGCCTTACCAACTGCTTTAGAGGTCTGCTTGGATGATTTCAGGTCATCGGTCATCATGTCTGCCAGCAACTCCCCTCCCAGCCTATAGGTGGCTTCAGTGTTTCTCTTCCTTATGTGCATGATCTTGCACTTCTTTGCATTAAACCCCAGTTGCCATTCTTCCGACCATTTTGCTAGTTTATCCAGATCTCTTCTCATTCTGTCCACACCATCTGGATCATCTACTCTGTTGCAGATCTTGGTGTCATCTGTAAACAGACAAAGCGTACGCTCCAGTCCATCTGCAATGTCACTGATGAAGATATTGAAGAGGAATGGCCCCAGGACTGATCCCTGAGGTACCCCACTTGTAACTTGCATCTCTTCTGACTGTATATCATTTATCACCACTCTCTGTTTTCTGCCCGTCAACCAGTTTGCCACCCAGTTGACCAACGTTTGACCCACCTCAAGCCTACCCAGCTTATTAATCAATCTTCTATTTGGAACAGTATCGAAAGCTTTGCTGAAGTCAAGGTAAGCAACATCAACTTCTCCCCCTTGGTCCACCACTCTGGTTACCCAGTCAAAGAAATCTATGGGGTTAGTTTGACAGGACCTTCCTTTTGTAAACCCATGCTGTCTTGGATCCTGTGCTCCTATGGATTCCAGGTGTTACACTATCCTTTCCTTAAGGAGTGTCTCCTTAATCTTTCCCACAACTGAGGTAAGATTGACTGGTCTGTAGTTCCCTGCCTCCTCCCTGCTACCACTCTTTTGGAATGGGATCACATGAGCCCTTCTCCAGTCTTCTTGGACCTCTCCTATGCTCAGAGACTCACTAAACAGTTCTGATAATGGCTCTTCTAGTTCCACCCTTAGCTCCTTTAGTACTCTGGGATGTATGCCATCAGGTCCCATTGCCTTGTCCACCTTGAGCTTTTCGAGCACTTGTAGGACCCTTTCTTTTGTGAAGGGACTAGTGCACACCTCCCTCCTCTGATACTGTAAATTGTGTGGCACACATAATTCATGGTGCACTATGCTACACAGACACAATAATAAAATGGGCAATAATATATGCATTGAGCAAAGGAAAAAATATAATTGGGAACACATGACGTAATATACTACTCATAGAGTGGTTATACCAAGATAGGTACATACTGTATGAAGTTACCATATTATGATGGTACCCAGCTGTATACCAATGTTGAGCTAGCTACAATATGGGATTTTATTTATTTATTTTTTTATAACCAAGACATTGTCTACACATTGACGACACATAGCCAAGAATGCTCCTTGCAATTTGCAACCTTGTTTTTTTTTTTTTTTTTTACCACTTTATTCATTTTGGGAAAATCATTTGCAATGTGGCAAATAATAAAGAAATGTATAGACAGCAGACTTGTGAGAATGATTTCACTTGCATTTTCGAGTGACAAGAAGACGTTAGGCCAGGAGTGGATTCAAACATTAATGGTGACCGTATTTCTGTAAATTACTGAGGAGAGGGGTTCGGGGTGATGTGTCCCCCGAGGTGAAGGACCCTTCCAGAAGTTATTATCTATGAGTGCTGTCAGAGTACCTGAGATCATCTTTCTGAGAAACAGAAAACAGAGTCTCTTCAATGTTGAAGGCCAATTTAATATGTCCTTTTTAAAATATAAAGAAAGGCATTCACTTCATATTGCTGGGCCTAGGTCAGTACCAAAAAAAAATGCAGAGTCACATTGAAAAGTCATTGAAATTCCAGTTTTATTATGTAAATTTACAAACAAATAAATTAATATTTGTACCCCCTTGCCCAGACAATTTCCATCTGACAGTCTCTTCCCTAAAGTCAACAAGTCTGCCTCTGTGTGGATCCACTGAGTACTTTGGGCAGGAGCATCTTTCTGGCTTACCTCTCAACTGTCCTGATTTTTGGGGGAGTTACTGAATTTAGCCCTCCTGTTCCGAAGTCCCAAGCAGCCTGCAAATGCTTCCAAATTTGGATAATGGCAGCGTTCTTGGCATTGTCTCCATCTGACCCAACAATCAGTTCCTTGTTTTTAGACGCCCATTGGCGTCTTATGTCATGCATCTGTGACTACAGCCAATCACAGTAGCGCTATATGCTGACACAGTAAGTTAAAAAAAAAGCCCAACAGCTGTATTCCAGTCACAAGCACTGTGAATGTGATCACTGCCCCCCCCCCACCAAGATGCATCTCCAAAACATGAAAGGAGTCAAAGAGATGCTTCCTGGGACAAGCCATCATCCCTTAATGTTCAACTGAACTTGAATGCCACATTGCACTTTGCATTTAGTTTGCAAAATTAAAATTCTGCCCACTAATTTATGATCGCCAACCCCATGTCACTTACAGTAATGGAGGTACAGGTGGGTCTGAGCTTGGAGGATACAATGGGTTGCCATAAGTGTGTCCTTTCTTCTTTGTTGTTCTGCTGTTGATGCTTTATGTTGTCAATGTCTACTGTTTCGGCAGAAACAGCTGTGACCTGAAAGACTACAAATCCCGGAATGCATGCCCCTGGTTAACAGTGCCATTTGGGTTGGTTTTACAAGAATAGACTTAAATCAGGTTGTGGGAGAGGAAGAAAACAGTTTCAGGCATAGAAATGATAAGCTAGAAACATAGAAGTTGACAGCAGATAAGGACTGCAAGGCCCATCCAGTCTGCCCATTTTTTCTACCTTATGAATGTGCCATAGGCCTTTACTCTGTCAATGGCCTATCTATTAATACTCATCTGTATTGCTCTCTTATGCCTATCCCATGCCTGTTTGAAGCCCTGCACTGTATTCATATCCACCACTTTTTGAGGTAGGCTGTTCCATGCATTCATCACCCTTTCTGTAAAAAAGAACTTCCTCACATTACCCATTAATCGTCCTCCCTCTAATCTCATGCTGTGTCCTCTTGTCCTGCTGTTTTTCTTATATTGAATCATGTTACATTCTTTCATCTTGTTAATGCCCTTAAGATGTTTGAATGTTTCGATTATATCACCTCTCTCCCTCCTTTGCTCTAGGGTATACATACTGAGCTCCATTAATCTGTCCTCATATGTTTTCTGATGCAGTCCCTGCACCATTTTGGTTGCCATTCTCTGGACTGCCTCCATTTTGTTAATGTCCTCGTGCAGGTGCTGCCTCCAGTACTGCATGCAGTACTCCAGATGGGGCCTAACCAGTGTCTTGTAAAGAGGGATTATTACCTCCCTCTTATGACTTGTGATACCCCTACTAATACACCCCAACATCCCTCTAGCTTTACCTACTGCTGTAGTAGTCTGCTTAGATGATTTCAGGTCATCTGTGATGATGATGATGATGCTCAAGTCTCTTTCTTCCCTTGTGATTGCCAGCAACTCCCTTCCTAACCTATAGGTAGCTTCAGGGTTTCTCTTCCTTATGTGCATGATCTTGCACTTCTTTGCGTTAAACCCCAGTTGCCACTCTTCTGACCATTTTGCCAGTTTATCCAGATCTCTTCTCATTCTGCCCACCCCATCTGGAGCATCTACTCTATTGCAGATCTTGGTGTCATCTGTAAACAGATAAACCTTATCCTCCAGTCCGTCTGCAATGTCACTGATGAAGATATTGAAGAAGACCAGCCCCAGGACTAATCCCTGAGGTATCCCACTTGTAACTTACATCTCTTCTGACTGTATACCATTTACCACCACTCTCTGTTTTCTGCCTGCCAGACAGTGGTGCTAAATTGTATACAGTCAGAAGAACTAGTTGGTTTTAGTTGAGTTTGGGAACCCAGGCATCCTTAGAAACATGTAATGGGCATTTTGGTGTTTATGGTAGCGGTTTGACTCCATTAAGCAAATCCGTCATAGTGTCACTTCCTAAATAGTGAAATTCCTTATTTGGAAACTGGAACAGAAGGTTCTTCTGGCCTGCTTTCTTTCTAAATTTGGGGACCTGAAAGGTAAGAAGCAGTGGTGCTCTTACTGAAGCTGTCAGATAATATTGAAAGGTCACAGCCATTTTACCACAAGTATCAGACGCGAATCTGGAACTTTTTAACAACTGTGAATGTCTCTCACCTTGCTGACATTGATGTAAAAACTAAGTTACTGCCCCTTTCACAAGAGTAGAAATGAGGGTGACACTGGGCCAGAGATGATATTCACAATATAATGGGGGTGAGTAAAGTAAGTACTGTAGGAGGAACTTTTAATAGTGAGCCTTTTGAGAACATGTTTTTAATGGGAGTGTCCTTAGAATAGTGGAAATCTTCCTAGCACACTATAACCGGGAATGAAGAGAACACCACAAAAAGATAAATTCCATGTTTTAAAAACTGTTCTAAGTTTTAAGCATAAAAAAACCCAGAATACAATTTGAGCAGACTAATTCACACTCCCAAAAGAAACTTACCACTTAATTAGCCCAGGTTATGAAATATGCCCCTCATTTCACTATTCAGAATTGCTTTGTCCCACATAGAAGGTCTTAATAATGCAAGGAAAATTGAAATTAAACATTGTACAAATAAAATCACTAGCTTCCACAGTGGTTTAAGTTTGTGGCCAGGATTTTCAAACTGTGCCCAGCATGGGTGTAAGTGCCTGCATTGCGCATATGAGTTGTGCCGGAGTGCAACATCGCTATATTCAAACTAGATGCACAGTTACGAATCTCATCTGAATATAGCAAATGATGCGGGTGGTGCAAAGGGGGTGGCCAAATATGTGCCAGCACATCCCTCGGTGCGATCTGAATATGTGGTGATGCGTGGTGCATCCTCGGGATGCACCAGGTGCAAATCCCAGATATTCAGACTGTGACATGCAAATGGAGCCATTAGCCATGCAGGGTGCAAATGGGGCCATTTGCATATTTATGGCTTCATTTGCATATCTGGGGTGGGGAAGCACACAGCAGAATGCGCCTGGTGCTCTGCATCCTCCATGTCCCGCAATAGCACTCCTCCCCACCCTGGTAGTGAAGTGTAGTGTCCCCACCCAACCCCAAGCATATAAGAAAATAAATGCCCCTGCCCTGGTACTCCAACAGCAGCCCTCCCTTCCCCAAACTACATCCAATTGATATTGAACAAATGTAACTCCCTGGTAGTCTAATGGTACACCCCTCCCAGCCCTAATTGTGGCTAAGCATGCAATTCCATATTTTCCTAGTAGTCCAGTGGACCCCCTACCCACTAAGGCACCCACACCACACCTCCTACCCCCATCCCAGGATGGCCATTACAGCCAGCAGGCAGCAAAACCCACCTGCATACCTCCATGGCTGCCCGCCAACTTTGCTGTCACTAAATGACAGCTTACGTTAAGCATAGCAATACCATTGGTCAACATTATCAACCAATGGGCTTGCAGTGTGCACTGTAAGCTTTCATTCACAACTTTGTGACATTCATATTGCAGAAGGGGTAGAAGGGGTGAGGTGGCATTCGAGACAAGTTAGCAAGTCAAGAAGGTAGTCAGAACAATGTAAATGTTAATATATTTTCTCGTTTCTACTCATGAATTATTCATTATTAGAGTATTATAAAATTAAAAATCCAGTTTGTGTAATAAAAACATGCACCTCCAGGGCCCCCCATGAGACCAAAGGGCCTCTGAGTGGAAAAGGTGGGAGACCACATTTGTTGCTCATACATAGCAGTTTGGTGAGCTAAGAGAAAATCCCATGTGGTCTTGAGACTGGGCATTGATGAATGAATGATGGGTGTTTGCAGACTCTACAACTGATCATTTTGTTTTTAAATTAAAGTCTCTTTTAAATTTGTTCAAGTTCCTTCCTGATCTGTGGCTGCTACTTCCACCCTATAAAAAATTTAAACTTTTGCTTTGATGGTGTTTGTCTTTGCAGTAGAACAAATTACTAGTGGGCATATGATGCTTTGATGTCTGTGAAAAAATTACACAGATTATAAACCGTGAATGTGTTGTGCTTGTACAGTCTTGTTAAATGCATTGAGCTTAAGCTTCAGAATAAGCTCAGTCACCATTTTTATTTGTGCAGTTCTGTTCAGCCAATTAACTTTTTGTTTACCTATACGTGCCTTTTTTCAAGAGAGTATTGCATGTATTAATGCAGTGGCACAATGTTACCCTTAGGACAGATTGTGGTGCGCATTTAAATAGATAAAACAATTGTGACACTGTGCTATATAGTATGTCAAATAAAAAATGGTTTCCCTGATTTTGAGCATTTGTCCTTGATTTTAATGGGCAGTGCCCCTCATTTTGATCCTGGCAGGGTGAGAGGTATGCATTCTGGGGTAGTCAGGTATTGCAGTTGACAGCCTATGATTTTTTGCAACCCCCAAGATGCCCCTTGCAGCCCCTGGAAACCCACTAAAAATTACATAGGTCCTGAAAGGGTTAACATAAATGAACACTCCAGGACACACACACACATTGGGGGGAGAGAGAGAGCTCTCTGCTGGAGGAATGTTGTCAGATAGGAATCCTTTGACATGGAGCTGTGTTTATCATTCAGTTCACTAAAAATTAGACCAGTCCTGAAAGGGTTAATCTCTAGACAGGAGTAAATCATTGTAGACTGACACACACATATATGCATGCATGTATACACACACACACACACACATACACACACACACACACACACTTGGGAGAGATAGAGAGAAATATAATTTGAACCTTTACTGGAGGGCTGGAGGAATGCAGTCCCATTACAAACTCTGTTTTGATCAGTTACAGCCTAAATTACCAGAAACAAAGTGGAAAGTGCATGTTTCATTTGACATCAGTGGATACAATCACTGATTGAATTAGCATACACTGGCTGAGGCACACAGTAAAGCACTGTCATAAAAGTTTTTTTTTTTTCCATACAAGGAGTGAACCTGGCAGCAACAACAGTACAGCTATAAAACCGCGAAAGTAATGAGAAGGCACTGCACTAATCAATTAATCTGAGAACTATACTAACCAATTAATGGTTTAAGTATACAGACAGGAATGCAGCAGTTTTACAACTCTTCAGAATTTGTCCATTTATAGCCTGAGTTCAGCTCTTTCCCCTTGGTGCTGGCTAAACTAGAAGTCAACACAGAACAAGAAAAAATAGTGCAGGTGGGGTTGCAGAGAAAAAAGCAGAGCATTGTGATCTACTGAATGGTGATAGAAGAGTGCTTTTCAAGTAGTAGAGGGATTGTACTTTAATTCCAAAATGTTGTGCTTCATTGGGAGTGTGACTTGCCTTCCTCCTCTCTATGATAGCAAGATGGCATGTAGAGCTCCACCCTGCATCCACAAAAATGTTCCAGTGCTTTATGAGATAGAAGTCTTCCTTAAATGTCCAATCATTAAGCCAGCTGTTGATCCTAATTATTGCAGTTTGTCTTTTTTTGGATGCTCTTGTAAGTAGAATTTCTGAGGAAAAAAGGTATACACCATATTATTAACAGTGATTTCCCCAACTTAGCAAACTCTAGTTTGATGTCAGCTTCAGTTTTCTGATTAATTTTATTTGCCTCACATGGACAATGATCGTGGGGTTCCCTCTTGTCCCTCTGATAATTCCATCAAGATTCTCCCTGATATCTTTAATTCTTGCTCCTGGCAGACATGTTACCATCCTTGATTCCTTATTCTTACTGCAAATTATTCTGTCAGTAGACCTTACTATCGAGTCACCAATTACTACAGCTTGCTACTTATGTTATGATAATCCTCCAATACCTTGTCACTGCAGCATTTGGAAAAATCAGCTGAGCTGGCAGACAGGACAGAGAAGCTATTTTTGAAACAAATATGTCCTGCCTCTTTCACTGCTTATAAAGACCCTGCTCTTCTCCCTGTTTTAGGTCCTCTTCTTGGTTGGATTGTGGTCCATTCATTTCCATCCTCATTTTTCTCCTCCTCCATTCCTCACTTCCTACCTGCTGTATTGTCTTGCTTGTCAATATTTGTTTCTGGTTGCTCATTGGTAGGTTGTGTAAGATTTGATTGTATAACCTTGATCATAATATCAACAAATAATTAATTTTTTTTTATTTCTGATAAGTTTTCTAATTTGTTCCACGATTTTAGTATTTCTGCTTTAATATTTTTAATTTGTTCACAGTTGGAACATGTTTTAACATTCTTCCCACAAGTTCCTAATATATTAACTATGTTACATCCAATGCACAGTACCCCAGTCACATAATTTTTGAATCAGAGTAGTTACTATTTAGAGGAAGTGGATGTATTACCTTGGAGTCTGGGCAGAGTTAATGGTTCACTGGCTGTCACTAGCTGACATGGGCAAACACATGTCTCTGTCCATGTTGTCTCTTCAATGTGCATGCTGACACTTACACTGGCTTTGGCTTATGTAGGGCTTGGGCCAGAAGTGATATCACTGCCACTTCCAGTTTGAGCGCAACACTAAAACTGCAACAAATGGCCTAAAATAGGAATTATATATAGAATAAAGTATGGGGTGCAGTGTGTTACGAGAATTTAACACACACCCAAGTTGTTAGATGGCACATATGATTGCCATCCAACAATGAGGGTTTGTGTTAAATTTGAGTTAACACACTGCACCCCATATTTTATTTTGTTTAATTTAAGGCGTTGCATTTTTCGACGACTCCCATCTGCCCCTGAATGCTCTCTGCAGCTCAGAAATAAAGTTTTATTTCTTTCAGTTTAGGTGGTCAGCACCTGGCTAGTGGTGCTACTGCCTACTCACCGCCCCAGCCTGGAGTGAAGTTAAAGAAGGAGGGAAGAGATGTTGGCTGGCGACGGCGATGAAGAGAGGCAGTAGGAGAGATTACTTGGGGGCCTTGCTGATCTCAATGCTTCTCTCTCAGCTGGCGCGATGCAGACAAGAGTCATAAAGTATTTTAAAGAGAACCACCGAAAGTATGACTGAAAAATCTGTTCTGGTTTACCATCTCCTGAGGTTAGTGATTTTGTGGGAGAAAGTTGATGAAGGAAAGTGCTTTGGTGGTGTCGCAAGCCATAGTATGGCTCATGTATTTTTCCATTGAAAGATGCCGTGTATTAAAAATTTGCCGTAATACACACGTGTATTACGGCATTTAATACACATCTTTTTCAATGGGAAAAAACGTGACCCATTAAGTAAAAGCCTGTTATAAACTTTAAAATGTATTCTGTACAACAAGGGATTTTTTAAAATGCTAAGTAGCCCTTATAAGGGCTATCTCAATGCTGAAGTGAGTTAAAGCTTCCCAGTCCTCTTAATATCCATAATACCCTTCAACTGGGCTATCCTTCAGACTCTGAGGTTAGACAGTATGGGTGGGATATTTTGGTGTGTTTTTTTTTTATTTATGTAGGCCATTTTTGGAGAGGACGAGAGAGAGAGAGAGAGAGAGAGAGAGAGAGAAAGATATCACAAACAACACTAATAGTGGCAGTAGACCAACTAGGCTACTGCCCAAATCACAACCCAGCCACAGTTACACTTGCACTGGCACTGGCTTCTGTAGAGTTTGGACCAGAAGTGGCATCATTGCCACTTTTGGTTCATGTGCAACATTAAAACTGCAACAAATGACTTAAAAAAAGGCTCTATAAGCTTATCACTTTACAATGTGTTCACACAACAAGGGACTTTAAAAATGCTAAGTAGCCATTATAAGGGCTAGCTCAATGCTGTTTTAAGTTGGCCCCTCCCAGACCTCCTAATTCCCACAATTCCTTTTACTTCTGCTATCCTTAAAACACTGAGGCTAGACAGTATGGGGGGGGGGAGGTTGGTGTGTTTTTCTCTTTATATAGGTTATTTTTAGAGAGAGAGAGTGAAAGATATGACAAACAAAAATAGTGGCAACATAGTAATAGATTTAATGCCAAAATCTCAACCGAGGCACAGCCCCACTTGCTTCTGCACCACCTTATGCAGGGCTTGGACTAGAAGTGATATCACTGCCACTTCTATTTCAAGCATAACACAAAAACTGCAACAAACAGTGAGTCCTGCTAATCCCACAATGCTCTTAACCTGGGCTATTCTTCAAACACTGAGGCTAGGCGGTATGTGGGGAATTTTGTTGGTGTTTTTTTTTCTTTATATAGGATGTCTTTAGAGAGACAGTGAGAGAGAGGAATACATCACAGACCACATAAATAGTGGCAGTATAGCAACTAGGACACTGCCCAAATCACAGCCCAGGATCATGATGCTGTGTATAACCCCCAAACTTTCTTTCATAATGTGGTCTGTAAGGGCATTATTTTTATCCACATTTTGTATAGCATGCATGTACTCACCAGTTCTGATGCACAGTTGTCTCACTGATTTACCAATGTAAAAACAATGACAGGAGCAGGTGGCCATATATACACCACCCTAAAGCCTTTGAATTTGCACCTTCTGTCCATTAACAGCATTGGTAAACATTTCAGTGTTTTTCATCACTGCACAGCTTTTGTATCTCTCATACTTCCTTAAAACACTGGGGGGGGGCACAGTATTTATACTGGTACAACTGTGAGACAACTGCACATTGGAAATGGTACTGGACTTATTCCAAATCCGCATCTGACTACAGGTTGAAAACCTCCCCCCACCGAGTACATAGTGAAATGACCCCTTTATCTCCGTGACAGACCTGTGCCTTACAGCATTATTGTCTCCTCCAATAGGCTTGCTCTCTTGCTTTAATATTTGGGCTGCTGCTAAAAGTTCACAGTGGGTCCTCCATTTGTCTAGGAAGTAGAGGGTAGATGGGTTAAGGTCGGTGCCTATGGCACTACTGGTGCAGGAGAGTCTAACCCTCACCAAAGTTGAAAACTAAATTTAGTATTAACCCCTGCTGTGCTGCAGACTGATATATCTGTCCAAAATTCCTATACATTCTAATTCTGTTAGCAAGCTAAGATGTCATAAATTTTTCTTTGAAGATTAATTTTGGTCATTTTAATTATATTGTAACATCAGTAGAAGAAGACAACCACTAAGAATATTACATTCTAAGAAGTATTCAACAGACTACCTGTTTAAGAATAAAGCATTACTAAATAAAAATTACAAAGAGAACTGCAGTGGTCTTTAAGAGGATGCACATTTGAAAAAGTGTTGGCTACTATGCAAAACGTTGGGTGACACCTGACATTGGACCCACTGACATTTCCTGTTTGATGTACTACTGATGTCTGAATGAAAGAAAGTTGCTGTTTTCCACAGATCAAGTTCGGCAGTGTGGACTTTCCTTAGCAACAGATTCACAAAGACAGTTCCTTAAAGGGGTTGGGAGTGCTGGATTTTTACTGTTGGACACAAGTTAAGACAGTTATACAAGATAAAGGGACGGATTCTAGAATGGCGGCACAAGTTGCCACCGAATGCAACTTGCACCACCTGCACCCGTGGCATTGACCCTGCGCCCTATTCTAGTTGGGGCAGAGTCATCGCAGTTAAGTCCTGCGACTTTCAACATGCAGCCAGGTACGCTGAACTGCGAGTGTACCTGGTGAGCATGTCTCAAGCTGCAACAGCAGGGTGGTGTGGTCAACCCCCCACCCATGTTCTGACCCCTAGTCACCAGCCGCAAATGTGGCAGGTACCCAGGCAGCCCTGGTAGTCTAGCACCCCCCCGAACTGTTAAATAATAAACAGATCCCATATCCCTGGTAGTCTAGTGGCCCCGAACTGTTAAAATAAATACACACAGATCCAGTATCCCTGGTAGTCTAGTGGCCCCCCCAACTGTAATAAAATAAATACACAGAGATCCAGTATCCCTGGTAGTCTGGCGGCCCCCGAACTGTAATAAACTAAATACACGCAGATCTAGTATCCCTGGTAGTCTAGCAGCTCCCCTGAACTGTAATAAAATAAATACACAGATCCAGCATCCCTGGTAGTCTAGCAGCCCCTCAATCAACATAAAATATATACTGTACACCCAATCCCTGGTATTCAAGTGGCCCCCCCACCCAGCCATGCCAGTCCACCCAGCACCCCCCACCCATCCCCAGCTGGCGACTGGCACAGCCCACCTCTCACCACCACAGCCAGCCACCAACTGAGTCCAGTATCAGAGCGTACTGAACAGACGTGCTCAGATATTGACTACCAGGGATTGGGTGTACAGTATATATTTTATGTTGATCGGGGGGACCGCTAGACTACCAGGGATGCTGGATCTATGTATTTATTTTATTACAGTTCAGGGGCCGCCAGACTACCAGGGATACTGGATCTGTGTGTATTTATTTTAGTACAGTTCAGGGGGGCTGTTAGACTACCAGGGATACTGGATCTGTGTGTGTTTATTTTATTACAGTTTGGGGGGGGCACTAGACTACCAGGGATATGGGATCTGTGTATTTATTTAACAGTTTGGGGGGGCCGCTAGACTACCAGGGATATGTCCCGTATCTGTATATTTATTATCTAATGGTTTGGGGGGCCACTAGACTACCACGGCTGCCATTTTGCCGCATATGTGGCTGGTGACTCACGGTTCGGGGCACGGGTGGGGGGACGGCAGCATGTTGGCATGTGTGCAGGTGGGTCTACAGGACCGCAGGGGGGCGGCCGTAGGTTACACCAGCTAAATGCTGGTGTAACTTACGATGCCGGATCTCCTCCAGGGGTTCTTGTAGAAGGCCCGGTGTGGGAACTTTGTGACTGCCCTTCTAGAATGGGGCGCATCTGCTGCCGTAAACCTCCTAGTGCCATGTTGCAGGGGGTTTATGCGGTGTAACTGCTGTTCGGTGCAAGTAGCCTGCGACATGTCGCAGGCCACTTTGTAGAATCGAGCATGTCACAACTGCTGGTGTAGGTTGCTACATGCACCATTCTACTTGGCACAACTGTTGTTATGCCAGTAATAACCCTACTAGAATCTGGCCCAAAGTGTATAAAATACATAAATACATGATACACTGTAAAGTGACATGGTGTTTACATATGGATATAGCATCTGTAGGTATCTATCCATGTTGTCTAAGAAGATTTTCTAATATTATTTCCCAGTTACAGCTCAGAAAATCTGATGTTTTCATTTGCCCATTTGTTACATTATATGGCAAGGAAGAGATGTTGTCTGGCCAATCAGCAAGGAGAACAGCTGTACCTCTTATTCCACATACAAAGATACATAGATGTTGTTGTCAGATAAGGGCCTTCAGTCCACCTAGTCTGTGCATGAACACAAGTAACTGGGCTTCTTCAAGCTTCCCTGGAACTAAGTTGTCTTCTTCCCCAACTACCAGGATCAGCTTATGCCTATCCCATGCATTCTTAAATCCTGTAATCATTTCTGCCCCCACCACCTCTTCTGGTAGGCTGTTCCATTTCTCCACCACCCTCTCTGTGAAGAAGCACTTCCTCAAGTTCCCTCTGAACCTCTCTTCCTCCAGTTTCATTCTATGTCCCCCAGTCCTGGAGCATCTTTTCCTTTGAAAAATTGTGTTTTCCTGCACCTTGTTCTTCCCCATGAGGTACTTATATGTCTCAATCATATCTCCCCTTTCCCTCCTCTCCTTCAGGGAGTGCATATTTAAGTCTTTCAGCCTATCGTCATAGGGTTTGTGATGTAATCCTTGCACCATCTTGGTTGCCGTCCTCTGAACTGCATCCACACTGTCTGCATCCTTTCATAGGTAAGACCTCCAGAGCTGGACACTGTACTCGAGGTGTGGCCTCACTAATGCCCTCAATAATGGAATTATGACCTCCCTTTTCCTGCTGCTGATACTCCTGCCTATGCCTCCCAGCATCCCGTTTGCTTTTCCTACCACCTTGTCACACTAACTTCCTACTTTAAGGTTATCAGAGATGTTAACCACTAGGTTCATTTCCTGCTTTGAACATTCTATATCCTCCCCCCAGCTGATATGCTGTTCACGGGTTTTTGTGCCCCATGTGCATTATCTTACACTCTTTGCATTAAATCTCAACTGTCAATCCATTGACCAGTCCTCAAGCTTCTGCAGATCTCTCTTCATTCTATTCACACCCTCCGGCATGTCCACCCTGTTGCAAAGATTTATGTCATCAGCGAACAAGCAGATTTTTCCTTCTGGGTCCTCTGTAATGTCACTGATAAAGATATTATAGAGAACTGGACCCAGCACTGATCCCTGTGGGACCCCACTGGCCACCTTTCCATCTGCAGAATGACTAGAATTTTGTATTTGTTTCAATGCGTTCCTGTTGTGTCATCCCAAAAATGGTTTAGGGACTTCCAAGGGAAGATATTTAACTTTATCTGGGTTAACCGGAAACTTAGATTGCGTAGAACTCTTACATAGACAGTGTCGGCAGATAAGGGCCTATGGCCCACCCAGTCTGCCCATTTGAGCTTGTAAGTTCAGTTTGTTTTCCTAGAAGTCTGTTGCCCCTTACCCCTGACCTCCAGAATTCCTTTATGTCTATCCCATGCATTCTTAAATCCTGTGATTGTTTCAGCCCCCACCACTTCCTCTGGCAGGGTGTTCCACTTGTCCACCACCCGTTCTGTGAAGAAATTCTGTCTCATGTTTCCTCTGAATCGTCCTCCTCCAACTTCATCCCATGCCCTCTAGTCCTGGAACATCTTTTTGCTTAAAAATAGTTCTCTGCACCCTGTTCCTCCCTGTAAGATACTTGCATGTCTCTCTATCATATCCTCTCTCCTCCTCTCCTCCAGGGAGTACATGTTCAGTTCCTTCAACCTGTCTTCATAGGACTTGTGATGCAATCCGTGCACCATCTTTGTTGCCCTCCTCTGAACCTTCTCTACCCTGTCTATGTCCTTACGTAGGTATGGTCTCCAGAACTGTACACTGTACTCCAGGTGGGGCCTCACTAGTGTCTTGTATAGCGAATTATGACCTCCTTTTCCTGCTGGTGATGCCCTGCCTATACATCCCAGCATCCTATTTGCTTTACCTGCTGCCTTGTCGCACTGTTTCCCCTGCCTTGAGGTCATCAGAGATGACAACCCCAAGATCCCTTTCCTGCTTGGTGCATGCTATATCCTCACCCTCAACTGATATATTGTGCCAGGGTTTTGTGCCCATATGCATTATCTTGCACTTTGCATCGAATTTCAACTGCCAAACCCCTGACCATTCTTCAAGTTTCTGCAGGTCGCTTCTCATTCTGTCTACACCTCTGTGTGTCTACTCTGTTACAGAGCTTTGTGTCATCAGTGAACAGTGAAATTCTGCCTTCTAGGTCCTGCGAATGTCACTGATGAAGATGTTGAATAGGACCGGTCCCAGCACTGATCCCTGTGGTACCCCACTGGTCACTCTTCCCTCTGTGGAGCGACAGCCATTTACCACCACCCTCTGTGTCCTGCCACCCAGCCAGTTACCTACCCACCACACTACTGTCCTGCCCACAACCCATATTCCCAGTTTGTGTAATAGTCTTCTATGTGGCACAGTGTCAAAGGCCTTGCTGAAGTCCAGATAGACCATGTCCACTGCCCTCCCGATCCACCTCCCTAGTCACCCAGTCAAAAAATTCAATGAGATTGGTCTGACATGACCTCCCCCTGGTGAAACCATGCTGCCTTGGGTCCTGTAGTCCATTGACAACCAGATGTTCCACCAATCTCTCCTTCAGTAGTGCTTCCATGATCTTCCCCACTACCAAGGTGAGGCTGACTGGTCTGTAGTTCCCTGCTTCCTCTTTGTTCCCACTTTTGTATAAGGGGACTACATCTGCTGTCCTCCAGTCTTTGGGTACCTCCCCTGTTTCCAGTGATCGGCTAAACAGGATAGCCAGAGCTTCAGCCACCACCTCTCTTAGTTCTTTAAGGACCCTTGGGTGCACCCCATCTGGCCCCATTGCTTTATCAACTCTTATTACTTCCAGTTCCTTCAGGACCCTTTCTCGTAAAGGACTTGTGTCCATTTCTGCACCATTCTCACCCTTGTACTCCCTTCAGACCCATTACCTCCTCTTCCTCAGTAAAGACTGAGCAGAAATACCTGTTCAATATGTCAGCTTTACTGTTGTCATCCTCCACGCTGCCCCATCCTCCCCTTCAGTCTCACTATCCCTCCTTTGTCTTTCTTTTTTCACTTATGTACCTGTAAAAGGTTTTGTCCCTCTACCCACTGATTTTGCAATGTGTTCTTCTGTCTGAGCTTTGGCTTCCCTACTGACCTCCATGCCTCCTTTGCTTCTCCTGGTACTTCTCCCTATCCCCTTCTGCCTGTGTCTTTTGTATTGCCTGAATGCAATCTTTGGCTTTCACTTTCTTTTGCTACCTCTTGGAAACCATAATGGTCTCCTCTTCCTTTTCCTCTTGCTAACCTGCTTAATGCATAATTCTGTTGTTCTTGTAATCCCCATTTTAAATACTGCCCACTGTTCCTCAACCCTGATTCCTGTCCCATTCCCTAATGCCTCTTTCAAGTATCTCCCATTTTCCCAAAGTCTGCCCCCTAAAATCCAGGATACATGTTTTGTGTGGTTTGGTTCTGCTCTTTCTGTGATTTCAAACCACAATGACTGGTGGTCACTGTTTCCCAGGTGCTCCTCCACTGTTACCCCCATCACACTGTCCCTGTTTGTGAGCACAAGGTCCAGTATTGCCTTCTGCCGAGTTGGTTCCATGACCAGTTGCTTGAGGAAGGCACCTAAAGGAGTCCAGGATAAATCTGCTCCTAGTTGATGCTGCTGCTGGGATGCTTCAGTCCACGTCTGGAATATTGAAGTCTCCAACCAGTACTACTCACCTTTGTCTGCCATCCTTTGGATGGCTAGCAACAGCTCCCCTATCTGTTTCTTCCTCCTGGGCTGGTGGTCTATAGACCACACCTGTGCAGATGGCTGTCCCCATTTTCCTTTCCAGCTTAACCCACAGTATCTCTCCCCATTTTGTTCCTCCTGGATCTCTGTGGCCCTTATGTCATCTTTCACATACAGTGCCACCTCCTCCTTCCTGCCTGCTCTGTCTCTTCTGAATATGTTGTAGCCAGGTATGGCCATCTCCCAGTCGTGGTTATCATTACACCAGGTTTCAGTGATGGGCCACAATGTCCAGGTCTGACTGTACCATGACAGCCCAGATCTTCCATCTTGTTGCTAAGGCTCCTGGCATTTGCACACATGGCTTCCATGATTTGACCTCCCTAGACTGTTTCACTGTTCTACTCCAGCCCCTTCCTTGGTTGTCATTTATCCCTGGTTCTCCTTGCTGTCTGCCCTTCTGCTGAATTTTGCCCCTTTCTGCTTATCCACCTCTTGGGCACTAATCTCCATCTTTTGCACACTGCTTTGCAGAGATAGCCACCTCTGGTTCACTGGTTCCACTCTAGCTGTGGGGGGTGAGCAAGTAGGTACCCTCCTTGCTGGCCTGCCACCCTTTGCTAGTTTAAATGCTTGTCAATGTAGCATTTACACTTATCATTGAGTGCTTGATTCCCTCCAGGATGGATGCAGGCCGTCAGGCTTGAACAAACCTCCATCCTCCAGGTGGGTCCCCAGTCACCAATGAATCCAAACCCTTCCTCACAGCACCAGTTCTTCAACCATGAGTTAAAGTTCTGGTGCATGCACTCCTATGCTCTCCCTTGCTTCTCACAGGTACTTCTGAGAAAGTGACAGAAGTAGCTACTTGCTTGAGACCCCTCCCCAGTTTCCTAAACTCTTCCTGAACTTCCTTGGCTCCCCATTTGCCAGGTCATTAGTACCTAGGTGGATAATGACATCCAGCTCACCCTCTCGTCTTGCCTTCCCAGTGATCCGCAGGATCTTCCTTCCATCCCTCCTTGCCGTGGCACCTGGTAGGTGCCTCACCTCCCTGTCCTCCCCCTCCTGTGTTCCTAGCTGGATCCCTCTTATGATGGAGTCCCCCACCAGGATTCGCTTCCTCCTCCTCTGGGGTCTACTGCTTTCCCCGCTGAGGTCACCTCCTGGCTAACCTCCACATCCTTTCCTTCCACTTCTCTGGGTACTCTATTTGGTTGTCCTCATTTGCCAGTGTGGCATATGAGTTCTTGAGTTGAATAGGATCTGGGATGTGCCTCTGCCTGACTGCTCTAACTCCCCTGAGCCCACTGTCATCCAAGTGCTCCTCGTTCTCGGCATCCTTTGAGGCAGTTGCATTGGACTGGGTGGTCCCTGGATAGGGGTGATGGTACTCCTGACCCAGTTTACTTCCACTCTGAGTCTGGCCACCTCATCCCGTAGTCCAGAGAGATGCATGCAGATAGGGCAGCACCTCAGTGTCCAGAAGGTCTGCCTGAATATGTCTTCCCCACAGCCACTGCATTGCACCACTCCCCACATTATACTGCAGTTCCACTACTTGTCTGCTACTGAAGCTCTCCTAGTTCTCTTTTTATTAATTTACTGTACTAAAAATCCTGCCACTGATCCTCAGATAATTTTTTTTTTTTAAAGAAAAAGAAACCAATAAATAAATAAATGAGTCAAAACACTTGTGCTGATTGTGGGCTTCTTCCCCCTTATGCCCCTCCTTCTTCACACCCCTTACTATACCCTGTGTTTAGCTCCTGTCAATCAGATTTAACAGGGCATATAATTAAGAGTTGGGGAAGGGAGGGGGGGGGGAAAATTTGCAGCAATTAAAGACAGCACAGAATTACACCACCACTATGTTTTAAATTTTCAAAAGCCCAAAAACAATTATAAGTAAAGACAACAAAGAAAGTATGGTGTCACTAAACGCCCACAATCTAAGTTTAAAAGAAAAATAGCAATTACCAGTTACTCTAAAGCACTGAATTGAATATGTTTCCTTCCTTCCCTTCTGGCTTCTTCTGAGAAAATAAAACTCTGCTTGCTACTTTAACTCTGACTAAGCCCCACCTCCAGTTATCACGTAGCTGAGGTCAGAGGCCAGACAATTAACACCCTTCACCCAACTACAGGGCAGTCAGACAAGCTAAGATAAAATTTGCAGCAATTAAAGACAGCACAGAATTACATCACCACTATGTTTTAAATTGTCAACAGCCCAAAAACAATTATAAGTAAAGACAACAAAGAAAGTATAGTGTCACTAAAAGCCCACAATCTAAGTTTAAAAGAAAAATAGCAATTACCAGTTACTCTAAAGCACTGAATTGAATATGTTTCCTTCCTTCCCCTTCTGGCTTCTTCTCTTCTAATGGCAAGGAGAAAAACAGGAGGCTTGGCAGTACCAGATTTTCTAGAATATTGGCTTGCTGCCAGGTGAAGTATGCCCTTCTCTGGACTAATACTCCTGCCTGGACACACTAGCAGGACATAGAAACTACTCTGTTACAGGGAAATACCCCATCTGCATGCCTCTACCAGCCCTCTACACACAGACCCCTTGTAATAAAAGATTATAGAGCTACACAAACTACTTTAATAGCCTGGGACATGTTTTGCAAATACCTTAATGTTAAGGTAGATATCTGGAAATGTTGTTAGCTGATACATGCCCTGGATTGTTTACCTGGTGGTCTGGATCCATGGTATAGGCACCAAGTGGTGAGAGGGTTCAGATATCCTAAGCAGATAATGAGGGGGACAATTATGTTCTCTTTTGAGGAATGTGCCCAAAAGTTTAGATGGACTGAGAAAGATAAATGGCATTTTTTATTTATTTATTTTTATTTATTGAAATCTAGGATTACAACCTTTGAGTTACAAGCTCATTTACAAAGGTTCCATGTCAAGCATATAGGAAAAGAAGATACACAGCACAAGTTATATATGCGAAACACAGAGAATGCTGAAGGGACATATTTACATAGACTTGAACAATTGTTGCAGCTGCTTGTACTAATATCGAAAATTTACAATAATTGAATTAGAGGAAGGAAGGTACATTAGACAGCACAGCAGGCCTTGAATAGGAGGAAAGGGGAATAGGTAGAGGTAGTGGAGTGGAGTGGGGTTGGGGTAGCGGTGACCTCAGGCTATGGGTCACTTTGTTGAATGGGGGGTAGGGGGATGGGGAGATAAGGCAGAAGGTGTGGAGGAGTTTGTTGGGTGGGTTGGGGAACGTGTGAAATGGAAAGGAGGGGCAGGCGTGGGAAGGGGGGGTGAGAACTAGGTAGGCAGTAGAGAAGTGCTGGGCTGGCTGTACTCATTATCAGCGACACAGCGTGCAGGTTAGGGGAAGCAGGTGCATACCTGTTGGTTATAAAGGTGAAATCTGAGCAATGATTTAAACAGGCCGATTACACTGAAAGCAGTTAGCTCAGGAGGGAGCAAGCTAAGCCAGAGTAGAGCTCTGTATTCAAAGGATTTCTGCCCTTGAGAGGTGCGCTGGAAGGGAACCTTGATGGACAGATTGTTGGATGCCCTGGTAGTCCTAGTAGGCTCAGTCAGGTAAAGGAGGGAACAGCTTCCTGGTGGTAATAGGCCTAGGATTGCTTTTTTGGCTAGTAGACAGACTAGCAGATCCTCTCAGCCAGATTTAGCCATCCCGTTTGCTGGTTGAGATTACAGGTGTGGATTAGGCGCAGAGCCCCTAGTGCAAGCCTGAAGGCTTTATTCAGCATAGTAGCAAGTCATTTAAGGGTAGTGTCAGGCACCGCACTGTATATGGCAAGACCATAGTCGATAGTTGAGAAGACTGAGCTGGTGATGGCGAGCTGGAGGGCTTTGTCAGTAAGGCAGTTACGGTGTTTATATAGAAGACCGAGCTTCCTATTTGTAGATAAGGCAACACTGCCTATGTGGGTAGAGAATGTAAGGGAGTGGTTTAGAGTGAGCCCCAGGTATTTGAAGTTTTGGACCATTTCTATGGCTATGTTTTGCTTGTTTAGAATGTTAACAGTTGATGTCTTGTGGCAGCTGTGGGCAGGCGCAAAAAGCATAGTCTTGATTTTTTTGTGGTTGACAACCAACTTATCATGATCAAACCAGTCCTCCACATTGTTAAAGTCATGCTGAAGATGTTGTTCAGGGATGGTAGAGTCAATGTGGCTGGAGTAAATAGCCGTATTGTCTATGTAGAGAAGGATTTTGTGTATACAGGCTAGTGGGAGGTATTAAGAAAAAGGCTAAACAGCAGGGGGCCTGATATGGATCCTTGGGGAACCCCGATGGACACTAGCAGCGAGTCATAGAGGGCATCAGATATTTTTACCCCTTGCTCACGCCCTGTGAGGTAACTATGGAACCAGTGCAGTGAATTGAGGGATAGCCCTCTTGCCTCAAATTGGGCCAGGAGGAGGTCATGATTGATGGTGTCAAAGGCCTTGGTGAGGTCTATAAAGGTTGCCTCCACCAAGTGCCCATGATCAAAGGCGTCGTGAATAAACCCCGTGAACTCCAGGAGGGCTGTTGTAGTACTGTGGAGTTTATGGAAGCCATGTTGCTGTTGGCATTGTAGCTCATATTTGTCGAGGTGGTCTACTAGCTGATCATAGACCATATGCTCTAGGGCTTTTGAGATTGGCAGAAGAATCAAGATGGGATGGTAGTTAGTATGACTTGTCTTACAACCAGCTTGGAAGACAGGGGTAACAACTGTGGCTTTCCAAAATTTAGGGAATGTTCCTGTGGTGAGGGATGGGTTGATAATTCTGGTGAGGGGTGCTAGCAATTTGTCTAGCGCCAGGGAGATTAGTTTTAGATCCAGGCCCTAGGCACTATTCCCGGTTTTCCCCAGTGCTTTGGAGAGGTACCTTTTTGTCTCAACTTTGGATATTACTCTGAGGTAGAAAGGGGGGCGTGATTCATTGGATGTGTTGTGCTGGTTTTATTAGAGTGTCACTCACAGGGTTATAGAAGTTCGGGGGGAGCACAGCACTGAGGTCGGTAAAAGCTGTGTTAAAGATGTCAGCGATGGTTTTGGGGTCTTGTGTAATGGACCCTTCAAAGTTTAGCACTGAGGGTTCAGAGGTATCATGTTTCCTTGTGATCTCGTTGATATTTTTCCATAATCTGCGACCATTGCCCCAGGAGGAGTTTAGCTTGGACTTGAAGGAACTGGCTTTGGCCTGGCAGATAGCAAAAATACAGTTATTACCTGCTGCCTTATAGCTCTGCAAGTCTTTGGCTGTACGAGAATTGTTATACTTATACCAGAGCAGGTCTCTGGCATGCAACAGAGCAAGTAGGTGAGGGGTAACCCATATTTTATGAGAACCACTGATTTTTCTTTTAGTAATGGGGGCAAAGATATCACAGGCTTCGTTGAAAATTTTGATGAATTTATCCAAAGCAGTGACAACGTCTTTTGAGGTTAGGATGTGGTCCCAGTTCTGCTGTTGAAGGTATTGCTTAAAGGGACTTTGCTAGCCCCTTTTTTAGCATTTGGAATATTATTACCTTCGCTGGTGGTTTGGGGGCCTTATTTGACCAGTGGAAGGTAATGGGTGAGTGGTCACTGAGGGAGTCGGGCAGAACTTTTAGGCCTGAGATCCACTTAGGGTGGTTCATTAATACTCAGTTTATTATTCAAAAGTGGGAACAGAGAGGAAGCGGGGAACTACAGACCAGTCAGCCTCACCTCGGTAGTGGGGAAGACCATGGAAGCACTACTGAAGGAGAGATTGGTGGAACATCTGGTTGTCAATGGACTACAGGACCCAAGGCAGCATGGTTTCACCAGGGAGAGATCATGTCAGACCAACCTTGTTGAATTTTTCGACTGGGTGACTAGGGAGGTGGATCAGGGGAGGGCAGTGGACATGGCTATCTGGACTTCAGCAAGGCCTTTGACACTGTGCCACATAGAAGATATTACAGAAACTGGGGAATATGGGTGTAGGCAGGACAGTAGTGTGGTGGGTAGGTAACTGGCTCGGTGGCAGGACGCAGAGGGTGGTGGTAAGTGGCTGTCACTCCACAGAGAGAAGAGAGACCAGTGGGGTACCACAGGGATCAGTGCTGGGACCGGTTCTATTCAACATCTTCATCAGTGACATTGCGCAGGACCTAGAAGGCAGAATTTCACTGTTTGCTGATGACACAAAGCTCTACAACAGAGTAGACACACCAGAGGGTGTAGACAGAATGAGAAGGGACCTGCAGAAACTTGAAGAATGGTCAGGGGTTTGGCAGTTGAAATTAATGCAAAGAAGTGCAAGATAATGCATAGAACAAAACCCCTGGCACAATATATCAGTTGGGGGTAACGATATAGCATGCACCAAGCAGGAAAGGGATCTTGGGGTTATCATCTCTGATGACCTCAAGGTAGGGAAACTGTGGACAAGGCAGCAGGTAACGCAAATAGGATGCTGGGATGCATAGGCAGGGCATCACCAGCAGGAAAAGGAGGTCATAATTCGCTTATACAAGACACTAGTGAGGCCCCACCTGGAGTACAGTGTACAGTTCTGGAGACCTTACCTACGTAAGGACATAGACAGGATAGAGAAGGTTCAGAGGAGGGCAACAAAGATGGTACATGGATTGCATCACAAGTCCAATGAAGACAGGTTGAAGGAATTGAATATGTACTCCTTGGAGGAGAGGAGGGAGAGAGGGGACTTGTTAGAGACATACAAGTATCTTACGGGGAGGAACAGGGTGCTGGAATACACTATTTTTAGGTGAAAAAGATGTTCCAGAACTTTGGAGGGAGGCCAATTCAGAGGAAATGAGAGAAAGAATTTCTTCGCAGAATGGGTGATGGACAAGTGGAACACTCTGCCAGAGAAAGTGGTGGGGACTGAAACAATCAAGGGATTTAAGAATGCATGGGATAGACATAAAGGAATTCTGGAGGTCAAGGGTAAGGGCAACAGACTTCTAGGAAAACGTAAAGTGAACTTACAAGCTCAAATGGGCAGACTGGGTGGGCCATAGGCCCTTATCTGACGACACTGTCTATGTATCTATGTATCTATTAGGGTGCTGGTTCCAGTTCTATATTTTGTTCTAGTGGGTTGGTCAACTAGTTCATGGAAGTTGATAGATGCAGTCGTGTCCTTGAAGGTGGCCAAATCTGGTGATAGCCAATTAATGTTGAAGTTCCCCAGTACTATGACTTCACTATTGGACCGAAGGTCGACGAGGTGTTCGTGGAGGACTGTAAAACACCAGTTTTTCCCCTGGGGGGGATGTAGACTGAGACAAGGGAGTCAAGGGTAAGCCTCAACGAGAGTATCTGAACATTATTCCCAGTTGGTAATTGGGGAAGAGCTTTGCAATGGAGGTGATTTTTTATAGGCATTATGCATCCCCCTCCTCTTTTACCTAGCCTATTGAGATGGAAGGGGTGTACCCATGGAGCAGAACTTGATTGTCTGGGGTCCTGGGTGTAAGCCATGATTCGGTAATGGACAGGACATCTGGGTTATGTTGAGTAACCCAGGCTTGGAGCAGGTCTAGTTTTGACAGAAGGCTACAGATGTTGATAGAAGCAATGGAAATCGATTGGTTATGCCCAGCAGTCCTAGTATCACAGTTCCTGGGGCCAGGGTTGGGATGGATATTGCCTCATAGCATCACTAGTAACCAGGCTACCCTGATTGCTAGTAGCTTGAGATGCTTAAAGGAGCTAGGTGAGTGATGACAGGAGTGGAATTGTGTTGCAGAATAGCAAGCAATGGGGATTGTAGTTATGACAGGTGGTGGGATTGGATAGAGGTTGCTTGATGGAGAAAGGTACAGAGATCCTGCAGACAGGAGGACAACAGACATTGGGAGACCTGGCACAGATGTGGAGTTCCGTGGCTTATCCCTGTAGGTTGGTTTGGGGACCGCCACTTCACTGTTGCTGTCATAGGACAGAGCATTGTTGGGAAGATTAGAGGCAAGCACGAATAAAATGAGACAGTTAACAAGTGATGGCATGGTTAGTTTGGCCATGCAGAGCATTCAACAGGTGTAGAGAATGCAGTATAGTGTTCCAGAGGACAAGTGGGAATTGGGGTCCAGGGACAGTTGCTAGACAGCCCTGTATTGCCCTGGAAGCATGAGATGATAGGGTGGTGGAGAAGGAGATATAGTAGGTGTTAGCAGAATCAACTTGGAGTGGTTGAGTGCAGAGCACAGCAGGCTAATAAGATAGGAGATCCTCTAGAGAGGGAGGGACAAAAGTGTATTTAAAGGAGGCCTGGGAGGGGGCTGGGGGGCAGACAGAAAAAAAGATGGGAGTACTGTGCAACTGAGGAAGTAGGAAGCACAGAAAATAGAGGAATACAAATAGAACAGGCTGAGGCGCACCAGTCAGCTGGGCCGTGAATGCATGCGGGGTGAATCAGAGTCCTCAAGCTGGAACACTGCACCAATCAGCAGCCACCAAGGTAAGCCAGTGCCAAGACTGGGAAAGAGTACAAAACAGTGGCTGTACCTTCAGTGGGGATCTGACGCTCGCTTCCAGGAGAGCGGTCAGTGGTTGTAGGTTTGGCAGGTGGACTCCGAGAAAAGAATTGGCCATTACGCTCCACCTGTGGCTGCTTGTGCACCACTCGGGCATGGACAGATCCCTGGGGAAAGAGCAGAAGGGACAGAAATAAATAAACAGGAGGAAGCTGTGTGTCAAAGGGGGCAGGAGTCAGACAGCAGTCCGACAGCTGGGGGAGGAAGTGGCTGCCAGCTAACAAAGGGTCTGTGCAGACAGTCACCGGGGTGGGGTTGCAAATGAAAAACAAAGGAGGGTGAGAGAGATGATTAAAGTTAGCTGGGAGGAATTAATTACAAAGTTGGGGGGTAGGTAAGAGACCAAGAGCCAAATTCAGTGACCCTAGGAGTCTGTTTTTCGAGTAGTTGGAGAGCTTTTTTGGGGGGTAGATCAGAGAAAGCAGACTGGGAGATGTGGGGGAGCACACAGAGACAGTAAATTAGGAGAGTGGGAGAGAAGGTAGAGAGAGGAGAGTAGCAGCTGGGCAGTTAGAGCACAGGTTAGATTATATTCTGGTAGGTTACACTTGGCAAATATATATACTTCTGTAGTACTGGCAAACTATGGTAGGCAGATGAAAACACTTATATCACACAAACAGGCTACATTAGGCAGATTATGCTTATGAAGTACTGGTAGATTAAGCCAGACAAAATTAATACATTGCAAAATGTTGGCAGGCTAGACAGAGTACATTAAAAATGTATAGGCCAGCTATGCTAGGCAGGTAAACACTAATACAATGCTGGCAGGCTATACTAGTCAGGGAGAAAAGACAGGAGTACTGTGCAACCGAGGAGGTAGGAAGAACCGAAAATAGAGGGATACAAATAGAGCAGGCTGAGGTGCACCAGTCGGCTGGGCCATGGATGCAGGCAGGTGAATCAGAGTCCTCAAGCTGGAACGCTGCACCAATCAGGAGCCAATGAGGTAAGCTGGCGCCAAGATTGGGAAAGAGTAAAAAACAGCGGCTGTACCTTCAGTGGGGATCTGATGCTCGCTTCCAGGAGAGTGGTCAGTGGTTGTAGGCTTGGCGGGTGGCAGCCGAGGAGAGAAGAGGCCGTTACGCTCCACCCGTGGCTGCTTGTGCACCACTCGGGCACAGACAGATTCCTGGGGAAAGAGCAGAAGGGACAGAACTAAATTATCAGGAGGAAGCTGCGTGTCAAAGTGGGGGTGGGAGTCAGACAGCAGTCCAACAGCTGGTGGAGGAGGTGGCTGCCAGCTAACAAAGGGTCTGTGCAGACAGTCACCGGGGTTGGGTTGCAAATGAATAACAAAGGAGGGGGATAGAGATGATTAAAGTTAGGTGGGAGGAATTAATTACAAAGTTGGGGTGTAGGTAAGAGACCAAGAGCTAAATTCCGTGACCCTAGGAGTCTGTTTTTTGAGTAGTTGTAGAGTTGTTTGGCAATATTTGCAGATATCTACATACCTGTATATCCAAAGGAAATTAAGAATTATCTCACAAAACCCCACAGACCTCATAGGACACATACCCCTTGAGGACCTCTTTTCCCTAACCATTTCCAGACCAACAATCACCAAGGTATATCAGTTTTTAAATCCTCACAAAGCCAAGACAAGTCAGTATATTATCACAAAATGGGAAGGGGTAGGGGGTTCCCATCTTTCTCCCCTGGACTGGAATAAAATTTGGGGAAATTCTGCTGAAGTGACCTCCTCATCCTTGTGGCAGAAATTCTCCTGGTGAGTAAAACTTAGATTTTTTTTTACCCCTGATAGAGTGGTGAAATGGGACCCAGCTATTTCCTCAGCTTGCTGGAGACTGTGTGGGGAGCAAAGGGCTACTCCTGTTCATATATTTTATTCCTGCCCTTCTTTAGAAATATTTAAGGCACAGGTACAAGAACAACTGAGAAAATTATTTCAGATACAAGAACCCTTCTCCCTCTATCATTTAGTATTTGGTCTACCTATGAAGGGTATTAGAGGTAACATCTCACTGTATTTATGGTACATCTGTACCACGGCCTATAACAAAGCCATCACTTGTAAGTGGCTAAAACCAATCCCACCTACTCTGTGTGACTGGAGGGAACTGATTTGGAATATCCAGAAAATGGAAGATTTAACATTTCAAATCCAGAATAGAAAGGAAGATTTTATAGCGAGATGGTCCAGATGGGATTTACAACAAGATTAGTATCATATATCAGGGACACCAGATATAACATATTATGTGGGCTTGTTGACTAGAATAATACAAAACCTGTGTAGTCATATCTTAGGCTAGAAGTCCTATCCCTTAGATAATAAGTGTGAAACTGTAAGTTGAGAATAATAATAATAATAATATTGTTATAATTTTTGTCAAGATTACCCAGGCTTGACCTTAGGAGGTTGTTGTCTGTTTGTTTTTCATAGTTGTAAAAACAAAATAGGCCCAAATGGAGGCCTACTATTACTACTGCAACCATTGTGGATGTGACACTAACTGGTGTACTTATTTATATCTGACTACTAGATATTGTTAAAAAAAGTGGTGTCATGATGCTTACATCCTCAATAAAGTAAGTATAAAAAAAAGAAAACAGGCACTTGTGCCTAGTGGGCCTTACCTGGTTACCAAAGACTAAAATTAAAAAAAATATACAATTAGATTACCCCGGCAAAGGATTTCTTAGCAATTAGCGAAAGATGGTGAATGCCATGTTATGAAAAAGAGAAGTTTTGTTGCAGTCTCCTAAGACAGATAGGCTGAGTGAAACTGTTAATTTTGATTGCCACACCGACAGACTTAAAAAAAAACACATATGAATTGGTTCAGTGACTCAGTTAGCATGCGAAAAAAATAGACAGTCACTTTACTTTCAAAACTGCAGACCTAGCCTTTATTGCTTCCAAACATACCTTCAAGTTATGAAACCCAATAACACTTGAAGTTCAGTATATATAGAATAATGCATGGGTAAGTGAGGTTTATGCCAGCTATAAGACACAACGAGGTGTGGGTTATGGCCTGATAAGAGCACGCCCCAGGTGCGTTATGAGGCATGTGGCACCTTTAGCACCAGGGAAGTGCTCTTATCAGGCCATAACCCACACCTCAGAGTGTCTTATTGCACTCATAAAATGGGCCCCTAAGTAGTGACTCAAAACTGAAAAAAGAAAAAAAGCTGTTAAAATCTAGAAAGTGAAGGAAAAGTAGTTTTTTAGTTAGAGGAATAAAGTAGTTCCTCTTTGTACTGTCCTGTATACCATGCATTTGGCTTGGTTGGCAGTACATGCTGTATTCCCCCTCACCATCACAGATAGTGCTTAGCTCTCTCACTTTTATACTGTGCATGTTTTTCCCCCTCGGAACCTGATAGTCTGTGTTTTTTAAATGGAGTATGACAGTAATGTAGGGAGAGAGCATGTTCCTGTTCAATAGCTGTAGTTGCGCTCCTCTTTTGTTAGCACTCATCTGTATAAATAAGCACGTCTTTAGTGAGCGTGTGTGTTTTTTGGTCAGTTATCTTATTTCTCATGACAGTCCATGGTATGGTGAGGTTGCGGTAGCTGTTTAAAATGTGGAGTGGAAGTATTTTACTTCTGATGACGGTCAGTGGTTTGGAGAGGTTGCTGCATGGCGGGGGACAGTAGAAATGGTGCGGGGAATGGACAGAAATTGTTGCAGTATTCAACTCAGCAGGAGAGCTGTGAATGGTGGACTGTCAGTATTATTTGGATAACAAGGTGAGAGAAATTATGGAACTGTTGAAGGAGGTATAGGCAGTATCTGAGACTGCACCATGCATTCGAGTATTCGTACTCGGGAAGGGAGTTGTCACATTACCGGCATTAACGGCTTCTGGCAAAATTGAAAAAAGCTTTTGGTGGGCATGGATCTTTGTCAGCGCTGTGTCCTGGTTGGCTAAAGAGGTACCGGTTGGCACAATATGTCCTGATAAGGACACGACCAAAGGTACATCATAACCAATCAGGAAGCAGAAATCTCCAGACCCATTTTATAAGGGGAATTTATGCACACCCGAGGTGTGTGATGCCCCATAAACCCTGAGGGCGAAGCCCGAAGGATTTATATGGGCATCACACACCGAGGGTGTACATAAAATCTCCATTAAAACACACTTACCCGTGTTTTATTTTTTTATATTTACTGGTTCTAAGGATTTTTTTTGTATTTTTGTTTTCATGCTCTTGTATAAATTGGTGCCTATCAGTGTCATTCGAGGGGTTAAATTGCTACGCTGTTGTCATATTTACTTCAAAGAACATACCACTGTTTGATTTAATTAAGCTTAAAAAATTGCTTTGTGAGGCACTGTGGAGCTGTCGAGAAGCTTGTGCCCCGCGCCGACTGTGTGAAAAAGCTCTATGCTACAGAACATGCGATGTGAGGACAGCTTGTCTGGTGGCTTTCTAAGGTGCTGCTTTGGTTTTGGTGTGTCTGTAGTTTACGGAGCAGTTGGGCACTCGCTGGCAGTGGCTTATAACCACTAACCAGCAAATATCTATCTATCTATATATATATATTCCTGACAAAAAACTCCATTTACTGCGTCAGTTAGGGCTGTTCCACAGTGACAAAAGTGAGGAAATTCGATGTTAGGGTTCCCACCCTCTTGCACCCACCCTCACCCCGCCCCCACTAACAGGCATTGGAGTGTGCATTGGGGTCATTGGTCCTAACTGTTACCCCATCCCATGTGCAAACAAGCTGAGGTGGTGCAGTATAGGAGAATGGGGTGAGAGTTAGGACTGATGACCCCAAAGCACACCCTGATGCCTGTTGATGAGAGCGGGGTGGGGGTGGGGTGCAAGGGGGGTTGAAACCCTCACATCGAATTTCCTCACTTTTGTCACTGTGGAAAAACCTAACTGATGCATTACACAGAGTTTTTTTGCCATGAATTTCCCTTCTTTTTGAGAATGTGCACTATAAATAGTGAAATAATGGCAACACAAGCACAAACGCTAATGCACATGGTGACGCAAATGTAAATGATAACGCAAACAGTAATACAAACACAAGCACAAATGTTAATGAAAACAGAAACACAAATGCAAGTGCGTATGGAAACACACACCATAACACACACGGGCACGGTAACATAATTGGAAATTCAGACAGTTACGGTAACAGCAACGATGACACCAAAGGAAACACAAACAGAAATGCAAATGGAAGCGCATACGCAAACGCAAATGGAAAAGCACACAGTGATGCAAAAGGAAACGCAAACAAAAACAGCAATGGAAATGCAAATGTTAACAGTTAAGCAAATGCAAGCACAAAAGAAAATGCAAAGGGCAACGCACATGGTGGCGTAAATGGGAATGGTAACACAAACAGAAACGCAAATGCAAGCACATATGGAAACACAAAGGGTAATGTGCATGGTCATGGTACTGCAATAGGAAATGCAAATGCTAATGGTAAGAGCAATGATGACGCCAAAGGAAATGCAAATGGAAGCACATATGCAAACTCAAATGGTAATGCACACGGTGACGCAAAACAAAACACAAACAAAAACAGTAATGGGAACGCAAATGTTAACAGTAATGCAAAGGCAAGTGCAAATGAAAACGCAAAGGGTAACGCACACGGTGGCATACACGGGAATGGTAAAGCAATTGGAAATGGAAATGCATATGGAAATGCAAATGGTAACATTCATGGTCATGGTACCATAATAGAAAACACAAATGCTAATGGTAACAGCAACGATGACGCCAAAGGAAACACAAATGGAAGCGCATACGCAAACGCAAATGGTAATGCACATGGTGATGCAAAACGAAACTTAAACAGAAACAGTAATGGAAATGCAAATGGTATCAGTAATGCAATCGCTAGTGCAAACAAAAAGGCAAAGGGTAAAGCACACGGTGGTGTGGATGGGAATGCTAATGCAAATGGTTATGGAAACGTAAGTGGGAATGCTAACTGCGACAGCAATGAAAGCACACACCCTTGTTTTCACCAACAGTTGCATAGAGAAACACAGTGAATACAAAGAATATATGCATAATAATGGGCCTCGGAGCAGAAAATGAGCACTTGGAATACTAAATTGCTTATATTTCAGGAATCGTAAGACATAGGAAAAAAAATTCAGATTTCATATAAATTATGACTTTCCTGGCTAATTTTGCACTTAGCCCCCTAGTGAGTGGCTAAGGATTTTTCTGACAAAAAGTCTGTATCCCAAGTGTTTTGAGAAACGGTACACGAAGGCGCAAGTGATGCCAGTAAAGATAGTCTATGGGAAAAGCTTTAAATTCGGAGCACCGTAACTTTCCATTCATGCAATATTTTGTCACCAAACTGCAAAAAGGCACATCTGTGGAATGTTGGCTTTCATCTCTCCAAATTTCGGCCCAAAAGACCAAACCGTTATTTTGCAGCAGGGTAGCAAAGAATTCCTCTTATTTTGGGCATAGTGTCGCAAAATAGTGTCACAAATCACGACACTTTCGCAAATGAAATTACAAAAGTGCTGTGGGTGTGACACTACTTTGTGACACTACTTTTTACAAAAATTTCAAAAACATATTTCTGGGGTGTTTAATCCCCCAAAAAAGACATGGCTAGCATCCTGGGGTCCGACTAGGTGAACACAAAAATAATTGTGTCCCTAGAGGGCCCCAAATTTAAATGCCAAGCATTTCTGTGACCACTAACTGAAAAAAAAATGGCTGACTCACAATACTACAGGGGTCATTTGAGACACTAAAAACTGCATTTGTGACACTGTCAAACTTGTTAACTTTTCCCATTGACTATAATGGGTAATTTGTTTTTTGAATAACATTTGAACAGTTTAATATTTTTTCATGAAATCTTTGAAAGACACATTGGAGACCCCGGCCACATGTTCCCTGAAGTTTTCAGACTGGTCACGCAAACCGTGCAACCTGTAGGTGCGAGCAAAGAATGTGCAAAAAAGCGTAAATGCACTACGGAATGTTGCTTTATAACTCCGCAACCGTATATCTGACTGTTATGAAACTTGGCAGATCCAGATATCTATGGTACTGCTCCGTGCCTGCCAAATGTCAGGCAATTCTCTCATATGGTGGCAAAGTTACTAAGATGCAAAATTTCACACTTTAACCTTAGATGGGGTACTCAACCCTAACTATAGTGGCACTACCATGCCACTATATATATATATATATATATATATATATATATATATATATATATATATATATATATCAGAATAATATGGTGTGTTTAATGAGATTTTACACCCCCCGAGGTGTCGGATGCTACATAAACCCCAAGAGCACAGCTCAAGGGGTTTATTTTAAGCAATTGACACTGAGGGTGTGTGTAAAATCTCAAGCTAAACACACCACCTCATGTTTTATTTTATATAATTACGGGGCAGCTTTTTCTTGCCACAGCAAATATATAAAATAAAACAGCTGCGGTCCAGTCGGAATGAAGCAATGTCTTCAGCCTGTACTGCCGAGTGGCTGCTGAAACCCTTTTTTGTTAAGTTTTACCATGGATTTCCAGATACAGTAGATAGGCAAACTAAAGAGGAGGGCATTTATCAAAGGGTCCACTAACTCAACTGCTGAGAGGCATTTTTTATAATCGTTGACTTACCGTTGAGTGACAGAATGAGGTGGCCAGCTTTCCAGTGCTGTGTAGGGGGAGAGCTCTGGTAGGCGCATGCGTGGAGCGAGGGAAACCCTGCGTGTGTTCACTGTTATAACAGAAAATGTTAACTGTTTCCCTGTGGGAGAAAAGGCTCCCCAATTATTATAAAGCAGTTATGCACACTGTCTGGTACAGTGTAACACAAATTCGCAGCTGCACTGAAACACAGCCATAGCTTCCCCCAGTATATCACTTCCAGTCCGCACTTCTGAGACTGGCACTGCACATCATGTGAGTATAGTACTGGAACCATACTAAATCTGCAAAAATAATCAGTAATGATTACTCTTAGTTACAGCATTACATGAAACCAGCAACCTAAAACCTATTTTAAGCAAAAATCAGAAATGTAAATCATTGAATCCAATCCACTGGCTCTTTAAGCCTGTTGACTGCACCAGGCATCCTGGGAGCAAAGACAGGTATAGCTGGGTATCATCTGCATAATAGTGAAAACCCAGATCATACCATCTCATGATCCCTCCTGGGGCAGCATGTATATTGTAAACAACATGGAGAGGGGACTGAGCCCTGGCCACCACTACAGGGAAGAGACACTGAGAGCAAGGAGAAATTCCCCAGTACCACTCTCTGTGTCCTATCCCTGAGGTAGGACTTAAACCAGCAGAGAACTTGGCCAGTGAGACTTATGTATTCCCTCAGACATTCCAACAACAACCCATGGTCTACAGTGTCAAAGTCTGAGAAGAGATTGAAGAGAATGAGAATTAACCATTCCCTCAATCTCTCTCCCTGAGAAGATCGTTATGCACTCTGATCAGTGCAGTCTTACTACTATGCTTAGCCCTGAACTCAGACTGGAGAGGCTCACAGATGTTAAAAGTTTTTGATGTATGTCTCAGGCTGCGATCCAATCACTTTCTCTGTAGCCTTGTCAAAAAAGGTCAGGTTAGAGACTGGTCAGTAATTTGCAAGCGTGTCTGGGTCCAAAAGATGGCATTTCTCGGGAGGGGCCTTACCAGTGCATTCTTCGGTGCAGCTGGGAAAACCATCTACATCAAGGAGCACTGAACAGTCCCTATGAACACTGGGCCCAGATGCCTGACACAACCCACTAATCATTGAGTTGGGCCTGGATCCAGTTTGCAGTAAGGCTGTTGCAGTTCTGAGATCACCGCAGTCACCTCCTCCACCATCACTGGTCTAAACTCTCCCCATGACATTTGAGTGCACCTGTGGTGTGTTGGCTTAACCGTGCTGTGTTGCTACAGCCAACTTGGTGAGATCCCAGCTCAAATGGAGGACACCGTGTCTGAAAAAAATTGAACAAACCCCTTACATTTAGCAGGTGAAAAAACTCTCACGGACTCCAGGCAGGTCAGAGGATTAACCTATCTACAGTCCAGAAGAGCTGAGCTGTTTGAGCCTTACCAACAGCAATCTCCCTAGACAGAAACACTGCCTTCTTCTGGGTGATTGCCCTTCAGTACTTTCCATAGTGAATATTTAGAGCCAGTGTGTTCTCCTCAGCTGTAGATATGCTCCAACAATACTCCAATCTCTGCCTCTTGCCTTCATCTCCCTAAGCTCACCATTGTACCACGGTGAGAAACAAAGGGTGTACACAGATAGGTGCCACGAGACCAAAGGCCACTGTGATAACCCCATTATAGCTCTCCATCACTTCCCCATCTTCACAACACATACCGCCATCATGCCCCCTTCCCCAGGTCCCACCTGGAAATGAGCCCCGGCTTATTGTGCTTTTCCTGATCAACATTTCTTTCTTTTTCCCACATACATTTTATGCTCCTGCCACACTAGCTCCCGCTTTAAACTGACCCCCCAGCCCCACCACCCTGGTATCACCAGGACTTACCTTCTCACCTTTCACCCAGTCACTGAGTGCAGAGCTTGCAGAGGGTTGGTTGTCACCAGCAGCTGGGGGTATGTTCCACCATTTTCGATTCCTATCCCCACTGGTGGGGTGCACATACCAGACGTGCATATGTGGAGGTGCGCACACGTCCGTGGAAGTCCCAAAGCACCCTCCCTTCTCTGGTGCCCATTAGACCCATACTACCTGTGGGCTTCCACCTGGGGGCAGTCATTCGGCAGGAGCACCAGTTCTTCCTACCCGGGGGAGGAGAGCAGTCCTTCGGATGTTCAGTCCTTTCCCTTCCCAGCCGACTTCCGGCGACCCGCTCGCACTGCGAACATGGGTTGCTGGCATGGCAGGAGGTAAGGCACAGATGCTGCAGCCCTCCACACCACTGGGCCAGCTCCTGGTCAACATTTCTGAATAAACAAGTGAAGAGTTTTTTCATGTGAACATACTCACTGGAGTATGCTGATGTGCTTATTAAACTGATCTGCATTAAAACGTAAGTGTATATTTGCAAGAATAAATTTTTGCTCCAAATTAATACATTTGTTTATTTAGTTTTTGTAAGCTAGGTAAGTGCACTAGATGTTGAATGCCTGTTTTTTAGGCACGGCCCAATAAAGTACAAATCAAAACACCATATATAACCACACAGACAGAAAAAAAGAACAGAATATTAAATTATGCAACTTAGTGCAAAGTAGCACAGAAGTGGAGGGATATGGCCAACCACCATACAGAGAAGATGTGCCTCGGTTGTGCTTTCCCTTCAGGAATAAATTTAAACTATTATAACATTGATAAAGCTCACAATTCTGTGGTAGAAAGTGTTCCATTGGATAGTTGAAGTGCTTAAGCAACTGGAGATGAAATTTGCAGTATGCAATTTTACTTATTTATGTTTATTCTTTGGTAACTGGGTACAGCCCACTAGGCACAAATGCCTGTTTTCAGGGGTGACCTGGGAGCACGGGGTGGATATGTGACTTGCTCAGTCATACAGTATGCAAGTAGAGGTTGTGGGAGTCAAACCCAGATCTGCTGGATGTACCAATCTCATTCACAGCTCATTACTCTATTTTTTTTAACTTACTGTTTATGCCCCTTCTACACTCCACTCCTAGTCCCTTCCCTCAGGGACTCCCTAGGCATCCATCTAGGCTGCATCAGAGATCAGTGGGCATTTCACTCCTGTCACATGTTCTCTTTCTTCATCCCTTGACTTCCCTCCCAAGTGGGGTGAAGGGGAAGACCTAAACTCCTCCATCCTACATCCAATGGTGGTGGACACACTACAGAGCTTCTCCTCTGATCCCCAGTCACCAGTGCCGAGGCCCATCCCCAGGAGCAGAAGTGTTTTTTTTTCTGTTTTCCCTGTGGATGTGACATGCGCTTCGATGTCAAGGTGTAACCGCCGATGTCCATCACATCCCTCCCCCTACAATGTGGCTAGGTGCGTGCTGTGCCCCAGGCCTCCTCCTGGAATCAGTCAAGCGCTGAGCCTCTGCCCCCCTCCCTCCCTGGAGAAAGTGAGCAGTCCCTGGCATGCTTAGCCTTCTCCACTCTCCCCCCCGGCCAGCCTTCCGACTTCCAGGGCTCGTTCCTGAACCTGGTTCATCAGCGCTGCAAGCAGTAGCACGACTGGCATACACAGCTCATTACTCTAACCTCTAGGCTATACTGCCAGCCAATCATGGGCTGTTATCATGGGCAGTTCAAGAAAAATTACGGGAGAAAGCAAAAAGAGTCAGAAACATGGCTTGGCCCAGCAACGGCAGAAGGCACCAGCAGCTATCAAACAACTTTAACAAGAATTTACAATCAAGGACATTATGTTCGTATTTGAGAATTAGATCTGAGTCATGGCATTAGACTCCAAGCTCCAAGAATTGAATAGTCAGCTTACAATATGTGAAACCCACTCGAACACAGCACTAACAGAGGCAAATGGTGGGGTCCACTCTCAAAGCAGCAATGACATTGACAAGCCTGATCAAAGTGAACAAGATGCTGTGCTTTAGACTTGAGGTGCTGAAGAAAAAAACAAGAGTGGCAAACATACAGCTTTTGGGGCTAGTAGAAGGCATAGAATCAGAGGACCATTGTGGATTGGCTACTCAGTGGCTTGGTGAACATTTGCAACTTAACTGAGACCAACAATATACCTAGCATATCAGATAACACTTAGACGATGCAGGGAAGACAACTCAGGACCGTGCACTCTGGTGGTTACTTTCACTAGGGAACATGAGAGAGATAGTGTGCTGGCAGCCACAAAATGAAAGGGAACAGTGGAGATGAATGAAGGGAACTCTTTCAGTGACCACTCCCCTGTGATCTGTACCTGGACAAATAAGTTCCGAAAACCACCTCTAAAAATCATCTCAAGCAGAGTCCTACCTCATGGCAACCTTACTAAGCTCAAGACCTATCTTATACAGCAAGACTGGTCCCTAATATACAATACGCTAGATGTTGACACAGCCCTAGATTATTTTGTCACTACATTCAACACTGCCTGCGACACCAACACACCAGTAAAAAAGCGTAAAATCAAAGCGCTCTCAAATCCTTGGCTCATGGCCAAACTACTGGCCCAACTCAAAGCTAGGGACCACCTCTGGGCCATAGCCAGAGCCACAGGCTCCCTGATGGATACCCAAAAGTATAAACAGGCACGAAACCACTGTACTAAACAAATCCGATTGATGAAGAGCTCCTATTTCAAAAATGCCCTCGCCAACTCCTGGGGTGAGGGGAGATTCTTCTGGGACAACATCAGAAATATCACAGATAAGCAGTCCAAGTCCTCTCCCACTATAATGACTGTAGATGGAACCACTACCCTAGACCCAATGATCACGGCAAAGGCCTTAAATAAAACTTTCACAGACCTCAGTGGGGTTCTCCCGCCAGACTTCTTCTCTGATATGGACTCACCAAAACCAACATCCCCTACTGCCTCACCGGACCAACCGCTTTTCCACTTCAAAATAGTCAAGGCACATGAAGTCTACAAATATATAAAAAAGGCTATCTCTAAATCCAGAGCAAGCAGTGATACTATTGATCTTAAAATGCTGTCCCTTACCCTGGAAGAGGTGCTGCACCCACTCACCAAAATTTTCAATCTCTCCCTCTGCCTTAGTCAATTTCCCAGCAAATGGAATTCTGCTATAGTCACCCCAGTGTTCAAAAGTGGTGACAAGTCCCTACCTGGGAACTATCGACCCATATCAATACTTCCACTCCTCTCCAAGGCCCTCGAACATATTGTGGCTGACCAACTCTCAGACTACCTGCACAAGTATAACATCCTCTGTGTGCAGCAACATGGCTTCAGGAAAGGACACAGTACATCGACTGCCCTACCAGAATTTTCAGAAGAAATTCACAATGCCTTGGACAAAGGATATCAAACCGGAGCTGTTTTCATTGACCTAACAAAGGCGTTTGATACTGTTCACCATGGCTTACTTATCACACAACTACACAATCTTGGGCTCTCGCAAGGACCAGGTGCCTGGGTTAAAAGTTACCTTACCCAACACTCTCAATCAGTAAAAATCTCAGTTCTCTCAGACTCAAATCCAGTCCTCTCAGGTGTCCCACAGGGGTCAATCTTAGGCCCCCTCCTTTTCAACCTTTTCCTAAACTCTCTCCCCAAATCCTGCCCAGAACAAATAATCCTTTATGCTGACGATGCCGTGATTCTTTCCTCTCATAAGGACCCGAAACCCTTACTCCAGAGCCTGCAACTTGCTTTCTCCAAAGTTGAAAAGTGGTTCCTAGATCACAAGCTGGTCCTAAATCACAAAAAAACAAAATCCATGCTCTTCTCCAGTCCACATAACAAGAAAAGGCAAATTCCACTCACTATCAAAATGTACCCAGGAAATACCCTTAAACAAGTGTTAACATTTAAATATCTTGGAATCACCTTTGATCAAGGACTAACCTTTGCAACCCACATTGATAACACAGCGAAAACGGTGAACCAGCGCATTGGTATCCTGTTCTGAAACCAGCAGCTCCTTACCCAAGCTGTGCTGAGGATTGCTATCCAAAGCTCTGTCATCTCAATCATAGACTATGGTTTAATTATCTATGGCTCTGCCTCGACCACCGCACTTAGGCGCATCACAACCTCCCTAAACAAGGCCTGTCGGCTGCTCACTGGAGCGCAAAGACGTACTCATACATGTGAGCTCTACACTGAAACAGGATGGCTCCAACTCTCAAATCGCATAAAGTACCTCACATACTTGATGGCAAAAAAATCCACCATGGGCCTCACTCCACCGAGTATCCAAGACCTACTATGCCCGAATACCAGCATCAGTCTCACCAGAAGATTGGAACACCAGCCTCTCCAGGTCCCCCAATGCCAGACCACACAGGGCCAAAGATCCTTTGCCTATCGTGCCCCCAGCTGGTTCAATGCCCTCAGCACGCTCATTACATCCTCCACCTCCCTAGGAGCTTTCAAATCTATGCTTTACTCTCACCTCTCATCCTCTAGCTCCTGTGACTGCCTGGATTAAAGATTCTCCCTCATGGCTATTTTTACTGTTTTCATCCTCCTCCTCTGCTCCGTTCTTGAAAAAGGCATCTGAGTATCTCTAATCTGTCTATGTCTGCTCCCCCCCTCCTCCTACCCTTTCCATTTTGACCATTTCTTCAATGTTTTTTCCTCGATACAGCTTGTTCTGTATATGCTAAATATATATTTTTTTCTCCTCTTTCCCCTCTTTTTGTCTGAAGTTCTTACATTAATGTACTGTATTATACTGGCTTATTGCCACCTTTATAATTTGTTGACCATTCTATGTAACATGTCTTGTTTGTTTGTACATTGTTGACGTGGAACCTTTGTAAAAGAGCCATTGGCTCAAAGGTAATAATTCCTAGAACAATAAACTAAACTAAACTAAGATTTCTATATTCTTCAGTCTCAGGTTTGTAACATGGGACCACAGAAAAAGCTTCAGTGGTCTGCGGTCCACATTACAATCTCTTGGGGTCACTCACTACAGTATCCTGCTTGACTGCGGGTGACTTATTTGGGTAAAGACTATCTCTTTAATTATCCTAGAGAAGCAGGTGACTTGGTTAATAAAATAAAAACTGACTTTGGCACCCAAGATCCTGTGGCAAGTGACTCTGAGTGAAACATAGAAACATATAAGTTGATGACAGATAAGGACCGCAAGGCCCATCCAGTCTGCCCATTTTTTTCTACCTTATGAATGTTCCATAGGCCTTTACTCTGTCAATGGCCTATCTATTCATACTTATCTGTATTGCTCCCTTATGCCTATCCCATGCCTGTTTGAAGCCCTGCATTGTATTTATATCCACCACTTCCTGAGATAGGCCGTTCCATGCATCCACCACCCTTTCTGTAAAAAAATAACTTCCTCACATTACCCCTTAATCAGCCTTCCTCTAATCTCATGCTGTGTCCTCTTGTCCTGCTATTTTTCTTATATTGAAACATGTAATACTCTTTCACCTTGTTAATGCCCTTAAGATGTTTGAATGTTTTGATCATATCATCTCTCTTCCTCCTTAGCTCTAGGGTATACATACTAACATACTAAAATGCCAGCAGAATAGGCCTAACAGTCTCTCAAGTCTGCTCGATTTTCAGCACCCGCACTGAGGGCCAATTTTGGTGTGTCCCCCTCCCCCTTGGGTTATACTGTCCCCAGTCCCAAATGTTCCACCTGTATTGGGCCTGGTCAGATTTACCCTCCCCCTGTACCTGTCCCATCCCCTCTTAAACCAATCCACAGACTCCACCTCCACCAGCTCCCTGGGCAGTGCATTCCATGGCTCCACCACCCTTTCAGTGAAATAACATCTCCTCCTCTCCCCTCTGAGCTTGCCCCCTTCCAGCTTACACCCGTAACCTCTTGTTGCCGCACTCTCCTTCCTTTGGAGCACCCTGACTGGGCCTCCTTTATTGATCCATTTCATGTACTTAAAGACCTCTATCATGTACCCCCCGTTCCACCTCTCCTCCAGGGTGTACATGTCGAGCTGCTTGAGCCTCTCCTCATAGGTCCTCTTCCCCAGGCCCCAGATCATTTTGGTTGCCCTCCTTTGGACCCTCTCAAGGACTGTAATGTCCCTCTTTAAATGTGGTCTCCAAAACTGTACACAATACTCGAGGTGTGGCCTAACCAAGCAGTTGTACACTGGAAGGATCACTTCTGCCTTTCTGGAGGTAATCCCCCCTGGCGATGCATCCCAGCATGCTATTTGCCCTTGCTGCTGCCCTCCTACAGGTCTCTGAGTTGTTCATTTTAACATCTACCACTACCCCCAGGTCCCTGTCACCCTCCGTGACGTGAATCATGTCTCCTCCCTGGGTATACCCCATGCCTGGATTTCTGACTCCCAGGTGCAGAACCTTGCACTTCCCTGCATTAAATTTTAGTTTCCATTTTCCTGACCACCTTTCCAGAGCCTCCCTCCTCTCCTCCCCATCCACCATTGCACCCAGCTTTGAGTCATCTGCAAAGAGACTCATCTCATTCCTGATCCCCCTCCTGATGTCTGAGATATAGGCGTTGAACAGGAGTGGCCCCAGCACTGACCCCTGGGGAACCCCACTAGTAACCCACCTTGGTTACATATTGAGCTCCATTAATCTGTCCTCATATGTTTTCTGATGCAGCCCTGAACCATTTTGGTTGCCGTTCTCTGGACTGCCTCCATTTTGTTAATGCCCTTGTGCAAGTGCAGCCTCCAGTACTGCATGCAGTTCTCCAGATGGGACTTAACCAGTGTCTTGTAAAGAGGGATTATTACCTCCCTCTTACAACTTCTGATACCCCTACTAATACATCCCAACATCCCCTAGCTTTACCTACTGCTTTAGTGGTCTGCTTGGATGATTTCAGGTGATCTGTGATGACGATGCCCAAGTCTCTTTCTTCCCTTGTGATTGCCAGCAACTTCCCTCCCAACCTATAGGTGGCTTCAGAGTTTCTCTTCCCTATATGCATAATCTTGCACTTCTTTGTGTTAAACCCCAGTTGCCGCTCTTCCAACCATTTTGCCAGTTTATCCAGATCTCTTCTCATTCTGCCCACCCCATCTGGATCATTTACTCCGTTGCAGATCTTGATGTCATCTGCAAACACACAAACCTTACGCTACAGTCCATCTGCAGTGTCACTGATGAAGAAATTGAAGAGAACTGGCCCCAGGACTGATCCCTGAGGTACCCCACTTATGACTTGCATCTGTTCTGACTGTATACCGTTTACCACCACTCTCTGTGTTCTGCCCGCCAACCAGTTTGCCTCCTAGTTGACCAACTTCTGACCCCCCCAAGCCTGCCCAGCTTATTAATCAATGTTCTATGTGGAACAGCATCGAAAGCTTTGCTGAAGTAAAGGTAGGTGACATCAACTGCACCCACCCTTGGTCCACCACTCTGGTTACCCAGTCAAAGAAATCTATGAGACTAGTTTGACAGGACCTTCCTGTTGTAAACCCATGCTGGCTTGGATTCTGTGCTCCTATGGATTCCAGGTGATGCACTATCCTTTCCTTAAGAGTGCCTCCATAATCTTGCCCACTACTGAGGTAAGACTGACTGGTCTGTAGTTCTCTGCACTCACCTATCTCTTAGGACCGACTGACCCATGTTCAACTGCTGTTCACATGGAACCCTTCTCCACTTTGGCCTCCTTCCTGCTACCACTCTTGTACTGGCTCCCATGAGCCCTTCTCCAGTCTTCTGGGACCTCTCCTGTGCTCAGAGACTTATTAAACAGTTCTGATAATGGCTCTGCTAGTTCCACCCTTAGCTCCTTTAGTACCCTGGGATATATATGTTATCTGGTCCCATTGCCTTGTCTACCCTAAGCATAGTGAGCTCTTGTAGGACCCTTTCTTTTGTGAAGAGACTTGAGCACACCTCCCTTGCCCCAGTGTCTGTGGTGCTGAGCTGTGGGCTCTGCCCTACCTTCTCCTCAGTAAATACTGAGCAGAAATACCCATTTAGGACAGATGCTTTCCCTTGGTCCTCCTCCACACACTTCCCCTTATCCCCTTTGATCTTAGCAATACCTCCTCTGGACTTTCTCCTTTCACCAATGTATCTGTAGAAAGTCTTGTCACCTTCCTTTACTGTTTTTGCTAGTGTTTCCTTAGTTTGGGCCTTTGCCTGCCTTACTGCCTTCCCTGCTTCCCTTAGGGAAGTTTGGTATGCCTCCCTGTCTTCATACCACTGCATTCCCTTATATGTCCTGAATGCCAACCTTTTGGCTCTGACCTTTCCTGCTACTGTTTCAGAGAACCAAAGTGATTTTCTCCTTCTTTTGTTCTTGCTTTCTCCCTAACACAATGGGATGTTGCTTCAAGTATTGCATCCTTAATGTCTGCCCACTTTGCCTGTACCCCTGACCTGTATTTCTGCTTGCCAAGGCTAGCTTAACTCTATTGGCCATCTTATCAAAGTCAGCTCTTCTGAAGTCCCATATTTTTGCCTTGGAATGGGATGATTTAGTTCTAGTGGCCAAATTGAACCATGCCATGTGATGGCACTGGTCCCCAAGTGACCTTCTACCTGGAGATCTGTGATCCTTTCCCTGTTAGTCAGTACTGGATCTTGGATAGCCCTGTCTCTTGTGAGTTGTTGTACCAGTTGTTTGAGGCCCTCCCCCTGCAGGGAATCCATTATGTGTCTTGTTCTGGTGGATGTTCTTGCTGGTATTGACCAATCTGTATCTGACATGTTGAAGTCTCCCACTATCAGAACCTCCCCTTTAGCTGTCATGTTTTGCATATCATCTAACAAGTGTCTCTTGCTTAAAAATGTACACTGTTATTGCCCTTACTGTTTACTGATTATTGAGGGAACATGGGGGTATTGGCAGGAGAGTCACTGGCATTGCTGGAATAAGTAGGCAGAATGCCCATGCTTGGTAAATCCTAATTTAGATAGCAGTCACAGCAGACTTTGAGGTAGTCACATGTTGGTAATGGTAATGGCTGCATAGCAGTTGTCCTCCCCCTCATTGTAGAATCTCCATACCAACTGCTTGATGACTACTGTGGTCAGAAAGAAATATCCATATGTTGTCAATTAAAAGGAGAGTTTGCTTAATTAAATATACCAGTTTATGCCCAGTTGGGCACTTTCTATATTAAATGAGCTGCGCTGTTTCAAAGCAGCACAAATTTCTAGGTAGGGATTTATCAGTGTCTGAAATGTTGACTGATTTTTATGTTTGCTTGCGCGCAGCACTGAAGAAACATACTGAGATACTAGAGCATAGCAGAGGTGTGGTGTATTGTTGCCAGTGCAGTGGTTACTTAATGGGTGTGTCCCTCAGCCACCAATTAATGCTGAAGCTGCTGGTGATGGTAGTTTCAGAGTGAGCGCCGCACTTGAAAGAAATCTGCTGCTGCAATCAGGGGCAGTTTCATCATTGCAGCAGCAGTACCCCCTCCCTCCCAACCAGGCACACAGCAGGACAACAAATTGAAATGTTAGCTCCCTCCTACTGCTGCTGCCCACCCTGCACCCTCCATTTTTTTTTCCCTGCCAACATTGGGGTGTTCAATCCCCATGTCAGCATGTATCCCCCTCCTCCATTAATGTGGCACACTGGGATCCCACCCCAGTGTGCCAAAAATACTTCTTTAATGTTTCCAACACCAGGATGCTTACTCGTGGTGTCGGATGCACTGCTCCTCCACACCCCTATGTTCTCAGCCGACCTCGGGGTGCCCAATCCCCGGGTCAGCACTGATCCCTCCCCAGTACTTTGTCACACTGGGAGCCCACCCCAGTGTGCAGAGATCCATTTTGCTAATATTTCTCCTATAAAAAAGAAAACAGTCACACAATGTCCTTTTTTTTAATCTGAAAAAAAAAAAGAAAACGGTCCCTCCTCGTTCCTGCTGGCCCCCCAACCCACACCCTCCCTCTGTGCACCCTATCTCCCTGTACCCTCCTCACCCATGCTTTCCTCTGGGAGGTTGGGAACAGTGATCTTCTGTGGACCAGAAACACGTCTGCATTCTTCAAAGACCAACTGGGAACTGAAGAAATAACGATGACGTTAATGACGGTACGCCCTATAATGGCAGTCAATAGGGGCTTTTTAACTTAAGTTGATATCTCAGCTACTTTTTGGAGTTTTGGTCCCAAATTTTCAACATGGGGTTCTTTGGACCCCACCTCATGAACACTGCCACTGTCATTTTGTTATATGGTCCTGAAAGGTGATTTTTGCGGTCACTGCATGGAATCACCCTTTGGGACCAATTAATGAAATGACAGTTCCACTGTTCATGAAGTGGGGTCCCAAAAAGCCATTGTTGCAAATTTCGTAAAAAAAGTCCCAAAAATGACTGCATTATAAGTGTCCATTGTGCAGTTTCTACGCACATTTGTAACTTCTTCACTTTTTAATATTTTCACTCCAAATTTCCAACATTACCATTTTTTCACACACCCTTATGAACAGTACAGCTGTAATTTTTCACATCCTTCCTGAAACATGTTTTTGCACCTGTGGCACAGAATGGCATGGTCATTGTGTCAAATCAACTTTCGGGACATAATCAAATTACAGTGCCACTGTTCATGAGGGGGAGGTCATGACTGCATTACGAGCTTGCATTGTACAGTTTCTATGCACACTTGTAACTTTGCCACTTTTTCATATTTTCACTCCTGATTTTCAACATTGCAATTTGTTAAGACCTCCTTATGAACAGTACAACTGTCATTTCTCGCATCCTACCCAACATGTGTTCTCGCACCTGTGGCTCCAAATGGCACACTCACTGTAAGAAATCACCTTTTGGGATTGAGTAATGAAATGATACTGCCACTGTTCATGAGGTGGGGTCCCAAAAAGCTCATGTTGTAAATTTGGAGCAAAAATACCAACAAACACCCGGGGAGTTAGGGTTTCCAACTGTAATGCCCACCCTGTACCGACAGGCATCGGGGGGTGTGACTTGGTGTTGTTGGCTATAATGCTCATGCCATTCGACCCCCACCCTGCAGCCACTGACAGGCATCGAGGTGTTCCTTGGGGTATTTGGCCCTAATGTTCACCCCATTCTCCTATACTGCACCCATCTCAGCTTGTTTCCTTATGGAATGTGCTTAGTCATAAAGAAATAATGTCAAGTTTTGGGGACAAAGAAATATAAGCAGAAGTACTGTATGTTTAAATATTACATTTTTTCTAAGCTGTCCCAGCAGCATCAAAGGATCATGAATGCAGCAGGTTTCTTTTGCAGCAACATTTTTTTATGCAGACTGTTGGTGTCTTTGTGTTCCATTTTATACTGTCCTTTTGTCCTGTCTTGTTAGATGTCTGTTTCCTCTGTTTAGACACTGCTTTAATATTTTATTTATATTTGAAATCATTACAGCAGAGCACCATCAACTACAGCTGATCCGGCATATCCTATCTGTATTCTTAGCTGTTGTTGAGCAGCCATTGCCTAACATCAGTCATCCTGTGACTAACATGACCTAGCATGTACCAGAGACTGCTCTTTGACTTTATAGAACATCAGGGACATGAAGAATAATGCCAAGCTACAAGACTAACACTGTTAATGTAAAATGAAATGTGGCACCATATAAATGGATTTGGATATAAAAATGAATAGAAGGACAACACTGGATGTTAAAAAGGAGTGTATACTGAATTATTTTTTTAATTTTTTTATAACATTTTAAATTTACAGTGTAGTAAGGCCAATGTTCATACAGAATCTATTGAATCATTGGATATTCAAAATAAATGATATAGCGATGTTTAAATTAAGAAATGCACTGTAATGTTTTAAAGATAAAGTCAACCACTGGAGATATCCAAGACGAAAGAGGCATTAAGGGGAATGGGGCAGGAATCAGGGGCTGAGGAACAGTGGTCAGTATTTAAAATGGGGATTACAAGAGAAACAGAATTATGCAGTAAGCAGGTTAGCAAGGGGAAAAGGAAGAGGAGGCCATTAAAGTTTTCCAAGGAGGTAGAGAAGAAAGTGAAAGCCAAAAAGACTGCATTCAGATAGCACAAAAAGACACAGGCAGAAGGGGATAGAGAGAAGTACCAGAAGACGCAAAGGGAGGCAGGGAGGTCAGTAAGGGAAGCCAAAGCTCTGACAGAAGAGTGCATCACAAAATCAGTGGATAGAGGGGCAAAACCTTTTACAGGTACATAAGTGAAAAAAGAAGGGCAAAGGGAGGCATAATGAGACTGAAGGGGGAGGATGGGGGCCACGTGGAGGATGACAACAGTAAAGCTGACATATTGAACAGGTATTTCTGCTCAGTCTTTACTGAGGAAGGGGAGGGTAATGGGTCTAAAGGGAGTACAAAGCGTGGGAATGGTGCAGAAATGGACACAAGTCCCTTTACATGACAAAGGGTCCTGAAGGAACTGGAAGTAATAAGAGTTGATAAAGCAATGGGGACAGATGGGGTACACCCCAGGGTCCTTAAAGAACTAAGAGAGGTTGAGGCTGAACCTCTGATAATCCTGTTTAGCCGATCACTGGAAACAGAGGAGGTACCCAAAGACTGGAGGACAGCAGATGTAGTCCCCTTGTACAAAAGTGGGAAAAAAGAGGAAGATGGGAACTACAGACCAGTCAGCCTCACCTCAGTAGTGGGAAGATCATGGAAGCACTACTGAAGGAGAGATTGGTGGAACATCTGGTTGTCAATGGACTACAGGACCCAAAGCAGCATGGTTTCACCAGGGAACGGTCATGTCAGACCAACCTTGTTGAATTTTTCGACTGGGTGACTAGGGAGGTGGATCAGGGAGGGCAGTGGACATGGCCTATTTGGAGTTCAGCAAGGCCTTTGACACTGTGCCACATAGGAGACTATTACACAAACTGGAGAATATGGGTGTGGGTTGGACAGTAGTCTGGTGGGTAGATAACTGGCTGGGCAGCAGGACACAGAGAGTCATGGTAAATGGCTGTCACTCCACAGAGGGAAGCGTGACCAGTGGGGTACCACAGGGATCAGTGCTGGGACCAGTCCTATTCAACATCTTCATTAGTGATATTGCACAGGACCTAGAAGGCAGAATTTCCCTGTTTGATGATGACACAAAGCTCTGTAACAGAGTAGACACACCAGAGGGTATAGACAGAATGAGAAGGGACCTGCAGAAACTTGAAGAATGGTCAGGGTTTGGCAGTTGAAATTCAATGCAAAGAAGTGCAAGATAATGCATATGGGGCACAAAAACCCTGGCACAATATATCAGTTTGGGGGGGTTGAGTATATAGCATGCACCAAGCAGGAAAGGGATCTTGGGGTTATCATCTCTGATGACCTCAAGGTAGGGAAACAGTGTGACAAGGCAGCAGGTAAAGCAAATAGGATGCTGGGATGCATAGGCAGGGGCATCACCAGCAGGAAAAGGGAGGTCATAATTCCACTATACAAGATACTAGTGAGGCCCCACCTGGAGTACAGTGTACAGTTCTGGAGATCTTACCTATGTAAGAACATAGACAGGGTAGAGAAGGTTCAGAGGAGGGCAACAAAGATGGTACATGGATTGCATCACAAGTCCTATGAGGACAGGTTGAAGGACTTGAATATGTACTCCCTGGAAGAGAGGAAGGAGAGAGGGGACATGATAGAGATATATAAATATCTTACAGAGAGGAACAGGGTGCAGGAATACACTATTTTTAAGTGAAAAAGATGTTCCAGGACTAGAGGGCAAGGGATGAAGTTGGAGGGAGGATGATTCAGAGGAAACATGAGGAAGAATTTCTTCATAGAATGGGTGGTGGACAAGTGGAATACCCTACCAGAGGAAGTGGTTGGGGCTGAAACAATCACAGGATTTAAGAATGCATGGGATAGACATAAAGGAATTCTAGGGGTCAGGGTAAGGGGAAACAGACTTCTAGGAAAACATAAAGTAAACTTACAAGCTGAAATGGGCAGACTGGGTGGGCCGTAGGCCCTTATCTGCTGACACTGTCTATGTATCTATTTATCTATGTAAATAATTAATAGTCCTGTTAGAAGCAGGACAGTAAAATAATGAAATCATGTCTATTATTATACTCTAAATTCTTCTTATATTTTCCTCCCTTACACAACAAGGACCATTATTAAACCAAAATATATACATATATATATATATATATATATATATATATAGATACAGGTAAATAATTTTCAAGCTAAAGGAGGAGGCAGAAGCTGAAAGTGAACATCACAATTTATATAGTTCCCTAATAAGGGCAGTCTATTAGCAATTAGTAATTAATATCAGATGCACAAAAACAAAGCAATTATATGACTTTTTTAGTAACAATTAATAAAGTCTATTCATGTTATTTTAGTACTTATTACTCCATGTCTTCCAAATCCATCATTTTAGTATCTGGTTTATTTTTTTTATTTATAATTACCTTTTAAGCTGAGAGCTCATTTACAAAGGTTTCACGTCCAGTTCAGTATAAAAAGAAAAGAAAAGAAAAAAAAAACATGTCATACAAATAAAATTGGGACTAAACAACATATCATACAAATACCATTGGGACTAAACAACATGTGATACTCACATAAGGCGAGTAGAACAAGTCTTAACAAATAACACCGTAGGTGCTAATAAAATAGGATTGCAATAATGACAAAGCAGTCAGCGACTTGACTTTTTATTACTTTAAACTGAAGCATGGTGGAGACAGGAGCAAGGAAGCAACCAAGAAGACATTGTCATGATTAGGGTTTGGGGGATGGTGGTGCATGTAAGGGACGAGGGGGTATAGGGCAGTGGGTAAAAGTGAGTGGGGAAGAAGGGAGGGCAATGGGAGCAGGAGGGAGGGAGAGGTGGTGGAAGGTGGCAGGAAGAGGTGGAGAGGAAGAGGAGGGTAGTGGGATGGGGGATAAGTAGCAAGTAAGGTAGGGAGTGAAGGTGGCAGGGAGGGGTATGGGGAGTAGGAAAAAGGGCAAATTACTAAGCGCAGAGTTGCATACTAAATGCCTGTAAGAGATTAGCAGGAAAAATTATTCTTCTTTCTGTATGTTCTTTCCCATAATTAATTATTTAACTTGCTCTGGCTTAAAGAAAATCCTCTCATCATTCCTACACATTATTTTATTTTTATTTATTTAAATTTTGGTGACCGGGTAGGCCCACTGAGCCCCGAAGGTCCCTTTTTCAGGGGTGACCCGGGATAACAATACATATTTTCATACAGAGAAAGACTTGGGTTACAGAGTAGTTTCAGGTGTGTGAGCAGGTTACAGCCATGGTTATCATAATGCATCAGTACTTACAAATATGTTGACAGTAGAATTAACAAAAGGTGCAGAAGAAATGTAATTTTACATGGTAAGCTCATTGTTTACTACTGGCATGGTTCAGTGGAAAGTTAGCTGTGGTACTATGCCTAGAGGGAAGCACCGTGGAACCTGATAAGGTACTTGGAGGATTTGGATATTAGGAGGATAGAAGCAAGTGGAGGGGTGGGGGGCATCATGAGCCATGGCAATGACAAGTGCTAGTATCAGACATATAGGCTTTGAGTCTGGTGCGGAAGTTCATCAGTGAGGAGGCTTCCTGCTCTAGGGGTGGGAGTTTGTTATTTAAAGACTTACAGTACTTATGACAGCATTAACACAACATTTCACAGGAAATTGAAGCTTAAAGGTATCTCCAATATCCTGCAGGTCTTCATTGTAAGCTAGAAATTGCTTAATGGATTGTCCTGGTGGCTGGTGCTATATCAGGAAAAATGTAACATGTAGCCTCTTGAAATTTTAGAGCTCCTATTTTCCTTGCAGTAGTAACTATTACATTTCTGTCTATATTGAAGGCCAGGGAAAATGTTACTTAAAAATGTTTGCATAGCAACTGCAGTATTACACAACTTAATTGAGTACTGTAGCAGTAGAAAAAATATATGTAGTATTTTGTAGGTAACCTTGTGTAAACCAGTGGTACAAATACAGTCAATGTTGAGAGGACTCTAGTGTGTAGCATATGATTGATATACATAAGCAATTTTGTGTAGGAATTAATGAAAACTGTGCAGTTGTTTTTCTATATTCTACGACGTAAAATATTCCATGTCAAAGACAAGACAGAATATTATTGTTCATCAAGGGCCTGCTGCATTCTGAAAGGTAGTAGCAGTATTTTGTGCTGTGTTAAATATTACTAGTGTCCAGTGAAAGTAAAACAACACTTACATTTTCAGAGTCCTTATCAACTTGAGGGTTGCTTGTCTGGGTATCAGTTGCTGCATTTACTTCTTGTTTCTTCATGTGAACTCTGAAAGCTCTTTTTATAAAAGGTACATTTTCTGCCTGAGGTTTAATTCTGTCATAAGTACTGTAAGTCTTTAAATAAGTCTTTCACAGAAGAAAACCCCAAATCAAATGGATTAGATACCCCAATGAGACGAATATGTTTGTATCTTATCGATTTCTTGTCTCAAACTTTCTTTGCAGGATGATTATTGCTTTCACATTTGTAATTCCTGAAACTTCACTTGTTAATGTCTTACTTTTATTCACTTGAATTTTTTTCTTCAACTCCGTTCATGAGTGCTGTGCCACTTTTAATTCACATTTAACATTTTTTATATTTGCATCAATACTGTCTGTGTGGGTAGTCAAAATATCTATTTTTTTCGTCAAAGTTAGGAAAGGAACAAAAAGAGACCAGACAGGTACACATTGCTTGAACATAAACTACCAGCAACAACAAACAGTGCCACCTACTGCCCATAACAAATATTAAAGGAATTTTTTTTAAACGTACATCCATACCCACAAAAAAAAAAAAATTATGACAACCTTTTTGCTTTCATTCATCTTTTTTATTACTGCACATGTGGATACAGTTCATAATAGCAATAATGCACTCTGGGGTGTGGTATATCATGGGATAACATTACTTCTCATGTGCATGAGGCACTCAACCTGTGGTTTCGTTCCTCACAATGCACCAAGACATGATGGTATCGCATAATATACAATATCCTATTGTGCATTACTGCTTAATTTAACTATTGCTAGACAGAAGGATTAGTTATATTAAGTTCGTACTTTAAGTACAAGTGTACTGACACCGCCATTACAGAACTTGGCTGAAGTTGTTCAACACTGTAGGCAAGTATGATAAAGATTTAATAATCATCATTTTGTGATGTTTCTTATTTTGCTTGACTCTCTGTTGCACATTGGCGTTACCAGGTATATAAACATATCAATGTAATTCCGGGAAGAATTACCTGTATTCAATGTAACATGACCAACAGCAATAGCAAGAGCAGGCTACCTTTGCTGCCTCCACTGGGTCCAGCTTCGGTTAACTGTCAGTAAACAAATAGGTCTCTCTGAGATTTGGGAACTGTTCTGGAGTCCTAACTGGTGCATACCAAGGGAAAGCATAAAGTTATCTAGGAAGGTATTTCTTTATCTAAAGGGGTGTAGTGGTGTCTCTTCACAGAAATATATTGTATTATTTCTAGTATCCTACTCGATGTGTTACTATCATCTTAAAGTGGTGTGGGGGGGGGTTGGTCAGAATGGATGGTATGGGTACACACTGGAAGGCCTGAGCCTTTCCTTGGTACCACCATGGTCCAAGGGGTTGTTGACTGAGGACACTGGGTTATAGTTTAGTGCTTTATACATAATAGAGAGTGGTAAGGACAGCACTCTACTTAGGTCACCTGTGTAGAAAGCTAGGCCTGGTCACTTGGTTTGAAGGGGTTGTTAGTATGAACCCCAACCCTAACATATATGTCTCTATCTTTCCTTGGACAACATGTGAGACACATTCATATTTGGATGTCAAGTGGAGGATGTTTTCCTTCTCCTTGTAATATGTGGGTCTGGGTCTCACCACCTACGAAGCAGCAGCCGTTTAGCTGTAGAAAAAGCACTATTGACCCAGATGAGCTGTTCCTGTTTCAGTGGTGTCCTTTCATCCAGAATGCCCAGCAGAGCAAGTTTAGGGTCCCGGAGGCATGGAAGAGGAATTAGGATATGGCAAAAAGTCCTAGATTTGGTGCCAATAAGTTTCCAGGATGGTACATGACTATAGAAGATGGGTATGTGTAGCATGTGGGCAGGTACATCTGCTTGAGCTGAAGTGTTCTAGCTTGGAGTTCTGTATTAGCGGGGTGGGCCTGGAGCCACACTGTGGTCCACTCTCCTGGTGCAATTAATGTATCTAGCTCTTTCCCCCAGAGCTTTCGTGGGACTGTGGAAACAGTGACGGGGCATGAGCATTTCACAATCTCACAAGCCTTGCTGTCATGTGTCTCAGCGTTGAGATGGCTGCCACTCACTTGTCTAGGGGGTTAGGTCCTGTAAGTGTCAGGGAAGGAGAGAGATGGATTCTAAGGAGATTCCTAAGTTGAAGGTATTTCTAAAACAACAATGGATTCCCTATTGTGTACAAGTTAGTGTAGCATAGTAATGTAACAGCCCACTTTTCCATTGGGGACAGTCTATGGGTTTTCCTTCTATTTGGAGGGATAGATTTTTCCAAATGGGTTGCATTCTACAAATGGACATACTGCATCCCAATGCCTTGAGGTGTTTGTTCCAGAAAAATCCCATATGAGTAGTGAAGTGGTGGATGTTTTAGGGAAAGACCAGTCATGGTGTAACAGAGCTACTGCTGTGGGAACCTTGCTTTGGCATATTTACATGTGCAAGCAAAGGGGTCGAGAAGGGGGCAGTTCTGGTCAACAGCAGAGTATGGCCTGCCAGAGGACCACATTGGTACAAGAATCTGAGGTCAGGGAGGCCAAGCCTGCCCTCTAACCAATTCTGCTGGAGGTTTTGCCATTGAATTCTGGGATATTTTCCTCTCCATATAAAGTGGGCCAGTTTTATTCTCAGATGTTGGAAGAAGGTGGCTGGGATGCATACTGGTGCATTTGACAGAATGTACTGAATTTTGGGGTTAGAGATCAATTTGACAGCATTAATCCTGCACCAGGTGGACAGCATTACTCCTTGTCATCTATATAAATCTGCATCAAATTTATCAAGCACTTGTATATTAACTTTACTGTGTCTCTAAGTTTTTCAGTTTGGTATCAGAAAGGTCACCCCTCCTGTGCCCACTGATAAAGGTATGCCTGGAACATGGTCTATGTACAATGGGTGTTCAGGGATAGGACCTGGGACTTTGCATCATTAAGCTTATACCCAGAGATGTTAAAGTAGTCTTGAATGATGTCATGCAAGGTGGAGAGGGAGGCAGGGAGGTCTGTCAAAAATAGGTTGATATCATCAGCAAAAAGTTAAATTTTACGATATTCCCCTCCCACAACCACCCCCGAGAATGTGTTAGAAGTTTGTGCTTTCTGTGTTAGAGGTTCTACAGCCAGAAGAATTAGATAGAGGCATTACAGACATTCTTGCCTCATCCCATGGCCTTGTGCAAAGCTTCTAGATATGAAGGAGTTGATCAAGACCTTTGCCTTAGGAGACCTGTAACGTAGGCAGACTGAATGAATAAACTATGGTGCAAAGCCAGGGAGGCTCATGGTATCAAAAAAATGTAGGTCCATTCCAGCCGGTCAAATGCATTTTTAGCATCTAGAGACAGGGTTGCAGTGGGCTCATCTAGGGCATGTACCTCCCACAGGATGTCCAGTGTTGTTTATATGTTATTATATTCCTTAGTGACCAAGCACAAATCCCACTTGGTGTGCGTTTATCAGGTCACCCATCAGAATTCCATCTTCCCTGCGAACATTTTCAAGTACATTTTCATGTTGACATTGATCAGGGTGGTGGTCAACACTGGGAGAAGAGTATGATGTCCTTTCCCTTCTTTGATATCAATGTTATCAAGGCTTCGCTGACTGAAGGGGGAGATCTGCCCAATTTGTGCATCATTAAACACTCTTGTGAGGAAGAGAGTCAGAAGATGGGCAAATACTTGATAAAAATTTAATTGGACGTCATCCAGGCCAGGAGATTTCCCAGTTCCCGTGGAATTAATGGCAGTGTTCACTTCTGCATCTGTGAAAGGCTCATCTAGTGCCTGGTGGTATCTGCTATAACCTGTGGGAAAGTGACATCCACATGAACAGCATTAAATCGGTCTATGAAAGGGGAGGCCTCCCATGAATAAAGCTCAGAGTAATAATCTAGAAAGGCCTTATGAACTTCATGGGAAGTGGTGATAATTGTACCTGGTGCTGTGTGTATAAAGGGAATATATTTTCCCTCTTCTTTCACCCTTAATCTCTCAGCTAGCAGGTAGCCCAGTTGTTCCCTGGCTTTCCAATAGGTACAGTTGAGCCTAAAAAGGCTATATTCTGTCTGATACTGAAGAAGAGATTCAATAGATGTCCTTAGTGCATTTATTTGGGCTTAAGGGAGGCCAGCTGATCAAGGTGGTGGATAAATTGTTGTTCTAGAGCCTTAAGCTGAACTTCCTGATGTTGGCATGAGCCGTCCTTATCGTTCTGGATTGTCAGAGAGTGTGCTACCAGCTTACCCCAAAGGACTGCTTTAAGAGCCTCCCATTGAGTGGGGATCAGGACATTAGTGTTATCATTGTCCTGTATATAGAATTTAATCTCTTGTTCAAACTAGGCCTAAAATTCTGTACAACAAAGCCATTTGGCTCTGTAAAAGCACTGTGCCAAAGGTCAGAACAACAACCGAGAAACAAACAGACTGGCACCAGTATCAGGTCAAAAACAGCTTTATTATATGCTGTAGGCAAATTCCTAAAAACACACAGTGCAAAGATGCAAATGAAAAAAAGTTGAACCTGAGTAAACTCACCACCATAACAGCGGCAGCTCAGAGAGAGGCCAAAGAAGGTTCAGCCTTTTCTTTTCCATGTTTGCATTTTTGCACTCTGTACTTTTTAGTATTTGCTTTGAGCATATAATAAAGCTGTTTTCAGCCTGATACTGGTGCTGGTCTGTTTATTTCTCAGGTATAAAATTCTGCCTTTTGCAAAAAGGAGGAATTCTTACTTCACATGTTGCATGGCCTACTGGTTCACCCTTAAGCTAAAGATAAGATTACTAAAGCATGATCTGAAATTAGAATATTCCCTATGGATACTTCCCATGTGTGGGTAACCATTTCTAGGGAGATAAAAATCAAGTTGATGTGACTATACATACTTTGTGCTGAAGAATAAAAGGTAAAATCTTTTTCACCTCGGGAGTGAGCCCGGGTCATTGGAGGGCCGGCCAGGTGGAGAAGGATCGAGCATCCTATGGACTGCTCTCCTTCTCCAGGAGTTGGGGGTCTCTGTGCTCAGTGCAAGGGTGATGCCTAGCGGAAGCTGGGTGTATCACCATGAGCACCGACGCATGGTCGAGGGGCACTGGGGCGGGACAGACGCAGGCGTCATTGCACGTCTCCGCCCCAGCTTACAGGGACAAAAAATTCCCTCCTTGCCGGGTGTCTCTATGATGCCGTGCTCCCGGGCTTCAATTAGCCACCTGGCAGAAGGGTCTCCCAACCAGTTACATTCCATGGCACCGATACCTGTTGCGGTGCCATGCTCCACCTCCTGGGGGGCAAGCCAGGAGTAACTGGGAGAGTGAGTGGCTCATCAGGCAGTGGAAGCCTTGGGAGCACTGTGACCATGGCGGATCCTTGACAGAAAGCAAGGAGGACAAAAAGAGGGGTGAAACTATAAAACAAATAAATTTTTCACCTGGTGGCAGAGTCCTTCAGATGTCCTGAAGGGCTTGGGAATTGCATGCCTGGAGAAATTGTGCTGCAACAAACATTTCATTCAAGGGTCCCAGACCAGTCCGATCAATGGCAGGTTGTAGGGCAAGGTTGAAATTGCCCCCTAGTATTACCCCTGGATGTGCTGTAGGTAAGAGTTGGAGGATGGTAAGGTAAACCTGGAGGTCTAGGGAATTCAGGACATATACCAAGCCAAGTAGCAAAGAGACTTGATAAGTCCCTTCCACCAGTATATATCTCCCTTCTGGGTCAGAAGTAATCTTGTGGGCTCCAAACTGGAACTGTTTGCAGACAAGGAAAGCTACCCCTCATTGTTTTGTGTGGGTCAAGCAATGATATGCAGTTCTCACACACATACAATATAAATGGTCTGCCTCAGATGCCAAACGATGGGTTTCCTGGGCCAACAACAAAGCTATGTCAAAGGCCATATCCCTGAGTTTGATTAAAACTTACATCTCTTATCCGGATTGTTTAGCCCATTAAGGTTCCAGAATATCACCTTCAGGCAATCGAAGGAAGCCATAGTAAGGGGAAGGGGTAAGTAAATGCTAGTCTCTTTGCCCCAGGGGCCCAGATGGGACAAAAGTCTGCCATCTCTCCACCCCTGCAGGTCTGGGCTATGGAATTAATAAAGTACAATAGTATTCCCCACCACAATAGTCCCATGTATATGTAAAGGCAGGTACAATATCACAGTTCACTTAACAAAAATGTTAAATTAAAATACACTAAATATTGAGTGGTTCCAGCTGACTGAGGCAAGTCAGATACGTTCCCTAGCAGAGCGTAAATGTGCTAGTAAGTGAACACTCCAACAGAAACCAAAGTGAGAAAGGCTGGGGGTCCTCGGTGGATCTCCCTGCTCCCAGAGTAGCTGTATTAAAAGCAAGAAGAACAAAGTGTAACACTTCACAGGCACCACATAAGAGTCTCAGGGTCTGAAATAATGTACTGCATACAGGATATGACGATAATAAACAGGAGTCCCTTACAAAGTTTATGAGGAGCTGCAGGAAATGCTCCATGTGGTATGTATTACTGCCTGCAGCCTGGAACCACTTCTTTCTCATTTCATTTACTTGAAGCTGCAGGTAGGTACACTGGAATATACATTCCTTTTTCAGGTACATCCTGAGGTAAGTAAAGTATAAACATTCAAAACGTACTGTAATATTGAGACACAGAATGATGTCAATATATCAGCACAATCATTCACATACACACTTGTTTAAACTTTAAAAAAATTACAAGCAGCCTTTGAGAAAGTATTGATAGTAGTTGATTGCTTAACAATATTCGGCAGAGAATTCCACACAGTGGCAGCACAACAGGCAAAAGTTATTTTCCCTGAGTTTGTACGTACAAGGGGTAGGACCAATTGTAATTTTTGAGAAGACTGTGTCTCATAAGTAAGGGTATGATTAATAAGCAAGTCATGTAGTGTAGCTGGAATGCCTGATTTCAATACTTTAAACACAAAATGTGACAAGGTCAACTTATAGTTGTTTTGGATCGATAGCCAGTTAAGTTTGTTTAATATTTGACAGTGATGTGTCCAATGCTGGGCCAGTAGTGCAAATTTCCCTATTTTTTTAAGCAATGTCTCTTTTCTAGATACAGTAATAGCAGATGTGGTATCAGTTTTAATTGAAGCATAATTCGGTACAGGAAGGAGATGTGTTATGCAATAACTATGTGTGTTTCTTTTGTTTGGAAATTACACGGTTGATAAAGAGTTCCAATCTTCAAATGTAACTTGGCTGTAATTTTGTCCATATGAGTATTACATTTTAAAGATGAATCCATTGTTATACCAAGATATTTAAATGAATCTACAACAGCAATTAAACCTCCCTCAAGTTTGTGCTGTGAGAAACCACTTGAAATGTTTTTGTAGTTTTGTTTCTGAGCCAAGTAACATAGCTTTTGTTTTGGTTTTATTTTATATCAAATTATTTTTAAAAAGCCAATTTTATGATTTGTGTCCCACATCGAAGATGATGAACCTGCTCGGAGGAAAACTAGAGAAGTTGTGCAAAGGTGAAAGAAACAGCAACATTAGGTAGCAGTTAGGCAGCTTATGAGTGCCAACCAATGACTCTTGCCCCTGTCCCTTTAGACTAGTCTAGGCAGTGCTCAAGGAGCCAGTGCCAAAGTCTCAGAAATATGTTCAAGCTAAAAGATGGTGAGGCCTTTGCTTCCAAGGAGATATTCCAGTAATAAGTAGCCATAATATAACAATTAAAGGGGATTAACAGTTAACTGGCAAACTTGGCAAATGTGCCTCTGAAAGTAGAGTGAAGGCATTCCCACCCACTTTATGTAGATGAGCTGTATTAAGGCAGGTTTAGATATGTGACTTGCTAGTTAACAGTCTCAGTCATCCCCATTCTGAGCTGCAGACATGGCAGGGTCTGTTTCCCCTGTCATCAGGCTGGTCTTGGGGGCTGAAATGGTTGGCACATGGGGAACTAAATGCTTATAGGAAATAAGCATCTGCTTCAGCTGGGGAGGATACGAGCACATTTTGGCCATTGTAGTTCACCAACAATGTGTCTGGATATAGTAGAGAGTAAGTGATCCCCTATTTTAAAGCCTTACTTTTACTTTATCAAAGGACTGTCTTTTATCAGGCACACTCTGGGGTTAATCTGAGTAGAAAGAAATGTGGGCTCCATTCACTTTGATGTCTCCCAGTTCTCTCACTTTCTGCAAAATCAGCTCTTTATTGTGAAAGTGGAGGAGTATGAAAATTAATGGATGTGGCTGACTGGCCACACAGCCTGTGGTGTTACCCCACTTTACTCTATGTACTTGGTCAAATTCAAAAATCAAGCTCTGTTGGCTCTTGCTGCAGCCACTTTGAGAGATGCCATCAGAGATAAGCTACAAGATCCTGGCCTTCTGCACCCTCCAACAATCCCAGAAGTCATAAGTTTTTCCAGTACCCTCTGCCTTCTATGTCTTCAACTTTTTGGAGAAGCCACTGAACCTGTTCCTTGGATTGTTGGCTGGTGGCCAGCCGTGGTATGCTGGGCTGCATCTAAGTCCATCATTTTGTTCCATGGTTGTGACCCTGCCAGTGAGTTCCATTTGAGATTATTATGTGTTCGTGACAATGCAATGGATTGACTGAATGGTTGCAGTGATCTACTCTAGCAAAGCCCAGTGTCTGTCAAAGCCAAAGGAGGAGAACAGGAAGACAAATGCACAGCCATCTTAGGTGGAGGGTGAATTGGACCAGGCAGAGAATTCATGGTGTCTTTCTTACTCTTCTGGAGTGATAATAGTGTTTCTGACAGACTGGATCCAGTAAGCATACTCCAGGGGGTTCCAAATCAGGTGTTTGGATGACAGCGCAGGTCCGCTGATTAATGGATGGAGGCAAATGCTCAGAAGAGTCTCTCAGAGGAAGAGAGTTAAGTGGCCATCTTGCTTGGGTGCACAAGTGACCACCAAAATGCCATTTATGTTTATTCAAAAGATCTTCTCCATGATTTATAGTAAATTTGTATGTACAGTTTCAGTGACACTAAAAGCTTCTTCTCATGTTCTTTGTGTATCAGAGCTGCTCAGCTTCACTTCACAGTTCTAAACAACTCAAGAATACGATCTTATAACCATAAGAGACACAGTAACTGTATACAAAAACATAGGGGGTGGGATATTCAGAGCAGTTGCACCATGTGCAATATGGATGCGCCCATGCAAGAGTGGACATGCACCAAAATGTGATATTCAGCGGCATCATATGTGTAGTACAAAACCCAATGTGCCATAGCGCAATGGTAATGAATGCATGCTCAAGTGCAGGGGGCATAACCAGGAATAATGTGCACAGTGCGATATTCAACAGCAGGTGACGTGTGCAACAGAGGAACAAGCAGAAGTTGCACGATAGCGGATATGAGTGAATAGAAAAGGGAGCAAGTGAGGGGAGGATGATTGTGCTAGAGAGGAGCCATAGCAGGGGAGTGTGGAGACAGAGTGGCAGAGAGCCAGACAAAGAAGCAGGTGGTCAGGGGTGGCCAAGAGGTGGATAGGGGGCCACTGGAGGGGTGTGTGTGTGTGTGTTGTGAGGGTCTGAGTGTGCCACAGAGGAAGGAGAGCAGTGGGGCAGAGGCAGGGCATGCAGTGGTGTAGTGCCAGGGGTGCACCTAGTGCAGGGGCTGTACCAGCAGCACACATCTGGGGGGGACCAAGAGTCAGCTGCCTGGGGGTGGCACAATCCAGATGGAGGTGGTAATGAGGGGTGTGAGGAGGCAGGCAGCAGGGAGACATGGCCGTGGAAGGGCCCATTGGCGGTATGCCCAGAACAGGCTATACCGTGCCTGTGTCAGCTTCAAGCTGTACGGTGACATCGAGATCGTGGGCCATTACTGCCTGAACCAGACCATTCTGAGGTGGCTCTGTGAGCTGTACAGTGAGGAGATGCAGGCACCCACAAGACGGAGCCATGTTCTGTCCGTGGAGACAAAGACCACAGCTGTCATGTGCTTGCTTGCCATGGGCACCTTCCAGAGACCAACAGGGGACACAGCAGGCATTAACCAGTCAGCCACATCATGCCTACTCATACAATTCCTCAGTGCACTGCTGCCACATGCTGCGGAGTACATCCATATCCCCAGCACACAGGCGGAGCACACAGCAAACATGCAGGAGTTCCACAGGGTAGCACAGTTGCCTGGCATGCTCGGGGCCATTGACTGCACCCATGTCAGCATCCACATGCTACCTGGCCTGGAGGGGGCAGCATATATAAACCACAAGGGTTACCCGAGTATCAACTGCCAGGTGGTGTGCGATGCCGGGGGGGGCATAATTAATGTCTGTGCCATGAACCCTGGGGAAGCACATGATACCTTCATCTGGCACCAGTTTGCACTGTGTCATAGGTTCTAGACTGGGGACATCTCCACTGGCTATCTGGTAGGTGAGTATGCAGTGCACACCGGATGATGGGTGCAGATGGGGGTGTGTGTGGGGCAAGGGCAGGGGTGCCATGGGGATCAGCCTAGAAGGCCAGTGGCACAGTGTCACAGACCACCATGCTAATGATACCTCACTACACACAGGTGACAGTGGGTACCTGCTGTGGCCCTGGCTGCTCACAACATACTGGCACCCCTTGACCCCAGCACAGCAACAGTACAATGAGGCACATGCCACAACACAGAATATCATTGAGCGGGTGTTAGGGCTGCTGAAACCACGGTTCCATTGCCTGCACACTTCTGGCGGTGCCCTATAGTACAGCCCCTCAAAGGCCTGTGGGCTATTCCTGGCCTGCTGTATCCTGCACAACATGGCCACAGACTGTGGGATAGCCATTGAGGTTGAGGAGGGGGACAGTGGTGGAGACGATGAGGACACTGGTCCAGCTGGTGTTGGGCAGCCACTCCCTGGGCGAAGGGATCCCTGGCTGGCCCGGATGGCCCAGCAACACCGGGACACCATTGCAGAGGAGCGCTATGGACCACACAGGTAGGTTAACAGGGCCACTAGCAAGCACCGGGGCAATGGCACAGCCGATGGACAGGCAGGGGCAGACACTTGGGCAGGTTCGGTGGCAGTGGTGTGGGAATGGGCAGGGGCCTGCAAAAAAAGGCAGAGAACAGCAGGGCTGCACATGGCATGCACACACAGGCACACACACCCAAACCCATGCCCACAGGACCACATGCACACCCACACCCATATGGTCCCCCCACACCAACACAGGACCCAACACAACCACACCCAGTGGCAGGCACTGTGTGTGTCTCAGACCCTGAGCACTGTTGCACAGTGGTGAACAGCACTATGCTGGCATCATCATGTACATGACACAGTGACCAGCAACCATGCGGGTGTGCACAGGGACCATGTGAGTGCAGGACAGGGCACCACACCCATGCGTCGCACACGGAACACCTCAGTGCACACTAGGCAGTGGCAGACAGCAGTCGTGGATGGGGAAGGGTCCATCATGCTGCACAGTAGCACAGCCACCACAGATGCATGGGCGGCCTCTCCGAGACCTGCCAGCTGTAACAAGCTGACCAGTGGCCTCATGGGGTGGCACTGAAGGTCCCCCAGGGGTGATGCTGTGTGAATGCGACCATGTCCATGCAGGTGTCTGCAGGCCGCCAAACATGCCCGCACCAGGCATGCTCGGTATGCCCACAGCTGAACCCGGCATTGACATGGTAGGGGTTGCCTAATGCTCTGAATGGGGGGTGGACATTGCACTCTGCAGGATGTGAGGCTGCCGGGCACACAGCCAGTCAGCCAGTGTAGCCACGATAGTCACCATCACAGTGGTGTGCCTGTTGATGGCTGCAGTCATATCCGCCCACTGTTGAGCTAACTCTGCCAGCAGCAGAGCATGGTCCCTGCTGCGCCACTTCTCTGCCTGGTGCAGCTCCACATGGAGTGCCTCCACCGCTACCACGAGCTGTACCTGCTGATCCACAGAGGCCTGAAGAAGATGGCTGTGGGCGTCAAAGGGGTCGTCTGCATGGTCAACATGCTGACCCTTGTGTTGCTTCTGACCCTGCGGCATAGCGCCCCACGATGGTGGGTGCCACATGGGGGTGCCTTCTTGGGGTACATCCTCATGCAGTGCACTGTTGCTGCCCCTGCCCCCAGTCAACACTGTCCAGCTGCTGCCACTGCCCCTCCAGTTGCTGAGTGCCAGGCACCACCAGCGTGGCTGTATTGGTGCCACCAACCCGACTTCCATGTCCTCACGCTGCCCCACTAGATGCCGCAGACATGTCAGGGACAAGGGCTGTTGGCAGGCAACCACACCAGTGCTGCCTGTACTGCCACCTAGGCAGATGCCAATCATGGGATTCCCCTGTGACCCACCACCATCATTGTCTGGGACGTGCATCACGACATCATCGATACTGGAGTTGGCCCCGATCTGTGTCTCAACACACAGAACACCGTGACTGGCATCCTGCTGGAACACAGCCAGGGCCTCATCCTCACCCTCACCACAGGCATCAGTCCGGACAGCTGTGCAGGGCTACAGGCGGTCGGTCCCTCGGACACCTGAGGAGGTGGATGGGTGCTCCCCCGGTTCCATGGCCACCCCCTCGGTGGACACACCCACTACCGCTGCCTCATGCAGATGCTCAGGAGCTGTAAAGGAACTCAGTACCATTAGTGCTTCCACTTGGCCCTGGATCCAGCCCTCCCCTGTCACCCACACACTGCCAGCACCAGTCCTACCATGTATTGATGGGCTGCCACCCATCTGGAAGCCTGCACCGGGCACACCCTCAATGGCACAATGTCGCATGCTGCCAGACATCTGCTCCTCCAGTGGTGTCAGGCAAGGCACATCCTGCTGGCCCCCACCAGTGGCTGCATGCGCTGCCCTGCTGGCAGCCATCTTGTCCTTTATCCTCCTCCTGTCCGTGCCAACCTTCTTCTTGCACTCCTGCATGGAACGCTGGTGGCTGCCCTGCTGGTTGACCACACGTGCCACCTCACCCCACACCATTGCACAGGCCTGTGGTGTACCTCTCTGTCCACTGAGAAGTGGCTCCTGGTTGAGGTAGGCCTTGAACAGTGCATCTGATTCTGCCCTGGTGAAGTTGGGCCTCTGCTTCCGCACTCTCCCCTGCTCCTCATCCTCCTCACGTTCAGTCATGCTTGAACCTGGGGAGATGGATAGGTGTTACCATGGACTGTTCAGTCCCATGCAGCCCTCCCAGACCACTGTCCCCATGTCTCCACAACATGGCACATACCTCCAAAGGCTGCAATACCGATCCATGGCCTGTGCATTTCCATGTCGCTTTTATAGTGCATTGCATGCAAATGAGGGTATGCACAACTGTAATGGGATGCAAATGCAGCTGATGCACTGCAAATGGATCATGAGCTGATTTGCATGACCTGGATGAAAATCGCGATGCTGCGCCTTGCACAATGGTGTTGTGCATGCTCAGCTCATGGCACACCACTGTGACGTGTGCAGTCGGACCCACACCATGCATGCACGCGGTGCTGACATGTACATGAGCGGTGCAGCATATGCACATAGCGCGGGAGGCAGTACAGCACTCAGCTACTACTGTGCCTGTGGTGCTTGTGCACCATACATCCTATGGGGCACACGTGACATACTGCGGATGGCGCAGTGCTATCATGCCCCGTATTGCGCCACTGCACTGTGGGTGCCATGGTGCCCAGTGCTGTAGGCCACTCCATGGCGTCACACACATGCACCCTACCACGCACCATACAGGGCCTCCCAATAGCGCAGTGGTGCTCTGTGCGCAGCCTGACCCTTGACCCTGTGGCTGCCCTTTGCCTTCTAGGTGCCATGCGGCCACATAGCTGCCCCCCATTGTGCAGTATGGTGCCAGCGCGATTGTGACTGGCCGCGCAGCACCACAATGCCGCAGCACATGGGGCACGTGTGCTACTGGGTGCCATTTTGCACTATGGACTGCCTAAATAATGTCATGCACCAGAGCCCCTGTGTGGAGTGCCACTGAGCTGGCCAACCTGGTGGCCCTTGTAGAGTCACATGCTGGTGCCCTGTTTGGGAAAGTACCCCTTCAGAGGCCTCACACTGTAGTGTGGCAGGAGGTAGCTGATGGGCTTGAGGAGACCACTGGGAGCCATTGTACAGGGGAACAGTGTCACCACCGCTATGGTGATCTCTAGCAGCATGACCCTGACAGCCTGAGGCTCCTGCAGGCCCGTGCCTAGTGGGGAGCAGTGACACGGCCAGATAGGTGCTCCATGACCATCACTAGCCATCTCTGACTGTCCTCAGGGCACAGGGGTCAACAGGCCAGGCTGCCAGGGGGGCCAGCACCTGTGTTGTTGGGTGTGGGGGAGCATTGTGCCCACCCTATGCCATTGCAACACAGACAGGCTGTGTGGGCCGATGCCCGGGGGGGTGGGACCTATGGGTCAGACATGTACTGATGTGACTCTCTCCATGTTCCCCCCCAGGCCCAGAGGAATACCGTAGGGTATGGTTGGCCAGGGAGTAGCAGGACCAGGACCATGCTGGGGAGTAGCCAAGCGGGAAGGCCACAGTGGTAGTGTTGAGGGTCGGCAGCACCCTGCAGACCAGGATGAAGGTGAGTACCATTTTTCCTTATACACCTGTGCAGGGTGGGTTGCAGGGGTGGTGGTGTGGCATGGCACCTCTGCACATGGCCCCTCCAGCTGCGCACTTCCCTTGGTGCCCTCTGCACCATCCTGTGGGCCTGCACATGTGGGTGGGTGTCACAGGTGGGCTGTGGGTGCACTCAGTGCCTGGCTGTGCCACTGCCGTCCCACTGCATTACCATGATGCCAGATGGCCAGGATGGTGCTATGCGGTGCATGGGTGGGGAATGTGTGCAGCGATTTGCATGCTATGGTTGCCCAGGTGGGTGGCTCATGTGGCTGCACTCACTGTGGGTGGTCGCATGACATCCCAGTGGCTCCGGTCACTGATGCACGCTGTGCACATTGGGTGGGCTGCATTGGTCAGGGCAGTCACTCATGCTGCTTCTGCTCCCTTATGCTAGGTGGCCATTGTTGGGAGATCCTACAAGTAACCTGGGTGACACTGGAGCTGCTAGAGAGGATGGACAGGGGGACAGGTGGCTACACCACAGGCACCACAGGGTGGCAGGAGAGGACCGGGGCTTCCAGTAGCGCCTGAAGCATGTGGAGGCACTCAATCCCTCCCTGGACTGTACCCCACTCCCCCGTGTCTCCCACCTTTGCCTTAACCATTGTCCCCTGCCCTTTTCCCTCCCCCCCTTGTAGTGTCCCCACCCTTCCCCCCTCTGTAGTACATATCTGTATACAGGTTATGATTCTGTTGTTGCTGTTGTTGTTCTGTTTTAATACATTTGTTTATATCTATGTCCGTGTTGGTCTCTTATTTACAGCGGGCACATGGTGCCTTGCTGCAGTGGTGTGCATGGCTACTGTGGGGTGCAGATGGCTTGGGCGTGGGTGTGCCTGGCAGGGCTCCTCCACTGGTGTGGGTGGGGGCCATGGGCTCTGCCTGGGGCATGTGTGGTGTGCCCTGTGCACAGTTCACCTGTGTGCAGCAGGATGTGGTGCATGTGCTGTATCCCATCTATCCCTGTCAGTGTGTGCTTTGCCTGTGCAGCTGTGGCCATTGCTGTTACACTGCCACCATGTGCAGCTGTGGTACGCATGGTCATGTGGCCCCCACCAGCACATGCTCGGCTGACGGCATGCTTTCAGGGGCAGCACATACCTGTCACCTTGCAGGCACAGCATCCTTGCTGCTGGCATTTTGTCCCCCGGACTATTGCATGTCTGTCCCTGTTACCACTGTGGACAGTGCTATTGGTTGCTTCTTCCATGCTATCCATAGTGACTGGGGCGGTGCCTATGGTCTGGTGGCTGTCACATGGGGTCTTGCTGCATGTGGGTGTTGGCCTGGTCACAGGCCCCTGCGGCTGCCATCGGAGCGGCCAAGATCATGGGGCGAATGCCACATTCAGGCTCACCAGCACCCTGGGGGTGGGCAGGCCACAGGTTACATGGCACCATGGGCCTTGCGACAGCAGAGCCTGTCGCACTGCTTTGTGTGGCTGTTTGCAGGTGCGCCCATGTGACTAGGTGGAGGGGGCATTGTGTGTGCCCTGTGTTGCCTCCTCTGTGGCACAGGCCTCCGTGCACCACGGGAGGGTGCTGTGTAGCCTGGTGGGGCCGGTGCCATGGCGGGATGGGTGCATGGGTGGAGGATCTTGCTCTGGCCCTGTGTTTGAGGTGCCTTCATGCTTGTTCCGGCATCCAGAGAGGCCCTTGTCCCATGCGGGGTCCCTCGGGTACTGGTGCCAGGTCACTCACCTTGCTGTGCCTCCATGTGGGCCATGCTGGTGGGCCTTGTGCGGGTTGTGGTGGCGCTGGTGGACGGTATCACCACCTGCATTGAGTGGTCATGGTGGGGTTGTGGTACTTGTGCATTGTGCGCCAGGATGACTGGATGCCTTGGCACAGTGGTGCCGGACTGCATTCAGTGTCATGTGCTGTTTGGTTCTGCTTCTGGGCTAGGTGTCTCGAGTGCTCTGTACTGGGGTGGGGCAGCAATGATGTGCTGCTGTGGCATGGGTGGGGCTTGGCCATCATTGGCTCCTGGTCCCTGTTGGCCAGTGGACCATGCAGGGGCACCATGCCCAGCAGGTGGGGACTACTGGGTCACATCTGCTGGTGGTTCAGCACTGGGGTTCGAGAGTCAGTGGTCCATCCTGCACCCGTCTGGTTGTGCTGCTCATGGGGGCCTTGCCCTGGTCGGGGGGGGCTGGGGGTTGGGATGGATGGTCTGTCTGTCCTGGTGCATGCTCCTCAGCACATGGCGCATCCATGGCTGCTGCTCAGCTGCTTTCTGTCTTTATCTATGCGCATCCCTAGGGGTGCTATTGCGCATCGTCCCTGCTCCATGGCACATCCCTCATTGCTCCATGGCGTATCTGGTGCGATATTCAGCCACATTGCGCAGATGCACCTTGTTCTGTGCATGGTTTGAATATCGTGCCCATTGCACAATGGTGCACTGGATATGCGCCTGCTCCCTCTATTGCGCATCTTTCTCACGCAGTCTGAATATCCCACCCAGGGTATATAATGTAGGCTGCTACTTCAGTAACAATGAAAGAAAATTATCTTCTTTTTTAAAACCTAATTCACATCACTAGGCATGCAAGAAAACACATAGCATATATTTACCAGTAACATCAGTGCACAGTGCACCTGATTAGATTAACAGTCTTCATGGACTGGCCTCTCTAGTGTTCAGCAATGTTTAGTAAACAAACATAATAGCCTCCATGGGCTTTAAAATGAATATATTAGAGAAGATCTCCCTTGCCCTATAGACAGAATGATTGACAGTATTCCTTGTATGAAACCATAACAAATTCAAGAGCAAAACAGTTTCTGCTACAGCTTTGCACTCACTTAACTAACAGTGCAATCCAAACTGTTAGAAAACTTATGGGTTCAAAAACCAGATGAAAACATTTGGTCAAAAGAGTTTATAGTCTGGTCTCCAGGGAACTGTAAAACACAATTTTATGAAGTTTTCTTTTATAAAGTGCTGACTGCAAAATCTACAAATACATGATTTTTTGGAATGAATGAATGAAGCCCATTGGTCCATCAAGCTATTCCCTCACCAGTTCAGTTGTAATACCCTGAAGAACCAGGTGGCTCATTGGATTGGTTATATGTTCAGGAGCCTTTCACTTTTAGTTCACTGATTCAAATACAGTCCAGGCTGATAATGGTTAGAGGTAGGTGAAGCTCTGCAAATTCACTTTTTGAAGTCCTTAGTGAAGTTCTTAGACTTTGCGAAGTGCAAAGGGCATGGTGAAGTTCACTTCACAATGCAGGGGGCACTTAATGAAGGTACAAAGTCCCAATTTTGCATGTGAAGTCACTACTTCACATGAAAAGTTCACTGACACTCAAAGCAGACCATGTGAACTGCACCTCTAGAGAAAGGAGGAAGACCAAAGACCAGGACCACAGGTATGGCTTCAGGCAGGAGTGCACTTGCTTCCTTTGTTGCACAGCCACCACCTCCAGTATCAGCTGCAGATGCAGTACGGAATCTGCCACCAGTATGGCAACAGGCAGCAACACAGTGGACCCCATATTGCACCACTGCCACCTCCAGCCATACCAGCTTCAGGAAGCAGCCAAACGTCCACTGCCATTATAACTACAGGCAGCAGTAGCACAGTAGCCCTCATGTTGTACCTCCAGTAGTACCAGCCGCAGGAAGCCACACTGAGTCCACCACCATTACAGATACAGTAGCACATTGTCCCTGCATTTTACCATGGGTACCTCCAGTACCAGCTGTAGGAGGCAACACAGAGTCCACCGCCAGTTCATTTACAGGCAGCAGCACAATGGCCCCTCTATTACACTACTGCCACCTTCAGTAGTACCAGCTGCAGGAGACAGCACCGATTCCACTGTCAGTACAGCTGTATATAGCAGCACAGTGCTCCCCCTCATTGTACCTCCAACACCCGTAAGAATCAGCCGCTGACATTTGTCCCTTGCATGGGACTTTGTTAGCATTCATACCATGGGCAATAGTGTTGCCATTTTTGACTTATGTGAAAGCAGACTGAGGCAAGAAAATAAGGGTTTATGTGGGGTAAATGGTGGCCAACATACTCACCTGAAGAGCAAGCATACCACAGTCTTGGAGGAAGGCAGTGGCACCAGGTGTTGATTCAGCTGGTGGTGGTACTGATGAGTCTGGATCACCAACATCATTTGCCAAACATAAAGGGCATAAAAGGAAATGCACCATGAGAATGTCACTTGATGAGGAAGAGGAGGAATTGGAGGCTGGAGCAAAACCCAGAGAATGCTAATGATGGTGGTAATGGCAGGTCTGGATCCCAAATATCATTTGCCAAAGGAAAATGGCATAAAAAGGAACACATCCTGGGAATGGCATGTGAACAGCAAGTGGAGGAATCAGAGCTGAAGAACACCAGAGGAAGGCAGTGGCTCCAGGTGATGATTAGGCTGTATATCTCTCATCAAATACATACATCAGTGTTAAATTCCTCTGCCTTTTTTACTCTGAGCCTCAGAAAATGTAACAAAAGACCTTTTATAACTTTACATAATTGACTTAATACCATTTTTAGAACATTACCACTATTTCCTTTAAACATGAGACGTTCCAGTATCCAGGCTGGATAGCATTAAACCTTGGCTATCTGCTGAATTATTTTAGTTACAATTGTGCTATGGCACCCCAAGTCAATTAGGCTGGAAAAATGTGCCACCTGTGCTGCTTTCTTCTGCCTCCAGTTTAACATGTGTGTTCAATTCCAACATGGGGATGCAGTGCTACCTCTCCTGCTTCACCCCTGTAAGAGTGTTTGTTTGGTTTATTTCTGTTATCTATAATAACTGGAAGTGAAGTGTTGTCTTCCCTGTATTCACTTCCTTTTTTGCGCCAGTATTTACTGTAGTGACCAGAGGTGTGGTGCTGCATGGCATGCCATCCTCCCAAGCCCTTATTTACTGCCCCCAGAGCTTCCCACTGAGGGATGGATGTTGCCATGCAAACCAGAATCTGAGTGATGATGGTCATTTTGGGATGACGGGTATCAGTATTTATCTGGTGGACCTGAGCAACCAGGTCAGCCTTTTACAGTTTGAGAACAGGAACTGGGAAGAAAAGACTTACCTCTAAAGTTGAATCATTCTTTGATTTCCTGTTGTCCAAGGACTTCTTACATATCTAAGTGCAGTGAGAATAATTCTTGAGAAGAAAATGCTCAGTCTTCAGACATCCAAGGCAGCTTGTTTTGCCCATCTCCAACAGACACGTGCTTCTTACACTTATGGCAGTTCTTGAAGCTGCTTGAGAACAAAATCAGTAAATGGGAAACAAGTTAGGCCATTATGGAACCAGAGGGGCCTGACAAAAATCCTTAAAGGGGAAACAACACTGAAATAAGTGTTGGGAGTGATACTGGAACTGAACTGGGATATGGAGCCAATACCACGTGTGCCAATGCCAGGAGCCTTAGCAACAAGATGGAAGATCTGGAGGCTGTCATGGTGCAGTCAGACCTGGACATTGTGGCTATCTCAGAAACCTGGTGTAATGATAACCATGACTGGGAGATGGCCATTCCTGGCTACAACATATTCAGAAGAGACTGGGCAGGTAGGAAGGGAGGAGGAGTGGCACTGTATGTGAAAAATGACATAAGGGCCACAGAGATCCAGGAGGAACAAAATGGGGGAGAGATACTGTGGGTTAAGCTGGAAAGTAAAATGGGCCCAGCCATCCACACAGGTGTGGTCTATAGACCAACAGCCCAAGAGGAAGAAACAGATAGGGAGCTGATGCTAGCCATCCAAAGGATGGCAGACAAGGGTGAGGTAGTACTGGTTGGAGACTTCAATATTCCAGACATGGACTGGAGCATCCCAGCAGCATCAACTAGGAGCAGATTTATCGTGGACTCCCTTCAGGGTACCTTCTTCAAGCAACTGGTTATGGAACCAACTCAGCAGAAGGCAATACTGGACCTTGTGCTCACAAACAGGGACAGTGTGATGGGGTTAACAGTGGGGGAGCACCTGGGGAACAGTGACCACCAGTCATTGTGATTTGAAATCACAGAAGAAGCAGAATCAAACCACACAAAAACACGTATCCTGGATTTTAGGGGGGCAGACTTTCGGAAAATGGGGAGATACTTGAAAGAGACATTAAAGGGAATGGGGCAGGAATCAGGGGTTTAGAAACAGTGGGCAGTATTTAAAATGGGGATTACAAGAGCAACAGAATTATGCATCAAGCAGGTTAGCAAGAGGAAAAGGAAGAGGAGGCCATTATGGTTTTCCAAAGAGGTAGCAAAGAAAGAGAAAGCCAAAAAGATTGTATTCAGGCAATATAAAAAGACATAGGCAGAAAGGGATAGGGAGAAGTACCAGGAGAAGCAAAGGGAGGCAGGGAGGTCAGTAAGGGAAGCCAAAGCTCAGAAAGAAGAGCACATTGCAAAATCAGTGAGTAGAGGGGACAAAACCTTTTACAGGTACATAAGTGAAAAGAAAGGCAAAGGGAGGGATAGTGAGTCTGAAGAGGGAGGATGGGGGCCGCATGGAGGATGACAACAGTAAAGCTGACGTACTGAACAGGTATTTCTGCTCAGTCTTTACTGAGGAAGAGGAGGGTAATGGGTCTGATGGGAGTACAAGGGGTGAGAATGGTGCAGAAATGGACATAAGTCCCTTTACACGAGAAAGGGTCCCGAAGGAACTGGAAGTAACAAGAGTTGATAAAGCAATGGGGCCAGATGAGGTGCACCCCATGGTCCATAAAGAACTCAGAGAGGTGGTGGCTGAAGCTCTGGCTATCCTGTTTAGCCAATCACTGGAAACAGGGGAGGTACCCAAAGACTGGAGGACAGCAGATGTAGTCCCCTTATTCAAAAGTGGGAACAAAGAGGAAGCGAGGAACTCCAGACCAGTCAGCCTCACCTCGGTAGTGGGGAAGATCATGGAAGCACTACTGAAGGAGAGATTGGTGGAACATCTGGTTGTCAATGGACTGCAGGATCCAAGGCAACATGCTTTCACCAGGGGGAGGGCATGCCAGACCAACCTCATTGAATTTTTTGACTGGGTGACTAGGGAGGTGGATCAGGGGAGGGCAGTGGACATGGCCTATCTGGACTTCAGCAAGGCCTTTGACACTGTGCCACACAGAAGACTATTACACAAACTAGGGAATATGGGTGTGGGCAGGACAGTAGTGTGGTGGATAGGTAAGTGGCTGGGCAGCAGGACACAGAGGGTGGAGGTAAATGGCTGTCACTCCACAGAGTGAAGAGTGACCAGTGGGGTACCACAGGGATCAGTGCTGGAACCGGTCCTATTCAACATCTTCATCAGTGACATTGCGCAGGACCTAGAAAGCAGAATTTCACTGTTCGCTGATGACACAAAGCTCTGTAACAGAGTAGACACACCAGAGGGTGTAGACAGAATAAGAAGGGACCTGCAGAAACTTGAAGAATGGTCAGGGGTTTGGCAGTTGAAATTCAGTGCAAAGAAGTGCAAGATAATGCATATGGGGCACAAAAACCCTGGCACAATATATCAGTTGGGGGTTGAGGATATAGCATGCACCAAGCAGGAAAGGGATCTTGGGGTTATCATCTCTGATGACCTCAAGGTAGGGAAACAGTGTGACAAGGCAGCAGGTAAAGCAAATAGGATGCTGGGATGCATAGGCGGGGCATCACCAGCAGAAAAAGGGAGGTTATGATTCCACTATACAAGACACTAGTGAGGCCCCCCTGGAGTACAGTGTACGGTTCTTGAGACCTTACCTACGTAAGGACATAGACAGGGTAGAGAAGGTTCAGAGCAGGGCAACAAAGATGGTACATGGATTGCATCACAAGTCCTATGAGGACAGGTTGAAGGAATTGAATATGTACTCCCTAGAGGAGAGGAGGGAGTGAGGGGACATAAAAGAGACATACAAGTATCTTACAGAGAGCAACAGGGTGCAAGAATACACTATTTTTAAGTGAAAAAGATGTTCCAGGACTAGAAGGCATGGGATGAAGTTGGAGGGAGGACGATTCAGAGGAAACGTGAGGAAGAATTTCTTCACAGAACGGGTGGGAGACAAGTGGAACACCCTGCCTAAGGAAGTGGCGGGGGCTGAAACAATCATGGAATTTAAGAATGCATGGGATAGACATAAAGGAATTCTGGAGGTCAGGGGTAAGGGGCAACAGAGTTCTAGGAAAACATAAACTGAAGTTACAAACTCAAATGGGCAGACTAGGTGGGCCATAGGCCCTTATCTGCCGACACTGTTTATGTATCTATGTATTTATGTACCATGGTACTGTATCTTTAAATCCTCCCACAATGAGAAAACATGCAGCAAATTCAGATGTGAATGACACCTTTGACTTAAAATGAAAATCTGACAGTTGGAGGAAACCTCGTGTGATATGGAAGACAGTGCATGTGGTATAATTTGAAACTGATTGGATGGTTTATGGTTGCCGTCTTCATTAACCTAAATTCTGCAAGGCATGTGGCTATGTACGAAGTCACATATTAAGATAGTTTAGGGTCAGAAAGGACTCCAGTTCCATCATGTCTGCATCCTGCTTCAAATGCAGGGACAAACAAGTATGTAGTGCAAACATGAAATAATTTATGGGGATGTCTCATGCACCCTACTACTCAGTATACCCTTTGATGCTCTTGGTAAGCAGACATTTGTGTAATACTGCATTGAATATCTGTACTGTCTTCATATCAACTGTCTCTGCTGGAAGGTTGTTCCTCAAGTGCATCATCCTTTAGGAGAAGTGCCTCCTAACATTGCATCTAAAAATGTACTACATATGAGTTTCAGGGCGTGTGCCTCCATCCACCTGGTGCACCTTTGATCAAACATTCCTGCTTGTTGGATATTGTTACTACTCTTGACTATGCAGAAGAATGAGACTATGTCCCACCACAGGCTCTGCCATTCTCCAGGGTAGGCATGTCAAGGACCTCCAGCTTCTCCTAATAACTTTTGTTTTCCATATCCCTGGTTATTTTGTTGGCCTTACATTACACCATCTTGACTTCCTCAAGGTTCTATTTCTATGGGGATCCCAGAAATGTATGCAGTGCTTCAGGTTGGGCCTGACTAGGGCCCTGAAATGTGTCAGGATTACTACCCCATCTCTGTAAATCATCCCTCTAGTTTTACCACACAATTATTCCAGCCATCATCACACTGGCTGTATACTATGTGCCATACATTTACATCCTTATCTATTATGATCCTATTTCCTTATTCCTCCTCCTTTGCAGCAGGAGGGACTCCACACACAGTGTGTAGGTCCTACCCCTGTTTTTCTTCCCCAAGTGTATCAGCATGAATTAGGCTACGTTGAATCAGGCCCTGTGAGTCTGACCAGTAACCCAGTTTGTTCAGGTCCTTCTAATGTTTGTCCCAACCTCAGAGAAGTCCAGCCCATGACCAGTTTATTACCATCAGCGAACATTAGCAGCCTGCTAAAGACTCCAGCTTCCAGATCATTGATGTAAATTTTGAGCACCAGTGACTCAGTCTTGATTTCTGTGGCAGCATTTGTGCATACCTACGGCAGGCATTATTCATTTCTTTGGCAGAATGCACTCTCGCAAGTGGTTAAATTAAAAGCATAGAAATGTAGAATTTGTTGACAGGCGATTAAAAGTCCATCTAGTCTGCCCTTACACCAGCCTACTGCCCTGGTGGACTGTACCCCCCCTCCCCACCACACTCTGCTACCCCAGCCCTCAAACCCTTGCTGCCTCCCTTGGGGAGTATGGGCAGTATGGGTCCCCTTGCCCTGTCCCAACCATATGTGAACTGGTTAAGGGTAGCTGCCCCAACCACATCTGCCAGCAGTCTGTTCCATGGTTCTACCACCCTCTCAGTGGAGTAGAACTTCCACAATTGTCCTCTGAATTTACCCCTTAAAAGCCTCCAGTCATGTCCCATATCGACTGCATCCTTATTTCGCACAATAAGTCATCGCCATTTACTTTTTATACCCCTGAGAAACTTATATGGTTCAATCATGCCCCTTTGCTCCAACCTAGCCTCTAGTGAATACATGTTTGCTGCCTCCAGGCATTCCTCATTGTATCTGCCCTGCTGGCCTTGAATCATCTTGTTGATCCTTTAATGCACCACCTCTAGTCTGCCAATGTCCTTCCTCAGGTGAGGACTCCAGAACTGGACACAGTACTCCAGAAGAAGCCTTACCAGGGTTCAGTACAGTGGCAGAATCACCTCATTTCTCCTACTGTCAAAACCTTTCCCTGTACAACACAGCATACTTGATGTCTTACTGTAAGCTTTGTTGTACTGACTTGTTTTCTTGAGAGTCACTTATTATGACACCCAGATCTCTCTCCTCTCTTGAAATGGAGAGTCTAACTCCTCCCATCCAGTATTCTGTTATGGATTCCATCTACCTAAGAGTATTACTTTACACTTCTTGACATCACCCTGCTGCATAGCTTTTTGTTGGCAGCAAAGAGACAGCTTTCCCTGGATACCTTCCCAAATATCACTGTTGAACACATTAAATAGGACAGGTCCAAAGGACTGTTCCATGCAGCATTCTGCTCATTAACTCTCAGTCCCCTGACTTAGCCCAATTAACCACTACTGTCCTTGCCTTCCACTTAGTCAGTTTCCTACCAACCTAACTAAACACGTATCCATTCCCAAGTCCTTCAGCTTCTTCACCAGCCTCCTGTTTGATTCCAAATTCAAGGCCTTGCTGAAGCTGAAGTAGGGCAGATCTACTGCCTGTCCCCCATCTATCTCCTTTCTGACCCAATTGAAAAACAGTATCAGGCACAGTTGGTCTGGCAAGACATCACTGAAAAAAAATGCTGATTTTTATCTGTCTGTTGTTCTCTAGCTAGGTAGGCTACCAAACTCTACTTCACTGTTTTCTCCATCAGCTTACCTATGACAGAGATAAGGCTGATAGGCTTGTAGTTGCCTGGATCCTCCATGCCCCCCCCAAAAAAATTTTGAAGTGGTACTATGTCAGCAGATCTCCAATCCACTGGCACCACTCTGACGTGCAGTGAGCTGCTGAATAGACAGGTTAAGGGTACTGCCAATACTGTGGCCAGTTCCATTAGAACTTGTGGGTATATGCCATCTGGGCGTTGCGCTTTGTCTACCCTGAAAGTTTCTAGTCCCTTGAGTACCTTTTCCACTAAGATCTATATTCTCCATATTTTCTAGGTCCCCATTGTGGCAGACTTGATACCCCTGTCTAGCAGAGGACCACTGTCCTCTACCGTGAATACCGAGCAAAACTAATTATTTAGTAAATTTGCTTTCTGCTCCTCATCCTCCACTTCCCTCCCCCTTGGCTAGCGTAACAATCTCCCCTTTTATTTTCCTTTCTTCCCTTATGTTCCTGAAATTGTATTTTTTCCCACCTTTTACTCCCTCGGCAATCCTTAGCTATGTGTCTGCCTTTGCACCTTGACCGCCACCCTTGCCTCTTTGAATTTAGACTGATACTCCTGCCTGGCTTCCTTCACCTTGTTCTTGTTATACTCAGTGAAGGCTCTTCTTTCACCTTCACTGCCTCCCTCACCTTATTTGAGAACCAGATCGGCTTTTGTGCTTGCTCCTTTTCACAACCTTCTTTGCACAACCTTGGGATGCCTCTAGAAGTGTCTTTTTTACCCTGCTACATTGTTCTTCAGCCCCCTCCATATGGTCTAAACATTCCAATTTTTTTCAAACTACTTCCCACATCTTCTGAAGATCTGCCTGCTTGAGATCCAGAGCCAACATGTATAAGGAGGGTCCATTACTTTCCCTATCAGCTTGACACATACAGTGTTGTGGTCACTGGATCCCAGCAATTCCCTACAGTCATCCTCCTTCCACCATCTCTGAGTTGGTGAGAACCATGATAAGTATCACATCCTGCCATGTGGAATCCTTGACCAGCTGCAACAGCAGATAGTCCTTTTTTTAATGTTAAACTTGTTAATAACAAAGAATTTCCATATACAGTTACGGGATAACTAAAATAGCACAATGAAATCAAATCATATACACAAGTAAGAATAGCAGTGTAGTGCATTATCAAACATCTGCTAACTGTTATATAATAAACAAGCATTTGGCAATGCCGAATGTTTGCTTGCTGGTATTGGCATTAGTAGTGCAGGAGTTAGACAGATGCATAATTGAAATGGCAGTGAAGTATTGAACTAACGCCAACCCCCATTCCCACCCTGCAGAGACTGACAGGCATTGGGGGTGTGCCTTTGGGTCATCAGGCATAACACTCATGCCATTCCACCTCACCCCACCCTGCAGACACCGATAGGTGTCGTGGGGTGCTTTGGGGTCTTCTGCCTTATGCTCACCCTATTCCATAAGGAAATAAGCTGAGATGAGTGCAGTATAGGAGAATGAGTTGAACATTAGGGCTGAACTCCCCAAGGCACACCTCAATGCCTTTCTCTGGCTGCAGGGTGGAGGTGGGGGTGGAATGGCATGAGCATTATGGCTGACAACCCCAAGTCACACCCCGACACCTGTCAGTCTCTACAGGATGGGGCATTATGGTTGAAAACCCTAACGCCCAGGGCATTTGTTGGTATTTGTGCTCCAAATTCTCAAAATGAACTTTTTGGGACCCCACCTCATGAACAGAGGCACTACCATTTTGTTACTCAATCCTGAAAGGTGATTTCACACAGCGACTGTGCCATTCTGCACCACAGGCCCAAAACCACATTTCAGGCAGGATGTGAAAAATGACAGCTGTACTGTTCTTGAGGAGGTGTTAAAAATGGCAATGCTGAAAATCTGGAGTGAAAATATGAAAAATTGGCGGTTACAAATGTGTGTAGAAACTCTGCAACGCATGCCCGTATCGCAATCATTTTCTGAAATTTTTTCACCAAGTTTTCAGCATTGGCTTTTTGGGACCCCACCTCATGAACGGTGACACTATCATTTCAGTACTCCATCTCAAAAGTTGATTTCACACAGTGACTGCTCCATTCTGCACCACAGGTGTGAAAACATGTTTCAGGCAGGATATGAAAAATGAAAGCTATACTGTTCATAAGGAGGTCTGAAAAAATGGCAATGTTGAAAATCTGGAGTGAAAATATTAAAAACTGGTGAAGTTATGAGCATGCATAGAAACTGTGCAACGCACAGTCATAACACAGACAATTTTTGGAATTTCTTCACCAAATTTGCAACATGGGCTTTTTGAGACCACACCTCATGAACAGTGGCACTGTTGTTTCATTAATCAGTCTTGAAAGGTAATTCTGTGCAGCAACTGCAAAATCACCTTTTGGGACGGAGAAATGAAATGACAGTCACAGTGTTCATGAGTTAGGGTCCCAAGAATCCCATGTTGAAAATTTGGAACCACAGTTCCTAAAAATGGCTACGATATCAACCTAAGTTGAAACGCCCCATTGATTCCCATTATATGGCTTACAGTACCTCAGTTCCTCAGTTCAGAGTTCAGCTTTGAAAAGTGCAGACATGTCCCAGTCCAGAGAATATCGCAGCGCCGGAGCTCCAGAGTTAAGTATGGGATGGGGAGGAGGTGCTGGGAGGTGGGTGCACAGAGGGTGGGTGGGGATGGGGAGGGAGGCCTGGGGAGATGATGAGGGACTGTTTTCTTTTTGCAGGTAAACAACAAACAAAAAATATGTCAGGGATGGTTTTCTTTATTTACAGGTAACTATTTTTTTTAGGCACAGTGGGGTGGGCTCCCAGTGTGGCAAACTAATTTGTGTGTGGGGGGTACATAAGCCGACGTGGGGATTGGGCACCCCATGTTGGCTTAGCAAGGACGGGCTTGGGGGGAAAGCATCCTACACCAGGAGGGGTGGCATCCCAGTGTCAGAAAGATTTATGAATTATTATGGCACAATGGGGTAGGCTCCCAGTGTGCCACATGTGTTGGGGAGGGTGGGCATACATGATGCCAACAGGGGGATTGGGCACTCCTGTTGGCAATGAAAGATGGAGGGGTAGGCATCCGACGCTGGATGTGGGCATCCCGGCATCAGAAAGTAAACAAAAAAAGCATTTATCTGGCCACACTGGGGTGGGCTCCCAGTATGCCACAATGGTGGGGTGGGGGGCATGCAGACACGGGGATTGGCCACCCTGATGTCAGCATTCAGGGGACTGTGTGGTGGGCAGCAGGAGTCACCAATCTGCAAAGCCATGGCATGGCTCATTTATTATATTTTCCTTCACCATGAAAGGCACACTGAACAAATGGATTGCTCGTAACTCTAGCCATGCGCATTACTGTGCTCTGTAATGTGCATGATTAGAGTCTTCTCTGCTGCTGTGTGCCTGGTTGTGGGGGGAGGGGGGCTACTGCTGCAATCTGGGATGACCAAACAGTTCCTGACTGGAGCAGCAGATTTCTTTCAAGTCTGGCTCTCGCTCTGAAACTGCCGTCATCGGCAGCTTCCCTGTTGATTGATGGCAGAGGGACGCACCCCTGAAAGCATTCACTGGATTGGCCAAACACTGCCACATCTCTGCAATGCTCTACTAACCTCAGTATGTTTCTTGTGCTCTGCATGCACATGTAAACATAATGAGGAAACAATCTGAAACTTTCTGTGAGTGAAATGATATAAATGCCTATCTCAGGCACGTTAATGTATAGCTGACTTTATTCTGAAGAAAGGGGCCCAAACCTCAACATATCAATGAATTTTCTCTATGGCTAGATATGGGGGGGCATGCGGGGGGCGTGGTGGAGCCCGAGCAAAATGGTAGCTTAAACTTTAAGATCTTTACAACTTTACATCGAAAGAGATGAACATTTTTATTTTATTGATATTTTCCCCAGGGGAAAATATACCGAAGGTTGTCTGAACTGTTAAGTACTGCAGTGGGGATATCTCAGAGGGAAATGCAGTTGCAGGAGGGAGTTCTAGGCAAAAGTGCTCCTGTACCTCTGACCATGCAGTTGGCCCCTGGCCATACAGCTGCTGCAACCAAAGAAACAGAAGTGGAGATGCCCCAAACATGGGTGCCAAACTGAAAACTTTAATAAAATCAGTAGCAGGACTTTCAGATAAATTTGACATATGCAGTAATCATGTGTCCACTTTAGAGACATCAGTGGAAGCCATCCAGATCACCACCTCAGATGCCACTAAGAGATTGGAGTCAGCCATGAGGGCTGCAGCAAACATTATGAAAGAGAATCATCATCTCCGCACCATGCTTGAAATGTTAGAAAACTTCACTATATCTGCTCACATTCAGCTTATTGGCATGCCAAAAGGGTGTGAGGGTGATTATCTTATTCTCTTCCTCATGGAATGGTTCCAGCAACAGTTTGGGGATGAGATTTTGACCATGCCAATTGGCATGCAGAAAGCCTACCATGTAAAACTGAGAGACAGACTGGACAATACAGAAGCTTCCCAGGCAATTGTTGTGGTTACCAATGGTGTGGGTACAAGAGACCATGTGCTGGCCTTAGCAAGAAGGATGAAAACAGTGCTGCAAGAAGGGACCTTGATCAAGATTTTCCCCTTATCTGAGTTATGTAACACGGCAGAGGAAGAAGAGAGTTGACAGGTTATGGGAAGAGGACATATCACATGGGATGGTATTTCCAGCTAGACTGAGGATAGTGCATGACAGTAAGATATTTCTGTTCATTGACCCCTCTAATGCACTTAAATGGGCACGGAAACAAGCGGTGAGGCCCTCAGTCTCCAATGAATTGGAGGTATGGAGCTCCGATGAAGAGACTTGATTTTTCACGTTTCCATGTATTTCTGCTTTAATACAGGGAGATATTAAAACACTTGGTGCAATGTATGATTTTTGCATTTCAAAAATAGACTGAAAGAGGCTAACTTTTTATTTAAGCATGATTGGTCTCTTCTCCCATTACTAATAGTTCAATTTACAGTTTACTGCAAGTTTAAGATTAAATAAGGCATTATAATAGTTTAGTACAAGTTTTTCTAAGTGCCTACAAGATAATCTTGTTAATAAATCTAGTGCTTAAGGCTGATCTAGTTAAACACTTCAAGTGCAATACTTTGGAATAACATGGCAGTAGTATATGTCCTCTGGTAGGAAGACTTGGACTTTGGATTGCTCCATTTTATACTTTTGGACAAACTGCCTTGCTGCTCATGAACTCCTATTTACAGCTGTTCAAATATCTTTGACTATTGCAAATTTACCCTGTTTCTGAATACTCCTATATGATGTATCTAATAGATATGGAACATTTCTTTTTATTAAGAAGAGTGGCACCCTTAACTATTTTCCTAAATATCTTTCCTGTTCTATGTCAGCATTATGTGAGCTGTATGTGATTTGCTAAACCAATAAACATATAGTTAAATAAAAGGCTAGATGTGACAGATAGAGATGTTGCGAAGTAAAAATTTGCTGGTGAAGTTTGCACAAATTGCTGAAATCTCATGCTTTGCCGAGTTTGTGAAGCTTCCCCTGTTCTAACAAACTTCTGCTTCATGCAAACTGCATGAATTTCACCACGGAGTGTGAATTCTGTACTTTGTAGCAAACTTTGTGTGATTCGTGGTCCTCAAATTCCGCAAAATTCAAGGATTAATTTGCGGAGCAAATTTTGCAGATTTCACACATCTCTAGCAATAGGCATTCCAGAGAGGCCAATAGGTTAATAGATAGTAGCCATTTATTGAAGGAAGGAATTCCTGTTGTGACCCATTGACAAAGGAGGAGGAATTTTATCATTAGCATAGCAGCTAAACCCCAAGAGACAGTAGCAGGGGGAAGTGACACTTGCAGAGGGGTGAAACCTAAAAGAACAAATGGGGCATCCAACATTGGAGCCTGTGGGAGAACCTTCTTACAGTATAAAATTATCTTGTCCCAGAAAGGATGGACTGCCAGGCACTCCCATAAAATGTGAGAAAGGGACCCTGGGGATCTCCATCAAGTATCATCTTTATTGAGGCCTTTCTGACATAGGTAGCAAGGTGTTCTATACCAATAATGTGGTATTTTGAGTTGAAGGAGTTGGGCTCTGGTATCTCAGGTGGATTCCGGTGCCCTGATTCAACATTCTCCCCATTTAGGGTCTGGGATTGAAATACCTGTTTCCCATCTAGTTTTACTACAGACGGCAGAGGATGGAGCAGCATCATGGAGACATTTGTATATGGTGTCAGCTCTTCTTTTGGCTTGTTTGAGCTACCCAGGGATGGCATTTTCGAAGTCAGATAGAGGGGACATAGAGCTTTGCTGCAGTAGTTGGGTCACTGCTCATTCAATTTGGAGATTATGCCAGAAGTCCTTGCAGGACATGCCTAATTGGAGACAAAGGTCATCAAAAGACTTGCATTGTGTATGATTAGGGAGACATAGGTCTTCAACAGTATGGATTCTTGCCTGGATCCACAGCAGCCAAGTAAGGGTCTTGCTGTCCACTAAAAAGAACGGATTATGCTAGAGGGGCACATTTAATATCAAAAGCTGAGAAAAGTTTATCGGTGCCATCATTTTACACCAGTAGCAAAGTGAAAGCAAAATGTTGGGGTGCTTAGAAATCCATCTGATACATTTGGTATATAGTAGGTAGCACAGGGAGGGGGCAGCGACAGCCTGACCTTCAAGTGTCATACATTCTGGAGAACGAGTATACCTGGATAGGAACCATTTCATGACTTGGGCCAGGACAAATGCCTTATGGTAATGATGGAAGTTGGGTAGACCCCATTCTCCCCATCTGACAGGTGCCAGCGTAGTTTGTTCCTGTTGAGTCATGGGGGCTTACCCTCCCATATGAATCAGCAGATCATTTTGTTCAGAAAGTCAAACCATTTTTGGGGGATATAGATAGATAAGTGGGCTAAGAGGAGGAATACCCAAGGGGCAAATATCAGTGTCATTGTTTCAATCTTACCTGTTAGGGCGAGGCATAAAGCAAGCCATCTGTCCAGGTCTGCATAAAGGATAGCCAGCAGCAGGAAGAAATTAGCCTAGCACATGTTTGTGAGTGACTAGGTGACCCTGATACCTAAGTAGGTAATGCCATCAGCTGCCCATCTTCAGTTGGTAGAGTGGAAAAGGGAAGTGTAACAATGGCTATTCAGTGGGAGGACCTTAGATTTGTCATGATTTATTTTTAAACTGAAGATTGAGGAGAAGGATGTGAGATGGTCACAAAGAGGATGAAGGGCTTCTGGGGCATTGGATAGGAGGATAAGTATGTCATCGGCATATGCCAGGGAAACACACTTGATGGCCTGAACAGTAAGGCCCTTGATATTTGGGTGGGCACAGACAGTTGCCAACAAAGGTTCGATGGCCAACAAAAACAGTAATGGGGAAAGAGGGCAGTCTTGTTGGGTACCATAGAAGAGGGGAAAGGGTTGTGAAAGAAGGCTGTTCATAAGGACCTTTGCCAGTGGGTTGGCATACAATATATGAAAAACACTGAGAAAGCTAGGGCCTATCCCCATGTACTGGAAAACCACAAAGAGGTAGTTCCACTCAACTTAGTCAAAGGCTTTTTCAAAGTCAATTGTGACAGCTGCAGAAGGGGTGGGAATAGAAAAGGCTATCTCTTTTGAATTTAGGAAGGTTCATAAGTGATCATAGCTGTGTCTGCCTGGCATAAACCCAGCTTGGGACGGATGAATGAGGGCTGGCAGCTCTGTAGCTAGGCAAGCTGCCATGACCTTAGCCAGGATCTTAATGTCCATGTTGATCAAGGATATAGGTCTATAGTTCCCAGGGAGTAGGGGTCTTTCACTTTGCAACTTCTTTAGGTGTAAAAGGACCTGATTATGCTTTATTGGAGAGTTTAGGTCCCTTACACTCCATGAGGTAAAAACTAAGTCATTTATAACAGTGCTAGACAGTAAATTTGGCTATTAAAGGGCAATGAAGGAGAGGAATAATTCAACAAGAGTGCAAATGTACTCTCAGAGGTACACCATTGTAAATATGGAGCTACCTATGAACCATGTGAAGTATGTGGAGAACAGACAAACAATACACAAAAGCCCAACAGGGGAAGAGTACTGTATGTCTGAATGTATACATATTCTGGACATATATATATATATATATATATATATATATATATATATATATGTCTGCAGTTTCTTAAAGGTTAATAAACAGCCAAAAAAGATTCCATGAAGCTTTAAGGTACAGTACATTGTGGCAGCTCTTAATTAGACAGGATCATGTCGCAGCCTGGGGCTGGTACAAATGTTGCATCATCAAACATTCTGTGGAGCAGAAGTGTGAAGTTCAGCCATTGCTGGTGGATGCAGCAGTTTGCAGGGGAGAGGAAGAAATTACAGCTTTATCATAAGCATAAGATTAAAATTTTTGGCCCTCAGAGCTGAGGGGATATAATCATTAGTAAGGGAGTCAGTTCTTCAGACTAGGTGACTGGCAATGCATGGGACCTCAGAATATCTCTGCAAGAAGGAGGTGTTATTCGTTGTGGAGCAGAGTCCAGGCCAGGAGCGTGTGAATATTTACACAGAGGAGCAAATCAGCTCCCAGAGGCCATATTGTTTGTGCTTTCAGGGGAGGCCTGTGAAGGAGTGAGAGATGCTATTCCTGGTGATGTGGAGAACTGCTGGATATCGAAGGCTATAGGGCACCTTGAGGCCCATCAGTATGTGTCAGGCCCTAGTGAACTCCCAGCACTGCTCTGTAAGGGTCGGGGAGAACATGAATAGATCTGTATGCAGTGCCCCTGCCAGGACAAGGGACCTCTCTTGCAGGCCAACTGCATTATTTGGTCCTTTACAGGGAATCTCAGAAATTTTACATGTATGGGATGGGGCCGCTGACCAGGTTTTGGCAATGGAGCTAGTGAGCAGTGGGCCCTTACGATCTCAAAGGAAGTCTGCCATTGATGCTTCAGGATTATCGGTAATGCATTTTGGAGGAAGGCACTGGTGTCCTTCAGTGCCATCAGGAAAGCCCAGCAGCCTTAAGTTTTTCTTGCAGCCCCGATTTTCAAGATCTTCCTGTCAGTCCCATAGCTGAAGGATTGTGCAGTCCTGTTCGCGAATGTAAGCAGTAAGCCAAATCCCCTAACCTCTAGTCCCACTTGGTCCAACACAAAAGGGCTCAAAATAGCCCATATGAACTTACATAGCATTAGGGGTAAAATGGCCAAACTAGAACTCTGGACTCTACACTGCAAGACTGATATCCTTTGTATTACGGAGTCCTGGCTAAAACCAACCATCCTGTCATATGAGATTGCTCTTCCTGGCTACTCTCCCTACTGGCGTGATCGGTCACACAAAAAGGGAGGAGGGATTATGATATATACCAGGGCTGGGCTGATGGTCAGTGAAATAACTGACCCAAAAATAAACTCAGCTGCTGAACACCTTTTCATTACAGTTACCCTATGCCATGTTAAACACTTAACAATAAGATGTATATATCTACCCCTAATCAAGCATCGACCACTTATGCAGAATTTTTCTCTAGCCTTAATAACCTGCCCCATAATGACATTATACTATGTGGAGACTTTAACCTTGATTATGCTGGACCTAAGAATACAATTCCAAGCTGCACTACTTGACTCAAATCTTGAGCAACTACTTGACCAACCCACTAGACTTAACAGGAAGTCAGGCAGACATAGCCTATTAAACTGGATTATAACATTTAAACCTACCTTTGTTAAGGCCGTAGGTATCGTCCCAGATATATTAAGCTACCATTCCCCAACCTTTTGCATCTGGAAAAACAGCACTCCCCACCCCCACCATAACTCTTAAAACCAGAGATCTAACTAACTTTGTCGCTGAAGCTTTCCTGCAAAGTCTTGCTTTGGTTGACTGGTCCCCCATACCCACCTTTCCTGACATAAATCATTCATTAGACTATCTTATAGATACTTTTACCTCTATACTAGACTCACATGCCCCAAACAAACTCAGAAGATCCAAAGGTCTCCATTCCTCTTGGCTCACCCAGGAATTGAGGCACCTCATGCGCTCCCGTGATAAATCCTGGAAGGCCTACACAAGATCTGGACTACAGTTGGAATGGTTAATCTATCACCAACTATGGAACACTTGCAAAGCAAATATCAAGTCCAAAAGGAAACATTTCCAATCCCTACAGGAAAAGTACCTTGCCAACCCTAAAAGCTTCTGGAAGCAAATTAACTCACTCAATAAGGTTAAGGAGAGAATTATCCCTCAAATTATAACCATGAAAGGCTCTATTCTGACCACACCACTGAAGATAGCCATTAGTGTCAACCACTTCTGTACTGGCCTCGGTGTATGCAGGACTGGCCTTCCCGCTGTCCACCCAGCACAATTTGACATGCATCCAGAAGTTACCCATTCCCACTTCCATATAAAAATAACCTCTCAGAAAGAGGTACTCAAACTCTTGAATGGTCTCAACCCTGACAGTGCTCCTGGTTTCAACTCCCTGCCACCTAAATTTCTCAAGATAGCTTATCCTATTGCCCAACTAATCAATAGAGCCTTCCTCACTCAATCCATCCCTAACAAATGGAAAACATCAGTTGTCATTCCAGTACACAAGAGTAGTCCGACCAACCTAGTTGAAAACTACTGACCCATATCCATCTTATGCCCAGTCACTAAATAACCAGCTATATTCTTATCTTGAACTGACTAATTCCCTCGCCATTCACCAATATTGTTTTGGGAAACTACATGGTATGGAATCCTCTCTCCTAAGAGTCACCACTGACATATTACAGGCCATGGACCATGATAAGCCACAGGGGTGGTCTTTGTGGACCTCAGGAAGGCTTTCAACCTTGTCAGCCACCCTATTCTCATCTCCAAGCTCCACCATCTTGGCCTTGGTGTTAATTCCCTTTCCTGGCTGTCATGCTATTTATCACATCTGTCCCAGTGTGTCAAATTAGCAGGAGCAGTGTCATCCCTATCCCCTATCACTAATGGGGTCCATCAGGGGTCAATCCTTGGACCACTTTTATTCTCAGTTTTCATCAATGATATGCTGCAAAATTGTGGAGGGGCATCCGTTCAGCTCTATGCCAATGATGCCATACTTTACAGATCTTACAGAGATGTCAATTGTATATACTCAGACCCGGAAAATGACTTCCAAACCATTAAAAAATGGTTTAAGGATAACCTGTTGGTCCTGAACACCAAAAAAAAAAAAATCCATGTTGTTCCATCATACCTCCTTTGATAATTCCCTGACTCCTCTGGCAATCAAATCCTCCTCAGGCATACTGCTGGAAGGGGTTGCCTCTTTCAAATACCTGGGACTGACTCTGGACAAGCACCTATCCTTCAGCATGCACATAACTAACATAGTTAAGACTACTAACCCAAAAACTGGCCTCATATAATGCACCACTCTCTACCTCTCCAACTGTGCAGGAGGATCATCACCTCAGCAGCCCTCATCCCAGGCCTCTTCTATGGTGCCCCAATAATTCACTCTGCCAAGTCAACACTTCTGGACAAATTTAAAGTGGCCTATCACAGAATTGCTCATTTTGCTTCCCAGGCCCCAGCTTGGGACCACCACTGTAATGTTCTAAACATTCTGGGTTGGCCATCTTTTGAAGCCAAGATGGACTTCCCAGTGGCCTGTGCCACCTTCATCTCATCCACCTACCCTACCCTGCCAACCTATCTAATCTCCTCACCCTGAAAACCACCCATATGACCCTTAGATCCTCCCACCTTCCTATCTTAAGTTTACCTAAAACTCAATTAACCATAGGTAGAAGATCCTTCTGCTTTGTGGCATCCCAAATGTGGAACAACCTCTCACAATCACTACTCGCACGTAAGTCTCTCCACTTATTCAAACAACGGTTTAAGGAATATTTCTTCTTGCTGCCTATCTGCAATGGAGACTGCCATTAAAATCTCCCCTGACAACCTATTTCCCCCTATCCCCTCCCCACCTTCCTTTCTCTTTTGGATCTCTCTCTTAACCCCTCACTATCGTTGTGTCTCTCCTTATTTTCTTCTTCTCTCTGTCTCCACCTTCAATCCTATTGGACCAAGTATGTATGTTATGTATTACCTATAATTTCATATGACTGTTAGCCCACCATGCACTTGTACCTTATACATACAATGTCATTTGTTGTAGAAATATTGTACAAATTTATTATTTTCATTTTTCACACTGCTGTCATCACCTGATTGTTCTGTAAACACACATAATCCATACTTTCTGTATTGTATTTCCCACCTTGTATTATAATGCCTGCTCTAGACATGTATGGAATGTACTGTTCCCCTGGGTTGACCCTGAAAAAGGGACTTGTTTGTCGCAGCTAGGCCCACCTGGTCATCAAAATTGTAACAATAATAATAATAAGCCAGTCCGTGGTGGTCTTCTGAAGTGACAGTTGATGCTCTGTAAAGGAAATATGCTGAGAGATGGATATACTGTAATATCTTGTGTCATCCTCAGCTGACTTTCTTTGAGCTCCACTAACTCTGTTAAAAGTTGATTAAACATCACCCTTAATTCTTGTAGGTCATCAGTTGAGTGGGAGACAGCTGCCATTGGGGATGCTGCCATTTTGCATTGATCATCTGCTGAGGAGAGAGTGGAAAATAATGTTGGGCTAAAATCATTAAGAAAGCCTCAATCTTTTAGCACAAGCAGCACAGCGAGAGGTACAGGAGGAAAAGTACTCCTGATCTGTAGTCATGGCAGGCTGTTTAAATTAAAAATTACAGACAAATGACGCAGGATTTTGTAAGGGTAGAAGGGACCCAGAAGATTTAGGCTGCCATCAGCTCGGTTACCAAGCCATGACCCCACCAGTAGACAGTTCTGATGCATATCGAGAAGTGCCTGACCCCTGGTTCTCCTAGCTGCCAGAATGTTCTAGTCTATATCTGGCAGGTTCAGGTCCTCTGCTAACCACTAGATCCCCCTTTTGCTGCTCCCATTCTGATTTATTTTTCCAACTCATGGTCTCCTTCCTTTTTCTGCCGTACTGGACTGTAAACCACCCCTGATCTAACCCTGTTACTAACGCTGTTGTCAGCTACACCCAGACAAATTCCACCCCCCCTTCTATAGCCCCCTCTTCAGTCACCTTAATTTCTTTCGCAGAGTATAGGGCTACTCCCCCTTCTCTCCCCTTGCCCCTGTCTTTCTTACATAAGGTATAACCCAGAACCACTAAATCTCAGCCAAAGTTGCCACTGGCCCAAGTCTCCATGATGGTCACTAGGCCTAACTTAATCTCTGCCACCAGTACCTGTAGTTCCACTGATGTTACTGTTTAAACTTATGACATTTAGGCAAACCAACCTCCATGTCTCCATCTTACTTCCTCTCCTCCTACCTGATCCTTAGCTTATGTTTTCCACTCCCTCCCTATTCCTGCCAACATCTACTCCCAGTTGTTACTTGATCCCTCACTTGATACCTTCACTTGTCCCTTGCTCCCACCACTGCTGGCTTCCCCAGTCCAATTTCCATGTCCTGGGAAGCCCATGCTGGGTTAACCCTGAATCTATTACTTACAAGTGGGTTCCCAGTATCAGCTACTACTCTTCAGTTTAAAAGTCTGCCTACATATATGTCTATTTTCTCCCCAGTGCACTAGCTGTCTCTTTCATGAGATGAATACCATTCTCCCTAAAAAAACCTCTGTCCCAGAATCCTCCCCAGCACCCCACAAATCCATATCCCTTCTTCCTACAGCATTCCCTCAACCAGGCATTACATGCCTCAGTTTCCTGCTGTCTTGCTCATCTCCTTCAATAGTCCATACAGGCAACATCTCCTAAAAGGCCAATTTGGCTGCCTTCCACCTCAGTACCTGCCCCAGTCTTCAGAAGTTGGACTTAGTAACTTCCAGACTGGGTTTTGACAAGTTATATGTGCCCAAGTGCATTTTGACATGTGGCATCTCTCTCTTCCTGTCAGACATCCTCCCTATCCTGGCCTCATCCCTCAGATCCTACATGCCAGTAAGGTTTCTAACCTCCCCCTCCATAGACCCATCCCTGCACACCACCCTCACCATACCCCTTACTATTGATCCCCAGCTATGAAGATACTACTTGACCCTTCTTTTACTCCTTCAACCCTGCTTGGTGCCTTCCCAACTCTTTGATCCCAGATTGGGAGTCCACTTCCTACCTGATCCTCAGCTGGAACTGATTCTCGGCCATCACATTCGAGTCAGGTACCTGCACCTTATTCAGGGGTGCAAAAGAGTATGCTGTCACTACTGGAGGGCCCCTGCATGGTACTCACAACCCTCTTCCCTCCCCCCTTCTCCCCTCATACACTACCCTCCATCTCCCTGTGAAATGGGCCTCAGCAGGAGGAGTTTGTGGGTGCAGTTCAGCACCGCAACTTACTGTCTGCACAGCTGGAGTATTACCCCTCATGCTGCCTATAGCTGTGCATGAAGTTCCTCTTGCCTCCTGCAGATTGGACAGTGAGGGTGGATGTCATTTATTTCCTAGCAGGTATCAGTGAAGAAATGGGTACCACTGGACTAATTGAGTAATTGCATTTCATAACAGGGATTGGAGTTGTGGATTTCCACTAGACTGCTAGGAATTTATGTCAGTGCAGGGACTGAGTGAGGGTGGAGACAATGGTCCAACCTCTGCTCAATGCCTCCATGAATACAAATGCATGGATGCATTGTGAAGAGCTTCTAACAAGCACAGAATGGCATGCAAATGGTCGTTAGCACTTTGCATGTCATATGTGGCTATGAACATGCAAGCCTTCAAATATGGCACCCAGGGACAATTGTGCTACTCTGTTTGTGATGGGCTATCACCCTTTGCTTTTGGGTGTCTGTTGCCAGCAGGGGAATCTGGTTTCCAGCACTTACACACTTTGCACTGTTCTACCACAGCCCAATATATATACTTATTGCCTTGTAAATATGCTACCCAGATAACTGTGTGCTATTTCATGCACCTCAAATGACCATGTCTGAATATGAGGCCTCAACTTCTAGTATGCGTTTACTATGAGATCGGATGTTCAGCTAGCATGACTGGAAATCTAGACTGTTGTGTTTTTCAAAAATAGTAGATAGTTTGCTTAATAAAAATGTCTAAAACACTGACACAAAATGAAACCCAGGCTTTGAGATTATCAGAAACCCAGGCACTGAGGTGATCACTACACATTGATCCTGCTCTTCAAGTGCATTAGTTATTTAACTTGCATTATTTTTTAATTTTTCACTCCAAAGCAATCACATTTCCCTTTGGAATCAAATGTGAGTGAAGGTGGGGGTTGGGGTTGCAGTTCTGGTAACTGTCAGACAAGGAAGTCACTGCAGCTGGTGGCAACATTGGTAAAGGCTCTCAGTGGCAGGGAGCCATTGTTGCCAGTGGTACTGTCAAGAATGACCTCTCTGAGCAGGAGACACCACTGTGTATCGCAACATTGATAAATCCCCTCTGGGCAAAGTACCAACAGTGCAAGCTCTAACATATAGCACATCTGTGCAAGTATTTGTGTGAGTGTGTACTTTTATACATATAATGTACTGTATACTATTGTCATTCAAACCTTGGCACTGTCCAGTAACATTGGTACATCAATTTTATACTGCAACCCTGAATTTTCAACATAGCATTTTTATAACCCTTCTGTATGAACACGTAGCCCAGGCGCCATGTGCCAGTGGGCTACTGCACCTGCTAGTTGGCCCTCTAACAAGTTAAGGGGCCTGGGTCCTGTTACAGTGGTGTTCGGGGGTTCTGTCCCAAAGATAATAAAAATAGCTCAGTGTCTCCACCCAGAAAAAAGTAGAAGTGGGTCAGGTGGCTGGCTGGCACAGCTCCCTGGTATGCTGCACCTACCCACCTCCTCTACCAATCACCCCACACTCTGAATACCCAGCCATTCAATAACACCATAAATCATGAACAGTAATGATCTGACAGACTCAGAGAATTCCTGCACACTCAGTTTTAAGTGACAAAACACAGCTTTATTGGGGGTAAGAACTAGGGAAGGGATACGGAGACAAAAGATGGCTGTGAATAAAAAGATGGTTAGATAGAACAAGTAACAATAACCATATTAGGCCCATAGGCCAACCCCATCCCTGGAGACCCACCCCCACTGGTACCAGTGTCCACCCCGATAGTCCTTAGGGGTACCCACAAGGTGCAGGCCTGTTTGTTTGCTGTGGGTGTTGTGGCCCTAGTGAAATAGAACAATTATTTGAGGAAGCAATTAAATCCCTTTTACACTCCCTTGCTTGATTTCCAGGAACTAGGTCCCGGGTACTCATGGTTTTGCAGAACTCAGCCATGTTTGGGATGATTACCTCCAAATGTCCAAGACCGTGGAGCTCCATGCTGCAATGGGCAGAAGGAATCTTGCTTGAGGATCTTGCAGCTTTTCCCTTTGACTGGAGATCTGGCCGCTTGTCACCTTCAGCTGCTTCTGCCTTGTTGCAGAGCTCTGTGGCAGCACCACACCAACCCCAGAAGGCCCTGACCTGGGAGTGGCTCTACAGCACAAATCCCCACAATGGATCACAGGTGCCCTAGCATCCCAGCAAGTGTTGGTGACCTCTTGAGACAATGAGTCCCATTTGGAAGGTGTTAGCTGATTCCCTCTCTGACTCTGGGTGAGAAGTCCCAAATGGTGGGGGTCCTCTGCAGTTCCTGCACCGAGTTCAAAACCAGCAGAAATCACTGGCAGTTGCTCAAGCAAAGTCCAGTGCCAGTTAGCAGTGAGTGCTAGCCCTATATCAGATGAAGTACTGGTGCAAACCACATGGGGACCCAAACACATCAAACTCTTGCACACCAGTCTGCACTTTCCAGTTAGAAAATGTTCACAACCTTTTCTTCAGCTGTAGCTGGGACCAGCTCTCAGCCACTTCAACTAGTTCATTCAGGAAAAGTACAGCACCCGGCTAGCACCCCGACTCCCGAGACACTTTGCCACTTCTAAATCACAATTGCAGTCCCACACAGGTGAAATGAACTCACAACAGCAACGATGACACTCAGATAGAACAGCACAGTGCTCTGGTACCACTCACAGGGCTCATCCGGAACAATATGCAGGTCCGGAGTGGTCCCTCTGAGAGTCCTAATGGGAGCAGCCTCCCCATCCCATCCTGTTTCCTGTGTGCATCCATGCACACCAAATTCAGGGGTGGTCCCTGAAACAATCTGGCTAGTTCTGCAGTAGGGTAAAAGCTGTTGTGGGGGGTATTATCATCGTCTTCCTCAGTCTCATCCCCATCCCTCAGCCTCATCATCTCAGTACATCTCAGTCCTCTCAGCACAATTCAGTTCACCAGTGCCGGGATTCTGCAGCACTTATCCTCTCCAAAATAATTGAACAGATCACAGTACCTGGGGATTCAAGGTATCAGTCCAGTTCTTGCTCTTTTTCCCCTGTAGATTCTTTTCTGGAAAAGAACAATCTCCACTACAGACCTGAGAAAGGCCTCTTCATTCCAACTCCCCTTTCACAGGAGGCTCCTCACTCCACAAGAGCCCAGAAACATACTGAAGATATCCCAGACAGTCCTCTGAGTGTTACTCAAGATTTCAAGGTTCTGATTGACTGATTGAGCCTATCAATCATCCATAACTATAGCGATCAATACTTCCCACTGGCTTATTGGGGCATGATTTAGGTGCCTGAGTTAGTCCCCTCCTTTTCCCAGGAGTCCCTTTGATACAGTTTAGGCACCTACAGAGATGACTGGCTGCTAATTGGGGGTATAGTATCATAAATATGTCCGCCCCCATTCAGCTCTATGTGGTTCAACACAGTTTCCACCTATTAAGCCCTGGTACAGCCAATCTAAAAGTGTTAGCTTTACCAGATCCCCACAGTTTGCCAGCCCCTTCTGTGCCCTTGCTACTGAATCCACACTAGTGTAGCAATTCACTGAAGTTGTGCTGTTGCTGCCGCCGAAACATATACCCACCAGGCGGCAGGCGGCTCCTCATTATTATTCAGGCAGAGCTAATTAATATTCATGAGCCCCACTTTATGTCCCCATCTCAAACTCCCATTCTGAGCCCCCAAGTGGTTTCTCCACTGCAATGTTCAAGTTACTGGCCTCTATTTAGATGACCAGGGTGCCAGGACCACAGAAATTCTTCCTGGGCCAATAGCAAAACTGGCGGTCGTCACTTCAATGCTCTTCCTGAGCATGTGTAATCACTGCCCGCTCTGAGGAGCAAAACAAACAGAGGTGGGTCACGGATTAGTTCTACAGCCCAACGGGGCTGGATTCCAGGACAGTATGGCTAGGGGAACTCTCTTGTGGCACCAGGAGGTTTGGGGGAAACACCAGGAAACAGAGGCAATCAGGAAAAAATGGGGGAATGAGGAATTATTATTTTAAGCCCCCAGAGGGGGGTTACAATCATGTAATTTATCAAATTCCTTCTGAAATGTAATTTGGTGGAACTAGCACAAGAACACATTTCGGGGAACCTGTCATGTTCATCAGGTTGGGTAAAAAAAGGACTATACTGAAAATATGGGTTCAAAATAAAAAAAAAAAAACACAATAAAGTAATGCGTAAACCTTGAAAAGTTTTAATATGCACTCACAACATCATTTTTTGATATTCTGAACCCACATTTTCAACATAATCTTTTTATTACCCCAGTTATGAACATAACAGGGGCACGATATTCAGAAGCTTGCATGGGCACTGACAGGTCTTTCCCCATGCAAACCAGGTTTGCGCTGGATCCCAATATTCAAAAGGGGCTGTTGCACAGGCAAAGAGGGTTAGCACCCATGTAAAACATATGTATGGGTATGAGCAAGGGAAGGGGCTTGGCCATGAATAGCCACACTACCCCATATTCAGTGGCTTTGCACTGCGCAGAAGGGTTTAGTGTGGGCCTTTTATGCAGCACAAATACTGCTGAACAGTACTTAACTCCAGGCAATCCTAATGACTGCCAGAGGTAATGCAGGCACATAACTAGTTGGCAGCTGGTGGAGAACAACCACCCCCAGTGGTCCTTGGAATCCCCGCTGATCGCTGGTCTGTTCTGTAGAAAATAATATCTCTGGTGCTAGGGGAACTCCACCTACTGATTGCTGGCTCATACTGTTAAAAATTATATCCCAATGCCAGCCCATTGGCACAACGGTAGTGCTACCACTCGTAGTGCTGGTGACCCATCTTTGGGAGCGGACTCGGGTTGCGGGGGGCTGGCCGGAGGGGAAGAATCATTTACAGTCCCAAGGGATGCTCTCCTCCTCTGGTGAGTATGGGAAGTCATCCTCACTGCAACACTGCCACCTGGGTGACCACGGGTGACAGTGCAACTTGGGACATGCTCTGGGTGGGGAGGACGTTGGTCGAGATCTGGAGTGGCTGCACACCTTGCATTCACACACTCCTTGGATCTCCTAGTGCACTACTGCCCTCAGGGATGGGAGAAAATGGAAGGAAAAGCCCAGCACCTGGCCCAATGATGACCTCCTGCACCACTCTACAAAGGACCAAACTTGGATGGCCCAGGTCATCACCTGAGAAAGACTAATAGCAGGTAGGAGGGAGTGGAAGGAAGGCTTCTCTCACCTTCCCTGCCCAGGGGAGGGGGTAAACTGTGGCAGCATGGAGGCTTGGCACCAGAGCGTCTGGTAGTCCACATAGCTTAATCCCAGGTACCTTGGAGAGCCCTGAGGGAGTGGTCCAGCTGTGGCATTGGAGGGGTCCTGAAAAAACAGAAAGTAAAAAAAAAATACATCCCTGGTGCTAGTGGTCCCTCCTGCCCACTGGTCTCTGGCCTGTACTGTTAAAAACTGTATCCATGGTCCTAGTATTCCCCCCGCCTCCCACTGATCTCTGGCCTGTTCAGTAGAAAATAATATCCCTGGTGTGAGTGGTCCCTTCCCCCACACTGATTGCTGGCCCATACAGTTAAAAGTATATTCCTATGCCAGCCCATTTGCACAGCGGTACCAGTATCACTCGTGGTGCTGGCGACCTGGGTTTGGGACCAGACTCGGGTTGCCATGTGGCTGCTTGGGGGAGGGAGAAGCACTGAGGATCCCAGGGGATGCTCTCCTCCTCTGGTGAGAGTGGGATGTCATCCTCGCTGCAACTCTACCACCTGGGTGACCATGGGTGACAGTGCAATTCATGGCATGCTCTGGGTGGGGAGGACATTGGTCGAGATCTAGGATGGCAGCACATTTTTCATGCACACACTCCTTGGATCTCCTAGTGCACCACCACTCTCTGGGATGGGAGAAAATGGAAGGAAAAGCCCTGCAGCTGGCCCAATGATGATCTCTGGCACCACGCTGCAAAAAAACAAACCTGGGTGAGCTAGGTCATCACCTGAGAAAGACTAATAGCAGGTAGGAGGGAGTGGAAGGAGGGCTTCTCTGACCTTCCCCACCTGGGGGGGTAAACTGTGGCAGCATGGAGACTTGGCACCAGGGCATCTGGTAGTTGGCATAGCATAGGCCCGGATGCCTTGGAGGACCCTGATGGAGTGGTCCAGCTGTGGCATTGGAGGGGTCTGAAAAAACAGAAAATAAAAAAAAAGTATTACTCTGGCACTAGTGGTCCCTTTTCCCCACTGATCACTGGTCTGTACTGTTAAAAACTATATCCCTGGTGCTAGTGGTTCTCCCCGCTCCCATGCTGATAGCTGGCCCTTTCTGTAGAAAATAATATCCCTGGTGCTAGTGGTCGCCACCTCTGTGATCCCCAGCCCTGATGTATAACTAGCTATCCCTGGTGCTAGTAGTCCCCCCTGCTCTCCAGCCTGGAAATAGAAAACTAAACCTCCCTAGAGTCCAGTGGTTCCACCCGATAGCTCTGGGCATATATCTCCCAATCACTTTAACATTATTCGTGGTGGTGCGGGAGCACACAGTGCCTGGCACAACCCTCCTCACACCACATCGGTCAACTGCCATATGTACAGGCAGGAAGCGCTCCTCTTATTTATGGGACAGGGAGATGTGCCCTGTCCTATAAATTAGAGAAGAAAAAAAATTTTTGTCTGTATGTATATTTTGAGGCTTTGATTGTATTTGGATCTTTCCTGGTTAGGTCCCCGCTGTTTTTTTTTTTTGGTCTTTATTTATTGAAATTTAAAATCCACAAATTTTTGTGTCCCTCTTACTGAATGTTAAGTGAGTGGCAAAATTAAGGGTACTCATTTTTGTTCCCTTTCTTTTCCCAGTGGGGCCCGTTTCTGTGGTTTGTATGCAATTGACATATAAAATTAGATGAATTATTGTATGTTTTCTAGCGAATTTGGCCCATTAATTTGACCCAGACTACAACATCTCCTCACTTTATATAAAATTCCTTGTGTTTTATTTAATGTCTAAATTTAAGTTCTTAAACTTTTGCATTGTGCTTGACCTCCCATCTGTGTGCTGCTTACTGTTCTGTTTAATGTTTTAATTTTAAGTGTATGTTACTTCACCATTCTTGCAATGATATAAGGTGTATGGCATGGTTTATGTTTTTTTTATGGGAGTATGCCTAGTGCCATGGGGGTGGACCACTAGATGACAGGTTTTTTTTTATAGTTATGGGCTGGCAATCGGGGGGGATCACTAGCACCAGGAATAATTATTTATATGTCAGGGCTGGTGATCGGAGGGAGGAGGGACCACTACATAGTAACATAGTAGTTGAAAGCAGATAAGGACCGCTAGGCCCACCTAGTCTGCCCATAGTCCATGCTTGCATCAGCGGCTGCTGACCCTATGTAGTCATTAGCTTTCGCCTCTCTTCCCCACGTCTAGGGTTTCCCTATGTCTATCCCATGCATGTTTGAGTCCCCCCACTGTGCTAGCCCCCACCACTTCCTTGGGTAAGCTATTCCATGCATCTACCACCTTTCCATGAAGAAGAATTTCCTCACATTTCCCCTTATCATGCCCCCCTTCAATCTCTTATCATGCCCCCTCTTTCCTGTGCAGCTCTTGTACTGAAAAATGTCACCCACTTGCACCTTGTTCAAGCCCTTAAGATACGTAAATGTTTCAATCATGTCCCCCCGCTCCCTCCTTTCCTCCAGTGTATACTTACTGAGCTATTTTAATGTCTCCCATATGTCTTCCGATGCATGCTCTGCACCATCCTGGTCACCCTTCTCTGGACCGTCTCCACCCTTTCAATGTTCTTATGAAGATTCGGCCTCCAGAACTGAACACAATACTCCAGATGAGGCCTCACCAGCGTTTTGTATAATGGCATCACCACCTCCCTTCTTCTGCTAGTGATACCCCTTTCTATACATCCCAACATCCCACTGACCCTCCCCACAGCCTTGTTACAGTGTTTTGCCAACTTTAGCTCATCTGAGATGATTATCCCTAGATCCCTCTCTTCCCTGGTGACTGCCAGCAATCCCCCCTCCATCCTGTAATTCTTCTCAGGGTTTCTTTGCCTCAGGTGTATGATTTTGCACTGCTTTACATTGAATTTTAATTGCCACAGTTTGGACCATCTTTTCAGTCTTCCGAGATTCTTCCTCATTCTATCGACCCCCCTGGAGTGTCTACTCTGTTGTAGATCTTGGTGTCATTTACAAATAGGCAAACCTTCCCCCTTCAGCCCTTTAGCAATGTCTTTGATAAAAACATTAAAAAGAACCAGCCCTAAGACTGATCCCTGAGGTACCCCACTGGTAATCCTCCTTTCCTCCGATTTGATTCCATTCACTATCACCCTCTACTTTCCGTTACTCAACTAGTTACTGACCCAATTTACTACTTTGTGGCCCACCCCAGTCTACCTAGCTTGTTAACCAGTCTTCTGTGTGGTACAGTGTCGTAGGCCTTGCTGAAATCAAGATAGGCGATATCCACCGCTCCTCCCTGATCAACCTCCTTCGTCACACAGTTAAAAAAGTCTATCAGATTTGTTTGACATGACCGTACTACTGTAAATCCATACTGCCTCGGATTCTGTGCTTCTGTGGATACCAGATGTTCCAAAATGCTTTTCCTTAAGCAGCACCTCCATGATCATGACCACAACTAAGGTCTGTTGGCCTATAGTTTCCTGCATCCTCCCTGCTCCCACTCTTGTGAATAGGGACCACATTTGCTCCCCTCCAGTCCTCTGTAACCACCCCCATATTGAGTGACTCACTAAATAGGGCCACTAGAGGTGCTGCTCATTCTGTCCATAATTGCTTTAATACCCTGGGGTGTATATCATCTGGTCCCATTGCTTTGTCCTCCCTCAGTTTTGTGAGTTCCTCCAGGACTCTCTCTACTGTAAAAGGACTGGTGTTTAACACATTTTCCACATTTTTCTGATGCTTAGCTATGGTCTTTGTCCCTCTCCCTCTACTGTGAATACTGAACAGAGGTATTCATTCAGTACTGATGCTTTTTCAAGGTCTCCTTTCACACACACCCCTCCCTCCCCTTTGAGCCTTACAATCCCTCCCCTAGCCTTCCTTCTATCACTAATGTATCCATAAAATGTCTTGTCCCCCTTCTTTATCATTTGTGCTAATCTCTCCTCTGTTTGCACCTTCGCGCTGTGGCATGGGGTCATAATGTTGCCGACAAAAACAGCGTGGCGCTACTTGCCGCAAGCAATACAACACATGCTGAAACAAAGTCAGAAAAAACATTGACCGTAGCACAAGCAGCGCACCCTATTAAAAACAATGGTACTTACTATTTTTCCTGGTGGTCTTCACTCCATGCACCCCCTGACTTGGGGTGCTTTGCCCCCGACATCCCCAGAATATAAATAACTAACTCTCAAGGGGTGTGGACTTCAGGGATGGGAAGAAACTCGGAAAGGGGGGAAGGTTTATTTTAAAAAAAAAAAAGTTGCCAGGAGACCTGGTCTCCATTCCTGCCGTGTGCTGGTGCCTTAGTCCCTCCACCACGGTAGTGGCTCGACCAGGCACCCCAGCACAAGGCAACTTGATCTCTCCTCACAGGTAGCATAAAGTGACAGGGGTAGTAGTAATTGCCTATTGCTATTATACCCCTGTCACTCTAAATGCAAGCACGCTATTCACAGCATGGTTATTGCCGCTCTGTTTTTGTTTAGAGGTTTTGACATGGTATCTCATGGGTCCCCAACTGCTTTCCTTACCTCCTTCTTTCTCTCTCTAGGTACCCCATCCTCATCCTTCTGAGTCTCCTTATTTTTTCTAAAAGCCCCTCTTTTGCCCCTCACTTTCTCTGCCACCTCCTTTGTGAACCATAGTGGTTTGTTCCTTCTTTTTCCCTTTTTGTTCAGTCTAATGCAGTGATTTGTCACCTCCACTATAGCTTCTTTAAGGTGTGCCCACTATTCCTCAACCCCTCCTCCAGTTTCCTTCTCCCTAACTTCTTTGATCCCTCTCCTCATCCTTGCAAAGTCCACCTTCCTGAAATCCAGGACCCTTGTCTTTGTGTGGCTCTCCTGCAACACTATACTGATGTTTTTCTGTTTGTTTTTTTTTTGCTTTAAAAATGTAATTAAATTTCAGAAACCGTAGGATAAAATAAAATCAAATAATACATATTTTGTACAGATCAATAATTTGGTAAATACATCATCAATTGTTAGGTCTCATATAAGACAAAAATTAAGTATATAAGTATAGGCTTTAACAAAGGCATTCACTATACGAACAAGAATTAACATATGACTGCTGTAGTAAATTAAAATATATACTGACAAAATAGAAACAGACAATAAAGGAAAGATAAATTAGAATACTTTTCTACTCTGGCACATGTATTACTGAGGTGACTCAGGAAAGGGGTCCAAATGTTATTAAATAGCTCATTTTTACCAGAGGCCAGTAATGCCAATCTTTCGTTATTGATTACCTCACTCATTTTATTAATCCATTCTTTGAAACTTGGGGATTCTGGAGATTTCCAGTGAGATAACAAAATCCTTGTGAGGGTCAGAGCTGCTGACCAAGTAATAATGTTTTGATATATGCTTAGAGTACCAAATTCTGATGTTAAACCATACTGTATGGTGATCACTGTGTCACAAACGCACTCAGCAGGTCAGGCCCTCTGCTCCCACAGTACCAACCTCTGAGAGCAGTATTGTGAACAGGTAACAGACAGGGTAACCCTCCTGTCTGTTTGTGGGTCCGAATCACCTTTAGTCTCAAGTTCTGGGAGGATTCAAACTGTGAACCTTATGCTAGTGTACCCAAATGTACAGGCTCAGATAATCTGCTCTTCAGGTGGATGCCAGATATCTTTCACCTAAGAGCACCTAATCAGGTATGAAAAATGAACCCTTAAAACTCTATAAAAAGACCTTAGGTATACTCTTACCTTTTTCCAGTTTAGTAACACCATCAAGCTTATGAACAGTTTTTGTCAGTCTTAACCCTCTATATTTCACATACCAAAAAAGAACTTCAAAGACATACCCAGGTAGTTTTTGGATAAACGGTTTACTTAAAAATGGATACAAATATGTTAAATGTAATCACAGAACACTATATCACAGAGCATACAATCACTTAAAAGAAAAGCAATGAAAACTATAAACTCCTACTAACATACAGTTAAACTTTTTCTATCTAATGTATTACCTCTTTACAGTGCTTAAGTCAGATCTTGTTTCTTAAGAGCCCAAAAAGAAATGTCACTCAGTTGAAACACAGAATACAGTTTAAACTCTGTGTTTCCACCCCTTCTATGAAGTCATCTAGCTCCTCCTTTTAGAATATAAAAATTATACAAACAATGATCTTCCTGTCAGGAGATATTTTAAAATACTGTGACTTCAGCAAAAACAAATTTCCCCATGTGACTTCTTAATTAACATCCCCTCTTTGATCTCGAGCAGTTCCTCTTCCCAGGGTACATCAAGGATTTTATGACTTTTCACACCTCGGTATAAAAAAATGTTTTTCCTCTAAGACGTCATACAAGTTTACGTGCCCTATATCCTGGTAGCTGGGTTAGCCCTAATTACAACAGAAAACAGGAGGCCCTTAATTAAGTCTCTCTCTAGTCTTTTAATTACCTCCTGACCGCAGGTTAATATATCCTCCAGCATGCCTGAAACCTGGGTGGGGGGACCCATGGTACAGTTGCCTTATGGAGACAATCACACACTACATTTTTGTATTACAAATATCACAGAACAATCTTAACCAGCTGGCCAAACATCACAATCCTCCCCACCTAGACTGAATTTGGGGGCTCTATCCCCTGCATGGGATGAGCTTCCCAACTCAGTTCACTCCTCATACAGATGCAACAAGCCATCTGTGTTCTGATTGGTCACTCCAGCCCTATGTAAGATTGTCATGTCATACCCTTGCAAGGCAAGACTCCATTTTAATAGTCTACCATTAGTTTTTCCCATTTGGGTCAGCCAAATCAGGAGGTTGTGGTCCATTTGTACCTTAAAATGTTGCCCATATAAGAATAGCTCTAACTTCTTTAAGGTCCACACTATGGCAAGACACTCTTTTTCCACAATAGAGTAAGCCTGCTCCCTGGGAAGTAACTTTTTACTCAGGTAAACTACCGTGTGATCTTTCCCTTGGTTGGATGTCTGACTCAGTACTGCCCCAATACCCAAGTCTGAGGCGTCAGTCCGAACTATAAAGGGTCTGCTATAATCAGGACTTGACAATACAGGAGCACTGCACAGTGTCTCCTTCAGTCTGGTAAAGCTTTTTCACAGGCTGGTTCCCACTACATTTTTTTAGGCATCTTTTTCTTTACCAGGTCAGCTAGGTGAGCAGCCAGGGCACTGTAATTGGGTACAAATTTCCTATAGTACCCTGCTGTCCCTAGAAAACTCCTGACCTGCTTCTGCATTTCTGGTCTGGGCCATGCCTTGATCACCTCTATTTTACTTGGTTAGGATGGAGCTGTCCCCAGCCTACAACATGCCCAAGGTATGCCACTTCAGCCATGGCCACCTGGCACTTCTCAGCTTTGACAGTGAGTCCGTCCCTCTGTACCCTGTCCAGCATTTCCCTAAGGTGGACAGGTGTTCCTCCCAGCTGGCACTAAAGAAGGCAATATCATCCAGGTATGCCACGGCATACTCCTCAGCACCCTTTAACACCTGGTTCACCAACCTTTGGAAAGTGACTGGGGCATTCTTCATTCTGAAAGGCATTACTTTAAATTCAAATAAGCCTATCTGAGTGATGAAGGCCAACCTCTCCCTAGCTCTGTCAGTTAACTCGACCTGACGATACCCCTTTGTCAGGTCAATATTCATAAGGTAGGTCAACTCTCTCAACTTGCCCAGGAGTTTGCCCGTCTGGGGCATTGGGTGGGCTTCTGACTTTGTGACTGCATTCAGTCCATGATAGGCCACACAGAAATGAGTAGAGCCATCTGGCTTGGGTACAAGGACTATGGGTGAGGCCCAGTGGCTGTGGGATCTCTGGATTACCCCTAAATCCAGCATTTCCTCCACCTCCTTCCTAATGTCCCTTTGGACAGCCTCTGACACTCAATATGATGTCCGCCATATGGGCGTCTGTCTTCCTGTCTCTACATTGTGTGTTGCTAAGGGGGTTAGTTCAGGCTTGGCACTAAACAGTGGGGCAAAGTCTGCTAAAACCTCCCTTACTTCCTGGATCTTGTCCAGAGCCAGCTGGGGAGACAATTTAACTGCCTCCACAGAGGAATCCTGCTTGCTTTTTTCCAGCAAGTCCAAAAGGGATCTACTTCGTCCATCCCCTCCCCAGGACTACATACGGCAAACACCATATCAGCCCTATTAGCATATGGCTTCATCATGTTGACATGGTACATTCTTTTGTGTCTGTCTTCTGTCGGGTAATTCTGTGACATAGTTCACGTCATTTACCTTCCTAACTACTTTGTACGGTCCTGCCCACTCAGCCTGCAGCTTGTCTTTCCAGACTGGAATAAGGACCATGACTTCCTGACCCACAGCATATAAGCGAGCTCTGGCTCTGCAGTCGTACCACACTTTTTGTTTCTGTTGGGCAGCTGCCAGGTTGTTCTGGGCTGTCCCCATAAGCTCCGTCAGCCGCTCCTAAACCTAAGGACGTAATCCACTATGGGAGTTCCCTGGGTGGTGTGCTTGCCTTTCCAGTCCACCCGGATCAAGTCTAGGGGCCTACGTACCTGGCATCCATGTAAGAGTTTGAAGGGGGAAAATCTTGTTGACTCTTGGGGAACCTCCCTGTATGCAAACAACAAGTGTTGAAGGTATGTCTCCCAGTCCCTCCTATGCTGTTCAGCAAATGCTTGGAACATTGACTTCAGGGTACCATTAAATGTTTCCACAACCCATTGGCTTGAGGGTGATGAGGTGTCGTGCATCTCTGCACCACCCCACACTTCTCCCACAAACATTTCATCAGGTCCGCCATGAAGGAACACCCTCAATTGGTGATAACCTCCTGCAGAAACCCAACACAGGAAAAAATCCCAAGTAAGGCATCTGCCACTTTGTCTGTCCTCAGTGAAGCTAGGGCAACTCCTTCTGGGTACTGGGTGGCATAATCCACCGCAGTCAGGATGAACCTCTTCCAGGAGGAGCTGGGGGTATTTAAACGCCCCACAATATCCATTCCCAGCCTCTGGAATGGCTCCTCCACTATGGGCAATGGAATTAGGGTGGCTCGGGTTTTCTTACTTGCCTTCCCTATTTCTTGCCACCTGTGACAAGACCTGCAATACTCCTTCACCTGCTGGGTGAAGTTGGGCCAATAGAAATTCTGGGCCAATCGCTGTGTAGTGCGTGTGTTTCCCAGATAACCAGACAGGGGAATATCATGTGCAGTCTTGAACAATTGCTCATGGTACTCCTGGGGAATGACAAGCTGCCTGCCTATAACCCCTACCTCTGTCTGCCCAGCCTGAGTATACATCAGTCCATTTTCACAATAAACCTTATGTTTACCATCACCTCCCTGTGCTCCATCAGAGTCTGCCCAAACCCTCAGCTTCTCTAGACTAGGGTCACTTTTCTGAGCAACTGCAAACTCCTTACACATTCCGAAGGCATGGGGCAGGTCCCCTTCAGTCTCTAAACTAGGGTCCCTAGCACTAGCATCAGGGCGCTGGGGATCACTGTCCTTCCTAACCTTCTGACAATGGGTCACCCCTCCTTCTTCAGAGTAACCCTCCATAGTTGTGTGGTTAACTGCTGCCGGGGAAATATTTACCCCCTTTTCATTAGTCTCCCTATCAGGAGATACAGGCTGGGGAACCAGCCTCCCCGTGGTTTCCATAATGGCTTCTGGGGAGTCCAGGGAACTACAATGTTCCCTTGCCTCTTGGCTATGGCTAACTGCACACACCAACCTCCTGTTTGAGATTGTTGCCAAGGATGATGTCCACTGCTAAAGTTTTGGCTACAGCTACCTGTTGCACAGTTCCCCGTTTCACCCCAGTCTAGGAGAACATTAGCGAGTGGCAATGTTTTCTCCTCACCAGTGAAGTTTTGCACAGTTACCAATTCATTGGGTATAAGCTGACCAGGCTCTACCAGATCCCCCTTTACCAATGTCAGGTGTGCCCCTGTGTTTCTTAACCCTTGTGTTTGTACCCCATTCACCGTGACTGGGTGCATGTGTTCCCTTATGTTCACAGGCATGCTTCCAGGGACACACAAACAACACACTTCTTTCCTAGACCCATGTTGTGTATTTCTCATCCTTTTGGGACACTGTCTGGCAATATGCCCAGTTTCCTTACAAACCCAAAATTCATTTCTTTTCTCAGATAAATATTTTCTCTGAAACCTGGGGCTAATTGGTTTTGGTGGAGGTAGTGAAGGTTTTAGCTACCCTGAAGATGCACTTTTCCCTTTCTGCGCTGCCACACCTGCCTCATTCGCTCTCAGTGCAGATTTACTTTTGGCATAGCGGTCCGAGAGTTCAGCAGCCTCTTGCACTGTTTTGGGATCTCAGTCTTCCAGCCAGGTTTTCAGCTCTGCTGGGCATGCCCAAAACAACTGTTCTAAAAAATAGCATTTTCAATTTTATCTACAGAGTTTGCTTCAATTCCTTCCCACCAATGTTTTAAAAACTGACTTTGTTTTGTGGCTAGCTCCTCATAGCTCATATCAGGGCTTTTCCTGAGCTTACAGAATTTAGCTCTGTATGCTTCTGCAGATAAATCAAACTTTTTTTAAAGTGCAGCTTTAAATTTGCTGTAATCATTACTGTCCTCATTGTCCATTTGACCCAATGCATCCCGAGCTTTCCTGGTAAGTAGCAGGGATAACTGGAAGCTCCAGGACCCTCTAGGAATTTTAGCCTGAATACAAACTTTTTCAAAGGAATTTAAAAAGGCATCCATATCCTTCCCCTCTTTAAATTCAGCTATCAATTTGGAATTCAATTTGTAACCCAGTCCTGTAGTTCTAGTTAAACCCAAGCAATGTACCCAGTCTGGTGCTGGTGGTTGGAGTCGTAACTTCTCAAGTTCATGTTACCTCTGGCACTCACACTCCTCACAGTCCACCTCTTGCTGTTCACAGTCTGCCACTTGCCGTTCTCACTCCCTCTTCTCCTCTGTGGCTCATTTCTCTCACTCAGCATCTCTCTGGAACTCCAGCTCCATTCTGTGCAACTCAATCTGCAGCCTGAGTGCTTCTGGTTCCTGAATGTTGGTGATCTTCCCCTGCTGCTGTGGCCCTTTACTGGCACTGGCCCTGCTGTCATCCTCACCGGATCTGGACACTGCACTGACCACTGGCTCCTCCATGCTTAAGGTTTGGTCTTTTACAGTCACAGTCAGTGATTCGATGCTCTGGGCATCGGCTGCCATCAGGGCATCCATGAGGTTCTGCTTGGTGGTTCTTCCCTTATACATGATTCCTCTGTCCTGGCACAACTGCCTCAAGTAGTCTACAGTGTGCCCACTGTAGTTGGAAGCCATCTTCTTCCCTAACTACAGCTACTCTAACTTGCACTTTAGAAATAAAAATAAAACAAGTAGGAACTTGACTGTAAGCAAAATGATATAGTTCTGTTTCCTTTTTAAAAATAAATCACTGCCTTTTTTTGAAAGTGAGCTGTATGGTATTAAGCTGACACACTGAATAGTTAAAGCTTGTGTTACCAAATTTATCCTCACCTCTGCCAACAATCTGTCACAAGCACACTCAGCAGGTCAGGTCCTCTGCTCCCACAGTGCTGCCCTCTGAGAGCAGTATTGTGAACAAGTAACAGACAGGGTAACCCTCCTGTCTGCTTGTGGGTCCGATTCACCTTTAGTCTCAAGTTCTGGGGGGATTCAAACTGTGAACCTTCTGCTAGTGTACGCAAATGTACATGCTCAGCTAATCTGCTCTTTGGGGGATGCCAGATATCTTTCTCCTAAGGGCACCTAACCAGGTATCCAAAATGAACCCTTAAAACCCTATAAAAATACCTTAGGTATATTCTTACCTTTTCCCAGTTTAGTAACACCATCAAGCTTATGAACAGTTTTTATCAATCTTAACACTTTATATGTCACATGCAAAAAGAACTTCGAAGACACACCCAAACAGTCTTTGGAATAAAAGGTTTACTTAAAAATGGATAAAAATATGTTAAATGTAAACACAGAACACTATATCACAAAGCATACAATCACTTAAAAGAAAAGCAAAGAAAACTACTGATAAATTCCTACCAACATATGAACAAGAATTAACATATGATTGATGTAGTAAATTAAAAGATATACTGACAAAATAGAAACAGACGATAAAGAAAAGATTAATTAGAATACTTTTCTACTTTGGTACATGTATTACTAAGGTGACTCAGGAAAGGGGCCCAAATGTTATTAAATAGCTCATTTTTACCAGAGGCTAGTAATGCCAATCTTGCATTATTGATTACCTCACTCATTTTATTAATCCATTCTTTGAAACTTGAGGATTCTGGAGATTTCCAGTGAGATAACAAAATCCTTGTGAGAGTCAGAGCTGCTGACCAAGTAATAATGTTTTGATATATGCTTAGGGTACCAAATTCTGATGTTAAACCATACTATATGGTGATCACTGGACCCTCATTACCCATCCACCCTTACTTCCTTTATCCTGTCTCCATTGGTCAGTACAGGGTCCACAATCACCTTGTCTCTGGTGTGCTCCTGCACCAGCTGCCTGAGGCCTGCCCCCTGCAAGGATTCTACGATATCTCAGCTCCTGATGGTGTCAGCTGCTGGGATGGTATAGTCCATGTCTGGCAAGTTGAAATCACCCAGCAGCAGTACCTGCCCCTTTGCTGGCATCCTGTGTATTTCCTTCACCATTTTCCTGTCTATCACCTCCCTCTGTGCTGGAGGCTTGTAGATCACTCCTATGCGAATTGCTGTACCATTGCCTGGCTTAAGGGTGACCCACTGTGTCTCAGCTCCACCCAGCCTACCTTGCACTGTGGTTGCTTTAATACCTTCTCTGACATCGAGGGCCCCCCTTTTTACCCTCCCTATCCCTCCTGTGTAAAGCATACCCTGGTATATTTACCTCCCAGTGATGGTTTACAGTGTACCATGTTTCAATAATTGACACTACGTCCGGGTCCACCTCTGCCATCAAGGCTGCCAGGTCTGGGATTTTGTTTCCCAGACTTCGGCCATTTGTATACATGGCTGTCCATGTTTTGCAGCCTATGCCCCTTGTATTTCCCCCTTAGCATTTTTGCTCCATTCTTTCAACCCTTGTTTTTTTTTCTTTTGCTGTCTCCCTTCCTCCACCTTATCGCTTGTAACAAGCACAGGAATATCTGTCTGTGTTTCAGTCTGTGCCCCTTGTATGTCAACATTTTCCTTTCTGCTCCCCCTTCCAACTCTGTTGTTTTTCTTATGCTGCCTACCTTTCTCTGCCTTACTCCTTGTAATGAGCTCAGGAATATCTGCCAACAGCATTTCCTCATGATTCCCCCCACTAGCTATTCTGTCTTGTGGGAATGGGCTGCCAAAGTCTCCCTGCTCCCACCTGCTCCCCCCCCCACCATTAGCAAGTTTAAACACATGGCAAGGAAGCATCCAAACTTTTCATTGAGGACCGCAGTCCCCTCCCTGGATGGATAAATGCCACTTCCCCATGCAGGCCCCCATCCCCCCAGGTGGGTCCCTGGTCCCCAATGAAGCCAAATCCATTATCTCCACACCAGCCTCTCAACCGAGTGCTGAACTTGTTGATGCAAAGATTTCAACCCCCACTGTGGATCGGCAGCACCTCCAAGAATGTTACAGAGCCTGCTACCTCTCCAAAGCACCTACCCAGCCCCCTGAAGTGCTCATGTACATTCTATATGCTCACCTGATCCCTGGTTAGGTTATTTGTCCCCATATGGACCATGACCTCTAGCCCCCCCCTTGCTACCACTGTAACAATCCTCTGGATTCACCCCCTCCCTTCAAGCAGTGCCTCCTGAAAGGCACTTGACCTCCCTTTCCTCCTCACTACCTGTACTCTGATCCATTCCCCAGACAGAAGAGACCCCCACCAGGAGTAGCTTCATCACCCTCTGGGGTCCTCTACCTCCCAACCCTGGGAATCCCTCCTGGAGGACCCATTCATCCTCTCTGGTCCTAACATCAGGTTCCCTTGTGGGGCTTGCCCACTCCTCTAGGACAGCAAAGGATTTGCTAAATTGGACCAGAATAGGGATGTGCTTCTGACCCCCCCTCCCTCACCCTCCCTGAGCCCACCATAGTCCTACTGTACCAGCCCTCTGCCTGGGTATCTGCTGTGGCAGTGTCTGCAGACATGGTGGCCTCTGGGTAGGAATAAAGGCTGTAAGTACACCTGCCAGCTCGACCCTGAGACTGGCAACCTCTACCCTCAACCCAGAGAGGTGCCTGCATATAGGGCAGCACCGCAGTACCCAGAACAACCTCCTGAAGGCTGCAGCCCTACATACACTGCACTGCACCTCTTCCTGCATTCTCCTATTTTGTTGTTCCTCTTCCTGCCTCACTGTGCACTGTCCTGACCTTTCTGCCATCTGTCTTTTTATTTCACCCCACCCCCAAGTGCCTGTGCCCTGCTTACTGTTTTGGCTAGTGTATCTGTTGTCCCCTTTACTCTGTAACTGCTACTTAAATGTGTTTCCCCTTGTAGTTTTTTTTTACTCTCCCTTTCTGTCTATTTTCAGGAAGTGGCAGAAAGCTTACTGATCCTGTTCCTATAAAGGGAGAAGGACCCCAGGGTGGGTAGGATGGGGGAGGGTGGTGTTTTTTTTTTCACTGTTCCCTGCTGCTGTAAAGAAAAACAATTAAGCAATAATGCCCAACAGGGTGTGTGTTGTGCTGGGATAATGTCACTCATGCCTCAGGTGGTTGGGTATGAGGCTACAGGCCAAGTGCATCCAACAACTGAGGCGCGACGTTATCCCAAATGACACACACCCTGGAGGGCATTATTGCTATTATACAATGGCTTGTTGTTGTATATAAAATAAAAAAATAATTTTAAAGAATGTTTTTATTAGTGTGGAAAAATATTTTTGTTTCTTAAGAGGAGATGCAAAAAGAAAGAAAAACGGCATGCTCCATTAGCTCATCTGCATTGGTTCACAGTGATAAGACTGGACCCATGATGTTGTGCTGGGATATTATCACAGGTCCAGTCCCAGACTTACCAATCAGAGACCAGAACATTTTATTGCCATTGTATAATCAGTAATTCAGCACCCCTTAGGCCTCACTCTCCCTTGTCCTCTGCTCCTAATTGTCACTCGGGTCTCAGGGGAGACTCAGCACTGCAAAAGAAACCAGTCAGTATTATTTGGGAGCCTTGGTCAATTGGCCCCCCGTCTGTACCCACTAATCCCGGCTTCTTCCTGCGGTTGTTTTCATTTTGCTCTATTTAAGCCACCAATTCTTTGTTTAAATTGGCACCTTTTTCCATCCCCTACTATTGGTTATAAGCTTCTGAAACATAGAAACATAGACTTTGACGGCAGATAAGGACCGCTCAGCCCACCTAGTCTGCCCATTTCCCTACCTACAGGATAAGCTGCAGATCCTAATTAACCAACAGCTGATTTCTTCCTACCCCCCCACAATAATTGCCTTATGCCTGGCCCATGCATTCATGAATTCTCCCACAGTTCTAGACCCCACAACCTCCTCAGGAAGGCTGTTCCATGTGTCCACCACCCTCTTTGTGAAAAAATACTTCCTCACATTGCCCCTGAGCCGTCCCTCCTCTATCTTCAAATTGTGTTCCCTTGTTCTTGCACATCTCTTTTTCTGAAAGATGCTACCCTCTTGGACTTTGTTGATTCCACTGAGGTACTTAAAAGTTTCTATCATGTACTCCATGTTTTGTCATCAGTGAATGACCTGGGATACCACCAGTGATAATAATGTTTACGTCAGGGCAGGAGATTGGAGCAGGGGAACCACTAGTACTAGGGATATTATTTTCTACAGAATGGGCCAGTAATCAGTTGGGGGGAACAGGGATATAGTTTTTAACAGTATGGGGCTAGCACCAGGGTTATAGTTTTTTAACAGTACAGGCCAGCTATTGGTGGGGGGGGGACACTAGCACCAGGGATATTATTTCCTACAGAACAGGCCAGTGATCGGCGGGGGTTGGGGGGAGCCACTATCACCAGGGATATTATTTTCTTTTTTTTCAAACTGAATATGCTTTATTGAGTTTAAACCCCCCCAAATACCAAAATACAATGCAGTGGAAACAGCAGCAGAGACTAACACCAACTGACAAAGTATAAACAGAACAAGTGAAACATATAAGTACACAAGAGCAGGAAACCATGCACTATAATCGTAAACATTAATTACAGGTAAGCCAACAAACCCCCTCCCCCCAACCAAACCCACCCTTCCCCTCACCACTGGAAGATCCTAGAAGTATGAAGACCGACTTTAGAAAATCAGAACCTACACAAGCAGAACATTTATAATCAGAGCCCATTAAGGGACTGCATGGCAACAAAAAAAAGGAGGTCCTAACACATCAGGGACAGAATGTCTGTAAGAAGAAAACACAGGGTATCCAAGTCCCAACCAACTATAATGTTAGTAAGGTGTACAAATGTTCCCAAAGTCTCTAATAAGTGCTAAGATGGTTCGACAAACTGACTATGGTCTGTTCTGCCTGTAAAACAAAGAGAATTTCCTGATATCATTCAGTCACAGACGGAATATTTTGATTGTGCCAGTGCCGCATTATGACATTCTTTGCACATACAGAGATGAGGGCCATATGTCGGCATTGGTTACCAATCAGGGTGCCACTGAAGTCCCCCAATACACACCACATGGAGGAAGGCATCAAACAATCCTAAGAGCAGTAGCGAGAGCAACTCGGGACCACAGAGGCACTAATAGATAAGCCCTGGAGCCTTCCCCACTGCTGGATCTTGGCTAGGGGTGTTTTCTATTGGCAGACAATGACTGATAGTCTCTGGAGCTTGGGACACAGCCTCAGTGCAAGGACATTTGAGCGCTTTTGCAGGGGTGTTTTAAGCTTATTATTTCTGCCTGTGAACAACACTAGGTCTCCTGTACTGCAACCTGTATTGAATGCTCTGTTAGCTATTGTTTTCACTACTCTCTGCTGTTAGTTAGTGGCTGATATACTGCTTATTGTTAGCTATTGTTTGTACTACTTTGTGTTGTTCGCATCTGATATACTGCTTATTGTCAGAATTCTGCCACTGTCTCTTACCTGCTGGTTTCAGACAGAGGCACAACCTGGAACCATCTCTTCTGTGGTGGCTTCTCAGTGTGTTCTTTCCCCCAGGACACCACCTCAGCCAAGGAGCACATGCATGTGCAGTAGGACTGTATGTCCCGACAGAAGGGTCAACAGTTCACACATGCGCAGTAGAGCATAGGGACGGGACATAGGCCTTCTAGCTGCATCTTAATTAACCTTTCTTTGTTCCCTGTCTCCTCTTACAGGCCTCTCAGGACTCCCCTCCCTCACAGTACACAGCAGGACTTATAAGAGCAGCATTGAGAGCAATTCGGGACTGCAGAGGCACTAATAGGTAAGGCCTGGAGCCTTCCCCACTGCTGATCTCTGAAGAGGTGCTAGCCCATTGATGTGGCACATTGACTGCCCTGTCCACCACAGCCACCCTCTCACCCAAGCCCAACCCTCAATTTAAAGCCCACCCCATCATGTGACTTCCTGTGCCATTCTTAACTAAGTCCCCACTGTCCCATTTACAGATTATATTAACCTCCCAGTAGAGGGCTTTACTTTTTCCTCAAGGATCCTAGTCACTTACACTAGCCAGATTCTCTACTCCTCCACTGACACTCTAGCCCACCTCCCCTCCTATGCTACCCTCTCTCCCCTGTTCTCCACAGTAGTAGCACCCAAGCCCCCACCCTTACTGCTAACCCTCCTGCCTCCTCTCAAACCCACACTGCTTTTATCCTAAACCACCCCTACTGGCACCCCATGCTGCCCTTCCCTTGCCCACCTCTAGGAGTCAGTACCATACCCCTCCTTTTTTGGCCAACCATCCCTCTTTCAGAGACTCACCACACCACCCACTGTGCCATACCAGGCAATTATTGCTGGAAGTCCCCCCTGGGCATGAATCTGATACCTCTGATACCAAAGGCTGTTACCCTGCCACTGTGCCAAAGAGACTCCCACACTTTAGGGGAGGCAATGGAGCACCCTTATTGCGTCATGAAGTATTACACCCCACTAGGCATACTGGCCAGCCAAACCTGTCCACAAAGCCTGGCACTGCTCCTCGTCCTGTTGCTACTCCCCTACCAACTGTGACTAACACCCTTCATCTGCTCATTCCAACTATGCCTAACACCCTCCGCCCACTCAATTACCCCAACACCTCCCCCAGCTGTCATCAAGTTTGGTAGCCCGCCCACTCTGGCTATACCAATTTCAGCCCCTCCACCCTCATCTACATGCGTGCTGCCACAGGCACCTTACTCGGCCTCCATCTGGCCACCACTTTTGCCGCCATACCCACCTAACTTGCCCTCCCCATCCCTTGCTCAGGAACTATAGGTAAAGCTAGCACCCCTCCAGCAACCCACCTTGAAAAACACCTCCCCCTGTTTAGGATTGTCGCCTTGCTCCAGCTAATGTTGGGAATATTCATCCCAACCCTGGCCCAGGGTCTCCAATACCTTCCTGCCCTGCACTAGTTGCAGGACTCTGCGTGGCATCCATGAACATCTGTAGCGTTCTAAAAAAATACACAGCGCTACAATGCTGGGTCACCATGCACCAACCAGACGTTATTGCTCCAGTGGAGACCTGGCTCTCCAAGGCCACCCCGGACTCTCCCATCTTCCTTCTAGAGTACGCACTTCACAGAGTGGGCAGGATGGGTAAATAGAGTGGTGGATGTGCAATGTACCTGTGTCACACTCTACTAGCACAGGCCTCCCCCCAACCCTGGAGCATGGTGCCCAAGCCTAAACAATTAAGGTCATGCCCGACCCATCCAGGGCCCCCTCTCATGATCATGGTAGCTTACATCCCACTATGTAAACAAACTCTTGCACTGCACTCCATCACAGATTATATGGGCAGTCTTCCCCATAAATCTGAGCATATCCTGCTGGGCAACCTTAATATAAACTGTCTCGCCAGCTCAGCTACCTCCTGAAAAGATGCACTAACAGCCCTTGACCTCCATCAACTGGTTACCCAGCCAACTAGGTACAACCCTACCACTGGCACACATACCCTACTGGACATCATACTCTCAAACTGGACCCACAAAATTAAGGACATTGTCATCCTACCAAATAACCTCAGTGACCATTCTATTGTAACCTTCACATGGTCAGGTAGGCAAGCTGCACCTGCCTCCACTCACACCCTCGGAAGCCACCTCCACCCAGGCAATGTCCCCAAATTCAAATAATTTCTTGCCTGCTGGGACTGGTCCCCAATTTAGAAATCCTCCAGCATTAATGTGGCCATAGACTATTTCTATAATTCCTTCACCTTGGCCTGTGATACTTTTGCCCTCCTTAGATAGACTCACACTAAGCAACAGAATGCGCACTGGATTACAAACTCTCTCATGCAGAAACTAAAAAATCGGGATAACTTGTGGCACATAGCCACTGACTCGGGCAAACCTGCTGACATGCAGACCTACCACGCCGAGAGAAACAGATGCACATGGGCCATTCGCAAGGCTAAGGCTGAATACTACAGGACCACACTAACTGCCTCCTGGGGATCATCCTGTAACTTCTGAGATAACATAAAATCCCTAAACAGCAAAACCAGGGCCCCTTCCCCACCCAGATTCTGTCAAATGGCTCTGTCATCACTGACCCAAAAGATATTGTGAATACCCTCAACACCAGCTTCATAGATCTAAGTTCAGTACTCCCCCAAAATGTCTTCCACCCCATACTCACCTCTGACCCCCTTCCACTCTTGCATCCCCCTTTCTATCTATGGACTATCTCCCCCCAGGAAGCAGAGCCTTACCTAACTAAGGCCCTAAATGGATCAAACCCCCTAAATGACCCCCTTGATGTCAAGCTTCTTCAACTGACCCTGGATGTCCTGCTCCCCCCACTTACCAGCTTACTAAACCTGTCCCTATGCCTGATACAGTTCTCCAGTAAATGGAAAAACGCCATTGTAACACCCCTCCACAAAGGTGGGGATAACCTGTCTCCTGGGAAGTACCGGACAATTTCCATTCTCCCTCTTCTCCCCAAGGCACTAGAGAAAATGGTGGCTGACCAGCTGACAGCCTACCTGGAAACCCATAGCCTACTCTGCAATGAGCAACATGGCTTCCAGGCTGGACACTGCCTACAACAGCTCTCCTAGAATTCTCTAATCACATCCACACGACGCTAGGCGAGGGACAACTGGCTGGAGCAATGTTCCTAGACCTCTCCAAGCATTTGACATGGTCAACCACCCCCTCCTTCTCTACACCCTCAAGAAAATGGGTTTCTCCCAAGGCCTCCTGGACTGGTTTTTGGGCTATCTATCCCCCAGAATACAATGTGTGAGGATCAATAAGACACTATCCAGCACACATCCAATTCACTCAGGAGTACTGCAAGGCTCCAACCTGGGTTCCTTACTTTTTAGCATATTCCTTACCTCCCTTCCCTCCTCCTGCCCCAGAAAAATCCTCCTTTATGTTGATGATGCCGTCCTCTGCACCTCCCATGCAAACCCCGCCAGCCTTCAGGCCCTACTCCAGTAAACTTTCTGCTAAGCCGAATGCTGGTTCACAGAACATAGATTAGTCCTAAACTTGAAAAAAAACAAAGCTATGTTATTCTCTCACCACCAGCGTAAGCTGAAAGACACCCCCCCCCGTTCATCCTCTCCAGCTCCCAGCAACCCCTGGAGCAGGTCCACTCATACAAATACCTAGGGATTACCTTTGATGCCGCCCTCACCTTCCACTCACACATAAGCACTCTCACATCAGCTACTAATGTTCGGATTGGTCTCCTATATCGCCACAAAGACTGCTTACTGCCAGTCGCCCTGCACCTAGCCATCACATCATCCATCATGTCCCTAATTGACTATGGGCTACCAGTCTATGCAGCTGCAGATGCTACAGCCATCAACAAAATAAAAGTTGTTCTCAACAAGGCCCGCAGGCTCCTATCAGGAGCCGACCGTACGATACACACCTGCACCCTTTACTCCCGTGCACAAATTCTCACTTTTGAGGAAAGACTCTGTTACCAAACCTGCCTACTGATCAAGAAGTCCGTCCTAGGGCTGACACCCCCGGGTGTCACGGCATCACTAGTCATGGAAACCCCCACTGCTTGCACCCGTCGTGCAGATAAACAATCACTAGTAATTCCCAGGGTCAGAACTAAGATAGCCCAGCGATCCTTCCCCGTCAGAGCCCTAACCTGGTACAATGCTCTTCCCACAACAATTACCTCCCACCACAAAATCAGTGCTTTCAAAAGGGCCCTCAGGAGCCACCTCCTCTACTCCCGCTCCTGCACCTGCCCCCAGTGAAGTAAATACCTCAGCTTAAATGCACTATCTGTGACAAGACCCCAACAAAGTCTGACCTCAGACTGCACCAAGTGTACCTTTGTAGCATAATGATTCTGTATTAGCTGCAACTCTGTATAGATCACCTACAATGTAATCAATGTGCACTTTATCATGCTTTTCTGTACTGTGTCTTAGCTGTAACTCTGTTTAGTACACTGTCCAAATGCAATGTATACAACAATGAGTAGTGTCAACTTATGTACTGATTATATGTTGTCTAATTACAATGTATGCCCAATGAATGATGTGGAGCCTTAGGAAATGAGTCTCTGACTCAAAGGTTTGCAATTCTGATATTTTCAAATAAATAAATAAAGAGGGTCTAATCTAGAGATGTTGCAAAATTTATATTTCGCTGGTAAAATTCCTGTGAAATCAGCAATTTTGCTGTGAGAAATATTTAATGAAATTTGCCCATTACACAAAATATTTTGCTGGGTGTGAAATGTCAAATTTCACCTGCTAAATGTGAAATTTCTCCATTAAAGAAGCAAAATTACACCAGCGAAAAGGTGACATTTCAAATACTGCAGGTGAAATTTTACACTATGATGGTGAAATTCAGAATTTTGCATTATGCAGTCAAAATTCCAAATTTCACTTTAGCAAAAAATTTCACGAAACAGGTGAATTTTGCAAAATATTTTGCTTAATGAAATTTGCCAGTTTCACCTACCTCTAGTCTAATCTGGACCGGATCGCCTCCCAGAAAGGGATAACTTTTTCACAGAACTAGAGAACATGACATAATGTACCAGGAGCCTTCTTACTTCTGGAGCACATATTTGAGAGAAGTCTACCCATTCAATATAACTTATCAGGGGTATAAAAGAGATTGTGCAACACCCGAAATTGAAGAAGGCAGTATCTTTACCATTTAATGTATTTGTACAGACATTTCCAGAGTTGCGGCTAGTTACAGAAGAATCAGTGGATGGCAAAATCTGATCCTAGTAATATAACTGACCCGCCGAACTGGCCATGAAAGAACATAACTGATGGTAATGATAGGAAATAACATGAGAAGAAGGAGCTGAAAAATATACAGAAAGAACCTGTGTCTCATTTGTGCTATCCCAATAGCCTGAGCCAAAGTGGTACAAGAACATGTGAGTAAGTTGAAAATATTTAAAACAGGTCAAAGAGGGTAGTCGAAATTTGGCCTGTGCCTCTTTGAAGGGAAGTAGTGTCCTATCTTTGACCTGATCCACTACCACCGTTACCATAGCAAAAGGCCAAAAGGATATATTAAGTATGTTACCCCCAATACTGAAGTTGGAGTTTCCCACTAAAGGTTGGGAAATATCTTTGAATGGGGGGGGTACATAATGCAGCACACAGCTGCATGTGTACCCATATGGATTCAGCAATGGGGTTACCATGGAATTACCTGGGGGCTTTCTTAAGAGGAATGTAGAACAGTGCCCGAATGTCCTATCCCATCTGGGAACAGAGGAACCATTCTATTTCCAGCCACACAGGGATATAGGTGCAAGAGTTATCCTTAGATGGAGACTTGAGCCACTGGAAAAATCTAGAACAGTTGATGGATAAATAATAAAAATATAAATTGGGCACCTGCAGGCCTCCTCACTCTTGAGTATGCCGGAGCTTAAAAAGAGCTCTCCGGGGGTTCTTGCCGCACCATAAAAAGAAAGATATAATTCTATCAATTTGGGAAAATCAGGATTTTGGGAGGGAGTAATTATACATCTGTAGTGGGTATAAGAGGTGGGTTAAGACATTCATTTTTACAATGCTCAAATAGCTCCAGATGGAAATAGGCAGGAGGGACCAAGTCAATTTTGAGGTGAGCAACAACTGTATCAGGATTGTACTGCTTCATCTTAGTCAGCGATGAAGTGAAATACATACCTAAATATTTCAGTTTTTCCCGAACCCAAACAAAACTCAGGTGTTCTATATTGGACCGCAAGTTAGCAGTATTAAGTGGCATTACCTCTGTTTTAGTCAAATTCAGTTTGTAGTTGGATAACCCACCAAAATCCCTAATGATGTCTAGGGCAGCAGGCAAGAATGTGACAGGAGAAGTAACATGTAAAAGGACTTCATCTGCATAAACAGAGAGTTTGTACTGACCAGGTCCTAAGGGGATGCCGGAGACAAGAGGAGAAGTATTAAGTTTCCTAATCAGAGGTTCCAAAAACAAGTTAAAGAGAAAGCACAAAAGCAGACACCCTTGCCTGGTGCCCTGATGTAAAGTAAAGGGAGGGGACAAAATGCTGTACACAAAATGTGGGCCAAAGGGCAAGTATAAAGTACTTTCGACCATTGAATAAATTTAGGGGCAATATGGAATTTAGGCAGTAATTTGAACAGGTAGTCCCATGAGACCCTGTTGAGAGCTTTCTCTGCATCCAGGGATGCCAGAACTGAAGGAACACGGGAGTCCATGGATGCAGAGATTAGGTGAGTTAATTTCCAGAAATGGTCTGCCAAAAGCCTCCCAGCTATGAAGCCGACCTGCTCCTGACAAATGAGGGAATGCCAAACTTGGTTCAACCTGCTGACCAACACCGTCGCAAGAATTTTAAGAACAGCGTTGATAAGAGATATTGGCCGATAGTTTGATACCAGTAAGGGATCCCTACCAGATTTCGGAAGCACCTCAATAGTGGCTTTTGTAAAGGATGAATCAGAAGGCCCTGCTGGAAAACATAATTAAAAGTGTTGAGAAGCATAGGTGCTAACAACTGTTTAAAGGCTTTGTAAAAGTTAGAAGTGTAACCATCTGGACCTGGGGATTTATCTGGAGGTAAGGCATCAATAACTGCCAGAATTTCCAATAAAGTCAATGGAGCCTGCAATAAGTCTATTTGGGATTGGTCCAAGTGAGGCAGTTGAATGTCCTGCTAAAAAGGCTTCAGAGTGGTCAAGGCAGAAAGGGGAGGCAGATGGATTATACAGTGTCTGGCAATACTCTTGGAAGTGAGCCACAATTTCCCGGGTGGAAGTAAAAAGCTGACCTGAGGAATTGCAGAGGGGGGGAAACAATTCTGTCCAATGGCTGTGTTTGCAGACACAAGGCAAAAAGCTTCCTGGCTTTTTTGCCCTGGTCGAAATATTTTATCTTAGAATGCAGGATAAGGTGTTCTGCCTCCTCACTCAGTAAAGAGTGATATTGTGACCTAAGAGTTTCTAAATGTTCCCATTTAGAGGGAGAAGAGGCTGGAGAGATACACCTTTCCAGGGCTCTAATCTGATCCAAAAGGGAAGACATCTCCTAGGAAGCTATTTTTTTCCTGTTAGAGGCCAAATGTATGATTTTGCCCCTTAAAAAAACATTTCAGCACACCCCATAAAAAATCTAACCTGGGCATGGAGAGAGAATTGATTGCCAAAAAAGAGGAGATAAAGGTTTGGAGATGCTTGATCAGATAGTCCGATTTAAGTAGTTGATCATTAAATCTCCAGACTTTATCCCTCTCTGACGAGGGGGAGAGACACAAATGGAGTAAGGTAGGGTGGTGATCAAAAATCGCTTTAGCCAGATTATGACATGACAATACTCCAGGAAGATGCTCAATCCCCAAAATAAAGTAATCAGTCCTGGAAAACATATTATGGGTAAGCAAATGGAATGAAAACTCCCACTGGGCATGATGGCAGGCCCGCCAGGGATCCAAAACTCCCAGAGAGTCCATCATGTCTTGGAGAGCCAATTGAGCTGGGGAGAGGGAATAACAATTAGAGCTAGATCTATCAAGGCTGTTACAATGGACCAAGTTCCAATCTCCCCCAAAAAGTATAGATAAGGAAGTACAGGGTGCTATATGATCCATTAACGTGGTAAAGAAATTAGGATCCTCAGCCATAGGGCCATAAATAGCACCTAATATAACTTCCAAGTGACTGAGTAAGGCCAGTAAAAAGAGGAACCTCCCCTGGGGATCTGCAATTTCCTGAAGCAGATGGAAAGGCACCCTCCGGGCCACTAAGATGGCAATGCCTCTTTTACATGAGTCAACACCCACCCCAAAGGCCTGCCCACCCAGGAAAGCCTGAACAGGAGAACATGGGATGGAGGCAAGTGGGTCTCTTGCAAAAAGGCAATGTCCACCTCAAGTTTGCGAAGGTGAAGTGAAACCTTAGCTCTTTTTGTGGGAGATTGGGCACCTTTTACATTCCAGGAACAAAACATAATGGTTGTTGCCATAACAGCTAACTGCAAATACAAGAAACAACCTCCATAGCATAAAAAAACAATGTAACCAGCCCTTTAAATGAGCTAAAGGCCTCCAGTGGTGACCCCCTTCCCATCCAACCCCCACAATGTAACTTAGAAGGAACCCAAAAGAGAAAATGACAGCTCTTTAACCTCTGGAGCCCATAAACTTTCCCAACCTTCTCACCAAAAGTCCCCCTTCCCTTCCCTCCCCACCAACCCCTAGTAGTAATGCATTTAGTAGAAAAAGTAGGATAGCCAGAAACCCCAAACACCCCCTTTCCACTCCCCATCCCACCCACACCACCAAACAAAAGCAGGAACAGCATTAGTAACAGAACCCCATACCCTACCCTACCCTCCAATCATAAAACCCAGAAAAACTCCCAACACCATTAGCCCACCAGCAGGAAATATTAGACAAGACATCAAGGTAAGTATAGAAAAAAACTGGGTAAACACCAGACTCTGGCAGCCAGCCGAGCCTATCACTTGTAAAGCTAAAATGCTGAGGGTAAAACAACAAAACAAAGTGCCCATAACTGAAACAAATGGCAGGCTGCGAAGGGAATATTAAATCCCCTAATTAATAACTATGAAGAGCATAAAGTGTACCCCCATAAATAATAAACAGAAAAGCATACCCCCAAAAAGAGATAAGAACAAACCTCCCACCCCAACATTGGCTCATGAGGCCATCGGTGACCAGCATTATGCTGCCCAATCCCCCCAACCCTGCCCACTGACATAATTATTAACCTTTCATTTAAAATGGAAAAATTAGCTCATAGACAGCCAAGGCTTTAAAACATCAAACCACCAAGCAGCACCTATAAGTGAACATTTGTCAAAAAATAAAATGAAAGAGAACAATTCAACATTAATAGCTATAGAATGTATCCATAACATGAATATGACTCCAAGAAACAGCATTGAAATTAAAAGAACAGCAAACAGATTACCATAATGGATGGTCAATTAGCCCAGATCATCTTTAAAATTTAAATGAAACTGAAGTGGAGCACAAAAACTGTCTTGTATCCAGCAGAAATAGCAACAGAATCCAAATTACTATACAGGTGAATGAAATACCAACAGACAAGAACTGTTGAGGATCACTGTATTCAGCATATGCAGTCCCGTAGCAAACCACTATCCTGCATCACAGCAAAAAAAAGGAAAACTGCAGTCCGTGCCATAACTCCAGTGAAGACTTCAAGCTGTTTCAATGCCGATGCTGAGGCTATCACAAAGAGGAAAATCCTCTTGAAGTCCCAGGTACAGCCAAAAATACAAACAGAGAAATGTTTGGGTGAAGCTAAATCTGGCATAGGGGAAGGAACACCATCAAATCATTGAATGGAGAACTCAGGAGGGCAGATCAAGCACAGTAAAGAACAGAGCCAGACGAGTTCAGAACCAAACAAAGCAGGTCATCAGTATTGACCAGCAAAATGTCTCATTATACTCTATCGGGGAAGTGAAGGCGAACAACCATTGACCAGTCTTACCATGACAACTAGATAAGTCATCCATAAAACACACAGGAGTCATAATGAGTAAATAAGGGAATCATAAAGCCCTATATAATGAAGGATCCTGTGAACGAATTCAGCCAGGTTTAAAGAGGTCTGGGAAGAGCTTCCTTAGATCCATGACAGCCTGTTCTCCACTGTTATAAGAGTGCCATGTATCTTGGATACGCACTTGCAAACGGGCTGGATATAACAACTGAAACTTAATACCAGCTGGAGTAAGCTTTGACACCACTGGATGGAATGCAGCCCTTTTTTGCCTGGTAGAACCTGGGAGATCTTGTGTAACTCGAAGTTGGGCTCCCTCCCAGGTGATGGATTGAAGATCCCGAATTCTGGCCAAAATGTGTTGTTTATCCAAGAAGTTTAGGAGCTTCAAAATAAACAGCCATGGCAGAGATCCAGGCAGGGGTCTGGGGCGCACTGACCAGTGCGCCCATTCCACGATGTAGCTCAGGCAGTTTGGCAATGGACTAGTCAGTTTCTCAAGAAGTTTCTATGAGAACTGAATAGGATTGGCACCCTCAGCCTCCTCAGGAAGGCTGAGGATTATTAAGTTATTGCATCTGTTCCTTCCTTCCAGGTCCTCCAACTTCAGCTCCATTTTATGAATGTTTTGCCTCACAGCTGTTAATTCCAGGTCAGTCCAATCACACCATTTCTCTAAGAATATTGCACGGGCCTCCACATCTCCGACCCTGCTATTGGTATCTCCAAGATCACGCTAAAGAGATGTAAGTTCTGTAGTCAAAATAGAGATTCCTTTAATGGCTGCAATTCCAGAAGAAAATTCTGTTTTGTAAAAGGGGAAGACCCTGAAGGTGTAGTATTTGAGCAGCTGGCCTTAGAGCCCTGACCTTTAGACTTTTTGGAAGTCTTGTCCGGCATCTGTGGTAGTGTGTGATGCGGGAGGCTTTGTTTCATCTCCATGTCCATTTTGCATGCAAATTAGTAACACCGACAGGAGAATCAGAAGTCGGGTGTGTTCCTTCCTGGATTGAGAAGACAAAACCCAATAAATGAAAGTGTTTAGGTAGTGAAATATGTGATTTTGTCTCAGGTGAGCAGGAGCAGTTCCGAAGAGCTGCTTGCTTCTCTGAGGCATCACGTGACTCCCTGGGACATTATTTTCTAAAGAACAGGCCAGTGATCAATTTGGGGGAAGGGAACACTAGCATGAGGTATATCCACACATCTGGCACCTGGCATTTGGGGGGGCTGCACCGTGCTAACCTACCTCACTACCCATGCAAATGAGGCCATAATGGGCATACAAATCTCCCCTTAGTGCCTTGCATGCCCAATGAGCTTTGCATGGGTCCCTTTGAATATTGCAAATAGTGCTCTGGCACTATTCATTCTGGTGTGTACTTCAGAAGCCCTGTTGAGGCAGTGCTAAGTGGCTTAGTGCTGGGCTGACATGACCCCATATTCAGCTGAATAGTGCTACTGCATTATTCAACTGATGCACAGGGTGGGGTGGAAAGGATGAGAAGGGACTTGGCAAGGTTAGAGGAATGGTCAATTGTATGGCAGCTTAGATTCAATGCTAAGAAGTGCAAGGTAATGCACCTGGGAAACAAAACCCAGGGAAGAGTACACAATGGGAGGTGAGATACTAACAACAACAAAATGGAAAGGGACCTGGGGTAGTCATATCAGATGACCTAAAGGTGGGCAAGCAATGTGAGAAGGCAGCAAGGAGGGTTGGGGTATACTGGGATGCATAGGAGAGGCATCACCAGTAGAAAACAGGAAGTTATTATCCTCTGTACAGACAGCTGGTGAGACCCCATCTGGAGTACTGTGTGCAGTTCTGGAGACCCAATCTCCACAAAGACATAGACAGGATGGAAGCTGTCCAGAGGAGGGCAACTAAATGGTGCAGGGTCTGCACCGGAAGACATATGAAGAGAGACTTAAGGAGCTTAATATGTATAGCCTCGAGGAAAGGAGGGAGAGGGGGGACATGATAGAAACTTTCAAGTACCTCAAGGGAATCAACAAAGTCCAAGAGGGTAGCACTTTCAAAAAAAGAGGTGTGCAAGAACAAGAGGGCACAATTTGAAGATAGAGGGGAGGCGGCTCAGAGGTAATTTAAGGAAGTATTTTTTCACAGAGAGGGTTGTGGATGCATGGAATGGCCTTCCGGAGGAGGTTGTGGAGTCAAAATCAGTGGTGGAATCATGCATGCATGGGATAGTCATAAGGCAATTCTGGGGGGTGGGGGTAGGAAGAAGTAGGCTGCTGGTTAACTAGGATCTGCAGCTTATCCAGTAGGTAGGGAAATGGGCAGACTGGGTGGGCCAAGCGGTCCTTATCTGCCATCACATTCTATGTTTCTATGTTTCTATAGCATCTGTCCCCAGGCAAACACAAGGCAGAGTGAACATTTTTGTACTATGGTTTGCATGAATTTGAATATCGGTCCCCAGGAGTCATTTATCAAATTCTGCCCAAAATGTCATGTTGTGGAACAACCATGAAAACAGCTTTTGGTGATTTCTAAAATGACACCAGTGATGTCCATGAGGTGGGGTAAAAAAAAGTCTATGAACTGAATTTTCAAAGGTCAGAAAATGACGCAAGGTGCTTGAGCCAGAAAGAAATGATGCAAGGAGCAAGTTGAGTCAAAACCTATGTCAATTCTGGTTTTCTAATGCTGCTTGCATGAAAAACAGAACTACCTGCACTGAAGTGATTTGCATCAGGCTTGCATCAAAAAATTTGGTGTGCTATGTCGCAGTGGGTCTTGCATCAAAAAAATGATACACCATCCTCTTTTTGGGGATTTTCTAAGGTGGAAGCTGTTGACACCATGTCAAAGCTGCATGCTGCTATTAGACCATCCAGAACTGGTCTAGCTGACACTACAGCATATGCAGAGGCCCACAACAGGCAGGAAAATCTGATTATGGTACAGTAGTAGCCAGAGACATTGCCAGATATTTCACAAAATTTCTGAAGAGTTTCTCTCTGCTGCCCTTACCGTGGAAATGCAGAAAGTAGGAGATATTTCTGGAAATAACACAGACATTTTGGGAAATATCTGGCAGTGTCTGTGGTTGCTACTGTACTATGAATGGCATTCTGCTGCAAGAATCCTGACATTGTAGACATCGTAATGGCTGTCTCAAGGACTCTCCACCTCTTGTCTAAACTTGCATAATTTTTGCTCCATTTTGTTTGACTCAGCTGGCTTCATTTTTGCTCCACGTCTTGTCGCAACTTGATCATTTTTGCTCCATCTCACATATGCATCATATTTTTGACTCAGCTTGCATCACTTGTGCCTCACCTTACTCATGCATTTGCTCCCTCTCACTCCATTTGCATGGTGTTATTAAATCAGCTTGCATCATTCTCACCCCATGCAACATATTTGTGACACACCAGTCCTCTTGTGTCATTTTAGGGGGCTTTTCTGCACAGAATGCTTTTCTTGCAAAACAAGACAGTATTTGGCACATCTGAATTTAATGCAAGTGGTTGTTTGATGCACTTGGCATCGGTCTATAGGCCCTTTGAAAATCAGGCAATTCGTTGAACATTTGGTGTCAAATTATCAAAAAATCCCAAAGTTATGAACAAACTTCAGAAAAATTCAATGTATCCTCGTAACTTCATTTTTTTTATCCCAATTTTTCAACGTAGTGTTTTATTACCTCCACTGTCAAAACAAGACAGGTATCATTTTCTAAATCTCACTGAAAGACGATTTTGCTGAATGACTGCAAAAACATATTTGGGAATTTGAAAAAATTACATCTGTATTGCTTATGAGGTGAGAAATAAAACATGCTGAAACTTTGGGGTTATGAGTACAAGTTGAAAATGATTAAAAATACTCACTGTACTTTGTTTTCAGTTTGCGCCTGAGCACAGTAGTGAGTGCTTTGGCAGTTGATTTGAAGACTACATGGTGGGAACCAAAGGAGGCATAGGGGAGCGTGGGGTGGTGGATGTCTGACTTTGGGTCGGGATAGATTGAGGCCGGGGAGCTGTGAAACATTGATGGATGCTTTTCTTTATTTCTAGTAAACAAAAATTGAAAGAGACTTCATTTCAGATTAAAAAATGAAAGAAAACAATGATGGTTGTGTTCCTTTTTTAAAAGGTTTATGTTGCTAAGGGCAGGGACATATTACCAAGGAGTGGGCACCATGGTGTCAGACTTTGTTAGGGGTTAGCAACACCAAGGATTGGGCACCTGTTGTCAGAATTGTACCACAGTGCCCCAGAGCAGCTTAAACTGCACATCAAAACATATTCAAGCTGCATCAAAGAGCATTTCTGCATATAGCAAATACAGCACCATAAATAATCTTTCATTAAAGTTACAGTTTCATCATAACACAAGTTGTACCTCTTTGACTGGATCATCTGGTCAGTATTTGAGAAGCATTTCCTGAGAAGGAGCTGACATATGAGATTGAAGTAAACTTGTTTAAAAATATCAGTTGCATTGATCATGCAGGATAAGGCCAAACCACAAACATGCTGTCAAATGCAGAACTTCTCTTGAACCATTGCTCATCCTCAGGATGATGTTTTTTGTTTTCTTGGAGGGTTGTGCCAGGAAAATGTAAAGCATTGTAAAAAATTTAGTTCCTGTGCAACGAGTTTAGAAGAGTATGTGTGTGAAGGAATCAACTGCATCAGCCAGCTACTTGAGCGAATGTGACATTCTCCCTTGCAGAGTCAGTGCATCTGTAGACAATCTAAAAAACACTGACTTGGCCTAATGTCAATTCTTTACTCTCCTTGGTCATGCATAAATATGAAAATAACAAGAAATACCTTTGAACAGTAACTAGGTGGGGGCATAGCATGTGTCATGGAGCAATTCACAGGCTCCCCACAGCTGGCAAGTCCAGCCTTACCAGAGAAACAAGGCAAACTGTCTCTGCAAATCTGGTTTATTTCAATTGTGAACCAGTGGCACTGGTGATGAGTGGGTGGCTAGGTGGTCAAGAAGGAGAAAGATACCACACTACCACTGAACGGCTTCAATGTGTAAACTAGCAATGCCAGTAATAAGTGGGCAAGAGGGGGCAAAAGTGCATCTGAGCATCTTGCAGTAATCTAGCAGCTCTAGACAGATAGGGGGAGGAACTGCCACTGACAGGCTTTAAAATAAAAGTGCATCCTGTCTAAAGTCACACTAGGCAGACAAAGTGCTCAACAGCACCAAGAGTGGAACTAAAAGACAGAGATACTTTCCTGTTAGAAACATAAAAGGCGAACATGAAAAAGCAGCTTCTGCCATGCATTTTCCACCCTTCTGATTGGCTAACTACTTCAAAGTGAAAACAGAAATTAGGCACAGATAGTGGGTGGAATTGGGATGGAGATTGCTGATTCTAAAGCTGTGATAGTGGAAGAGGAGGACTAAGCCCCCGAAACTTTCCCTCAGAGTGAAAGCATAGAAACATTGAATTTGTCAGAAGATTAGCACAGCTTGGCCCACCCAGTCTGCCCAGTTTGTCCCTGCCTATAATGTCACCACATACCCTACCTGATCTCTGGCTACTCACCCCAATACTTTCCTACTGAGATTCCTTTGTGCCTATCCCATGCATGCTTGAATCTCACCATTATTCTTGCTCCCACCACCTCAACTGATAGACTGCTCCAGGCATCCATCACTCTTTCAGTGAAGAATTACTTCCTGACACTCCTCCTAAATTCCCTCCTTCCATCTTCATTGTAGAAACATAGAAACATAGAATTTGACGGCAGATAAGGACCGCTTGGCCCACCCAGTCCACCCATTTCCCTACCTAATGGATAAGCTGCAGATCCTAGTTAACCAGCAGCCTACTTCTTCTTACCCCCACCCCCTAGAATTGCCTTATGACTGTCCCATGCAGGCTTGAATTCCACCACTGTTTTTGACTCCACAACCTCCTCCGGAAGGCCGTTCCATGCATCCACAACCCTCTCTGTGAAAAAATACTTCCTTAAATTACCTCTGAGCCTCCCCCTCTATCTTCAAATTGTGCCCCCTTGTTCTTGCACACCTCTTTTTTTGAAAGATGCTACCCTCTTGGACTTTGTTGATTCCCTTGAGGTATTTGAAAGTTTCTATCATGTCTCCCCCTTTCCTCGAGGCTATACATATTAAGCTCCTTAAGTCTCTTCATATGTCTTCCGTGCAGGCCCTGCACCATTTTAGTTGCCCTCCTCTGGACAGCTTCCATCCTGTCTATGTCTTTGCGGAGATTGGGTCTCCAGAACTGCACACAGTACTCCAGATGGGGTCTCACCAGCTGTCTGTACAGAGGGATAATAACTTCCTGTTTTCTACTGGTGATGCCTCTCCCTATGCAGCCCAGTATCCCCCCAGCCCTCCTTGCTGCCCTCTCACATTGCTTGCCCACCTTTAGGTCATCTGATATGACTATCCCCAGGTCCCTTTCCATTTTTGTTGTTGTTAGTATCTCACCCCCCATTGTGTACTCTTCCCCTTGGTTTTTGTTTCCCAGGTGCATTACCTTGCACTTCTTAACACTGAATCTAAGCTGCCATACATTTGACCATTCCTCTAACCTTGTCAAGTCCCTTCTCATCCTTTCTACCCCAGTTTCTGCATCAACTCTGTTGCAGATCTTTGTGTCATCTGCAAAGAAACATACTTTTCCTTCCAGTCCCTCTGCAATGTCGCTTATAAAGACACTGAAGAGGACCGGTCCTAATACTGAACCCTGCGGTACCCCACTAGTAACCCCCCTTTCTTCAGAGTGGACTCCATTTACTATTACTCTCTGTGTCCTATTCTCCAGCCAATTCTTTACCCAGGCTGTCATCTTGGGACTCACTCCCAGGCTGGCTAACTTGTATATTAATCTTTTGTGTGGGACTGTGTCAAATGCCTTGCTAAAGTCTAGGTAAGTCATGTCCACAGCCCCTTCCTGATCTACAACTTTGGTCACCCAGTCAAAGAAATCTATCAGATTCATCTGGCATGACCTTCCCACTGTGAATCCATGCTGCCTTGGGTCCTGTGCCACTCTGGTCTCTAGATACTCGACAATTCTTTCCTTCAGAAGTGATTCCATTGCTTTCCCTACCACAGAGGTCAAACTGACAGGTCTGTAGTTTCTTGCCTCTGTCTTGGTCCCACTTTTGTGAAGGGGAATCACATCTGCCCTCCTCCAGTCCTCGGGTACCACCCCATCCTCCCATGATTTGTTAAAGAGGGTAGTCAGTGGTGTCACTAGTTCTACCCTTAGTTCTTTTAGAATTCTGGGATGAATCCCATCAGGCCCCATTGCTTTGTCCACCTTCAGTTTTAAGAGTTCTTTCAGAACCCTTTCTTCTGTAAATGGGCTGGTATCAACTTCTGTATCCAGAGTGTTTCTACTGTTTGTAGGTACCTCCCCCTCTTCATTTGTAAATACCGAGCAAAAATATTTGTTTAGTATCTCTGCCTTTTCACAGTCACCCTCTGCCCACCCTCCCTCCCCTTTATTAAGCCTCACTATCCCTCCCTTGGTCTTCCTTCACTCCCTAATGTACCTATAAAGGTTTTATCTCCTTCTTAACTGAGTTGGCTATCTTTTCCTTGGTTTGGGCCTTTGCTGTTCTGACTGCCTTCCCAGCTTCCTTTTGCTTTAACTGATACAGTTCTCTGTCCTGCTCCTTCTGTGATTCCTTGTACTTCCTGAATGCTTTCTTTCTCTTGAACCTTCACTGCCACTCCTTTGAGAACCATAGTGGTTTTTACATCGTTTGTTTTGTTTATTTGCTTCACACAAAGGCTTGTTACCTCTGTGATGGCAGTTTTATTATTTCCATTGTTCTTCCCCTCCTTCCTGCCCATTTGCTAGTGCATTCCTTAGGCACTCACCCATTTTGGCAAAGTCAGCCCTCCTAAAGTCCAGTACTTTTTCCTTAGTATGGCTTGACTCTGTTGCTGTGTTTATTGTGAACCATACTGTTCGATGGTTGCTAGTTCCCAGATGGCTACCCACTTCTACATCTGTGATCCTCTCTCCATCTCCATTTGAGAGAAGCAGGTCTAAGATTGCTCCCTCTCAAGTGGCTCCAATACTAGTTGTCTAAGGCATGCCCCCTGTAGGGCATCTAGAATAACTCCACTCTTCGAAGTGGCTGCTGCAACTGCAATCCAGTTAACATCTGGCATATTCAGATCACCCATCAGCAATATCTCCCCTTTTTCTGACATTCTAATTATACTTTCTATCATTTCCTTGTCCATTTCCTTCCTTTGAGAAGGGGGTCTGTATACAACCCCTGTGCGGATTGTGGTGACATTGCCTTTCTCCAAATTTACCCACAGTGCTTCTTCTCCTCCCTGTTTACCCTTTTGTTCTGTTGCTTTGATTTATTCCCTTATGTAAAGAGCTACTCCTCCTCCTCTTTTACCCTCCCTGTCCCTCCTGTAGATAGTGTATCCTGGTATGTTTACGTCCCAGTCATGGTTTTGTGTGTACCATGTTTCTGTGACTGCCATGATATCCAGATGTTCCTCCTCCATCATGTATGCCCACTTGTCCAGCTGCACTTTCTCTTTTGGAAAATACTCCCCACCTTGTTCTCCCCAGTGAGGTACTTATAGGTCCCTATCGTGTCCCGATCTTCTTCCTCTTTTCTAGGGTGTGCATATTGAGATCCCTCAGTCTTTCCTCAAAGGGATTACGATGCAACTCCTGCACCATTTTAGTTGCCTTCCTCTGTACAACCTCTACCTTGTCTATGACCTGAGGAGATGTGGTCTCTAGTACTGGACACAGTATTCCTGGTGGGGTCTCACCAACAATCGATACACCAGGAACACCACCTCTCTTCTTGTGCTTGTGATTCCACTCCCTATGAACCCCTGCATCCCACTGGCCCTGCCTCCTGCCTTGTCACACTCCTCACCACCTTGAGATAATCAGATATGATAACCCCAAGGTCTCTTTCCTGCTTTGTGACTATCAATACCTAGACAAAGGCAAGTCATTCAACACTGTACCTCAATCTGTTAATCAATAAACTAATAACACTGGGTTTCAACACATACATAATAAGATGGATCCACAACTGGCGAATGAACCGTACACAGTCAGTAAGGGTGAATGGACACATCTCTGATGAGGGACGTGTTAGCAGTGGGGTTCCCCAAGGGGTCTGTGCTTGGGCTGGTGCTATTCGGGCTATACATCAGTGATATGGGTGCAGGTGTTAGCAGCATCATAGTGAAGTTTGCTAATGATACCCAAGTAGGAGGAGCAGTTGATTCATATGACAAATATATTGCCCTGTGTCAAGACCTACAACACATTGATGAATGGGCAAAAACAAACAAAATGAAATTCAATACATCAAAATGTACAGTACTACATTTTGGGCAGAAAAATCAAAAACTTACATACAATCTTGGTGGGGAAGTACTAAAATCCTCTACTAGAGAAAGGGAATTAGGTATATTGATAAGTGACGGACACTCTTCTTCTGATCACTGCAGATATGCACCACAAGTTGCAAACATACTAGTTCAATTAATAAAAAGATCTTTTATGACTAGGAACAGTCATTGCATAAATAAGCTGTGTGAGACTTATATCATCCTGCATTTGGACTTCAGTCCCCCAATTTGGAATCCTTACCTGAGGTGTGATGTAAATCTTCTAGAAAGAAATCAAAGAAGAGTCACTAAAGTAATGATAGGTTTGGATACATTGAGTTATGATGATAGAATTCACTCCTTACAATTGTTTACACTAGAAGCCCAAAGGAAAAGATGGACCTCATATTGTTGTTTATCATCTTGCAAAACCAGAAACTTATGGGACTGTGTGGTCTAAAATATAATCCTAGGTCGAATGACCTTAGATCTCGTAATAGGCAATTAATGGTACCCAGAGCAAATACCATCAGGAGACATAACTTCTATACAGTGAAGACAGTGAGACTATGGAACTCACTACTAAACAATATGGTACATGCAATACCCTTTGAGGCTTTTAAAATGGGCTTAGATGTGGTACTTGTGCAAAATGCTTACAAATGAAATGCTCACTACGAGTGGGAGACAATTAAATGGGCCCTGGTTCTACTTTGTCTAAACTATCCAAGTAATTCAAGAAATACCTCTCCCCATTTTTTTTTTCTGCCCCTAGGTTTCTGTGTCCTAGGGGCATGATTTTACACTTTTTTTGCATTGAAACTCAGCTGCCATACCCTTGACCACTCCCCGAGTTTTCTGAGGTCTCTAATCATTCTCTCCACCCTCTCCAGAGCAGTGTCATCTGCAAAGAAGAATACCTTGCCTTCCAGCTCTTCTGCAATGTCTCTTATCAAGACATTGAAGAGGACTGGTCCCAGAACTGAGCCCTGTAGTACTCCTGCTGGTCTCTCTCCCCGCATTAGAATGAGTATCCTCTGTCAACCAGTTCTGTACCTAGTTAACCATCTTGGTCCAACACCAGGCTGCCCAGTTTCCCTACAAGCCTCCTATGTGCTATGGTGTTGAAGGCACTGGTTATGTGTAGGGGCCACATCCACTGTCTCACCTTGATCTATTTCCCCTGGTTACTCAGTCAAAGAAATCACTCAGGTACAATACATCTGACATGAACTCTTCCATGAATCCATGCTGCCACAGGTCTCGTATCCTGCTGGATTCAAGAAATTCCACTATCCTTTCTTTTGATAATGTTTCCATTAACTTTACCACCACTGACGTTAGACTGACTGGACTATAGTTGCCAGCCTCCTCCCTGCTGCAGCTTTTATGAAGCGGGACTACCTCTGCCCTCCTCAAGTCCTCAGGAACCATTCCTGTTTCCAGTGAGTAGTTGAATAGAGCTGTCAGAGGTGCAGCCAGTACCCACCTGAGCTCTTTCAACACCCTTGGATATAATCAGTCCGGCCCCATAATCATATCCAATTTCAGATTTGCAGGTCCTCTCAGGACTCTTTCCTCTCTGAATAGACTTGTATCTTCCTACCTCCCCCCAGTGTTCCTGCTGCTTTTATGTGGCCCATTCTCCTTTCCCTCCACTGTGAAAACAGAGCAGAAGTATCTGGTTAGGATATCTGCCTTTTCCTGACTCTACTCTGTACAAAGTACACCTGCATTTCATATCCTCAAAGTCCCTCTCCTTGTCTTCCTGTTTTCACTTATGAATCTGAAAAATGTATTGTCCCTTTAAACTACCCCTTTGGTTATCCTTTCTACTTTCTGTGCCTTTGTGCCCCTCACCACATCCTTGCTTCCTTCTGCTTTTCCTGGTACATGTCCATATCTTCTTCCCTATGTGTCTTTTTGTACCATCTAAATGCCACCTCTTTAACCTTTGCTTTTGCAACCAGTTATCTGAAAAATCACAGAGGTCTCTTTTTCTTCCTGTTTTTGCTCATTTCCTTCACTCAGAGGTTTGTTGCCTTCACTATGCCATCCCTTAATTTATTCCACTAGTCCTCCTTCCTAACCTGGGATTTCCTCCCCCCCCCCGCCAGGTTGTCTCTGAGGCATTCACTCATTTTTTTTTTAATCTGCCCTTCTGACGTCCAGGACCCTTGTCTTTGTGTGGTTTGTCTGTGCCACCATCTTTATGTTAAACCACTTTTTACAGGATTGCTAGTCCCCAGGAGACACCATAACGTGATGTTTGCAGTACTTCCCCTATTTGTGACCACCAGGTCCAGTATTGCCCCATCTCAAGTGAGCTTTTTGACTAGCTGCCTGAGAAATACCTCCTGCAGTGAATCTAGGATGGCCCTGCTTCGGCCTTGATTCCAAGATGCCTGCCTGAGGGGATGGCTGCTAGGACGTGAGCTCCATCACTATCAGATCTCCCTGTAACACTATTCACAAATTTTTAATTCAAGTAGCTACAGAAAATGTTTTCTCCATCTGCTTCATGGGCAAGGTAAGTAGAATGTCTAAATCCATACCAAGAGCAAATGAATGGGTGGAACAAAATCAACCCCCAAACGGTTGAGAAATGCATACTCTAAACATAACCTGGTGTTAAAAGATCAATCAGCAGGAGAAACCTTGACTCGGGCATGCTTACAACAAAGAATGCTGCAGCTCTTTATGTTCTCAGAGAAAACATTACCAGAGAAAATGTCACCTTTGTCATTTACTCCTGAAAACCAGAACACTTCAGTGGCAGCAGCTGCTGATCCACCTTTCGAGCACACTTCTATTTCAGACACTGAGGGTCTGGTACACCCGGTACAACCAACTGAAGTATATCAAGGGACAAACCAGACTGGAGAAATGGAAGGACATGACAAGTCAGCAAGTGCTAAAGAGTCAAGGTCTGAAGAAGGAATTTTCAAGGATAGGGAATTTTCAGAGGATGACTCCATACACTTGAATGTGGATACCAACAAGACTGCAACAACTAAAACTACTTTAAATAAAACTAAAAGTAGCAATGTGCCCACAGAACTAGAACAAGCACAAGAGTCTGTTACATTAATTGAAGCACAAAGTAAAAATAAAAATGATTCTGAACCATGTAAAACAAACTAGACTTTTAGTCAAGCCAAAATATTAACCAAAATTAAAAATGAAATCAAATCAGATGTACAAAAAGGCTTTGATTCCATGACAACAGCTTTACCACATTTAACTAAATCAATTAATGATTTAGGAAATACATAGGAATCCTTAGCCATTAGAATGACTGAGGTAGAACAGACCGTGAGCAATTTAGAAGACACACTCACCCCAATTCAATAACAGTTCAAAGAATAATCCTGCAACAAAAGCTAACAAACCAGGAAGACAGATCCCATTTCAATAACTTTAAACTCATACAAATACTAGAAGCAGTGGAAGGTAAAGGTGATTCTGTCCCCTTTTTTGAAAAATGAATAACAAAAGTGATGGGCTTAAACTATTCTGAGGAAAAGATTTTGCTGGATAGCGCTCACCGGGGAGGCACATATGCTTAGTGACTGAATAATAACACTGCTGTAAATCAACCAATTAATAGACCCATGTATATTAAGCTCCACTATTATCAAGATCGGGAGCACATCCTTAGAAAAGCTTGCACTGATAAAGGTTTGGTAGCAGAAGGAATAACATTTTCTGCCTATCCCGATTTCAGTGTTGAGAGTCATGTCAAGAAAAGCCTTTGATAAAGCCAAAGCTATGTTAAATGAAATGTGTATCTGCTGCTCAATGCTTCCACTTGCAAACCTTTTTCTGGCACGGTAGAATGCACTTTGTCACAGACCTCAAGTGTGCTGAAGCATACTTAAAAACAGTTTGATACAGATATTATACCCAACATACAGGAAAACCATCCACTTCAGCTTTACAAAGTGCAACTACTTCAATCTCTATCATGAACTCTGTGGCTGCACAAGTTGAAACATTGGATTTAAATGATGGATGTGTATAAAATGAAGTTATGAGTACCCTCACCTGCAATCAAAAAACATAACTGACTCACAACAAATGATTTTCTGAATCTGAACACTGAAGCTGTACTCTGGGCAAACCTTAATCATTATTTCTTCAAGAATGGTTGAAACTACTGCCGTATCACTTATATTAAATTGCTAATGGTCATAATATGAAAACTAGGGCTCGATTGAAAAGCTATTCTAACTGAACAAGATTGGTGGATAGATAGATAGCTAGATAGTTAGATAGCTAGTTAGATAGATAGATAGATAGATAGATAGATAGATAGATAGATAGATAGAAACATAATCTTATTTCTGTATCTTTCTTTGTATTCCCTTCTAATTGTTTTATCAATTTCCAGTATTGTGCTGGAATTTTTATGGGGGGGGTCTTTAGTTCAAGAAGTAATTCAGAGATACTACATGGTGATAATAGGATTCCTGCTGACTGTAACGTTTAAAGACATCGATGAAAAGAGAAAATTATTGCAAGAGATCCAAATCAGGTTCTGGGGATGAATCAGTTGCAACTTAGGGGAGATTTGGCTATTAGCTTTCTCTCTGAATTCCGTAAAGAGGGAGTGGGGTGGAGAATAACTGGAAGATGGGGTGGGCTGGGGAAAGAAAAAAAAAAAGAGAACGTCAAAATTAAAACCTGTGGTATATATATCTTAATAAACAAGCCAAACAATAAATGCGTGCTATGTAATAAAAGAGATATCAAAGGGTTATACAAGAAATGCATTAGAGGAATATCTTATAATCAGTCTCCATATACATACACAATTACTTATGGCTAATACTCTGAAGTTACTAACATGGAATGTTAAGGGAATGAGGGAGAGACTAAAAGGAAAAATAAACTTTAACTATATAGATAAACCTGCAGCCAACTGTGTAATGCTTCAGCAAACTCATTTCCTTCAAGGAGACTTTTTATTTTATTCCGTGCAATGGGGTCAAGGTGTAAATGCACCATTTTTATCAAATGCTAGTGGGTAGCCATATTCTTTTATAATACTGGTATCACAATAAATAGACATATACCTGATATCAATGGTCAATATATTTTCTGTGAAATACTGAATAATGGTACATTACTTACTTTAGCAAACATTTATAGCCCAAATGAAAAATCACACAATTTTTAATGAAATAGTTATGACTGCATCCACATTTAAATCATGTATTATATTTGGGGGGATTGCAATTTAGTCCTGAACAATAAATTAGATAGATCAAGTTTTCATGGGACCAAGTTACAGTTAGAGATGTGCAAAACTGCCATATTTCATTCTGTGAAATATTTTGCGTAATTCATCCATTTCACATGAAATGCAAAATTCACCACTTGCTGGCAAAATATTGCAGTTTTCGGGTGAAATTTTGCATTTTGCAGGTGAAATTTCATAACTTTGTATTGTATGAAATATTTCATGGAATGGCTGAATTGCTCAAAGTATTTTGCGATGCAAAATTGCTGGTTTCACGGGAATTTCACTGGCAAAATTTAATTTTGCAGCATCTCTAGTTACAGTCTGCTGCGGTAAAATTAACTGAATTTATGCCAAACGTTAAACTCATAGATCCATGGAGATCTGTCTACCCCATTACTGTACAATTTTCATTTTTATCAGCAGTTCACCAGTCTTACTCCAGGACTGATTTATTTTTAATCCCAGAAACTTTACTGTGTAGTTTGGTGGATATTAAATATAGAACTATACAGTATATATATATATATATATATATATATATATATATATATATATATAGGGTACATGATGGGCATGAGTGTGATATGGCAAATATTGTCACTCCTGCAGAGTGAGCTCTGGATATCTCACGAATGCCGAAGGCACGAGTGAGATATCCAAGCTCACGATGCAGGAGTGACAATATTTGCTATAGCACACAATCTGCCCATCATGTATTCGATATATACAATAGGGCCAAGAGTTTTAGAAGTTTTGTTATGCTGTCTTGTGTTCTGTTCCTGTTAATGTGTTTGCTCATTCTGTGTGTGAGCTTTTCTGACTGGGCTGGCAGTGTTATAAACTTGAGAGACATATGAGTGTGTTTTGCAATGCTAAATGAGTTAGTTTCAGATAGGAATGAGAAACATACTTTTGTGAAGCTGTATTGTTTAGCAGTCTGGCTGCAGTGAAGTTAAAAGCATCACAGTAATTGTAATGAACTGAGAGGCAGAGTGTCAGAACAGCTGATACTGTTTTCAGTGGTAATTAAGTTAGCTGCAGGCAGAGTGCAGAGTGTTCTGTGAAATTGTGCTCTTTAGGATTCTGGCTGCAGTGAAGTCGAAATTGTCACAGTAATTTTAATGGGTGAGAATCAGAGTTTGAGGAACAAGTGAGAGTGTGTTTCAGTGGTAGTTGAGTTAGCTGCAGGCAGTAGTTTAGACTGTTCTGTGAAGCTGTGCTGTTTGAAATTCTGGCTGCATCAAGTTGAGAGCATCACAGTAATGAGCTGGAAGTTGGGGGGGGATAGGTGTGTTTTGTAATGCTCACTGAGTTAGCTGTAGGCAGCAGTGAGACCTCTCAGGTAGTTCTGCATTTGTGTCTATGGTAACAGCACAGGTGTTTCTTGCATGCTGAGAGGAAAGCTGCCTAGGGTGATGATATCAGTGAACTTTTGTGACCTGTGTGTGTAAATGTCTCATATCATCACAGTAGAGCAGAGAGTAAAAATATCACACTGCAGTGGATGATACGCTGTTTTATCTCACTCATTTACCACTCACCCCTATTGTGTGTATATATATATATATATATATATATATATATATATATCTGATCACGCACCGGTTATCTTAACAATTAAAATTAAAAAAACAAATCCTTTAGTGACATTGAGATTAGACCCTATACTCATTAAAGAACCATAATTTAAAACTAGAATCAGGAAACTGCATTGTTCTTTGTGCACAACACATATATTGAGACTTCAGTTACTGTAGTGTGGGACACTTACAAAGCATATATTAGAGGGGTCTCAGTTGCATTTAATACTAAAAAAGGCAGGAAACAAAACATGGAAACAACAGAAATCTCAGAATTCAGAAAGAAAATCTCTATAAAATAAACAAAGACCCCTCGATATTGCAGGAGCCCTTGATTTTGAGAAATCAATTTAATAAATTCTCAGATATAGAAGCTGAACAACAATTATTAATGACACAGTTGAAGCACTATGCCACAGGTGACAAAACTAACAAAACTCTTTCATGGCTACTCAGGAAAGAATAAGAGGTAATACAATTACCAAATCAAGGATGAGGCCGGCCTGGTGGCGCTGAGGGCAGAGGTGCTGGTTGCAGCACCTTGCACCCTGGTTTGAGAGCAAGCATGGGTCGCTGGGGGCTGGCAGGGGAGGAGAGGGACTGAGCATCCGAAGGACTGCTCTCCCTCTCTGGGGATGGGGTCCACAATGGTCGGTGCACAACTGTCCCCTGGCAGAGGCTGGGGGGTAGAGACACACACTGTACTCAGGGGAGGAGTCGGGGAAGATGCCTGGATGGAGGTGTGTGCAGACGTGTGCGTGCTCATGACCGCTGGTGCCATTGCATGCCCACTGACTCTGGGGAATCTTGGAACAGGGAAAAAGTGATGCCTCCTGTGGCTTGATGGCCATCTGCGAGTGTTTGTTGGAATGCTGGCACCTAAGTTGGATCCATTCTGGGTGGAGATTTAGGGGGCTCCCTGCCACCCCACTGAGGGGTGTAAGCCGCAGGGGATATGGGGTGCCAGCAGTCCCGGGCGAGATGGACAGTGGCCGGATCCCGGCTGACAGGGATAAGAGAGAACAGCTGGGGTGCAGTGAGGTGGCCACAGGAGGATAAATACTTAACAAAAAGGAAAAAACAATCAAAGACGAACAAGACAAACTCATAACTGAGCCTTCTGAAATTAATGAGGTGTTTGAACGTTTTTATACAAAACTATATACCTCAGAAAGAAATTCAGACAAGACAGGATACTGATCTATTTTTTCCAGTCTGTTTCATTACCTATCCTGCAAGTCACCCAGACTGCCCTTTTAGATCAGGAAATAGCCACCACAGAAACTGAACTTGCAATTTAAACCCTTTCCCACTGCAATGTCCCAGGCCCAGATGGCATTTCAATCGACTTTTATAAGTGTTTCTCAGAACTGATTACTCCACATTTAAAAAATCCTCTTTGATTATATATTGGAACACACATCCTTGCATACATCTGCCACAAAAGCAATAATTTTGTTATTTAAAAAAAAGATAAGGACCCACTAATCCTGCATCATACAGACCTATATCTCTTATAAATACTCATAGTATTTTTTTCTCATTAAAGATTTTATTAGGATGTTCTTTTGCTTAGAAGACCAGTCAAACAAGGAACAGTTACAGTACAAATTTTTGTCCAAACATTGCATGCATAGATAACTTTTCACAATGGGGGAACTTGAACATACAAGTAAGGTAGCAAGTAGAAAAACAGTCATTATAACATACCCCTTGAGCAATGAGAAATTCAGCTTAATGGTGATTACATAAGCATCCACTAGGGTGGGTGCTGTCAGACCTCCTAAATACCATATGAGTGGGGTAGTAGTACAGGTGGGCTAATATGGGATTCCATAGTGGATAACCAGATGAAATGATTACTCCAAGTAAGACATAGGTATCGAACTACATATGTTGGGGAAGGGGCTGAGGAGGGGGGTAAGAGCTATGGAGAAAGGGTAATATAGAAGCAACTCATAATCCTACTCACTGTGGCTGTGAGGCTGAAGTTCTTTAAGTAGGAGGGTTGGCTGAGGGTGGTGTGGTTACTGATCCTGGATGGGACTGGAAAAAGGGTGCCCATTTGTTCTGGAAGATATGGGGTTTACCCTGTGTGGCATATGAGAGCCTTTTGAATGAGGCAACTCTGGCTAAAGTGGAGTGCCAGGACAGGAGGGAAGGAGGGTTGGGTTGTCTCCATCTAATAAGGATGGCTCTTTTTTTCTCCATGAGTGCCAGTAGGAGCCAATCCTTGTAGTGAGACAGTACAAGGGGGATATGGGAAATCTCCCCAAGAAGAACTAAGGCCGGGTGGGGAGGGACGGACATGTACAGGATGGTGGAGCATTCTCTTAACACCTCTGCCAGTATGTTGTGATCGAGGGACAGTCCCATAGTACGTGCCAAAGACCTGCCTGGGAAGCACCACATCTCCAGCTATTTGAATGGGTCAACAAACCCCTACAATGCAGTATAGATGGAGTATGGTACCAATGGTGTACAATTTTTAATTGTATTAATTGATTCATGGCTTCCATGTATGCTGAATGTGACTGCTCAATGCAGTTTTCCAAGTCTGGGGGGTGGGGGTAGTCAGCTGTAGTTCTTTCTTCCATTTTTCCCCCTCATTTGAAGAGAGGGTCAAGTTGGGCATCCTTTAGGGTAGAATACACTCTTCCTGCCATCTCTTTAGAGGCACTGTGCTTGTGAAGCTGCTGAAACTGTGCCCACTCATGTGTATGCAACATTAATTGATTGCTATTCGGGATCACCCCCTGGAGCTGCAGGAACTTCCAGAAGTCTTTTCTTGGAATGCCGAATTTCACTTGCAACTGTTCAAAAGATAACAGTTCATCCGAGTCAGGTATCTGGATGTCTTCCACTGTCCTAATTCCCACCAGCTCCCAGTCCTTCCAGATTGTAGGTGATCTCCCAATCTTAATGCAGGAGTTGCACCATAGAGTGATGTATCGTCTAGGCAGGAGTCATGTTCTTTTGGGACCGTGTGTGATATGAAGGCATTTGTTCCATGCTGTTTGAGTTTCCTGGATGATTGGGTTGTCCTTTGAGGGTTTTGGCCCTGGGCTGCCGAACAGCACTCCAAGCCAGGGTATATTGGCAAGGTGCTGCTCTAAGGTCACTCACCGAGGGGAGTTCTCCGAGGGGAGGAGCAACCATTTTGTGGCTTGAAACATTCTGTATGCCCACACATACCCTTTGGCTCTGGGGAGTCCTAGTGCCCTCTTTTTCCAATGGGCCTGAAGTTTAGCTTTGCTAACTCTTGGCTTTTTCCCCTCCCATAGGAATGAGGAGATGATCTGCACAATTCTGTGTAAAATTCTGTCTGGGACACACAGAGGAATGTTTTGGAAGAGGTATGCCAGTTTAAGGAGGGAAAACATTCTGATGGTCTTGATTTTGCCTTTATGGGTAAGATGCAACTGCAGCCATCTCCAAGTTTCTTCCTTGATGGTGGTTAAGACAGGAAGCTAGTTCTCTTCAACAATGTCTGACCCTTTGCTGGGGATCTGGACCCCAAATAGGAGAACCCAGTTGGGGCCCACTTAATGAGGGTGCCGTTGGTGCAATCTGACATGGAAGTGTCATTGAGTGGGGAGACTGTGGTCTTGTTCCAGTTGAGAGTTAGGCCAGATATGAGCACAAAGGACTCTAGTATGGTCATAATAGTGGGTCAGATTTGTGACAGGTGAGACACCGTGAGCAGTAAGTCAGCTGCATATGCATTTATCAAGTAAGGTCTGGAGTTAACCGCAACTCCTGGGATGATATCAGCAGCCATCAGTTTCCTTGTAAGAGGGTCTAGGGTGAGGAGAAATAAGAGGGGAGACAAGGGCATCCTTGGTGTGTACCTCTGCTTAATCTGAATGGTTGGGAGATGGTATTATTTGTGAGGATTGCTGCAGGGGGTGTTGTACAGGGTCATGATCCAGCTTCTAAAGGAGGGGTCCACACCATAAGCAGATAGCACCTCATGGAGATAATTCCACTCTACGGAATCAAAGGCCTTGTGAAAATCGATAGCCATGGCTACCATGGGGGTGTGGGAACGGATGGCCCACCATTTAAGGTTAAGGACAGCGTGGATGTTATCTGCTCCCATCCGTCCTTTATGGAAGCTAGCTTGGGAAGGGTGGATGAGGAGGAGGGAGGACTTTCTTGAGCATGTTGGCCATTGCTTTAGCTAGTATCTTAGTGTCTGAGATGATGAGGTAAATTGGACAGTAGTTCGCGCAGTCCAGGGGGTCATTCGACTTCTTGGGTATCAGGGTAATAAGGGACTCTTTCATGGTTGGAGGAAGAGTGTTACAGCTACTAGCAGATGTGGAGTTATAATATGTGGCATAATCTGGTATAAGACCTTACCCAGGGCTTTCCCCTTAGTTAGCTGCTTTAAGGCTCTGGATAACTCTTTGTTTGTAAGGAGAAGATCTAACACATCCTGCAACTCCTGAGGGAGTGAGGAGAGTGTGTCTAAGCCCAAAAATTCCTGCTGAAGGTTAGAGGTGGGTAGGGGTGGAGATTTAGATGTGCAAAGCTCCTCATAATACTGTTTCATAGCCATGTTGATTTCTTTGGGATTGGAAACAATGGTACCTCGGGAGTTTTGTGGTGCCTGAATCTGGGACTCCGCTTTCTGCTTGCGAAGCCTGTAGGCCAGAAGTCCCCCCTCCACCTTTTCTTGATTCCCAGAAGTGATGTTTGGTTCTAAGAAGGAACCATTCTGTTTGTTGTTGTAAAAGGGTGTAATTTTATATTTTAGGTTGATGATTGTGGAAAGGAGAGTAAGAGAGGTGTGGGGGCACAGTTTGAATTCAGCTTCCCTCAGCTTAAGCTTGGCTTGAAGGGAGGATAATTCCTGGGCCCTTTCCCTCTTATGGGCTGATGTGTAAGAGATTATCCTACCCACACAGAGGCTTTGAAAGCCTCTCATACAGTGCCTGAAGGGGTCTTCTCCATTGGCATTTTCTTTAAAGAAAAATGTGGCTTCTGATCTGATCCAGCTCTGGAAGTTGGGGTCTCTGAACGTGAGAGGGTTGCACCTCCACCTCAGTGATTTGGTCTTTTCTCTGGGTATAATAATGAAGATACCAACTGGGGCATGATCCAATATGAGGATACTCTCTAGTTTAGCTCACAGAATTGAGCCAGCTGCCACACTGTTTGTCAGCCAGAGATTAAACTGAGTGTTGGTGCCATGTGCAGCAGAGAAGAAGTAGTCTTCTCTGTTGGGTTGTCTCTTCTCCAAACATCAGACAGGCCCCATTCAGACATCTGGTTTTGCAAGGAGCCCTGTGCTTTTGGGTGGGAGTCCATAGACAGTTTTGATTTGTCTAGAAAAGGATCAGGGGGTATATTTAGATCCTCATCTAGGATTATGGGGATTTCAGATTTCCCTTCTGTAATGTAAGTAAGTAAGCGAGTAAAATGTTGTTTTATCATGGCACCCAATCCAGGAGGATCTGGGCACCATTACAGTTTAAGCAGGGCAAAATAATGTAAGAATAGATATTAGGTATCAGCATGAACATTATCCAGTAAAACAGAATTAAAATCAAGATTTTAAAATTAGATTAAATTAAAAGCTTTCCTGGAAATCTTGTTTAAACAAATAGGTCTTTATGCTCCCCTTGAATGCCTCCACTTTTGGGGACTCCCTTATAGATCTTGGCAGTGAATTCCAAAGGGCAGGGCCGACAACCTCAAAGAAACAATCCCCCAAGGTTTTTAACCTGATCCTCGGAATTGCCAGGAGACCCTCCGTGGAGGAGCAGAGGGAATGCACCAGGATGGCTAAAGTTAGGGGGGCAGAGAGGTAACAGGACCCAGTCCATATAGGGCCTTATGGGTGAACAAGCCCACCTTGAAGAGAATCCTCCATCTGACTGACAGCCAGTGCAGATCTCGCAGGACCGAGGTCACATGGCAGATATTTGGCAGACTCCCCAGCAGCCTGGCTGCTCTGTTCTGCACTGGCTGCAGCCGGTGGAGGGTCCCTTCATTGACCCCAAGGTTCAGAGCATTACAGTAGTCCAACCTAGAGGTTACAAAGATGTGTACTAGTGAAGTCAGGTCCTCAGGTGGAATCAAGGGTTTAATTTGGGTGACATTTCTTAGATGGTAAAAGCCACGTATGACAACAGATGACACCTGGGCTTCCAGAGTCAATCTGTCATCAAGGATGACACCCAAATTCTTCACCCTGGGGGAGGCCATCAATGTGGTGAAAACCAGGACCAAGCCTGTCACCACTCAGGAGGCTGTCCATCACACCGATGACCAGGCTCAATCACCATCACTTTGGTCTTATCAGGGTTCAGTCTTAGCCAGTTTGAGGACATCTAGTCCTGAATCTCGACCAGGCATTTATTCAGCACTTTAATGGCATTTCCAGTTCCAGGGGCAAATGACATAAGCAGCTGGGTGTCATCTGCATAGCAGTGAAAACCCAGATTGTATTGTCTAATGAGCTCCCCCAAGGGCAGCATGTACACCGCAAACAACATTGGACAGAGGATCGACCCCTGAGGTGCTCCACACAACAAGGGCATAGAGGAGGAGGAGAAATTCCCCATCACTACTGTTTGCCTTCTGTCAGAGACATAGGACTCAAACCATCTGATGACTGTTTCAGTGAGTCCACAATACATTTTAAGGTGATCCAATAGCACAATGTGGTCCATGGTGTCAAATGCTGAGGAGAGATCTAGCAGAATGAGAATTGACCGGTCTCCTCTATCCCTCGCCCTGAGGAGATCATTCTGCACCCGAACTAATGTCATTTCTGTACTATGCCTGATTCTGAAACTGGATTGGAATGGCTCATAGATGTCAAAAGCTGTGAGGTGCACAATGTGCTGCAGAGCCACTATTTTCTTGACAACTTTCCCTAAACATGGAAGGTTGGAGAAGGTTTATAATTCGCCAGGACGTCATGGTCGAGTGATGGTTTCTTCAGAAGAGGCCTCATCAGCACCTCCTTCAAGATGTCAGGGAAGCACCCCTCTGAAAACAAGCACTGGACTATCCTGGTGAACACTGGACCAATGGTTCTGACCCTTCCCACTGGGAGATGGGTCAGGCCAGGATCCAGCTCACAAGTTGGCCGCAGCTTCAAAATCACCTGAATTACTTCAGCCACCTCAACCGGCCAAAACTCCCCCAAGCAGACAGAATGCCTCTGCTTGAACCAGGCCCACCACTTCAGGACACATTTTGCCCCACTGGGGAGATTTCAGCCTGAATGGAGGACACCCTGTCTGAGAAGAAGAGAGCAAACTCCTTGCATAATGCGGTTGAAAATGCTTTTTTTCAGCTGAAGACAGACTGGATGTAGCAGTCCACAGTCCCAGCAGCAATCCCCCTGGACAGAAAGTCTGCCTTCTTATGGTTGATTACCCCCAGATAATCATTATAATGATTTCTCAGGGCCAATCTGTCCTCCAAGGACTGGGTCCTCCACAAGCAACTCTCTGACTTCTGACCGCTGATCTTCATCACCTTCGGAGCCCCATCAAACCAAGGGGGTCTCAAGCGACAAGATCTGTTTCGTATATGGACTGGAGTGATGGCATCAAGTGCCATGGTGATGGCTCCATTATAGGCCACCACCATCTCACCCATGCCAATCACACACGCAGCACTCATGACAGAAAAATCCACTACTGCCAACATTCCCTCTGGGGAAAGTCTCCTTAAAGGGTGATAGCAAATCATCTCAACAGCAGGGAGGACTCTTGGGGGGGGCCCAAATGAGAACTCCACCATGAAATGATCAGACCAAATGACTCGATCATTCTTGATTTTAGTGACATCAAGCCCCAGTGAGAATACCAAGTCCAAGGTGTGGCCTTGTTGGTGAGTTGCAGAGGTAACTTCCTGTGTCAGGCCCAGAGATTACATCATTTGGAGGAGTTTGTAACTGAACAGCCAGGATTCATCATTGATCCAGGCACTGAAATCCCCCAGAATTAACCATCTGGGGGACTCCAACACCCTGTCAGTGATGAATTCAGCTAACTCCTGCAGTAAATCCCCATCCCATCCCAGAAGATGAGATGGGGATTGTCAGCTGGAGCCTGGATGATTTTGGGGAAGAAGTCAGCCTCGTCTGAATTGGGAGTATATATGTTTCCTAAAACCAGGTCCCTCCAGGGATGGAGGAGCGGGGGACCGTCCACCTACCCTGTGTGTCTTTGGTTGTGTCTCGCTTTTTCCACCGTAGGGCTTTATGGATCAGAATTACCACCCCTTTAGTTTTGTTCTGTGCAGAGCTGAGCACTAGGTAGCCAACCCAAGCATTCTTTAGCCATAAAATACATTTATCAGTGAGGTGTGTCTCCTGGAGGAGGGCCATATCCACTTTTAGCTTTTTAAGGTGCTGAAGGACCTTGACTCATTTGACAGGGTAGTTGAGGCCATTAACATTCCAAGAGACACATCTCACCTCTTTGCCCTGTGAGCTGCAGGCTGCAGGGGACATGTTGAGTGCTTGTTATTTGAAGGGCATCTGGACCCTGTCAAGCCACCAATGGGTACTGGGTGCTAGGTGCAAAGTGGTCCAGCCAGCTAGAAAGTGAGCAGGTGACAGAAAAACAAAAGGGGGGGGGATGTAGTCCCCTAGCCTTACTTGTGGTGTAGGGAAAATCACCAGCACTTCCCTCTGTAGGGGTAAGTTATAAAGCTGACCTGTATATTGCCTAGACAAGTATAATCTCACCTGTGGAAAAGATAGAACAATAAATCATAATGTAATACTTCCAAACAAAGAAGAACACAAATTAAGTTACACTTGAACCACTAGCTACAGCCCGTACTGTGTGAGCAGAAGGAAAGGTGATAACCTAACTGGCTCTGCCACAGTAAAGCATTACCAAAGATTGAGGTTCGAGTCTGCCCAGCAGAGAGAGACCCCTCCCAGTCCTTGGTGTAAGAATGAATAGGGCTGCAACTGCACGGCCACAGGGAGTGACTGCCTGAGACCATCAGTCACTGTAAACTAAGCAAGATCCTGGAGACCAGGGTGGGCCCCATGCTTTGCCAGGTTTGTTTTTCTAATGAATACCCCTTTCTACCTTGTGCTGGTGTTTATGGACCCAGTCATTGGTCCGAGGTGAGCAGGGAGTTACCGGCTAGATGGCACAACCCAGCAAGAATCTCTGAAATTGTATTTAATTAAATATAACTTGAACATGATATGGAGCATGTAAAAATGCTGCTAGTTTAACGCTGAGAACATACCTTTCTTTAGCCAACCTGCAAAACAAACTTGGTATAACCTACAAGAGTACCATTAACCAGAGGGTTGATTGCTGGTATCATTGAGTGATCTGTGGCATTGTTCCTCTGCTTATCTGGTATGCAGAAAGGGTAACTGCCTCCATGAAGGAGTCAGGGGTGATAGCAGTAGGGGAGAGGGGGACTCTATGTATGGGATCTGTTAACACCAACATGTGAGAGGGGAGCTCGGATATTCTGGGATTTGCTTTCTGCCCCCTCCTTATTGTGTACATGCGAGCTCGGAGTGAGTCATAATAATGCTTATAATAATTCCCCCAATAAGTACAAGGGGTTGTTATAGCTTGTTGGGTGACCTCCAAGGGAGGCAATAGAATCTAGGTGTCAGATGTGGGCTACTGGAGCTGGGGGAGGGGGAGACCTCATACAGTGGTAATGCACTATTTATTATGTCAAGGGGGGAGTAGGCCCTTATGCACTGTTCCACTAGGTGTGCCAACACCTGAAAGCAGGGGGGAAGGGAATAAGCTAGTGAATATCCCGTACTGGTTACCTCCAGACAGGGACATCTGCCCCTCCAGAAGGGAGGAGGATCTTTCCTAAACATGCAGGGGATCCCAACAGGAAGGTAGTGTGTGGGGGTCCTGTGTGGGGGGGCATTGATTTGAACCAAAGTGATGTATGAGCTATAGAGAGAAGTTTAAGTAGGCCAGTGCAATGACCTGCAATCTGTCAGCAGGATTAGTTTCCCTCATCCCCTCCCACCTGTTAGGGAGCCCAGAACATTGGGCATCATATATCCTCCGGGTAGTAGGGTACAAAAAGAACACACCTTGTAGTAGTGGAGCGCCCCTTCCATTAGCGAATCAACCTATTGCCTGCTTGCATTAGAAAATAAACTTGGACGGCTATATAGTAGGCCCTAGATGATCCCCTTTAAACAAGTGTAGGTCAAACATAACAAGCAGAGCAAGAGCCCTTGTCATACACAAAAGGATACTTCCCTTGTAGTTTGACCACTGGAGGGGGGAGAGGATACTGAAATTAGTCCATCCATTTTGGTGGAGAGTTCAAGTCCCAGTAGCTGCTGTGACTTCCGAAAAGGATCTGGAGCTAGGAGTGATCAGTAAAGTTTGCAAAATTGCAAGAGACGGCAGCTACAACAACTGTTGCCCAGACAGAAAGGACTAAAATAAAAAAGGAAGTCCAGCAACCCAGAGAGAGAGAGACCATACTCACTATTGTAGTGGTATTCAAGTATTTAATTTTTTTAAAAAAAGGATAACATCTAAGTATTCCACATAAGCAGCAATACATCACCACAATAAAGTGCAGCCAGATAAAAACACCAACGTTTCATGTTATGCCAATGATTGAAAAACGTGAAACATTGGTGTTTTTATCTGGCTGCTAACTATAGTGATATGCTACTTATGAATATTGGATATTATCCATTTAAAAAAAAATACTTGAATACCACTACAATAGTGAGTATGGTCTGTCTCTCTCTCTCTCTCTCTCTGGGTTGCCAGACTTCCTTTTTTATTTTAGCTAGGAGTGATGCAAAGCAGTTCAGGAGTGGACACTTCCATTTCCACTTCACAGTCCGCTAGCTCATCCCAGGATTGAGGGGTGCATGGACATAGCACATCACGAGAGGCATCAGATGGTCTGAAGTCAAGTCAATCTCCTGAGGAGAGGGAGGCAAACCTCTAGCGGTCTTGGCTGGTGGAATGAGCTCTGAATCAGGACAGCAGGTTGAGGGCTCTGAGTGCGATGTCTGGATTTGCAGGAAGATGGTGTGGAGTCAGCTCTCTTTTCGAGGGTGCACTTGCTGTTCTTGGTGAGGAGGTTTGGCAGACAAGATTCTGTAGTTGCAGACATGGTGACAGCTCATTTCTGAGGTGCTTTTCCCTTCACATTGTTGTGCCTCAGCTGTTTTGCACCTGATGGAAGCTTAGGTGGATGGTGGGGCATAGAAGTCTCCTCCCCCAGCTGCCTGTATGCAGGGGGCATGAGCCTGATGTCAGGCCAGTGATTTTTGATCCAGTTTGCCACTTCCCTTGGTGACATTCCCTTGAACCCCTGTCCATTTCTTGAAATACAAAAGTTAGTCCGTTAAAGCAATAAGTGACACCAGCTTCTCGAAGAACAGATTTCAGAGTGTTGTAAGATTTGCTGGTCTGAACGACCTTGTGGGAGAAATCCTGGTAAAATGAAATGCATGAGCCTTTCCATGACAGATCTCCTTTCTCTCTCTTGCAGCCAGTAATAATCTTTCTTTTGTGGTGTATCTTAACAAGTAAGCAATAATTGATTGTGGGTGGGAGCCGGGTGGTGCAGGAGGGCACCTTGTATGATAAGCCCATTCAACTTCAATTGGCTCCTACCAGCATGGTCCAAAGAGCTGGAGCAGAAACTACATAAGGAAACATTCCATAATTGCTCCCTCAATTTTTTAGGGAACCCAGAGAATCCTGATATTATTCATTCAACCTCTGTTCTTGTAATCCTCGGTGCATTCCCATAATCTGCCAAGGCAGTAGTCGTGTTCGTGAAGCAGCTGCAAAATCGATTGCTGAAAAAGTTCAAAGTCCTTGGGCTTACTGTTCCACCACATTCACATGGTCAAACAGTGCCCTCACATCTTCTGAGTTAACGGCACAAGTTACTTTCAGTTTGAACATGGACATCACGAGTGTTTCAAGAAGATGAGTAATGTATGCTAGAGAGGCTTCCTGGTCATAGCCCAGTGCTTTGAACTCTTTTCCAGCCATGCTTAGAATTGAGCAGGGTAGTGCCCAGAGAGGTACCAGAGCACATGATAGGGCTCAAAAGTTCAGTCTGTAGGTGATTAACAGAAGAATCCTGTCCACTGTCATTAGCTCCGTTGACGAGGAAAACACAGATCTAAAGTCTGCAGGCCTCAGTTGTGAACTGATGCATCTCCAGTCCCTGAGGTGCCCTGTCAAAGGGAGAAAGCTAACTTATAAAACAGGACCAAGACAGGATGAAGGAGTCAAGCTGCCATTCTATTTGTCATCCGCACATGTGCTGATAGTAAAATGTTGACAAAATCCTAATAGGCTCTAAATAATTTTCCCACATAATTCAGCCAGATCAAAATGGATTCATTAAAGGCAGACAATTAAAAACACAAATTTGAAGAACCATTAACCTTACTGATAAATTTAAAAACTCAAATTTTTCAATTCTCACACTAGACACCGAGAAAGCATTTGATCACTTAGAATGGGGATATATTTAGATCCTATTATCATACATGAAATTTGGACCCACATTTAGAGCCTAGGTGGAAATTTTATACCAAAATTTAACAGCTAAGGTCAGAACAAACAGGGAATTATCCAACCACATAAAGTTACATAGAGGTACCAGGGAAGGATATCCACTATCCCTACTTATTTTTTCTCTAGCAATTGAACTACTTGCAATTTCTATTAGAAACAATGAAAATATATAAGGCCTAAAAACAGACACTACTGAACATACGATAAGCCTTTTTGCAGGCAATGCCCTAATCTATACATAAAATTTAAATAAAATGTATTATGAACTAAATAAAACCTTAACCGCATTTGGTAATCTTTCAGGATATAAGATTAACTGGGTTAAAACCGAACTGCTTGAATCTAAAAAAACATTCTGATCCATTTAGGTTAACACATGTATTAAACATGAGGTCAATAGGCCTATGCAACCAGAGTAGTGTTATACTTGTGCAACTGTGATGACTGTTTTGGCTATTTACACTCTCTGTTCCATGGGGAATTACCACCCTGTAGGGGTACCAAAGGCAAGGACCCCTTGAAGAGGGTTCCACCCTTAGAGGTGCCACGGGAGATTCCCTTGGCTAAAGGTAACTTAAGAAGGAACTCCCCAATGAGAGAAGCATGCCACTGGAGGTGGAGGGGAGGGGAGGAGGGTGAGGCAAAGAAAAAATGCCTTGGGAGAAGTCTAGGTGGAACTGCTTATATAACTCAGGAAGGGGACGTGGTTGGTTGCTCACCACATTGAACCACAGTCATAGCCTTCCAATTCAATGGGCCTTTGCAACTGTTGTAGAGTTATGCTTGTGCAACTGTGATAACTGTTTTGGCCATTCACATGTTCCATTTCATGGGGAATTACCACCCTGTAGGGGTACTGAAGGCAAGGAACTGTCAAAGAGGGTTCCACCCCTAGAGATGCCACAGGAGATTCCCTTGGCTAAAGGTACCTTGGGGAGGAACCCTAAATGGACTTTAAGTAGTAAACACTGACTATGGTAGAGAGCAGATGGACATCAATGGACAGCTTGAGGAAGCACAAATGAATGCATTGGTTTTCAGGATAGCACTGATAAATGGATTGCAATGATGACATCAGGAGATTTCCTAAGGAGAGAGGGAATAGCAAGTAGGGACACCACCTATCTCCATCCAACAGCGGGAACCTACCTTAGAAACTAGAGATGGTGAACAGATGGTGTCGGTTAGGTAGTAGGAGACTGGCTGGAGTGCAAGCCAGTGATTGATGGTTTGGTGGCAGTGACGACCAGTGAAAAGACAAGCTGACTGTTCCATTACAGAAGCTGATTTGATGGTGACATAGAAGGTAAGTGTTTAGGCAGTGAGTGGCAATTAGGCAGTAAAAAGTTGTGATAACAATGATTGCATCTGTGGCGGAAGGAGATAAATCAGTAGGGAGCATTTAGAAAGCAGTTGTGGATGCACTGCATATCGAGAAGCTATGTTGGCTGCTAATTAGTGTATATATGCATGAAATAGCTGAAAAGCCAAGTAAGCAAGGGGAAGCACAAACTCATATGGTTTACATAAAGCAAGTTTCTGAAAATTGGAGTGATGGTGCCCCACCATTACACTAATAGCCCTCCACCATGGGAATAACAGGGAGCCAAAAGCTGAGCATCATGAGACCAAACAGCAACTATAATATTATTAGGGTGGGAAGCTAGAGATGCACATTTACTGGTAAGGTCCTAGTGAAGGACAAGCCTTAGGAGAGCAGCTACTGGAATAAGGTGGGTGGGAGAGCAAATTAATGACTGAAAGGTTCAAAACAGTAAATTCAGCTAGATGTGTTCATGCATATTTTAATTTTGGTCTTTCTCTATTCCCACCCACAGTAAAGGAAACATTTAATGTTTTGGAAAATAGATGCCCAAAAGAGAGATAACCTCCTCAACTCATGAAGAGTGTGGACAGTAGCACACAGGAGATGACCCCCTCTTGTGGAGGAAACCTCTGCAGGCCCATGGCTACCGACCTGCCAGTCCTCTAGGCATACCAGGAGGAGATGATCTAAATGATTATTAGAATTAATTCCAGATAAGATGTGGCACATACTGGAGCTCTAGTGGTACATACTGAAGCTCTATCTTGGTTAATGGAGGTGATACTGCTTTGAAGTCTTTTAGAAAACAATGGACGTTTGATTGTGGCCACAGGAAAGCCACTGGTATTCGAGACATAAAGGACATGGCAGGATGATAGGAAGAGTTGAAAGACATGTAGAAACTTCTTGCTTGTGGATGAATAGGTCGAGAAGATGCATTGCAGAGGAGAATACAGGCCTTGGAGCAGAACTGCACATTATGTAGAAGGCTCATACTATCAGTGGTTCCAAGTCAGCAGAGATATCACAGTGGTAACATGTAACAGAGGATGGATGGACAAGTTGAGGAAGAATGATGGCATGAATGACTGAAATCCAAAACTTGGCAGTTCCAACATAGATGATATCATAATGGCAATAGAGGGCTGGATCGGTGCAGGCATAAGTTGGCAGCAGGATAGAAATGTCTAAAGCTGAACAGGTGAGACAAAAAACAATAGGTTAGGTGAAGGTGTCTTGCTATGCAGGTTACTAGGAGAATCTGATTCTGGAAAGGCACAGGATATGGTAGCATGAATTCAGGCATAGATTGAGGTTGAGAGGTTGTGTAAGGAATAGACAGTGAGGAGGTTGCATCTTGAGGGTTCGGAGATATTCTGAGAACCATCCTGATCCAGAGAGTAGACTGGAAGATAGCAAAGTTTCATAGAACAGCCTATGACTAGACCCATGGTAGTTGCAGAAGCATGTGTAAACCAGAAGAATTCCTAGTGAATATTGGAGTGGTAGAACCAAATGAGAATGGGGAGGAACATAGATGAGATAGGAGCAAGTAGGAAGACAGCCAATGGATTCCCTGAAAACTGTCTCTTGGATGAAGCTTATAGGAAGAAGTCTAAGGGGCTTCCCTAAAGACCTTCTTCACGTAGAGTTGAGCAGGAAGACATCTGAGGGGTTTCCCTGAAGACTGTCTTCATGTTGGTAAGCAATGCAATGAAATTGAGACTCCCCACCATGTTTGACAGAGAATGCCTACCCACATTCCATAGCCTCTTACAGGAACGAGTTAGGTAGATGGTGCCCTGGGGGGCTGTTGGAGAAAGCTGTGAGAAAGGGAAGGAGGCTGTTACCACATAAATTAACCTGTTTGGTGTACAGTCAGGTGACTAATCATGGATATATGCTCTGGCTTCTTCAAACTAGTGGTTTGGATGCTAGTACTGGTGAGGCACTCAGTGAATTAGGAAAGGTATTACCAATGCTTGATGGAGTTAATGATGATGAAATAACATAATCCTCCAAGGAAAATATGTAAGTAGAAGTCAAATGATAAATAAGGTATATGTATCAAGTCACGTGATAGACAAAGGATCAGGGAGGCAACCAGATAATATGAGTAGGGACCATAGTCAACTTGATGGCAGAACTATGCAGCAGGAACAGTGCTACTAGGACAGCAGGGGAATGAATGGAGGTTCAGCTTAAATAGGGAAGCATGGTACAAGTTGTACACTGAGGAAACTTGGAGAGTGACATGCAGGTGGGATGCTATAAGATGAGTGACTGAAGTTGGCAACTTGCACTTGGTCCTGTAGTTCAGTGAATCAAGCTTTTCCTTCAATGGTCCTGTACTTCTGGAAATCACATTTTTGGGATGGGACAGTAGGGGAGAAGTCCAAAAATGTCCAATAATGGAAATGTTGAAATGGTCATCTGTAGCAAGTGCACCAGTGGATGCACAGAAGCTGAAGGAGTCCAAGTACAGAGCAGCAGCGATGGTCCTGGAGGTGGGGTTCAAGCTCAAATACAAAGCAGAAGGTGAATGCAGAAGAAAACAATAAATCTGGAAAATAGAAGCAAATGCTGCTCTACAGGTTGGGCCTGTGCATGAGTTCTACCACACCTGGAATGACTGAGCTGTGAGACCTGTCCTGCAGGTTGAAATGAACAGTTAGGCATGGCAGCAATGAAAGACTCATTGAAAGGGTTGCAGCTAAGGATGGACTGACGAGCTGCACAAAATACATGGAATGAAGCTAGAAGCAACCGAGGAACTTGGCAGCGTGAACATGGCATGTACAGATATGCCCACATCCAGGTAAAGGAGAAGTCACAGTGGTTGGACCCTAGAATGGAGAGAAGCAGCAGTGAAATGCTTTGAAACTGGAAAATGGTAGCCAGCTGGTGGCACTGAGGGTTGAGGTGCTGGACCCATTACCTCATGCTATACAGGTGATCCAGGTTCGAGAATGACCCTGGGTCATTGGGGTGCTGGCATGGGGGGAGGGAGGAGCAGGATCAAGTGGAGCTGGCAGGCTGCTCTCCTGTCCTGGGGGTGGTGGGGGTGGGTTGTAGACCTTCTGTAGTTCCGCTCTCACTGGGTGGAGGTCTGTTGAGATAGCATAGGCAGAGGGGTGGCAAGGATGGAAGGGTGGAAGGGGCTGAGCTGGTGCCACAGTGTGCATGCACGCCTCCACACACACATACGGCTGTGTGCCGGAGCCTTGGGGTGGGGAAAGTGGGTCCTATAAAGGAAAATCCCATAAAAACCTATATTAAAAAAAGAGAGGCTGGCTCGGTGGTGCTGAGGGTTGAGGCGCTGCATGCAGCACCTCACACCACGCTGGCAACCTGAGTTCAGCAGCAAGGTCGGGCACCAGGGGTTGGCAGGGGAGGGTGAGGATTGAGCACCCGCTGGGCTGCTCTCCTCTCCTGGGGGGAGGGTGGGGCTTGATCAGGGGTGCTGCAGAACATGTACAGCACAGTTGCGTAGCTGACGTTGGCAGGGTTGCCATGCGCCATGTCATCAGGTTGCATCATGATATGGGGGAGAGCTGGGAGCTCTCCAGATAAGGGGAAGAAAACACCCCTCCAGCATGGATAGGCAATGGCCCACAGTGTCACACACCACACACACACACAACACTGGACCGCCACCTGCGCCCCCCCACCTCCTGGCAGGGCTTGAGCCGGGGGGGCCCATGGGAGGAAGCAATGACTTTGAGGTAGGTGGTGGTCACAGCGAGTGGTAGAGTGAGGGGATGGAGGATGAGTCGAGGTCTGAGAGAGTTCCAGACCTGGGGGAGAGAAAGAGAACTGTAAAAAAAAAAAAAAAGAAACTGGAAAATGCTAAAGGTCCAGAGACTGTTGACTGGTACAGAGCAATATGAAGAATGAGAGAGGCAGCATGAGGGATATCAGATGGCTTGCAGATGAAATTACAAGGTATGGCTATGGTATGGTCCCACCCTCATGCCTGTGGGTATCCAAATCCTCCTGCTGGTGTAAAGGGACAGGAGGCAAACATGCCATGAACATGCAAGAATTGCCAGTAGGTAGAACGGAACACAAAACTGGACAAAAACGAAAGGTAAACTGCTCAAACAATTTCTGACAGTGGCTTGTGCCTTTGAAGTATGGTATGACCCCATATCTAGGAAGCTCCAGAAAAGTGTCCCAGTCCTGACAAATTCAGTTTACCAGGGCAAAGAAGGCTTGTAAACAGTCGCATATTCTTCAGGTCCTTGGGAGGTGCAGAAGGAGTAAAAGATATCCCACAGAGTCAGATAGGAGTGTAGGCAGGCAGAAGATGGTAGCTCACTAAATAGATAGATGAAGGCAAGCTCATGTGTGAGGCCCCATTCCTCATGAGGAGTCCAAATCACCCCATAATAGTAGCACTGCCAATGATGCAGAGTGCTGACTGCTAAACAAAAGCGTGGCAGGCAATAATAAAACAAGCATTTGTCAATGCCGAATGTTGCTTGCTTCTATGTGCTGTTTAGGTATTTGGAAGTCATTGGAGTGCAAATACTGAAAATTTGCGAACTTACAAATGTGCGTAGGAACTGCGCAATGCACGCTCGTAAAACAGTAATTTTTAGGAATATTTTCTCCAAATTTTCAACATAGCCATTTTAAGACCTCTGCTCATGAACAGTGTCACTGTGATTTTGTTAGTGTGTCCCATACATTGAGTTTGCACACCGACTGCGCCATTACTAATAATGGCTACATGGAAGCACGTTTTGGGCAGGATGTGAAAAATGAGCAGCTATGCTGCTCATAAGGAGGTGTAAAATGGCAATGTTGAAAATCTTAGTAGGAAATATTGAAAATTCGCAACCCTCTGACGTCAGTGGGAACTGTGAAATGCACACTCATAAAACAGTCATTTTAGAATTTTTTCACCAAATTTTCAACATAGCCATTTTAAGACCTCTGCTAATGAACAGTGACACTGTGATTTTCTTAATGTCCCATACATTGATTTAAGATACCGACTCGGCCATTGTGCGCTACATGGGTGGAAACACATTTTGGGCAGGATATGAAAATGACAGCTGTACTGCTCATAAGGAGGTGTGGTAAAATGGCAATGTTGAAAATCTGGAGTGAAAATATTGAAAATTTGCGAACTTACGAGCCTGTGTAGGAACTGCGCAACGCACGCTCGTAAAACAGTCATTTTTAGGAATTTTTTCACTAAATTTTCAACATAGCCATTTTAAGACCTCTGCTCATGAACAGTGTCACTGTGATTTTCTTAATTTATCCCGTACATTGATTTCGCACACCGACTGCGCCATTCTGTGCTACATGGGCGGAACACACATTTTGTGTGAGATGTGAAAATGACAGCTATACTACTCATAAGAAGGTGTGATAAAATGGCATTGTTGAAAATCTGGAGTGAAAATATTGAAATTTCGCTAACTTACGAGCCTGCGTGAGAACTGCGCAATGCAGCTAAATAAAACAGTCATTTTTGAATTTTGGCACAAATTTTCAACATAGTTTGGGACCCCTTCATGAATATCACTGTCACAGCAGTATTCAGGCCCAAGGTGATTTCCCGCAGTCACCGCGCAGTCACTCTGGAAAATCACCCTTTGGCCCGAATAACGCCATGACAGTGACATCATTCATGAGAAGGGGTCCCAAAACCCCATGTTGAAATTGGTGAAAATTCCAAAATGCCTGAGATATGCAACAAAGTTGAAACCCCTATCTAGCCCATTATACAGCTTACCGCATTTCCTCAGTTTGCGGTCTGCTTTGAAGAGTGAGACGTGTTCCCGTCCACGAAGATCATCGCGCCAGAGTCTGGAGGTAAGTATGGGGGGTGTGGGAGGCTGGGTGCACAGTGGGTGGGTGCAGGTTGTGGGAGGGGGTCGGAGGAGCGCCGCGGGACCGTTTTTGTTTTCAGGAAAAAAAAAGCGTCATGGGACCGTTTGCCACGCTGGGGTGGGCTCTAGTGGCATAAGGACGTTGGGGGGGTGTTCAGCCGACGGGGGATTGGGCACCCCCGTCAGCAAAAAGACTGTTTGCCACGCTGGGGTGGGCTCCCAGCGTGGCACCTGCTACTGGGGAGGGCAGGGACGCAGCTCAGCCGACGGGGATTGGGCACCCCATCGGCTATACAGTGCATGCGAGGGCGTGCACGGCAGCATGTGGGGGGGGAGCTGTGCGTGAGCAGCCTATATCTTATCGGTGCTCACTCAAGCGTAGCTCCCCCTTTCAACTTTATGCCACTGCATTTTGGAGCGTGTCATAGACAGCTCCAAACTGCATTGGCTTACAGGGGCCGCGCTTCCTGACAGCACACTGACTGAATTGGAGGAGGAGGTGACACACCTCCAAAATCTCCGATGATGGCACTATGTTTCTTGCACATGCATGCAAGCAACATAAAAAATGAGTTAAGTGTTGCTGTACTATAGTCAGGAGAAGTGGAAGGAGAAGGTTTGTTCCCAGAGCGACTTAAGCATAAATTGACTTGGTGTTGGGTATAACAATCTGATAAAGAGATCATGCTGGAATCCAAATGCCACGCGAACCCATTGCTTAAAGGAAAACTCCATGTTAAAATCAGAAAAAGATATGTAGTAGTCTTTTTTTCTGTGTTCTAACCAGTTCCCAGTGTTTTCTTTTCCTCTGGCTGTGAGAGATGTTTTTCTAAAGTTCCTTGACTGTTTTATTGCCCTTGGAGCATGCCATTCTGATTTCTTTTATGGCCTGTAGTCTTCCCAGAGTACCCTTTGGTGTGATGTCTAATTGCCCATGCAGGAAGCCAGTTTCTTGTTACAGGGTCTGTCACAGCTCAGCCACAGAGAAAATACTTCTTCCAGAGAAGACACACTGCTAGATTTTGGGTGAGTGTAATCATTATTATTTTTTGATATCGGTACCTTGTCCTACTACGTTCTGCTCTGTGTGTGTGTGTGTGTGTGTGTATGTGTGTGTGTGTGTGTGTGCGCTTGGATCATATCACTTTTTACTCTATTCCTCTGTCACTTTCAGTTTTTGCACCAGTACTAAGTAGCAAAAATTGAACATCACCTTATTGGTTGTAACATAGCAGGACAAGGTACTAATATCAAAAAATAATGATTACAATCACCCAAAATCTAGCAGTGTGACTTCTCTGAAAGAAGTATTATCTTTGTGGCTGAGCTGTGACAGACCCTGCTAAATCTAAGGGCATGGCTACATCAGCGTCACATGAGCCAGGGTGCATCGTAGGAGAAAGAAAGCCAATAAACCTATTTGTGATGGCAATCCCCAGGGGTCATAAAACTACCATACAGCTAGCAGGCTAATTTAGAAAAAACTCCTAATAGCAGACAGAGGGAAGGACACACTAGGGCTTAACATACATATCATAACACTTACATAACATATGTTTTTGCACATTCTGGGTGGACTTCTCCTTTAATTCCTCCCACTTCCAATGTCAGTGTAGAGGTCGAGTGGCCACAACCAGTGGTGGAGTCAGTGCTGTGGAGCAGGAGACATCTCCGACAGGTAAGGCAGAAGCATCCCAGGTACCACCAATTAAAGAGTAGTCCCAGTACACAGGGCATAGCATCCAGAGGCAGGAGTGCTCAGCGGTCTGGTGGAGGCCAGAACAGAGCAGCTGTAGCAAGTGGACTGAGGCAATGCACAGCAACCCAGAAGCAATGGGAGAACAGAGCAATGTTCTGAAGAAATGCCAAAATAAAAACAGTGGGGGACACGGAAACGAAGCCAAGACACGGACAAGAGGTGGTGGTGGGGAGCAGTGAGAACTACCAACAGGGTAGGGAGACACAACGATGATAAGGGAACATAGGAAAAAACACGGGACATGAGAGGAGGTGGGAAACAGAAAAAACAAGAAGGGGAGGAGACAGGGGGTGGAGGGGACACAGCCATAAGGTCCATGCAGTCATCCAAGCAAAGAAAAAATGCCTCGGCAGGAGGCTGGGCAGAACTGCTTATATGGCCCAGGGAGTGGGTGTGGTTGGTTGCTCACCCCATTCAACAAGAGGCATAGCCTTCCAAAAAAATCTCTATATTAAAATATTTGGGTGTATACTTAAACACTAATAATGAGGAATTATATTCCAATAATTATGAACCACTATTAAAGAGAACTAAAAGTGAACTAGACCACCGGTAAATATTACCATTAACTCTTATTGGCTCTGTGAATGTGATCAAAATTAAAATTTTGGACAAATGTTTATTTTTTATTTCAAACAATGCCTATAATACTTAATAACAATTTCTTTAAAAAGATGAAAAAAAAATTATACTTTTTTTTATGGAAAGATAAGAAAACAGGATTAAAAACAGATAAACTATATATTCCCCAAAACCAGGGGTTCTCTCCTTGCCTAAATTTTATTGGTATTACTTAGCAGCTAATAAATAGCATCAACATATGAACGGTTCCACTACAAGAAGAACACATTTGCTTGCCAGACTGAAGCAAGCTTTTCCCCCTTATGAAGATTTTTAACATATATTATACACAGGCCCCCATTGGGGAAAACTTAACAACTTATGAATGCCCACATTTACAACCTGTATTTTATGGGAGAGAACCTTGAATATCACATGCATTCATAAGGAAATTTAACCTTCTTCACCAATATATCATAATGGATATTTTATCCCAGCAACCATAGATCTAGGTTTTAGGCAATGGCATATGCATGGACTTAACAGAAATAAATCAACTGTTTAACCACAGGGGACTATTAGACATTGAAACAATCAAACACACATTTAATATCCCTAATACTCAGTTCTTTCAGTATCTACAGATACGATTATGTTGGGAAATATGGAGGTATTTTATCAGAACCAAAACTAAATAAATGGGAAATTAAATTAACTCAACCCAACAACACAAAATTTATTTCAAAAGTGTATTCCATTACATAGACTCAGTGTGGTTCCAATTTGCAGTTATTAAAATCAAAATGGGAATCTAAACTTGGACACAAAATATCTGACAATAATTGAGAACAAATTACAAATGTATCTCATATAGATATATAATCCTCCAAACTATTACAAATCTACTTCAATATAATTAATAGAGCTTACCACATCCCACAAAGGCTAAGTTTAACGAACCCTAATTACCACAATTTATATCCCAGATGTAAATCCAAGAATGGCACTTTGGAACTTATCCTTGTAACCTGTCAGAAACTAGATATATATTGGTGTAAAATTTTAAAATCTATTTACAAAATTACATCAATTTGAATAAGAAAAACAGTGAATATTTATTATTTGTAACTGGACCTATAATTAACTAACGTATATCAAAAAAGACTTACACTAATTGGGTTAATAAATGCATTTAAATGCACTTCAATGAAATGGAAAGATCAATTCCCCCCAGATTTTTGGATGAATATTATGATTGATACATACACAACTTGAAAAAGTTAATTATAGTCTAGAAAAAAAGACAGAGTTATTTGATAAGATTAAATTTTGAAAACTTCATAAAATCGAACAAATTATTGAATCATTTATCTTGAATTCACAAACACATAGAATGTACAAACACATTCAACACATATATGCTTGGGTTTAATTAATTAACTTAAAAAGCTTAACACGGTATATAGTTATGTTTTACTTCCTATACCCTTATGTTCCAGAAATGTGCTCTAAGTATGCCCTTAATTTCTATCAATATTATGTAAATTGTGTGGCTTGATCATCAACTTCTGTATGTATTATTTTATTATACTGTTATCTGGTGACAAATAAAAAAAGGATAGCCCTGCTTCTAGCCTAGGCTGCAACTGGAAGGCTCCAGTCTACATCAGGCAGATTGAAGTTCCTGGCCAGCAGCTCCTCTCCCTTTTTGCCATTGTGCTAATGGCTTCCCTTAGTGTTTTATTTAATTCTTCCCTTGTGATGGAGGTCTGTATATCACCACAGCGTGAATAGTGGCTCCTGATCCTAAATCTAAGTTGATGCACAGCAACTCCAACCCATCCTTTATCACTAGGTTCCCTTGCACTTCTATCATTTACATACCCTTCCTCACATGCAGCACAACCCCTCCACTCTTCCTCCCCTCTCAGTCCCTTCTGAACTGAGTGCAGCCTCTATGGCCATGTCCTAATTATTGCTCTCTGTGACTCATGACTCAGTTATGACCACCAAATCCAGGTCTGCTTCCATCATGATGGCCTCTGGGTCAGGAGTTTTATTCCAAGACTCCTTGTGTTGACACACATATCTCTCAAAAACCTGCTCCCACCCTGCTGAAAATTCCCTTCCTTCCTGTGCTGCCACTTGAAATTTCCCTCCGCCCCTTCCCCCTTTGCTACCCTTTCCATGCTTTGCCTCATCAATGCCTCTCTTTTCACACCTTTTGTTCTTTTCCCATACTATGCCTATGCCTTGTTTAACTTGCACCCTAGGGAAGTTCCTTCCCTCAGGTCCTCTCTTCCTGTTATGTCAATCTGTCAAGGGGCAGTTTCTGCTTCCCTTTGTATTATCACGTCCCCCCTTGGCTAGTTTAAACGTTTTTCAAAATAACATTTAAACCTTCCACTGAGGACTGAGATCCCTTCCCAGAGGGATAAAGGCAATTGTTTCTGTATAGACCCATATCCTTCCAGGTTAGCTCCCAGTCCCTAGTGAAGCTAAACCCATCCTCCCTACTCCACTCTTTCAACCAGCTGTTGAAGCGCCTAGCATGTAGAACCCTTTACTCCCCTCATCCCTAGATAGGTAGCACCTCAACAAATGCTGAATGTTCATGCTACCTGCCATGGGCCCCTCCCTAGTTCCCACAACTCTCCCTGTACTATTGAAGCCTTGTCCCTCATTAGGTCATTAGTCCCCAGGTGGCTAATGACATCCTGCTCCCCCCAACCCTGCCACCCTAGTGATCCTTAGGATCAACTCTCCATCCCTCTGAGCAAAGGCACCTGGTAGGCACCTAACCGCCCTTTCACCACCCCTTCCAGCTCCCAAATCTATCCTTCTCACAATTGAGTCCCCCACCACAAGCTACTTTTTCCTCTACTGGGGTCCTCTACTTTCAACCTTAAGGCCTCCTTTTCGGAGGATCAGCAGATCCTTCCTTGTCACCAGTGCAGGTGTCCCCTCATTAGTCCCATACCACCAAAATGGTGAATGAATTCTGTAGTGGCACAGGCTTAGAAATGTGCCCCTGACTTGCCCCTCTACCCTTCCAGAGCCAGCTAAGTTCTAGTGGCCCACCTCTGCCTAGGCAACCTCTGGAGCAATGGCAGCAGGCATGGTGGCCCCTGGCTGGGGCAAGAGGTCCTCCGGATCCTAGCCAGCTTGGTGTGGAGACCAGTGACTTCAGCCCTTAACTCAGAGAGGTTTATTATGCCTTTGGCAAGCAAACAAAAAAACAGGCAATGGTAAAAGTATTGTAAAAATGTATTCATTAAGCACCTGTTCCCTGGGGCTCAGAGCACTGTACAACAAAAATAATACACATAAAACGAATAATGAAATGATAACAGTACTAATCAAAGTATAAATTTGTACAACTTTGCAGTTAACAATAAACTCACTCTAGTGGCATCAAATCAGAAGCTTATTACTATGCAGAACTGAAAGCTTCCAAAAAGAAGAAGGACTTTCGGCCCTCTTAAAGGTCTCCAACAAGGAGGCCTCCCGAAAGGATCAGGGAAGAATCTTCCACAGAGAGGGTCCCACAAGCATGAACTAGGGCTGTGCAAATACCTTTTCCTGAATATTCAGTGGAATGTTCAGTATCCGGCAGCCAAATATTTGGGTATTCAGTATTCAGTGAAAAGGCATTTGGCCACCTACAAAAAAAAGGAATAAAGAAACAGTCCCCCTCCCTCCTCCCCAACCCAAAACCATGTAAAAAGTAAACACAATTCCCCCACCCGCTATCAATAGCTCAATCAAACTGTCCAACCCCAGCACCCATTTGTTATAATCCTCATTAAAAGAGTAATTAAATCCTCCAATAGGTAACCAGCTCAACTCACCTGCCTCCACGGACAGTCGCTGTCTTTAATGTTTATGTAGCCCCTGCACAGCACCCTACTCTCTCCCACCCTGAAGTATCCAGTTCTTCATATGAGTTGGAGAAGGTGACTAGCTCAGCCCATGCTCCTCCATGGCCTACCTCCTTCTCATGAGTGAAAGCACTTGCACTTGCTATAGTAAAATCAGCTGATCATGTGATCAGCTGGTTTTACTATAGCAAGCTCATGAGTGCTTTTATACATGAGAAGGCAGCTGGTCATGGAGGAGGGTGGGTTGAGCTGATCACCTTCTCTGGCTCATATTAAGAACTGGGTGCTGATAGATGGGAAGGAGTAGGGTGTTGTGAGTGGGGCAGTACATAAATTATATTTCTATAACAGAAAACTAGTATGTTACATTAAATACAATGACTCCCTCCTCCCCAGCCCCATAAAAACAAGTGATATATAACCACCATCATCCCACCCTGTCTCAACAGCCCAATAACACCAAACTTCCCCCTCAGCACCCATAGTTTGTTACAATATTTATTAAAATAGTATTTAAATCACCCAATGGGTGACTGGCTCAACCCGCCCACCTCCACAGCCATCTGCCATCTTCAATGTAAAGCAACAGTATCATTGGAATTGCAATGAAAACCTGAATTGTACCATCTAATGATCCCTCCTAGGGGCAGCATATACACTGTGAACAGCATGGGTGAGGGGACTGATCCCTGAGGCACACCACAAAGCAGGGTCTTTGAGAGTGATCTGAAATTCCCCATCACCACCCTCTACATCCTATCAGTGAGGTAGGACTCAAACCAGTAGATGACCATGCCAGTCAGTCCACAGTGATCCCTGAAATGATCCAACAACAACCCATGGCCCATGGTGTCAAAGGCTGAAGAAAGAGATTGAGGAGAATGAGATCTGTCCACTCTCCTTTATCTCTTACTTCAAGAAGGTCATTGTGCACCATAACCAATGCAGTCTCAGGGCTGTGCCTTGATCTAAACCCTGACTGGAGAGGTTCATAGATGTCAAAAGCCATGAGGTGCCACTCAAGCTGTAGCAGCACCATCTTCTCAATAACCTTCCCCAAAAAAGGAGAGATTAGAGACTGGTCTATAATTCACCAAGCAGTCTAGGTCCAGAGATAGTTTCTTACAGAAGAACTGCACTGAAATGCTAAGTAATTTTTCCCAGTAGAAGCTGTTTTTAAGTACTGGTTCAAATTATGTTATTGTTCTATCTATATGGGGCTATTAGTAACCTATATAGATACTTAGAATTTGTCATCAGATAAGGAATGCCTGGCTCATATAGTCTGCCCATTTGACCTACATTCCCTTTATGCTATAGATTTAGCTGATCTACAGCCCCCCCCCACCTATCAGTTTCAAATTTTCTTATGTGCCTATCCCACACATTTTTGACTTCCTCCACCATTTTTGCTTCCACCACCTCAGCCGGAAGGCTGTTCCAATTGCCCACAACTCTCTCTGTAAAGAAGTACTTCCTCACATTTTCCCTGACCTTTTCTTCTTCCAACTTCAGGTCATGTCCTTTAGTTCTAGTTCATTCCCTTCTCTGAAAGATGCTCCCCTCTTGTACCTTCGTTATCCCCTTGAGGTACTTGAATGTCTCTATCATGTACCCCTCTGTCTCCTCATTTCCAAAGAATACATATTGAGGTCTTTCCGCCTCCTTTCATATGACTTCTGATGCAGCCCCTGTACCATTTTTGTAGCCCTTCTCTGTACCGCCTTCACCTTGTCTGTGACTTTTCTGAGATGAGGCCTCCAAAATTTAATGCTGTGCTCCAGATGAGATCTCACTAATGATCTGTACAGTGGCATCACCACCTCCCTCTTTCGGCTGGTGATGCCTCTTCCAGTGCACCTCAGCATCCTTCTGGCTGCCTTCTCACACTGTACAGCCATCTTTAGGTCCACATATATAATCACTCCTAGATCCCTTTCCTGCTTGGTGGCTGACAGTACCCCCCCCGGCATTGAATACTCTACCCTTGAGTTCCTGTGCCTCAAGTGCATGATTTCACAATGTTTTTGTGTTAAATATCAGCTGCTATGTATTTGACCATTATTTTAGCTTGCCCAGGTTCCTTCTCATCTTTTCCACCCCTCCCAGCATGTTGACTCTATTGCACATCTTTGTATCATCTGCAAAGAGACACACCTTCCCCTCCAGCCCCTAACTTATGAAGATATTAAAGGGTACTGGGCCCAGCACTGAACCCTGAGGCACCCCACTGGTTTCTTTCCTCTCAGCAGACTGAACTCTGTTCACCACCACCATTTGTGTCCTACTGCTTAACCAATTTCTAACCCAGTTTACCACCCTTGTTCTGACTCCCTGGTTGTTCAGCTTGTTTATTAGTTTTTTATGAGGGATGGTATCAAAGGCTCTGCTAAAATCCAGATAAGCTACATCCACTGCCCCTCCCTGATCTAACTCCCCGGTCACCCAATCAAAGAACTCAATTAGGTTTGTTTGGCAAGACATGCCCACTGTGAAGCCATGCAGTCCTGGACCCTGTAACCCATTGGCTTCATGGTATGTTACAGTCTTCTCTTTAAGTAATAATTCCATCAATTTCCCCACTACTGAGGTTAAGCTGACTGGTCTGTATTTACTAGCCTCCTCTCTACTCCCGCTCTTATAGAGAGGAACAACATTTGTCCTCTTCCAGTATGATGGCACCACCTGTGTTTCTAATGATTTATTGAACAAGGCTGCAAGTGGTGGTGCTGCTAGTTCCTTTTTCAGTTCTTTTAGAATTTTGGGATGAACTGCATCTGGACCTATCACCTTGTCCACTTTCAGCTCTTCTAATTCCTTTAGGACTCCCTCTACTGTGAACAAACTTGTACCTACACTCCACCCCTTGGTGCATCTCTCACCTAGCTGTGGACCCTCCCCTTCCTTTTCTACACTGAATACTGAAAAGAAATGCCTGTTCAGGATTTCAGCTGTTTCCTTGTCTCCTGCTGACCCATGCTTCTCTTTTTAGTCTGACAATCCCACCCCTGTTTTTTCTCCTTTCTCTGATATATATAAAAAAGGACTTGTCTCCTTTCTTTATTGCCTTTACTAATTTTTTCTCTGTTCATGCTTTGGCCTTTTTGACTGCCTTCCTTGCCTCATTTAGCTTTTCCTGATACTCTCTCCTATCCTACTCCCTTTGTGTTTCTTTGTATTTTCTGAAAGCTAGCCTTTTTTCCCTCGCACCCTACCTGTCACATCTTTGGAGAACCAGAGTGGTTTTCTCCTTCTCTTTGCTTAACTCACTTGTCTTACACATAGGTTTGTGGCTTCCATTATGTCTCCCTTAAATTGCACCCATTGTGCTTCCACAACCCTTCTCCCATTTTAGTCCCTAGAGTTTTTTTAGACATGCCTCTAGCCTTGCAAAATCTGCCTTTTTGAAATCTAAGACCCTGGCCATTGTGTAGCTAGATTCTTCCACTGTTCTTACACTAAACCACACTGTCCAGTGATGGCTGGATCCCAAGTGACACCTTACCTTTATGTCACCAACTCTGTCCCCATTTGTGAGGACCTGGTCCTATATTGCACCTTCACGGGTGTGTTCTACCACTAGCTGCCTGAGTCTGACCCCCTGAAAGGCTTCCAGGATATTTCTGCTGCTTGCTGTGGCAGCAGTATGGGCGCCCCAATTGACATCAGGCAAATTGAAATCCCCCATCAGCAGTATTTCCCCTTTTGCTGCAATTTCATGGATGTTTTCCACTAGCTCATTATCCAACTCCTCCCCCGTGTCGGTGGTCTGTAGATCACACCTGCATGAATGGCAGTACCATTTCCTGTTTCCAGTGTGACCCACAGTGCCTCCACATCATCTCTTATTTCTTTGATTTCTGTAGCTTTTATATCCTTCCTAATGTAAATGGCCATCCACCTCCCATTTTTCCCACCCTGTCCTTACAGAATAGAGCATACCCTGGCACGGTTACATCCCAGTCATGGTTCCTGTGTACAATTTTTCTGTAACAGCAACTATGTCCAGGTTTGCTTCTGATATCAAGGCCATTAGGTGTGGGATTTTGTTTGGTAGACTATGAGTATTTGTGCTCATAGCTTTCCACATTCTGACACCCTTCCTTTGATCTACCAGGTCATAATGTGCTCCTAGGTCCTCCTTGTGCTCCCAGGTCACTCCTGTAAAAAAGCTTTCAGCTTAGCGTGCTATACCTGGTTAAGCAATGAAATAAAAAAAAAAAATGTTGCACGCTTAATAGCATACAACATTAGCGCTAACCAGAATAGTCCCTGTACGAGACAGCTAGTGGTGCAATACCGCGAATACTGCTGTACGTGGTATTGCACCACTCGCACTATCCCAGGCAGAAGCTAACACCTCTGCTGGGATAAGGTTCTGCTGAGCAGCTGCCATGGCTCAATAGATTGAGCCACTGCTGCAAGGAACCCAGGTGCTGCATCTGGGATCGGGTTTGATTCCAGGTCCCAGAAACTTTTTTTTTTCCGCACTTTGTGTGATTTGGAGGTTACCCCCCCCCAGAGCTGAGAATCCTTATTTGGGGGGCATTCAGGGGTGCAGCCCCCCCATAACAGGGGAGGCAGGGGGTGGTTCCCCATAAAAAGAAAGAATTATGCCACATGCAAGAAATTGCGCTGTATTGGCAGCGCAATTTTTGCATGCAGCATAATGTAATGCGACATTATGACCGCGTGCCTTCTTTTGATTCCCCCATCCTCTTGCTTGTCTTCTAGTCCCTTCCTAATAGATGTGCTACCATGATCCACTTTTGTTAGAGTTTGTTGACTCTTTCTTGTATTCTTTCTGGTCCCTCCTTGTATTCCACTCTTACTTTCTTTTCTCGGGTGAGTTACGGCTTAGTGCCTATCTTTGATAGAGTTCTTTGTGACCCACTTCCCCTCTACTAGTTTAAATGCCTGATGTTGACATCAAATTTCTGGCCTAATGCACTTACTCCTTCCTGTGTGGGATGTAGTCTATCATACCCAAAGAACTTTCTTTCCCAGAAGTCTCCAAAAGTTACAACAAAGTGGTAACCTCTTTCTCAACACCAATTTCTTAATCATTTACTGAAATCCTTGATTTTCTTAGTTCTGATTTTTACTTTGTTGTTACGTCGGATATTTCCAGATATTTCGCAAAATTTCTAAAGAGTTTCTTTCTGCTTCCCCTACTGTGGAACTGCAGAAAGCAGGAAATTTCTCTAGAAATAACACAGAAATTTCAGGAAATATCTGACCATGTCTTTGGCTGTGACTGTATCTCTGCTCCACACAGGAAGGACCTCAGAGAAGGCTAGTGAGGTTGTTTGAGTGCCCAGTCAGTCTCCTAGTTTGATAAGGTTTCCCTTGGCTTCCTCTATCGACTGCCCTGCCAAGTCATTGGTCCCTAGATGTATCAAGATCCTCAGGTCACCCTCTTCCTTCTTCACTATCCTGTTGATTCACTCGGTGTCACGTTTCACTGGGGCCCCCAGTAGGCAACTATCACCTTTGTTTGTTCACTGACGGTTAGGTGGGCTTCCACTCCTTGTATCATGGAGTCTCTGACAATCAGAACTCTGCTTCTTTTTGTATTCTTGTCACTGTTTACTCCCATGGGGTCCTGTCCTGCTTCCTTGCCTTGCTCCTTACTTCTTTCCTCATTGCTGCAATCTTTTTCCCCTGCAAGAGGTGAAATGCAGTTTGTTATTAGGATAGGTTTTGCTCCAACTGGTTTGTCTGGCCCCTTCTACCTGTCCTGTTTCCTCTCCTCTGTACCACCTTCAATTCCTCATTGCTGTTTTGCTTCTGTGGGAGTGGTCTTCTATCTGGGATCTGAGGGTGAGGAGGAAGGTAGTGTGACGTCTTGTTCAGATACTGCAGCTCTGATATCTTATGTCATGCTGCATTCAGTTGAGCTCTAAGATTGCTGAGTGTCCTGAAAATGGGGCAATGTTCAAGTCTCCAGAGGATTCTTCTACGGATTAGAGCCCGACACCCTTGACAGCCAATAATATTCCTATCCCTTTGTATGGTTCTTACTTCTTTCTTGATGAATACTTCAGGATCCTTGATGTATTTAAGTTGACCCCTCTGCAGATTAGTCACCTCTTTCTGGGTAATGGGTCTCCCCTGAGTGTCACTGTAAAACAAGTAAAAATAAAGACATTTTTTTTTTATTTTCTTCCTCCATCCTGTGGGTGGGGTTTGGTTTCTTACCACTTTCTGTTTCTACAAGAAGTCACCTTAGTCAGGCTGCTTCAGTCTCTGATAAATTGAGCAAACTCAGGGTAGGCAGACGGGAAGGAAGCACTATACACCCGGTAAGCTGTTTCCCAGTGTAGTTTTACCCTAAAGGCACACTGGCACCAGCCCATTAGCTCCTTTGCATTGCCGGCAACACGATCACCCAAAAACAATCTGTGGAGTCTGCTGACACCACTGTGCTACATGGACAAAAAGAAGGGATGCTATGAGAGCCACGATGTGAAATGTCCTTGTTTGCGGTTGCTTTTATATCCCCTCTGCTGCAAGTTTACATCTAGTGCCAAGTATTCCCCTTCTTAGGATTGGCTGGCACTTCTAGAGATGTCACTGCTTCACTGTTACTGGTGACTATCCCAGTATGCTGTTTCCTAGTGTTGTTTTGTCCTAAAGGCACACTGGTATCAGCCCCTTATCTCCTTTACCTTGCCGGCAATATGATAGCCCCAAAACAATCAACTTCATTGGGTGTTTCTGATTTACACTCTGATGTTAACTCATTATTACCTGGGTGGCCATTTTGTGTCAGGTAAATAATGGATAGTTCAGACTTTATATGAAACTATTGGAGGTAATGAGTTAAGTACCATTTCAGAGTTGTATGATGTAGTTTATGTCCCACTAACAACAGAATCCTATAATAGAACTTGGATGCATTGTTCCAACAATAAAAGAGCAGAACAGGGACATAAACTACATCTTGCCATTCTAAAATAGTTCTTACCAGCAGCATGCAATTCAGAAATACAACTAGGATAACTGAAAAGCCTGTATAGCTAGAGCGCCATTAACAGAATTTGAACAAGTATTTAAAAAGCAACTTATACTGGAAAACATAACAGATTCAATGCAGTTCTCTTTATAGAAGTGGCCTAACCAGCCCATTTTTCCATGCACTTGGAAAGAACCCCTCAGATAAGGAGCACCAGACTAGCTTGGAGAACACTAAACCCAGAAACCCTATGCACCTCACCACAAGGTGCATCCGGCCCATGTCCAGCTCACAAAAGGTAAGCTGCAGCTCAGAGATCAACCCACAGATATCATCCTGTGGAACTGGCCTAAACTTTTCCCAGGCCAGTGGGAGGCCACAGTTTACTACCAGCTCAGCCATGTTAGGTTGCAACATCCCCACTGGGGAAATGCCAGACCAAATTGAAGACACTCTGTCAGAGAAAAAATGAGCAAACTCTTTGCAATGTGCAGATAGATTTGCTCTCATGGGCTAAAGACAGACCAAATGAAGTAATCTGTCTACCACCCAAAAGAACTGAGCTGGTCAGGTTCTCCCTGCTGCAATTTCCCTTGATGGGTATGTTTCTTTCTTATGGGAAATTGTCCATTGACACTTGCTGTAATGAGTTCTCAAAGCCAGTCTGTCCTCATTGGCCTGTGACTTCCTCCAACAATGTTCCAACCTCTGACCCTTAGACTTCAGCTCCCTGAGCTCATCGTCAAACCATGGAGATCTCAAGTGTGAATTCCTGGATCATATACAACTACACCCAGATGAGCTCCAGTCTAGGGAAACAAATAAGAAAGAGCATATACAGGGAAGCAAAAAGTCATGGTTTAATCAGGGCCCCTACTTTTCTGCGGCACAGTGGGACCAAGTTCTGCAGCAAGACTACCATTTGCCGCAGAACTTCTGTGGCGGTGGTTTGTAATTTCTGCGGAAGTTCTGCGGCACTAACAAACTACCACATCACAGTGTCAGCTTGTCATCCTGACTTCACTTTCATGGCAGTGGTTATAGCAATCAGGATGGTGGAAAGCACAGTAACACTAAAAAATAACAGACTTATAAAAATAATTTTTTGCCTAAAAAAGCAAAATAAATGTCTCTCCCTTAAGGTCCTAGCCTGTTGCATAAATGACATATGCAGAGGGGATCTTATGTGATAAATAAGTTATTTCTATATGCATGCTATCTATCCCACTAATGAGGTTTCCACTGTCTATCACGTATATATTTGTATGTGCTTTCTACACCACTCATGAGGTTCCCACTGTGTATCACTTATATATTTATATGCATTCTGTAACATACATACAAATATGCATGTGTGTGTGTGTGGTGAGAGAGACAGAAATACTGTATGTCTGTGTGTGTGTGTGTGTGTATATATATATATATATATATATATATATATTTTTTTTATTTTTTATTTCCGTGACCTTGCACCCTCATTCATATAGGTCCCATTGGAAATGGAATAGAGGAGTTATTGCAAAACTCATTCTTCATGTCAATCTGCTTTCCCTGACACACTGCGTAACACCATCAGGCCATGACATGCATGTGAACCAATTGTGAGATACAGCTCTCCGGCCCATCACAATGTGTCCACCATGTGACAGAACACTGCACCATACCTTCCCAGGCTCCGAGCAGTGATGTGTTCCACCAATCCTTGTGCTGCCCAGCCAGCTCCCAGAGCTAATCTCTGAACCTGAGTTGCCGGCATGGAAACACAGCATGCTACCCTCTGGCCCAACAGCTGTCCTTGCACACAACATTTCTCAATAACTTTTAGGTGATTCTATCAACCAATGACAATATGTAATCAAAATCCCTGGCAAAAATGCGTCCAGTACAATTATTTATTTAATAGGTCTATTCTTTCAACAGGTCTACACATTATCATATTTCACTTTTCTTTGCATAATTACTTTTATTTTTCTGAAAAATTTAGACAGTTAAATTAATTTTACCAGTTATTCATTTCAGATAGCGTCTCTATACCTTAAAGGCACAAATAGGTTTGTACAAAGTGAGGTATGGACTTAACAGGTCTGTGCTATTGACAAGGTTTTGTTTAAGTTGGCCCTAGTGTAACAATGTAAGACTGAAAACTGTATTAGGCTGTAGTGCAGGTTGAGCAAATATCACCATGCATGATGTGCTGTGCCACTGTCTCTGGCAGTGGGAGCTGTGGTAGATAAGTGACTGTTCATTTCTGTTGCAGAATGCAGCCATTTCATTAGCTAATGTATGATGTTATACCAATGATAACATCACATTCTGAACATATGGGGGGTTTTGGATATAAAAAGAGGGGAAGGGAACCAGATTATATGTATAAACAGAAATATTAATAAAAAATCACCAAGAAGAGTGAATTCTGTGGCACCGCAGAAGTTCTGCATTAGACTGCAAGTTCTGCACAAAATTCTGCAGCCGCAGAATTCTAGGGGCCTTGGGTTTAATTAGTATCTCCTCTAAGGTACAGTAGTGGAACAAAATTCCTGGTGCTTCAGGTCTCCACATGACCCTTCATAATGGGGTGTGGAGCATAGGGATAGCTATTACTTTTAAAGTGCTGAATTAAAGACACAGTGACATATAGTACCTAGCCCTTTCACCCACATAAGATAGGCACAAAATTACTTAACAAAATTTAATAAAATTCCCAAGTGGAGAACATAGTTAATGTTGCAATGGTCTATACAATTAAGGGAATGTCCAGAACAAATATATAAAAACATAAAAAGGAAATCAGTACTTCAGCATCTTCATAGTGGGGTGGTCTAGAAGTTGGTGACCAAATGAGAACCTCACCATACAATGACCCGACCAACTGACCGAGTTCTTAATCTTAAGTCCCAGTGAGAACACTAGGTCCAGGGCATGACAGCGTTAATGGATCACAGAGGGAACTACTTGTACTAAGCCCAGTGATTCCATCAACTGGAATAAATCTTCACCAAATTATGAGAGTTTATTGTTGACCCAGGCATTGATGTCACCCAAGACTCAGCAATCTGTGTGACTCCAGTATCTTCCCGGTGATGAAGTCTGAGATTTCCTGCAGGAATTCCCTCTTGTGCCCAGGAGACCAATAAATGAGAAGGATCCTACAGTCTTCACCTGGACTGCCATGCGTGGCCATGCAAATGGCAAAATTTCCCCAATCAAAGTTCATCTGAGATCTAAAACAATAGCACCCCCGCAATCCTACTGAGAGCAGTGAACCACAGATAACCCCCATAGGATAACCGTCTCCACAACAGGACCAGCATTGTTACTCAGCCAGGCCTCTGTGATGTAGACAGTACACTGCTATGCTCAAGGCCCCCCGTTCTCTGCAGCACAGTAGAACTAACTTCTGCAGCAAGGACTATGAAGTTCTGTGGTACCATTAGGCCTACTTCTGCAGCAGTGGGTGAAGTTCTGCGGCACATAAATAAAGCAACTTGTGCAAGTATACTGGTCCAAAACTGATTTTCCTTTACTAATGAAATCACATGGTACATGTCTGGCTTAAGTAAATCATAACAACAGCAACATATCAGTTTTCAAATGAGCCTTAAAAATGCCTACTGAGGAGGTCCCTCTTATGTCAATCGAAAGTTCACTCAGATCAATGGTGCAGTGGTACCGAAAGGAAAAGAACAATCCCTGGGAGAGTTCTGAAACTAAGTATACAGTAGGTATAGCAATTAGCAGTGAGAGTGTTTTAATGACAGATGCTCATGGTTGTGAATGCAAGTGAGTCAGAGGTTTCTCAATATGGATTTGAGCAGTATTGATTTCAGTTTAATGTCCATAGAACCTTATTGTTAGAAGCAGAGCAACATTTCATAAATGGATCTATCCATGAAAAAGGGCTACCAAAGTGTGACACTGGTGTCAATTTTTAAAAGTCATAATATTTATTTCATTTTCATTTATTTAGTTTTTGTTAACCTTGTAAGTGCGCTAGCCAAAACTGACTATTTTCAGGCATAACCAGGGAGAGTACAACAAGTATAAACAGACAGTTAACAATTCATAGGAGCAATTTCAGGTACATACGAAGGAGGGTTACAATCAAATATCAACAAGTATTACAAAGGAATAACATCACATAAGAGCTAAACAATAATTGCAAAAATGACCAGAAACAGAATTAGACAAAACGATGTAACCAAGTGCAAGAAACTAAAAATAAAACAGGGTTGAGAGGGGAAGTTGCATTGCTTACAAATGTTCATATCTACAGTAACATTTGAAGAGTAAAACATGAAGTGAAAAAGTGAGGGTGAAAAGAGAACCAGAGAAGGCAAGTAGAAGCAGAGTAGAAATAAAGGGGCAGAGTTAGGCATGACTTGAGAAAACTTGGTCAGGGCAGAAGGTAGAAGGATAGGGTAGGTTAAGAGAAAGGAAAAAACATTAGGTAAGGAGTAGAGAGAAACAAAGCAGGATATAGGAAAAGAGAGAAGAGACAGGGATCAGGGCAATCAGATGTGGTCAAAACAAGAGCAGGTGTCAATCAGAGATAAATATTGCTTCATCTCGCGCTGAAGCAGAGATGAGACTTTGTCAGCTGTAGGTCCAGGGGAAGTGAATTCCATAGTTGAGGGGCAGTATGCTGAAAGCAGCAGTACCTTTGAGTGTACAACACCTGGGCACATAAAGTAACATTTTATCAGCTGACCACGGTCCATGGTAGGAGTTTTGGGGAACAAGCAGTGTAGCAAGTAAGGATGGGGTATTTTGTCAAAGAATAGAATCAACGAGCGAGCCCAAAGCATATTTCCTGTGGGCCAAGGGAGAGAGCCATTTTAAGTCCTTGTAGAGATGGCAGCGGTGCATGAGGCAAAGAGATGAAGAGGCATACCTACATATGTTGTCATACGTAACATCCAAATTATGGATGGTAGTCTTTTGTGCTGCAACAAAGATAGGGGCACCATTAGTAAGTGCAAGGAGCAAAATACCCCTGGCAATTGCCAACTTAGCAGAAGGTGTTAGCATATAGCTACTCTTGTATTCAACACCCAGTTTCGAATTTACTGATTTGCAGGTAGATTAAATGTGTAAGTTAAAGTCGAGGGACTGGTCAAGAAGGACCCCCAAGTAATTGAAAGACATTACACATTCTATTGGTGATTTTCCCGAAGCACTTATCTGCAGGGCAGTCGAACAAGCCTTAAGCTTTTGGACCGAGCCAAGAAGCATGACCTTTGTTTATTTTTGTGTTCAGTACCAGTTTATGGTCATAGAGCCAGTGCTGGATGTTTGTGAGATCAGTAGACATTGATGAGCTGATACACCCTACATTCTATGAGCTGGAGTAGAAGACCAGATCATCAGCATACAGAATCGATGAGCATGATTTGAAAGTGTCTGTAATATTGTCTATGTAAAGGGAAAAATCAGTGGACCCAAGATAGATCCCTGGGGCACCCCAATATTGATGGTGATGCATCCAGATAGGGAGGAGTTATATTTCACAATCTGAGACCTATTTAACAGGTAGCTCCAAAACCATTCGACAACAGGGGATGAGAAACTGAATTTTAGAAGCATTGTAAGAAGCAGTTGGTGATCAACAAGATCAAAAGCCTTCGTAAGGTCAATAAACATGGCACCAGTAAGTAGACCTCCATCCATGTTTGAGAGAATATCAGTTGTGAGTTTAAGGAGAGCTGTTGATTTGCTGTGTCCTTTCCTGAAACCATGCTGTGTTTCGGAGAGAAGGTTGTAGTTGGTTAGATGGGCAGCTGTTTCTGAGGCAACAAGTTTCTCCAATACTTTACTCAGGACCAAGAGAATGGCAATAGGCCTGTAATTTGTGATATCCTTCGTGTCACCCTTCTTGAAAACTGGTATAATTTGAGCAGTTTTCCATATTTCAGGAACCTTGCTGCCACAGAGAGACAGCATATACATTTTAGCTAGTGGCAAGGCTATAACGGGAGCAGCAAGCTTAAGGAGTTGTAGCTCAAGGGAGTCAGTAATTATTATAAACATTTTTTTATGCTGTGACTCACCTTATAAAAATATAGTATGCCACAGGATAACTCCCATTTGAGGTCCTGAGAAAAAGACCCCACAAAGTTGTAAATGTAACAGGGGACATAAAAGTAGGGATGCATGTGTAACAGGGGACGTAAAAGTAGGGCTGCACATGTAACAGGGGACATAAATGTACCACAGCATGTAATAAGAGACAGAAAATAGTGGTTCAATTTTCACAAAGTTCATCATTCAAGGTAAAAAGGTGAAATGGGTCATGCAACCATACATTAAAAAAAAGTATTCAATATTACAACAAAAAAGCACTTTGATGAAATGTATCAGTTAACTAATTTAGCTGAAATTACAGACTATAGCATTACTACAGACTTAAAAATGTGCATATATATTTATATATACAAAATAAATTAAACAGTAACAAAACACATCATTTTGGTCTACTACAACAGCTGTAAATATAGGCTGAGCCACGACCACAGGCTAAACTATGACCACAGGCTAAATTCACTACAGTCTAAACACCCATCTCCAGACAGCAAGGAGGCACTCCAGCACCTGTCTGCATACAACATGGAGGCAAACAACAAAATAGCTGATGAAATCTGACACTTAACAGTTATAGGGTAAGTTAGCAAATCTGGACTTATTTGCTGCATATGCATCTCAATTACTAAGGGGTCCTGACCATGTTCACCCTTTGTCAAGCCAAGCTAGCTACAGTATGTCTAGCAATAACATGGATGGAAAAATTATGCCATATTTTCAACAAGAAGTTAGCATTTTAAAAAGACAGTGCTGTAGACTGAGAAGCAGCTTGTGTAGGTGCATTCATCATGCTAGCCATGATAAGTTCTGGTTGTGTTCCATAAGGCTAACTGCACATATAAACAAGGTATGTAGCTCTGTAAATGCCAAGTTAGGTGTAGCCTATCGGGTGTGACACTCCCTTACCCCTGCTGCCAGAACCTCTGTGGCATGAGGGGTACTGCTTCCTAGGCTACTTTATGCTCTCCTCACTCTATCTCATGCAAATGTGGGTATCCTTCATAAATAGGACACCTCCTATAACAACATCTGTAGATCTGCCCTCTCTGCCCCTCGCCTTACCCACCACTGTCTCCTATATTCCTCACTGCATTGGTTGTCCCCTAAATTGCAGTGATCCTTCTCTCTGGGTTGTTTTATCGACTCTATGAATATTTCCCCCCTCCTTGACAGTATTGCAACCGTGTTCACTCCAGTGATCCATTTCCAAACTTGGAGGTCCTCTAATTCTCCCCTGCTCTCCATCCCTCTCTGTTCGACAAAAATTGGGAGCTTGTTTTTGCCCATTTCGTCCCCACATTCTGGAACTCCCTACCTGCCTACCTAAAGGGCTTATCGTCTCACTCAGCTTTTAAATCTGCACTTTTTTCCCACCTTCATGCATTTGATTCCTGTGTCTGTACCTAATTCCTCTCCATACCCTGCGTCCTGCTTACTGGTTTCACTTACTCTACTGTGATTGTTCTCTTTACTGTCTTCTAGCTCTAGCCTCGCTGTTACAATGCTACACCCTCAACGGGGTCAACAATGTAATCCTTGATTAAGTCATATCTCTGTGATCTTCTGTAGTTCTGTATTCACCCTGTATCTTGGAAAACTGCACTTTGTGAACTGTATGTATGTACTTGTTTGTAAACTTTACTCTCCCGGGCTGTGCTTGAAAATAGGCAGGATTATTGCCTAATACACTTACCTGGTTACCAAAAGCTAATAAATAAATAAACCAGTGGGAGAAATAGGGGAAAGGGATAGAAATCTAAAATAGAACCATTTAACCCATTTGTGATTGAAAGTTGCATGACAGAAATGTGGCTTCCAGAACTTTACACCATATTCCAAATGAGGCCTCACCAGTGATCTACACAGTGGCATCACCACCTCCTTCCTTCTGCTGGTAATACCTCTCCCTATGCACCACAGCATTCCAATGGTTCTCCTCACAGCTTTGGTACATTTTTTAGCCACCTTTAGGTCATCCAATATGATTACCCCAAAGTCCCTTTCCATTTTGATGACCATCAGCCCCCCCCAATCATTCCCTGGGTTCCTGCAACCCTTCCTTATTCAGCAGGCAGGTGTTCCCAGGGAGGAGGGAACTTGCATCCAAGAATAGGGCAAAGATATCTCATCATTTATACCTTTCCTAGGTTGCAAGAACAGCCTCAGAGGAACGCACACAGAAAAGAACACAGGTGTGAAATGATTAGATTGTCTACAAGCACTATTTTCCATGAAAGACACAAGCAATTGAATCAAAAGCACACACACACACACACACACACACACACACACACACACACATCTACACACCAAAACAGAGTGGCAAAATGATTAGATTTGTCTACAAGCACTATAGTCTATGCAATTTGGGGCATGGGGGGGTTAAGGCTGGTGATCAGTTATGGTCCATGACATAACCACTTGGTCATAATATTAAATATCTTAAAATTAACATAAATGCAAAAGTAACCATTTCAAGAAGAAGTTGTAGGGTAAATTAGTGCATCTGGACTTATTTGCTGCATATGCATCTCAATTTCTAAGGAGTCCTGACCATGTTAACCCTTCCTCAAGCCAAGCTAGGTACAGTATGTCTAGCAATAATATGAATGGAAAGATTGTGCATATGAAAACTTATTAATTATGCTGTACATACCCTAAGACTCAAAGTGTGTCTCCTTTGGCTTCCATGATGTCTGTGGTTAATTTGAAACAAAAGACAATGTAACAAGACACTGGCCTCCACATGGATCTATTAAACAGTAGAGCAAACTGCACTCTGGGAAGATTGCCTGGGACAAGATGCAATAAAACAAAAACCTGAATAGCAGGTTCCAGGGAGTTTAAAACCACCAGGAATATTAGAATAAAAAACCTCTGCACTCATTCACAGGTGTCGATCAACTAACACAGACAAATGGCATCAGTGTTCGCTGATGTATTAACATCCTGTTTTTAATGTCCCTGATTAAATAAAATCAGTTGAGATGGTTTTTAATGTCAGCTCTGATCAGAATAGCTTTTAAAATCACCACTTGTTTTCTTGTTCAATGTTTTCTAATACATACTTCACAAACTTAAAAGAAAAAATGCATGTTACCATCAAAGGTTGTGTTTACCAAGTACTGTGCCCATGACTAAAATAATTTGAACCACCTCCCCCCAAAAATGTGCCCTCACATGAAACTGCATGTTTAACTGTAAAGACAACTAAAAAAATGTATTTCTAAATGCATTACTAACACCAATGCTTCATGATTAAACTAATTTGAACCCCTCCCTAAAAAAACTGTGCCCTCACATGAAACTGCAAGTTTAACTATAAAGACAATTAAAAAATGTATTTCTAAATGCATTACTAACAACAATGCTTTCAAAGTTTTGAAACTAATAAAAAGACAAACTATATATATATATATATATATATATAGAGAGAGAGAGAGAGAGATAGATTGAATATGGTAAACAAATATTGTTTATCCCAAAACCTGAACTTTTTTTTAATACATAAATGTTTCAGAAATAAACTGTGGCTCTTTCAACTTGAATCAGAATGCTGTGTCTATTGTTTTCCTTGGGAGCTGTAGTTTCACTCCTTAATTACTCTTTCCTTCTGAGGCCCCAGATAGCTCTGATGATCATTTGTTCCAAGGGGTTTTAAGTCAATTTGAAGGCATTAAGCAACTTCTGTTCTCCTAGTCCTTAATAAAGGCATTGCATATCTTCTGTTCTCCTAGTCCTTAATAAAATGCAGGGGCTCCACAACTTGATCACTCCATAGACTTGGTCTGTTGCTTGGTATAGGTCCCAAACTAGTGTGTCTTGGTCCAACACAATAGAGCCACCTCATGCCCGTCCCACATGAATCAAAATAAAGGTGGGGCTGGATCTTTAGGAGCTTCTCGGGTGGAGGTGGGGGTGGATCTTACTTCCCCCAAAACACTAATGCTGGATCCCACTACTCAAGTTCCAGTTCTTGTACCACCCATTTAAGAAAGAAAATAGTACCCTGCAACTATTGACTAACATGAAAGAGTATTTATTTGAGGGCGAAAAACATTTCTTGGAGGAGGGTAAAGTGGAGGAGACTATTTACACCTTCCATTAGTTCCACGGACAGAAAACCTGTCATCGCTCCTTTTGTACATGCAAAACGTCTGCAGGCTCCACCTACAGCTGCTGTAAAAAGCTTGGGAAATATACACAGGAGGCTTAAACCTGAATCAAAAAGCAAACCTGAACTGAATACGTAGGAGACTATACTGTGTTGTAGCACAATTTATTTTGGAAACGAATTACAATCACAACTGTTTCAAATAGTTTTTCAGCACCTCCTTTGCTATGTCACAAAAAAGGCCTCCATTGCTGATAGATTTTAAGTGGAAAAAGTATAGTTTAATTGAACAGAAGCATCTAATGCCATTCATTTTTTTATTTATCTCTTTATGTAGGGTATAATAAAAAGCCACATCAACAAGTATATTGCATGGATTTCCCTGCACTTGTCATAAGTTAGAAATGAGTGGCTCCATTGGTAGCCCCTTTTCATGCAGAGACTCAAATGTTGGAAATGCATTGCATATGTAAGCTGTCAATTTAATCCCTGCATGGGAAGCTGTGTACAGTATTTCTGCAAGGTATCGGATATGCTGAATTTGCTGACTATTCTTCAGTTTATGTAAACTGCAGAACACTATTTCTCAGTTTATGCAAACTGTGGAACAATATTTCTCAGTTTATGTAAACTACAGAACATTATTCCTCAGTTTATGTAAACTGCAGAACAATATTCCTCAGTTTATGTAAACTGTGGAAAACTATTCCACAGTTTACGTAAACTGCAGAATAATTATTCCACAGTTTATGTAAACTGTGGAATAATTATTCTGCAGTTTACATTAAATTCCACAGAAAACACTGTGGCCATGGAATTGCAGAAAACAAGGGGCCTTGGCTATGCTATACTGGAATATATATGCATATATGTGTATATGCATTAGTCAGTGTGTGTGTAGCACAACAATTAGAAAGTGCAGTTAGATGCCTCAGTTGTTAGTGCAAAAATTGTTAGTCTACATTACCCTGCTATCTAGATTAGTTTCAGCCTTATGCATGTCATTGCTAATTCAAATGAGGTGTCTAGTGGCAACACACCACCCTCTGATGTCCATCGGAGCCTGAAAAGAAGAAAACTATCCCTCAATGCCTTTTTAATCTATAAAAATGTGCGTAGACAGTGCACTGCTATGTTATACTGGAATATATGTGAATATATGTCTACATGTATTAGTCAGTGTGTATATATATCACAACACTTAGAAAGTGCAGTTAGGTAGCTCAATGGTTAGTGCAAAAATAGCAAGTTTATACATTTCTCACTCCCCATAATACCGTTACTTTACAGTTGTAGTTGCTCTTGCTAGAACTTGTTTTTCATTAATCAGGCACTGCAGAGCACTGCTGTCAGGTGACGAAGGAGAGGAAGCTGCTGGCCCAACAGCTACCTGCCCACTTGGTCCAAAGCAAGTCCTGGGTATGGGTACAGCCACATTTCAGCTATGTCTTGTAACCATGTCATCCCTGGACACCTCCTGGTCCTTATCAGACCTGTAGTGCCCTCCCATTGGCATCCCCTGTTCCTGACATCTACCATCTCACTTCCTAACCATGCCCACCTCCCTACAGCAACTATACAACACTGGGAGGGGGGTAATCAAAGGAGTGGAGGTCAAGCAGCTGGGATGGGGAGTTGCTAAGCTGGGAGCCCCTAAATACCACACATATGATGCCACCACATAAAACCAATCCTCCCACACTCTAGCCACAACCCACCCCACCCAACCCAACAGCAATACCCCAAACACAGAATAACCCCTGAACTACTAAGTCATCTCACTGACCCTCTCACACTAATTCAACAATAAATTACTAACCAGTCATTCCAGCAACCACTGTCCCTACTCTCAACAAGTCATACCAACCCAACCCATCCCACCTCAAATCCTACAAAGTAAATATCACTAACAGAAATATCTAACTCATAATACTCCAACACAAATAATAATAATAATGCCCAGTTTAAGATGCCAATACAGACAGATGAAGTACACATTCAATTTGTACTTAGCAATTCAAAGAGACATGGGATAAGATAGTAAACTCTGCTCTCACCTGAGGAAAAAGAAATGTAAGCATAAACACAGAAAATAAGTTTTTGTCTGCTCTCTCACTGTAGCCTTAAGCAAAATAACAGGTGTCAGAGAAGAAACGTGGGAATGAACCCATGGGTCCTCTCACCACCCATGACCTTCTACTGCAGTCCACAGAGTTCGTTTATGCCTCTTCAGTTGCTAGTTTCAAAACCCAAAGAGTCTCACAAGGCCAATAACCCACAAGCAGTCAACAGCTGCAGGAAGTCCGAGAGATTCATATAGTGGTTCCTGACTGCCTCCTGGCAGTCACACCAGATATCACAAACTAAATTCTTGGATTCTTCTTTCACTGAGTGGGCTGGTCTGGGTGAACAAGTTAACCGTGTGGAACTCGTCCACTCTAGCCAGTAGTCTTTGTAATTTCACTGAGGCGACTACCCTGTGAATGCAGATCAATGACAACAGACTCTCCCAGTCAGATTCCAGGCCTCAGCATAACAGGAAGGCAACTCTCCACCACAGTTTGACTCCAAGCTGATTGAAAATGACACTTGAGGTTAGTACCATGGCACGACTCAGGCACAGTGCTTGTAACTTGGGGGGGGGGGGATAAATGCTGAAACTTGTGACACTGACAGCTTAACACTAAGGGATCTGACTAAAAAAATAATGAAAGCCTAGAGCTCCAAAACCTAGCTCATTAGGGGCCCTAACTATCACTCTACCCCACTAACACTACTTAATAACTACATTGTCATAGCAGTGAGTAGGACAGTTTAGTCACAGGCAGAACAGTGCTATAACTAAACTAATAAATAGTTAAAAATATGGCTGATTTTAAAAGATTTGGAGTTTGGGTAGTTGTCCTACCAGTAAAGCTCCCGACTAGGCTTTTCTTAGGGTTCTCAAGCTTTAAGCTAAAGCTTCAAATTAATAAAATTGTCAGAGCTTAGACAAAACTCTTACAGACAGCACACCCAATGTGGTGTCTATCTTGTGAGTCATCTTTTGAAAGCAACAGTTCAATGAAATTGGGCAAAAAAATGTGGCCCAAATGTTTTTTTCACTATAAAAGATCCCAGGCATATTCCTGATATGGTGGTAAAACTTACTATGTCCTCCAATATTTGAGTAGTTTATAAACGTATTATTTTTTTTTCCCAAGAAAAAAAGATGACCACCAGAAATGGCTTAGAAATACCACGGTAGATGTAGAAATGGAATCGAGAAAAAAAATAACTGATGGTGTGCAGCACAGAGGGTATCTAGAAAAGTAGATTTAATAGATATTCTAATCTTTCTATCAATTGTAGCTGAAACTAGCTTTTTGGGAAAATATTTCTCAGCTGCACTGCTGCTTGAAAGTAAAACATGTCCCTTAATGTAAAGTGCTTGAAGATTATGATAGTACCTTAAGTGTTGTCTTGTACGAAGATATTTAAAAGGAATGTTATGCCCAAATAGTTCATCTGTCTGTGTTTCTTGTTTGGCTAGTGGTAAACTGAGATTGTGGCACATGAACCATCAGTGAGGTATTCTGTCATCATAGAAATGGGTGCAAGGTGTGTGGGCATCTATGTGTATTGTGACATGTTGTAGTGTACTGGATTTAGAAATGAGAGCCATGCTTGTGTTGAACCTGCAGGAGTTCAAATGGAGCATGATGAAAATGAGCATAGCCGGATAAACCTGTCTGGATTTTGTTCATGGACCTGTTTCACTTGGCTGCTTGGTTGGGTTGTAGTTCACAGTTGCAAGGGTGCACAGGGAACAGTTACCATGGAATTTGTTCTAGCTCTTTGGGTGCATACTTGTGTTCTGACAAGCTTTGGAGAGTTTGTGAATGCTAGTTGCCATGATGGCTGTCTTGAGCCACATGAGCCATATATGGTATGTTTAGATCTTGAAACTGGATGAATCCAAGTAAACTGTTCCCTGACAACAGTGAACTGACCACAATATTGCATTTACTAGAACATGTCAGGGCAGCTTACTCCTGGACTGTGTAAATAATTTATTTTTGTCAGGACTTGCCGTGCAACTGGTGATGACAGCTTCAGTGGTCCTGTGAGAGAACGTTGGACACCTGCATTTCATTTCAACAAATCTGTGTGCTAGTCATGCAGCTGCACAGGTATGATAACAAATGATTTTTGTAGAGGGTCTTGGAATGTGTGCAGCCAAACAGGGCACTACTGTATATTCAATAAACCCTTTTAAAATCTCCAAAACATGGTCTCTTGCAGAATGTTGATTTCCAAAATGTAATACCTGGGAAGTAGTTTGACATCCAGTGTAATCTGGAATTACTTCCACATTGTGACCTATGGATGCTGGAGGCAGTTCTTAGTGATTAGAGTGAAAAGCTGTGAACTTGGAAAATAGATTTAAAACCCACAACCTCCTCTTGCTCACTGTGTGACGTTCTGTGATACATATAATCTTCCAGTGCTTAAGGCAATGCAAGGCAAATTTTATTTTGAGGGTGCCCATTCCCTGAGGCTCTGTGCACCTAACAAAACATATCAAAAGGTAAAACAACGGATAAAAGCACAATAAACTTTTTCAGAATAAATAAGATTCAAAATATCAACTTTAAGATCAGCTTCTGATAACTAGGACTGTTGGGCAAATAAATCTTTATGCATTCTGTTACTCCCAGTGTACTGAAAATAGCAGAAATATTGGGCCCAACTATCAAAGCCCTTAAACTGATGCAAGGTGCCTGTGTCATACATTTCTGCCTCATTTGGCACCTTGCATGAAAAGATACAGCATTCCTGATTCTCAAATGCAGTCTGCATCAGAATGGGGAGCTGCTGTGCCAAAGTGGGTCTGCGCCACCTTTGCGACTTACATAGGGGAGTGCCAGATCCCAAGGGGGCTTGCACCACAGTGAAGCTGCAACATCCCCTTTTCTGGGATTCTAAAAGTCCCACCAAGAATGCAGCAAAGAGCACCACTTAGACCAGCCAGGAGGTGGTCTAAGTGGCTTGCACCGCTGGGATAGAAACATAGAAAAACACTGAAAGATTGATGGCAGAAGGAGACCAAATCTAGTTTGCCCAAAATTTTCTCGAGACCGTCTCAGATCCCAGGACCCAGCCCCCCTTCTGTCTCATCCCCATTCCAATGTCCCCAGACTTTTATTCGAGCTTGCTCTTTATCCCAATCCTGTTTGAAAGCTGTCATCGTCTTGCCTCCTACCAGCTACATGGGTAGCCTATTCCAAGGCTCAATGACCATTTCTGAGAAATAGTGTTTCCTGAATTCCCTCTGGAAGCTCTCTCACCGCAGCTTCCATTCATGCCCTTTAGTATTTGAGCTGGAAACCTTGTTGAACAGTTCAGAGCAGGGCACCTTTTTTATTACTTTTAGGCACTTTCTATCATATGCCGCCTTTCCATCCTGGTTTCCAGTAAGAACACATTCAATGCCCCCAAGTACCCCACATACAATAGCCCTTGCATGCCCTGTATCATTTTTGTCACCCTTCTTTGCATGGTCTCCAGTATGTTTTTGTCCTCCTTAAGGTGTGGGCTCCAAAACTGGACACAGTACTCCAGGTGGGGCCTCACAAGGGACATATAGAGTGGTAGTATCACCTCCCTGTTCTTACTGTCAATTCCTTTCCAATATACCCCAACATTTTGTTGGCCTTGCTGTAAGCTGTGTTGTATAGGCTGGTCTGCTTAAGGGACTCACAGATGATAATGCCTGGCTCCCTTTCCTCTTGTGAAGCACTGCATCTGACCCCATTAAGCCAATATGCAGCATTCAGATTCTTTTTGCCTAGCTGCATCACCTTACACTTCTTGATATTGAACTTCAGGGTGGACATTGGGCTACTTAGGGCATAAGGGATGGGGGGGGTGACAGAGGATGAGTCGGGGAGAGCTGTAACTGCCTATTACTAAAATGGCACCTAGCAGGGTGCATGTGCAGTGTTATACATCTCATAAATGCCAGCATTTCCATGTACTGTACTACAATATATAGTGCCTAGTACCCATATAGTACGTACATCTTCAGCCTTAAAGAAACTTAGTACGGGTGGGGGGCAGTGATAAATCAGCACAATGCAGCAGCATATTGCACAGTAACACAGCAGACCGCAAGACTGTGCAGTGATAAGTTGTGCGGGCTTCTGTGATCTGATGCAATATGCTGCCGCATTCTGTTGATTTATCACTGGTCCCTCCTTTGTTGTATTTCTTTAGGGCTGGAAATGTACATACTGCATGGGTACTAGGCACTGTACACTGTAGTACTGTACTTGGACATGCTGGCATTTATGAGATGTATTATGTTGCACATGCACCCTACCGGGTGCCACTTCAGTAATAGGCAGTCACAGCGCTCCTCCTTGAGTCATCATCTGCCACCCAAATCCCATATGCCACTTGTCCCCCTCCTGGTGAGCAGTTTCATCCCCCCAACCATCTTGGCCTGCTAGTGTTGTGCCGGGCAAGGGGCCCAGATCACTGCAGCAGTTCCACCTGTTTGGCACAGCAGATGATGCTTGGCAAACCTGGGGACTTTAGTGCTCAGAACCTGACTTTGACACAATCAGGTGCAGGGTCCCTGGCACACTCAGTGTGCTGCATACTTGGAGTGATGCAACTTGTATTGCTTCAGAGGATCTTTGGGAATCGGGTCCATTGTCTTCTCAGCCTTTACAACATTGTTGTCCTGTTTCACACTGACAGGTCTTGTGGTGAATAGAGATGTGCGAAGCTGAGAAAACTTTCATTCAACAGAACTTCAAGTTGTTAGCCATCATTGCAAAGTTTGATGTGGTGACTTTGCAATGTTATTTGTCTGGCAAAGTGGCACATCTTTCCATTAAGTGACCAAGCTTTACTTGCAAAGTTATGGTGAAGACTATGTTTGCTGGCATAAAACACCTAGCCTCACCTGAGCTCTTTTCTTCTAGGGCTTGCTTGAAAGGACAGAGCAAGGAGCAACATTAACAGAGTGAGGAGAAAGAGTAAGGCTTCTTATGGGTAAGCAGAGTTACTGTTGTGTTACTATTTTGTTTTGTGCTTACAGGTTTTATTACTGTTTTGTGTTTACAGGTTGTAGTTTACTGCTTTATTTTTCTCTGATTGACATTGTTTTTTGCAGAGTATATTTTGTTTTAAATAATTATTCAGGTTGTTTTGCTGAAAGGAAGGAAAACACTCACCGGGGTGGTGGGTCAGAGTTGTATCGGATTGCTTCTAGTGGCCACAGGCTTGGTCCTGCAAACCCTGCTCCTCACCCCACACACTCCAAGCACATCATTTCCTTAACACCAGAAATTCTGACATCACTTCCCCAAAAGGGCAAAGGACATACACCTGTCATAACGTTAACAGCCCATCATGCTGCATAGGTAGTAGATGCATGCACACACCCACACACAATAACAAAAAAGAAAACAAAAACAAAAATAAACTGGAAGGGAGAGAGACTTGAGGGGAATGGTGCAATGCACTGGCTGTGGGGTGGCAGTCTTTCAAGAGATGTTCTGGAGGCTGTGATGCTGCTCTAGTTGCAGGCACCTCTCTGGTCTGAGGGATAAGGTTGCCTGTCTCCAGACTGACCTGACAAGGGTTCAGGAAACCTCCTCCCCCACCCAGGGACCACAGGGCCATTGGTGCTGCCTCAGAGGTTGCCAAGAAAGAGGAGCAGCTGGATGATGGTGGGCTCAGTGAGGTTGAGGGTGGTGGATCAGAGGTGCATCCCTCCAGTTGTACCACTCCACAATTCATATGCCATTCTTGCAGAGTGTGGCTCCTCTATTGAGGCACCCACAGTGGAGTCCAAGGAGGATGGTGGGAACCTCCTCAAAGGAGACCCAGAAGAGGGTGGCATGAGACCCCACAGGGTAAGAAAACAACTCCTGGTGGGAGACTTAATCATTAGGAGGGTAGAACTGGGGGGAATGGAGAGGGAGGTAAGGTGCCTGTCCAGCACCGTGGCTGGGAGGGACCGGAAATAAATCCTCAGGATCATGGGATCAGCAGCATGTGAGAGGGAGCTGGACATCATTGTCCACCTAGGGACAAATGACCTGGCTGGAAATGGGATAAGATCAGTGTAGGAGGAGTTTGTAGAGTTGGGTAGGGGCCTTAGACAAGTAGCATGCACGGTGACCTTCTCAGAGGTGCTGCCTGTCTATGGCATGCATAAGGCTAGGGTACTCCACACTATGGGATTCAAGCAATGTTTGAAAAACTGGTGCAGAACTCAGGGTTTGGACTTCATTGGGGACTGGGGGTACACCTGGAGGGATGCAAGCCTATACTGGCATGATGGTCTGCATCTGTCTTGGAGGGGAACCAGGATCCTAGATGATTGGTTTAAATACCTTCATTGGCAATCATTTAAACTAGCCAAGTGGGGAGGCACTGAAAAGAAGCACTGAAATCCCAGTCCCCCCCCCACAAAACAGGTTAGTTAGTGAGGTAAACACTGAGGTAGAGAAGTTGATAGGGAGCAGGACACGGATCAATGGAAAAATGCAGACAGTAAGAACAGGGATGGGGTTAAATGGGATAAGGCTATCAGAAAAATGGAAGGCGATAAGTACCAATGCATGTAGTCTTGGTAACAAGCTCCCTGAACTAGTGGCCATGATTGAAGAGGGACACCTGGATATCTTGCCAATCACAGAAACATGGTACACAGAGTACAATGACTGGGATGTCAAAACACCAGGGTACTCAATCTACAGGAGGGACAGGCAGGGTAAAAGAGGAGGAGGAGGAGGAGGAGGAGTAGCTCTCTTCGTAAGGGAAGGGATCAAAGCAACAGAACTAAAGGGTAAACAGGGAGGAGAGGAGGCACTGTGGATCACCATGGAGACAGAAAATGGCACCACAATCTGTACAGGGGTTGTATACAGACCCCCCATCTCAGGGGAAGGAAATGGGCAAGGTAATGAAAGAAGGCATCCTTAGAATGGCAGAAAATGGGGAGATATTGTTGATGGGGGATCTGAATATGCCAGATGTTAACTGGAGCACCTTTGCTGCAGCCATATCCAAGAGCTGGGTAATTCTCAATGCCCTACAGTGGGCATGCCTCAGGCAGCAAGTGTTGGAACCCACTCAGTAGGGAGCAGTCTTAGACCTGGTACTCTCAAATGGGGCTGGAGAGAGGATCTCTGATTTAGAAGTGGGTAGCCATCTGGGAACAAACAACCACCAAACAGTGTGGTTTATGATAAACACAACTGTGGAATCAAGTCACACAAAGGTGAGGGTATTGGACTTTAGGAGGGCTGACTTTGGCAAAATGGAGAGTGCCTCAGAAAAGCACTAGTAAATAGACAAGACGATGGGGTGGAGGAACGATGGGGCAAAATCAAAGCTGCCATCACAGAAGCAACAAGCCTTTGTGTGAAGCAAATAAACAAAACAAAACAAAGGAAACAAATACTATGGTTCTCAAAAGAGGTGGAGGGGAAGGTTAGGGAGAAAAAGATAGCATTTAGGAAGTATAAGGAAACACAGAAAGAGCAGGACAGATAACTGTACCAGTTAAAGCAGAAGAAAGTGGGGAAGGAAGTCAGAATAGCAAAGACCCAAACCAAGGAAAAGATACCCAACTCAGTTAAAAAGGGGGATAAAACCTTTTACAGGTACATTAGGGAGTGAAGAAAGACCAGTGGAGGAATAGGCTTACTAAAGGGGAGGGGGGGCCGAGGGTGACAGTGACAAAGCAGAGATACTGAATGAATTCTTCTGCTCAGTATTCACAAAAGAAGAGGAGAGGGGAAGTACCTAAACAAATAATAGAAGCACACCATAATAAAAGCACACTGGATGGGGGGGGGTCAATAACAGTCCATTCACAGCAGAAAGGGTCCTGAAATAACTAAAACTGATGGTGGACAAAGCAATGGGGCCTGATGGGATTTACCCAAGAATTCTAAAAGAACCAAGGGGAGAACTAGTGGCACCATTGACTACCCTTTTTAACAAATCTAGGGAGGATGTTACGGTACCTGAGGACTAGAGGAGGGCATATTGATTCCCCTTTACAAAAGTGGGAGCAAAGCAGAGGCAGGACACTACAGATCTGTTAGTTTGAACTCAGTGGTAGGAAAAATGATGGAATCACTTCTGAAAGAAAGATTTGTTGAGCACATAGAGGCCAGCAGGGTACAGGACCCAAAGCAGCATCGATTCACAGCAGGAAGGCCATGTCAGACAAATCTAATAGATTTCTTTGACTGGGTGACAAAAGTAGTAGACCAGGGGATGGGCTGTGGATGTGGCCTACCTAGACTTTAGCAAGGCATTTGACACAGTCCCACACAAAAGATTAATAAACAAGTTAGCCAGCCTGGGAGTGGGTCCCAGGGTGGTAACCTGGGTTAAAAAATTGGTGGACAACAGGATGCAGAGGATAATAGTAAACGGAGTCCACTCCAAAGAAAGGGGGGTTACTAGTTGGGTACTGCAGGGTTTGGTACTGGGACCGGTCCTCTTTAGTGTCTTTATAGGTGACATTGGGGAGGGACTGGAAGGAAAAGTATGGCTCTTTGCAGACTACACGAAGATCTGCAACAGGATTGCTACACAAGGGGGGAGGAAAGGATGAGAAGGGACCTGGCAAGTTTGGAGGAATGATCAAAAGTATGGCAGCTTAAATTCAATGCAAAGAAGTGCAAAGTAATGCACCTGGAAACAAAAACCCAAGAGAAGAGTACAGAATGGGGGGGTATTAGCGATAACAAAAATGGAAAGGGACGTGGGAGGTAGTCATATCAGATGACCTAAAGGTAAGAAAGCAATGTGAGAAGGCAGTAAGGAGGACTGGAGGGATACTGGGATGCTCAGGGAGCAGCATCACCAGTAGAAAATTGGAAGTTGTCATCCCTGCATACAGACAGTTAGGGCCCCCGGCCCCGAGTACTGCATGCAGTCCTGGACTCCCCATCTCTGCAAGGACAAAGACAGGATGGAAGCAGTCCACATTAGGGCAACTAAAATGGTGCAGGGTCTGCACCAGAAGCTGTATGAAGAGAGACTTAAAGAACATAATATGTATACCCTCGAGGAAAGGAGGGAGGGGGGACATGATAGAAACTTTCAAGTATCTCAAGGGAATCAACAAAGTCCAAAAGAGTAGCATCTTTCATAAAAAGAGATGTGCAAGAACAAGGGGACACAATTTGAAGATACAGGATGAATGACTCAGGTGCAACATGAAGAAGTATTTTGTTATGGAGAGGGCGGTAGATACATGATGGAATGGCATTCCTGAGGAGGTCATGGAGTCAAAAACAGTGGGGGAATATAAGAATGCATGAGACAGACATAATGCAATTCTAGTGGGAGGTAGGAGGTAGTCTGCTGTTGGTAAAACTAGGATGTGCAGCTTATCCAGTAGATAGGGAAATGGACAGATTGGGTGGGCCAGGCAGTCATTATCTGCCATAAAAGTCTAAAAGTTGCAACTTTAAGCTGATCAAGTGGTGAAAAATGCTGAGGCATCTAGTCCCTTACCACTTCCTATGCCAGAGATCCAGGTTCTTGAACGGACTTGAGTTGTTGGGGGTCGGTTAGGGCAGGAGGGGAATAAACATCTGAGAGACTGCTGTCCTGTCCCAGGCAGAGGTAGCATGTTGGCCAGGCTAGGCTACCATCAAGTGGAGGCCTGGGGGTAGAGCAGTGCTATGTAGGCACATATGGGAGAGAACTGCAGGCCTCCATGCAGAAGTAGTGGTGTGCAAAATTAATAAATTTCACCCAGCAAAATATTTCATGTAATCTCCGTATTTCACTATATATTTTGCTGGTAAGAAATGCAAAATGTCTCCTGGTGAAATGCAAAATTTTGCCTGTGAAATGCTAATTTTACCACCCTCGGGCAAAATACTGCATTTAGAGCCAGGGGGATGATATAATATTGAAAAAAAGTGTTTCCCCCCTCTTGTCCACGCCAACATTAAAATGTTTATCCCCAAAACCCCGCCATGTACCTGGTGTCTAGTGGTCCCACCCCCTGGATTGCCGGACCACAATAAAGTATCCCCCCTCAACCTAGATTGAGCCCCGACCCATCCATAAAATTGCATTAGTAAGTTTCATTAGTAACAATGAATGTATTTGAATGAAGAGTACCTATTGTTATATTTATATTAATGAGCATTGCACTAGCAGAAGTCAACGTTGTATTAATCTAATTGGCTATTGTACCTGATATTACATTTGCATTTGCTAAAAGGGTGGTTCCGGAACAAAGTGTAGTACTGACAACATTAGCAACTGCAGAATTTTGTGCACAAATAGCACCAGAGCTTACACTGGTAACAAATGTACCAGTAGAAGTAAAAACTGTTCCAGATGTTAGTCCAGTGCTTATATACAAAGTATTAGCATACACTGTACCTGCTGTAATACCAGTTGTAATTCATGCACCTCCCATAACATCGAGTGTATAACTAGGACTGGATGTTCCTACACCTAAATTACCTTGAGTGTAAAAAACACTAGTTCCATTAGTATCCCAAGAAGAAGAACCACTGTAGATTGAATTACTATGATGGAAGTTTCCAGTAAAGTTAATATCTCCTACAACATCCAATGTAAACCGAGGAGACGTTGTTACAATACCAACCCTTTGATCTACAATAAGATTTTTAGCAATAGCTGCATGACCCATAGCAGTAATAGCACCACCATTAGAATAGTTGGTAAAACTAGTAACATTATGAGTTTGTATACAAGAACCACCTCCTATCCGAAACACATTTGAATTAAAAGTCATCTGTACTTGCTAACATATTAACTATATTGGCGTAAATAAGATTATTAGCAATAAATGGTCTGCTTTTATTGCTAATAACACCCAAAGATCCAGTTGGGCTCATACCTGGAAAAGCAGTCATTATAGCTCTATATCTTATAATTGTAGTTGTACCGCTACCATTTGAATTTGTGTCTTGAATTTGCCCTAAACCATTTTTATTAGCAGTAGAAAATTGAACACCTGTAACATCTCCTGTAAAACTTGAAGCGATTACCGGCCATTCGTTTTATTAACACCATTAATTTCCCAAACAGCATATTTTGCAATACCAGCAGAAACATTAACACTAACTAATGCTTTTAAAGAATTGGCAACAGAATTGTCAAAATAAAAATTAGTAATATCTGTAAATGTGTTTTGATTAGTTTGTAAATTAGCTTGTTGTTCATAAATAATACCATTCAAATTGGTATAATTTTGACATTGTTTACTGTAAAATGCCCTGTAGCATATGTATCTTGTGTTGACAACCCTTCTTTAATAACGACTGAACCACTCGATGAATTTGCTTGTGTGGTGTCATCGATAACAATTTGTGATTCAAAAATGTGCTTGTCTTTATTATATGACATTTTGTTATCCATTATATAGTAATAAATATAAAAATAATATTTATTACATTACATATAAAATTGTTACAAAATTATTTTTTTATGTATTCCAAAACACTATAACATATTTTCTGTCCTTTTATATCAATATCAAACAATAATTTAATTCCTTTTAATAATTTACCTAAACAATCACTATTACAATTACAGTGTTTTGCACTGGTATAGTAACAGAAACAGGAGCCAGTATACATGGAGTTTGTGGTTGATGTACTACAGGGACTTGTACATTTGTATTAGGAGGTTTTATAGTTCTAGAAGTACCAGAGGTTGAAAAACCACCAGAAGATACAATTGGAACTTGAGCACTGGTGGAACTTGAAGATGGAGATGAAACATTAACACCACTTGGTTTACCATGCGTAAGATTGTCTCTTAATACTTTTGTCAAGTTACGTGGCTCATTGTAGTCACGTTTGTCACCTGAATTTTCCCAGATAATAATGCCACCTACATTTTTTTCATAAACAATTTTACATTTTTATATAAGGAAATCTTTATTATTATAAGAATTGAAGACTCTTTTGACAAGATCGTATGAATAACATGCTTTTGATTCTGGATCAATATGTTTCTTAGCACCTTCTTTGGGAATATCTTTATAATCTGCTGCACCCTTTTCCCAAGACATATCTGGAGAACCAACTGATGCAGGTTTTACAGGACCATCTGTATTTGAAACACATCTACTGTAAAAAGCACCTCCAATGAAAATTTTACTAGAAGGCACACCACGTGACAAGTAATAGTCTGCTGCCTCTTCACAAGACCATTTTCCAAAACTTGATTTTCTAGGATTTGTGTGAAATGGAGTTATGGTTTCCCCCTATTTCCATTGTGGAAACCATATGTCAATAGTAACAATTGTCAACAAAGGGTACATATTTATTGACTGGAATTTCTACTTTTTCAGGAGCTGCCATACAACACATTGAAATTGTATAATTTAGCATTCCATTACTGTTGAAGGAGCTTCTTAATTGTTGAAAAAATAACAAAATATTGTTAGCATCAATCAGGAGAAATGAGATTTCCATCATTACTGTAATTAATATATTGTTAGATGGATATTCCAATCAAGTGAAACACCTGTAAAAACAGGATATTTTCTAAATATGGTTTTATAGCAAGCCATGAAATTCTGACAAAATGCATAAATTTCATAAAATATTTCAAGGGGCGAAATTCCCAATTTCAACAGAATTTCACCGGTGAAATAAAATTTCACTGCATCTCTATGGACAAGTACGGTGCTCCATGGTGGTATGGGAGAAGAACTTGAAAATGGCATCGGGGGGCTCAATGAAGCCCAGCATGGCTGCTCTGTGACAACAATGCTGCCCAGTCACTACATTGGTCCACTTCAGATATGTTGAATGGGGGGAGGATGGCCCTCCTCTCTTGGCCCCCTGCCATGAGAGGGAAGCTTGTGGATAACCACAAGATCAGGTAGGTGGCTGGGGTGGTAAAGAAGCCGGTACAGGGAGCCAGGAACTGGGCTGAAGATCTGTCCCTCCAGATGCAGGAGGGAAAAATATATATGGGAAAAAAAGTTGCAACTTTTCAGGAAAAAGTGCCTTATTACCTAAAAAATGTTGCAGTTAGCAAAGTTGAAGTTGGTGATGACAATGGGAACTTCGCAAAGCCTCACAAATTTGAAGTTTCCCAACTTTGCAGCAACTTCATTGATGAAGTTTAACTTTGCTGCTTCTCTAATGGTTAATTACCTAATGGTAAATCATCAAGATCAGCTGCTGGTATACTGTAGGCCGAAGTAATTTCTATTACCACTGATTCACAAGGACACTTAGGGCACAGCCATCAGAGTAGAGGGTGCCAGCCAGTGCTTTATCAGTTGTCAGTTCTGGTGGCCATAGGCATAAGGAACAGAAGAGGGGAAAACCTTACATTAGCACACACAGTCCATAAACTGAATATCCACACGTGACTGGTCAGTCAAACACCAAACTTCATTCTTCTAAGTACTATATGCATAGATACATAGATACATAAACAGTGTCGGCAGATATGGGCCTATGGCCCACCCAGTCTGCACATTTGAGCTTGTAAGTTCAGTTTATGTTTTTCTAGAAGTCTGTTGCCCCCTACCCCTGACCTCCAGAATTCATTTATGTCTATCCCATGCATTCTTAAATCTCGTGATTGTTTCAGCCCCCACCACTTCCACAGTTGCCAGGAGGCATACTTCCCTTGGAGTTATTGATATAACTTACAGCAGGCTGCCAGTATTACATAATAGATTCATACCACCATGACAACACATCCTGTTTCTCTCACACACTTTCTAAAGGATGGCATACAAGCAGAGTGTCACAGAATGCTAGAGGCAACTGACACATGAGGATCTCTTAAACTTGAAGCAGCTTGGACTGAATAATGAATAAGATACAGTATATTTTACAGTATAGCAAAAGGAACACAACCTAGCAGGCTTTACTTCAAAGGGGCTCTCTACCTCATCAGGTTAACAAGGTAATACAGAGTCCAAAAGTTTGGAGAACAGCGTAGCAAATGTTTCACAAATCCCAGCCTCCATTGCAGAGGGGGATAACATTCTTGGAGTACTAAAGACACATGCAAACACTGGAGCAGATCTCCAATCAGAACAAGCAAAATGACAGGCACCACATATTTTTTGTCTTAATGGATGGTCAACATAGTAGTAATGTGGTAAAATGAGCAAGAATGCTGCCTGTTCTGAAGTTCACTCTGGATGAACATAACCAAATGATACCTTTCGCAAACTCCAACTTCAACATTTACTGTCACCACTCTACCTCCTTTTTGCACTCTTAGGGCATGTTTATTTAGACACAGTAACCTCTCTCATCTGGCACCCCTCCCATGGTCAAGTGACACAGGGCCATAGGTGAGCTGCCATATTTAAATAAAGGGAATCTGTGGCAGCAGATCCAGGTAACTAAATATATACCCACAAGGGTCACTAAAGCACTAATAGGCAGCAGGGTGCACCTGGAGGTTACACCTATCTCTGATTTAAAGATCAGTGCCGCATTTTAACATGTACTTTCATAAACATAATATTTCAAAATCAATCAATCAATCAAAATCTTTATTTAATCAGGCGAACATCATTGAGCATAGCTCATTTACAAGATGGACCTGAGTGGTCAAGAAGTGCAAGTGTTATTACATTGACAAGGGTAGCATAAACAGTAATACAATGACAGGGGTAACATAAACAGTAATACAATGACATAAGTGCTAATATATAACAATATACATATGTACACGGCACATTAAAACTGTTAATCTATGAGACAGAAGGCAATGGGCACATCAGGAGTAATATGTAGATTATAGGACCTAGCAGGCATTTTGAGGGTGAATCTTGGGACTGGAAATGGGAGTTTTTATCAGCATATAAGGAACAAAAAAAAAAAGGGGAGGGGTAGGTAGGGCCGGGTTTAGGCCTTGTGGAAGCAGTTGCAGAGTTCTGGGAATAGGGTGGTGAATAATCTTGAAGGATATTAAGGGTAGGAGGTTATTTAGCTTCATGGTTTTGGAGTGAATTCCAAACAATTGCTAGTGAGTAGCTGATAGCAGCCCTCCCAAACTGGGTGCAGACATTGGGGACCTTAAGAATGATAATTTTGCTGATCCTTAGGTTGTATGGCCTAGAAGTAATTTGAGTAAAACAGTCTGAGATATAGGTAGGTAGCTTGCCTGATAAGGCTTTTGAATATCCAAATTGCAGCATTCCTATTTCTTCTGTGTTGTAATGATGTCCAGTTAACTGCCTTATAAAGGAGCAATGATGGGTGCTGAAGGGAAGGTCAGTAATGAATCTGATGGACCTGTGGTATAGGGTGTCCAGTTTATTTAAGAGGGGAGGAACAATGACCGTACAGAAAGTCAGCATAGTCAATGAGGGATAGGAATGAAGCCTGGATTAATCTTTTTTGGAGTCTCTGTTGAGGTAGTGCTTTATTCTAAAAATAAACCAAGCCTTTGTCTCAGTTTCTTTAGTAGCTCCTCAATATGGACAGAATAGTCAAGCTTGTTATCAATCCAGACTCTAAGGTATTTGAAGTTATCAACGAATTCCAGCTTCTCTCCAAGTAAGGTGGTTAGTTGTAGGGTGGTGGATGGTGGGGTAGTGGCAGAGCAACTCTTTGAGGTAAAGAACATAGCTTTTGTTTTTTTGGCATTTAGAAGTAGTTTTTTATCCAGTAGGTTGTGTTGTAGGATGGAAAATTCAGATTGTAGCAGTTCACAGGCTTTAGATAATGAAGGATTGCTAACATATAATACAGTATCATCAGCAAACAGATGGATGTTGGATTGAGTGAGATTAGCATCAATATTATTAATATAGATGGCAAAGAGGATGGGGGCCAAGAATAGAGCCTCATGTGAAACCTCTTAACAGTGGTTTTAAGGTGGATAGGTAGTTTCCATCTTTTACCAGTTGTGACCTATCTGATAGATAGCACTTGAACCAATTGAGTGAAGGGGAATCCAACCTAGTGAGCCAAGGGAGGTGATTAATGATTCATGATCCACTGTGTCAAATGCTTTGCTCAAATCCAGGAACACAGCACAGGTACTGTTCTTCTTATCCATAGCAATCTGCCAGTTGTTGGTTACTTTGGCTAGGGCCGAAATGGTGCTATGCCTTGATCTAAATCCGGATTGTGCTGTATTTAGGAGGTTATTGTTATCCAGGTAGTCCCTTAATTGTGAGTTTACTAACTTTTCGAGCATCTTGGATAGAACTGATAGGATGGAAATGGGCCTATAATTATTGAGGTCCATGGGATCACCAGATTTGAGTAAAGGAACTACTTGAGCTGTTTTCCAAGTGGAGGGAATGGATCCAGTGGTGAGGGAAAGATTGAAGAGATGAGTGAGGGGGGCAGATAAGACTTGAGATGCAATCTTGAGGAAGTAGGGTCCAGGAGTCTGTACCTGCACTTTTGAAGTATCTAAATTGGAGAGGAGATCTTCCACTTCTTTCAAGGATATTGGTTGAAGGAGAAGGTTGATGTAGCCTTTGACCCACGGTGGATTGAAGGTTCAAGGAAGATCTCAGGAGATTTGCAGGTGAAGAGTCAAATGCTAGTCCAGCTGTGGTAAAGTGGTCATTGAAGGTATTTAGGATTTCTTGTTTGTCCGTAATTTCTGTGTTATTTAGTAGCAGTTTGCAGGTTAAGGCAGGAGTAGAGTTTTGGCCCAAGATACCCTTTATAGTTCCCCAGAGCCTGGTTGGGTTATTATAGGAGGCATCCAATTCAGCTCTATAATAGGCAGCTTTGGCAGATCTTATTTGTGTTGTACATGAATTTCTTGCTTTTCTGAAATTTAGCCAGTCTCTGGAATCCTTAGTTTTTCTTGCCTTTTTCCACAGTTTGTCTCTGGCTAGCAAGGCTGTTTTAAGATCAGTGGTGAACCAGGGGCAGGACCTTGCTTTAGTTCTGATATTGGTGAATGGTGCATGAATATTGAGAGCATTAGTGATAATGTCCTTTAAGATCTGGAGAGCTGTTTCCACTGAGGTTGTAAGGTAGAAATCTTGCCAATATATTGTGTTACTCAGGTCATGGAGGTATCCTGGTATGTTGAACTTCTTTTTTGACCTTTTGAGGACAAATTCAGCAGGGTTGGGTGGTTTGAGTGAAGATCTTATGCCAGCTATGGGACAATGGTCACTTACATCATTTGGTAGTACTCCTGCATGCATATATAGTGAGGCTTGTTTACCAACATAATATCCAGGAGTGAGCTGTTGCTAGAATTTTTAGGTTAACCCTGGTTGGTCTTTAATTAGCTGTGTAAAGCCATAGGTGTCACAAAGTTACCAATGGTGCAGATGCATTAGATAGCCAGTTTAAATTCAAATCACCAAGGATGATGGTATCTTCAGGCCTAGATTGGTTATTGACCCTAGGTGAGATAGTAATTTGAGGCCTGCTGAGGGGGGCCTATAGCAGCCAATCAATTTAAATGAAGACAAGTTAGGAAGGGATATTTTGATTGACAAACATTCAAATTCCTTTGGTTCGGATGTGTTGATGAGGCAGGTAGCAGAGATGGTGTCCTTAATGTATATGGCCACCCCACCACCCCTGGAAGGGTGATCTGCTCTGAAGAGCTGATAGTTGGTAAGGTTTACAACACTGTCTTTGGTCGAAGGTCTCACGTATTTCAGGTATCACAGTTCACTGTAGAAACCATTTACTTTTTAGTTTTCCTTCTTGGGGTTCTATAACACATCTCGGTGGCCAGTCTATCAAATGTGTATAAAAAGCACTTTGTTTTCCCCTAAACTGACCTTATGCCTTTGTTTATGGGGTCATAGTGCCTATCATGACAATAGTTGGTGATGTCACAAACAGCAATTGTGAGGTCAGTTGGGGACAGACAGTCTTTTTGAAAGACAGGGTGAACTAAGAACTACATTATATGTTATCTGTTGTAGACCAATAACAGGATCTAGGCAAAGGGTAAACCAGAAAGCTCTAAAGTTAATCATGAATATCATAGCATGAAGCCTTAATAATGCAGACTCTTATTTTGTAGCTACTGTATCATTAACTGCCAATGAATAAAATGTTTTAAGATGTTCACACAGTTCATAAGATGATTTGGACTAAAAATACAATCAGCCTGTCTAATGCATAATGAAGCAGTTGAAGATTATTAAAACAAAGTCATAATCCCTAATAAAGAGGATGCAAGGAAAATGGCATTTGTTTGACTTTGAGATCAATGTGACACTCATTAACTAACATCACATCATTTTAACTTTCAGAAGACAAATGATCTGCATTTATGTGACATTCTGAGAGAGACAAGCTTCCAGGTTCTGAAAGAAAATAATGTGTACTTTCTAATATGGCATAATTCTTTTCTGTTATCTGACTATGGTAATGTTGCAAAAAGAGTTCCATCAAGTTTCAGTTTACTTGAGTTTGAGTTAATTATCAATCACTGAGGGGAGAATTATATTACATTACTTTGTGGTGACCTGTTATTATTTTGGCCACACAAAACTATATACATCAATAACACTCAAAAGTTTGCAAACAGTAATCAATCTGCAGCTCCAAACTAATTTTATAAATTCATTCAAATCTTCCACATCTAATAGTTTCCTTTTCTCAAGGCACAGCATTTCATGTCAGTCAATAAATGAAAAAAGTCTAAAGCTCCTCAGTGCTGAAGTAACAGGAACAGACACAACTAGACCACATGGCCAGAAGATGCAAACATGCTTCCAGGTGAAACAATTTCTGTCATTTAATTATCCAAGAAAGCAGTGCCTCATCAGAACACTAAGAAATGTAAGTCTGATCAATTGGGACCCTCTAGGGACACAATTCTTTCCGTGTTCACTTAGTCAGACCCAGAGGATGCTGGCCATGTTTTTATTTTGTGGTTAAACACCCCAGAAATATGTTTTTAAATTTTTTGGAAAAAGTAGTGTCGCAAAGTAGTGTCACACTCAAAACACTTTCGCAAATCTGTGTGAAAGCTTTCACAAATCACGACACTACTTTTCAACACTATTCCCAAAATAACAGGAATACTTTGCCACCCTGCTGAAAATGAACAGTTTAGTCTTTTGGGCTGAAATTTAGAGGGAAGTCAGCAAACATCTCACAGATGTGCTGTTTGGTGGTTTGGTGACAAAATATTGGATGGATGCAAAGTTATGATACTCTGAAGTTGACACTTTTTCCCATAGACTAACAGTGCGGCATCCGCTGCATGACAGGAATTCTTTGCCACCGTGCTGCAAAATAAAGGTTTGGTCTTTTACACTAAAATTTTGAGGGAAGAAATCCAACATCCCACAAATATGCCTTTTGGTAGTTTGGTGAAAAAATATTACAGGGTGGCAAAGTTATGGCACTCTGAACTTCTCTTTTTTTCCCACAGGATAACATTATGGCGTTCGCTGTGCCTTTCAAGGCCCGTATCTCGGAAACAGTACAAGACACAGACCTTTTGTCAGAACAATGTTAATGGGGGCTAAGTAGAAAACTAGCCAGGAAAGTCATAAATCATATGACTTTTAAATTTTTTTTCCACGTCATACGGTTCCTGAGATATAAGCAATTTAGTATTCCAACTCCTCATTTTCTGCTCTGAGACCCATTATTATGAATACATTCTTTGTACTCACTGTCTTTCTTTATGCAGCTTTTTGGGAAAACCAGCCTGTGTGCTTACATTACTGTTACCCTTACCACTTCCGCTTGTGGTGCCGTACTCGTTTCACTTACCGTTTCTGTCTACGCCACCATGTGCGTTACCCTTTGCGTTTTCATTAGAGCTTGCTTTTGCAATTATTTTTACCATTTGTATCTACAGTACTGTTTCTCTTTCTGTTTTGCTTTGCATCACAATGCACATTACCATTTGCATTTACGGGCACCGTGTTACTATGTGACAAGACATCACGTGGCAGGAGTTCAGGGCCCCACCGCCACATTACATTCACTATTTCTCATTATCATTCTCAAAAAGAAGGGACATTAGAGGTAAAAAACTCCATTTAATGCATCACTTAGGGTTGTTCCACAGTGACAAAAGTGAGGAAATTTGATGTTAGGGTTGAAACCCATCTTGCACCTCTCCAGCTTTCCAACCGTATCGGAGTGCACGTTAGTCATCGCCCCAACTCACCCATCACCTTGGAAAGAAGCTGAGGAATAGGATAATGGGGTGAGAGATAGGACCGACAACCCAATAAACACCCGATGCGGTTGGGAGGGTGGGCTGGAGAGGTGCAAGGGGTTTCAACCTAACATCAATTTCATCACTTTTGTCGCGTGGGAACAACCCTAACTGATGCACTAAATGGAGTTTTTGCCTCTAATATATATATATATATATATATTCATGGCAAAAACTTTGTTTAATGCATCAGTTAGGTTGTCTGTTATGACAAAGTAAGGAAATTGGTGTTAGGGTTGAAAACCCTCAACTGTCCATTCCCCCACCACCACCCACACACACACACACACACACACACACACACACACACACACACACACACAAACACATAAATGCAAGTAGGGAAGGAACAAGGCAACACAACCAATCACACACATCTAGCAGGAGGTGTATAGCTGTGTTACTGTAGGAAGTGGAGAAATCAAACTTCGGGTATCATACATTATTTACAAAGTTGTTCTTCGAGGTTAGTTCACATAAAGGTGAACAAAGCTGGCAGTAGTGAAAACGGTGTACCTCTCTTCGTTTTCAACACATGGGTGGTGAAAAGAGTCATGGGTGCCGCAATGTTAGTCTATGGCAAATTGCTCAATTTTGTAACAGTGTAGCTTTGTAATCATTAAGTATTTTAGCACAATAGCAGGAAAAAGCACATCTGTGGGAACAAGTCTTGCCACCCTGCAAATATCAGTCAAAAGGACCCAACCATTTGCTTGCAGGATGATGGCAAAAATGTGCAGTCATTAGGAGAATACTTTCATAAAATACTGTCGCAAACATGAAAGTGTCATAGCATGACACTTTCGCATTTGCAAAAGTGAGTTTTGAAAGTATTTCAGAGAATGTGCAAAATCGTGTTTTGGATCTTGTGAACTACCATATGTGTAGTCTGTATTATGTGTTGGTGGCAGCATGTGGCCCAAGATGTCCAGTTGTCTGTAGTGATATGTGTTTAATGGTGCATGGAATGTCCAGGATGAGAGTTAGCAGTGATGACCCCATGCCACAGCCCTATGGGAGCATGGGTGTGTGGTTTCGTGGTTTACATAGATGTATGTTATTCCTGTTACCTGCTGCTGGTTGTGTGTGATTGGTTGTGTTGCATTGGTCCTTACCCTACTTGCATGTATGTGTGTGTGTGTGTGGTGGTGGTAATGGGGGTGGGGGGAGGAATGCGCAGTTAGGGTTTTCAACCCTAACACCAAATTTCCTCACTTTTGTCACTGTGGAACAACCCTAACTGATGCATTAAACAGAGATTTTTGCCCAAAATTTCCCTTCTTTTTGAGATTGTGCAATATAAATATAAACAGTTAATGGAATGTGGTGGTGGGAGCGTGGGGCCCACCATATGATTTTTTGTCACTTCGCTGTGCAAAAACTGTATGACCGAGTGAAATGAAAATTGGTAAATAAAGATATATACCATGGCATACTGTGTGTGCAGAATTGTGTGTACATCCATTCAATGGTCTGACAGCACCACGAGCAAACAATATAACATAGACAATTCAGCAACCATAAGTGCCAGTGACCCGAAATTGGCACAGTGAAAGATGAATTATAAATCTTTGTACATTCCGAATGCCAGGCAAATCTTACAGATGGTTCAGAAGTTATTGAAGTGTAATGAACCAAATTTTCATTCCTTGGAGTGGCAGAATTCCACACCTGTAAATGTTTTACACATGAAACTACTGCAAGGCATCTCTGAGCCACTAGGGCTACCTACACTATAAATTTAAAGGCAGTAGCACCATGCAGAATGCTATACACAAAATGTTAACAGCACCATGCAGTATCTCTGCAGTGAGCTATTTTTAAAACATGTAAAACAGCATAATTAACATATCCAGGACATCCACTAAGCACCCTCCAAATCACATGTGAAAAGACCAAACTGTTCCAGAGATATTCACTTTTTATGTTTCTGTACCTTTAAGAAGTCTTCCACCACAAAATGTCAGAAATTGTGATGAAAATGGAATAAAATGGCAGACTGCGAAATGGGCCAACTTCAAATGGCCATAACTGTGGAATAGAACAACATTTTTTCACCAAACAAAAACTGCCATGTTCCTTGAACAAAGGTCTTTCACCTGCTAACCTTTAGACCAATCAACCACACACTGGCTGTGCTATGTGTCAAGGAAGACAGGGCAGAAAAATAGCTAAAACATAATATTTTGCACTGCACTATGCAAACACAAAACACAAATGGTAATGGTAATGCAAACGGTGATGGAAATAGTGAGGTAAAATTAAATAGTAACACTAACTATAATGCAAATGTAAGCGCTAATGGTAACGCACATGGCGACGCAAATGTTAATGAAGACAGAAATGGTAACGCAAATGGTAATGCAAATGCTCACAGCAACAGAAAAGCAAACGTTAATGAAAACAGTAAAGCAAATGCTAATGGAAACGCAAATGGAAACGGTAATGAAAATGCAAACAGTAACAGAAATGCAAACAGAAATGCAAACGGTAACGGCAACTGTGATGCAGAATGAAACAGTAATGAAATTGGCAATGGAAACACCACTGAAAACACATAGGCTAAGGCCAACAGAAGCGCAAATGGTGATGAACACACAAACAGTAATGGCTATGCAATTGGAAACGCAAATGGTTACAGTAACACCAATGATGATGCCAAAGGAACAGTAACACAAACAGAAACACAAATGCACGCGCATATGCAAATGCAAATCATAACACGCATGGTCACGGTAATAAAATTTGGAAATGCAAATGCTTATGGTAACACCAACGATGATGCCAAAGGAAACACAAACACAAACACAAATCAAATGGAAGCGCATATGCAAATGCAAATGGTAATGTACATGGTGACGCAAAAGGAAACGCTAACAAAAACAGTAATGAAAACACTAATGTTAAGGTAATGCAAATGCAAGTGCAAAGGATCACGCACACAGTGACATAAATGGGAATGCTAATGCAAACAATTATGGAAACGCAAGCAGAAATGCTAACTGTAACAGAAACACACACACTTTTTTTCCCCAAAAGGTGCATTCAGAAGCACAGTGAATACAAAGAATGTATGCATAATAATGGACATCGGAGCAGAAAATGAAGACTTGCAAAAATGCACTTTTGCAAAACAAATCACACCTTAAGGGCATAAACAAGGTGAAAGAGTCTAACATGTTTAAATATAAGAAAAATAGCAGGACAAGAGGACACAGCATGAGATTAGAGGGAGGCCGATTAAGGGGGAATGTGAGGAAATTCTTTTTCACAGAAAGGGTGGTAGATGCATGGAATAGCTTACCACAAGAAGTGGTGGCTATGAATACAGTGCAGGGCTTCAAACAGGCATGGGATAGGCATAAGGAGCAATACAAATGACTATGAATAGATAGGTCACTGACAGAGCAAAGGCCGATGGCACATTTATAAGGTAGAAAAAGAAATGGGCAGACTGGATGGGCCTTGAGGTCCTTATCTGCCGTCAACTTCTATGTATGAAATACTAAATTGCTTATATCTCAGGAACTGTATGATGTAGAAAAAAAATTAAAATCTCATTATTTATTACTTTATTGGCTAGTTTTGCACTTATCCCCCTAGCGGGGGGGGGGCTAAGCTTTTTTCCGACAAAAAGTCTGTATCCTGAAGCATTAATGTAAAGTTAGCCTATTGGAAAAATCATCAACTTTGGAATGCTGTACCTTTGCAGCCCTCTAATATTTTGTCACTAAACCACCTAAAGGCACATCTGCGGGATCTTACCTCCAAATTTCAGCCCAAAAGACCAAACAGTTCTTTTGCAGCAGGATGGTAAAGATTTCTTATTGTTTTGGGCATGGTGTTGCAAAGTAGTATTGTGATTTGCGACACTTTTGCAAAACAAATCACACTTTGCGACACTACTGTTTAAAAAAATTAGAAAAACGTATTTCTGGGGTGTTTAACCCCTGAAAAAGACATGGCTAGCATCATCATGACTCGACTAGGTGAACGCAGCAAGAATTGTGTCCCTAGAGGGTCCCAAATTTAAATGCCAAGCATTTCTGTGACCACCAACTGAAAACAAGATGGTAGATTTGCAACACTACAGGGGTCATTTGCAACACTAAAAACTGCATTTGCGACACTTTCAAACTTTTTGTTAACTTTTCCCCATTGACTATAATGGGAAATTTGTTTTTTTAATAACTTTTGAACCGTTTAATATTTCTTCACAGAATCTTTGAAAGGCACATCGGGGACCCTGGCTGCATGTTCACTGAAGGCTTCAGACCAGTCGCACAGACTGTGCAACCTGTAGGTGCAAGCAAAGAATGTACAAAAATGCATAATTTGTGTATTTGTATGTTGCTCTGTAGCTCTGCAACTGTATATCCGACTGTTGTGAAACATGGCAAATAAAGAGATCTATGATACCAGACCATGCATTCCAAATTTCAGGCAAATCCATTATATGGTGGCAAAGTTATTAAGCTGCCACATTTCAGATTGAACCTTTAATGGGGTACTCAACCCTAACTATAGTGGCACTACTGTGCCACTATAATATATCTATCTATCTATCTATCTATCTATCTATCTATCTATCTATCTATCTATACACACACACACACACACATATTCATCATTTGGGCTAGGATATGCATGAATATATACTAGCAGGATTCACTTTCCCCAACCTTCCCATGCATGTGCTGAGAACCACAGATGGGGAGAAGAGGTGCTCTGATGGCAGATCTCTACTGGTCAGGGCACAAACAGGATTCTCTGTTCCTCTACAGCAGGGAATCATAGAATATGGTAGCACATGGCTTAGTCTGCTGCATCCCCATATGGGATGTCATTTTTTCATTAAAGTAAAAGTAGACTTTATCACCAGTGCCATGATGACCACTCCATCACCACAAAGCTATGGGAAGCAGGTAAGTGGGGACCAGACCAGTTTCCTGTAGCAGAGACACTACCAACCCAGAAACATGTTACTCCAGGGGTGTAACATGTTCCTGGATTGGTAGTGTCTCTACTACATGCCTGATGTTCATGTATGTATCATTGTAATCCTCCTGGGTCACACCTGAAAATAGGCACTTGGTTGTCTAGTGTGCTTAACTGGTTAACAAAAGCAAATAAATAAATACATAGCACTTGCTGCATATACCCCTCTCTAGTAATGTACTGAGAAACACAATACTACTGAATCTAATCCAAAGGGACTTCCTGAATGCTGCAGATTGTGGCTATCCCACTAACACACAGCCAGAACAACCCTGACCAGTCACTTGATGAAGCTCCACCAAAGGAGTGGGATCAGATTATACAGGCTGCCCAATGTATTTCAGGGATGTTTGTTGAATATTGTGAGGAACTCCTCGTCTCACATTAAGTGGTGAATTCTCCGGTAGATGCCTATGCATTACATAAGAGTGGTGTCAAGATGTCATACACATGGCACTTAGCCTTTTACAAGCAGGCTGCATTTTACATTCAGTTATTTATGAACACTAAAGTCAGTATTAATGTTTGTTTTCCTTAGCTGCTTGCCTAATTTTAGTCTTGAAAGTAAACAAAATCTAAACCATCTCAGATCTGCACTCCTTATTAACATACATCCTAAGACTGCTTCACACATTGATTACTGACCACCATAAATTCCTTTGTTTTCCTAACTCCAAGACAGACCACAATCCGATATAGTATTCTGATTCTGTTCTTCCAGGTGAACACTATCCAAACCATACACTTTAGCTGAGATACAGTATCTTGTTTTCTTCTAAATTTAGAGTTTCATTTCACTATATTTCCACATTGCACACTGGATCCCATGGCCCAGATATTCAAAAGGGTTGTGCCATGCGTAACTGGGATGCACCAGTGCAAGTCTGAAAATGCACCATTGTGAGATATTCAGCAGGAGGCAGATGCGCCCCCCAAATCACAATGCGTAAGAGTGCAATGGTAATGAATGCATGCACAACTGAAGGGGGAGGAACCATAAATAAATGGCGCAGTGCGAGATTCAACAACATGCACCATGCGTAATAGGGGAACAAACGGAAGTTGCACGATAGAGGAAATGATCTAAAATAAAAAGGAACAAGAGAGAGGTGCAATAATGCTACAGGGAAGCCACATGTGGGAGAACTGCAAGCAGGCACACAGCAACTGTGAGCAGGACAGGGCAGGAGCAGGACAGAGCACCAGGAATGACCAGGAACAGGGAAGGAGTGGGGAGCCTGTGCCACTGCGCAGGACAAAAGGGGGGAAGTACCACACAGGACTGAGGGCATGGACAGTGGGCAGTACGTCCAATACTAGGAAGTGTTCCAGGTGCAGGGGGAGTAGCAGTAAGGACAGCGGGGGAATAGTAAAACAGCTGCTGGAGTGGGTAACACAAGCCAGGGACATGGCCAGTGCCACCATTCAGATGGAGGCAGTAATGAGGGGGGTGAGAAGGCAGGCTGCCGGGGAGCACATTCGTGGAAGGGCCCATCGGCGGTATGCTCCCAACAGGCAGTATCAAGCTTGCACCAGCTTCGAGCTGTACACTGACACTGAGATCATGGGCCAGTACCACCTGAACCGGGTGATCCTGAGGCAGCTCTGTGAGCTGTGCAGTGATGTGATGCAGGCACCCACACGACAAAGCCATGCTCTGTCAGTGGAGACCAAAGTGACAGCTGTCATGTGCCTGCTCACCACAGGTACCTTCCAGAGACCAACAGAGGAGACAACAGGCATAACCCAGTCAGCCGCGTCACGCCTTCTCACCCAGTTCCTCAGCGCACTGCTGCCCCATGCTGCGAAGTTTTCCCAGCACACCGGCGGAGCACACAGCAAACATACAGGAGTTCCACAGGGTAGCACATATACCTGGCATGCTCAGGGCAATAGACTGCACCCATATGGCCATCTGCATGCCACCTGACCCTGAAGGGGCCGCATACATAAATTGGAAGGGGTATGCAAGCATCAACTGCCAGGTGGTGTGCAATGCCAGGGGGCACATAATCAATGTCTTGCCACACATCCTGGGGGAGCACATGATGCCTACATCTGGCACTAGTCTGCACCGTGCCACAGGTTTGAGAGTGGGCACATCCCCACTGGCCACCTAGTGGGTGAGTATGCAAATCACGCAGAAAGACATGGAGGTTGGGAGGGGCATAGTCAGAGGTGACATGGTTACTGGCCTAGATGGCTCATGGCAGGGCGACACTGATCACCAAACTAATGTCCACCCTCTACATACAGGTGACAGTGGATACCCACTCCGTCCCTGGCTGCTCACACCATACCGGTGGCCCGCGACCCCATCGCAGCAATGCTACAATGAGGCACATGCCACCACACGCAATGTCATCGAGCGGGTGTTCAGGATGCTGTAGGCATGTTTCCGTTGCCTGGACACATCTGGCAGTGCCCTACAGTACAACCCCTCAAAGGCCTGTGGGCTATTCCTGGCCAGTTACATCCTGCACAACATGGCCAACGACTGTGGGATAGCAGTACAGGTCGAAGAGGGGGGCAGCAATGGGGATGATGAGGATGCTGGTGAAGATGGTGATGGGCAGAACCCTCTTGGTCGAAGGGATCCCTGACTGATCTGGATGGCGCTGCTGCACCGGGACACCATCACAGAGGAGCACTTCAACAAACCCAGGTAAGTCATGGGGCCATGTGCAACCACCAATGGCAAGGGCACAACCCACAAACACACATGGACAAACCCCAGGGGTGCATGTCGTAAAGGGAATTGGCTGAGCATGGAACTGCACATGCCATCAGGGATGGGCAAGGTCTAACATAGCAAGCGGTGTCACACACACACACACACACACACACACACACACACACACACACACCAAGACATGCACAAAGGGTAGGAGGCACGCCGACCCCAACTGCCACCCCTAACCACACACACACGTCCACAGACCACCACGCCCAGTGCCTGTCATTGTGCATATGTCAGACGCTGGGCACCATTGCCAGTGGCAGACAGCGCAACACGGGCATCATCATGCACACACCACAGTGGACAGCAGCCAGGAGGGTGTGCAGATGGAACATGTGTGTGTGTGTGCAGGGCCGGGTACTCCACCTGTGCATTGCACGTTGAACAACACACTGCACACAGGGCAGCGTCAGACAGTAGCCTTGGTGGGAGACAGGTCAGTCACGTGCCACAGTGCCACGGCCACCACGGATGTGTGGGCGGCCCCGCCAAGACCCACCAGCAGTGACAGGCTGACCAATGGCCTCATGGGGTGGCACTGATGGTCCCCCAGGGGTTCCGCTGCATGAACATGACCATGCTTACGCAGGGGGCTGCAGCACACCGAACATGCCTGTGCCAGGCATGCTTGGGATGCCCACAGCTGAACCCGATGTTGACAAGGAGGGTGTCACACAACGCCGGGAACAGGGGGTGGACATTGCACTGTGCAGTGTCTGCGATGCATGGGCAAATAACTGTGTGCCCACTGTGGCCATGGCAGCTGTAATTTTCTGTGTCAACCTGTCAATGGCAGCGGTCACATCCTCCCACAGCCGGTCCATCCCTGCCAGGAGCAGACCGGTGTCCCTGCTGTGCCACTCCTCTGCCTGGCACAGGGCTGCACTGAGTGCATCCACCGCCGTCACAAGCCGCAACTGCTGATCAACTGAATCTTGGAGTATGCGGGTGTGCTCATCTAAGAGGTCATCTGCCTGATCGGCATGCTTTCCCTCTATGTTCACTGCCATGATGGGCAGCACCCCTTGAGGGTGGGCACTGCACACCAGGGCCATGCCTGGGCATGTCCACAGGCAGTACACTGATGCTGTCCCCTGACACTGTACCCCCATGGCCATTGGTCGACTGCTGACACTGCCCCTCCGGCTGCCACTCTCCGGGGCTCAACAGTGCCATCACAGCAGCCACAACAGCCCCACTGTCCTGGACACACACCATTGCTGCCCCACTGGTGCAGACAGGCACAGGCTGGGACTGTGATGTCATGCAGGCCTCCACGGCTGCACCACCCAAGGCTATGCCTGTGCTGTAACCTGCTGTGTGGACATCCTGTGGCCCACACATATCACTGTCCATTATGTAAGCTCTATCATCATCAGTGACGGATCCGGCACCAGTCCGAGTCTCAGCATGCCGGCATCCATGGATGCCGGCATGCTGGGACAAAGGCAGGGCCTCCTCCACACCTGCTCCACCAACATCATTCTGGACAGCCAGGTGGGCCCACTGTCACCCTGACCTTCGGACACCTGTGAAGGTGGATGGGCCCTCCTCTATGTCCATGGTATCGCCCTCAGTGGATGAGCCCACTACCACTGACCCATGTAGATGCTTAGGAGCTGTAAGGGAACACAGTAGCATTAATGTATCTGCCTTACCCTGTCTCATCCCCCCCAGTGACAGATCAGGACCTACCATGCAGTGATGGGCTACCACCCATCTGGAATCCACCACCTGGAACACCCTCGATGGCAGAACGCCGCATGCTGCCAGCAACCCACTCTTCTTGTGGGGTCAGGTGTTGCACGGCTGGCTGTCCCTCACCAGTCGCAGCCCATGCTGCCCTGATGGCAGCCACCTTATCCTTAATCTTCTGCCTGTCCGTGCCCACCTTCTTCTTGCATTCCTGCATGGACCACTGGTGGCTTCCAAGCAGGTTGACGGCATGCACCACCTCTCCCCATGCAGCAGCACAGGCCTGTGGTGTTCCCTGCTGTCCACTGAGCAGCGGCTCCTGGTCAAGGTAGGCCTCAAACAGGGCATCTGTTTCTGCCTTGGTGAAGTTAGGCCTCCTCTTCCTCCCACGTCTCTGTTCCTCTTCCTCCACCTCACGATTGCTCATTCTTGATCCTGTGGGAATGACAGGTGTTACCTGTGACTTTGCAGTCCCATGCATGTTCCACACACCACAGTCCACATTCCCAAACAGCATGCAACTCACCACAATAGACTGCAATACCAGACTATGGCCTCTGCAGCCCAATGTCACATTTATAAAGTGCAACGCATGCAAATGAGGCGAGGTGCAATTTTAAGTGGATGCTAATGCGGTATCTACACCATTGAATAGCTGATTAGCTGATTTGCATATGCCGGCTGAATAGCGCGCTGTTGGACCTTGTGCAATTGTATTGAACGTGCTCAGGCAAGGGTGCATTTCTGTGACATGGCAGTGGACACCGAACGGTACATGCCCAGGGTGCTGACACTGATGCCTGCCATGCTGCTGATGTGCTGTGTGCGGGATGCAATGCAGGGCACAGCCACCATTGTGCCAGTGGTGCAACTGCGCTGTTCACATGTATGGTGCTCTGGCACTGGGGCACCATAGGCACACTGGGGACACAGCGCGGTAGGCCACTACAGAAAGTGGCACACAGGTGCCTACCACGCTACACGCAGTGAGTACCAATTGCTCTGTGGAGGTCCGTGCATGAGAGACCCCTGACCCTGTGCCGACCTTTGCCCCTAGGAGCCACGCATCCACATGGGTGCACCTCTAGCATGCTGTTCGGTGACAGCACGATGGGGAATGACAGCGTAGTACCGCACATCATCCGCACGTGGTGGACGTGCACTACAGAGTGCCATTTTGATACTGAAAAATTGCAGGATGGCACGGAGACGGGCACTGATCTGGAGCCAGGTTGAACTGGCCAATCTAGTGCAGTTGGTGGAGCCCCATGCTGCTGCCCTATTTGGGGAGGCACCCCTGGACAGGGCCAGGAGTGCCATGTGGGAGGAGGTGGCAGTGGCTCTGGAAGAGGCCACTGGCATGGAGCACACGGCGGAGCAGTGCAGGCACCGCTATGGGGACCTGCAGCACTGGGAGCCAGACAGACTTGCCCGTCTGTGGGTAGGTATCAGGAGGGGTGCGGTGCCATGGCCAGGTAGGTGTCCCATCCATACACTGATAATGTCCATATGGGTATCATGGTGGCATGTGCCCAGCACATGGGGGGGCCATCCAGTGTGGGCCATGGTGGTGGTATATAGATGGGGACAGATTGGTATGGCTGTGTGGGATTGCACACACACAGGGGTGGGGGGACTTTGCTACTGGATTGTACTGATGTTCCTCTCTCCATGTTTGCACCCTAGGCCCTGAGGAGCGCCGGCGTGCTAGGGAGGGGAAGCTGCGTCATGAGCCACAGCATGCGGCAAAGGCGGCCAGACCAGACCAGTGCAGGGACCAGCCTGATGATGGTGAGTGCCTTACATCCATGATTACTTTTGCATGCTGTGTAACAAGGCGGGCAGCAGGGCATGGCCACCATCCATTGACACCACTGCCATGCACACAACTTGGTACAGTCAGCACTGTCCAGTGGCACTGCATGTCTGGGAGTGCATCAATGGTGGTCCATGAGTGTACCGGGTACATGGCTGTGCCACTGTCTTCGCACCGCATAGCCATGTCACTGTACAGCCACGGTGGTGCTGTGCGGGACTTGGCTGGTGGGTGTGAACAGTGGTCCACATGGCTGTGTGCACCTGGGTGCACAGGTCTTGTGGACACAATCACTGTGGGTGGTCACACACCATCACAGAGGCATGTCCCACAGCCGTATGCCATGTACAGTGGGTGGGCTGCAGGGGGCTGTGCATTCACACCTATTGACTCTGCTCGCTTGTCCTAGGTGGACGGCAGTTGCAGGTGATATGACAGACACTGTGGGAGATACTGCAGGTTGCCAGGGCCTCCCTGGAGATCCTCAAGAGACTAGACCATCTGGGAGTACGACCGCAGCATGGCAGAAGGTGCAGCCAGAGCGGGGAGTGTGGCTCCCACCAAGCATTCTAAAGCCCATGATTTCCTCTACCCCCCTGGACCCACCCTCACACCTCTCCTTCCCTCTACCATTTGTTCACCTCTGCCCCTTACCCACCCCCACCTTGTTTGTGGCCCTCCCCCCAACCTTTTGTAAATATCTGTATATAGTTTTGTTTGATCTTTTACAATACATTTGCTTTGATATGCCTATGTGGTGGTCTCTGATTTGTAGCGGGCTATAGGTGCTCAGCTGCAGTGGTGTGCATGGCAGTAGGGGTGGTGCAGTCATGTGCGTGTGTGTGTGTCCATGGGGAAGTGACTATGGTGTGGGAGTAGCTATCAGTCACTGTCTGTGGTGCGTGTGTTGTTCCCTGTGCACTGGATGGCTGTGTGCAGTGGCCCACAGTGCATGCTCTGTGTCCATGGCACACCTGTCAGACCGTCCATGGCCTGTGCAGCTGACACCATTGCATGTCTGTGACCTGCACAGTCCGTGGGCATGTCAGTGGTGGCTGTCCAGCATGGACTGTACCCTGCACAATGTCGGGTTGCCTCCTGTCATTGGTGTGGTGCATGTCTGCCTCAGGTGACACTGTGGCCTCTGCTGTTGTTGTCCCACCTCCATGCTGTCACTTGTGTGTGTTGCAGGGGATGTGCACCACTGTCTGTCACTTGTGCTCCGGGCACATGCTGTTGTCGTACAGCTCCATGGTGCCTGTGCAGGGTGGCTGGGACTCCTGTGCCATGGAGGGGTGCTGGCTGTGTGTACACGGTTTCCATGGCCACACTCTGGGGGCTTGGTTGCCCCACTACTGTGTCCCTGTGTTGGTGTGCCCTTGGGTATGGGTGGGTATTTGTCCATGCACTGTGTGCATCCTGTGTTGCGACATGCTTCCATGCACCACTGTGGGTGTCTGCGCTGGCAGTTGTGGCTAGTGCTGGGTTGGGGTGTGTCCTTGGGAGGGTGTGCAGGGTGATGTACCACTGGTGGTGGGTCCAGGGCATGCCCTGTCACGTGTGGGGTACCTCGTGTGCTAACTTATGGTCTTTCTCTCAGCTGTACCTCAGGGGGGATGTGCATGGTGGCACTGTGTATGTAGTCGTTGCATCACTGTGTGCTGCCATCCACCGACAGGTGCTCATAGTGGGGCTGCCTTGCATGGTTCTGTGGTGCACAGCATTGCATTGTCACAGTGGGGGTGGTGGCATGCATGGGGTGTCCTGCACTGGTGGATGCTGCTCCTGGGCAGGGTGTCTGGGGATCACGTGCAGGGTGTGCTCTGCATTGGTGAGATGGTGTGGTACAGGGTGGTTGGCCCTCCTTCTGTGCTGGTAACAGTTTGCCAGGGGGTGTGCTGGGGCTCCATGCCCTGGCTGTGGATCTGTTGCTGGTATCCATGGGCCAGTGGTTATTCCAGCTCTCCACCAGTTGTGCAGTGCACGGGGTGTGGGGGGCGATGTCTGTTCTGCTGTGTGCTCCTCTGGCCATCTGTGGCATGGGTGGTGGGCCCCTGCATCCTGTCCCTGTGCATCCCTGGTTGTGCTGTTGCACTGCTGCCCCGCTCCACTGAGCATCCCTGGTTGTGCTATGGTGCATCTGAACTGCTCCACTGAGCATCCCTGGTTGTGCTGTGGTGCATCTGAACTGTGTCACTGCACATCCCTGGTTGTGCTATGGTGCAGGTGGTGTGAAATTCAGTCGTGTACCGCAGGCGCATCTTGACCTGCGCAGTTTTGGAATATCGTGCCTCTTGCGCATGGGCACAATGTACTTGCACTTGCTTCTGCTGTTGCGCACTTTTTGGGTGCAGTTTGAATATCTGGGCCCATATGTTTTGTATCATATGACTAGTTTCATAGACAACATTGTATTTACAGTCTTTGCACAGCAGCATATCTATATCCATTTAAATCATAAGGGACTAGAACAACACTGAAATTAGTTCACCAGATGTGTTTTAAGGCTAGCTTTGAAACATTAAGTAATATCCATTTGTAAACTATCAGGAAGATTGTTTAGGAGGAACAGTCTTGTAAAAGACTACTCTCCAGACTTTGTCTAATATATCTTCCTTCAGAATCATTTTGAGTATGCTAAACTTGTTTAATGTAGACTACTTGAGCCCATCAATTTAAGATAAAAAAAGGGGCTGAATCATTGATGAATACTGTATGAGCAAATTTGAAAGAGCTTAACAGGATTCTTTGTTCCAGAGGCAGTATCTTCAGTTATTTATAATGGTTACAGTGGTAAGCCTGAAGTGAGCTCTTCAAATGAATTAGCATATGTTACGTGAGGTCACTGGATATTTATTAATGGTGAAGAAAGGGTCTCTATAGATTAAATATTTGACTTAGTCCAAAAATGTGAATATGCCCTGTGTAACAATTATGTCACATGCTTCATTCATGTGCTTTATACACGAGGAAGTTTTTATACAGATATCCCAGTTTTTGGTTGCTTTTTTAGAGATGCCTTCTAGATGGTAAAAATATGTTATGGCATTATACAAAACATTTTCATATTTTTTTCCAGTCTCACCTCTATGATGGTCAAGTCATTCTGGTCTTAGGCTAAACTCTATGGTGAGTCAAAAAGCATTACATTTGTGTTTGTTTCATTGAGAACTAATCTATTTTTGAGAAACCAGTTTTGAAGACTATTGTAATGGTCTTGTAGCTTAGTCTGTGTTTCTTTTACTGTGGGCTGGAGTTGAATATGTCCAGGTCATTACCATACCATGCATTATTATGCTGTTTTTTTGGCAATCCTTTGGTAGAATATTTGCAACTCTAGTGAACATCAGTGCCTCAGTACTAATCCCTGTAGCAATCCCGCTAACAGAGGCAAAACAACAGATATGGTATTCTCAATTTTGTCACATGTTGGAGGTCACAGAAATAATTTCTAGATCAGTTGAGGATGTATGGGGCCACAGTGATACTGACAAATGTTTGGAATAAATCATAATCCACTAGAATAGCTGGCTGAAATGTAACTTCTGCTGGTAGAATTCTGTCCAAATTATGGTTCTGTGTCTATAAAATGTTATAACATTTCTACAAACATTTTGCAAAAGTTCACAAAATTTTAAAATTTCAGTTGTTGCCATCTGATTTTAAAACTACTTTTCCACAATGCACCATATGTGCTATGTGTTATTCACGTACAATCATGAACATGTGAATCAAGTTTCAGATTTTTAGCATTAAAGAGGACTGTGTTACTGCAGCCAAAAATTTGGACATTTTAATGGAAATTTCACACATACATAAGAGACACAATTTTAAGTCCCTATAACTTTAAAATTAGATAACAGAATTGCACTAATTTTGGAGGGTTCTTAAACAGGATGTTGTGTGTTTTAATGTTCTAATCTCTTGCTTTAAGCATTGACAAGTCATAAGTAGTCAAAAACTGAAAAACAATGTCAGTAATTAAAGTTAAATCTCATGGGTTTTGTGAAAATTTTGGAATTTTGTCATAATTTTATGGAAGCCATTAGCACAAATTGTGCCCAGCCATACACTTGACTTGCCATGAAGGAGGAATGAAAAGACGGGATAGAATGGTAATAAGTTACTATAGCATTCACTGAGGTTCTTCAGGGAAAGCACAGAGGTACCTACCCTCAGGTATAGAACTTCATGTCAATCAATATCTCGAGTAAGGACCATCTAAATAGTCAAGGAGGGCCAGTTATGGCCCAGTGGCAACGCACCATTCTTCTGAGGTGACATCCCAAGTTTAGGAGTGAGACTGCAAAGCTGGATTGGTGTGATCCTGGGCTGGAGAGTGCTGCTGAGTGCAGCTTCAGCCAGATCAGCAGGAAGGCACCTGACATCTGGCTCTGTGGCAAACCCTCATGGTGGGCCAGGGAGCTTGCAATCCCATGAGTAGTGGTGCATGCCCAGAGGGTGCTGCAGCATGTGAGGCCAGCAGTAAGCACCATCAGCACCAGGGGAGGAAGGAGGTCCTTGGGAAGCTGGAGAAAAAAAAAAACAATTTCTACATGCACTAGCCCACCTGAATAATGGCACTGGCACTCTTGGGTCCTGCCCCATGAGGATCCCTGTCAATCTCAATCACAGGGTCAGTAGCAGATGCGAGGTCACTTCTAGTTGTCATGCCCATATATATCTTCTTACATTGGCACTGAAACATGTAAATAACACAATCCATGCTGCAATTTATTGACTCTCTACAACTCATTTGTTTATTAGACTCTAAAGCAGCATGTTTTTTCCTGGCACAGCTGGTTTGCATACGGAACAATTACCGCACCTGAAAAAAACAGATGGTAGTGGTTGGAGCCAAGTATGTGCAGATTTATCCTATACAGAATGACTACTGTATGTATAAGGAGTCCGCAATGTTTTTGTTCTTTGAGAATGTGACCCTAGGACTTGGCCCTATGACCTCTATCAAAATAGGGTATTCGGAAGTACATGCCAGTGCTTTTTAATCACCCAACCCATTCTTTCCACTACATGGTTGTATTCTGTGACAAATGTTAATTTGGGGGTTTCAACACCCCTCTGCTTTAGTACCAACAGATCTCAGGGGCAAAACATTGCAGATTCCTTAGTAGTAAGGCAAAGAAGCAAACTTTACCTTTATGGCAAGACAAACAACTGAGAGATGCAATGAGGGACAAATTGGATGCTTTTAGGGTATACAAGAGGAACAGAATGAGGCCAACAGGGTGGATTATCAAGTAATGTTGTAGAAAAGCAAGGTACAGTAAGCATTCACAGAACTGGGGATGGGTGGGCAAGAAGAATGATAAAACCTCCTTCAGGTAGACTAGGGAAAACAACAACCAAAGGGTAGCATAGAAAGGATAAGGAAAGATGGAGCAAACATGAATGAAGATGGAGGGGAGGCAAACATATGAAATATATTTCTCTGATCTTGATGATAAGCTACAGATAAATGCATTTTTATTAACACTGAGAATGCCAATCTGATAATGTGCTCTAGAAAAAACTTGACATACTCTGATTATGTGCAGAGCCTTATAAAGATAGTTGTTACAATTTGATAAAAGTAAAAGCTATTATAGCTTTAAAGTGCACTGTGTGTGGATATTAATACATCAGAGTATGGCACAAGATTTTTTGAGACTCTAAATACATAAAATTGATAACATAAAGAATAATGCATGGGGGGAGTGTATAATGAGAATGTAATGCCCACCTGAGGTGTGGATGCTACATAAATCCCAAGGGGGAAGCCCGAGGGGTTTATCAAAGCATCCTACACTGAATGTGGGCATTATATTTGAGTTTTGCCCTCACCCCATGCATTGTTTTATGTAGTTGCTGGCATCATTTTTTTTGTCCTTAAGATCTCATTTTCTGTTACTGGAATTGACTGGCTTTATTTCTTTCAATTTGTTAAGTCTTCCTGTTGGTTTAAAGATTTTTGTTGTTGTAATTTATTTGAATTGGGGTCCTAATTGCTGGAGTGTGTAGTGCATTGAATAGCCATGCAGTGACGACAGTTGTGGTCAGGCTCAGTTCTGTTAGACGCAAACTGAAAGTTTTGTTTTACTTTTAAAGAAAAGAAGAGGGTGGAAGAAAAAACAAAAGCCAATTAAGAAGATAGCCTGTTTTGGTGAGTGTGAAGAGTAGTTCAGTGTGGTCTTTGCCCACCCAGTGTCATACTGAGAAAACGTCTGTTGCTAGTCAGCACAAGAGGGCTCAGCTAGTTGGCATGAGAGGCCTCTAAGCATGTGTACAACATGGGAAACCTGGCATGGGTTCGCCATTATAACCCATGGGTTATAACAGCGAATTATAACCGGGTTTCCCTATGGAAAAAAAAAACTGATGCCAGTTATTACAGCTATTTAAGGTAGACTACTAGTACATACTGGCAACTTGCTGCAAATATGTGTGAAGATTACAATAATTACAATTATTTTTAGTTTTCTCAGAAAGATGCTATCGTAGCAGACAAATCAATTGTTAATGGAACACAGGATGTATAAGGCTTGGCCCTCTAAATAATATTCATGTTTTATTCGATTGACCAATGGCCAGTAAAAAGCTGATAAAAATTTATTTTTATAATACATGTAAACAGAGCACACTGTACCTTGCTTTTCTATAACATTACCTGATAATCCACCCTGTTGGCCTCATAGCTTTCACTTTTATCAAACTGTAACAACTATCTTTATAAGGGTCTGCATACATTATGTTACATTTTAAGCCACATATAGCAAGTTAATGTACAGCAGCAATCTTAGTTCTGCCATGCCCACAAATACTGGAACTCCCTTCCATTAGCTTTGCGCCAATCACCATCTCATGCATCTTTTAAAAAAGGACTGCAAAACCATCTTGACTCTTCCCTCAAGTGCACCTGCTTCAAACCACCATAGCTATTCTTGTTCCTGCCCTCCTCTCTCTACATGGCATTTTGCTGGCCTGACCCTCTTTTCTCTAGTGCACATATCCTTAACAATCTGCCCCCCCTTTATACTTTCACTCTCATCCCTTCCTTTCTTGACTTATCCCTCCCTTCTTCCTCTCACCTCTATCACTTCCAGTATTCCTCCTACAATACTTTATTCTTTCCCTTATCAGCACTAAAATGTTCAATCTGGCTCATGTTTTCTTCCCTATAGCAAACTGTAGGTAGTCTTTGGTTTGTGCTGCTCCTCCCTTATCTTTATTTTTTTCTCTACACTGGTATTGCATCTACAAATTGTTCTGTATACTATTGTCAAATAATTTGTACATGTATTGAAATGTTTTCCTGTAATTGCATAACCATTGTCAACTATTTCTGTACTTGTATTGAAATGTCTCGCTGTATTGTTTTAATGTACCCTCCCAGATCGTGCCTGAAAATAGTCATTGCTATGGCTAGTGCACCTACCCAGTAAACAAAAAATAATAATAACAAAATATATCTTAAAACAGCCTTGATATATTTGACAATCATTTTAGCATCCCTCACATTCATACAGTAGGCCTAAGTAAGGCTTCCATGCAATCTGAAAATGCTCTATTATGCATAATAATGGTTGATAAATATTTTGTGTGCCCTTTCTGGTACAAAGGGCAATTAAACAGAACATGGTACAGATTTTCTTCCAGTCTCATTCTGCAAAAATATTTAAGGTCATTCCTCTTATGTTTCCCATATCACTTCTAATTTCTTAAATGGTAACAACCCAAATCTTGATAATGTAACAATTTTAATATAGTCATCTGGATTGAGTAGTAAAGTTAAAGACAGTTCTAGTCCATGCCATTTACTAATGGTTAGGGTACCATTGGGGTAATTTTGAGTCTGTGATATATGCCATATCCTCCCTCTGTGGTAATTCAAATATTCTGTTTATTGATCATAGTCTTATATCTGACAGAAAACAAAATTCAATTTAGTCTTACTATAAGTGCCATAAACAAATCTGTTTCAATATATCCTTCACGTTAGTATACCATGAGGATTTCTTCAGAGAGTGTACCTATTTTACTTTCTTATTTTAACATAATTTCTGCCAATAGTGTGCTGTATTATTCAATATATATAGCCCATAAAAAAATACTTGCAAATTAAACAAGGTGTTTAAAGAAGCCCCTCCCAGTTCTACTCTCACCAGCCATTCTGGTCAGGTTTTACTGACTCTTAGTAAGTTACAATAGAACTGGGAAACTAGAATTTCCACAGTCTGAGGTAAAGAACATCCTCAGACTTCTGAGCCATATAGTTTTATTTATTTTTTTTTTATTTTATTTAAACAGCAGTTTGGAAAACCTTTGAGCCATAGGCTCATTTACAAAGGTACCTTGTCACAGTAAGACAAACCAAAATACACAGTATAGCAGTACAACACATAAGTATAACAGTAAATTAAGACATAGATACAAACAAGCTGGTACAGGTAGGATGGATGCAAACAATACCAGAGTTATGTTGTCCTTAGCAGCTTAGTAATAAGCTTTGTCATAAGTATTGAGTACGGCTTTGACTAGCGCAGTTACAGCATCGGGTGTTAATAAGGTGGTTACGTAAGGAAGTTTTGAAGCACGATATAGTTGGAGCTTCGGAGATGGAGGGGGGCAGTGTGTTGAACCAGGAGGGGGCTCTAAAGCTGAAGGCTCTTTGGTCGGAGAGGTCCTAGCTCTAGGGATAACAAGAGAGGTTTTCCCAGAGGTCCGAGTATGAACTAGAGGGACAGAGCGGCGTATGGTGGTGGTCAATCCTGGTGGGGAAAGCCCAAGGAGGGTCTTTTTTGTAAGGATACAGGTAATGTATTTGAGGCGCTCGTCGAGATCAAGTACCAGCGCTTTAGCATACAGTAGACAGGTGTGTGTCATCCTAGGTGCTCCAGTAATTAACCTGCAGGCCTTATTCAGAGTAGTGCAAATTTTATGGAGTGCGGTCTGATTAGCAGCACCATACACCGGCAGTCCATAGTCCACTAGGGACAGGATAGAGGAGGTGACTGTGAGTCAAGAGGCTCCGGGGAGGCAGTGTTTATACCGGCGTAAGATGCCCAATCGGATATTAGTGGCAGTGGCTGGGGCAGCGGGTGTCCATGAAAGGAGAGGAGGGTCAAAATGGATCCCTAGGTATTTATAGGAGCAAACTTGTTCGAGTGGGAATGAGGACCCAGAGTGAATGAGGAGTTTGAAGTTGCAGGACTTGTTTTGGGGATGAGAGAAGAACATGGTTTGTTTTTTAAGATTTATCACCAATCTATGTTCCTTGAACCAGCCCTTGGTTTCAGTGAAGGACTTCTGCAGCGAGTCCTGGAGGGCAATAGGGTTACGACTTGAGGCAAAGATGACTGCATCATCAGCGTACAATAGAATGTTCCCCGAGCAAGAGCGTGGAAGGGTGTTAAGGTAAAGGGAGAATAGTAAGGGGCCCAGAATGGAGCCCTGGGGAACCCCAGAAAAGATAGGACAGATGTCTGAGTAGGTCCCATTAATTTTTACACGCTGTGAGCGGTCAGACAGATAACTGGTGCACCAGGAGATAGGCCCAGCAGCAAAACCAGAGAGACTAAGGGCATCAAGAAGGAGGGGGTGGGAGACAGTGTCGAAAGCTTTCGAGAGGTCAATGAAGACAGCACCAGCCAGAGAACCAGTGTCTAAGGAGGAGTGGAGAAAGTTGGAGAACTCTAGGAGGGCTGTGTTGGTACTGTGGCCCTTGAAGCCATGCTGCTCAGGACAAAGGACATTGTAGGTGGAGAGGTAGTCAGAGATTTGAGAGGCCACCACTTTTCCAAGGCCTTGGAGAGAGGAGAGAGAATGGAGATCGGTCGATAGTTTCAGCACAGTCCTATCACCACCTTTAAAGACAGGGGTGACAGTGGTGACTTTCCAGGCAGTTGGAACCTTCCCAGGCAAAAGAGTGGTTGATGAGGCACGTGATCGGGGTAAGGACTGTGTCTAAGACCAGCCGAGGATACACGGATCAGGGTGTCACTGCCTGTACTATTACTCTGAGGGCAGTGACAAGGTGCGCCTAAGTTCTTGGGCAGAAACATGGCAGAGGAGAAAATAAGGGTGAGAAAGATTTACAGCAGGTGCTGGGGAGGAGGGTCAAAAATTTGTAGGGAGGATAGGGCTAAGGTCAGTGAATGAGGTGTTGAGGTGGTTGGCTATGAGGGCTGGGTCTGAGGAGATCACACCATTAATGTTGATCTGATGGGTGGGGGAGTGCACTCCATTTAACTGTTTAATGTTATCCCAGAAGGTTCTGGATTCCCCATGAGGCAGTGAGTGAGGACTGATAGTGCTCAGACTTGGCCTTTCTGATGGCCGAGTGCACTTGTTTCAGGCGGCAGCATATAACCCGCTGTCATTGGGCCAGCCAGTCTCAATGGCATGGTGCCATAGGTTGTCCCTATGTTTGAGCTGGTGGATCAAAGCTGGGGTAACCTAGGGGCATTCTTCCTTTTAGAAGCGTGGGTCAACACTGTGGCAAAGATATCACAGGCATTATTAAAAGTTTGAGTAAAGAAGAGAGAGCTGTGTCAATGTCAGGAGTTGCCAGTATAGAGACCAGTCAATTTGGGAAAGAAGTTCCTGAAGTTTTATCAGTCCACCAGGTATTAGACGCCGCCAGCTGTGGACTGTGCTATGGGTTTGGGGACTGAGGTTGACCAGTGGAATAGAATTGGGAGTGATCACTGAGAGAGTCTGGGAGGACTTGTACATTGGGGATCCGATTAGGGCGTTTGGTGAGTACCATATCAAGCAGGGTACTGGAGCCTCTCTTGAGTTAGTCCTGGTAGGGTGGGTAACTAGTTGCGTTAGGTCTATTGCAGAAAAGGAGTCTCGGGTAGAGGAGGAGGAGGGGCTGAGCCAGTTGACATTTAAGTCACCCACCAGAATTTGCTCAGCGGAAGGAGGTAGAGAGGTAAGGTATTCTGTAAGAGAGGCAATGGCCTGCATTTGGTCCCTGGGGGGCACGTATGCAGTAGTCAGAAAAAGTGGTCCCTTTAAAGGGTCAGGGGTTAGTTTCAGCGTACCCTGGGCCCTGGAGTCAAGGATGGGAGCGGGCAGGGCTAGTACGGGGAGAGATTCCTTGACATAAATAGCGAGCCGCCTGCCTCCCAACACAGTCAGACCGGAAAAGGGTGAAACCAGGAAGGAGACTAGGAGTCAGGGAGGATTTCACAGCCAAGTCTCAACCAGGGTGATGACATCAGGTTAATTGATGAGACCAGGCATTGTAGTGAGTCAAACTTTTTAGGAGGCTACAGATATTCATGGAGACCATGCATAGCCTGTGGTGCGAGTTGGGGAGCCCTGGGAACCGGGCCAGGGTTTGGATGAATGTTCCTGACAGGAGTAGTAGCATGACTAACACCCTGGCTGGGAGATGGTGAGAGGTTTTCCCACGATTGACGTGAGAGGGGAGGAGGCTAAGGGAGCAGGGGTAGGCAGGAGGTACAGGAGGGAAAGCAAGAATAAGAAGACACCCAGATGTGCCTGAGGTGAAGAGAAAGCTATGCGGAGGGTAGGGAGGACAGGGACACAGAGGTCCCAAGGGGTAGGAGAGAGGTTCAGGAGCAGGGAGGGAGGGTGCCAGGGCACAGTGTGGACTAGCAGATGGGTAAGTGGGAAGTGCACTGCTAGTGGGATAGGCACAGGAAGAGCGTGAGGCAGGGCAAATACATTGTGGTGAGCAAGATCCCAGGGAAGTAGTGCTGTACAGGTAGGAGTAGGAAGTAGTGAGGAGATAGGTCCCTCTAGTGGCCAGCAGGTATAACCTGCAAATGGGAAAGTGGGAGATAGGTTCTGGGCAACAGGACGGATGTCACCGGATGTGATGTCACGGGTGGATCCTTAAATTGACAACTGCCCTGTGTGGGAGGGTGGTTGGGGCGGGCGGGGCAGATGGCGCAAAGCGCCGTCGGGCTAGCACCCCTCTGCAGGTGTCCAGACGAAGAGAAGAGGCTCTTTACCTCGAAAGTTATCAGGCTGGAGATTTGGCTTCCTCAGCTACTCGGGTGAGCTGCTTGTTGCTTCAGTTGCTTGATTGTCCCGAGTGCCTAGCTTGGGGAGCTGCCTATGAAGTGGAGTAAACACAGCCTCTCATTACTATGCAGTGGAGAATATGTTGTGACTTACACAAAGGAGCTCCACTCTAAGCAAACAGGGCTATTCCAAAATGAGGTCACACTAGGACCCAGCTAACCTAATGCCTTCAGATTACAAGCACAATTAGCTCAGTACCACCATATTAAACAAGTCTGATCTATATTAGCTGCTTGGTATACCTGGCTTTAAGAAGTAATCAGCAAATTAGCTCCAAATACCACCATATTAAACAAGTCTGATCTATATTAGCTGCTTGGTATATCTGGCTTTAAGCTGAAATCAGCAAGACAACTCTAGAAAAACCAGTGAGTCCCTAGCTCTACACTTCAGCATTACTAGCACAAAGAGAAGCAAATAACAAGCCCACCCAGTGGTAAACAGGAACAAAGTTCATAAAATATAAGTGTTCATCAGGTAGCACCCCTCTGCAGGCATCCAGACGAAGAGAAGAGGCTCTCTTTACCTCAAAAGTTATCAGGCTGGAGATTTGGCTTCCTCAGCTACTCAGGTGAGCTGCTTGTTGCTTCAGTTGCTTGATTGTCCCGAGTGCCTAGCTTGGGGAGCTGCCTATGTAGTGGAGAAAACAAAGCCTCTCATTACTATGCAGCGGGAGAATATGTTGTGACTTACACAAAGGCGCTCCACTCTAAGCAAACAGGGCTATTCCAAAATGAGGTCACACTAGGACCCAGCTAACCTAATGCCTTCAGATTACAAGCACAATTAGCTCAGTACCACCATATTAAACACGTCTGATCTATATTAGCTGCTTGGTATATCTGGCTTTAAGAAGTAATCAGCAAATTAGCTCCAAATACCACCGTATTAAACAAGGCTGATCTATATTAGCTGCTTGGTATATCTGGCTTTAAGATGAAATCAGCAAGGCAACTCTAGAAAAACCAGTGAGTCCTTAGCTTTACACTTCAGCATTACTAGCACAAAGAGAAGCAAATAACAAGCCCACCCAGTGGTGAACAGGAACAAAGTTTATAAAATATAAGTGTTCATCAGGTAGCACCCCTCTGCAGGCGTCCAGATGAAGAGAAGAGGCTCTCTTTACCTCGAAAGTGATCAGGCTGGAGATTTGGCTTCCTCAGCTACTCAGGTGAGCTGCTTGTTGCTTCAGTTGCTAGATTGTCCCGAGTGCTTAGCTTGGGGGGGGGGAGCTGCCTCAAAAGTTATCAGGCTGGAGATTTGGCTTCCTCAGCTACTCAGGTGAGCTACTTGTTGCTTCAGTTGCTTGATTGTCCCGAGTGTCTAGCTTGTATACAGTAGCATTATGACATTAAGCTTTGTCTCGCAAGCATTCAAGGCTGGAATAACACTCCTACTGCCATATAAAAAAAGTAACTTTTTGAATGCCTGTATGTTCTATTTCTCTTTTGTTTCTTTTGTTTGTTTGTTTGTTTTGTTTGCATTGGTGTATCATTAGTCCATTTACCATTAGGTGTAAAGGTTACCCCTAGATAGCAGTAATCTTTTGATATGGCCAGCTGTTGTCTATTAAGATAAAAGCTACAATTATTTCTTGTCCCCCAAAATCATAACTCTTGGCTTGTCATAATTTATTAGTTTGTGAGTAATACATCATACATAAAATTAATTCAGAACTCACTGAAGACTGATTTGAGATAAAGAGAAAAGAATCATGTCATCAACATAAGCAAGTGGGCTGTCAGTATAGCCTAGAGGTTAGAGGAACGAGGTTTGAATGAGCTTGATACATCCAGCAGACCAGACCTGAGTTTTATTCTCACAACCTCCGCTTGCATACTATGTGACTCTGAGCAAGTCACTTAACCACCCAGTGCTCCCAGGTCATCCCTGAAAAAAGGCACTTGTGCCTAGCGTGCCTTACCCGGTTACCAAAGACTGAAAAAAAAAAGTGTTGAACATGCTATATTCATATTATTTGGTTAATGAAAACTTGGTGATTAAATTTTTTGCAGAATTTCATTTACAAACAGTTAAGCCCACCAGGATGAAGCGCAGCACTGCAGAATTCTGTAGTAGAGTTACTGCAGTAAACAATGCAATTTGAATGGGAGTTAATCCCTTTTGTCATGCAGTAAACCTGTGACACTGCACTGCATCCTGGCAGGCTTCACTGTATGAATTGAATAGTATAAGTGCTAGGAGGCAGCCCTGCTTTACTTCATTATCAGATTCAAAGTGATCGGCAAGGTTACCCTATGTTTTAAACCTGATATAAATCTGGCCCTTTAACTTTGCTGTGCAAATTCATGTCACTGAGGGGTAGTACTATCCCTTGATAAAGCATGTTGAGAGTGCTTGTCTTTGCACTGTCTGTGCCACTGTTTAAACACTCCATAACAAAATGCTAAGGTGGAACTATATCACCTTAACTTCTGTGGGTGCTTCTTTGTTTTGTTTTCCTGAAGTTAATTGTACCACAGTACCAAATATCATTTAGAGCGGCTTTCTCTTCCATTGTTTTTGCTATAATAAATGAGTTCTTCAGTTATGTTCACCATGGAGACTACTGTCTGCACCACTGTTTAAATGCTGCATTATAAAATGGTAATGCAGTAATATATTACATTTACTTCTGAGTTCATGTTTCCTTTTTGTTTTCCTGAATTTAACTGCACCGCGACACCAAATCTCCCCTGGAGCAGCTTTCTCTTCTATTGTTTTTGCTGTATTAAATGAATATTTCAGCTATGTGTTCACAGTGAGGGCTACAGAACCAGTTCTGGACAGCAAGATAAAGTTCAAGGGCACAGATAGCCACAGATTAGAAATATGATTTATAACTAAGGAGAGTGTGTTAAATGGTCTGCAGGATCTGAAACTAAACAAGTCCCCATGGCCCAACAGGCTGCACCCACGGATATTCAAGGAGATGAGAAATAAACTGGCAGCACCATTGGCAGACCTGTTCAATGAGTCACTGGCACAGGAGAATTGCTCATGGGTAGGGATTAAGGAGAGCCCAGGAAATTATAGATCTGGCAAGCCTTAATTAATGGAGGCTAAACTTTGGGTTAGAATAATAAAAGGACAGGTATTGTATTTGACATCTGAGAGGTAAGCAGGGGTGTATTACCCTGAAATCACTACCTGCACTGTTTGCAGCACTTCATCTGCCTCATTAAAACTGAACACAATCAGCATTCCTCATGTTTGTTGGATTATTACTGAAGCATCAGTTGTCATGTGTAAGTGCACATGGTTTTCTTTTCATGTCAAATGAACGTGACTAATTATTTTCAATTCAGTGACACAGATGGTGGATAAAATACAGGCAGTTGATGTCTTATAGCTGAACTTTAGCAAGGTATCTGCCTCAGTGCCACACAGGAGTCTAATGAAAAAGGGGCAAACTATGGAACTAATTGAGAGATAGGACTCAGAGAGTACTTCTAAACAAAAGTTGTCTGATGTCAGGAGGGACAAGAGTAGGATGTGATGGGGATCTGCCCTAAGGTCAATATTTTGTAACATGTATCTTAGTGACATGGGGAGGAGGTACAGGGAATAGTGAGTCTGCTAACAGTTAATACAGAACTCTGTGAATAGTGAATAGTGAGGAGGGACTTATGTCATAAAAAGGGATCTAGAGAGACTGGAACAGGTTAGCAAATAAATGCCAATGCCAAAATATATAAAACGATGCACATCGGTAACACAAATCCACAAATGGAATATTGCACTATGAGGGACAAGGTTAAGGACTTGAGAAAGGAATGGGACCTGGGGTGATTATTAACAATGGTTTGAAATCTTTTTCCAAGCAAGGCAGCATTCAGGAGGCAAACAGGCTTCTGTGATGCATCAGGAGGGGTTTCATGAGTTACGAATAGAGTGTCTGTACAGGCCATTGATTGCAGTGCACCTCAGGTATTGTGTACAGTTTTGGACCCCACAACTGAAAAGGGAAAAGAAAAGGTTAGTGACTATCCAGTGTAGCACTATGATAATGACCAAGGGACAGCATGATATGTCCTATGAGGAGACTTGACAGCCTTAATATGATCTCACTGGAGGATAGGAGGGAAAGGAGGCAGGATAGAAATTAGAAATATATAAATACATGGGGGATACAGTAGGGTGGACACCACAGAGTTGTTCAAGCTGAGTAACAGTTTGACCAGTGGTGGTACAACCTCAAGCTGGAAGGAGGAAATTCAAAAAGGACATCAAAATGTATTTTTTCAGAGTAGCTAGTGGAATGGTCGAACAATGTATCCAGAATTGTGGTCAATGCTGGGACCACATCTAGGTTCACAACACAATAGAACAGTTTCATATGGGTTGTTAGAAATAAGAGGGATGGAGGGGGCCAAAAGAAGTTCAGAGGTGCAGAATAATACAGTGTAAGGTATTAGGTAGGAAGAGATCGACTCATAGTACTGGATTTTTGAAAGGCCTGCTTCAGGTGCACAACCCAATGTTGGTGTCCATACAGCAAGATATACTGTATATATCACACCACATGATGAATACCTTTGAACCTTTTACTGCATTTACAGCATTTGACACTTTGATGCTGCTTTCTCATAAAATTATCTATCTATCTATCTATCTATCTATCTATCTATCTATCTATCTATCTATCTATCTATCTATCTATCTATCTATCTTTCTCCTCCAGCAGTGACAGCTGCCTTTGCAGTTGGCTAGGCAATAGCTTGCCTCCTGATTTTGTGAAAATAAATCTTGAGGGATGCATTAACATATGGTGTTTCCAAAAAAGATTAAAACATTTTATATCATTACATTTTAACAGCATTTCAAGGAGTATAATTGGGCATAAGTTTAGGGTTTGTCTGAAGTATTAGTAATTTAATTCATGATGCATGTTGACTTGAGATGTAGTAAACAGAGGTGGTACAATATATTGAATGGCATTTTCTTTATTAAAAAAATGAAGGAAAGGAAACACAAATTGATGTTTTGAAACCAATGTGGGTTGATATGAATTTCACTGAGGTGGTGATTGTGCACTGCCTGAAAAGTATGAAGGAAATATTTTGAAGCTAATATGATGTAGCAAAATAACTGAAATATGTATAAACATAATTTATCAGGCATATCTGAACTGTCCTGAAGTGGTCAGCAATGTTTGTTAGATCATAAAAAACTGACTATGTTTTGTGGATGTGTCAAGCATATGGCAAAGAAAGAATAAGAAAAATAAAAAAAAAATACTAAATACAGTACATATGACAATGAGTGGGTTGTTTTATTCCACTATGACTGACTGTGTATTTTTGGGATTGTGGAGCTTATCTCTCTCAATTTTGTTTAGTGTTCCAGGTTGGTCACACTACTACAGGTGTCTTGGACTAGTGGTAAAACAATTACACATGCCTCACATATTGACACATGCATCATTATAGGGCTCCTGTTTTGCAACAACTCATGGCAGATGTGCACAATTTTTAAATGGGAGGGCTTTAAGCCCGTGGTTCGATGTGCAGAGCAACAACTTCACTCCCCCATTGAGTTTAAAGGTCACAACATCCTGGGCCTCTCCAGGATTCTTTTTTGATTCAGCTGAAGGCTGCATCAGCAGTTCTCTCTTGCTAGTTTCATTCCCTCATTTTGTTTCTTCATGGTGCCTCCTGCTGCACCTTTCCCTATACCCTTCTGGATTGTCCTCACTCCCTTTCTCTGCATACGGCTTGCTCCGCGGCTTTCCCTTCTCCTTCCAAGTTGCTCTCAACCCCCACGGCCGCTGTGTCCATTCCTCCCTGCCACTTTGCTGGTGCTTCCGGTGTCCTGAATCCTCTTCCCTGTGTGTGTGTTCCACGCCTGGCTCCCCGCTTCTACTGCATTGCCTCAATCTCCCTTCTTTACCTCGATGAGCTCAGTTTGTTCTCATGAGGCAACATGTGTGTGGGCTGCCCTGAGAGTGGAGCTGCAGGATGAATTCTAATTCTATGCTACCTTATTATTTTTCTGGAGTTTGTCCTGCATTGTAATCAGACCGAGAGAGGATGGGGAATGACACAATGATGGACAGCGATCTCCGTGATCTGACTATATATAAAAAAGTCTTACACTATCATGAGCATCACTAGCAGGGGTAAGCAGGAAAACATTACACTGTTTGGTGTGCTTAAAGAACCACGTACAGTAAAGTATGCAGCTGTAGTAGACTTTCAGGCTGTTTTGGTCATACATATTGCTAATACGCAAAATAGACAAGCAGCAGTCACAGTTGGGGAGGACCTGCAGAGTTTCAGTTCAAGCCCCAATTCAGAGACACCAGCCATTCATGCTACTCAGATACTGGATACTCCATCTGAACACAATGAGTTAGCACATGCATCTGGTGGCGTGGCTGATCCTAAACCCTATTCTAGTTAACATATATATCAACCACAACTTTTCTCAGTGGAGACAGGGAAATCCGTCTAATTTATTCATTCCTCTATTGTGTTCCAAGCTCTTTTCCACAGTGGTGTAGTGATTTAAACCAGCAAATCTATTCTATCTTTGGATCTGGAAACAGGTCCTGGCACTTAATGCGGCACAGGAATTCCCTTGGAGCTAGCTGTCCAGCTGTATTCAGATAATCCAGGCTGTAGAGGGGCACTTGGGTCCCAAGCTGGGAAGTTAATCCTGTCCCCTCCAGGCTGAGCCTGCAGTGGACTACCTGTGCAGACATATAAGTCATCACAGCATGGTGGGTGTATGTTGGTGATTCCCCCTCAAGGGGTTTGGTCTGATACATCCACCATCTGTATCCATGAGGAGTGCCGTACACAGAGTTGAGGAGTGTAGTCTACTTCTAATTGGATTGTTACCCAGTATCCGGTGCCTCATACATCCCTTTGGGTTCAGATCTAGTAAGATGTGCAGAGCCATCATTTACTTCATTAAAGCTGTCAGCTGGGTTTGTCTATACCGTACAATAGACCCTTTGTGAATTAGCCTCATGGGCATCCGATTCCTAACTAGCCAAGGCATAGTGTATAAAGGTACAATGTCTTACCATTTATGTTGTGCAATAGTTTTACAAGGATGAGCATCCTCTCAGCAGGCCATCCACCTTGTAGTTAAAAAAAAAGCCGCCCCCTTTCTTTTGGGGCCATCCTTTCATTACCCTATCATACCTATCATTGCTCACCTCACTCAACCTGCTGTAATGCACCTGCAATCATTATCTGCGTGTTTCAGCTTCCCCATAGCTGCTCCATGTTGTATTTATTTAATTCTTTTCACCTACAACAGGTTTCCTCTAACCCTAGCCATGCTGCTTATTCCTGCTTTCATTCTCCTTGTTACTTCATTGCACTTCCTTGTTACGCTTGTTTTCAGAGCATCTCATACTACTGCTTTTGGTTACCTATAACTGCAGCCTCTGCTATTGTTTACTCCACTTACTATTGTTCCCAGTGCTTGTGTTTTTCCACTGTTGCTCACCTCAATCAATCTGCCTCAATGCACCTGCAATCATTATCTGCGTGTCTGAGCTCACCCATAGCTGTTCCATATTGCATACTTATTTCTTTTCACCTGACACAGGTTTCCTCTGGCCCTAGCAGTGCTGCTCATTCATGCTCTCCTTCTACTTGCATCTTCATTGCACTGCTTTGCTCCACCTGTTTTCAGAGCATTGTCTCCATGTTTTATTGCAGTTACAACTTTGCGGTTAGCCTCCTGAAGTCCTGCATGAGGCTGTTATTATGGCTTCATTGTTCTTAAATCCTGCCTCACCTCTGACTATCCTCAGAGTAATTGTCACCTTGATTTGGCCTCCTCCTCCACTTCGATGTCCTGATGTTCTCCCCCCATGCCGGCCATCTTGGATTCAATCTCCTCTTGGCCTGCTTTCATTCTTTTTTCTTTTGTTTGTCATTCATCCGACTCACCCTCCTGCCATTCTCCTTCCCTATGGCCATCTAGGATTCCTTCCATGCTCAGTCTGCATTCCGTATCTCTTTTGGGCTTGCCTATCATGGTTCCTGTGTAACCTTCTCGAACTGCGGCTCTCCTGCTGTGTGTATTCCAATTCATGACTTCATTCCGTAGTTCCTCATCCATGCCATCCCTGCTCGGCCATCTGGATTCGATCCATTCACAGTGTCGCTCCTCATTGTCCATCGTCAGTTTTGCTCAGTGACCCGCAGCCCTCCTGCCACATGTCTCAGGTTCTAGACTCCTTATCTCATGCCAGCTACCTTTTCTTGTACTGGCCATCGGGATTCAATTCACTCATGGCGTCACTCCTCTTTGTCCATTGGCCATTGCTTCCCTCCAAGTTCCTTTACAGTTCCTTTCTGAATCTACCTCCTTTCGAGGAGCTTCCTTCATCACATTGCTCGATTTGTTTATACCTCTGCTCCAGGCCATGCCTTCCTGCTTGTCGCTATTTGCTCAGAGCTGGTTTGCTGCTCTCCACCTTCATTCCGTTCATCTTCAGGTTCCTTCGCGTCTCCTCTTCCTCAGTCTTCTCATGTATTAAAAAAAAAGGGGGACTTGTTTGATCTGCCGTTTCGAGTCCCTTCCTTCATTTCTCCCTCTGGTGGGTGCTCTTCCTCCTTCCTTGTCCGGTACCTTCTTTTGGGGTTTTCCCTATCTGGTATTTGGCTACCTCTCATTAATCATCCCTGCTACACCTCCCAGAGTTGCGGAAATTAGTTTCAGGGACTCTGTCATCCGTAGGTACCTGCTCCGAAACCTCTTGTTTTGGCGATATGGGGGCTTGTGCTGTGTCTGCCTGTATGGCCTCCTCCACGCCTTTGCTGGTGGGCACTGTCCCAGCTCATGCCAGGCCATGCTTATCTTCTGGACCTTTTTGATAAGTTGTTTAGGAATGCATGGTGGGCTGTTCTAGGCCCATGCAGGAAACTGGTATATTTGTGAGCTTCTTCTAGTGCTCTGCAGACTTCGTAGCTGTTGGGGGTTTGTCTTGCCACCTACCTGTTGCACCAGTTTCCTTCCCGATTTTGTTTCATGGTCGGGCTTTTGCCCTCCTGCCGCATTCGTCCAGTTCATGACCTTGGTCATCATTTGGTATCTTAGCCCTCACGGATTCCATTCATTCATGGTATGCATTCGCTATTTCTTTTCAGCGTCCTTTCTTGACTCCTATGCCACCTCATCGATCTGCGGCCCTCATGCTGTGCCAGCCTTCAGAGCTCCCTCTCCTAGTGCCTAGTTCTCTCCATTCCACTCTCCCTCACCTCGACCTGCTCATACAATTCCATCCCTACCTTCCTATGTCCTTTCCCACCTCTCTTTCCCGTACCTGCCTTCATGGCATCAACTCCTCATCATCCTTCCTCCGTTCCTATGTTGCCCTCCTCAGCTGTATTCAATATTTATTTTTTGGGCATCACTATCATTACTCACCTGCCCGCCTCATCAATCCATGGCCTCAGCTGCATTCAATATTTAATTTTTGGGCATCACTATCATTACTCATGTGTCCACCTTATCAATCCATGGCTGGGTCCTATGCTACCCCATTGACCTCCCTCCATCCTTTGTCCTTTCATACCTCACTTTCCTGTACCAGCCTCCATGGCTTCAATCCCTCATTGTAGCTTATCTGTTTCCTAATCCCTCATTGTACCTTACCTGTTTCCTAAATTTACCTTCCTTGTCCTAGTGCCTTTTCTAGTACCAGCCATTCTTCGCGTCACTCCTCATCATACATAGTCTGCTTTTGCTCACCCTTCATCATGCCTCATCCAGTTTTGTTCCTCGATCACTCACCCTGAATGCCTCTGGTTCCAGTTCTTCTTTCTTGGCCTCGAAGTCTACCTCCTTTCAAGGAAATCTACTTCCTTGTACTTCCCTCCTTCCTTTTTACAAGTTCATTTTCAAGTTCATTCCTGTCTCCTCTTCCAAGTCCGTACTGACCATTCAGGATTCACTTCACTCATGTCCTGCTATCATTATTCTTTTTGGGTGTACCTACCATATCTCCCGTGCCATCTATCAACTGCAGCTATCCTGCCACATGTATCGAGTTCATAACTCCAGTCATATCGAGTTCATAAATCCAATCATCATTCACTCAGCATTACCTCAAGGTTTAGTGTTTAATTGTTCCCATCGCCTATTCCACTAGCATTGCTCACCTCAGCATTACCTCAAGGTTTGTCTATTTACATCTCTTACTTGAACATTCATAAAATTGTATTCCATACTACTACTTCGACCACAAACTCAGAGTCCAATTGTTCAGAATCTAATCATTTACATCGCATAATCAAGCATGCCTCTTCAACCTCAGTGTCGTCTCAATCGCATCAATCAATCAAGCGTATCGTTCAATCAAGCCAGTCTGCATTATCATCTGTCTCCTCATCCACACATCTGGAATCTCCCCATAAGCACATCTGGATACACCTTGCTCTGACTTATACATGGATATACTCCCTCCCATCCTTGCTTCTCTGATACTATGCTCCTCTGATCTGCTACCACTCATAGAATACTCAGGCATACCCTATTTGGGTCCCTGCTACCTCATGTTCCTTATTTTAATCCGTGCTTCTTTGGAGTTTTTTCCTTATCTCATTGTCATCCTTTCTACTTATATCCCTCATCTATGAACCATTCTCTTTACCAACATATGTCCTCAAATCAAACATCGTCAGCCTGGAGAGAAGGCGACCTAGGCCTTGGATTCTCAGAGGTTTCCTCCTCAAAAAGGGGATTTTTCCTCTCCTCTGTTCCAATGATCATAACATTAGTTAGGTAGTGCTTTATTCTCATTAGTTATTTAGATTCCACTACTGGATGGAGTCGGATGGTAGCCCTAGCTTTCCCCTCTCTCCTTAGGAAGTTAGCCCTTCTCGTCACAGAAATTATCCATCATCCTCGCCTCTTCTATGCTTGACATCTTTAGGTATTCTTTTTGGGCTTCTTTCTACCCTACCTTTAGCTGACGCATTAATTCCCGGCACCTGTAGGGGGGAACCCTCCTCTATGGTTCCTTGCATCGTACTCCAACAGGGTGGTATATCCCACAGATAGAGAAGTGGAAAGCCACAAAGAAAACTCAAGTTATACAAGCATTATCTCATATTATCTCATTCACTTACATCAGCACATCGTAATGGGAGGGCTGTAAGCCCATGGTTCGATGGGCGGAGCAACAACGTCACTCCTCCATTGAGTTTAAAGGTCACAACATCCTGAGCCTCACCAGAATTCTTTTTTGTTGCCCATCATCCTCCCCTCCTCCTCCAGTGGCACGTTTCTCTTACCTGTGGGCTTCTTCCTATCCTACCTTTAGCTGACACATTCATTCTCGGCACCTGTGGGGGGGACCCTCCTCTAGGGTTCCTTGCGTCGTACTCCTACAGGGTGGTATATCCCATGGATAAAGAGGTGGAAAGCCACAAAGAAAACTCAACTTGCACAAGCATTATCTCATATTATCTCATTCAGTTGCATCAGCACATCGAACCACCTTTTCAGTGGTTTGACATATAGGAAAAGTATCAGAGATGGGGAACAATCATGCCTTATGTCCCCAATGCAGGTTTGAAAAGCCAACCCATAATCTTTCTCTGTCCATATTCATCTAAGTATCTATACAATTTCCCCTTTTACAGTATCAATAATTTTGGAAAGGTTAGTGATGTAGCTGGACACATATACAACTGTTATCTTTCTGATTATTTGTAGTCTGATTTCAGGCCTGGTAATGACAGAAAGATGGCACTTATTAGGGTAGTTGATAACTTGCTCTTTGCAATAGCCAGGGGTTGGGGTTTGGGATAGAAACATGGAATATTATGGGCAGATAAAGACCAGTTGTCCATCTACTCGGTCTGGTCCCAACCAACTGTCAAAGCCTATTTCTAGATGCAATTTTCTACTAAATACAAATGTGTACATAAGAGCAAACTGTCCCTATGTCCAATTATTAAAGCTGGGATATAGCTAAGTCTGAGTTTCAAAACTCTGACTTAGATATGTCCAGTTTGCACACTTCAGGTGTAAATGTGCCTGGACACAATTTTCAAACCAAGGGTAACCTGGTCTATAATTTACATCTACAGTGTATATAACCATTGTTCTCTCAGTTGTATACAAATAATCATGAAATGGCTTGAAATGCTGTAGGTAAGTACAACTTTTGAAAATTGCTCCAATAAGATAGAGCCTGGTCTAGACATCCCAGAGCTGTTTCTGATATTGACATACTGTAGCTAGAATGTGTCCATTTTATGACTTTTGAAAATCATGCCCATGTTCTCTTTCCGATTTTTTCCCCAGCTCTATCTGTTGCATTTGTCACATTGGTTCACCGGTTATTTGTTGAGTGGCCATGATCATGACCAAGGGGGTGCAAGAACTGTGGTTGCAGTAGGGCCCACACTGTTAGAGGGCCCACTACCTCAGAGGTCAGCATTAAGAAAATCTTTTCTAACAGACAAAATTATAAGTTTCTTTTTGGAAACTGCTTATCCATTTGAAACTGGGTCTGTCAGCAGTGGTGTAAGAAGATTCTAACTCCAGTTTCACATGGTTGGGGGGAGGAGTAAAAAGCAAAGAAGCAATAAGGCACATTACTCAAAACATCTAATTTTGGTGCTCGTGTCCCCAGGGGGAGCAGGAACAAATTATATTGTTCAGTTCTTTGATCATGGTCCCAGTAAGGGAGACGCGGGGTCAACATGGACAAACTATGTATGCTCAGCAGTACTGATACAAAAAAACTTATGCTATAAAAATTTCATATGCACTAATGATTATTTTACATTTATTGGTCGGGAGGTGGGCCCCACAAAATATTTTGCATGGAGGACATTACAGTTATTGGCACAGCCCACAGGCTTTGCTGCCATGTAGGATAGTCACAGCTGTAGGATGGTCACAGTCCCAACTGACTGATTCTTTCATTGCCATCCAACATAAAACAGGAATGGACTTCCTGCTTTCATATCTTTTCAGTGGAATTTGCTACTGCCACAGTGTTTGGGTTTAGCCCTGCTGTTGTTCGGTGTGTTTCTGCTGCTTTAAAAGAGATCACTGCTAAATACAATGAACTAGCAGTGTCAAGCTAATGAAACATATTCACCTTTCATTTCATTTATTTGTTTGTCTGCTGGTATCATTGATGATCAGATGCTTTGCAGAAACAAAGTACAGCTTTTTGGGATGGATTTTTTCTGACGTCTGCTAAATATAGTTAAGAATATGGTTATGCAGATGAAGTGGCAGGAGAAGGCTGATCAGTGTCTTTGGCAGCAATGGGGTGTGATAGGGTGCCCCTGGAGAGGATTGCCTACACAGATGATTTTGGTGTATTACTGGGTCAGAGTCAAAGCTTGTCATGCAAACCTCTTGTTAGTTGTGGTCCAGAACAGTTATTACCATCTTTAGAAGCTTACCTGATTATACCTGTATCCATCACCCATAAACCTTGTGAGGTTTTTGCATGCTTGTGTATAGAAACATAGACTTTGATGGCAGATAAGGACCACTTGGCCCACCTAGTCTGCCCATTTGCCTACCTACAGGATAAGCAGCAGATCCTAGTTGACCTACAGCCTATTTCTTCCTACCCCCCACAAGAATTGCCTTATGTCTGTCCCATGCATTCTTGAATTCTCCCACAGCTTTAGACCCCACAACCTCCTCAGGAAGGCTGTTCCATGCATCCACTACCATCTCTGTGAAAAAATACTTCCTCACATTGCCTCTGAACCTCTCCCCCTTCTCTTAATTGTGTCCTCTTGTTCTTGCATGTCTCTTTTTCTGAGAGATGCTACCCTCTTGGACTTTGTTGATTCCACTGAGGTACTTAAACATTTCTATCATGTCCCTCCTCTCCCTCCTTTCCTCAAGGGTATACATGTTAAGCTCTTTTAGTCTCTCCTCATATGGCTTCTTTTGCAGACCCTGCACCATTCTAGTTGACCTCCTCTGGACTGCCTCTTAATCCTGTCTATGTCCTTGCAGAGATGGGGTCTCCAGAACTGGACGCAATACTCCACATGGGGTCTCACCAACTGTCTGTACAGAGGGATAACAACTTCCTGTTTTCTGCTGGTGATGCCTCTCCCTATGTATCCCAGTATACCCCCAGCTCTTCCTACTGCCTTCTCACATTGCTTGCTAATCTTAAGGTCATCTGATGTGATTACCCCCAGGTCCTTTTCCTTTTTTGTAGTTGTTACTACCCCCCCCATTGTGTAATCTTCCCCTGGGTTTTTGTTTCCCAGGTGCATTATTTTGCACTTCTTTGCATTGAATCCAAGCTGCCATACTTCTGACCATTCCTCCAACCTTGCCAAGTCCCTTCTCCTCCTTTCCACGCCTCCTTGTGTATCAACCCTGTTGCAGATCTTTGTGTCATCTGCAAAGAGGCATACTTTTCCTGCCAGTCCCTCTGCAATGTCACTTATAAAGACATTAAAAAGGACTGGACCCAGTACTGAACCCTACGGTACCCCACGAGTAACCCCTCTTTCTTCAGAGTGGTTCTGTGTCCTGTCATCCAGCCAATGTTTTACCCAGGCTACCACCCTGGGACCCACTCCCAGGCTGGTTAATTTGACTATTAATCTTTTGTGTGGGACTGTGTCAAATGCTTTGCTAAAGTCTAGGTAGGCCATGTCCACAGCCCCTCTCCTGGTCTACTATTTTGGTCACCCAGTCAAAGAAATCAATTAGATTCGTCTGACATGACCTACCCACTGTGAACCCATGCTGCCTTGGGTCCTGTGTCCCATTGGCCTCTAGGTACTCAACAATTCTTTCCTTCAGAAGTGATTCCATCACTTTCCCTACCACAGATGTGAAACTGACAGGTCTGTAGTTTCCTGCCTCTGTCTTGGTCCCACTTTTGTGAAGGGGAATCACATCCACCTTCCTCCAGTCCTCAGGTACCACACCATCCTCCCATGATTTGTTAAAAAGGGTAGTCAGTGGTTTCACTAGTTCTCTCCTCAATTATTTTAGAATTCTGGGGTGAATTCCATCAGGCCCCATTGCTTTGTCCACCTTCAGTTTTAGGAGTTCTTTCAGAACGCTTTCTTCTGTGAAAGGACTGGGATCGACCCCCCTATCCAGAGTGCTTCTGTTAATTGGATTAAGCACCTCCCCCTCCTCTTTTGTGAATACTGAGCAGAAATATTCTTTCAGTATCCCTGCTTTTTCACAATCCCCCTCTGTCCACCCACCGTTCAGTCTAGTCAGCCTCACTATCCTTCCCTTTATCTTTCTACGCTCCCTGATGTACCTATAAAATGTTTTATCCCCCTTCTTAACTGAGTTGGCAATCCTTTCCTCAGTTTGGGCCTTTGCTATTCTGACTTCCCTCCCTGCTTCCTTCTGCCTTAACTGGTACAGCTCTCTGTCTTGCTCCTTTTGTGATTCCTTATACTTCCTGAATGCAATCTTTTTTCTCCCTGACTTTCTCCGCCTATCTTATCCTTTCCTTATTCTTTTAGGAACTTTTGCATGCTGCTTGCAGGCATTCCTGCAAAATTTATCTGACTTCTGCTGCTAATGGAAACCTCCGTGGTGTGAGCTGTGTTGCAAGTGTAACTGTTCCATCATATGATTCCCAGGGTGCAATATTTACACAGGCTTTCACTTAGAAGATGAGTATTGATTTTAAAATGTTGGTACTAATTTATCATACAAGGCCCTTCATGGATTTGGACCCAAACATCTCTTTGTCCTTCAGACTCTGTATACTCGGAAGTACTGTTTGGTCTTCCTGGGATTGGATTATGGCTGTTTCCTACAATCAAATCAGCTGAGGATATAAGGGCCTTTTCTGTAGCTACCAATGGAAAACTGAACACTGTAGGCTCAATTCTCAAAGTGCCATTAGAATGACGCAAGCTGTGGCAAAGAGCAGCTTGTGTCAAAGCCCAGTGTGCCAGGGACCCTGTGCCTGATTCCATATTGGGTAGGGTCCCAGTTGCAAAGTCCAGCAGCTTGTGGCAAAAATGGCCATTTACTTAACAGATGGTGCATCTGCATTATGTACGTAAGCTGCTGGGTGGCTGTGCACCAGTCCCTTGTGGCTAGCGGTACCTTCCCAGCCCCAATCCCCCATTATGAATAACTTCTCTACAGGTTTAGCAGACCACCCAAGCTCTGATCCATCATTGTGAAATATAATACCTTCCCTGGTGGTCTACCAAACCCCCCAAGCCCAGATCCCCATTGTGAAAGATAATACCTTCCCTGGTGGTCTAGTGGACCACCACACCAAGCCCAGATCATACGTTCTGAAATATAACTACCTCCTTGGTGGTCTAGTGGACCAGAACCCCCCACCCTACTTCCCCATCCTGAACACCAGCCAGCAACTGGCACAGTGCACCACTCATGACCACAGCCAGCCACTGACTGAGCAGTCATTGAGCATATACTGTATACAGTACTCACTGAGGGCTCAGTTGGCAGCTGGCCATGGTGGTGAGCGGTGGGCTGTGCCAGTTGCCAGCTCATGTTTGAGATGGGGGAGTGGGGTGGGTGTCTTCTAGACCACCAGGGAGGTTATGATATTTCAGAACTGGGGATCAGGGTTGGGGTGTGGTCCTCTAGACCACAAAGAAAGGTATTACATTTCAAAATGTGGTATTGAGGCTTGGGCGGCTGCTAAACCACCAGGGAAGGAATTGTATTTCAAAACAGAGGATTGGGGCTTGGTGGAGGGGTCTGCTAAACCAACAGAGAATATTCTATATTTCAGAACAGGGGATCAGGGCTTTGGGGTGGTGGTCTGCTAGACCACCAGGGACAGAGATTGTAATATTCAGCGGGATCTGGGGGACACTAGACCACCAGGGACATTATTAATTTACTAAAAAGGGGAGCAGGGCTTGGGAGGTGGGGCACAGCACATTGGCGCAGGTTGCAACCCCCCCAGAATTCAAATTACTAAGTACCCTTAGATCAGCCCTGGCTGGTCTAATGGTACTTAGAAATCTGCCCTCTGGGATGGTTTAGAGAATCCCTGTTTCAGTGATATGGCAGCTTGCAACTGCTGCAAGCCCCCTAGCATCATGCCACAGCCCATTTTGTGCCACAAGGATGGCACAATCCCCTTTTGGTGCATCAGCCTGTAGTTGTCACAGGCTGCCTTTCATAATCACTTCCAGTGCATCTTCTGGTACAATGGGCACTTTGCGCCATTCCTTGTGGTGCAAGGCCCTTGCGTGATGCCAAGAGCTTTGAGAATCAAGTCCTGTGTCTATATTTGCCAAGATTCCTCCCTATCATTTGATAAAGGGTAACATAAGACCTTGTACTTTAATATGGGTTTTAAATCTGTCTGTTGATGATTAATTGAAAGTTCAGAATGCTTGTTAAAGGGTACACGAAGTCTGTGCTTCTTGGCAGCAGTTAGTAATATTCCATTTTATAGCAAAGAAATTCATACTAACAAATCATCTACATTTAACTGTACTTGAATAAACACTGATTTGAAAAAAAAAACAAGTGTGGTCGCGATGGTTTTCTTTCGATGGAAAACATGTTGCACAGTTGTTTTCATGGAACCAGTATTTTGCAGATGTTACCATGCCACAGTTTGTGTACAGTATGCTAATTATGATCTGTTGATCTATTAGAAATTTTCTTAGAATTCTGTGCTCAAACCATGATCCAGTTAAAACTCTAAATCACTAGTCCGGCCCGGTGGCACTGGGGGTTGAGGTGCTGGATGCCTTACCTTATGCTACACTAGCAACCCATGTTCAAGAATGAGCACGGGCCACTGGGGGGCTGGCAGGGTTGGAGAAGGATTGAACATTTGAAGGACTGCTCTCCTTCTCTGGGGAGGGCGGACAACAGTGATCAGTGCTTCACAGGTCCTCAGTGAAGACTGGGGGGGCAGTGCACCAATTCTGCAAGAAAAGTGGCAGAGTTGGGGAAGACACCTGGAGGAATACATACGGATGCGTGCACGCTCCCTCTGCTGTTGTCATTGCATGCCCCTTTCCTGCAGGGGAGAAAGTAGAAAAAATAAAAAAAAAATCCTCAGCAGCATGAAGACTGCCCCGACGGTGCTGCCTTGATTGCGCCCAAGTTAACTCCCTCATGTGACCACCCTCCAGGTCTTCATGGTGGTGGGGTATGTACCCACTGTGATGTGACCTGGGGAGGTTGTGGTGGAGTTGTGTGAGCTCTGGCCACAATCTGGTGGCAGCCATGAAGGTGGACTGGATTACATGGGGGAACCAAAGATACAACCCCCCCCAGCTGAAGTACATAGAAATAAAATAAGTAAAAAAATCTAGATCACTGGTTCCATTAAGAAAACTGTAACAGAATGTTGCCCATAAAAATAAACATTGCAACATACAGTTTTTTTATCACTTTTTATTCAGGTACAGTTACATATGGATAATTTAGAGGAATGAATATCATTTCTGAAAATAAGAACTTTATAAACTGCTGCCAATTAGAAATGATTTCTTGTCCTCTTTATTATGTTTTATGGTTATTTCATTGCTTTGTTTTAATTATGCTATTAAGCCTTTTCTGTTTATGTTGAATTTTAATTGCACAGTTCCAATGGCACTTATTATAATACCTTATAAAGTAAATTTATGTTCCATTACATATGAGGCTCTTTTTCGCTAATGGGTAGGGCTAAGATGGTTCACAATTTGGAAGTTCTACTTGCCCGCTGTCTGACGCTTAAAGAGTTGGTGTTGGTAGTGGTCAACAGTGGATGTTTTCCTCTGTGGACTACAGTATTGCCTTTCTGTGACCTTATGTTCAACATAATGGTTGCACCATACTAACACATGCTTCCGTGATATTACTACTTCAGCACAGTCCACATGAACATATCTGAGATGCCCCTGCACAATCTACTTCTGTAGTTTTATAGTATGTGTGTTCTGGCAGTAATGAGCAAAGCTAATTATATTGATAGTTAGGCAATGAACCAAACATATTACATTAGAGTATAGCCTAGAGGTTAGAGTAATAAGCAATGAATGAGCTTGGTACTTGCAGCAGACCTGGGTTTGAGTCTCATAACCTTTATTTACATACTGTTTAGTTCTGAAAAAGTCACTTAAGCACCCCAGTGCTCCCAGGTCACCTCTTAAAACTAGCATTTGTACCTAGTGGGCCTTATCCAGTAACCAATGAAAAAAAAGATAAGTGATGGTAAACTGATTTTAAAATTATACTTACAACATATAAATCCCTAAAATCCATCCCATATCATCAGTCTCCTGATCTTGTATGCATCACCCTTCTCCCTCAGACTATATTGATTTGACTATTTGAGTGTCTCTTAATATTCACTATGCATTGGTTGCTTGACATAAGGGTATTACACTGCCATCAAATGGAAGACCCTGGATTAGGACCAACTATGGCATCTCACTCCCTGGCACAGTGGAGGTTGGATGTGTCATGTTAGGGATACATTTCCTTGAGGTGAATGAAGTATAAGACTACCATGAGGAGAACAGATAATAATAAACGATGAGATCCACCTTACAGAGGTGTAAGATATCAAAGTAAAGTACCAAAGGCAAAGAGCAACAGTAAGCTGTCCCAAGCAGAAGCAGTACACCACAGGAAATGAGAGGTGGCATTGCAATTATAGTTGTAGTAATTGACATGGTCAGATATTTCCAGACATTTTTGTGATATCCCCAGAGAACTTCTCATCTTCCTGCAACAATGCTGTAGGGCCACCAGAGAAAATCACTTTAGAAATGTTGCTAAATATCTGACCATATCAACTGATGCAAATGTGTAAAAAAATTGCTTCTAAGTCCATTTAGGATACAGGATATGAACAGCACTATATATACTATTCTACAAGTTGCCCACTTCAATTAATTGATTCAAACAACATGAAGTCTTGCTGCATTCTGACACTTGCAGTGATTCTCAACCTTTGAAGTTTCCTCGGAGAACAAAGAGTTAACCTTCTATGCAGGGCATAGAATGCTGAGCTCAAGCTCGGTTGAAGTCTCTGTCTGGAGTGATTCAAACCTAAACCATCAGATTCTTTACTTCGCCTCTCACTGACCGGTCACTCCGGAGATTTCACCTTCAGCTTGGTTCGAAAATCGGTTAAAGTTTCAGTTTTCGTCAGTTTTTAAACCGAAAAAGTATCTGCATAGTCAGTTCAGTCTCTGTCTGTGGTGCCGTGAGTACTAGATAGGAATTGTTCTGTTTTTTCTGTGTGGAACTTGTAAAAGTGCGGCTTGGTTCAGCTGAACTGGCCATTTGATGTGAAATTTGTGTGTTTTACTTAGTGTGTGGTTACCGGTTCTTATTGGTTCTAAAAAAAACGTGTTTTGAGATGTTTTTTTCTAGCACCTGTGACACGGTCAGGAACCGATAAGGGAGTCTTGCCTGGTGGTTGCCGAAAAAAGGATAAGTTTGGTTAGGTTGGCCATGTCGGAGAAACCCAAGAAAAAAACCAGGCCCACTGGGTTTCAACACTGCAGTGAGTGTGGGGAGGTCTTTGCTAAGGCTGATCCCCACACCACCTGCGTTTATTGTCTGGGGTTTGACCACCTCGATTCAGACTGCCAAATATGTAAAAACTTTCCCAAATCTACCCTTGAGAAGAGATTAGGTAGACTGAGGGAAAAGGAGGCCGAGAAGTCCCCTTACCTGGATGGCCAGCCCAGTTCGGTTTCGACCAATCCAGAAGGAGTGCCCTCTGACCAGGGCGATACTTCTTTGGGCAAAAGGAGATCCAATTCTGAGGGATCAGTTCCGACAAAAAAGAAAATGCAAAGACAAATTGACCGGTTCAGATCCAGAGGTTCATGTTCTGACTGCCGAAGAGATAGCCAGAGCGATTCAGATTGTGGAATCGCTCCGTCTGGTTCTGACCGATCCTGCTCCTTCTGGAAGGGGTTCGGTTTGGTTGATTCCTCTGGTTCAAGATTATACCCTTGAAGATTTTATGAACTGGAACTTGAAGAGGAAGGGGAATCTGAGGATGAGGATGATGATGTAAGTGAGTGTCTAGATGTGCCTGTGGAACCGGACATCTCCCCTGACAGACCTTCAGGTGTTTCCCCTCCTAGGCTTTCTGAGTCCCCGTCTCACTTTATGTTTTACAGAAAGGTCGCTGAAACCCTCCAGCTTCCTATGGAGGAGCCTGATTATGTAGAGATGATGGACATCCCAGAGTTCAGGAGACTGTCTATTCCCCTCTGTAAATCTTTTGGGAAACAGACACAAAAAATCCTAAAGTCTCCTAACACTATACCTCCTGTGGATAGAAGAATGGACAAGAGGTATACACTTTCAGGCTCAGACACGGAGTTCTTATATCAGCAATGCAGCCATTTTGAGGTAGTGCAGGCTACTGCCTGTGACAAGGCAAATATTCCCATGGCTTCACACCCCCCGACAAGGACTCCAGGAAGATTGATGCCATGGCAAAGAAACAGTACATGGCATCTTCTTTGGGACTTAGGTAGGCGAATTACATGGCCTATACAGCCAGGTACCAGAAGTCCAGGTGGGACACTGTACTGGCACTGGCTAAATAGGCCTCCCCCCCCAGCTAGCCATGGAGCTGGAGGAGGTGGCTGCAGATAGGATTGAGGCATCTAATGTTCAGTTTCATGCTGCTGTGGACTCTAATGATGTGTCATCAAGAGTCATGGCTACATCTGTGGCTCTTCGGAGGATGGCTTCGCTCAGATGTACTAGCCTCTCTCAGGACACCCAGGCTAAGGCCATGGATTTTCCTGTAGTAGGTAGTTCTCTGTTTGGGGAGCAGACAGAGAATTACATGAAGAAAATGGATGAGTACAGGACTACTTACAGGAGTGCTCAGGCCAAGGAAAGGCAGGCAACTCCTCAAAGGCAGCAGTCTAGGGGCAGGGGCAGGCCTTTTCAAAGGCCTTTTTACCAAGCACAGGCCTCTTCTTCCTTTTCTCAGAAGGGGTTCTTCAGAGGGAGAGGCAGAAGGGGGATGAGCAGGGCTGCATCCACTCCTCAGCCTAAAGCCCCCTGACAAGCAGACACCCTGATGGGCCTGCCCGGGTTGACTCTCCTATTCCAGTAGTGGGCAGGCTAGCTTACTTTGTCCAGGACTGCATGTCTATTACATCAGACAAGTGGGTCCTGGAAGTAGTAAGCCAGGGACTGGTTCTCAGCTTCAAAAAATTTCCAAAGATGAGAGCCAGATCTTTTCCACCTGCAAATCTCTTGGAAACCCTTGCCCTAGAGGCAGACATATCTTCTCTCCAACTTTAAGAGCCATAGTGAGAGTACCTACCCTACACTGGGGCAAAGGACTGTACGCCAGGTACTTCCTGATCCCCAAAAAGACAGGGGATTGGCGACCCATCCTAGACCTAAGATATCTAAACAAACATCTTTTAAAACCAAAGTTCAAGATGATAACTCTGGGAATAATTCTTCCCTCTCTAAAGCCAGGGGACTGGCTAGCCTCTCTGGACCTCAAAGATGCCTACTTTCACATTCCCATCAGGTGCTCCCACAGAAAATACATCAAGTTCGAGTTGCCCTCAGGCCATTATCAGTTCAGAACAATGCCCTTTGGCCTAACCTCAGCCCCAAGGGTTTTCACAAACTGCCTGGCAGTAGTAGTTGCCTTTCTAAGAAGGCAAAAGATTTCCATTTTTCCATATCTGGATGATTGGCTAATAGTGGGTCAGTCTCCAGACCAAGTCAAGTCTCACCTGCAAGTGACCCAGCAAGTGCTCACTTCTCTAGGATTTCTTCTCAGCCTTCCCAAGTCAGTTCTCAAACCAGTCCAGCTTCTTACCTTTATAGGGGCAGAACTGGACACACTCAGAGCAAGAGCCTTTCTTTCTCTAGAAAGGGCAAGTGTTCTTATGGAACTAGCTTCTTCCTTCAGCCTTCGGGTATCTCGACCAGCAAGGCATTTTCTCCAGCTGTTGGGCCATATGGCAGCTTCAAAAGCAGTGGTCCAAGGGGCAAGATTCCAGATGAGGGATATTCAGTTCCACCTGAGAGCTTTCTGGTCTCAGCAGAAGGATTCCCTTACCAAACTAATCCCAGTGACTCTGACCTTGATCCAAGCCCTTCAATGGTGGCAGGATCAGGACAATTTAAGACAAGGTGTTCCCCTTGTTACTCAGCCTTGTTCAGTGGTCCTTACCACGGATGATTCTCTCCTGGGCTGGGGAGCCCATCTGGGGTCCCTCACTGCCCAGGGGTTGTGGTCCCCCCAAGAATCCCTTCTCCACATCAATCTTCTAGAGCTCAGAGCAGTTTTTCTGGCTCTAAAAGCTTTCTCACAGTCAATACAGAACAAGGTGGTTCAAGTCAGAACAGACAACACCACCACCATGTGGTACATCAACAAGCAGGGAGGCACTTGGTCTATGGCCTTGTGCACAGAAGCCATGAAGTTGTGGTCCCTGGCTTATTCCCTGCAAACCTCTCTTGTAGCAGTTCACCTTCCAGGCAAGGACAATGTGCTAGCAGATGCACTGAGCAGGATCCCTCAGGACCATCACGAATGGTCCCTGGACCCTCAGGTGTTGAAAGTGATTTTTTCCAGGTGGGGCACTCCAGAGATAGATCTCTTTGCAGCCCCAGACAATCACCAGCTCCCTCCCTTTTGTTGCAGACCCCCAGTCTGGGCTCAGTCCCTCTGGACACCCTGATCCTGAACTGGGAAGGGAAGTTTCTGTATGCCTTTCCCCCTTCCCACTCCTGTTCAAAGTTTTGGTGAAAATAAGGTCTCAACCTTGCAAGGTGATTCTGATTGCTCCAGATTGGGCCAGACAGCCCCCGGTACCCACTGTTGCTGTCCCTGGCGGTCCATCTTCCCCTATCCCTTCCCAGGAATTACAACCTGTTAACATCCTCTCAGGGAAGGATTTGGTACCCCAATCTTCAGTCTCTCAATCTCAAAGCATGGCTCTTGAAGAGTTAGAGTTTGCAGATCTGCATCTTTCCTTAGGGGTTCTGGATATCCTCAAGGCTTCTCAAAACCCCTCCACCAGAAAGACTTACAACTCCAAATAGAAAAGATTCAGCATTTGGTGTTCTAAGAAGCATATTTCTCCAGACACTGCTGGATTGCCTACGGTTCTGGATTATATGGTCCATCTTAATGGCCTAGGCCTCAGACCAGCTACTCTCAAAGTACACTTGTCAGCTGTTTCTGCATTTTTGTCTGTGGGGAAGTCTTCCTCACTATCTTCTCATCCTGTGCTCTGTAAATTTTTTAAAGGATTGCTTCACACCAATCCTCCTTTTAGAGACCCTGCCCCTGCCAGGGATTTGAATGTTTGCATTGCTCAACTTATGCAACCCCCTCTTTTGAGCCTATGTCTTCAGCAGAGCTTAAGTTCTTGACCTGGAAAACTGTGTTCCTGGTAGCCATTACCTCTGCCAGGCGTATCAGTGAATTGCAAGCCCTATCAGTGGAACCTGATTTTATCTAATTTCACAGGGATAAAGTGGTTCTTACAACCAATAGAAGGTTCTTGCCCAAAGTGGTTTCAGACTTCCATTTAAACCAGTCTATGTTGCTCCCTGTTTTCTTCACTGATCATTCTTCCTCAGGAGAGAGGAGGCTACACAGTTTAGATGTCAAAAGAGCCCTTAGTTACTACTTAGAATGTACCAAGGGTCATAGGTTTGACTCCCTCCAGTTTTCCTCACTTATGGAGAAGTGGAAAAGGGCAAACCTGCCACTAAAAGATCTATTGCCAGGTGGATTGTGTCTTGTATACAATTCTGCTATGAAAAACTGGGAAAAACTCCACCCTCAGGCCTGAGGGCTCATTCCACAAGAGGTACAGCTGCTTCCCTGGCTGCTGCCAGGGATATCCCTCTCTTAGAAATTTGTCAAGCAGCCACCTGGAAAACAGTCCATAGCTTTACCAAACGTTACTCTCTGGATATCCAGGCTAGCAGTGATGCTCGGTTTGGCATAGCAGTACTTCAGAGCCTATTCCCAAAGTAGGTTCTGTCCCTCCTCCTTGGAGGTACTGCTTGGTAGTCTGCAATTGTCAGAATACAGCAAGACTTCGTGTTGTTTGAAGAAAAAATTACTTACCTTAGCAATTATGTTTCTTCTAATGGAGTCTTGCTGTATTCTGACCTCCCTCCCTGCCTCCCCTCTCAGAACCTGTTTTTGGAAAGTGGGTAGGCAGGTGCAGTGTTGCACCCCAGGGGTGTTTTTTGCTTGCACCCTCCTCCTTTTTGTTTGGGTGCTGATTTATTATTATTTATAGTAGATTGTTTTTTTTGTTTTTTTGGGTTTCCTGACTTGAGTCATCCTTGGGAATCCAAAACATTTTTCAGCCAGTTGGCTAGTAAGAATTTTTACAATTTCCACATAGAATTTTTTGTTTAGTTGGGCTCATAAGAATCTGACAGTTTAGGACTGAATCACTCCAGACAGAAACTGCAACCGAGCTCGAGCTCAGCATTTTATGCCCTGCATAGAAAGTTAACTCTTTGTTCTCTGGGGCAGTTCCAAGGTTGGGAATCACTGCAATTGTCAGAAAACAGCAAGACTCCATTAGAAGAAACATAATTACTAAGGTGAGTAATTTTTTCTTAAAGAGCCTATGCTACTGAGAGGTGATAATCCACCTTTCCCTCTTTGTCCTAATTATTTTAATCTCTTCAACAATTCTTTTCAAACTTTTTTCCTCCATTGCATCTTCTGGATGGGGAGGGGTACCGAAAGTGAAAATGTTTAATCAGCAGCACAAGACAACACCAATAAATCAGGCTCAGTAACCACTGCAAGCAACAGAGTACAAAAGTAATATTTGACAATGTATCCTCTTGGTATGAACCTTCCATTCTTATTGATTACAGACCCTTTGCAGTTGAAGTGTCATGCATGAGATGCAAAAGAGATTTTGCAAAAAGGGTGGTATGTAGAATCCATGATCAGCATATAAAGACAGATGCTTTCTACTATATTTGTTTTGTAACTCTCTTCAATGTATATGTACGTATTGTAATACAAAGAAAAAACTGCAAAGCATCATGGGTAGGGTATGGTAGTAATTTTGGGGGAGCTGTACTGGAAATCTCTTCAACAGGCATTACATTCTGCTGGCCATGTCCCTACTCAGACCTCACCACTGCTGACTCAGACATAATAAATGCAACAATAACCTTTAAAATCTGCACAAAGAGTATGCATGATAACAGTCATTCACTACAATGAACCAGAGTTCAAAAAATGCTGAGAAATGCCTTAATAATCTTTCTCGTTGATTATTATCATCTTTAATTTCATCTCCTGGTTTGCAGGCCAATACTGACCGACAATCTGTTTGATCAGCAACAGAGGACAACACTGAGCTATCAGCCCATGTCTTCACTACTGGCAACAGAAAATCAAGATTTTGTTATAAACGCTGCCTAACCTTTTGATAACAAACTTATTACAGTTGGCATGAAATGCAAAAGCAGTTTGCAAATAGGGCAGTATGTGGAATGCATAAATAATAGTAGAAGGCTGATCTTTTCAAATTTGTTTGTGTATTTCTTTCCAGTAAAAATGCATGTATTCCAAAGGATAAAAAAATGAGTAAAAAGCATCATGATTATGCAAATACTTCTATGGAGCTGTATAAGAAATCTCTTCAGTAGTCATCACATTGTGCTGGCTATGTCCCTGTGCAGATCTTACCACCACCAACACACACACACAAACACACACACGTAATTATAATCTTTATTATCTGCACAATGAGTACACATGACAACAGTCAGACAGTGCCATTAATAAGGGTTCAAAAGGTGATGAGAGATAACTAAGTAATCATTTTAATTTTGCATTAAAGTATTTCATTCTATTTCCTGGTTTGAAGGACTATGATGACTGACAATCTGCTTGATCACCAAGAGATGACAACAGTGAGTAACCGTTAATGTAATCACTGCCAGTCGAATAAAGCCATAGCAGTATTTGACAATGTATCCTCTTGTTATTATATGTTATATTATTTGTGGTTAAAAGCTAATCCAGAACTTGCTTTGTGTCTGTTTCCAGCTGTTTGAAATTAATTAGAGCCCAACACCCTGTAAAAGCAACTCTTAGATCTAATGTTCCCTAGTTAGGGAGGATCATTATACCTAGAAAATCACCTAGAAATATTTATAGATATTTTCTGCTTCATGTAAGCTGCTCATATACAATAAGTGGTTCCAAGCTACCCCTCTTCCCCTGTGATAATACTTTACAATGGCTATGTAGAGGTGTGTTAGAAACAAAATGATTTACTCAGTCAATGACACTAGGTCATCAGGCTCTGGAAAGATGCTTCCAACGTATTAAAGGTGGTGATAATTTACTACAGTATGAAGAAATAAAAGTTGATATCCTTTCTATAGCTTGACTGAAACTTATCAGATTAAAATAGCCTGGTCCCTCATTTGGGAGGACCTTTAGAAGAAAATTCAAATTAACTTGATGCACATCCTAAATAATGAATGTATTTCCATAGAACAAACACAAGGCAAATACTGCGTCATCCTGGATGTTTATCTACCTTTCTTTTCCTTCCTTATTACTTCTTTATTTTTTCTCACCCATTTCACACTTAGTCTGTGTTCCTTTTCTTTAAAGAGCACCAGTCATGCTCATTTGAATATATTTTTGGAAGCCCCCACCCCCACCAGTAGCTTACTTGCACTGGAGGTGAAGTATTAGGTCTTAACATTTTTCTATTTCTATTTGGTGAAGGGGAATGGATCATAAATGAGAGGTGGTCACCAGATCCCTTCCCCTTCCTAGTCCCAATGTAAGCAAGCTCTACACCCCCCCCCCGTCCCACACTCTGATGTTTTGTGACACCAGAATTTGTAAAGTGCGGGGGCATGCTATATTGATAGAATTGGGAAAGTCATTTAAAACATTTATTTTTTTATTTTTGAGTTCCACTGAGGACAATGCAAAGTCACAGGTCAACTAACAAGGCTCTAGATAGTTGAACTGTGGCATTGATTTGTGATCAGTGGGCATCTAAAATATAAAAATCAGTGTTTTAAATGATGCTCCCATAGCTATCCTATCAGAAGAGCATGTCCCCGTGCTCTACAAACTCTGACATCACAAAATGTTGGAGCACAGAGCAGCACAGTGTTGGAGGTAGTTCATAATGGGGTCAGGAAGAGGAAGGGATCTGACAACCTGCTTTAATTTACGATCCCTTCCCCTTCACCAAATATAAATAGAAATATGTTATGTCTATAATACTTCACCTCCAGTGGAGGTAAACTACTGGTGGGGGGTTTTCCAGAATAAATGGAAATTTGTGCTGTTTAAATGACACTGCAGCTCCCTAACTTGACTACTGAGTGCTAAGAATACATTCTTTGTTTGCTTTTTTTTAGCCTTCTCATGCATGCTATTTATTGTTTGTGTATGCTATATGTTGTTTATTTACCAGGATCATTGTTTCACTTTATCTTATAGTCTGTACATTTGTATCTGCACTTTCATAGTAAGCTTTTTTTGATATTTTTTAGTTTTGTCTGCATTTGTTTTTGACTTTTTAGTCATTTCTCCTCTATAACCCATACTGCTGGGTCACATCAGGTAATGAGTTTCAGCTCAGTGAGCCCCCATTCTCTACATTGAATCGGGTAAATGATTTTCAAAAAATAAGTAAATTAATTTATTGCATTGAGGTGCTTACATTTCAATTCTTTTGCCAATGCCTTGTGCCCTCTCCCCATACTCTCCAAGGTCCTTCAAGGCAACATCTTGGCACCCATTGTCTTCTCCACCTTTTTAAATGACCTTCCCTCTGCCTGTGTTTTCATAAATATCCTATGAATGCAGACAATGCTGTACTCTTTTCTTTATGGTGCCTCTGCCTCCAAGCTGAAATCATTGCTGCAGTACAACTTTGACGGTGTCCAATGATGGTTCTGCTCAAAGCAGTAAGTGTTTAATGCCCAAAAGACAGTATCCATGTCCATTGGTACTAGAAAAAAGAATGCAAGCCTCAGATCACCATTTTCAAAACTCTGGATAGCAGTCCCTTTGACAAGTTCTCTCAATTCAAGAACTTCAGTGTGTTGCTTGATCAACACCAAGATTTCTCTCAAAATCAATGCCATCCACAAACAAGCATTTGTCAATGCCGAATGTTTGCTTGCTGGCATTGGCACTGGTAGTGTAGAAGTTACAGAGCTGCATAACAGAAATGGCAGTGAAGTATTGAACTGAAGCCAACCCCACCACCACCACCCTGCAGAGAGTGACAGTCATTGAGGTGTGCCTTTGGGTCATCAGGCATAACAGCCACACCATTTCACCAAACCTACCCTGCAGACACTGACAAGTGTCATGGTGTGCCTTGGGGTCTTTGGCCCTTATGCTTTTGTATTCCATCAAAAATACAGTGAGATGGGTGCAGTATAGGAGAATGGGGTGAACTTTGGGGCCAAAGAGTCCAAGGCATACCTTGATGCCTCTCACTGGCTGCAGGGTGTGGAATGGTATGAGCATTACAGGCAAGAATCCCAAGTCACACCCCTGATGCCTATCATTCTCTACAGGGTGGGGTGTTATGGTTGGAAACCCTAACACCTCAGGCATTCGTTGGTATTTTCACTCCAAATTTTGAACATAGTTTTTTTGTGACCCCCACCTCATGAACAGTGGCAATATCAGTTTGTTAGCTGAAAGCTGCTTATGCACAGCGACTATGGCATTTAGCACCACAGGTGCAAAAACACATTCCGAACAGGATGTGAAAAATGACAGCTATACTGTTCATGGGGAGGTGTAAAAAATGGCAATGTTGCAAATTGCAGTAAAAATATTTAAAAAACTGGTGAAGTCATGAGCGTGCATAGAAACTGTGCAACGTACACCCATAATGTAATTAGTTTGGGGATATTTTACAGCAGATTGTCAACACAGGCATTTTGGGACCTCCGATCATGAAGAGTGTCACTGTGATTTTCTTTATCTGTCCCGAACAATGATTTCCCACAGCGACCACGCATCTCTGCGCTGAAAGTGTGAAAACACATTTCGGCCATGTTGTGAAAAATGGCAGCTGTACTGTTCATAAGGAAGTGTGGAAAAATGCCACTGGTGAAAATCTGGACTGAAAATATTACAAAGTCATGAACTTACGATGGTGTGTGGAAACTGCGCAATGCTCACTCGTAACACAGTCATTTTATGGACTTTTGTCACCAAATTTTCAACATAGCCTTTTTAAGACCTCTGCTCATGAACAGTGTAACTGTGATTTTCTTAATCTGTCCCAAACATTGCTTTTGCACACTGACTACACCATTGTGCGCTACATGTGTGGAAACACATTTTGGGTGACATGTGAAAAATAGCAGCTGTACTGTTCATAAGGAAGTGTAATAAAATGGCAATGTGGAAAATCTGGAGTGAAAATATAGAAAATTTTGTAAACTTCACGAGGGCGCGAGGGAACCGCGCGAATCCGCCGTAAAACAGTCATTTTAGGAATTTTTCACCAAATTTTCAACATAGCCATTTTAAGACCTCTGCTCATGAACAGTGTAACTGTGATTTTCTCAATCTGTCCCAAACATTGCTTTCAAGACTGACTGCGCCATTGTGCACTACTCAAGTGGAAACACATTTTGGGCAAGATGTGAAAATGACAGCTGTACTGCTCATAAGGAGGTGTGGTAAAATGGCAATGTTAAAATCTGGGAGGAAAATATTGAAAATTAGTGAACTCGAGGCATGTGAACTGCATAATATGCATAAAAAAAACAGTCATTTTAGGAATTTTTCACAAATTTTCAACATAGGCTTTTTGAGAGCCCACCTTATGAACAGTGGCAGTGTCATTTTGTTACTCAGTCCTGAAAGGTGATTTCACACAGTGACTGCAAAATCACCCTTTGGGGCCGATTAACATCATGCCAGTGAGACCACTCATGAGAAGGGGTCCCAAAAACCCTATGTTGAAAATTTGGTGCCAAAATTCCAAAAAATGCCTGAGATATGCAGCAAAGTTGAAAAACACCTATCTATCCCATTATACAGCTTACCGGCATTTCCTCAGTTTGTGGTGGTTGGCTTGAAGAGTGCAGGCGTGTTCCCGGTCCACGAAGATAAATCACGCGGAGTCCGGAGGTAAGTATGGGGTGAGAGGGGGTGGAGAGCAGGGTGCACAGTGGGTGGCGCGGGTGGGGACAGAGACACTGAGGACCGCTTTTGGAGTTGCAGGTGTTTTTTTTTTAAATAACGACGACAGTGGGGACGCTTGCCATGCTGGGGTGGGCCCCAGCATGGCACAAGGATGGCTGGTGGGGGTGTGGAGCAGACAGGGATTGGGCACCCCTGTCAGCGATAACATGTTGCCACACTGGGGTGGGCTCAGCATGGCACCCTGTACTCTGGGAGGCGGGAATCAGTGGAGCCAACCGGGATTGGGCACCCCCATCGGCTATACTGATGTGTAGCCACGCTGGAGTGGGCACCCAGCGTGGCATATAGAACTCTGTTTTTGGGGGCAGTACAGCCGATGGGGATTGGGCACCCCATCGGTCCACAGTAGTGTGTGGGGGCGCAAGCAGGCGAGTGCATGTGTGGGTGTGGGGAGCACGCATGAGCAGGCGATATCTTATCGCTGCTCACTGAAGCAGAGCTCCCCCTTTCAACTGTATACCACTGCATTTTGGACTGGTCATAGACAACTCGAGCAGGCATTGGAGAACTGTGGCCGTGCCTGCAAACACACTGCCTGAATTGGAAGAGGGCTGCCACACCTCCGAAAACTTGGATGATGGCACTATGTTTCTTGCACATGCGTGCAAGCAAACATAAAAAACTCCATCCTAAACTCAATGTCCTTTGTCACAATAGGTCTTGCCTATCACTCCCAGACCCCAGCAAGATCCATTTTAAGATAATCCTATCGGTGTTTGACTGCTATATGTGGATAAGATTTATGGTGCTCTCCCATAGTCCTCCCTAGACAGACAGGATCTCCTCTTCTATTATTTTTGTAAGCTTGCTATTGACCCTGCTCCCTTTACCCACAACTGCTCCCTCTACCTTAACCTTGCTCTTTCTGCCCCTCACTTGAATCCCAAATACATTTCTCTTTGTTCTGCCTTTCTTCTAAATACTGTGTCCTTCCTCCTTCCATTTCTATCTTTCCATCCTCCTCTAACCATCTCATCTACCTACTTCCTTTGCTTTGCTGACTCTCATTCCTTCTCTGTCCCTTACATCTTCTGGTCAAAGCATTTTTTTTTATCTATTTCTCATCCATCTTGAGCAGCCTTCCTTTTCAACTCCTCTTGTCGCACTCTCCCCCTTTTATCATTCTCCCAAAAAGCTCCTAAAGATTTATTTCACTCTCTCTTGCTTCTTCATCTAATCCTACTTCAGTCATCCTGTCATTCCCCTATCTTCCTTCCTTTACTGTGACTTCCTTCTGTGTTGGTCTACAGTTTCTGCTCACTCATCTGACCATTCTTCGATGGACACAATACTATTGATGCAGCATTTGGTTCTTCTTGTAAACTAATCTCTAGTACTTTTTATGCTACCCTGAATCAATAGTTTATTGTTTATTACTGTTCAGCAGATACTTAATTTTATAATTTTTGTATTTGCCCTTTGCCCATGATGTTTTTACCTGCACCGAATTGTATTGTCTTACCTATCCATTGATGCAGTTTCTCCCTTGTACCCCATCTCATGGTTGCACTTGGAAACAAGCCATCTGCTCATCAGTCTACCTTCCTAATCACCAGTTTCAAAATAAATGCATAAATAAATAAATAACATAAATATCACTTTGGGAGATATCTTCAGTTGGAATATGGAAGGACCCTCTATAAAATGTATTAACATGTCTATTAACAATATTAAGCAGGCTACTAACATACCTTTTGTTTCTGTATTCCTGTACAATTTTGGCAAATTTGCTCTTACAATGCATTTAAAAGTGAACTAACTAAATATTTGCTTTTTGGTGTTGTATTTATTTATTTATGTATTTGTTTTTTCAACAGTTTCACTAGGAAAGACACACAAAGCAGCTAAAAGTTCATTTCTAGATGGCTACTAGGGTAGAGGGGTAACAAAAATAGTTCAAGAGGAGGAAAATGAGTAGAACTAAAAGCATTACAAAAACAGATACCTAAGGCTGGAGTAGCAAGTTATGTTAAAAACAGTTTAGACTTCAAAATAACACAGCAAAGGGTTGACTTATTGAATTGCCAGGTGTTAAAATTGGAAGGTGTAGAGACAGTCTTCCTAATTTGTAATATTTATGTCCCCTTAAACAAGGGTAAAACTCAAGAGGATTCCTGGAAGGTCTTTACAACAACACTTGAGAAACTTACGGAAGAAAATTAATACAGTGTGATAATTGTTTTAGGGGACTTTAATGCAAGAACAAAGGAAAAAGGGACAATAAATTCAGAATTTATAGACGGTGTGAATGTAATAAATAAAAACATATCTTGGCAATTATTTTCAACGGATAAAATTACTAATAAAAATGGAGGATATTTGTTTAGTGTTATATCTGAATTGGAGTATGTCATTTTTAATGGAAGAACAAAAATTGACCAGCAAGGTGAATACACATTTATAGGTCCTAAAGGGTCTTCTGTAATTGATCAGGTATGGGGAAATATAGAAGCTATTGGTAAAATAATAGATTTAGAAGTAATCTTAAGGCCAGAATCTGTACATTTACCTGTCATGTCAAAATGGCAGTTAGGAAAAGAGACAAATATAATAAAGGAAAAACAGACTCAGTCCTGTATTGAAATTCTGAATAAAAAAGAATAAGATGGCAACAAAAACAAGTGTTCAATTTTTAGAAACTTTAAACGGTTCTTGTATGGAAAAATACAGGTCTGAAATATAAAAAACTGCCCCCACAACAAATGTAATGGTTGCTTGGGATAACAGCTCCTCCTTATTGAGACCTTTCTTTTTTCCAATTTGATCTAAGGATGAAAAATAAAACTTGGTTTAATATGAAAAGTAAGAAAGGTAAACAAAGATTAAATAAAATAATTAGACAATATAACAAGCATTTGTCAATGCCAAATGTTGTCTCGCTGGCATTGGTAGTGCAGAAGTTAGAGATGCATAATAGGAATGGCAGTGAAGTATTGAATTGATGCCAACCTCATCCCCACCCTGCAGAGACTGACAGGCATTGGGCTGTGCCTTTGGTTCATCAGCTATAACACTCATGCTATTTAACCTCGCTCTACCCTGTAGACACTGACAAGTGCTGTGGTGTGCTTTGGGGTCTTTGGGTCTTATATTTACCCCATTCTATAAGGAAATATGCTGAGATGGGTGCAGTATAGGAGAATGGGGTGAACCTTAGGGCTGAACACTCCAAGGCACACCTCGATGCCTGTCACTGGCTGCAAGGGGGTGGAATGGCATTTGCATTACAGCCAGTGATCCCAAGTCACACCCCTGACACCTGTCAGTTTCTACAGGGTGGGATGTTACAGTTGGAAACCCTAATACCATAGGCGTTTGTTGGTATTTTCACTCCAAATTTTCAACATGGGCTTTTTGTGACCCCACCTCATGAAGAGTGGCACTATCACTTTGTTAGCCGAAAGATGGTTTTGCACAGTGACTATGCCAATTGGTGACACAGGCAAGAAAACACATTTTGGGCAGGATTTGAAAAATGACAACAGTATTGTTCATGAGGAGGTGTTAAAAAATGGCAATGTTAAAAATCTGGAGTTGAAATATGAAAAATTTATGAAGTCATGAGTAGGCATAGAAACTGCACAACACGCATCCTTAACCCAATTATTTTTGGGATTTTTTTAACCACATTTTCAACATAGGCATTTTGGGACCTCCTCTCATGAACAGTGGCATTGTGATTTTGTTAATCTGTCCCAAAAGTTGATTTCCCACAGAGACCTCACCATTGTGTGCCACAGGTGTGAAACACATTTTGGGCAGGATGTGAAAAATGACAGCTGTACTGTTCATAAGGAGGTGTGAGGATGAGACATTAAACTGAGGTCCCATCTCCCTGGATTGGTGGTAGTTCAGGTAGATGTTAAAGAGCCCATGGCACTTATCGAAAAGAGTAGAGGAATTTCCTCGGTGTCCTGGCCAAATTTCCCTCATTCACTAAAAATACCACCAACAGCTTAATCTGGTTCAAAGTCACTTGGCATTCATCTGTATCCCTCTCCCTCGGGTCGTGCCTGAAAATAGGCAGGATTTGTCTAGTGCACTTACCCGGTCAACAAAAACTAAATAAATAAAAAAAAAATTGCCAGTGTTGAAAATCTGGCATGAAAATATTGCAGATCTGTGATGTTACAAGGGTGCGTGGAAACTGCACAACGCATGCTTGTAACACAGTCATTTTATGGACCTTCATCACCATATTTTCAACATAGGCATTTTAGGACTTCTGCTTGAGAACAGTGTCACCGTCATTTACTCAAACTGTCCCGAGAACTGATTTTGCACAGCAACCACGCTATTCTGTGCAGGACATGTGAAAACACATTTTGGACAGGTTATGGAAAATGACAGCTGTACTGTTCATAAGAAGGTGTGGAAAAATGGCAATTTTATAAATCTGGAGTGAAAATATTACAAATCCACGAAGTTATGAGTGTGTGTGGAAACTGTACAACACACGCTCATAAAACAGCCATTGTTTGGAATTTTTTCCACCAAATTTGCAACATGGGCTTTTTGAGAGCCCCCCTCATGAACAGTGGCACTGTCATTTCATTAATCGGTCTCAAAAGGTGATTCCATGCAGTGACCATGAAATCACCTTTTGGGACCAAATAATGCCATGACAGTGACTGAATTCATGAGGAGCGGTCCCAATAACCCCATGTTGAAAATGTGGTGCCAAAGTTCCCCAAAATGCCCAAGATATGCACCAAAGTTGAAAAAACTCTATGTATGCCATTATACAGCTTATTAGCATTTCTACAGTTCGCGGTCGGCTTTGAGGAGTGCTGACGTGTTCCCAGTCCACCGAAGATCGATGCGCCATGCTCTGGAGGTAAGTATGGGGTGAGGGGGTGTGGGGAGGCAGGGTGCACAGATGGTGGGCGTGGGTTTGGGGGAGGGCCGCCAGAGTCGATGAGGGACCATTTTCTGGTTTGTAAGTTTATAAAAAAAAACATTGCAGGACTTTTATGTTTTACGGGGGCATTTGGCATGCTGGGGTGGGCTCCCAGCACACCACCTGCCTGTTTTATTGGGGGGTTCTGTAGCCATTGGGGGATTAGGCTTCCCCATCGTCACATGCCAGAGGGGGACACGAGCCGAGGGGGATTGGGCACCCCCCTAGGCACACAACAAAAGTGGTGGGGTCATTATGCTGAAGGGGAGTGGGCTGCCTCATTGGCAAAATAAATGGGGAAGGGTGTCTGAATACGACGGGGATGGGGCCCCTCATCAGCAAAGAAAGACTGTTTGGGGGTGATTGCTGTCAAGGGGGATTGGACACCCCCTCAGCATATACTTTAAATGGTGGTCATTATGCTGACTGGGAGTGAGCTCCCCCATCGGCAAATGAAGTTGGTTGGGGAAATTTGCATGACAGCAGTTAGTGCTGTCATGTTTATTAAACTGCTTCACCAGGAAACCCATGCTACTGCATGACGAGCTTGGCTCTCATTGCAGCAGACCTTTTCTTAGATCTTGTGGCCAGTTTATGTGTTGCTGGTATCCGTGCTTGTAGCTGCCTTATTGGGGAATGAGGGACACACCTACTGATGTGAGCCCTGCATTCACCCACTGTGACCGCACCTCCAAATCTGCTACTACTGCAATATGTTGGCTCGTGCAGGCATGCACGCACGAGCCAACCTAAAAATGGGAACCCTGAAATAACAATCAATATCATAAATAAAGAAAGGAAATATTATCCAAAGAGAGGCTAAGATATCAAAAGAGTATGTGGGAAAAACTTAGAATTTCCATCATCAAGAAGGATATTAAACAATTCTGGACTCTGGTCAGTAAAGGTTATGACAAATATACTGTTTGCATTGAGACTGGGATTACTCCCCAAATTTGGGAACAATATTATTTAGATCTGTATTTTTCACAAACAGAAGCTGCACATAATTATAATAAAAACATCAATAAAAGAGTCTTTCCTAATGCAATATATGTAACCACTCTGGAAATTACTGAAGCTTTAAATAAAATATCAGTGAATAAAGCCCCTGGTCCAGATAAAATGTTGGCATATTTGTATTGATCCTTCAAAGAATTGTGGACTTCAGTTCTACAGACCCTATTTAATTATTGTATTCAATGGGAATGATACCCAGATTCATGGAACAGCAGTATAATTTGCCCAGTTCATAAAAAAGGGATACTAATAACCCTGCAAAGTATCGACCTATTAGCTTAATAGATGCTGCACAAAAAATATTCTCCTGAATAATACTGAATAGATTACAACAATGTGTAGAAGAGAACAAAATGACAGAATTACAAAATTGTTTCAGAGCATGATGATCAACAGCAGAGCATTGTTTTGTGTTACAGCATATTATTTGGAAATATGTAACCTTAAAAAAAGACAAATTATACTGCTGTTTCATTGATCTTAAAACTGCATTTGACTCCATAAGCAGGAAAACATGATGGTCGAAATTAGAAAACTACAATATAGACCTGGACCTTTTAGACATTGTTATATGATTGCATAATAATACTTGGCTCAAAGTAAAGCACAGTCAACAAGGGGACTTAATGAACAAAATATACACCAATGTGGGAGTATGCCAAGGATGTTTGTTGGCTCCCCTCTTATTTAATTTATATATCAACTCCATTTTACAGAGTCTAAATAGTCTGGACTTTTATTCTCCTGCTGTTTTTGCAGAGAAAATCCCTCTTCTAGCATATGCAGATGACATAGTCTTAATAGCTACATCTCTGTTAGGTCTACAGTGAAAAGTAAATATGTTTTTCGATCTGTGTAAAATGGATGGATTAAACATTAATCTTCATAAAACAAAAAGAGTTGTTTTTGGTCAAAACAAGAAAATAATGCCTACACTATTTATGGGGAAAAATAAAGTGGAAACATTAACTTACTATGATTACTTAGGTTTAAGATTTTCATCAAATCATTCATGGAATCCACACATTGAAATGATGATACAGAAACTAAAGACTGCATTTGGAGCCTTTAAACAATTTAGTGGAAAAATGGGCCAAAGTTAAATTTTAGGACTTTTAAAAGTCATTTAATACAAAAATTAAAACAAGTATCTTATACGTTATAGAAATATGGACCCCTGCTGACATAAAACCATTGGAGATATTAATAAACAAAATGTATCAAATTATTTTAAAAGTTCAACAATCTGTTCTGGCTGAGATATTGAGAAAAGAAATGGGTCCGTTTTCCCTATTAACCTTGGCAATTGAATGAAGAATCACCTTTATATTGCAGTTGTTTTTACTTCCAGACTTCAGACTTCCTAAATTGTGTCTGGATGAGCAGATAAGATATCATAATATAAATTTTACATCCGGAATAATTAAAAACCATTAAGGAAAACATATTGCAATAGGGTTTAGAAAATCTATTTTATGAGATTTATATTAGTCCATTCCTTAAGATAGTGGAACAAATTAAGAAAAGAGTCAGAGATCACTTTATAGAAATAGGTCAAGAAAGGATTGATAAATTAAGACATTTTCGGTGGCTTAAAATAATGAAAACAAAACATAACTTGGAATTTTATCTGAGTGCTTTGATTGATCCACAGGAGAGAAGACTTATTACTAGGTATAGGTTTGAGCTATATGAAGCTAATTATATATTCCATGATCAGAAATGCCCTGGAATAGTGACTCCTCAATGCAATTGTTTGTTAGGCTTTCAGGATGACCTTAAGCATATAGTTTGCACTGCCCAAAAGTCGAGGCTCCCGGAAAGAAATGGTTGGCCCCAATATTGGCCTCCCTTGGTCTCCCCTCTTAACAATTAATTATTTTCTTGTTTAATACAAGAGATAGGAGTATATTGTCATCTCTTGTCAATTTTTTAAGAATGGTTCATTTGTAATGAGATAATTAGGTATTTATGAATTATAATACTGTAGAGAGAATGCTGTATTAATTTACATGATGCTAAGTTAATGTGCAATAGAAATCTTAATTGTTTGTTAAATTGTTACTATTTTGTAAAAGACTTTTAGTCGAACAAATAACATTTTTACCTACCTAAAAAAAAAGAAATTACAGCAGTACAGTATCTTAAAGGACAATAATCATAAACATTGTAAGGCAAATCAGCACAAGAAAACCAGGACTGGGAGGTAGCTATACCTGGTTATGCTCTATTAAGAAGGACAGGGTAGGTAAAAAGTGGGGAGGACTGGCTCTTTTATGTGAGGGAAAATGTAAAACTTATGGAAAGACAGAGGGAGCAGGGGGGAGAAGGATCAGAAGTACTGTGGGTCACCCTGGAGACACAGAAGGGGGCTGCTATTCACACAGGATTTATCTACAGTCCTCCAGTACAGGGCGGAAAATATGGATAAGGATATGTTGGAAGCAAGCCAAAGGATGGCAAGAAAGGAGGAGGTGTTGCAGGTGGAGGACTTCAGTCTACAAGGCATGGACTGGAGCCATCCAGCTGCAGCAACAGTTAGAAGTAGGGACATCCTGGAATCCCTGCAGGGGGCGTTCCTCAGGCAACTAGTTAAGGAACCCACTCATGAGGGGGCAATACCGGACCTGGTACTGGCAAATGGTGACAGTGCTGCAGATGTCACAGTAGGTAGCCACCTGGGGACCAGTGATCATTGTATGATGTGGTTAAATATAAAAACTGGGCCAGAGTCAAACCACACTAAAATGAGGGTCCCGGATGTCAGGAAAGCCAATTTTAAGAATATGGGAGAATGTCTCAAGGACACCCTAAAAGGGATAGGCATGCTGGGTGTAATCGAGGAACAGTGGGCAAAAATAAAGAAAGACATTGAAAAGGCAACAAATCTCTGTTGGGCAGGTTAACAAGGGCAATGGGAAAAAAGAGACCGCTATGGTTCTTTTAAGAAGTAGTAGAGAAAGTAAGGGCAAAGAAGCAAGTATTTAGAAGGTACAGGATGAAACAGAAGAAAGAGGATAGGGAGAGATATCTTGAGAAACAAAGGGAGGCAAGGAATGCAGTTAGGAGTGCAAAGGTGCAAGCAGAGGAGAATATTGCCATATCATTAAAAAAAAGGGGATAAAACATTTTTTTGTTATATAAGAGAAAAGAGGAAGCCCAAAAGAGGGATAGTAAGGCTAAAAGGGGAAGGAGGGGTTTGTGAGGAAGTGGATCAAAAAAAGCAGGCTTACTTTTATTCAGTATTTACGGCAGAAGTGGTAGGTGATGGGCCACAGATAAAGGACAAGAGCATCAAAAGAAGGGAGATGGACACTACTCCTTTTACAGAGCAGAGAGTCATCAAGAATCTAGCACAACTGAAAGTGAATAAGGCAATAGGACCTGATGAGGTACACCCTAGGATACTGAGGGAGCTCAAGGAAATGCTGGCTGCACCTCTGATAGCCCTGTTCAACCTATCACTAGTATAGGGGAAGTTCTGGGAGACTGGAGGAGGGCAAATGTGGTCTCACTTCACAAAAGTGGTAACAGGGACAGGACAGGAAATTACAGACCAAGTAAAATAATGGAATCACTATTGAAGGAAAGGATTGAGGAATAATTTGTGACCAGTGGATTACAGGATCCAAGGCAGCATGGTTTCACAAGGGGGCAATCTTACCACACAAACATGATTGAGTTCTTTGACTGGGTGAACAGGGAAGTGAATCAGGGTGGAGTGGTGAATGCGGCCTTCAACACGGTTCCACACAGAAGACTGGTGAGCAAGCTGGGCAGCCTAGTTATGAATTCAAAAGTAGTAAAATGGGTACGAAGTTGGCTAAGCAACAGGAGTCATAGCATGGTGGTAAATGGTGTTCACTCTGAACAAGGTAAGGTGATCAGCAGAGTGCCACAGGAGTCAGTACTAGACCCAGTCCTCTTCAATGTCTTTATTAGCAACATTGCAGGAGGGCTGGAAGTGTAAGTGTGCCTGTTTGTCGATGACACAAAAATCTGCAACAGAGTGGACACACCCGGGGGGGGGGGTGGAAGACAATCTGAAAAAGCTGGAAAACTGGTAAAGGTTTTGGCAACTGGGTATCAATGCAAAAAGGTGCAAAATCATGCACTTCAGGCACAGAAACCCAGGGGAGCAATGTACTAATTGGGTGAGGAGGTATTTGCAACCACAAAACAGAAAAGGGACTTGAGGTAATCATTTCTGATGACCTGAAGGTAGCAAAGCAGTGTGATAAGGCACTGGGGAAAACTAGCAGGTTCCTCGGGTGGATAGGGAGGGGTATCACCAGCAGAAGGAGGCAGAAAGTGTTACCCCTGTAAAGATCAATGGTGAGGCCCACTTCAAGTACTGTGTCCAGTTCTGAAGGCCCTATCTCAGGAATAACATAGATTGGGTGGAGGTGGTACAGAGGAGGGCAACAAAATGATGCAGGGCCTGTATCAAAAGCCGTATTAGGAGAGATTGAAGGACCTCAGTATGTACACCCCGAAGAAAAGGAGGGAGGGTGGGATATGACAGAGACTTTCAAATACCTCAAGGGTATAAATAAGTTTCAAGAGTGAAACCTTTTCCAGAGAAAAATATGCCCAAGAACAAGGGGACATGTTATGAAGCTGAAGGGGCGGTTGGCTCAGGGGATATGCAAGGTTGTACTTTTTCACAGAAAGAATAGAGTCAAGGAATTAAATATGTACTCTGTAGAGGAAAGGAGGGAAAGGGGATACATAAAAGAAACATGCAAATACCTCACAGGTATTAATAATGTACAGGAGGGTAGCATTTTAAGGTACCAGGTGAATAAAATACTGCTGAAACGGTGCATGGAATACCACACTGCAGAAACGCTAACTTGTGTACAGTGACAGGGATTTCACAGAGTATGAGCGCAGTGCCTTGTTGAGCCGCTCCCATGGAGGAGTGACTAGGGCACCAGCACCTGGCTGCTCAGGGGATCTGGGGCTGCAGTTTGCCCCCCCCCCCGGTCCCATAGTGTTGCAGCTTTTTTCTTTTACAAAAAATACAATTTCTCCCCCTGTGGTGTTTCGCCCCATCTCAGAAGTCCACTCCACCCCCTGAGTTAGTTATATTCAGTCTGGGGGAGTGGGAGAGGTGAAGCACCCCATACTGGGGGCCATATCCTCCAGCAAAAAGGAAAATGGTGTTATTATTACTAACGGTGTGCTCTATTTCTCTTGTGGTTGGCAATTTGTTCCTAACCTATTGTAGTGCACGCTGTTTTTCTGTGGCTTTTTTTGTGCAGTTTTGGCCATGACATTTTACCCCATGCTGCATTTTACATAGAAAAAGATACTCAAAGACAAGGGGTCATGCGATGAATCTGGAGAGGGGGGGACTCAGAGGGGATCCGAGGAAATACTTCTTAACCTTCTTCACGGAAAGGGTGGTGGACGCCTGGAACAGCTTCCCGGCAGAGGTGGTGAGTGCTAAAATGGTAAAAGGATTCAAGCATGCATCGTATCGACACAAGGAAACCTTAGAAATAAGTCAGGGGGTGAAAGACGAGAGATTGAATAGGGTCTGCAGTGGCACAGTAGGTAGGGAAAATTGGGCAGACTAGGTGGGCCAAGGGCAAGGGGTCCTTATCTGCTGACAACTTCTGTTTCTATGTTTCTAGAAAATCAATAAAACTGCTACAGAAACAGTGACAGAATAAAAACATAGAAACATAGACTTTGATAGCGGATAAGGACCGCTTGGTCCATCTAGTCTGCCCATTTCCCTACCTATTGGATAAGCTGCAGATCCTAATTAACCAACAGCCTACTTCCTCCTACCCCCCTCTAGAATTGTCTTATGTCTGTCTGAGTCATGCATTCTTGAATTACCCCACTGGTTTTGACCCCATGACCCCCTCAGGAAGGCTGTTCCATGTGTCCACCACCCTCTCCATGAAAACATGCTTCCTCACATTGCCCCTGAGCTGTTCCCCCCCCCCATCTTTAAATTGTGCCCTCTTGTTCTTGCACATCTCTTTTTCTAAAAGATGTTACCCTCTTGGACTTTGTTGATTCCCCTGAGGTACTTGAAAGTTTCTATCATGTCCACCCTCACCCTCCTTTCCTCAAGGGTATACATATTAAGCACCTTTAGTCTCCCTTCATATGACTTCTGGTGCAGATTCTGCACCATTTTACTTGCCCTCCTCTGGACTGCCTCCATCCTGTTTATGACCTTGCAAAGATGGGGTCTCCAGAATTGCATGCAGTACTCCAACTGGGGTCTCACCAACTGTCTGTACAGAGGAATAACAACTTCCTGATTTCTACTGTTGATGACTCTCCATATGCATCCCAGTATCCCCCCAGTCCTCCTTACTGCCTTCTCACATTGCTTGCCTACCTTTAGGCCATCTGATATGACTACCCTGAGCTCCCTTTCCATTTTTGTTGTTGTTTGTACCCCCCCTCCCAATTGTGTATTCTTCCCCTGGGTTTTTGTTTCCCAGGTGCATTACTTTGGACTTCTTGGCATTGAATCTAAGCTGCCATACATTTGACCGTTCCTCCAACCTTGCCAAGTCCCTTTTCATCCTTTCCACCCCTCCTGTGTATCAACCCTGTTGCAGATCTTTGTGTCATCTGCAAAGAGGCATACATTTCCTTTTTGTCTCTCCCCAGTGTCACCTATAAAGACATTTAAGAGGACTGGTCCCAGTTCTGAACCCTGTGGTACCCCACTAGTAACCCCCCTTTCTTCAGAGTGAACTCCATTTACTATTACCCTCTGCATCCTGTTGTCCATCCAATTTTTTATCCAGGTTACCACCCTGGGACCCACTCCCAGGCTGGCTAACTTGTTTATTAATCTTTTGTATGGGACTGTGTCAAATGCCTTACTTAAAATGGCTTACTTAAACACAACAAACTCAAATGAAAACAATACAAATGAGAAATTACTATACAGATAAAAAAAATTAATAAGAAAGACAGAGAAACCAAAAATCTAGCACAAATCTCCTGCTTACAAAAAAAAAGCTCCAGATCTTTTTGGGCTGCCTTGCTAGCTTGCTGCTACCCTTAACCACTCCACTGCTTCACAGACTGCCAAAACAGAAACCACTACATTAAAGTAAATAATCACATATAATATGAACAAAAACAAATCTATGAGCACAAGGCCCTCCACTACAATTTGTGAGCAATTTGGAATCCATAAAGCTAATTTTTTTCAATTAATTTAAAGTTTTTTTTTGCTCTGAAAGCACACAGACTTTTCATCTCTACTCTCTCTTCACAACACTGCACTGAGAGACATTCTCCTCTGCATCCTATAGGCTGTTTAGCAACATGTGACCTTTCTATAGACTGATCGGCAACATGTGACCTCCAATACCATAGTACATTTGCAAATTTTGCCTTTGTACTAAACTTTGTTGGTGAAGTCGCAACCTTGCAGACTTGTGAGACTTTGCCTCTGTACCTAACTCCACCGGCAAAGTTGTGACTTCACATTTTATTGAATCATTATTTTCCGTGAAGTTCCAACTTCACAAGACAGATTAATTTGTGCAATGAGGCAAATTCACAAATTAATTTGCAAAGCAAAGTTTTCCAACTTCGCATATCACTACATGCAAACGACACCTATGTCAACCAGCTAATATAAAACATTACTAGTGTAAGGCTTTGTTGCAGTCAAGCTGTACAAGGCCAAGCAGAGATCAAAAATCTACTTTGACCGGGAATGTCAAGGAAGCAGAGTGGCAAGCTGGAGACCGAGTCATGGTCTTACAGTTCTTAGCCACTGAGCATGCCCCATTCAATAAATGGCTTAGCCCATACAAAATTGTGGACAAGCTCAGCACATCGGTGTACTAGGTGCATGTAGCTGACCTTAAGAATAAAGCCGTGGACAAGTGGTTCCATGTCACCCAGCTCAAGTTGTTCAAACGCCTCATCTGAGTCGTCCTTTACTCTGAGTTGGGGTGGTGGGGTGTAACTGTAACTGTCTTTTGTTTTTCTCATGTCATCATACTGCTATATCCCATGAACTTGTGGGTGTGGAAGTACTCCAACCCTAACCCTAACCCATTTCTAACCATAACCTTACAGATCCAGACTGATGTCAACACATCGCCTGCCTGAGCAGGACAAGAAGCAAAGCTGCCTGGATTCTATACTCAACTGATCTGGGGGGGGGTGACATGCCTTCAACTTTTTTCTGTTTTCTTATTTAAGCATGATGGTATCTTCAGCGACCCTCTGGCCATGGATGCTTGCCACCATACAAACCCAGGTGGCAGCAAAGACTGTTTCCATCCATACTGACAGCAACACCGTAACTGCCTGAGCAGAGGAAAAGACCTGGATTTCTGTGTCTTATGCTTACTCTGTCATCCCAGACATTGCATAGACAGTTGAACCCTCTGATGATGAACCAGAACAAGGTGTTGGAGCAGTAGTCAATGGCACCTATTACTCTGTGATGCCAAATTCCAAGGTCTTTCCAAGCAATGGGAATCTGTACCTGTGGGACTTGAAACACAGCTAAACAGGCCTCAACTCTATCCTGAAAGCAGTACCTAACTGTGCTGCTATCCTTCGCACAAATGTGAACTGTTGAGACAGTAAAACAGTGTACCTTCTGATTGGCAAGGGACAGCCCTCAACGAACTCCACCAAAAACTGTTCTGACAAAACTTTAAAATGCATTGATCTGGAACCAGGTCTGCTCAGTGGTTTGACAGCCACGTCCATTCCAGGAACTCTGATAAATAATATTCAAGTTACACACGTACAGTACCTGTTGTTTTGAATATGTATCATTGGAACATGGCAGAATTTGGACATTGCATTAGTACTAATGTATCATTGTTTCATGCTTTTGTGTTAATAGATGTTATTGCAGCCTATCAAGAATGAACACAAGACCCTGTAGCTTGGCAAGGAACTTACCCAAAGCACAACATATTCCACTCTAGCCATCTACAAGGGTTGAATGGAATTGTCAGATCTGTGTCAGGTCTATTTGGGTCAGAGATGTCAATTTGTAATAGGGCTGATGTAGAATCCATGAGGCATCATACTGGGTACTTTGAAACCCAGTCAGCTGAAAAAGTGCAAAAGCCAATGCTCCACAATCTTCATGGCTTATCAACTGAAGAAAGATTTACAATTTACAATGTGCACAGCATTGCTAGATTATTTAACAAAACACAGGCCAAAATAAATTAATTGATTGCTGTTAATGACAAGGGATGCAGATAGCACCATGTGGGCAGAGAAATCATTCATACATTATATGGTGGGTATGTTTTAACCACGGTAACAAACCTATTAAGGAATGTGGAAACTGGACATAGTCCAGATCTCACATACCGCTCAACCTCTTGCCTCATGAATCAGGGACAAGGCTTAAAAAAATCAGGGACAAAGACCCCAAATCAGGGACACATCTTAAAATCTGGTACTATTCACTCAGAAAGCTAATGGAATAATTTGATTTGTATTAAGATGCATTTTCTGAAGAAGAACAAGTCTGTTACTTTAATGTTTGACATTATTTTGTGCTTTTAATCCACACTATTCCAGCACAAAAACACACATTTTTTGAAGGACAGAAGAAAATTGAGTCAAAATCAGGGAAGTCCCTGAAAATCAGGGACAGTTGAGAGGTATGCTCATAAAAGACAAACTACTGGCTCAGTGGTACTGCCCACAATGTGTTATTAAAGGCAAATTGGATTGGACCTTCTTTAGGCACTTCAGGTTGAAGAAGATTTTTTTTAATATGGTCTGAAATCTAGGATACATTTCCTCACATCCCAATAAGGGGCCATGTAATTACCCTATGGGTCTTGTACTGTGAGAGACTCATTATGCATTTCTTTTACTGTGTCCTTGTTAATATTTGACATTACCACATCAGTATTTGACAAATTGGCTACCATTCACTCAGTGGGATACATAGAGGGCAATGTTTATAAAGAATGATTAGACTTACACCCATTATTGGTATTTTTTTTATTTATTTATTGAGATTTCAGAATTACAAACCTTTGAGTTATAGATTTCTTTGCAAAGGCTCCACATCATGAAGTACAAAACAAGAGAAATGGACAATACAATGAAAGGAATTACAAATGAATGCAGAGGGTAAAACATCCCAGAGTCAAGTATGGTACAAAGGTAATGAGCAATACACTGAAAGGTATTTCATCTGAATGGGGAAGGTAGAACAACCAAGAGTCAAGCATGATACAAAGGTTTCAAGCAAAATAATCTATTGCTTTCATTAAAATTTCAAGGATGATGCAAGGTTTTATTAGCCAATAAAAGACATACTTACGATAAAAGCACAATACATTGAAAGAATCAATCAGAGTTGAGGGAGAGGGGAGAGAGAAAAGAGGGGGACAGAAGGCACAGAGGTTTGGCTTGGCACACCAGTGAAAGAGGGGTGAATATCTGAGTGGACAGCTCAGGAGCAGTCATAGGTACTGGCGGTGAGTAGTTGCTCTCTGAGTTTGAGTTCGAAAAGACCAAGGTTCTGGAGAGATGAGGTATCAGGGGGCAGATCATTTAGCCAGAGTGGAGCCCTATAGTGGAAGGCACATTGCCCCAAGTATCTTCTGCAGAATGGCATAAGCAATGTGGCTTTGGCTGAGCCTTTAGTATTCCTTGTGGATGGTGCACGTTGAATGAGGTTAAGGAGCCCGGTGTGGGATTGACCATTGACAATCTTCCTGGCAAGGAGGCAGGCATGGTATTTCAGCTGGACCTCAAAGTTGAGCCAGCTGGAGAGCCAATAAAGGTTACAGGTTTGGGTCATCCTATCACACCCTGTGACAAGATGACAGGCCCTATTCAGAGTGACCTTAATTCTGCAAAGTGCAGTATTGTCAGCCACACCATAGAAGATGACCTTGTAATCCAATAGGGAAAGGACAGAGCAGTTAACCGCTAGACAGAGGAATGCAGGAGGCATACACTGTTTGTTCCTGTAAAGGAGACCGATTCTGACATTGCAGCAGAGTAAGATGATGGATGTGTTCATGATAGTTTAGTGAGTAGTCAAAGGTAACACCAGGATATTTAAAGGAAGTCACTTGTTCAAGCTGTGAGTTTTGACAGTTAAGTATGCACAGTGGGGTGCTATTGTATTTGTTTTGATGAAAAGTGAAGACCATAGACTTTGTTTTTTGTAATTTAACGCCAGTTTATTGGCAGAGAACCATGTTTCAGTTTCAGTGAAAAGACTCTAGAGGGCAAGCTGAAGGGGGGGAGATCACGGTGTCCGCAGAAGATAACTGCATCGTCCGTGTACAGAAGCATTTGGCCAGAACATGAATCATAGAAACATAGACTTTGATGGCAGATAAGGGCCGATTGGCCCACCTAGTCTGCCCATTTCCCTACCTAATGGATAAGCTGCAGATCCTAGTTAACTAACAGCCTACTTCTTCCTACCCCCCCACTAGAATTGCTTTATGTCTGTCCCATGTATTCTTGAATTGCCCTACCATTTTTGACCCCATGACCTCCTCAGAAAGGCTGTTCCATGCATCCATAACCCTCTCCATGAAAAAATACTTCCTCACATTACCTTTGAGCCATCCCCCCTCTATCTTCAAATTGTGCCCCCTTGTTCTTACACACCTCTTTTTCTGAAAGATGCTGCCCTCTTGGACTTTGTTGGTTCTCTTGAGGTATTTGAAAGTTTCAAATCATGTCCTCCCCTCTCCCTCCTTTCCTCGAGGGTATACATACTAAGCTCCTTTAGGCTTTCTTCACATGTCATCTGGTGCAGACCCTGTACCATTTTAGTTGCCCTCCTCTGGACTGCCTCCATCCTGTCTATGTCCTTGCAGACATGCGGTCTCCAGAACTGCATGCAGTACTCCTGATGGAGTCTTACCAACTGTCTGTACAGAGGGATAACAATTTCCTGTTTTCTATTGGTTATGCCTCTCCATATGCATCCTAGTATCCCCCCAGCCCTCCTTATTGCCTTCTCACATCACTTGCCTACCTTTAGATCATCCGATATAACTATCCAAAGGTCCCTTTCCATTTTTTTTTGTTGTTAGTATCTCACCCTCCATTGTGTACTCTTCCCCTGGGTTTTTGTTTCCCAGGTGCTTTACTTTGCACTTCTTTGCATTGAATCTAAGCAACCATACATTTGACCATTCCTCCAACCTTGCCAAGTCACTTCTCATCCTTTCCGCCCCACCTTGTGTATCAATCCTGTTGCAGATCTTTGTGCCATCTGCAAAGAGACATAATTTTCCTTCCAGTCCCTCCACAATGTCACTTATAAAGACATTAAAGAGGACCAGTCCCAGTACTGTACCCCGCTAGTAACCCCCCTTTCTTCAGAGTGGACTCTGTTTATTATTTCTGTCTGCATCCTGTTGTCCAGCCAATTATTTACCCAGGCTACAATCTTGGGACTTTCTCCAAGGCTGGCTAACTTGTATATTAAGCTTTTGTGTGGGACTGCATCAAATGCCTTGCTAAAGTCTAGGTAGACCATGTCCACAGCCACTCCATGGTCTACTAATTTCATCACCCAGTCAAAGAAGTCTATCAGATTCATCTCACATGACTTTCCTGCTGTGAATCCATGCTGCATTGGGTGCTGTGCCCTGCTGGCCTCTATGTACTCCACAATTCTTTCCTTCAGATGTGATTCCATCATTTTCCCACCACTGAGGTCAAACTAACTGATCTGTAGTTTCCTGCCTCTGCCCTGCTCCCACTTTTGTGAATTGGAATCCAATCCACCCTCCTCCAGTCCTTGGGTACCACCCCATCCTCTCATGATTTGTTAAAAAGGATAGTCAATGGTGCCACTAGTTCTAACCTTAGTTCTTTTAGAATTCTGGGGTGAATCCTGTCTGGCCCCATTGCTTTGTTCACCTTCAGTTTTAAGAATTCTTTCAGAACACATTCTTCTATAAATGAACTGATATTAACCCCCCTATCCTGAGTGTTTCAATTGTTTGGTTTAGGTATCTCCCCCTCCTCTTCTTTTGTGAATACTGAGCAGAAGTATTCATTCAGTATCCCTACTTTTTCACTGTCACCCTCTGCCCATATTCCCTCCCCTTTATTAAGCCTCAGTATCCCTCCCATGGTCTTTCTTCACTCCCTAATGTACCTATAAAAGGTTTTATCCCCCTTAACAGAGTTGGCTATCTTTTCCTCAGTTTGGGCCCTTGCTATTCTGACTGTCTTCCCTGTCTTCTTCTGCTTTAACTGATATAGTTTTCTGTCCTGCTCCTTCTGTGTTTCCTTATATTTCCTGAATGCTATCCTTTTCTCCTTAAGCTTCCCTGCCATCTCTTTTAAGAACCATAGTGGCTTTTTCCTTTGTTTTGTTTTGCTGATTTGCTTGATACAAAGGCTTCTTGCCTCTGTGATGGCAGTTTTGATTTTCCCCCATTGTTCCTCCACCCCACCTTCTTGCCTGTTTGCTAGTGCTTTTCTGAGGCACTCTCCCATTGTGCCAAAGTCAGCTCTCCTAAAGTCCAACATTCTTGCTTTTGTATGGCTTGACTCTACAGCTGTGTCTATTGTGAACCACACTGTTTGGTGGTCGCTTGTTCCCAGGTGGCTACCCACTTCTACATCTCAGATCCTCTCTCCATCCCCATTTGAGAGTAAAAGATCTAAGATTGTTCCCTTCCAAGTGGGTTCTAACACTAGCTGTCTGAGGCATGCCCCCTGTTGGGCATTGAGAATGACCCTATTCTTGGATATGGCTGCAGTAAAGGTGATCCAGTTAACATATGGCATATTCAGGTCCCCCATCAACAATATTTTTCCTTTTTCTACCATTCTAAGGATTCCTTCTATCATTTTCTTGTCCATTGAATCCCTCTGAGATGGGGGTCTGTAAACAACCCCTGTGTGGATTGTTGTGCCATTTCTTGTCTCCAGAGTAACCCACAGTGCCTCCTTCCTCCCTGTTTACCTTTTAGTTTTATTGCTTTGAGTCCTTCCCTTATGTAGAGAGCTAATCTTCCTCCTCATCTTTTAACCTCCCTGTCCCTCCTGTAGATTGTGTACCCTGGTATGTTGACATCCCAGTCATAGTTCTCTGTGTACCATGTTTCTGTAACTGCCACAATATCCAGGCATCCCTCTTCCATTGAGGCCACTAGTTCATGGAGCTTGTTATCCAGACTATGGGCATTGGTTCTCATTGCCCTCCATTTTTTTATGGCCTTACCTTTTTAGGCCCATCCCTGTCCTTACTGCCTTTGTCTTTTTCTCCATTTATCCCTGTCCTGCTCCCTATTGACTTCTCTACCTTTGTGTCTACTTCTCTAACTACCCTGTTTTGTGTGTGGGGCTAGGATTTCCCTGCTTCCCTTCATTGCTTCCCCTTGGCTAGTTTAAATGCTTGCCAAGGAAGCATTTAAACCTATCACCTAGGATTCTGGTTCCCCTCCCAGACAGATGCAGACCATCACACCAGTATATGCCTGTATCCCTCCAGGTAGATCTCCAGTCACAAATGAAGCCAAATCCCTGAGCTCTGCACCCATTTTTCAAACAGTCCATGAATTCCATGGTGCAGAGTACCCTAACCTCACCCATACAATATACAGGTAGCACTTCTGAGAAAGTTACCATGTGTGCTACTTGTCTAAGGCCCCTCCCAAACTCCACAAACTCCTGTTGTACTGCTCTGATCCCATTCCCAGCTAGGTCATTTGTCCCTAGGTGGACAATGACATCCAGCTCCCTTTCCCCATGCAGCTTCCCCCATGATCCTAAGGTTTCACTTCATGCCCCTCCAAGCCATGGCAATGGGCAAGCACCTTACCTTCCTCTCCGCTCCCTCCCCCCAACGATTGAGTCCCCCACCAGGAGTTGTTTACTTCCCCTGTGGGGTCCCATGCCACCCTTCTGTGGGTCTCCTTTGTGGATGTTCCCAACATCCTCCTTGGTCTCCACTGTGGGTGCCTCCATAGAGGAATCACACTCCACCAGAATGGTGAATGAATTGTGGAGAGGATTGTGGGATGTGCCACTGTTCCACCATCCTCACCTTCCCTGAGCCTACCACGGTCCAACCACTACCTTTTCTTGGCCACCTCTGAGGCAGTGGTGGTTGCCTGGGTGGTCCCTGGGTGGTGGAGGAGGTTTTCCGAAATCTCACTGGGTCAGCATGGAGATGAGCAACCTCCTCCCTCAGATCAGAGAGGTGCCTGCAAATAGTGCAGCAATGCAGCCTCCAGAATGTCTCCCAGAAGGATGCCGCTCCACAGCCAGTGCATTGCACCACTCCTCACATGTCTGTCTCCCTTCCTGTTTAAGATGCTTTTTCTTTTTTTTTTTGATGTGTGCAAGTGTGTGAGTGTTTTTACCCTGTATCCAGTGTACTGTGCCTTTAAGGATATGAACAGGTGTATGTCCTTTGCACTTTTGAGGAAGTGATGTCAGAACCCCTGATATAAGGGAACTGATGCACTTGGGGTGGGTAAGAGGCAAGGTGGGTGGGACTAAGCCCAAGCTCTCCAGAAACAATCAACTACTACTCTGACTCCCCACCCTGGTGAGTGTCTGCCTTCCTTTCAGACACCTATTTTAAGAGTTTAAGTAACAGGTCTAGTCACAAATGACTGCAGATATTCTCCCAGCTAGATTTCCTCCCTGGCAAATAAAAGTTACACTAAGAAAAGTCAACCCCAAAAACAGAGAACCAAAACACTGACTTCTACTTACTTACACAGGCCCCAAAATTAAGAATTTAATTCAGCTTACTCTAATAAATCATCTCCTTGCTTTAAGGAAACTGGTGGCTGCTCGCTCTCTCTCAGCTACAGCAGCTTTTGGGAAAGAACATGCTTTTGGGAGAGAACTTCAGTCATTTTGATGGTTCATAAAAGTAGATCTGAGATAGTATAGGGTACAGATCAGAATAAAAATGAGAATGGCCTGAAGTATAACAAAATCTTTAAATGTTAATTCTAACCAAGGTATTCCACCCCACAATGCAGATGGGGCTAACCCCACACAAAGCAAGTTGCTTAGTGAAAGGGTATAGATACCTGTGCAGGTGTGATGTGATTGATGTCACTGCCCCAGTCTATGGGTATGCCATAGAAGGATACCCCACATTGGCACAGCCACACATCAGGCCTTCAGGCTGCATGCAGAGCAATACTATGGACATCTGCCCTCTGCAGCTCATGAAATGGTGCTCCCCTAAAGTAAAAGTAACCTATAATATGGATGGTCTGTAATGTGTAGCCACCAACCATAAGACCTACACTTACGGACCCCTCACTTTTAATGTTACCACTCTAAATTTTTGTTTCACACAGCATTAGCACACTTATTATTGGGCCAGACAGTTCTTATGTCTGCTCCCACCCATGATGAGTTTGTCATCCAATGTGACCCTGACTATCAGAATGTTACACAGCAATATATCTCTACTTTTAATGTACATATTGATCCTCTGACCTTGAATCTAAAGTCTCTTTTGGACTGTAAAGACTCTCATTTAATTCAAATTAGCAATGAAGTGCATAAAGCTAGAACTGATTTAGATAATTTACTTCATGATGGTAATTTACAACTAGTTCTTTCCAATCCATAGTTAGAATTAATATTTAAAGTTTTTATAATTAATGGTCTTCCCTTTTTCCCATAGGGAAACTGTGGTGTAATTTGCCATTATAAAGGAACGTTTATAACGGCAAAAATGCTCACGGTTTTCCCCACACTGTGCATGCGCGAACTCCTTGCTTGCTGTATCCTTCCTGAACAGGAAACCACAAACCCACAGTAGAGAGAAACTGCCACAGACACTTGGCAGTAAGTAATTTTTACAATTAGTTGAAATGTTCTACACAGCTACCGGATTGACCACCCTAAAAATATTTTAAATAAAGTTAAAGCGGACCTCGTGTGCTGAGGTAATCTGACTGCGCCGGCACAGCAGTCTTTTTTATTTACAGAATTGCTGGCGTGAAAAAGAAGCCAACAATTATATAAAATAAAATATGGGTCTCGATGTGTAAACTCAGTTACACACACCTACAGTTTGATGCTATGCATAAAACCCCTCAAGCGTACTCTCAGGGTTTATGTAGCATCAAACCCCTCGGGTGTGTGTAAATTCTCGTTACACACTGAGACCCATACTTTATCTTATATGTTATACTTCAGATCATTCAGGCCATATAGTGGTAGCTGCCCTCAGCGAAAGTTATTCTAGCCAGGATTTAATTAGTTATGTAGCCCGTGCCTTTATTATATTCTCATACTTTAGTTTACAGATATGCAGCTAACTGAGTTCTAGTACTAGTCCTCGTTGACACGCCTAACGCTGAGTATGTAATGACGCAGACCAGGTAGTGCTGGAGAGTGTTCCATTGAAATGAATGAAGAGCATTTCACTTTCAATTTTAAACTGAAGGATGGCCACTTAGAAATTATTGAAGGTCTTTGCTTGACTAACAAGTGGGCTTGTTAGTTGAGTAATGACCTTTATTAATGTCTAAGGGACCATTCTTCAGTTTAAAAATGAAAGAGAAATTGAGCCCCATTAATTTCAATGGGGTGAGCCCCTGCGCTCTCCCTGGTCACATGTCATTACATGCTTGTGCGAGGGGGGGCATGTCAACAGGACCAGGGGACTAGGAATCAATCGGGCTGCCTATCTGTAAACTAAAGTTAAGAGGGATATAATAAAGGTATGGGCTGCTATTATTTATTAAATCCTGGCTAGAATAACTGTCACTGAGGGCAGCTACCACTGTATGTGAGTAGCTGCTTACATCGGAAATTTACTTTAAATGGGCAACCTTCAGTCCTTTGGGAAGTTGAAAGGGTAGAACTGTGATGGGGTCAGGATTAAGTTCAGTATCACTTGCAAGCAAGAGCAGCAAAAAGACAATGAGCTTTAAGGAACCAATGTGCTGACTGAAACAGGGAGGCAGGGGGTGAGGGGATGAGGGAGGGTAAGGAGAGAAAAGGGAAAGAAACCACCAGAGGGCTTCTAGGTGGAACCAAGGAGCAGGAAGGATTTGACACCTAGACTATCAGGGGAGTGGGGAAGAGAAGGGAGAGAGGAAGAGGAGAGTGTAAGAGATGAGGTGGGGGAAGCCTGATAAGAGGGGGAAGTACAGTAAGTGGTGGAAGAGAGAGGAAAAGACAGAGAAGCATGAGAAAAAAAGCAGAGAAGTTAACAGCATAGCAGAGATAAAGTGCATATTGAAATCAACTAGGTAATAGATAAAAGGAGGAACAAAAGAAAAGATAAAATGAGGGCGCTAAACAGATAGGGAGGGTAAAATTATATGGGCCATATCATAGAAGGAACAGAAGAGAAAGGTCAAAACAAAATAATGAGTTTTAGGGGAGTAGGCCTAACCCAGACAGTGAGATAACAGGGATGGCAGCCTAACTAGAAATTCTAGTTGAAAGTAGGCCTGTAATCAGGATGGGGTGGTAAGGGTAATTTTTTTTTTAATTAAATATACTTTATTATACAATGACAAGAAAGAATCTTGGACTGTGATTGGTCAGTTTGTGGCTCGACCCATGGCGTTATCCCAGCACGTCGCCACAGGTCTAGTCTCACCACTGTGAACCCATGTAGATGAGTCTTTGATTGATTGTTTTACTGAGCTTGAGTTTGAGCTTGATTGTTTCATCTCCTCTTAAAAACAAAAAATATTTTTCTACACAAAAACATCTTTAAAATTATTTTTTTTATTCTGTATAACAACAAGCCATTGTATAATAGGAATAATGCATTCCAGGGTGTGTGTCATTTGGGATAACACCACGCCTGGGGCATTGGACACATTCGGCCTGCGGCCTCATGCCCCACCTCCCCAGGTGTGGCGTTATCCCAGCACGACACACACCCTGTCGTGCATTATTACTTTATTATATTTTCAAGCAGTCGGTAGTACAGATCATGAATATGACACATGCCAGTAAGACTGCAATTTACAATAACAGAACTCAATATAGCAAATAACAAATACAATAAACATACATACTACCCAACCCCCACCCTTTCCCACTCGGACCAAGTGTTACCCCTTACAATTAACATCAAGGCCTGCAATCTTACAGGGGACTAAGAAAGGTCAATTAAGGTTTCCATATAGTCAACAAGGTCTCAAGAGAGCTCCATGTGTTCTGGAAAGCCTGTATCCTACTATGCATGGATGCAATATGCTTTTCCAGCTGTAATGCAGGAAGTATCTCTCTATACCATTCCATAACAGGAGACAGAGATTCATCTTTCCAGTGCCTCATAATAACCAATTTGGTAGTAGCAGCTATAAGGGCAAGATGTCCTTTCCTAATTCTAGGGGTTCCATGGAGAAAAAGGTACAGTAAGCAGTATTCTGGAGTAAACAAGGTGTCCAATCTCAGTAATGGATCCAAGTTTCTTTTAATGGACTGCCAAAAGGCCTGAGCTTTTGGATAAGTCCATAACATATAAAAACAAGGTTCCTTTAGCCCCCTCACACCGTGTACAATCAAATGAAGGAATTTTGCCAATTTTATTAAGCTTCAAAGGTGTATAATATAAGTTATGCATGATGTTGAATTGGACCAGGTGGAGCATATCTTGCTTAACAAATTTGTAACTGTTTTGCCAGAGATTCTTCCAGGTATCCAAATCCTCAGGCAAAGCTAACTACTGTGTCCAATAATAACACACACCTGACAGCAAATGGGAATCCAGTGTTTCTAGTTTCTTATACACCATAGAAACAGAGTGAGGCTGATCTGCGACTTGCAAAAGGGAGGATAAGTCTATTTTGAGAGAGGGTAACCACAGTGCATTCCCCATGAAGGAAGTGATGGCCTCCCTTGTCTGTATAAATTTAAACTTGTGCACATCTAGTACCTTATAACACACTTGGAAAAGAGGGAAGGAGATCAGTTCCCCATTTTTAAGGAAGTTAGAGGGTTTACAAGTTTTTAGCAAGGCCCAAAATAACGGCAGTATAGGTTTATTATCAATTTTAAAGTGTGGATTACCAATAATTGGTTGTTCTGATGAATTGTGCCAATTCAGTGAGAGATGATTCTGCGTCTGGTGAAGTGCTTTAAGGGACCACCCAATCTGGGTATTCCAGAGTGGCTTAGGAATGTGTGTAGGGTTCCATACAAAAGGGATCATAATAAACAGTAATTTTTAGAAACTAGGTACTCTTCCAGTTCCAACCACAATGGGAAATATTCCAGATTGGTGGGCTCTACACCCTTGACCTAGAAAGCCAGCTTACTCATATGGTGAGCACAATAGTAAGCAAAAAAGGAAGGGACTGCCAGGCCACCTTGGAGTTTAGGAGCTGTGAGTTTGAGGCATGCCCATCTAACCCCCTTCCCTTTCCATATAAAGGCATTAAGGGCTTTTTGAAGCCTAGTGAACCAAACTTTGAGGAGAAAACAACCCAGCATACCCATGTGATACAAGAGACGAGGAAGCACATTCATTTTTACGATGCTAATCCTCCCCCAAAGGGAGAGGAGAAGTGCTCCCCATCTGTCCGTGTCAATTTGTAATGTGTTCAATAAATTGGAGAGATTTTCTTTAACCATTGTTGCTACATCCTTCTCAGAGGTGCTGCCTGTCAAAGGCATGGGGGAGGCGAGGGTAATTGGCACCATGCAGTTTAATGAATGGTTGAAAAAATGGTGCGGAGCACAGGGGTTTGGCTTCATTGGGGACTGGGGTTCCACCTGGAGGGACACCAGCCTATACTGGCAGGATGGTCTGCATCTGTCCAGGAAGGGAACAAGCCTTTTGAGCAATCGGTTTAAATGCTTCATTGGCAAGCTTTTAAACTAGTCAATGGGGAGGCACTGACAAGCAGCAGAAAAATCCCAGCCTCTCCCTACAAAACAGGGTACTAAATGAGAAAAAGACCAAGGTAGAACGGTCAGTGAGGGATGCTGCAACAGAAGGTAAGGCCATCAGAAAATGGAGAGCAATGAGTACCAATGCCCATAGTCTAGGTAACAAGCTTCCTGAATTAGTGGCCTTGATGGAGGAGGAACATCTGGATATCGTGGCAGTCACAGAAACATGGTACACACAAAACCATGACTGGGACATAAACATACCAGGATACACTATCTACAGGAGGGACAGGGAGGGTAAAAGAGGGGGAGGAGAAGTTCTTTACATAAGGGAAGGAATAAAAGCAACAGAACAAAAGGGTAAACAGGGAGGAGAAGAAGCACTGTGGGTAAATTTGGAGACAGGCAATGGCACCACAATCCGCACAGGGGTTATATACAGACCCCCTTCTCAGGGGGAGGAAGTGGACAAGGAAATGATAGAAAGTATACTTAGAATGGCAGAAAAAGGGAGATATTGCTGATGGGTGATCTGAATATGCCAGATGTTAACTGGAGCGCAGTTGCAGCTGCCATTTCGAAGAGTGCAGTTATTCTAGATGCCCTACAGGGGCATGCCTAGACAACTAGTACTGGAGCCCACTCGAGAGGGAGCAATATTAGACTTGATACTCTCAAATGGAGATGGAGAGGATCACAGATGTAGAAGTGGCAGCTATCTGGGAACTAGCGACCATCGAACAGTATGGTTCAATAAACACAGCAATAGAGTCAAGCCATACAAAGACAAAAGTACTGGACTTTAGGAGGGCTGACTTTGCTAAAATGGGTGAGTGCCTAAGGAATGCACTAGCAAATGGGGGAAGGAGGGGTGGAAGAACAATGGGAATAATAAAACTGCCATCACAGAGGTAACGAGCCTTGTGTGAAGCAAATAAACAAAACAAGACGATGTAAGAAACCACTATGGTTCTCAAAGGAAGTGGCAGTGAAGGTTCAAGAGAAAAAGAAAGCATTCAGGAAGTACAAGGAATCGCAGCAGGAGCAGGACAGAGAACCTGTACTGTTAAAGCAAAAGGAGGCTGGGAAGGCAGTCAGAACAGCAAAGGCCCAAACTGAGGAAAAGATAGCCAACTCAGTTAAGAAGGGAATAAAACCTTTATAGGTACATCAGGGAGCAAAGGAAGACCAAGGAGGGATAGTGAGGCTTAATAAAGGGGAGGGAGGGTGGGCAGAGGGAGAATGTGAAAGGCAGAGATACTAAACAAATATTTTGCTCAGTATTTATAAAGGAAGAGGGGAGGTACATAAAACAAACAGTAGTAACACTCTGGATACAGAAGTTGATACCAGCCCATTTACAGAAGAAAGGGTTCTGAAAGAACTCTTAAAACTGAAGGTGGACAAAGCAATGGGGCCTGATGGGATTCATCCCAGAATTCTAAAAGAACTAAGGGTTGAACTAGTGACACCACTGACTACCCTCTTTAACAAATCATGGGAGGATGGGGTGGTACCTGAGGACTGGAGGAGGCAGATGTGATTCCCCTTCACAAAGTGGGAGCAAGGCAGAAGCAGGAAACTATAGACCTGTTAGTTTAACCTCAGGATAGGGAAAATGATGGAATCACTTCTAAAGGAAAGAATTGTCGCGTATCTAGAGGCCAGAAGGGCACAGGACCCTAGGCAGCATGGATTCACAGTGGAAGGTCATGCCAGACTTAATCTGATAGATTTCTTTGACTGGGTGACCAAAGTAGTAAATCAGGAGGGCTGTGGACATGGCCTACCTAGACTTTAGCAAGGCATTTGACACAGTCCCACACAAAAGATTAATATATAAGTTAGCCAGCCTGGGAGTGGGTCCCAAGATGACAGCCTGAGTAAAGAATTGGCTGGAGAATAGGACACAGAGAGTAATAGTAAATGGAGTCCACTCAGAAGAAAGGAGGGTTACTAGCGGGGTACCGCAGGGTTCAGTAATAGGACCAGTCCTCTTCAATGTCTTTATAAGTGACATTGCAGAAGGACTGGAAGGAAAAGTATGTCTCTTTGCAGATGACACTAAGATCTGCAACAGAGTTGATGCACAGGGTGGGGTGGAAAGGATGAGAAGGACTTGGCAAGGTTAGAGGAATGGTCAAATGTATGGCAGCTTAGATTCAATGCTAAGAAGTGCAGGTAATGCACCTGGGAAACAAAACCCAGGGAAGAGTACACAATGGGAGTGAGATACTAACAACAACAAAATGGAAAGGGACCTGGGGTAGTCATATCAGATGACCCAAAGGTGGGCAAGCAATGTGAGAAGGCAGCAAGGAGGGTTGGGGGATACTGGGATGCATAGGAGAGGCATCACCAGTAGAAAACAGGAAGTTATTATCCCTCTGTACAGACAGCTGGTGAGACCCCATCTGGAGTACTGTGTGAAGTTCTGGAGACCCAATCTCCGCAAAGACATAGACAGGATGGAAGCTGTCCAGAGGAGGGCAACTAAAATGGTGCAGGGTCTGCACCGGAGGACATATGAAGAGAGACTTAAGGAGCTTAATATGTATAGCCTCGAGGAAAGGAGGGAGAGGGGGGACATGATAGAAACTTTCAAGTACCTCAAGGGAATCAACAAAGTCCAAGAGGGTAGCATCTTTCAAAAAAGAGGTGTGCAAGAACAAGAGGGCACAATTTGAAGATAGAGGGGGCGGCTCAGAGGTAATTTAAGAAGTATTTTTTCAGAGAGGGTTGTGGATGCATGGAATGGCCTTCCGGAGGAGGTTGTGGAGTCAAAATCAGTGGTGGAATTCAAGCATGCATGGGATAGTCATAAGGCAATTCTGGGGGGTGGGGGTAGGAAGAAGTAGGCTGCTGGTTAACTAGGATCTGCAGCTTATCCAGTAGGTAGGGAAATGGGCAGACTGGGTGGGCCAAGCGGTCCTTATCTGCCGTCAAATTCAAATTCTATATCTCTTCTCACCTTAATACCCAAAAAGGTAAGGGATTTTGCTTCCCATGAGAGATTATGTGTTGCCAATTCAGCTTGGGTGATTCTGCTGATCGATGAAAAACCTTAGTTTCAGAGTAGTTTAGCTTATAATAGAACACTATGGAAAAGGCCTCAGTCTTTAATAATAGGACAGGGATAGTGGTTTGGGGTGTTTCTACACATAAACAAAAGTCATCTGCATAAACAGAAAGTGCGTATCTCTTGTTCCCAATTTTAATACCTGTGATTTCCAGAAAGGCCAATAACCTGCAGATCAAAGGCTCCAAATAGAAATTAAAATGGAGCAGGGATAGCAGGCATCACTGCCTGGTACCACAACAGAGCAGGAATGGATTAGAGAGGATTCCATTACACCAGACATGAGCTGATGGGGAGGTATACAATAAACACATCCATTTGATGAATTTGTAAGGCAAGCCAAAGTGGGCCAAGGTGACAAAAAGGAAGTCCCAGGAGACACGGTCAGATGCTTTCTAGGCATCCAGGGAGACAAGTACTGCCAGAGTATCTGAGTCCCTAGATGCCGAGATGAGGCACAATAATTTCCGCACATGGTCCCCCGAGGACCGCCTTGCCATAAATCGTACTTGCTCATTGCCAATAAGGGTTCCCATAATAGGAGCAAGCCTATTAGCCAGGATCTTTGCCAGAATTTTAATATCTGAATTAAGCAAGGAGATGAGGTGGTAATTTTTGGGATATAATGGATCTTTCCCCGGTTTCAGGATGAGGGTTATAAGTGTATCATGGAAACTAGGTTTTGGTAAAGCCATTTTCATACCAATAATTGTAAACTTCTTCCAGAACTGGAACAAGCACGGAATTACATGACTTGTGTAAATTATTGGATAAGCCATCAGGGCTGGGGGATTTATCTGGGGGCAATTGTTCTATGGCCTGCTGTATTTCTCTGATATTAATGTGGGTACCTAAGGTAGCTGCATCAGTAGTGGACACTTTGAGAAGACCTGTGGAACTCAGATATTGAACAATATCTTCCTCAAATGGCTACAAGAGGGAGTCTGCGGAGTAAAGCTGCTGGAAACATGTTCCAAAAGCCGAGGTTATCTCCCTGGGATCAGTGTTTATGAGGCCTTCTCATGTAAAACAGAGGCCCAGAATGAACCATGAGGCTTCTGCCTGTCTGAATCGGATTGCAAAGCAACTTGCCTGCTCTTTCTCCTGATTCCAAGTACCTGAGCCTTGCATGATGGAGGGACAGCTCAGCTCTTTGAACCATCAGATTTGTATATTGAGCATGGAGCTGATGCAATCTGGCCCAGTCTTCCTCTGTGGAGTGACGGTTTAGGGTCTGTTCCAGGTCTCAAACTGAGCCAAGTAATGTTTCGATCTGAGCTTTATATTGGCATGACTTAGTTGCTGCGAGTCGAATACACTCATCTCATAAGGTGCATTTTAAAGCTGCCCACAGTATATCAATTTTGCTTACAGACCCTTTATTAGTCTCCAAAAATGAGGAGAGAAAGTCCTTAATGTGACAGAGAGAAGCTGGTCTCTGAAGCAGCTGAGTATTCAGATGCTACAGAGAATCTCACCTGATCCCTGGCCCCAACAAGTAGGTAATACCAATAGGGGAATGGTCAGACAAGACCCTAGCATGTAGGACCGAGTAGAGTATACCCGGTAAAGCAAAGGAGCTGACTACAAAACAGTCTATTCAGGAGTAGAAGCAGTGGGTAGGGGAAAAGAAAGTATATTGCCTTTCCATGGGGTTCAATCCTCTCCACACATTTATTAGACCCACCCCACTAATAAGATTTTTCAAGGCTCTTTGGGCTGGCGATAGACCACACCTTCTGTGACCTGATCTATCAAGCTCTACTTGGGGGGTGATATCCCAGTCCCCACCCAGTATCATTAGTTTAGGGGGATCAGTAGTGAGTAGATTCAGCAGATACGTGAAAAAATGTGGGGAATCTATGTTTGGGCCGTATATTGCACACAGTAACACTGGGTGTGATCCTAACAACCCATGAATCAGGATATAACAACCATTAGGATCCCATATTTCCTGAGTTAGTTTAAATGGGACTATTTTTGCCACCAGTATGGCCACCCCACCTCAGTATCTGGACACCTCTGAGCCAAAAGCCTGCCCCACCCAGTTTCTTTGTAAGAGGGGGGTATGCTCCCTCCAGAGGTGTGTTTCTTGTACAAAGGAAATCCCTGTTTTAAGATAAGACAAATGTCTACAGTATGTATCTTCTGCCATTTACATCGGTCCTGAGCCCATATGGACCCCCATGTTTTAGAGCACATAATATCCAAGAGAGAGAAACATTTAATTAAATCAGACAACCCTGGTGAAGTGCTCTTGTTTAAGCTAGTAAGGATATAGTGGTAACACTTGTTATCCCTGCCCCCTCCTGTACAAAGGGAAATCCTATAGAACATTATATTGATCATCCCATACCCCAACCCCCCCCATAACAGATTAACACATTAAACATATACCCCCCAATCTCAATTAAACACCCCCAGTTCTAAGCAACCACATTACCACTCTCACATTGCCAGGTGATGTTGTAGTGCTTGTCTGGTGTAAGCAAGCAGCTTCACTTCAGCCCCCCCTTCTCTCCACAAACTCCTTGAGCAGATAACTATTATGCCCTAAATAAATGCAGTTACTGATAGAACCTGGCAGATACTGACCAGGGGATCTTCATCCCAAAGCCCCAAACCCATCACATTAGACCAGGCAAAATGTATAACCTTCTGGCTTTGAAAGTAAATTACTACAAAAAGGAACTAAGGGGCAAGCGTATTGCAGGTGAACTAAAATTAACACACTTTACATTTGCAGGGCCCCATTGAACATAACCGTCAGCAGTTCTTGAAAGAAAAAGTCACTTGCCCTCAGTGTCAGTGTACAAAGGCCAAACATTTAAACTCAGAACACGAAGTTCGAAAACTCAGACAGCAAAGGGTTGCAATGCCAAAATGGTAAAATCAAAACACGAAAACAGTATGTAAATTAACATGCCAAACTTGTTATTTGGCTGTCCTTCATAAATTTTTCAGAGGGACTTTCAGAGGGGGTGAAAGGCATGCCCCCGTAATCAGAATAACTGTACCAAAAAATAATAAAGCTAGCCCTCCGATTTCCTAGTGGAATGTCTACCAGTCTCAGCCAGGACAATAAACAATCTCAGCTATGATAAAGGATACAGAGTGCTTGACATCTCTGGAGCATAGTCTCAGTTAATAACTCTGAGTAACAATGATCTGCACAGGTTCAGTCCATGTCAATCGAGTGGATAAACCCCTTCAGTAATCGATGAAGCAGAACCTGTTCCAAAAGTGCCACTCTCAATAAGTCTCTGATGCTGAAAAGTTATATCAAACACAAGTAAAGTAATTGATCGGAGTTATTGTTCAGATTTGTTATGTTGAGCTCCTGGGTTCAGTTCTGAGCTGCAGCCATCCATCAATTCACTTCTGCTAAAATCGAGTCTCTTCAGCAACCATATTAAGTAGAAAGGGAAGAAATAGGTTATCTCATAGGGTCAATGTCCACACACCACATCTTACTTTAATTGCTTTGCTATGTGACAGAAAGGGAAGACCTCCAAGCTCATTTCACTTATATAGATAAGGGAGCAGGGTTTTAAGTTCTTGCATCACTTGCTCACGGGTCTCAAAGGTCAGCCACTGTTCACCATGCTTAACTTGTAGGATTGCTGGATATTTAACACAAAAGGGCTTTCCAGCCACAATTAACTTGGTAACAGTTGGGTGTAGCTCTTGCCTCTTAATTTGCACAGAATGTGGTAAATCCTGCATAATGCAAATCTTCCAGCCCTCCCATTGCACCTCTTGGAGTTCCCTAACTTTGGTCAAAATGTGTTGTTTATCTAAAAAATTAAGTAATTTGAAGATGAGAGGCCTGGGTGGGGAGCCTGGTGGTGGTGGTGGTGGTGGGGGTGCAGAGCACAATGAGCCCTCTCGATGACATAGGCCACTCCGTTTGTTGAAGGTCTGGCTATTTTTTCACAAAACCTTTTCAGGAATTAAATCAGAGAATTGCCTTCTTCTTTCTCCAGTATGCCAATAATTATGAGATGATTGTGCCTGCTGCACCCCTCTAAGTCCTCCAATTTGTCCTCGAGTTTCTTAAGCCGCCAAATGGTATTAATGTTCTCCTGTTCTGTTTTCCCCTGCTTTCTCTCCAATGAAACAATTCTGGCCTCTGAATCCCCCACCCTAAGGCTCTGTCCACACTGCACTGAAAATCTGTAATGTTTTGAAACCATTACAGACTGACAGGCCCTGTCTACATTACACTTGGAAATCCCCTCTGTAACAGTACAGAGGGTCCAAACAGTTACTGTAATGGTTTGCGTTTACACTAGTAACGTTACAGAAAGTGTTTTTGTAACCGTTATAGAAACTTGTTGTGAGGTGGTTTCAACAACAGTTTCTGTAATGGTTTCAAAGCTCTGTTTAACCCTGTCCACACTACACAAGTAAAATCCTGTAATGTTTTCAAAACGTTTTCAGTGGTAGTGTGGATGCACTGTAACATTTTCAGTCTGTACCGGTTTCAAAACATTATAGATTTTCAGTGCAGTGTAGACAGGGCCAAAATATTATAGTGCATCCGCCCTACCACTGATAACATTACAGGATTTTACTTATGTAGTGTAGGCAGGCCCAAAATATCAGTTTTCAACAACAGTTTTGAAAATGTTTTCTGTGACGTTACCAGTGTAAATGCAAACTGTTATGGTAACGGTTTGGACCTTCTGTAACATTACAGCGGGATTTTTCTGGTAGGCCCCGTCCACACTATGCCTTTGTAATGTTACAGCATGTCCAAACCGTTACTGCAACAGTTTGCGTTTACACCTGTAATGTTACAGAAGGTGTTTCCGTAACCGTTGTTGAAACCACATATGAGGTGATTCCAACAATGGTTATGAAACCTGTTATACCTCGGTAATGTTACCGGGTGAAGTGTGGATGTGTGGTAACGGTCCCCTGCAGGGTCCATAGCGCAACATGAGCTGCATCCTGGGAACGGGTGCAGCTGTAACGGTCGCCCGGCACCCCTAATGTGGACCAGTGGTACCGGTCCCATAACGGACACCACCACAATGTGGACACACTGCACCGCTCCCCAGCCATAACGGATTGCATCTGTTACCAGGCCGGAGTGGTGTAGTGTGGACAGGGCCTAATTGTCAGGGATTCAACCAAAGACGTAATCTGTTGAAGATCCACCGACATGGTGGAGATAGTGTCTTGCATTGGTTGCATGATCTCCAAAAGCCTCTCTTCTGAGAGAAACATCTGAGCGGATGGAGTTTTAGGTGAGCTGGAGGCCTGCTGTTTGGAATGTTTAGTGGCCTTGTCCTTTTCAGGTGTGGGAGGTGGCGAATGCCATGGAGGAGACTTCTTCATATAAACTTCCATCTTGAGCTCTCAGTTTGGTACCAGAAATATCTCTTGCAGGTAATTGTCTCTTTAAAATCAAGATTTGAGCACAATGTAGTAACTGATTGTTTGTGGGAGGGGAGCGGAGATGTGGAGGCGCACTGCTGCTTCTCAAACCACCATCATGTGACCAGTAAGGGTAATGTTAACCAGACTCAGATAGAGAGGCAACAGGGTGGCAGACTTGATACATAAGACTGCAAGGATATGACAGCCTGATCCAATGGGAGGCTGACAAAAAAATTAAAATAATTTAAAAAAAAAGATTAAGGGGGAATGGACTTACTGGGCATGAGACAGAATCAACAAAAACATAAAAATAAAATGGTCTGACTAAAACAAGCAAAATGCTGATGTATGCACTATTAAAACACACTACCATATTACAAGCAGATGGTCAGAAAATGACACAGTAAATCCCCTCATACAAAAAAGAATGTTAAGCATTGGCAAACAAACATTCAGTTATACAGTGGAAAACAAATCAGGTAATTGTACAATAAAATAGAGAATAATAGATAGGCAACTGTGTGTTATGGATTTTTTTTACACACCCGAGGTGTGTGATGACCCTTAACCTTGAGAGCGAAGCTCGAGAGGTTTATGAGGCCATCACACCCCAAGGGTGTGTAAAAAAAATAAATCCATATACGCACAGTTGCCTATCTATTATTATCTATTTTATAATTACTGGTGCAGAGTTTGCTTTGTGTCTCAGTATATCTGCTATTCACAAACACACACTGTCTCTCAGACACTGTCTCTCTCACATATACACACACACACACACACTCTCTTTCCATTTCTCCCACTCTGCTTTGACTTACTTTATTTAATTTTTTTTAGGTGTCAGCCATGGCTTGTGCTATGTAGGGTCTGTCGTGGCTTTCAGTAGGAGTCGGCATGTCTACTGATTTGGGGGCACGGCAGGATCAACCAGATATTTATTTTGTGTTTGAAAGGCAGGATCAACCAGATAAAGATAGACAAATTAATAGGGAATTAAACAAAACGGCTCCTCGGTAAACGGAAAACCGAGCCACCAGTTTTGAAATACTGCTCAGCTCATCCACAAACAAAGCATGAGCCAGTGAAGTGGCTCAATATGCTACAGTGACAGATAAAGGACACTAGCAGTGAAAAAAAGTTTAGTGAATGCCTTAATAACTCGATTTCGGGTTGTTACGGCATTTTTACTGTGCCTGAATTCCGGTTATTAAAGGGAGTCACCAGTAATTATAAACATAATAACTAAGCAGTTTGCAGAATGAAAATTCAGAATAGCCTGCAAGTTGCAGCAGAAACCTAGCTAAAATAATATTATAAACATAATAAGCCTAGCTAATAGATGTATGCAACAGCAGAGGCATGGAAGATAAAATGTATATTTGCAATACTTTCACAATGCAATGCAATAATTTCTATGTAGTTGTCAGTAACTGTCTTTGCCTGTCCTGTAAGAAGTGATATAGCTTGTGTTATACATGTTATTGTAAGTATTGTTTTATGTATCCAGGTCATGCCTCTAAAAGGACCTCATGGCTCAGTGTACCTCCCTAGTAAAGAAAAATTAAATAAATAAATTGTTTCTTCACATGTTCATCAAGAGTCCATCTGGAAAGGACATGGTGCGAAGCAGAGTTCATTTGACAAGCTTGCTAATGTTGAACTATTTCCTATGCAGCATGAGATCAGATTCCAAAATATTTCAATTTGTTTGTGGTAGTTTGGATCAAAGCAGGGATTATTTTTGGAGTGTGGTAGTAGTGTATGATGGATTTTGGAGTGCAGGACGTGCCTTTATAGTCAGTTATCCTGTCATGGATTTCAGAGCCCCTCACACGGTGAGTTACTGAGGCTTGTGATGAACTCCAAATAATCTTCACATGGTTAGTTTGCCTGTGGGGGACTCTGGAGCTTCCTCACACAGTACTTATGGTTCACTTGTGATGGACTCCAGAACCTCTTTGTTTAGTGAGTTTGTTTGTGATGGACTCTGCACCATACTTACGTAGTGAGTTGCATGTGAAAGACTCCAGAGTCTTCTTAAATAGAGCATTTTCCTGTGAAAGACTCTGGAGGACTCTGGAGCCTACTCACCTAGTGATCCAACTTTTGGTGGATTTCTGAACCTCCTCATCCAGTAATGTTGCCTATGATTGATCCCTGAGCCTCCTTCTACAATGAATTATCCTTTGATGGACTTTGCAGCCACAACATAAAGGAGGTAATCTGTGATGGACTACAGTCTCCTCACATAGTGACATAGCCAGTAATTGATGGACTCCTGGATCCCCTTCATAGATAGCCAGTAATTGATGGACTCCTGGATCCCCTTCATAGATAGCTAGTATGTGATGGACTCCTGAGCCTCCTCACATGGTGATCTAGTCTGTGACGGACGAATTCTGGAGCCTACTCCCAAAATAAGCTTTTCTGTGATGGAACCCAGAACAGACATAATGGGTTAGATTGAAATGGATTTCCTTGCCTTCTTAAACAGTGAATTAGACAATGATGGACACCAAAGCCTCCTTACTTAAATGTTGGTTGTAAAAAGACTCTGAGGTCTCCTCAAATAGTCTGCTTCTGATGGACACTGTCACATCCTCATACAGTTAGCCTGTGTCAGATTTCTACACCTCCTCACGTAATGAGTTAGCCTTTGTAGTACTCTGGAACCTCCTTATTTCATGAGTTTACCTGTGATGGACTATGAATACTACTTACATGGTGAGTTAACTTGGGATGGATTTTGGCTCCAAGTGATAAGGGCAAAAAAACAAAGGCAAATGTCAAAATGGTGAAACCGTAATAGTGAGTGCATGAATGGTGCACATAATATACAGCAACCAGAATTTTTAGGTGAATCTACAGCATTAAACAATGCATATAAGAAAAGAGTACTAAACTGACACAGTACCAGGTTGACTTCCAAGGATACCATTGCTCCGGAGGACAGTGCAGTGGATGTGGAGAACTGAATGGGTTTGTCCTGTACTTCCAGCTACAATCGAGGAACTAGTGTTATCTGAGAAATACAAGCGTATTTTGGCTGGTGAGCAGTTTCTATTTTATGATTGTTCAACTGCGATGGACAGATTCCTTTTCTGTGAGTGGGGAGGGCTCCATCCCTCACCCCTGGACCTCCTGCTATCTCTAAGATTATAACTGCGAGGTGCACCTTGACATTGGGGTAAGTCAGCACCTCAGAGTCACCATTTCAGACCTGTCGCCGTAAGTTATAGGTCACCTTTTATGATTTCACCATTCTGACTTCTCCATTCCGTAGTCGGCCATAAGACTTTGCCTAATTTACGTGCTACCATGGATTTTCATGTCTCCTCTCATAATGAGCTAGCTGGTAAGGGATTATGGTGTCTCCTCACAATATACGCTTCCTTCTGATAAACACGAGAGTATACTCACATTGGGAACTGTCTGTTATGGATTTCATTACTTACCTGTGATGTACCATAGAGTTTTCTAACATAATGAGTTTGCCTGTGGTGAACTCCTGAACCTCCTTACTTTGTGGGGTAACCTATGATGGGTTCTGCAGTTCCTCCTCACAAAGTGAGTTTTTCTGTGAAAGGTTCAGCCTAGTAACATAGTGAACCAACCTGTTATGGATTTTCTTGCCTGTCATGAACTCCACAGTCTCCTCACATAGTGAGATACAGTACACTTCACATTAAACTTCTCATGCAGCTGGTTAGTTTGCTAGTATTTGAGCTGTTCAGGCTCTGTAAATGAACTCTCTTAATCACTTATCTCTGGTTGTTAACTGGTTTCTACTGATAACCGAATTGGATGCTTTAATATACATCCTCTTGAAAGCCACATTCTGCAGCTAAGGGGAAAAAAGCAAACCAACTAGTTGCCAACTCATTGCAATGACATAAAGGAATGGATTACTCACTGAGTGCACATTAGGTTTAATATGACTGTACTGTAGTAGCATTGTAACATAGCAATTTAAAGGAAAACTGTGTTGACCCTGAAAGTAATATTTTCCAATCAATTCTTTTGCTTAAGTACAGGTTTAAATTCTGTTATTGTTCCATCTTCCATCTATACAGGACTTTTAGTAACCTTAGTGGGTTTTTCTGCTTTTCTGTCTGGTGATAATTACTATTTTTTTAACTGCATGATGTAATTTATGCCCCTAACAGCTATAGAGCGTTGTAGTTGAACATAGGTGTATCGGGCCAAGAACAGAACAGCAGATCAGTATATAAACTATATCACAACGTTCTACAATGGTTCTTATCAGCAACATGTAAATCAGAAGCACCCGCAAGGATAACAAAAAAGCATTTGTAGCTAGAGCAATAACAGAATTTAAACCTGTATTTAAGGAACAACTTCTACTGGGAACAATGACAGAGTGTCAGCATGATTCTCCTTCAATGTCAGAAGAGACTCTTGGCTCATTATGTATGCTTCCCTCCCTGTGTCATAAGCAGGGATCAAATAAATATGCTGTGCAAATATGCTCTAAGGATTCCCTTCCCAATCTACTACAAGGGTTACCCAGTGATACCGTTGTAAGCAGCAATTTGTTGACTTACATAAAAGGCCTTTACTGTCTTCATTTCCACTGTGTCTGCCATATGGCTATTCTATAGGCTCATCACCCTCTGGAAGAAAAGATGCTGCTAACATTACCCCTGACTGACCAATCCCGAGCTTTAAAGCATGTCCCTATGTCCTGCTACAAGACACTACATCAAACCCCTCTTACAGTTCAGTCTTTGATTAGTATGCAGAATACTGAGGTCATGTCCAGTCTCCATCTTCTTTTCCTCAGGGTGAACATGGTAATGGCTTCTGGCCTCTCCTCATGGCTTTTGTCTCCTATAACACTGATAACTGTGATGGTCCCATGTTGCACCCTCTCAACTGCCTCAGTGTCCTGTTTGGATTGAGGAGATCAAAACTGCTCACAATAGTCCAGATGGGCCTGACCACAGACTCGTAGTGGAGCAGGATCATCTTCTCCTCTACTGGTTACCCCCTTGCAATGCACCCCAGCATTCTTCTAACAGTGGCCAGGCATTGCTTGTCCTGCACTTGCCCCTTCACTATTATGACTCCCAGGTCCTTTTCCACTTATATACATAGATACATGGACAAAGACAGAAGAAAATGGCTCATCAGTCTATCCAATCTGACCACCCTACATAACTACTCTGCAGTGACCCTAGTGGTCATCACTCTCATTTGTTTCTGCCCCCCCACCCTTTCTAAATAATCCCATATTCCTGCCTCATCCCTGCTGGAAGGTGCTCTCTGATCTGCCTATACAACTTCCTCTGTCCTCCTGACTGTAGTAAGAGGAGCCCCACGCAGTATTTAGGTCCTACCTCTGTTTTTCCACCCCAAGTGTAGCCCCTTGCATTTAGCTACATTGAATCTGAAACTCTGGGAGTCAAGCAGATTGCCCAGCTTGTTCAATCCTCCTTATTTCTGTCCCTATTTTCATAAAGATGGTTTTAAAGACATTAAAGTGGTGTTGTTCCCCTAATGTCCTAACTAGATGCAAATCTAGTGGACTGATTAAATAATGGGAAGCACACTGAACTGAAGCACCCATGTGCTAAAGAACAAATATTCAATTTAGATACTCCAATTTAATCAAATAGAAGTTAAGAGCATTTTTCCAAGACATTTGATTGTTAATGACGCCTTTACTTTTTCTGTAGAGGAAATTGCAAACAACGCTTTAATACTTGGCAAAAGGAGATACTACACTTGAACTCCACTTATTTTAAAGAACACATAAGCTGCACCTACTAAAGAGGTAGAGTTTGGGCCTACTTATGTAATACATTTTCATTTATAACTGTATGAATGCAAGTAATTGTAAAAACACTTCAATTTGGATTACTAAAAAATAAGGCAAGCACACTGAGCAAGTGACACTAAAGAAGTCATGAAACATTTGATATAGAAACAAAATGTAATTTTTATGTTTTAATAAAGTGTGTTGAATGGAATGAGTCTATAAGTGTTTTTGTTTCATGTTAGAAAATGGTCTTGAAAAATTCTGCATGCTGACTGGCTGAAAGCCCATCCAGGCATGCATTTATTTTTCATTAGAAAATGGGCTTTTTATTTGGAGGTATCTGATTGGCTGGTACCCATTCCACGGGGGTACATTAAGTAAGAAATAATACCCGACAGGGTGGGTGGTATTGTGCTGTACTGGACTGCCCAGGGGCATAATGAGGCCTGACGCCACAGGTGGAGGGCCTTATAGCCCCTGGAAGGTCTGGCATAGCACAATACCACCCTCCCTGGAGGGTATTATTGCACTGAGAAAATGGGTTGCATGTTACATTTTAGCTACCATATAAAAATTATTAAAAAGAATTATAAAAATGTAATACAAATCCATTTAAAGCTGACCTCTTTGATAAAGTAGTCACTCTACTGGTATGTTTGCCAATAGAGAGTGATGCTGTTTTTCAGAGCATTTAACTCTCTCTCCCCCATCAACATTTCTTTACCCCCTCCCCCAAACACACACACATGCTCACCTGTCCAACTCCTACCCTGTCCCTTACTGCTCACAAAACTTCAGGTCAGTTAGAGCGATAGTGTGTAGTGGCTCCACAGCGAGCAGTGAAAGCTGTGTTTAACAGGGGCTCAGTACGTGATGTTGTAGCACTAAGTGTACCACATCTTTATTTAATAGAAAAGGCGTTTGCTCCTGTAAAGTGGGAGAACAGCTTGAGGGCTACCAGTGAAAAAAAGTGTATCAGTCTGTGACAGCTGAGGTGCTTATTTGGGTGGGGAGATCAGCTGTACAACTCTGCCACAGGACGCTGACTGCAAGAGAGAGAGTGAATGAGAGAGAGAGAGGAAGGGCCATTGACGTAAGAATGCCCACAGTCTTTTCTCTCTCTCCCTTGACATGCTAGCACTGTTCATTTACAATATTAACACTGGCAAGGGCAAAACGTAGATGGTGAGTGCCAGATTTTTTTTTAAATAAAAAAGGCCATTTCTGTATGAACCTGGCTAACGTCTTGTTTGAGGGGAGGCATTCTCTCGTTCTCGCTTAAAACAGTTAAAAAGTGTGCCATTTTTAAATTGAGCCTTCTTCAGCTTGCTGATTCAAATGGCATAAAGAAAGGTGTAACAATATAACATCTATTAATGTGACTGTCCAAGGCTAAGTCTTCTTTAGTTGTCCCACAATTTACTATAATTGCGGCATAATGCACAGTAATTGTTGCTTTTCCATAATGTAATACAAAGGATAAAGATATAATTTATAATTGTTTGCCTTCAATAATAATGTGTCTAGTACTAAGGCATAGGATGTGTATAACTGTATATTGTTAGTAAGCTAAAGTGGGTGGATACAGCACATTAAGGCTTGACAGATTCCTCGTATACCTGTATAATGGGTTCACTAACAACTAGTGATACATGCCCATGCAAGTAGGCCACAAGGCAAGTTCTATAAGTGTGATATTATGTATACGGTCAAAACAAGTTCTCTTTATTGGTAAATGATCATATTATGTTTAAAAGAAGACCATTATTAAGCTTATGTTCAGTACGTAGGCGAAAGATTATTTTTACTATTAAAGCATACTAACATGAGGTTTGTCATAAGACATGTCTTAAAGTTGCTGACAGTTTCTGTTTTGTTATATGTCAACTTCTGCATTTCCTATCTTGTGACCGTTAGCTACAAGTTATTAATGGGGTTTAATGTCTGCATTTTCCAAATGTCAGTTTATCAGAGACATTGCAAAAATATATTTTGTATCTGCTTAAAGTATGTGGACCAATCAGAACTGATATCATAAACCCAGATGCATGAGGACATATGTTACTAGATAGGAGGGTTATGAAAATCCAATGTCCTTTTATTTTTTGATTATAGTCATTTATATTTGATTCTAAGAACAAATACTGACATATATCAAACTATGAAAATTACCTATCTAGCCACTGTATGGATACAGCTCTTCAATAGCCATACTTTACCAATATCAATCTTTAAGTTTCACAGCATGTTACTGCTGGTAATTGCTGATATTACCCACTAATACTTGTAGTGGTTTAAACAAACTGCAAAAAAAAGGTCAGTCGGCAGTATGCAAGTCACAGGGAGCTGTGACAGCATACAGATTATGTGACTTTAAATTGACCAGCACAGTGAGATTAACCAGTGCCAAGTGAACCATAAGGAGTTGTGGCACTGTCTGGGCCAGGAGACCTTACAGGGTGAATATAGTGCAAGGGGGGCCATGGGGAACCATGACAGCACCTAGGTCAAAAGGCTTTGTAAGGTAGACTTTCACATAACACACAATCAAGGAGCGCAAGTATAACAGAGATCTAACAGTGGTGTTTGTTTGTGATTACCTATTAGTGCATGCTAGGAAATAAACACCCTTTTAATTTATTGGTTAATGCTAAAGGGGCATTCAGTGTTGAATCCTTACAGTTACCAAGATTTTACTAAGAAAAATACCTAAATGGATTAGTTTGATTGTATCTCAGTGCAATACTACAAGACAATGCTGCCATCTTCAGGCATAATATGAAATTGACCTTTTAAAGCTTATAAAAAGAATTGCTGATACAGATAGTAGCAAGTTACAAAACTACAAGATAGGTTGCAAAAACACAACACAGACACGAAATAAGGAACTTACATTGTATGTAAGAGGTAACAAGCTAACTTATGTGTTAGTCAACCTAGCCAGTAACTAGTGACTAAATATGATGTGTAATATTATAATTGAATGTCTAAACAAAAATTTCAGTTTATGCTGTTTCTGACTTGGAACTATGCTATATAAGCAGATGCTCTGCGTAGCATCGGAGACAGATGTTCCATCTAATGTAACCAGACGGCAGAGCCCTGTTAAAATAAATCAGGTTTTTTTTCTCTCCAAGGCTGTTGTCTAAGTCTTTTATAACTATTTGTAAGTATAATATTAAATCACATAACAGTGTGTCTCATCCCACTTCCCTGCTCGCTACAATTGGTGCCATGCTTTTAAAGCGGATATGTTTAAACAATTTTTAACCAAACTATTAAAGAAGAGACACAGCCTCTACTAGTTGCTCCACTGTGTAAGAAATCAAGCCAGTCGTACAGTACTGAGGGACCAAGGCACCAGAAAGACTGATCACCTTCCAGGAAGCCGAAGCTCCTAGGTAACGTATAACCTGACTGTTATAAGGAATCTTAGAAAAAGATAGGTGAGACTAATTGTAATTAGTAAAGCTATAGCATACTCTGTTGCTAGGGAGACTGCAGGCTTGCAAGGCAGCCCCTAGGGAGTCATAAGACTTGTCCGAGTGAGCCTCACCACTAGTATACGAGTGGGTGAGTAGTAGCCAGAACAAGCAGACAAAGGTAAGTCTCAAAATAGGGAATCTAGCTCTTAAAGCTAAGCCATGGCAGATAGCGCCAATTGCATGACAGGAGTCATGGAAAATGAAATACATAACTACATAGAAAAATACTGTAAACTAGGAGCCTATGAAGGGGCACCCCCAGAAACAAATCAAGGAATACCCAAAAAGGAAGAAACTGGACTAACCTGAAGCAAGAGACATCAACCAGTTGACAGGAGAGGGGCAGCCCCCAATCACTGTGATGCAAGGTGCTGGGGGGGGGCACCATCCCTGTCACAAGTAGCCAGACACCAGCTTGAGGAACAACAACTGTTACTAGATAATAACATCAAGTTGTCAGTACAAAAATAAGGCAAGCCAAGGATATAGAAAACAAAAAACTAGAAGGAGAATTAAAAGCCCAAATAAACACACTAGAGACAAGACTAATGGGCATACAACAAAAGCTAGGGGCATCAGAAGACCCCACACAACCAACAGCAATACAGGACTGGACCCCATGCAACCAACAGTAGTACAGGACTACACACCACAAATAGAGCAAAGGGGGGGGTATGGGGGTCAGGGTCTCCCCCAGACAGTGGCTATCACTATGCTAGCCCACCAGCATTAGCTAATCACATGTAGCTTGATTATAAAACACCCAAGGAGATCTCTAGTACTAGTACTGTATTTAAAAACTATCATAAAGCTGATTATGACAGAATATGTCATAGCCTCTCTGAGATAGACTGGGACTCTACACTTAAACATAAAACAACTATAGAGGCTTGGAATATTTTTATAGGGATACTGAGTGAAGTAGAAGATGCATATGTCCCATTAAAAACCAAGTATAATAATAAAGGTAGAGTTCCTGTTTGGTTAAATCAGAAAGTTAAAAAAAACTAATTAAGGGTAAACAAAAAGCATATAAAAACTACAAAATAAAACCAACACCCCAAAACATAGAGAGATTTATTCTAGTGCAGAAAAATCTAAAAAATACCATTAGGCAAGTTAGGAGTAAATTGGAATTTAAACTGGCTCATACCAAAGATAGGAAACTGATATGCTCCTATATGAATTCTAATTGTAGAAATACAGTTACAAGCATCGGACCAATAACTGAGAATTGTCAAGTGCTTCAAAATGATAGGGACATAGCCAATAAATTTAACAACTATTTCTGTTCAGTTTTTTTCTGCCCCAACATAAACTACCCTACCTGTACCATTAAACAATACAGTGTCTATACCAATTTCACAAGCGGATGTATTTAACTTAATAACAAATTTGGATAATACCTCTAGTCCTGGTCCAGACAAAATAAACCTATTTTTTCTAAAAAAAAATGTTTCTATACTGTCACTTCCACTCTCTATCATTTTTGATGCCTCCTTACAGGAAGGCCTTGTACCTGATGACTGGAAAAATGGCGATAGTTGTTCCTATTTACAAGACAGGCATAGAAGTATAACTGAAAATGACAGACCTATAAGTTTAATATCTCACTGCTGTAAATTTATGGAACGACTAATTAAAAATTGATTAGAAACCTACTTAGAACAAACCAGGACAAATTCTGTAAACCAGCATGGGTTCACTAGGGGGAGATCATGTACAACCAATTTAATTATGTTTTATGATACCATTAGTAAAAGTATTGATAGCAGGTGCCCATCAGATGTAATACTGCTAGACTTTTCCAAGGTCTTAGACAGCATCTTATATAATAAGTTAATCGAGAAACTTATTAAGTTGCAGATCGCCAATGACATGATTAAATGGATACATAGCTGGCTGTCCAATAGGAAGCAATTTGTGCATATTAATGGAGTATGGTCTGAGGAGGGAACAGTGGGAAGTGGGGTACCCCAGGGTTCAGTGCTCGGGCCCATTCTCTTCAATATTTACATTCATGATATGGGTCAGAATGCTGAAAACTTAATTAGTACATTCATAGATGACACCAAACTGGGTGGAGAAGTTAATATAATTAATAAGCACTTATCATTAGTCTCAGATTTTACAAAAATAGAAATCTGGACTGAACTAAATGGTATGAAACTGAACACTGATAAATGTGTTGTACTCCACATTGGAAGAAATAATCCAAATCATTCCTACATACTAAATCAGTTATTACGGAAATTCATCACAAATGTAAAAAAAAATTAGGTTTAATGGCAGATAATTCTCGCTCATCTTCCAGCCACGGTCTGAAAATATCTAAAACCACAAGATCTATGATAACTAGGATCAAACATTCCTTAATAAGTTGGGCAGAACAACTTCTATTTTCAATCTATACCACCTATATATGGCCATTATTGGACTATGGATCCCAATTTTGGTCTCCATGCCTAAATAGGGATATAAAGGTAGTTGAAGGAGCCCAAAGGACAATTATGAAATTAATCCCAAGGCTAACACACTGTACATACTCTAGCAAGTTACAAATGACTGTCCTGCATTCTCTCTAGGCTAGAAGAGAAAGGGGTGATTTATTACGCCTATATAAGCTAACTCAGCATAAACAAAGTATGGCAGATTTTAATTTAAAATTCAGTAATGCCCAGGGTAATCTTAGATCTTATAATCACAAATTACTAATCCAAAAATCTGGATCGGTTTTTACAATCAGAGCCCCCATGGCCTGGAATCGATTGTCACAAGAAACCATTAAAAGCATCACCTTAGATGCATTCAAAAGTAGCTTAGACAGACTATACTATAACCAACATTTAATGGTTTAATATCCCACATGTGTGGGGGACATTCACAATGGGCCCTGTGCCCCCTTATGTCCTACAAATCCTAGTAAATCCTAGTAAATTATTCAACAGAACCTGTCTTTTAGATAAAATAGTTCAGCAGTTATTGCAAAGACTTCCAGAATGTTAGAATGCATAAAAATAAATTTTATTAGTAGGCATAAAGATGTTGTTATGCCCCTGTATAAAAGCTTGGTGCAGCCCTATTTGGACTATTGTTCTCAATTCTGGTCTTCCCATTTAGAGTGATTTAATTGAGTTAGAGAGGACGCAAAGGAGATTCATAAAATCTATATATGGCTATGATGGGGTTAATGTTTTTAACCATGAAGTATTGAACAAGAATATCCTTGGTTAAGTGTATAGTAAAGCAAAGATGCTAGCATTAGGTAAATTTGTCAGGTTAAATGTTTTATGTTAAATGTTGTGGTCTGTATGTCTTGCTGCACAGCAATAGTTCCAGTATTTGTTTGTCTGCGCTAGTTTATCCCTTCCCCCCACTGACCATCTGTGGATTTCTGTGTTTATGTTTGTTACGTATGTTTGTGCATCATTGAAAGTGTAAAATGATTTGTTCCCTCCTGTGCACTAGCCGGTTGCATGTCAGGTTTGGTGTCTGGATAGGAATACAGAAGTAGGACTTTACTTTCAGTTTGTATTGTTTAAAGTATGTGGTGTTACAGTCTCTTTAAATGTTTGAATTGCAAGCAACACTACAGAGACAGCTTTATGTGGTTTTCCTAGGGAATGAAAGTTGTAAAAACACAGAATAGCTATAAAAGGTTCACCTAAAACAATTGGTTACTTTTGTAGTGGTGCTCTGTGAGGTGGCCCAAACAGTTCCAACAAACACCTTGAAAAGCAAGAAAACACTCAGTCAAACCCCAGAGTAGTTCGTTTTTACTCTCTGATGTTTTAGAAGTGTGGTAATATTACCAAAAAGCTACTTATCAGAGTTAAGCAGTTCTAACATTTTATGGTTTAACTATATGGTAAAAGCTCAAACGTACTGCTGTAGGTTCTTACCTGACCTGCTGAGTTCTTTCTAAGGACATGGCCGGCCCCACTCTGCCCCTCTTTGTAATCTAGGGAAAGACAGCTTATAGCAGCAGGTGCAGTTTGGACGAGTGTGTATGCAGATTTGAGGTGGAATTTGCATATATTAAGCCTTTTACCTTCATTTATTCTTTCAGGAAAAAGATCATCAGTCCACATTTAAAAGTGTAGCTTTTGCATAGAATTTACTTTGGTATGTATGTGTTAATTATTGAACTGAATTTCTGTGGAGTGTGAATTTTACCATGTATATGTAAGTACCATTAAGTAGGGATCATGTGACCTTGTGGGAGGGCTATAAAAGGGCCCTTGTTTTGCAGTTCTGGAAGGGAGGGAGATGGAGACTGACTCAGAGGAGAAAGAGGGACGATCAGTTGGAGCTGGGATGCTGACACAGACCAAGGCTGCCCTTCTGATTAAAAGCTGTCTGAAGCTTCACTCCCTGGTATTCCAGGATTAATGTGTGCCAGCATTATTCATGAGGAAAGTTCATCTTGAAGAAATTGGTGAGTACACTGCATTGTTCAACATGATCCTATCTTAAAGGTACAGTCTCTTGAAATTCATTGTACCATGTTTTTTATTTTAGTTTATTTTGTTTCCAATAAAATGATAGGCATATTTATGCCTTTTTATGCATCTTATTAGTTGTGTCTTGGCTGATTCTAACTGTACCCCATCACAGTCTGGTGTCAGCTGTGGGATATTGCTAATAACCTAGATAATTGGACCAGTACAGCACTAGATGTGGTGCTGGAGCCATAGACAAAAGGTACATGTTGGAGCCTGAATAGACTGGAGTGATGACAACCTGAAGTATGGCTGAAATGAAAGAGGAACATTTACTGGCTGGACTTCCTGAGCAGGTGGTGAGACATAAAGAGAAGCCTATACCTGAGTCTTTGCTAAAGACAGACCCTCTGCTGAGTGGACAGTTTAAGACTGGAGAGGGGATGGTAAATGAATCTCCCCATAACATCTCTTACATGTTATTGTGGGTAGTTATACGGCAGACCCACAAGGAAATTCAACTCACAGAAGCCTTGGAGGCCTTAAAAGAGGTTGTTTCTAGTCCCTGGAGATCAGCAGAGCAAGTTGCATCTGGTAATTCTCATTCATCCCAGCAATTTCAACAAAAGGACATTAAGCTGACAAAATTGAATCCTGATGAGGTAGCCCATGACATGCACAACTGCAATTGAGCAAACCACAAAATGGCCAATCAGTCGCAGTGCATGTGATGGGGGCTGCCAATGAGGCAGGGCAACCTGATGAGGTGGGTTCGCACATGTAGTGACAGGATGTTGCTACACGTACAGGTGCGAGGGGGGGTGGGAGCGAGCATGCTTAGTGAGAAGCAGGAGAGGTTTTGTGGGGTGGTGCCATGGTGGGCTGCCAAGCTGGTCCCATGGCATGGTGGGTGGGTTCATGGCTTGGGTGGACAAGGTGCTGGGTTTGGGTCCAGTTGCAGGTACATTTTTGTTGCGCCCAGTCTAACTCTTTTTTTAATGTTTTGCACCCCCTGACATGCACCCCCTGGAGTTGAGAATCATTAAGTAGAGGGGTTTGAGGGGCGAATCCCCATTAAAAATTTAAGTCCCCAGCACCATCTTGGAGTCACAGATCTGAAATTGATTTTCAGTGCTGTGACTTTGCCATAATGACAGTCACCATTATGACATAGAACCCCTGATAATGATGTTGAGTCCTACTTGACAATGTTCAAGAGAGTTGCTACAGCATGCCAGTGGCCTCAAGCCAAACGGGTAATAAGGCTAGCACCATACCTGATAGGAAAGGCACAACTGGCCTACAACCCACGTGAATGTCCCGGATGCCAATCAATACCAGCTGGTCAAGAAAGAAATTCTTCAGTGATACGAAATCTCCAGAGAGATGTATAGGGTAAAATTTTGGACCATGAAGTATTAACAAGCAGATTTGCCATGAGAAGCTTACACCCGCTTAAAGAAAAACTTCAATAGATGGGCTCAACCCAAGGAAAAGACAGTGAACCAGCTGGCAGAACTAATGATCATTGACCAGTTCATCCATATCCTGCCTATAGACATTCAGGTTTGGGTTCGAGGATGTCATCCTCTGATGTGGTTCCATCTCAATGGAAGGAGGTTAATTTGATTCCTCTCTTCAAAAAAGGAGAAAGAAGCTCCCCAGATAATTACCGTCCTATTTGTTTCACCCCTATATTTTGTAAAATACTTGAGAAAATTATTAAAGATGAGCTCTCACCGACAGTAACTGCTATCGACTCTAGCCAGCATGGTTTCATTAAGGGACGTTCTGTATCTACAAACTTGGTGGGGTTTTATGATTACATTAGTGGCAAACTTGATAAAAAAAGTCCCCTGCGATGCAGTCCTTCTTGACTTCAAAAAAACTTTTGATTTAGTACCACACTGGGCACTTATCCAAAAGATGCTGTTACATGAAATTAGTTCTCTGTTTATTCACTGGATTGCAAATTGGTTAAGGGATAGAAAACAGAGAGTAGTTATAGATGGTTATAAGTCCACTTGGGAATCTGTTAGGAGCAGGGTACCTCAGGGATCAGTTTTAGCACCTGTAATATCTCAAATATTTATATCTGATCTATCACATAACATTCATAGTAACATTATTAAATATGCGGATTGCCAACATTTCTAGTTCCTTAGAACACTGTGCAACTATTCAAAGAGACTTAGACATCTTAGAGACCTGGTCGGAAAAATGGAACCTGTAGTTTAACACTTCTAAATGCACAGTCCTACATTTTGGAAAAATAAATCTTAATAAGCAATATTACCTTTATAATGAACCCATAACCAATAAAGGTAATGAAAGGGTTCTAGGTATTACTATTGATTCTAATCTAAACTTTGATATTCATATTACAAATACAATTAATAAAGCTAACAGAACATGGTGGGCAATCAGACACAATATGACCTCTAGAGACCTGGATGTTCTCCTACCCCTTTACCGCGCATATGCTAGACCCTATTTTGATTATGTTTCCCAACTGTGGTGCCCCTGTAAGTATAAGGACATAAATAGAATTGAGAAAATTCAGAGAAGAATAACAAAATCAGTTACTTCTGATAAATCAATCTCCTATGAAAACAGATTATTAAAATTTAATTTGATGCTCTTGGAACAAGGACATCTTAGGGGGGGAACCTTCTATTTACATCGGATATCATTCATGACACTAATTTAGTAATGGAAAGTGGATTGGATTTTAAGCAAATTGCTGTCAACACTAGAGGTCATCCACTTCTACTGATGAGAAGTAAATTTAGAATCAAAAAGTGGGCATCCTATTTCTCTTAAAGAGTTGTTAGACCATGGAGTAGTCTGCCATTTGAAATCATCATTAGTCCAAATAAAAATACATTTAAAAACATATTGGACAGCTATTTGTTTTCAAATAAAAAGTCCTCAGACTATATGTAGTTTAGGAGCTGGATGGGCTAATAATCTTTTTGCTCCTTATTGTTCTTAGTATGGTTCTTAGTATCCTGAGAATGGAGAAAAGGCGACTGCACTTGTAGAAGACTGCCTGCATGCCCAACAACATGTACAAGGATATGGTGATTCAAGTCCATCGATAAGAACTGGTGGTGTTGGTGTGGTAAAACCTTTTCCTTTTTCCCCCTAAACCAGCTTATAGAATTGACTCTGGATCTTCTGCTACAGTCCCTAAAACATCTCCCTAGAAATGTATTTGTTGGTACAGTCAGGATATAGGATACATAGCCTGAAACTGATGAAAAAAGGAAAAAAAGTACTGTCCATCTTGCTCTTGCTAACATGGGAGTGTATACTACAGATGTGGTTTTGGAAGGACGGACTGTAGCTAGTTTAATACACTCTTGTAGTTATTAGACTCTAGTAAATGCTAATTTACTAACAGACAAGAGCAGTATAAAAGGGCCTTGCACTGGTGTGAGATGTGTCCATGGAGTACATGCAATTCTATGGAAGTACCCAGACAGAAATCGAAGTAGAAGGGGGAAAGCACATGGCAACTGTAGGAGTTGTTCCTACTCTGCCAGTTCCTGTGGTATTGGGACAAGATTTTCCTGGTTTTGGTAACCTGGTTAAGGACAAACTAAAAGAGGAAATTTCAGCTCCGGTAATTACAAGATCTCAGGCCATGAAAGAGACTGCACTGGGAGAAATATTTCCATTTACTGATGAGGATGTTATGGGTTATCCAGGCAAGGATAGGAAATCGGGAAAGAAAGAAAGAAAGAAAGAAAGAAAGAAAGAAAGAAAGAAAGAAAGAAAGAAAGAAAGAAAGAAAGAAAGAAAGAAAGAAAGACTGTGGTCATCCAGTAAAGGGCTTGGTCAAGACCAGCCTGAGAGAACTGAACTGGAAATGGAAACTTTGGGGTGTAAAGATACTGGGCAAGAACAACGTGGTGATGTAACCTTAACCTCTCTTTTCCAAGTGATCAGTGACAATGTGGGGGAAGGCACTTATTATCTGTTACATGATAATATTCTGTGCCACTCTGATGTGGATGAAAAGAATGGGGAAAAGGTAGAACAACTAATGATACCAGAGAATTATAGTGGGAAAAAAAATATTTTGCCCATGATCTCTGCTTAGCAGGTCATGAAGGTACAGAGAGGACTCTCTCCAGACTCTTGCATTGTTTTTATTGATCAGTTATCTACAACCAAGTTGCTGACTATTGTTGGGCTTGCCCTGGCTGTCAGATGGTGGTCCCAGTCCCCAAGCAAGACAAGGTTCCTTTGTTCCCCTTGCCAGTGATAGATACCCCCTTTGAATGAATTGCACTAGATGTAGTGGGTCCTTTGGAAATAAAGTGCCAAAGGGAACTGATTCATTCTTGTAATGGGATATAATGCTACAAAATACCCCACAGCTGTTCCCTTACACACAGTCACTGCCCCCAAAAGTGTGGAAGAAGTAGCTAAAGGATTCAGGAGGGTGGGAATACCAAAATAAATCCTTACCAATCAAGGCAGTAACTTCAATGCTCAGTTGTTGAAGGAGTTGTGCAGACTGCTAGGGATTTCTGCCATCCATACCTCCCCCCCTATCATCCTCAAACTGATGGCATGGTAGAAAGGTATAACCAGTCCCTTAAATGCACGTTAAGAAAATGTGTACATGAAGACGGCCGGGACTGAGATAGGTATTTACTATACTTACTGTTTGCTTATTGTGAGCTCTCACAAGCATCCTTGGGGTGCTCCCCTTTTGGTCTGTCATATGCTTGACAACCCAGGGGTCCCTTGAATGTGGTTAAAGAGCAATGGGAAGAAAGGGACACAAAAGGGGAAGTTGGTAGATGATTACATGGTAGAACTGAGAAAATGACTACATAAATATGTGGAGGTTGCTCACCAAAACTGTTTGCAGGCCCGTCCAGAGGAACCAGAAAGTTTGGTATGATCAGAAAGTGGGGCTAAAGCAATTTGAACCTGAGGACAAGGATTTGTTATTACTGTCACATCAGAAATCAAACTTTTAATGAAATGGCAAGGTCCCTATGAAGTTGCTAGATGTATAGGACCAGTCACATATGAGGTATTGATGCCTAATAAGAGATCTGGAAAGAAAATTTATCATGTGAATCTGTTACAAAAATGGGTGGAAAAAACAGAACCACAATTGTCTCTGTTGATAATGCCAGACAGGGACAATGGTGGCATGGAACTAGCCTACAAAGGGTTAGAGGAATCAGTGAATTTATCCATGGTAATGGTTAATGACCAATTAACCTCTGAGCAGAGTGAGGAAATCAGAACTGGTCTGCATCATTTTAGGTCCATGTTCACAACCACTCCAGGGAGAGCAAAAGGAGGAGAGCATACAATACATCTAACATTGGACAGACTCATTAGGCAGAAACCTTATAGATTACCTGAAAGAGTGAGGGAGGACATAGTAAAAGAAGTAGAAAAATTTGAAATGCTAAGGATTATTGAACCATCAGAGTCCCTGGTCCTCCTCCACTTTCCAGTTTCGGAAACTGAATGCAATATCTGTTTTTGATGGTTATCCTATGCCTTGGGTCGATGACCTTATCGATTGGCTAGGAAAAGCCAAGTAGATCATTACTTTGGATCTTACTAAGGGCTACTGGCAGGTGCCTTTAGCAAAAGAATCCCATGAGAAAACTGACTTTGTAACCCCTGCAGATTTTTATCAGTTTGTCATGATGCCCTTTGGATTGCATGGTGTGCCTGCCACCTTCTAGAGGTACATGGACAACTTGTTTGGATCCCATGAGTCATATTGTTCTGTATACCTTGATGACCTTGTCATTTATAGTCCAACTTGGGAAAGCCATGTTGATCATTTGGAAAAAGTACTTTAGATCATTGAGTAGGCAGGACTGACTATAAATCCGAATAAGTGCATTTGCTATGGCTGAGACAAGTTATTTAGGATATGCATAGGTTAATGGACAGGTTAAACCTGAACTATCAAAAGTAGAGACTGTAGCTAAAAGTCCTGAACCTAAGAAGCATGTACGGTAATTTTTGGGACTAGAGGGATATTACCAGTGATTCGTTTTGAATTACGCCAGGCTTGCTGCCTCTCTGACCAATCTGGGCAGAAAGAGATACCCCAATGCATTGCAATGGAATGAGGCTTGTGATGATGCTTTTCAAAGTATCAAAACTGTACTTTGTTCTGCCCCTGTTTTAGTAAGCCCTGATTTTGAGAAACCTTTTATTGTGCAATCAGATGCTTCGAAAATGAAATAGGTGCTGAGTTGTGCCAGGTTCATAATGGAGAGGAGCACCCAGTTATTTACATTAGCAGGAAATTGTTTGACCGGGAGCACGAGTACTCCACGAGAGAAAAAGTGTTTGGCAGCTAAGTGAACCATTGAGGCTCTGAGGTAGTATTTATGGGGTGCTGAATTTCAGCTAATAACTGATCACAATCCTTTGGTGTGGATCCATCAAATGAAGGATCATAATCCAAGAATTATGCAGTGGTATCTGGCACTACAACTGTATAATTTCACGATATGGCACAGCATAAATCTGTTACAAAACATGAGAACGATTACTTTTTGTCATGTTTTAGTGTAGGTGTGAAACTGAAGAGAAAAGATAGGTAGCCTAAATTCCTAAAACTTCACTACTACTGAGCATGAGATAGAGATAGAAAACCTTTAGTCACTGGTTTTCTCTTGAGTGGGGAGGAATGTGATGGGGAAAGTGTTTTAACCCATAAAGGATTGGACAAGAATGTTCTTGGTGAAGTGTATAGTAAGGTAAAGATGCTAGCATTAGGTCAACCTGTCTGGTTAAATGTTTTATGTTAAATGCTGTGGTTTGAGTGTCTTGCTACGCAGCAACTGTTCCAGTATTTGTTTGCCTGTGCTTGTTTGTCTCTTCCCCACCTCCACCCCTCACAGAGTGGCCATCTGTGGATTTGTGTGTTTGTGTTTGTTATGTGTATTTGTGCACCATTAAAAGTGTAAAACAGTTGTGTTCTCTCCTGTGCACTAGCCTGTTGCACGCCAGGTTTAGTGTAGTGGTGGGCGAAGTTCCTAAACTTCACTACATGGAGTATTTCACATATAACTTGAATTTCGTGAAATACTCTACAACCCAAAGTGAATAACTTTGCCTTTAATTTTAAGGTAAAGTTCCATTGATTACAATGGACTTTGCATTAACTTCACCTTTTTTATTGTTCTTTAAGGTGAATTTTGCAGTGATTCTTGGGATGGCAGATCATATGGGTTCTATATTGTCTTGCACAGCCTCAGTTCTGCATAGTGTGTGTAGTTGAAAGCATGAGACAGGTTGCTCTAAGAGTTCTGAGAATCAAACCATTGAAAAACCTTTAAAAAAACATTTTTGCGACAAAATTTTGTGTCAAAATTGAGTACATCAATTGTAGAAAACCCTTGTGTGTCTATATCATTGAGCATTTATTGATTTTGTGTGAATATCAAATGTTAATTTAGTAGATTCAGTCTGTCACTATAGAAGTGTGCTTCAGGGGAGGGGCGGATCTGTGGTGAAGGGAGATTCACAGTGAGAAAGGCAGTCTTTCCAGCTGTTGTTGGGTACTGTTTTAGTATTTGTATGTTCATGTACACACAGTAATACTTCTAGTAAGTTTTGACCATTTGTTGCTGTTTGCTGTGGTGCTTTGCATTTTTTCAGTCTGTTTAAAAGACTGGGCTGTAGTGTACTGAATTGTTAAATTTTCTGCCCATTGCCTTTAGTGTGTACGCACATGCCATCAAGTCAAATGCATTTTATTGTGGCACCGTAATCACAGTACTCTTAATTTCTTAGCCCGTCTGCATTATTTTTTACTGCTTCTATCTAGGCACTGCTGTACCCCCCCGAAAAAGAAGGTATTATTTTTCCAGTTTTGGATTGCTGACCACTGGTTAAGGTGTTGTGCCTGTGTGGCTGCATCTTCTTAGTGTGCAACCTCCATCTGTCTGTGCTGCTGCATCTCTTTAGGGCCCAGTCTCCATCTGTAAGTCACACTTGTTGTGTTTTCGGCTTCTCATCCTCCCAAAAGTGCCTAAATCTAAATTTGTTGTTAGATGTCTGTGTAATACCCAAAAATGTCTGCGAAGAGACTTGCATGCAAAGATGTTTCTGGCCGTGACACTGCTGCCAGTACCAAGAGTGGCCATGGACATGGTAGTACGAAGCAGAAGGGAATAGTTGATCTAGGTAAAGGGACTTCTCTGACTATGTTTTTCACAGTGAAATCAGTCACTTCAATGATGGTTGGAGATGCTGTTGTCCCTGCTGTTGTTGGTGGCCGTGAAGTTAGTGATGGGCCCAGCATGAGTATTGCTCCAAATTCAATCCATGCAAACTTATCAGGGTGCCAAAATGTTGTGGAGTCTGAAGACATGATTCAGAGTGTACAGTAGTTGATGTCACACTCCACATCCTCATATTAGTTGAACATGATTCTGATCATGATGATGACTCACAGTCTCATGTTTCCAGTGATGTGGCAGTTATGTCTGGGCTATCTAAATATTCAAATGTTGATGAAACAATTGTGGATAATTATACTGTGTCTGTGGTTGGAACATGTTCTCCACAGGACAGCATTCAAACTGAATTTGTGGATGCAGATGATGATTACGATGATGATGCTAGTGACGCCCGTTGGGAACCAGAGAAAAAGAAACTGAAGTTGGTTGTGTGTAAACAGTGTGTTATTAAATCACCCCCTCCTCAAAGTTCTGATGTAGCTGTGTCTGTTGATGATGATGACCCAGTAATAGTCATAGATTGTGATGTTCAGGCAGAGTCCAAGTGTGCCCAACAACATAAATCATGCAGTACATCAAACATTTCAGTGACACAAAAACTGGTAGTCCAAAATGCAGCATCAATGACATGTGAAAAGTAGGGTATCTAAAATCCCTATTGTAGGATTTTTTCGTACATGATGAAAGTGATTAGACAGTGGCAATCTGCCAGCTTTGCCAAGCGTGTGTGAGGTGTGGTAAAAAGAGTAGCCTTCTTGGCACTGGGGGCCAGTATACACATCTGAAGAGCAGGCACATGGCACTGTGGACTTGGCACCACAGGGGAGCTAATACCATAGTGGGGCATTCACCCTGATCCACCTTAGTGAGCATGGCATCCCCTTCCTTGACTGTTAGCAGCCAAACTAGCCACATCTGTAGAAGTGGTGAAATAACACCGGAGGATTATTACAGGCATGAGGAGGAGGATGATTTTGAATTGTCAAGTAGTGGTCACTGCAGCAGTGGTTATCTATGTAGTAATTCTAGTACATCAACCCCTGTGCTTAAAACAGGTAAAATAACCTCATTTGTTGGCTTGTCACCTGTGCACTCCATCACATGTCAAAAGCATCCCACCCATGGCAGTTTGCAGAGCCATTTAGCATGCTGCGTGCAAAATGGGTAACAATTCAGCCCACATTGCACAGTATTTTTTCACTTCACATGAAATACTCACCGAATCAGAAAGGGTCCTGTGGTGGGATATTTACTTATCTCCATCCCTCCTTGACAATCTGCACACTAGGTGGTAGTATTTTCCAAGACTCACCGCTGTTTAGCACTGTGCCGCTCGACTACGGCAGTCAACAGATGGTAGGAGCACCGGAGTGCTAATGCAGTGTGGTTCTGGCACTATGCCAAATACGCCTAGGGGACAAGGAAGCAGGGTTCTCCAAAAGCATACGGCAAAGCGACAGAAGCAAAGGGGGATTTTCACAGCATGTGCTTCCAGGTTCAGAGGCAAACCAGGTCAACCTGGGATATTTTTTCTAGCAGGTCTGCATCATGTCCTTGAGCTTTTTGTGTGGCTGTTTACCTGCAGCAGGTGGAGCAATATCAGGTACAAAGGCAGGAGAGCAAATTGTTAAATAAAAGTGCAAGGCTTTGGTCTGCCTAGACGGCAGCTGATAGTTTTTATTTTATTTATTTTCTTTTTTTTCCTTATCTTTTTCTTCTCAGGTGCCTTCCACTCTTGCACTCCAGGGGGACCCCAATCCACCCTACCCCAATTCCCACCCACCCCATGCTCATCTCCATATATAGACCAGGCCTCCAACACCTACTTCCAGCACAGTTACAGGAAGAGGTGGATTCTTGTTACCATTTTGTATTCACAGCTGTGCTAATAAAGGGTAAAGAGAGAGGGAGGAAGGGAAGGGGGGAACAAAGAAAAAAACTGAGATAAATTAAATTACTTTCCATCCAACAGAGGAAGTCGTCTGACTCTCCAGGCAGGAAATCCTCACTTACATTTCATCCAGCACTCATGTAATATCATTTCCCACTCTCTAGCAGTACACTAGTGGGGTGAAGATCAGATATTAACAAAATTGACATTATAAGATGCGAACAGTGTGGGGCTTTCTTCACCAAGTTTCATACCAGGCAACTTACTCAATGTCTCACATGCTGGACCATCTCTGACCTTAGGTCACAGCTTTGGGCAGCCTGGGACCAAATATTCCAACAGCAGGGTGAAATACAATACATCAGGCAGTCACAGCCTTCAGCTCCTGACCACTACAAACCAAGTGCCAACTACTATCCCAAAATGAGGCCAGCGTCAGTAGGTTGAGAAGTGGTCAGGAGAGGGAAACCAGGAATAGTGAACTGGGTAAACAAACTAAACCTGCAAGGTGGAGACATCATCCTCACATCAAACAGGTACTCACTGCTGGAAGCAGTACCTCAGTCAGAACCCAGTGATATTTCACGAAAGTGCTACGCTGCAGCAAACTATGGTCTAAAACCACTACACCGAAACTACTCATAATTGGAGATTCCATGATTTGAGGTGCGGAACCCCACCTAAAATCCAACACCGATGTGGATACTCTGGGAAAGTGTCTCCCAGGAGCATCTGCAAAAGGAAACACAAACCACATATTAAACCTTGTGCGCAAAGAAGGAGAAAACAAACATGTAGTAACCCACCTTGGAATGAACGACTTGGCAAATCAAACAGTGAACAAAACCAAAAAACACTTAACGGATCTAGCAAACAAAGTGTCCTCTTTTTCATCCACCCTTGCCTTCTCAGAAGTCCTACCAGTCTGGGAAAAAGGCAGAAGCAAAAAGCATGTCATGACAGAAGAAATACACAACCTCAACACCTTGTTGCATGACTTATGCCAGTAAAAGGAGTACAACTTTATAGGGAACTGGCAAAGTTTTTGGGAAAGACATTTCTTTAGGTATGGTGGGCTACACCTTAACAAAGAAGGGGTGAGGACACTTGGACAGAAATTTGACATTTACATGAGTTATTTTAATTAAGAAATGGGGAGTGGGGACTGCATACACCATGACATCCAGTGCACAGGACTCCTTTCCCCATAAATCCAAAACAAGCATAAAGGCAGCACCAAAGCAGGAGATGGACACTGTACATGCCACAGTGACAAAAGTGCAGGATTCCACTCTCCAAAAATCTAAATCCAAAATGAGCATAAAATCAGCACAAATTGCAGCACTCACACAGAAATACAAATAAACAGGAAACAACGTCACACCGGGGTGAACAAATATGGAGGGCATTACTTACTAATGCTAGAAGCCTGACAAACAAACTATCAGAACTTATGGCAGCTATGGCACAGGAAGACCTGGACTGGGTGGCTGTGACTGAAACCTGGTATACAGAGAACTACACCTGGGACACAGTGATCCCAGGGTACAATCTGTACAAAAGAGATAGAAAGGGAAAAAAAGGGAGATGGGGTGGCAATATATGTATAGGAAGACATAAAAAACACAGCGATACAGACCCTCCCAGTGAAGGTGAAGCACTGTAGCTGGAAGCTGACAATGGTAATAGGGCTATCATATGACTGGGTGCAGTTTACAGGCCCCTATCACAGGGGGAAACTGCAGACAAGGACCTGCTCAAAAATATTCACCAAATGATGGGCAAAGGCTAGATGATACTTGTTGGGGATCTAAACATGCCTGATATCTAGTGGAAAACATTATCGGCAGCATTAACAAGGAGTTGGGATTTTCTGACAGCCTTGCAGAATGCAGGACTAAGGCAGCTGGTGGACTCTCCAACAAGAGGAGAAGCCATACTGGACCTGGTTCTAATAAATGAGGAGAGAGTAACAGAGACAGAAGTGGGGTGCCACTTGGGGAGCAGTGACCATTGTATGGTCAGATTCAACTGAGAAATAATCTAGGATTTAGAAGTGGGTAGCCATCTGGGAACAAGTGACCACCAAACAGTGTGGTTCACGATAAACACAGCCATACAATCAAGCCATACAAAAGCAAGAGTATTGGACTTTAGGAGGGCTGACTTTGGGAAAATGAGAGAGTGCCTCAGAAAAGCACTAGCAAACAGGCAAGAAGGAAGGGTGGAGGAACAATGGGGAGTAATCAAAACAACCAACACAGCAACAAGCCTTTGTGTAAAGCAAATCAACAAAACACAACGAAGGAAAAAAATGCTATGGTTCTCAAAAGAGGTGGCAGGGAAGGTTAAGAAGAAAAGTATAGCATTCCGGAAATATAAGGAAACACAGGAGGAGCAGGACAGAGAACTTTATCAGTTAAAGTAGAAAGAGGCAGGGAAGGCAGTCAGAATAGCAAAAGCCCAAACCGAGGAAAGGATAGCAAACTCTGTTAAGAAGGGGGATAAGACCTTTTATAGGTATATTAGGGAGCAAAGAAAGACCAAAGGAGGGATACTGAGGCTTAATAAAGGGGAGGGAATGTGGGCAGAAGGTGACAGTGAAAAAGCAGGGATACTGAACAAATATTTCTGCTCAGTATTCACAAAGGAAGAGGAGGGGGAGGTACCTAAAATAAACAAGAGAAACACTCTGAAGACAGGGGTTGATACCAGTCCATCGATAGAAGAAAGGATTCTGAAAGAATTAATAGAATTGAATTTAACAAATCATGGAAGGATTGGGTGGTACCTGAGGACTGGAAGAGGGTGGATGTGATTCCTCTTCACAAAAGTGGGAGCAGTACAGAGGCAGAAAACTACAGACCAGTTAGTTTGACCTCAGTGGTTGGAAAAATGATGGAATCACTTCTGAAGGAAATAATTGTTGAGTACCTAGAGGCCAGTGGGGCATAGGACCCAAGGCAGCATGGATTCACAATGGGAAGGTCATGTCAGATGAATCTAATAGATTTCTTAGACTGGGTGACCAATGTAGTAGACTAGGGAGGGGCTGTGGACATGGCCTACCTAGATTTTAGCAAGGCATTTGATACAGTTCCACGCAAAAGATCAATACACAAGTTAGCCAGCCTTGGAGTGGGTCCCAAGGTGGTAGCCTGGATAAAAAATTGGCTAGACAACGGGATGCAAAGGGTTGTAGTAAACGGAGTCCACAGTGAAGAAAGGAGGATTACTAGTGGGGTACCGCAGGGTTCAGTACTGGGACTGGTGCTTTTTAATGTCTTTATGAGTGACATTGCAGAGGAACTAGAAGGAAAAGTATGTCTCTTTGCAGATGACACAAAGATCTGCAACAGGGTTGATACACAAGATGGAATGGAAAGGATGAGAAGGGACTTGGGAAGGTTGGAGGAATGGTCAAATGTATGGCAGCTCAGATTCAATGCAAAGAAATGCAAGGTAATACACCTGGGAAACAAGAACCCAGGGGAAGAGTACACAATAGGGGGTGAGATACTGACAACACTAAAAATGGAATGGGACTTGGGGGTAATTATATCAGATGACCTAAAGGTGGATAAGCAATGTAAGAAGGCAGTAAGGAAGGCTAGGGGGATACTGGGATGCATAGGGAGAGGCATCAATAGTAGAAAACAGGAAGTTGTTATCCCTTTGTACAGACAGTTGGTGAGACCCCATCTGGAGTACTGTGTGCAGTTCTGGAGACCCCATCTCCGCAAAGACATAGACAGAGTGGAGACTGTCCAGGGGATGGCAACCAAAATGGTGCAGGGTCTGCACAAGAAGACATATGAAGAAAGACTAAAGGAGCTTAATATGTATACCCTTGAGGAAAGAAGAGAGAGATGGGACATGATAGAAACTTTCAAGTACCTCAAGAGAATCAACAAAGTCCAAGAGGTAACATCTTTCAGAAAAAGAGATGTGCAAAAACAAGGGGCACAATTTGAAGATAGAGGGGCGGCTCAGAGGTAATGTGAGAAGTATTTTCACATGGGGAGAGTTGTGGATGCATGGAACAGGCTCCCTGAGGAGGTCGTGGAGTCAAGAACAGTAGGGGAATTCCAGAATGCATGGGACAGACATAAGGCAGTCCTAGTGGGGGGTAGTAGGAAGGAAGCTGTTGGTTAACTAGGATCTGCAGCTTAGCTGTTAGGTAGGAAAATGGGCAGACTAGGTGGGCCAAGCGGTCCTTATCTGCCATCAAATTCTATGTTTCTATGTTTCTATTATTATTACAGAGGACACTAGTCACTCCAACATCAGGATCCTAGATTTTAGAAGAGCTGATTTTCAGAGAATGAGGCATTGCATAGCAGGGATCTTAAAAAAAGGTCAGGGGTAAGGGGTAGAAGAAATCTGGGAAAACATAAAGGGCGCTATCAGGAAGGTGACAGACCAATGCACCAGGTAAATAATCAAATCAAAAAAAGAAATCCACTATGATACTCCAAGGAGGTGGCAAGCATAGTTAAGAAAAAAAACGCAGCCCACGAAATTCAAAGTAACAAAGAAACAGGAAGACCAGGAATTATACAGGGAGAAATTAAATGAGGCAGGCAAAGTAATAAGGATGGCAAAAGCACAAACTGAGATGAAGATAGCAGAAGGTGTAAAAGTAGGGGATAAGACCTTTTTTAAGCACATAAGGGAAAAAAGGAAGACAAAGAGGGGAATAGTAAGACTAAATGAAGAAGGGGGGAATGTAGAAGAAGGGGATAGGGAAAAACCTGAAGTCCTAAACAAGTACTTCTGTTCTGCATTTATAGAGGAGAAGGAGGGAAATGGCCTGGCCCTGGAGAGGACCAGCACCCCAGAAATAGGGGTTGATACAGACCCCTTCACAGCAGACCAAGTCCTGAAGGTGCTAAATAGCCTGAAAATAGACAAGGCCTTGAGGCCTGATGAAATGCACCCCAGAATCCTAAAAGAATTATGGAAGGAACTTGCAGCACCACTAGCAAAGCTCTTCACCAAATCACTGGAGACTGGGGAGGTGCCAATAGATTGGAAGAGGAAGACAGTGGTCCCACTCCATAAATCTGGTACCAGGGAAGAGGCAGAAAAATACCGACCAGTGAGCCTCACTTCAGTGGTGGGAAAATTAATGGAATCATTACTTAAACAGTGTATCCTAGCATTCCTTGAAGCTAGTGGACAACAGGATCACAAACAGCATGGGTTCATGACAGGAGGTCCTGCCAAACAAACCTAATAGATTTCTTCAACTGGGTTACGAAGACAATAGATAATGGGAGGGGGCAGTAGATGTGGTCTACCTGGACTATAGTAAAGTCTTCAACTCTGTTCCCCCCAGAAAGCTGATAAAGGAGTTGGACAACATGGGGGTAGGACCACAAGTGGTAGCATGGGTGAAAAACTGGCTGCAGGGTAGAACACAGAGGGTGCAGGTAAATGGCACACTATCAGCAGAACAGAGGGTAACCTGCAGGGTGCCCCAGCGCTCCGTATTGGTACCTCTGCTTTTTAATATATTCATAGCAGACAGAGCAGGGGATCTCGAGAAGAAGGTGTGTCTCTTCACAGATGACACCAAAATAAACAACCAGGTAGACTCCCCAGCAGGGCAACTAAAAATGGAGGCAGACCTAAAGAAGCTGGAGGAGTGATCTGCAGCATGGCAGCTGCACTTCAGTACCAAAAAATGCAAAGTCATGCACATAGGGAGGGGAAACCCCAAAAAAGGAGTACTTCTTGGGGGGAGTAAAACTAGCAACAACAAGTCAAGAGCGGGACCTAGGGGTCATTATAACAGATGGCCTAAAAGTGAGTAGACAATGCAAGAATGCAGCATTCAAAGCCACTGGCATGTTGGGGTGCATAGGAAGGGGAATAACAAGCCAGAGGAGGGAAGGAGGTCGTACTGCCACTGTATAGGGCATTGGTCCGCCCCTACCTGGAGTACTGTGTCCAGTTCTGGAGACCAAACCTCAGAAGGGACATAGACAGAATGGAGATGGTACAAAGGAGGGCAACAAAAATGATACATGGAATACACACAATTCTGTATGAGGACAGGCTGAAGGAATTAAACATGTACTCTCTGGAACAAAGGAGAGAGAGGAGGACATGATCAAAACCTTCAAGTGCATCAAGGGGACAAATAAGGTCCAGGTTCAGGAACTTCAAGGCCAATGAGGGCAGCAGAACACGGGGTCACGATCTTAAACTTAAGGGGGGCAAATTCAGGACCAACATTAGAAAGTTCTTCTTCACAGAGAGAGTGGTGGATGCCTGGCATAGCCTACCATTAGAGGTCATAGATGCCAAAACTGTAGTGGAGTTCAAGAATACATGGGATAGGCAGAAAGGTATAATACAAATGAGAGGGTAGCGAGGGGGGTAGAAAGTACATCATGGGAAGACTAGATGGACCTCAGGTTCCCCTTCTGCAGTCACATTCTATGTTTCTATGTTTCTAAATCATGTGTTGCACATGAACTGAATGCTGCCAAAGCGGAAATGCTGGCAATTGACCTTTTACCCTTCTCCTTTGTGGAGAATGCTGGATTCTGGCACTTTGTGACAGATGCATGTCCCTAATGGAAAATCCCATCCATGTCCTACTTCTCCACCCGTGCTGTCCTGGAGTTATATTGGGCTGTGAGAGAGTCTGTAAGACATGTCCTTCAACCCTTCAACATTCCTCATCACCTTACATTCATTTAAGCATGGATATGTGGACAAGTGTCAAAACTGTGGGCAGTTCCTATCTGTATATTACTGTACATTGGGTGCAGGTACCGGGGGTTGTCTGCGATGGTGGGATTGGAAAGCAGTGTAATAAGTCAGACTGCAGTGGTAGCAACCTTCATGGCATTAGACAGCATGCCATGCTTGCAATGTGTAGTGTAACAGGGTCTCATATAGTGAAAACATGTTAGACTTGCTACTGACAGAAATTGATTGGTGGCTGCACCCCTTTCCCTAAAAGCTGGCTTTATAGCTTGTAATAATGGATCAAATGTTCTTAAATGTATCATCAGCGGTGGCTTTGTCAATCAATCAATCAATCAATCAAAATCTTTATTTTACCAGGTGAGCATCATTGAGCAATGCTCATTTTCAAGATGGACCTGGGCAGAACGTAAAGACATAATATACATTTACTACAGGCAATGAGTAAAATAGTATAGGATTTCAGAAACTAAATGACAGTCTTCAGGAGTAGAAAAGATATTTACAGCGTATGAACATTTCATTGGTCAATGCCAGGCTGAATGGAGCAATCAGCAGGACTAGCCATAAGATTTACAGTGCATAAACATTACACTGGTCAGTGCTAGACTAGGTGATACATTCAGCAGGACTAGACATAATATTTACTGTGTATAAGCATTATAATGGTAGATGCTAGACTAGATGAAACATTCAGCGAGGCTAGACATATCGTTTACAGTGTATGAACATTTCAGAGTCAGTGTGCTGGTTTAGATAGCTATGCACCTGCATATGCATGCAACCTTAAAGCTAACAAAGGAGGAGGGAAGCTGGTTCAACACTGGATGATGGGATCGTGACTGGCGGAGGTGGGCACTAGGACTTTTTTTAGAGAAAGAGCCAGGAAGGAGTACCCGATGGGAGAGGAACATGTGAAGCCTAAAGTGCTTGTTCAGAAATCAGGTTTACTGAGCAAATAGCTGATAACTAATCGGGGTGAGGGGCCAGGTAGTACGATGGTCATGGGGAGAGATTTGGTGCTAGTACATAGGCCAAGTTAGGCTTGGATCAAACACTGGGTGGATAGAGAATACTGGTAAGTACTAGGGTTGTGGGAGAGGAAGATAAAAAGAACTTATAACAAGCACTTTGACCCCAGTTCATCATAGCAGTAGCAGGAATATAGGTTCAATGATAACAACTACAGGATTCAATGAAGAAGAAATCATAACTAGTTTTGAAAGCAGCCACTGACAGAGGACGGACCAGTTTCAAGGATTTTTGTATCATATTCCATAGTAGGGGAGTATATAACTTATTGAAACCCTACCAAAACGAGATCTTACTTTGGGTACAAATAACGAAATATGTGTAGTGCTTCTTACTGAGTACTTGCCTACTGTGCAAAAAGGCAAGCAATCTGATATATATTGGGGCAGCCTACTGGAAACGGCTCTGAACACCCAAATGGCTGCATTTCTCTGCCGTCTGCACATAAGCAAAGACCATCCCACTGCTGTATGCAGAGAACAGTGATGAGTCGAGTAGGGTAGACCAGTGATAAATCTTAGGGCTTTGTGGTAAAGGGTATCTAGTTTTGCAACCATAGCAGTCTGTCCTTGACTGTACAAAAAGTCAGCATAATCGAGAAGGGAAAGAAAAGTGGACTGAACCAGTCTCATCTTGGCCTCTCTTGTCAGGAACTGTTTAATTCTATAAAAGAGACCGAGTCTCTGCCTGAGTTTTTTAGCAGTTCATCTATGTGCTCGTTAAAGGACAGCCTTTGATCAATCCAGACATCCAGGTATTTGAACTCAGTTACGTATGCCAAGGGTTCTCCCAGAAGTGTAGTGATGTGACGAGATGATATAGGTGTGGCATCATGTGCGCGAGGTGAGAATAGCATTGCTTTGGTCATTTTTGCATTTAGTAATAGTTTCTGGTTTAACAGTTGTAATTGCAGCAGGTTAAAGTCAAGTTGTAGGTCATCACATGCAGCAGTGGGAGAGGGACCTTTGTAGTAGAGCACTGTGTCGTCAGCAAAGAGGTGAATGTTGGCAGCTTTGATGTTGTCTTTGATTTTATTAATATAAATTGTGAATAGTAGAGGACCAAAAATGGAGCCCTGGGGAACTCCTCTCAATAGAGGTTTTATGGGAGAAAATTCTCCTTCCGCCTTGACCTGCTGGTACTGGCCTGTAAGGTAATTAGAGAACCACTTTTGGGAGTGTTGGTCCAGACCAATGTTCCTGATTGAAGTGAGAAGCAGACTGTGGTCTACAGTATCAAAGGCCTTGCTCAGGTCCAAAAATACAGCACATACAAAGTTTTTAGTGTCCAGACTATGTAGCCAGTCATTGGTCACTTTAGTGAGAGCAGTGACAGTACTATGTCGTGCCATAAAACCGGATTGTAAAGGGTTAATTAGATTTTCAGCTTCTATATATTTTTTGAGCTGGTTACTCACAATCTTTTCCAAGAGTTTGGATAAAATTGGAAGTAAGGAAATGGGCATGTAATTATTAAGGTTTGCAGGATCTCCAGATTTATATAGGGGGATGACATGAGCTGTCTTCCATATTGGTGGCAAGGCAGCCTGGGAGAGTGATAGGTTAAAAAAGTGAGTAAGTGGGACAGCTAGGATCTAGTAACCAATTTTCAGGTAGCAGGGGTCAAACAAATTGCCTCCAACACATTTCTTGACATCCAATTGTAACAAAAGTTCTTCAACCTCCTTCAACGAGACTGGCTGCAGGGAGAATGAGGAGTTAGAGACCGGAATTACTTGTTCCTGGACACCAAGTTGGGATCGTAGGTTATTGGCAGAAGAGATGTCAAAGACTAGTCCTGCAGTGGCAAAATTATTGTCGAAGTGTTCAAGGAAGGAGGGCTTATCAGAGATAGAGGTGCCACCAACTAGGATTTTAGTGGGTAGGGAGTTACCAGGAGTATGTTCTTCTAAGTCTTTTAGGGTTTTCCAGAAAAATGGCCTTTGATTCCCTGACCAGTTTGGTGCAGAGATTTCTCGCCCTCTTAAACAAAGTCCAATCAGTTGGGAGCTTAGATTTCCACGCCATTTTCCAAAGCGCATCTCTTTTTTGTAGCGCAGACTTTAGCCCTGGAGTAAACCAATGGCAGGATTTCACCCTAATATGGACTTTAATCAGTGGAGCAAGGTTATCCAGGGCTCCTGTTACTTTTTCATGAAAGATGTCGTAAGCCGCGTCCACAGATTTTGCACAGTAAAAGTCCTGCCAGCGTAATGAATTTCTTAGTTGGACATTAAATGTATGGGGGTTGAAGTTGTGGTGGCTTCTTTTTGTGGTAAATTTTAAGGCTGATGTGGCATTTTTTGATGCTCTTATGCAGGCAATGTAACAATGGTCACTTTTATCTGAGAAAAATATGCCAGTATGAGTAAATAGATAAGGATTACTTACTAAAATAAGATCCAGAAGGGAGCTATTGTTTGGGTTCTTTCAATTTGGTCTTGTGGGTTACCTGCCTGGCCCACAGTTTAAATCTTGTAGTACAGGAGTTTCTGCAGGACCCTGACATCAAGCAAATGCTGACTGTTGCATGCCATATCTGTGCACACTTTGCATGCTCTGGAAAAGCCTACGATCAACTTCAGCAGCTGCAGATTCAAAACAGCACCGCCTCAAGCTTGAAGTTGTCACGCACTGGAATTCAACACTTTACATGGCAGAGCATTTGTATGAGCAGTACAAAGCTATCTCCGAGTACCTAGTATTGCACAGTAGCGGTGATGGTTCAGGGGCCTCAGTGTTTATGACAACTGAACAATTACACCTCATGGACTCAGTGATATAAATTTTGAGGCCTTTTGAACATGCCACACAGGTACTGAGTGGTGACACTGTATCCATAAGTTGAGCCACTCCACTGCTGTGGGTGCTGCAGAAGACTTTGATGAATCTGCAGCCTAGCCTTGATGTTGCCGGAGATAGGACAAGCAGTATATTACTGAAACACATGCTTACAATATTCAACAGCAATTGACACATCACCAGTATTCAGCAGAGTGTAGAATTTGGAATGGCCACAATGCTGGACCCACGCTACAAATGTGGCATTGCATCCATACTTGAGGGAGGGCATGATCATGTTCAAAATCTTACTTTACAGCTGGTCTGATTGGTTCATGGGGCACAGCAGTCATGAGCAATGTTCTGCAAACCACAGCATGACAAAGCTGAAGGTCGCTGTGGACCGAGTACATCCAGTAAGGTGGCTGAAGGTGAGGGGCAAGGGGCGTGGCAGCAAAACAGCTTGTCATTAATCCACTTTGTGGTGCTTTGTCTGAAGTAGGAATTTGTGACCTGGATGAATCTTGTGAACAGGTGAATGACTCATCAGGACTGTATGCATCCAGAGCATGGTTGATGCCTATTTGGCAGAAAACAGGCATCTGACTACTTGAGTATCTGGGGTGGAAAGGTGAATGAATGGACAGAACTGACTTCAGTAGCACTGAAATACCTGGTCAGCCCACCCTCCAGTGTAAGAATGGAGAGGGTATTCAGTTCTGTGGGGGCCATAGTGTGTGACCTTCATACTAGCATATCACCTGCAAATGTCAACATGCTGACATTTATCAAAATGAATGAAGGTCACATACCAAGTAGGACAACCATTTCTATGTTTGTGCCCAGTCACAATGATGGTTGTGCAGATGATGCGGGTGAAGCACACCATCCTGGCGGCAGCATCAGACAGCGTACCATCAAGGTTGATGATTCAGTAATGGAAAAAGAATTTCCAAGCTGGCACAACTCTAACTTTGACAACTGTGAGGGCAGCTTCCTCCTTGATCAGGATGAGGAGGATGTGGTGGTAGTGCATGATGGGTTTGAAGGTTGTCACAGTTCTGTAATACTACCATTTTTTACCATTTAATGAATTAAAAACGGTGTCCTTGACTAGTATTCCACATGACAAATCTGTACAAGTAATGACATGTCATTTGATTTGACCTTCCATGCTCTTGATTTTGTGAGTACAGTTAACAGAATGTGTGCTGTCATTATATTCATTACACACAGTCAATCTTATAAATACAAATGTCAGCTTTTGGCCATAGCCACATAAATCCTGCTGATTGACTGACAGATATCCTCTGAAGAACTGTAACACACCATAGCCAGCCAAATGGCTTCATGAGACAGTGAGGGAGACAGTGAAACTGTACCAGTGCCTGATGTATGAGCCCTCAACCACAGCCACCCGGCTTCATGAGACAGTGAGAGAGACAGTGAAACTGTACCAGTGCCCAATGTATGAACCCTCAGCCACAGCCACCCAGCTTCATGAGATAGTGAGAGAGACAGTGAAACTGTACCAGTGCCCGATGTGTGAACCCTCAGCCACAGCCACCTGGCTTCATGAGACAGTGAGAGAGACAGTGAAACTGTACCAGTGCCCGATGTGTGAACCCTCAGCCACAGCCACCCAGCTTCATGAGACAGTGAGAGAGACAGTGAAACTGTACCAGTGCCCGATGTGTGAACCCTCAGCCACAGCCACCCGGCTTCATGAGACAGTGAGAGAGACAGTGAAACTGTACCAGTGCCCAATGTGTGAACCCTCAGCCACAGCCACCTGGCTTCATGAGACAGTGAGAGAGACAGTGAAACTGTACCAGTGCCTAATGTGTGAACCCTCAGCCATAGCCACCCGGCTTCATGAGACAGTGAGAGAGACAGTGAAAATGTACCAGTGCCCAATGTATGAACTCTCAGCCACAGCCACCTGGTTTCATGAGATAGTGAGAAAGACAGTGAAACTGTACCAGTGCCGTATGTATGAACCCTCAGCTGGCCAAAGCCATCCTGCTTCTTTAATCAGTAATTTACAGCAAGTATGTACTCATGTCACATGCTATGGTTTTGACTTGAACTGTGCAGTGAATACTTTCGTAACCAATAAATGCCATTGTCACCAAATACTGACAACTGATTTTCATGTTGTTTTCACAGGCTACTGTCACAAAGACTGTAACAGGACTAGATTAGTACTCTGAACACTGAAAGGGTAATATTTCAGGTAAGTATCAATCTTATAAGAACACAGATGTAAGAGGGCAGGGAGAGTTACCAGGAGAAACAGAGGAAGACAGGGAAGGCGGTTAAGGGTGCAAAAGCACAAATGGGGGAATATTGCAACATAAGTTAAAATGGATAAAACATTTTATAGATACGTAAGCAAAAAGAGAAAGACCAAGAGAGGGATTGCAAGGCTGGTAGGAGAAGGAGGGTTGTATGTGTGTGTGGCAGAGGATCACCAAAAGCAGACATATTGAACAAATACTTCTGTTTAGTATTTACAAAAGAGGGAGAGGGAAATGGTCAACTGGTAAAGGAAAAGTGCATTAAGGGACGTGAGGTAGACACTAGTCCCTTTACAGAGGATAGAGTCCTTAAGGAACTAGCACAGTTAAAAGTGAACAAGGCAGTGGGACCTGACTGAATATACCTCAGGATACTGAGGGAACTCAAGGATTAGCTGGTTGCACCTCTGACAACCCTGTTCAACCAGTCATTGGAAATTTATTTATTTAAAATTGGTAACCGGGAAAGGCATGCTGAGCTCATTTCCAGGTGTGACCTGCATGAAGAGCAGCACAGTTACATAATAAGTTACATTACAGAAACGTACAGATATTTACAGGAGTAACATGGTTACAGTACAAGGTACAGATTCGGAAACTTACAGATATGTACAAGAGATAAAAGTGGTTTAGGCACAAAGTTACATAGGTAAAGCATGATCATTATAAAGCACAAACATAATGAAAAAGAATACTTAAACATACAGTAGTTAAACAGCTTGACCTGAGTCACCTTGAAGCAATTTGTAGGTCCATTTTGAGGGATCTGGAGCAAGCAGGAGTTGAGTTTGAGAGTCAGGGGTGGTAACCAGCTTGAGTCAATCTGGGACCTGAGTTAGTCATATCAGGGAGGGTTATAAATGGAGATTAGGTGGGATGTGGGCACAGAGACAGAAGGGGGATGCTGGGGGTTAGGAGCATTGGTGGCACTGGGGAGAGAGAGGGGAGGAGTCTTTTGAGGGATGAGAGAGGGAAAGCAAGATGAAAGTATGGAGGAAGATTATTCCATAGGAGAGGGAGGCGGTACAAGAAGGTGGATTGCCCTGTGATAACATGAGAATGAGGGATGGAGAAAGTGCGCAAGCCTATATGGTGAAGTGAGCAGGTTGTGGATTCAACAGGAGTAAGATGGGAAGAGAGATAGGGAGGAAGGGAGCTGAACCAGTACTTGGTAATGAAGGAAGTGCGGTGGATAGATCTCCTGTGAGACAGTGGGGCAACGGAGGGGAGAGCATAGAGTAGACAATGGTGGTTGAGTGGTAGGGAGGCAGTGGCAAAGCAGCAAAAGGAGTTGAGAAGAGTGTCTAGTTTGGAGAGGGACGAGTAGGTGCCATAGATAACACTGGCATAATCGAGCACAGGCAAGATTGTTTTAAGTATTAGTACTAGTTCACATCGAGTTGGGAGAAGAATGTTGGTTTTATGGTGGCAGAGGACTGCGAGTTTGGGCTAGAGTTTGGTGCAGATGGTGTTGATGTGTGTATAGAAGTCAAGGTGTCTGTCTTGCCAGACACCCAGGTATTTGGAGGTAGAGACCTTCTCAAGAGGTGAACTTTCAAGGGTGGTGCTCACTGGGGGGTGGGGAGGGAGGCCAGCTTCTGCCTGGATCCAGAAAACATGGTAACTGTTTTCATGGTATTTAGTTTTAACTGATTTGATTGGAACCAAGACTGTACTCTGTCAAAGTCTTTTTGAAGATTGGCGAGGACGATGTTATGGGATGGACCAGAAGTATAGATGACAGTGTTATCTGCGTACATGTGTATGTTTGAAGAATGTCAGGCAGAGGGAAGATCATTATAAAAAGAGAGAAATGCATGAGTCCAAGGATGAAGCCTTGTGTGACCCCAAATAGGATAGGGAGAGGAGTAGAGAGAGCATAACCTATTTGAACTAACTATTGTCTGTTGTGGCAGTAAGAGTGGACCCGGTCTACTGTGGGTATCGCAAGGCCGAAGGAAGAGAGTTTGTGAAGAAGAAGTAGGTGTTATACTGAATCAAATGCTTTGGCCAAATCAATAAAGACAGCAGCAGTGATTTGGCTTTGATCCATCATGGTAAGGATGGAGTTGGTGACTCTCAACAGTGAGGTGATAGTGGAGTGTTGTTTTCAGAACCCTGATTGTACAGGCAAAAAAGAATTGCTTAATGAGAGAAAGTCAGAGAGCTTTGCAAGAATGAGGGATTCTTGTACTTTGGCAAGGGAAGGGAGGAGAGAAATGGGCCTATAATTTCCTAGGGATGAGGGATCTCCACCCTTGTGTAATGGTAGAACTTTGGCTGAGTTCCAGACTTTGGGCATAGTAGCTGAGGTAAGGGAGAGATTTAGTATATGTGTCAATGGGGGTGACTATAGCTGCTGCAGACATATGGAGCAGTCTAGGTGGAGACTGTCAGGGCTGGATTTAGAGGGGTTGAGTGACTTGAGCATGGTATAAACTTCAAGAGGGGCAAAAGGAGGAAAAAGGTATGTGGTGGTGGTGGGGAGATGTGGGAGGGCAGGGAAAGGTGTCTGGTGCAGGGGGGAAGGGGAGTCTGGTAGGGCACAAGAGATGAAGAACTTGTTGAACGCATCACCAACAGCTGCAGGATCGGAGACAGGGGAGCCGTCAATTTTCAGGACTGGACAAGTCTGCTGAGAAGGTGGATCTAAGATGGTGTGTATCACCTTCCAGATGGAAGCAGGGGAGTTTGGACTCATCTCAAGCTGTGATTTGAAATAGGAGGCCTTAGAAAGGTGAATAGCCTTAGTGCACCTGTTTCTGAGTTGTTTGTAAGATAGGAGGTTGTTAGGGGCATTGGATGCTTTGTAAAGTCTCCAGGCTTTGTCCCTGGAATGACATAAGGTGATGAGATCAGAGGAAATCCAGGGGTGGTGGTGTTGTTTCATTCTGGCTTTTCTAAGGGGAGTGTGATGGTCCCAGGTAAGGTTAAAGATGTGTAGAAGTGAGATAGTGCAAGGTCAACATCAGGTGCACTAAAGATGGGTTGCCAGTCTGTATTGAGAAGATCATGCTGCAGGGCAGTGACATTGAGGGAATGGAGGGGCCGAGTTCAAAAGAATTTTGGAGAGGAGTGGGGTGTGTGGATTTTGCCAATGCAATAGGTGATACAGTGATCACTGAGTGAGTCGGATAGGATGCTCAAGGCAGAAATGCAGTGGGGGTAGGAGGATAAAATCCAGTCTAGAAGTGAATGGTTTGGGGATTGATGGTTTAGATGGGTGGGTTCCTGAAAGAGTTGAGAGAGGCTGAGGGCCCCAATAATGAGGGTGGTAGGCTTGGCAGTTAGGGAAAGCCTGTCGAGATTGAAATCACCTAGGAGCAGGAGTTGTCCATTGCCAGTGAGAGTAGAGACTGAGGAGATGACCTTGGTTATGGTGTTGGGTGGGGCTCTGGGTGGGGCATATAGGGCACCAACATAAAGGGGAGCAGAGGATGGCAAGGATAGCTGGACTAGAATGAGTTCATGGGATGAGGGACAGGATTCTTTGAAGATTATAGTACTGGAGATGTATTGCCTAATGTACAGAGCTACTCCACTGCCTCGCTTGCCTCTATCCTGTTGAAAGAGTTTAAAATTTGGAACAGTGAGGGAGGAGTAGGTGATTTTGGCAGATACCTAGGATTCGGAGACGCAGAGTATGTCAGGGCAATATTGGGAAAACCAGACATTGAATGCATCAATTTTGGGGACGAGGCTCCAGGCATTGAGATGAAAGATGCAGAGACCTTTAGGTACAGAGGATGAAGCCTGAGGTGGGGACAATCCTGGCAGGGTAGAGGACGTGGTGGCAGGGGTTGGTGGATGGTTGGGCCGGGGTTGGGTTGAATGTCACTTGCAAGGATGAGTAGGAGGAGGGAGAGAGGAAGGTGCCTGGAGTATTTTGATCTGGCTGGACAACGTGCAGAGGGCAGGGTGGAGAGGTTTAGACAGTGGTAGAGAACCTCAAGGTTAAAGAGGTGGGAGGAAAGCAAGGAGGGGTGAATGAAGAGAGAAGAGAGTGAAAAAGTGGGTGAAAGGTAGAACTCTGGGGAAGGCAGCAGGAGAAGGTGGGAGTAGGAGAAAGATGGAGTAGGCAGTGAGGAGATGAGAGTGTGGGGGCTGCTTGGAGGAGCAAGAGGAGGGTAAGGGAGTAAGGAGGGACTGGGCAGGGACTTCTCATGAGGGAAGGGGCAGGAGAGAGGGGTTATGGGTGGAGTAGGGTGGTGCAAAAGCAGGAGAAGCATTAGGGTGATGAAGGTGGGGAGAAAAAGTGTCATGATCAGGAGAGTAGAGAACCACAGCGATTAGATAGAATGGGAGAGTGGGTATGGCAGAAAGAAGCTACAATAAAAGGATAAAAGGAAATGTGGCTGCAGTGAAAGATTAATAAGCAGTCTCGGTACGAGGAGTTACAGGGATGGAGTTTTAGAATGGAGCCAGGTGATAATAGAGCCAGGAAATAATGCTGTGTAACAATTGGCCAAGTAACATTTGAAGGAGGAGTCTGAGGCTGAGCAAATGGATTTAAAGAGTGCTGGGTTGGGGGAGGGTGGGTGAGTGCAAATTTTGGTACAGGAACATAGCAGAAAAATACAAGAAAGTCCTCAGAGCAGGTTAACACTGAAGAAATTTGATGGAGTCCTTTCAGCTCAATCAGAAGCCAATCAGGAAGAGCTCTCCCTATTTATGGCCAATTGGGAGTTTCGGCTGAAGAGCACCACATGTTTGAAAAAGTCCCTGGATTTGGACCAGACCTTGCGGAAATCCTTAGTGGCTTGGAGGTGATGTGGGCAGTGACTGCAGGGAAGCCACACCACAGGGGCAGCCCACCCGGTCTGGGGGCTCAGGCGTGGAGAGAGAGAGAGAATAGAAGGTTGGAGGAAATAAAGCAGGTATTGGGGGCTGGGGTAGTGAGCTGAAAACACAGCAGGTGAGTGGAACCGTCTAGTGAGGATTAACTTAATAAAGAGGCAGGGACCTGGTTGATAGAAGGAGAAATCAGAGGAGCTAGGGGGGCAGGGCGGATGAACACCAAGTCCGTGGGGGGGGGGCTAAGTGAGAGAACTAAAGATAGGCAGGGAGGAAACAAGCATTGTCCGAGCAGCATAAAAATTGCACAATACAGTTTTTACCAGGAATTCAGCATTTCAAACAGTAGTTAAACACAAGCAGTTTTAGCAGAATTTAAACACAGAGACTGGGCTAGCACGGGTCAGTGGACCAGTTTTAACAGAGTTTAAATGCAGAAATGAAGCTTGCTAGCACAAGCAGACTTTAGCAGAAATTAATTTAGGTAAAATATGGCAATAAAATAAAATTTTATCTGCAGTGATCAGTTACATTCAGCAAGCACTTTTAGCAGCAGGCTAAGAGCAATAAATATAGCAAGCTAAGAGTAAATAGAAATAGCAGTAGCTACTGGGCTGCAAATTTTAGTACAGAAACCTAGCAGAAAAATACAGAAAAGTCCTTAGGACAGGTTAACACGGAGGAAATTTGCTGGAGTCGTTTCAACTCAATCAGGAGCCAATCAGGAGGAACTCTCCCTTTTTATGGCCAATTGGGTGTTTCAGCTGGAAAGCACCAAATGTTTGAAAAAGTCACTGGATTCACGCTGTGCCTGGTGGAAATCTTTAGTGGCTTGGAGGGGAGGTGGGCAGCGACTGCAGGAAAGCCGCACTGCAGGGGCAGCCCACCCGGTCCGGGGACTCGGACTAGTTGAAATCCTTAGTGGCTTGAAGGTGAGGCGGGCAGTGGCTGCAAGGAAGCCACACCACAGGAGCAGCCCACCTGGTCAGGGGTCTTGGGCTGGTGGAGATCCTTAATGGCTTGGAGGTGAGGTGGGCAGCAGCTGCAAGGAAGCTGCACCGCAGGGGCAGCCACCCGATCTGGGGGCTCAGGCTTGTGGAAATCCTTAGTTCCTTGGAAGTGAGGCAGGCAGCGGCTGCAGGGAAGCCGCACCGTAGGGGCAGCCCACCCGGTGGATCCCGGAGTCAGTTGAAAAACAAATTCTGATTGACTTACCACACATTATGACTGATTTTTCCAACTAGTTTGAAATTTCTGACTTCAACTAAGTAAAGAAAATGCAACCAATTTTTTCAGCTTTCACCATCGTTGAATTTTATTATGTTGTATGTTTGTATACGTTAACTTCATATCTTCTGTTTGTTGAATACATGATTACACTTATTAGGCATATGCCGCATATGTTATAATACATAGGTATAATTGACATAAGAGGCAGGCTTTTCGGATTTGCAATGTAAACAGCAATCACTCTCACCAGCAATACACAAAAATACATACATACAGACAGACATACTAATCAGAGGTTCTATCCAAACCCAGTGTTCCGTGAAGAATACAGTAAAGTCCACTCCCACCAGATGAGCAACTCCCTGACTGTATGTACGATGACATAAGATAATAAACATGCAAGAAAATAGGTTTGCATTCTTTAAAGATTATGCATGGGTAAGTAACTATCCAAATAATCTGACAGCCTGTGACAACATCCAAATGTGAGGCTAATTGTAATTAAGCATTTGTGTGCAGTGACACCGTTTTACTTACTGATCACTGCAGTGTGATACATGAATCAGGCTAAGTAATGTTATTAACTTGTTCGATGTAATTTCATGTAACCAGACATTCCAGAATGCCATAATGCTGACTTCAGAGGAGAACTGCAGAGCTGGTAGATTCGATTGCCTTTAATAGCCAGCCTGCAGTGAATATCAGAGTGTTTTGTAAGCTTTAATCTTCATTTTGTTGGACAACTGTTTGTGTGGAGTGACTTGGGCTAGGTACAGTGAAGTCAGAGAACTGTAGGAAGCACCATGAGGATAGCAAAATCTGATTTTAACTTACAAAATAATGAACATGTATACTACAGGGTGCAGGCTACTGAAGAATGCAAATCCTATCTGAGCAGTTCTCCTCTGATGGCAGCATCATGGATTCTGGGCTTTATGGTTACATAACATTGTATCTTACAAATCATTGTCAGTTAAATTAGTCTAGTGCATTCTGTTGTGCAGTAACAGTAATTAAAATGAAATCTTTTTGTACACCAATTGAAAAATGTGATCAGCCTCATACTTGGGTGTGAGGCTTTGCTGACCACTCCCCTTTAATCTATCCTAGTTGCATTAAGGTAGAGTAGTTTCACATGTCTTACCTCAAACCATGCCAGTGACCCAGGTTCAGAAAGTGACTTGGGGTACTGGGGGTCAGAAAGGGATCAGAGGATTGAGCGTCCAAGCCGTCCATTGCACTGACTGCTCTCGTCACTTAGGGTAGGAGCAGGATTGCATTGCTCTGCAACAGCCCCTGGTGGAGACCGGGAGCACTGCATGAGCATCGCAACAGAGGGATGTGCCAAGAAAGTGGCAAACTGCTCAGGACTGACTGGATGATGGCAGCCAGCCAATCCTACCGCGCCCCCGAAGAGCTACCCTGGGATCAGGCTACAAATATGAATTAAGGGGGGCTTCAGGGGGAGGAGTAGTGGGGGGGATGTCAGAGACTGTGGCTGCCCAAAGGAGTGGTGGGTCCTAAACATGTAGAATATCACATACACATGGTATGGTGCCTTACCTGAGCAGCACCCCTGCCCATCTGTCTATATTGAGCCCAAAACATAATCCATATTAAAGAGTGGAAGGGATTGTAAATTTGTGAGCAGATGACCCCTTCAACTTGCCGGTGCTGGGAGTTAACTAAAGACCCACCCCCACGCTCAGGCATGAAATGACGTGTGCCCAGGAAAGCAGGGGTGTGCTCCATTATTCTTCTGAGGGCTGACATTTTAAAACATTTTCAAGATATTCGCTGTCATTTTGTCATTAACCATGAGCAGTGGGAGACAAACAAGGACCTTGTTAGTTGGCCCGACTTGACCGGTGCCAATGGTTAAAGACAAAATGACCACAAATGTATCAAAAAATGTTTTAAAACTTAGCCCCCATAGAAAATAATGGAGCGAGCCCCCGCGCTCTCCCTGGGCACACATCTTTATGTGCCTGAGCGCGAGGACATGTCTTTAATCAGCTTCCAGCACAAGGAAGTTGAAGGGAATTGGCCGTTCCCAAATTTACGATCCCTTCCACCGTTTAATATGGATTATATTTTAGGCTACATATAGCCAGACGGCGTGCTGCTTAGGTAAGGCACCACACCCAATGCTTTATCTTGGTGAATCTCTTTAAATATTACCTGGAGGTCTAAAAGCTGGCTCCTGCTACCCACCCACCCGGGTTAAATATTTAGGCCTCTGCTTTACCCCATGATGGCAGATCTTGCCTGCTGAAAGCAGAGGTTGTGCATTGAAGTTATGGAGGCCGAGTGGAACAGAGATTGTAGAACTGAGGCCCCAAAATCAGCATCCTGGTGTGACTCTAGGTTGATGTGGAAATGAGTAATGAAGGTGTTTGCTAATTTCCATGTAGCAGCCCTGCAAATACTCTGGACAGGGTGGGATGCTCCGATAGCAGCCACTGATGCAGCAGTATGTCAGGTAGAATGAGCTGTTATCCCTATGGGAGGCTCCTTGCCCACCAACCGGTAGCAGAGATCAATGCAGGATGTTATCCATCTACCAATCATCCACTTTGCTGCGGGTCTGCCAGGTGCAGCTTCAGCATATGGGACAAACAGCTGGTGAACCTCTCCCCAAACTTCAGCTGTTCACTCCTTATAGTAAGAGAGCACTCGTCTCAGGTCCAAAACATGGAGCCTGTACTCTGCCTCTGAAATGCAATTGTGGTGGTACACCAGCAAATTCAAGTCAACACCTGGTTCAGGTGGGACTCCGACACCACCTTTGTAAAGAATTTTGGGTGGAGGCACAGGACAACCTTGTCCCTGTGGAACACCAGATAAGGAGACTCAGAGAGCATCTGTAGTTCCCCAGTCCTTCTGCCTGATATGATAGCCACCAAGAAGGTGGTCTTCCATGACAGATGTGACATCTCACACCTGTACATCAGTTCAAATTGTTTGCCCATGAGCTTTGCCCAAACCAGCAGTAAATCCCTAAGGAGGTGGTGGTTCATGCAGTGGAGTGGGAATATGTCTGAGGTTGCCCTGTACCACCTGGGTGGGTGAGAGGAGCCAGCTTTTAGACCTTCTGGCAAGATTTAAAGGGAAAGGGGTATGCCAACAAGAGTGGATAAGAACAACATATCCACATCCCTAAGAAGAACAGTTACACAGCAACTTACCATTAACAATAGATCTGTGGGCCAGATACCTTGCCTTGTGCTGTGCCATTGAACCGTGTTCAGGAACAGACTTGAGTGCCAGAGGTCAGCAGGTGGAGGAGAGGATTGAGCATCTGTAAGACTGCTCTCCTCTCCTGGGGTGGGTTATTGGTGCTCTTCACTGCTCTAGCTGTTCCTGGTGGAATCTCATAGACTGCAGCAAGATGCACAGCACACATTGATGATATGGGAGCAATGGCAGATGTCCTGCAAGTGGGTTAGGGAGCCTACCCACATTGCACTGGATGTCATTGCACATCCACACTCCAGTGGACAACACACAAGGAAAAATCCCAGGAGGGCTGATGAGGCGACGAGGGTCTAGGGGACCAGGCCGCACATCCCCAACACCGGAGTGCTGCACCACTGATCCACAGGCACCATCTGCAGAGATGATCCCTGTAACTTCAGATAGATGCCACTAAAGACAGGAGAGGTAGGTCCCCCATGGGGGTAATGCAGTGGGCCGATATGTCTGTTGGAGGGGGTCACTTGGGGGGAGTCTCACTACAGAGTAGCAGATCTGAGTCAAGCATGTTCTTCTGAGAGATGTATCAGAAGACCGAAGGAACATAAAAATAGTTGGGTGAGGAAAAAAAAAAGTAGATCCTTGAGGGGATGTTAGACATCAGGTACCATTTAGAAATGAGTCTCAAGCATGTACAACAAATAAGTGGGGATGCTGTGAGGCGTGATCTCTATAAACTTAAGACAGGAGATGTGATGATGTATAACAACCTTCTGTGCACTCAATGACTTTCATAAACTTAAAACAGAAAGCCTTGATACTGAGCTGGGCAGCTGGCATCAGTCCATGCAGAAGCAGTGCGACCCAAACTCTCCATTTAACAGCTGCAGAGAAGAGCAGCAGTGGTACCTGATGTCTGAGATCCCACTGAAAATGATAATTCATCAAAAGTTACTGTCAATGTCAGTCTACCCAGTCCCTGGCTATCAGTTTATCCTATGTTGATAATTTGAAAGCAGTAATGCCTCCTGAATCATGCCATTTTACTACTGCCTCACATCCACATTCCATTGTGGTGACTATTACATTCTACAACAGAGAGACAAGTAAGGCTCTGCTATGGCATGGGTATGAAGGAGGCACTACTGCTGTCAAATTATAAGGGTAACTACTATTCACAGCCATGCAGAGACAGTGGAAAGCTTTACAAGTAAACTGAGTGACAAGACATGGATGATTTGGCAGGTACAATGCACAGCTGACAGCAGCAGATGGGTGTGTGGGGAAGAGGAACACAAAGTTCAGTGACTACTGGTAATTTCCCTTACAAAGAGCTGTGACACAGGTGCAGTATGCTGAATGTTGTTACTCAGTACTGTGCCTAGGGTGATGTATCCAATTGTGCCGAGGACAGGTACATGTGATGCAAAATATTGAAGCCAGTGATGAAATGTGCTCTTTAAGTCAAGTGGTAACAGGAACTCAGGGTAGACAAAGGAAAGACTCAGATTGCTGTTGTCATATTTACATGACTAATATTTATGTTGTTGGCATATATATACCTTGCAGCATATGAACAGTAACAGGTATAGTGGTTGAACGTGCTGTGGAATGGTGGGTGTATGGGTGGTGTCTATTGTGAGCAACTGCAAGACAAGTAGTTAGTTGATGAGAGATAGTATTGGCAGGCAGCCACAAGAACTTTTGTAGAGTTGTACTGCACCAGATGTCTTAAAATCCCCCCCCCCACAGACACACACGCACACACACAGACACACACGCTTGTTGGGGTTGGGCTTCTTTTTTTTTTTATTTGGCAATGGGAAAAAAGAGTGGATAGTTATCATGAATAAATGACATATAGTTCAGATGATATGGGGCAATGCTCAACCATTTACCATTCAGCAATAACCCGGTCACTGAGAACATGCATTCCACTGGCACACTGGATGCCGTTACACCAAGGTAAGTTTTTGCAAGCTGAGCCAGAGTAGGGTATCTGTGTTCATTAGTCTTCCAAAATGTCAGTGGGAAATCTTCCTCCTCACTTGTAGGTTTCACCGTCAAATATCTGTTTATTTCTTCTTCCACAGCTGAGCTATCGTCACTGAGATGCAAGGTTACTTTGATCTTCTGAAGCATTTTCCTCTTCTTACTCATAGGAATGCCTTTATCCTCATTGGCATGACAGTTTGGATCTTCATCCTCTGTCTCTTCATCACTGAAGGAGACACTTGAAAGTGGTATTGTCACTGATGGTGTGCTGCTGGCTCTGAAATGTCTACTTGGAGTACTTGTTGAAAAAGCTGTCATAGTTTCAAGTTCCTTCATTTCTTCCACTGCATGTTTCAGTACTGCTGTTTGCTCCTCCCTAGACAGCTGCAAAGCATCTTTGATGGCTGGATCCAGTAAGCATGCCAGTTTGACAGTATCACTTTCTGGAAAGCGCCTCTCGACATTTTTCAGCACTAGCCGTTTCACCTACTGCACAGTAGGATGATCTTTTTTACTTATCTGTGATTTTTCCACAATCTCATTTTTTAAGAGTGGTATTAGTGCCAGGTGTGGTTGATTACTACTGACAAGATCAGTCAGCTCCTTAAATGGGAGAAGAAAATGTCTGAGTTCTTCAACAATATCAAACTCCTCAGTTGTGAGGCACAGCTCACTGTGTCCAGTACGTTTCAAAGCTTGCTCAGCCTCCCAGTGAAGATCTACAATGCTTTCAAACATAACAAGTACCGAGTTCCACCTAGTCACGACCTGTTGTTTTAAAGTTATGTGATGCCTTTGTCTGTGTTGCACAATTCTGGAGGATGTTGCTCCTTTAACCAAGTCACTGTCGCAACTGTGTCTTTCCTGTGTGCCACTGCGAATGGGTTCTGGTGCTGCATCATCATCATCATCATCACTGAGATAGAGTCCAAAAGGTGAATGCATATCCTCATCATCTGTTCCAGTTCCATTGTCTTCAACAGGGTACTCGGAATCCAATGACAGAATGTTTTGCGTATTTACGATCTTCTCCAGGAGGCTGTCCATCACTTGCCAGTCATTACTGTTGGCTACTTCCTCCTCAACGAGATACCCTTTGAAATGTAATATGGTAACTATGGATTTGCATTTCTCAATCAAGTCTTGTACATCATTGACACGATTCATGGACTCCGTCATCAGCAACAGATGCAATGCATGCGCAACAGAGTGATTACAATGTTCCACCAGTAGCATGCGACTAGCTTTCTTCATGTTCTCTGCTCCATCATGTGTCGAGAAAAGTCTCACTGTTCTGTCAATAGCAAAATCCTCAAGTTCTCTGTGGACATGCTGTGCCACGGCTTCCCCAGTGTGGTTAGGCAACACTTTACAAGACAGTGTTACAATGTGAAAGTCCCAACCTACGTTAATATAGGCCAGGCGGATACCAAGGTAAGGGTGACATATGTATTTGTCCATCTATCCATCAAACCTAATACAGACTGAATGCACTGTACAGAGGTCGTCCTTTACTTTGGTTTTTAATAAGCTATATACATCATGCAGCGCTTTATCCCGTAAGCTTCTCTCATTAGGTATTTTCATACTTGGGAAATTCTTGGAGGAGAAGAAAAGCTGGAATCCCTCGTTGTTGACTGACTCAAAAGGCATCATATCCAAAGAAAACCATACCAAGACATCGCGAACCAGTTCAAAATCAGAGGAAGCTGGCCGCACACTACTAGTACCACCACCAAGACTTAAATTAATAGTTGTTTGCTTCAGTTTCTGTAGTTTGTTACCCTCATGTACATCTATGTTATGAATGTGGATTAAATGTTCCATTAAGGATGTAGTAGCTGTCTGCAAGGCATAACTTTTAACTTTGCTAATGTGCATGTAGACTGAGCTTTTGCGTACATTGCTTGCTGTGCATCTAAGCAAAGGGAGCAGAAATATCTACTGTCATCAAGCAAGATCAGAGAAACTGAACCTGGGTCACCTGAAGATGTACCTGGGACCTGTGTTTTAACATACAGTGAGCCAAAGTACTTCCAAACAATAGACTTACTATTGCCGTGAGACCTCAATTTTGGAGCAACAAACAGATTGCATATTTCAGATTTCTCACTTGCGACAGTAGTGATGTACTTACATACTTTTAGTTTTATGACGAGGTGATGCACTAGCCATATCTAACTTTGACAGCTACGACACTACTACAGTACTACTACTCAGTACTGGCCTTTCTGTAACAAACTGGAACAAATGAATTTGTAACAAAACCACAGTATTATGATATAGGATAATGCACACGGTATAAGTAGTGGATATATGTATACAGTAAAATACCACCAAGTCAACACATGAAAAAACAGGAACTGGATGCGATGTCCAGCATAGACAAGAAAACTGTTATTCAACCAGGAAGTTAATGCACATTTCAATCAACATAACATGGTTCCATGACAAGACATGGCATACAGCAAACACAGAACTTTAACAGAATGATGCTGCAGTGCAGTACCAGTAGCACACAACACATCAGCACTGTGAAAGTAAAAGTTAGGCCACAGTCATGACTCATGCCATGACCACCAATGTGTTCATGGTTACCTGCATAAATGCTGCAAATTCCCCTACAGTGCCTGTCCCGTCCCACCCTGACAAAGCAGAACATACACCCCAGTAAGGGAAGGGTTTTTGCACAGCTGAGTATGCACCACCAAGTCTTCCTGGATCTGATTCATTCAGAAAATGTTTATTTCTTGATGAATTAATGTTGTAAACTCCAGGCCTGTCTTTCCCACTTCACTTCCTCAATACAAAGTGTCAGTCCGATCAAGAAGGTGAGCCTTCATTGCTTCCTCCAGCTTACATTTCAGATAATCTACCTCATCCTACAATACAAAATATTCTTGTAAGGCCCAGGTATAGGTAGTATATGTTGCAATATTCCTGCAGCAGCCAATTTCATAGCTAAAAACAAGTGTGTAATTGCATTTAAACATCACCTATACCTGTGATATTAGAATTCTGTCACATCACTAAAGTGTGGAAAAAGGTATAAGCCAGTGGTGCAACCACTTTACCATAATTCTGGACTGCACCCCTCTACTATGGAACACTGAGCGAGATGACAGACAGCAAGGCTGCATGGCATCATTGCTGTAATGTTCTTCCCTTAAGTAGTATGTACTGTTAAAACATGATCTCATAAATACTGCAATGTGAATCACAGATCACTGAACCTTAACCATCGCTACTGCTGCTTCAGTCTGAAACAAAAATACAGAACTGACAATAAATGGTGAGAGAGCTAAGAAGACATATGAAATAAAATACATGAGGATAATGTATGGTCTTAACCATGCTGTAAATACTTCAAGAGGTTGCCATTACATTGTGGTAAACATTGAAAATGTAGCTCCAGAGGTTTACATGTCATGGCAAGCAGCAGCTCAAGACTCTTCAGCATGGTAATCAGTATATCCAAAGATGAAACAGTATATCACAGTGGATACAGGCTACCGAGAAAAACACATTGCTGACTGAATTACTTTTATGACTGAGTCTTAAATTTCCATTTGTAAGGCAAATGGGAAGATTGATTCTTAATTTATGTAACAATGCTTATTGAGCTGCTCTTCTTATGCATTCCATCACCAAACAGGAAGATTGATTCATCAGGATGTTTATTGAGGTGGTCTTCTTAAAGGGAAGCTGACCAAATTGGGGGTTCCCACCCACAGAAGGATTACCCCGGTTTAGCTTTTCATAGTGAAAATGGCATTGTTCTTGTGCCACAACTTACTGTATTTTAATTTGGAAATGCAGTCTGCGACACGGAAGTATGGCGGATGGGGGTCGAGGGTGCTCCTGGACTGTATAGGTGCAGCACACACTGTTCACTTCCATACAAATAAATGGCAGTGAACAGTGCAGCATCCTGCTTACATACAGAAAATGCAGCCCTCCCACAATACTCGGTCACAGACTTTTCAAAAGTAAAATACAGGAAGTTGTCGACAAAAAACACTGTTCTTAATATAACTGCTAAACCAGGGGTAAGCCTTGCGGGGCCTGGAGGGTGGAGGCTGGAGCACCCCCACCTAATTTCGACAGCTTTCCTTTAAGCAGGCTGAAATCAAACAGGAAAATTGATTCAACAACATTTATTGACTTCAACGTCTTTTTATCTTCAATATTTTTCTCAAAGCTGAACATTGACTACTGTGAGCATTCCACTTTGTTATACCACTGATATGACATAGTTAAGAAGGGATAACAACAGAGTGATGTCATATCAATGACATAACAAGGTTGGAAGGAGTCACTCTCTACCTAGGGCTAAATAGCAATACAGGTCTCACTACCCCACACTATATTATTCTTATAACAGAAGGGTAGTGTAGCCTAACTCAGCATTGCAGCTGCTGCCAAATACTATTGTACATTACCATCATGTGCACAGAAATCAACTGCATTAGTTTTTTAAAAGTCTTACTTTCTTTTGTAGTGTGCATTCCTGTTGTCTGTCAACTACTATCCCCCGAGGTGAGACAGATACTGAGCCAGGAATGATGGATAGACATTTACTTACCCCTTGGTGACTCCATGATACCCAAAACAGAAGTCTCAAAGAGGCAGCTGATGTCAAGTCTCCTGTATCCAGCTCTGAATGACATATCTGATGACTGAGAACTCCCACTACACTGTAGTCATGACTCTTATTTTTCTGTTTGGGATCTTACTTGCCTTCAGGCCTCTCAATCAATGACAGTACTGGAACTGGTGCCCTAAATATAATATTAAATAAAAATATCACTTTTACTACTGCTGTGTTTTTCCCCACAGAGATATGCACATGCAACAAATTTTACCCCACATCAGAAAGACTACTCAACTTTATTTCTGTTAGCAGCTGGGTCGTCAATAAAAAAGGTAGTTTTATTTATACACACAGTGGTATTGTAGTAGTAGTACTGCAGTAGCAAAAGCAAACAACTGGCTGAGATGCATAGCTAGGAGGATCAGTAGTAGGAGAGAGGAAGTTATATTGCCCTTGTACAGGTCACTGGTAAGCATTCATATAGAGTATAGAGTTCAGTGCTGGTGACCTCACCTGAAAAAGGACATTAACCTGCTGGAGACAGTCCACAGGAGGGTTACAACGATGATAGTCAGTCAGCAGGAATACTAAGGCATACAAGACATTGATGGCACTGAACATGCACTTCCTGGAAGACAGAAGGGGGGGCATTAATTGGGACTTGCAAATACTTGAAAGGGATAAATAAGGTTGATAAGGAGAGTGTCTTTAAGCTGAGTGGCAACCATAACACGAAGTCTGGAAATGTACAGTATTAGAGGGCTAAAAGCAGAAGATAAATTAATTCTTAAAGCAAATATAATTGTGGTTAAAAGACTAACATTAAAACATTGGAACTGTGACACCTGCTCTATCCCTTCTCCTAAATACGGATGGAAATTGCTATTTTTGGCAACACTTTACACAGCACCAGCAACCAAGAACCCTGCACCAGGGACCTGGGTCTGTCTGTGTGTCTGTCCATGCAACACTGACAACTGTGAGCCTGGCACCAGGGGATGTGGGATCTATCAGTGCATCTGTCCATGCACCACAGTTCACAAATGTGACCCCATTTACCTGGGACTGGGGAAACGTCAGCCTCTTTCTATTCAGGCAGCTCTGGAATCCGGTGGCAACCGTGACCCTACAGCAAGGACCGCGGCTTCTCAAGTGTGTGCTATACTTGCAACAGTGACCACTGCATAATGGACTGATGGACATCTGACTATCTGTTAAACACATGCAACCGAGACCCCTGCAAAAGGACCTGTCCGGTCAGTCTGACTCTGTCTCTGTGCAAGCAGCTGCAGCACCGGTCACCATCCCTGCACCAGAGGCCGTCTGTCCATCCTCGGCTCCCTCCACCCCACCCGTTACCTCATCCTCCCATCCCAACTTGGACCTCCAGTAGCGCAGAAGATACCTTCCCTCCCTGCCACACAGGGAGCCCGGGAGGCCAGCTGGCTATCCTCCTCAGTCCGCCGTGTATCGGTCACATCAGGTCTCCAGAATTTCCATTCCCGCCTGCCCACCTCCGGTACAATATAACCACTGACACTGGTGTACACCCCCCCCCCGTACATCCCACTGGAAATGCCTCTTACAACTATAAATATTTTTGTGATTTTGATCCAGTGCAGAAATTGTTTAATAAAGAGACTGATCAATGGTCAATGGTCAATAATTTAAAAATATTCCTAATAGTATCTATGATGTACTTGGGAACATGTGGATATCAGGACCATTTTAATATCAGCTTGTTTGCTTGTAACGGGGACAGTAAGGAGGAAAGATAAGTAACAAGAGATCCAATGGACCCAATGTTTTTTCCTCGAATAAAGAGCAGAGGTAAAATTAGCATGTAGATAGATGCTATAAAAAAGCAATGGGGTGTATCATAGTTAACCCTCCTTGACTTGTGACACCTGCAGGTAGGTAGGTAATGTCTCAGGGTTAAGGTGGCTCTCTATATCATCTGGTGGAAAAAAAGAGTAAAGACTATATTGGAGGGGGAAACATAAATATATAAGAAATGAGGCAAAAGAAACGTTTTACTAACATACACCCTCTTTCATTTGTGCATTTCACTGCCTTTAAATTCCATTGTACTTCTCTCTTGTTGCCATGCCCCCCAATTCCCACCAGCATGAGTACCAAGAATGTGGCAGAGAGAAATGTGGCTATGCTAATGCCACTTCAACTGTCACATTTACACATGTTCTGAGCTTCTCTTCTATGATTTAAGAAGATGTTCCACATTTTGCCTGTTTGTTCCACATTGTGAAGTACAATGTTCCATATTTGGGGGTTGAAAGGTTGAGAGGTATGTTTGTTACTACTACTGGTCCCAGAGTGCATAGTAGATGCTGCTGCAAATGTGGTTTCTTTAGCTGCATTTCTTTGCCAAATCCCTGGCATCTCTCTCTTTAGCACTGTATCTCTTCCCAAGCATTTCTTAATCTTTATATTTGTAATATTTTGATGAACAAATTAAAGAAAGCTTGCAGTACAACAAAGCAGAAGCAGACAACACCTTCAGTGACTGAGGGATTAGCAGTGTGAGCTAAAAAATGAGAAATAAAGAGTTTACTGACCTACTGTACTAGTAGCTTGTAAACCCACAAAAACTGTATTATTTTTACTTTTTTATTTTTGTTAACATGATGGAGATTAACACGACATGACAGGGGTATTACCGACTTTTACCTAGCAGTCACAAGGGCAGACCAGTTGTGAAGAGCTGGGTAGGGTTTACTAGAACCAAAAGTTATATCCCCAGTATTTTGGTCATGACAGCACCTCACAGACACACAGGCCAGCAGGGAGGAGGAGGATCACAGTACACGCCAGCACACTGGGCACACGGACGGCAGGGGGAGGGATGGGTGTAGTGACAAGTCCTCGACCTCACACCTCTAGACCACTCTCTTCCTTTTTGGATTGGAATTACTATTCGTTCAATGCGGCCTTGCTTCAGGCTTGTGGCGGCTCATGGTGGCCAGCCGTTGGTAGGGCACCCCCACGGAGACCTACTAACCAATCCTTCCCTGGGCCCCAGGTATATTTCGTTCATTTCAGGACTCACCCATCCCACAGAGAAGTATGATAGTACCATGAAGGGCCAAAGCCATCAGCCCCGGTGAGATTGGTGCGAAGCTGCTATAAGGACCGGACCGAGGAGGCAGTGTGCTGCGTGTCTGAGCAGAGAGCCTGAGTATCGGGTGGCCCAAGGCGGGTGCCCCTTCTGACAAAGCCAGCAGCAGCCTACTGCATGACAACAACATGAACGACTGTTACTGTTACGGATTCTGGCACCTTAAGAACTGCCATACACAATTCCCAGACTTAGCCACTAGTGAAGTCTCCCTCCAGAAGCTCTTGTAATGTAAATAATGGTTTCCAGATGTTTGTGATCAGAAAACAAGGATTCTGATTGCAAACATAAAAACTGTGACCCCCCCCATGGTTATCTGGACATGAGATTGCACCAGTGCCATGCCCCATCCAAAGGTTGTGGCATGAGGTGTTACTACCTCAGTCAGACCCCCACCAATCTGACCAGTACTTTTGTACTCCTTGTGGGCCACTGAGTTTTTGAACTTTTGTGTTTCTCACCAGTTGCCCCTTGTGGTCCAGTTCCTGCAAGTTTTTCCTGTTAGAGAACTGTATCCCTGATGTCCAGTGGAACTCCTCTTCCTAGCCCTGTTCCCCCACAAATTTTATGTTACTGAACAACATTTTACTGATCTTGGTCCCACAGCAAACCCTCCATTAATTTCTGCATGCCTGTGCCACCCCTAAGAACTGCTATACATAGTTATTTTATTCATTTATCGAAAATATGGTGACTGTGCTAGCAGATGAGCTTGAGCTTATTTCCACATGTGACAGTAACCAGGAGGAGGGTTACAAGAGGGAGAAAAACAGCAAAACAATTCAAAGAAAACAACACTAGCATCAACAGAAGAACAAAATATTTAAACTGCCATTTCTGAGCTCATTGGAGTTGGTGAGCTAATCAAACTACTCCCTCCACCACTGCTTCACATTAGATGTTCAGCATCTTCAAACTCTAGCTGCTTTTCTCATGGAAATCACTTTGACCATATTACCTTTTGTTATGTTTTGGATGCCCAACATCTCCTTCTTCCTGAACGCATATCTTCTCACTCCCCGCTGCCTGCTGTGGCGTTACACCTGTCTCCGGAGCTCGTGCCTTGTTGAGGAAGGAACAAGGTGAGCTTACGTGGAGTTGCTGCAGCACCTCATCAACTACATCAGAATCTTAAGACTTAGTTCGACCTGCAGTGCAACAGATCGCACTGGAAGGGCAGGGAGCTACCCCAGGGTCGGATGAGGTCACCGAGGTGGCCCTGACAGTGAGCGGTATGGGCACATTATGAGAGAGGTGAAGAACAATCAGAAGAATGAACTTGAAGTATCACCCGCAGCTTTACTAGCCTCCCTTCCCGAGTCCCCACACATGGTGCACCCTGTCCCCAAAGTCACTGACCTTAAGTTGTGACCAGACCGACGGTGATGACGAACGACTGTCCGTAGCACCATGACCGTCCTTCTTCTTCTGTGCTGTACAGCTGCAGCTGTACACTAGCCACCACACAGCTTCCTCTCCACAGTCTCCTCCTCAAGCTAAACAGCGATGGTTGGAGTAGTTGGACTCACACTCGATCGAATATTTAATTGCTGCTCGCTCCTCGCTCGCCTCGCACTGCTCGCAGTCGCACACTCTCCCCGCCAACTCCTTCTGCATCTCAGTGATACATCAGTTCTCCTGACTGGACTCCTCCTCTGACTCAATCATTGGTGCATAATTCATGCCACTGGAGCCAGAAGGAGCATTATTGGGCCATTTAAGTGGTGTGAGGCAAACTTGGAAAAAAAGCCGTAGGCACCAAACTAACACTGTGACATGTGTGAGTGTACTGTGTGAGAGCAATGACACGTGCCCCCGCCCCCCTCTCTGCGCTCACAGAAAAAAACTGCAGCATGTCTCACAGACAGAGTGACTCTGACTCACTGTTACTAGTTCAGTTTATAATGGAGTCGCTGACTCACAAATTATATGACTCCAGCATAATATGACTGCAATTCAAAGCAATTGCAACTGCATTGAATTGCAGCTGATGATTCTGATGGCCGATGACGGCTCTGGGGTCTACCACCCGGTCCTGGGGCTTGGACTGGTGGAAATCCTTAGTGGCTTGGAGGTGAGATGGGCAGTGGCTGCAGGGAAGCTGCACTGCAAGGGCAGCCCATCTGGTCTGGGGGATCATGCTGTGGAAAGAGAGAGAGAGAGAGAGAGAGGGAAATGGGGAAGGTACTGGGGTACCGGAAGTGGCAGATATAATCATACTCCACAAAAGTGGAAATAAGTGGAAATAAGGAGGAGGCAGGAAACTACAGGCCTGTCAATCTGACGTCAGTGGTGGACAAGATAATGGAATCACTACTGAAGGAAAAGATTGGGGACAGTGTGATAGGAGTAACAGTGGGGGAGCACCTGGGGAGCAATGACCACCGGTCACTGTGGTTTGAAATAACAGAAGGAGCAGAACCAAACCACACAAAAACACAATTCTTGGATTTTAGGAGGGCAGACTTCGGGAAAATGGGAACATGCTCGAAAGAGACACTAACGGGAATGGGGAGGGAATCAGGGATGGAGGATGGAACAGTGGACAATATTTAAAATGAGGATTACAAGAGCAACAGAATTATTATTAAGCAGGTTAGCAAGGGGAAAAGGAAGAGGAGGCCATTATGGTTTTCCAAGGTGGTAGTGGAGAAAGTGAAAGTCAAAAAGATTGCACTCAGGCAATACAAAAAGTTGCAGGCAGAAGGGGATAGAGAGAAGTACCAGGAGAAGCAAAGGGAGGCAGGGAGGTCAGTAAGGGAAGACAAAGCTCAGATAGAAGAGCACATTGCAAAAATAGTGGGTAGAGGGAACTAAACCTTTTACAGGTACTTAAGTGTAAAAAGAAGGGCAAGGGAGGGGTAGTGAGACTGAAGGGGGAGGATGGAGGCCATGTGGAGGATGACAACAGTAAAGCTGACATAGAAACATAGAATCTGACGGCAGATAAGGACCGTTTGGCCCACCTAGCCTGCCCATTTTCCTACCTAACAGATAAGCTGCAGATCCTAGTTAACCAACAGCTTACTTCCTCCTACCCCCCCACTAGGACTGCCTTATGTCTGTCCCATGCATTCTTGAATTCCCCTACTGTTCTTGACTCCACGACCTCCTCAGGAGGCCGTTCCATGCATCCACAACCTCTCTGTGAAAAATACTTCTCATTACCTCTGAACCGTCCCCCATCTTTAAATTGTGCCCCTTGTTCTTGCACATCTCTTTTCTGAAAGATGCCACCCTCTTGGACTTTGTTGATTCCCTTGAGGTACTTGAAAGTTTCTATCATGTCCCTCTCTCCCTCCTTTCCTCAAGGGTATACATATTAAGCTCCTTCAGTCTTTCTTCATATGTCTTCTGGTGCAGACCCCGCACCATTTTGGTTGCCCTCCTCTGGACAGCCTCCACTCTGTCTATGTCTTTGCATAGATGGGGTCTCCAGAACTGCACACAGTACTCCAGATGGGGTCTCACCAACTGTCTGTACAGAGGGATAACAACTTCCTGTTTTCTACTATTGATGCCTCTCCCTATGCATCCCAGTATCTCCCCAGCCTTCCTTACTGCCTCCTCATATTGCTTGCCCACCTTTAGGTCATCTGATATTATCACCCCCAGATCCCTCTCCATTTTTACTGTTGTCAGTATCTCACCCCCCATTGTGTACTCTTCCCCTGGGTTTTTGTTTCCCAGATGCATTACCTTGCACTTCTTTGCATTGAATCTGAGCTGCCATACATTTGACCATTCCTCCAACCTTGCCAAGTCCCTTCTCATCCTTTCCACTCCATCTGGTGTATCAACCCTGCTGCAGATCTTTGTGTCATCTGCAAAGAGACATACTTTTCCTTCCAGTTCCTCTGCAATGTCACTTATAAAGACATTAAAAAGGACCGGTCCCAGTACTGAACCCTGAGGTACCCCGCTAGTAACCCTCCTTTCTTCACTGTGGACTCCATTTACTACTACCCTTTGCATCCTGTTGTTTAGCCAATTTTTTTATCCAGGCTACCACCTTGGGACCCAGTCCCAGGATGGCTAACTTGTGTATTAATCTTTTGTGTGGGACTGTATCAAATGCCTTGCTAAAATCTAGGTAAGCCATGTCCACAACCCCTCCCTGGTCTACTACTTTGGTCACCCAGTCAAAGAAATCTATTAGATTTGTCTGACATGACCTTCCCATCGTGAATCCATGCTGCCTTGGGTCCCTGTGCCCCACTGGCTCCTAGGTACTCAACAATTCTTTCCTTCAGAAGTGATTCCATCATTTTCCTACCACTGAGGTCAAACTAACTGGTCTGTAGTTTCTGCCTCTGTCCTGCTCCCACTTTGTGAAGAAGAATCACATCTGCCCTCCTCCATTCTCAGGTACCACCCCATCCTCCCATGATTTGTTAAAGAGAGTATTCAACTGGCTCATTAGTTCTACCCTTAGTTCTTTTAGAATTCTTGGGTGAATCCATCAGGCCCCATTGCTTTGTCCACCTTCAATTTTATTAGTTCTTTCAGAACCCTTTCTTCTGTAAATGGACTGGTATCGACCCCCATCTTCAGAGTGTTTCTCTTGTTTGGTTTAGGTACCTCCCTCCTCTTCCTTTGTGAATACTGAGCAGAAATATTCATTCAGTAGCCCTGCTTTTTCATTGTCACCCTCTACCCACATTCCCTCCCCTTTATTAAGCCTCAGTATCCTCCTTTGGTCTTTCTTCGCTCCCTAATGTACCTATAAAAGGTCTTATCCCCCTTCTTAACAGAGTTGGCTATCCTTTCCTTGAACAGATATTTCTGCTCAGTCTTTACTAAGGAAAAGGAAGGTAATGGGCCTGAAGGGAGTATAAGGGGTGGGAATGGCGCAGACATGGACACAAGTCCCTTTACACGAGAAAGGGCCCTAAAGGAACTGGAAGGAGTAAGAGTAGATAAAGCAATGGGGCCAGATGGGGGTGCACACCAGGGTCCTAAAGGAACTCAGAGAGGTGGTGGCTGAACCTCTGGCAATGCTGTTTAGCCAATCACCGGAAACAGGGGAGGAGCCCAAAGACTGCTGAACAGCCAATGTAGTCCCCTTATCCAAAAGCGGGAACAAAGAGGAAACGGTGAACAACAGACCAGTCAGCCTGACCTTAATAGTGGGGAGATCATGAAAGTAATACTGAAGGAGAGACTAGTGGAACATCTGGCTGAAAACGAGCTACAGGACCCAAGGCAGCATGGTTTCATAAGTCCTATGAGAACAGGCTGAAGGACTTGAATATGTACTCCCTGGAGGAGAGAAGGAAGGGAGAGAGGGGATAAAATAGAGACATACAAGTACCTTACAGGGAGGAACAGGGTGCAGGAATACATTATTTTCCAGTGAAAAAGATGTTCCCAGACTAGCGAGCACGGGATGAAGTTGGAGGGAAGGAGATTCAGAGGAAATGTAAGGAAGAATTTATTCAGAGAAAGGGTGGTGGACAAGTAGAACACCCTGCCAGAGGAAGTGGTAGGGGCTGAAACAATCACAGATTTAAGAGTGTATGGGATAGACATAAAGGAATCCTGGAGACCAGGGGTAAGGGGCAACAGAGTTCTAGAAAAACGTAAAGGGAACTTACAAGCTCAAATGGGCAAATTGGGTGGGCCATAGGCCCTTATCTACCGACAGTATCTGTGTAACTATAGTATGTATCTATGAATACCTTGTTGACATTGGTTTACCAGATCAAAGGCAGCATAGTTTCACAGGGTGAAGGTCTTGCCAGACTAACCTTATTGAGTTCTTTGACTAGATAATCAAGGAATTGGATCAGGAAGGAGCCATGGACATGGCTAATCTGGATTTTAGAACTGCCTTTGATACTGTTCCACATGGGAGACTGGTAAACAAGCTGGAGTGCCTAGGAGTAGGGACTAAAGTAGTTAAATAGTGAAATGGGTTGAGCGTTGGCTAGGAAATAGCAGTCAGAGGGTGGTGGTAGATGGCATCCACTCTGGAGTAGGGTGACCAGTGGGGTACCGCAAGAGTCAGTACTAGGCCCTGGCCTCTTTAAAATATTTATTAGCGACATCACAGAGGGACTGGAAGGGAAAGTATGACTATTCACAGATGACGCAGAGCTCTGCAACAGAGTAGACACAACGGGGGGATGAGGGATGATGTAAGAATGCTGGAAGAATGGTTATGGGTCTGGCAGCTGGGTTTCAATGCAAAAAAATGAAAATCATGCACGTGGGGCACAGAAACCCAGGGGTGGCATAACTACTAGAAGGAGTGGAATTAACAGTCACAAAGCAGGAAAGGAACCTAGGGGTGCAATCATTTTGGAGGACCTGAAAGTAGCTAAGCAGTATGACAAGGCAGTGGGGAAGGCTAATAGGATGCTGGGATGCATAAGCAGGGGAATCTCCAGCAGAAGGTGGGATGTAGTGATACTGCCGTATAGGTCACTGGTGAGACCAAACCTGGAATACTGTGTCCAGTTCTGGAGGCTCCATCTCTGAAAGGACACAGATAGGGTGGAGATGGTACAAAGAAGGGCAACCAAAATGGTGCAGGGCCTGCATCAAAAGTCCTACAAAGAAAGGCTTAAGGAATGTGTACTCTCTAGAAGAAAGGGGGGGAAAAGGGAGGATATGATACAAACATACAAATACCTTACAGGTAAAAACAGGATACAGGAAGATAACATTTTTCAAAGATAAAGATGCTCAAGAACAAGGGGTCACAATATGAAGGTGGACAGGGGAGGTTCAGAGGAAATGTAAGGAAGTACTTCTCACAGAGAGAGAGATAGAGTGGTGGACACATGAAACAGCCTCCTTGGGGAGGCAGTGGAGTAAGGTGATTACATGATTCAAGAATGCATGTAACAGATAAAGGGATCTTGAAAGTAAGGCAGGGTGAAGACTGAAAACTGAGTGGGGTCTGCAGTATAGCTGTAGGTAGGAAAACATAGGGCAGACTAGATGGGCCAAGAGGTCCTGTCTACCAGCATCTTCTATGATCCTACAGTATGTTTCTATATTGTCACAAAGATGTGGCAGCTTTCAAAACACTGCCAACTGTGGCCGAGCAAAGTGGGTGCCACAGGTGTAGCGCCTGCAGCAAAGTCTTTGAAAATCCAGCCCCTGGAGTGTATTAAGTGGAATGGCTGATTTAATTGGTTAAATTGTGTGTCACTCAGAGCCTCAAGGATTTGGAACCTGCTAAGTACATTTTGTCTTGTCTATGCCTGGCTGGTCTTTTTAATGGTTCTCATGTGCCTAACCCAAACAGGCTAGAAACCTGGCACTGTCATAGACCCGCCACCTCCCTCAGGAATCTGTTCCACATGTCCACCACCCTCTTAGTGAAATAATGCTTCCTCATCTCCCTACCCCTGAATCTTCTTCCCACTAACTTCATTGTATTCCATCATGTAGCCACATTGGAGCTGTATCTGAAAAGCCCACAACCTTCAATTCTGTTCACCACTCAGAGCTCCATAGAGTACAACAGGGCCATTTTAAGTGCTTTTTATTACAATGAAGAGTTCTGATTAGGACAAATCAAGGCCACTGTTCAACTACTACCCTATGGAATGCACCCCTGTGCTCTATGTTTACTAAGATCATAAAATGTGAGATCTTGGGGGCATGTCTCACAATAGGGAAGTATCAGCACCTTTACAATGACGGTAGTCACCAAGCTAAACCCTGTATAATTTTTAAAATATAGCCATCTCTGCTGTTGAATTGTAAAGCAGTGCATGTTGCTGAATCTATGGGCTTGGCTGCATCACTGTCACATGAGAAAGGATGCATTGTAGGTACAAGAAAAGCAATAAACTAAACTGAGATGGAGATCCCCAAGGGTCGTAAAACTAACATAAAGTTAGCAGGCTAATTTAAGAAAAACTTCTGACAGCAGACAGAGGGAAGGACGTACTAGGACTTCACAGACAAATCAAAACACTCTGCACAACATAGGTTTTTACAAATTCTGGGTGTACTACTCCTTTAAGAAGTGAAAACACAAAGATTTGGCTGCATTGAGTAGCTGCACCAAAAACAGAAATTTTCCCTAACAGGTAATTAAAGTACAGAACAGCACTGTGCTGAGTTAAGTAAGGGGAGATTTTTTTATCCCTAGTCCCAGTCCAGTCCCAACACAAGGATAAGACCAAAAAAAGAAAGAAAATTTACCTTGCCCTTATATGGTTTGTTGCCTCTGAGCCTCTGTCCCTCCCAGGCACCGAAACATGTGGTTTGGACTCTTGGACTACAGTAGGTAGGATTTTATTTTGGAGGAATTAGAATGGTGAGATGTCAGGGTCCACTCCAAGTCTACTCCACAGTCCTCACTACCCTCTTCTCCCCTCCCTGGTGCTCCTTTCCCTTTCCCCTACCCGATACCCTTCATTGACATAGTCCTCCTCCCCGAGTCCTCAACTTTAATTGCCCTGTCTGTCTCCCAGTCCACTCCTCGAACAGACAGGAATCAGGAGGATTTTGGTATTTTGAATCACACATCACTTTCTTTCTTTTACCCAAATTAACTTCTGTATTCTGACAATTAGTGCTGTATCCATCATACATTTTTACTCTAACAATCCTCCTCTCCGAACTGCTACATATACTACTATACTCACTACCTTATCTGGTAGCCCATAAACCCATTATCTGCATCTTGCACAGCTCACCCTGCAATGTTCCTAATTACCATATTTATCTTCCCCTCCTAACCATGTTAGTTTCCCTTCCCCATTCCTATACCTCTCCATCCCTTATATCCCCACCTCAGACCCATCCACCTCCCCTGCTCTTACCTCATCCATCTCTCTCAGGCAACTACCCCACTGCCCTTGGCCAACAGGTTCATCAGTACTCCCACCCGCTAGCCTCCTTGCCTTCCTACCTTAACTAATACTCCTCTCACGTCCCCATCCCAACCCCTCTACTTACCCCCTCATTCACACAGTTCAAGCCCTCTAAGAGAGTAAACAGCTTCATCAGACTCTTCATAACATTGCTACTCCACACTGCTGGGGACATTGAAATGAACGCATGGCCAACCCCTTCCACCTCTCATCCCCCCCTCTCATCTTCCCAAAGAACTCAGACTCACTCATTTTAACATTAGAAGCCTAGTCCCTAAATTAACCCTTCTCTTCTCCTGTCCCTCATTCTAAACCTCCATCCTGATGTTCTGATTCTCACAGAAACCTGTCTCTCTTCTAAAATACATTATAATTCCATCTAAATTCCTGGCTACTTCATCATTTACCAAGATAGGCCCTCTAAAGGCAGGGGCATAGCCATATATTTCTAATCTAACCTCCAGTTTCCCCCTGTGCTATCGCCTCTCCCGCTACATTGCTCTCCTTACCCCATACACTACCTAGATTTATATCTGGCACTTACTGCCACCCTGGTCTCCCCGATTCAGCAGTCACTGAACTCATCTCCATCATCACCACACATGCCACTTCAGGTGAGCTGTACTGTACATTCTAGGTAACTTCAACATAGACTAGGTGTCAACTACCCATAGCAAAACCTGTTCTGATATCAAATCTTTCAACCTCAATCGAAAATCTCATAACCACTCGCTCATCGACTGGGCTCTTACCTCACCCCCCCAAGAAAAAAAACATCATAACTGCATTTGTACTTGTATTTTGTATGCCGTGGTACCTCAGAAATAAAAATTAGGATTACCACCTAGGCTAGTGGGTTTTAGACCTAATAATCCAGTTTTTAGGGTCTTTATCCGGTTATCCGGTTTTACTTAAATGTAGAATGGTTTTTGGGCTAGTCTGAGTGCTCACATACTCTTAAATCATTCACTTTTTTGGCTGCATGTCTAGGTTACAAAGAAGTTCTGATGTCAGAGACCTTAGTAAAACCAGTCTACCTACATCTGGGAGGTGTAAAGTATGGCCATTAAGACCATTAGCAGTAAATCAGCCTAACCTCTTCCACTCTGAATTTTAAATATGGTCTTTTACTGCTGTGAAGGAAACAGTTCTCATACCATTATATGCCCTCCTGCATTCCTTCCTTTTTATTTGTCCTATATTCTGACATAGCCCTGACTGGCGAGTTTGGACTACTTGCCCTCTCTTGATTGGCCACCACACCTCCTCCTAAGTCCGTGGCTCTAGCCCAGGATTAGGGGTAGAAAACCTGATAGTTTTCAGCTCTTTCCCCGCCTTGAACTTGATACCAACCTGCCTATATATTTGGCCACCTCTAAAGTTCTTTTTGCAGTGTTTTATGAGTGTGGCTCACTTCCTGCTTTTGCCTAAGTGTTTTGCAAGAATCACCTTCTTGCTTCTGCCCACAAGTTTTTGCGGGAATCACGGAAGCTGATGCCTGCTTGGGCAGTCTACAATTGAACCCCACTGGCGCTGTGCTGGTACCCCACCTCCCGCCTATGTGGCCTATTCCTTTATAACCCTGGCTGGTCACATATTTAGTAGCTGATATTTACCAAGTCCATACATTTACATTTGCAACTTATATGACCTGGCTACAAGAGGGTTGCTCTGAATAGGGACTCCCTGGCTTCGTTTTCTCACTCAGTGCCTCCCTACACTCCTATTCCTACCTCTATATATTTCCTATATCTGAGCCATTTAAAAACGTTTGTGTATTTCTTCTTTGGCAAGCTGTAATTTTCCTTTTCCTACCCGTGACCACCTTACACTTCCTACAGAAAGGCTAGCTAGCATTGTGTTCTGCACATATCTTATTGCACAATGAAGCCTCCAGCTCCCTCCTCTAAAATGGTGCTCAATTTCTTTCTCCACTTCCCTCCCCCCTCTTCTTACTTCCCATCCTCCTTGTCCTGCTACTCATCTCTAACACCCCCAGCACCCCCTCTATAACTCCCCTTCACCCTCCTCTCCCTACTACATCATTCATCCTTGCAATTACTCCCACTGCCCCTTCTGTATCCTGGTCCTACTTTCCCTATTGCCCCCACCTCTTTCTTTCCTCCTCCAGGCTATCTTGCCTATCTCTGTCTTTCATTCTTCCTCTCCCCTTCCCCATCTTCCCCATACTCTTCTAACCCCAAGCTTCAATACAAATGCCCTAAAATATATTACCTCATCTAAGCCATCCTATTTCTCTCTTCAGGACATATCCACCCTAACCCTGACCGCCCCCCCATCTTTTTCCTCTCCTGATTCTTCCCCCAACTCTACTGGTCCCAGCCCCACAGCCTCCTTGGCTATCCCTAATGGGATGAAATTTAGCCACCTGAACATATGCAGTCTGCTAATCAAAACTTACCTCATCCAAACCCTCATGGTCTCCTACACTCCTGACATCCTAATTTTAACAGAGACATGGCTCACAGGTAAAATAACTGACAACTCCATCGCAATTCCCGGTTACTCCCTTTACAGGCAAGACAGGGCAGGTTGGGGTGAGGGCATGGCCATGTACACTCAGTCCACATTGCAAGCTACAACAATGCTTTCATCTTCAGTCCCCGCAACCTATGAGGCCCTAGTCACACAAATTACTCTCCCATTCACTGCCCCCCTTTTCGCAGCAGGCATCTATTGTCAACCCAGCTTTACCCCACAGTCACTGCTAAACTTTTATCTTTCATTACCTCCATCTCACACTCAGGTGAGTTGTTCACTCTAGGTGACTTGAACATAAATTGGTTGTCACCTAAATCGAGTAAGATCTGGAATGACATTGATGCACTTAACCTCACCCAACTTATCCCAAAGCCAACACATCCTAATCGTAAAACTCATAACAATTCCCTCCTTGACTGGGCACTCAACACTCACCCTCACTGCATCATCAAGTCAAGTATCCTCCTTGATGTACTTAGAGACCACAATTCCATCTTCCTGGTTCACAAAGTGCACCATCCAAAACCACCTCATAAAACAATTCAGCTTCACTCCTTTAAATCCCTAGACCTTGCTCCTCTTCAGTCCCAGCTTGCATCAACTGACTGGGCCCTTCTGGCTTCAGCCCCCTATATTGACCATGCTGTTGCCTACTTCAAGGACAAATTCATCTCCACCTGGAATACCTTTGCTCCCTTCAGGCAGACTAGAGTTAGAGGCTTACACCTCCCATGGATTACCCCTGAATTATTGGCCTGCTTATGAGAGCATGACTGTACCTGGAAAACACACAAATCATCAAGACTCCCCAGCGATTATACTGCATACAGAATGCTCTGCAAATCATGTACCAAAGTTACTAGACTGGCCAAGTCTGATTATTTTAATTCCTCTTTCCACACAAACATCAACTCCCCCTCCAAATTCTGGTGGGTGGTGCATGCTCTTTTCTCCCCTCCTTCTTGTCCCCCATTCTAAAAATTAACAGTTCCCTGGTTTTGGAACCATGCTTGGTGGCCAGTGAATTTAATGCCTATTACACTTCCTGTGCTAAGTCTCTCCTGTGCTCCCTCCCTCCCTCCCACCCACCTACTCCCTATTCCCTCCAAATATCACCTGACTACTCCTTCTCCTTCTCTGGATCTCCCACACTGATGTTCTGAGCGTCCTGCTCTCCCTGAATCCCTCAAAAGGTTCCTCTCCAGATGACCTCGATCCCAAACTTCTTTACCTCTCTGCTCCTGCCATTGCTTACCCTATATCCTTAATCCTAAACCTTTCCTTTATGACAGAGCAAGTCCCCTCCTTCTGGAAGCATGCTGTAGTTGTTCCTCTCCCCAAGGGTGGTGACTCATCAGCTTCTGGCAACTATTGCCGTATCTCACTCCTAATACTTGCTAAACTCCAAGAACACCTAGTTCTTTCCCAGCTTTCCCCCTTTTTCTCTGATACCTCGTTTTTCACCCCATTTCAATCGGGTTTTTGGAAGCACCATTCTACTACTATCTCCCTCTTCAGGCTCACCGACGTCATCCTTACTGGGATGAATTATAGCCTGATCACCTCAGCCATCTTTGTCGACCTAGCCAAAGCGTTCAACACTGTTTTCCACTCCCTCCCCCTTGGCTCCCTCTCTGCTGCAGGCCTGGCCTCATCTGCCACAAACTGGTTTAAATCTTACCTCACCGGTAGGACACAATCAGTAAGAATCTGATTACACCTCCCCTCCTCTCCCCATTGACACTGGTGTCCCCCAGGGCTCAGTGTGATGTCCCCTGCCTTTTTACACCTTTATAAATGACCTTCCAACAGTCTGCTCCAACTCCTCCATCCATATGTATGCTGATGACATTGTCCTGTTCCGCTCTGGCAGTAACCCTGCAGCTGTGGTAACCAGATTACAGCATGACTTCAACCAAGTCCAGCTCTGGTTTGCTTCACACCAGCTCTCACTCAATGCCAAGAAGACAGTCTCCATGACCTTCAGCACCAGGCAGAGACTCTTGAGACTTTCTGACATGCCCTTCCTTCACACCCTAAATGGGACAACCCTAGAGGACACTTCCCCATTTAGATACCTTGGGGTTTGGCTTGACCAACACCTCAACTTCTCTGTACACATCAATGCCATCTTGAAGAAACCGTGCCCCAAACTTGGCACCCTGTGCAGAAACCACAGCTGCATCCCATTGACTGAGAGGTGTGAACTTGTCCAGAAGATGATTCTCCCCATTTTTGACTACTGTAACGTAGTCTATGGTGCTGCTCCCAAATCTTCCATGGCCAAACTGGACTCTCTCTTTAACTCCTTCTGCTTCTTTGCCCTATATGTGCCCTCTCATACTCACCACTGTGCCCTTTATCATGCTCTAGCCTCTCCTCCGCTGTTGAGCTAGCGGCTTATCCACATTGCTAAACTGACCTCCAAATTCTGGCTTGAGGAATTCACTCCCTGCCTCCAATCTTGCCTTATCTCACCTCCCCATATCTCTCACCCCCTGAGATCCACTAACACCTGTACCCTGTTGATCCCATGCAGATCTACCCTTGCAGGCCAGACCAGATTTTCTTACCACTTCTCCAAATCCTGGAATGCTCTCCTCCCACAAATAGGCCACTCCTCCTCCTCCACCTACTCCCTTGGTACTACTTTATACAACTACTTCTCCTACTGCTGTATTTGCTTTTATCCACCCTAATCCCTATATACCCTGTCCAACTCACCATTACCTGACTCCCTTGCAGGATTTTTGCATCCTGAGGGGGTTTCTAGAACTAGTATTGTGGCTTGCCATCAGCTTTCCTATTTTCACTGTTCTTGTCTGCTGCCTGATCCTGCCTCCTTTCAGGGTTCTCTAAACCCTGGAGGTTTACCTTGGTCTCAGTAGTCTTTCTTCACCCCTCCTCTTAATTTTGCTGTTCTTGTCTGCTGTCATATTCTGCCCCCTGGCAGGGTTCTTTACACCCTGGAGGGGTACTTGGTATTGGCAGTCTTCCCCTTCCTCTCATCTTCTTCTTAAGCTACCCCTACCTTGCTTTACAGCTTCCCTTAGCATCTTCCCTCCCTTCTCAATCTTGGGCAACTGCCTACTCCTGCCCTTGATAAATAAATAAATCTATGTGTGCAGCTCTGTATATATATCTTTGCACTATGATTGTACAGCTGCTTCACTAGCTGATGGGCTTCTGTCTCATGTAATCTGTGTCCTCCCACTGGCGTATTCAGTTGTCTATGCTTTAACTGTCTGTACAAATTGAACTGTAAAACCCTTTTAAATGATACAGCCTAAAGTCTGATACTTACTATTGTGAAGAATGCATTATTCTGAATCAAATGCTCCTTATTATATCTGTTCTCTGTACCTGTAATTGTTTGTTGTTAATCCTCATTGTTCACCTCCCCCTCAGATTGCACCGTGAGACGAGCAACTTGTTCAGTGAGTCTTCCTGGAAAACATTTCAATAAATAAATAAATAAAATGTTTTAGACCCATTCTGTTAGCCTTTATTACAACATTGGTTCCCTTTCTCCAGAGTCCTCAGCAGCTACTACTTTTAATTTTGATACTACTAGAAGATTCCATGATATTAGTTTCACCATTACAGTCCATTCAAATGAATAGCCTAGAATGGTGTGTCTGAGCCAGCCCGGTGGTGCTGAGGGCTGAGGCACTGGACACCTTACCTTGCACAATGCTGGTGATCCGTGTTTGGGAATGAGCATGGGCCGGCGGGGGTTGGCAGGGGCGGAGAAGGATTGAGCGTCCAATGGACTGCTCTCCTTCTCCGGGGGAGTGGGGTTCCAGAGGTTAGCTCCTGTTTGCTCCCTAGCAGAGGCTGGGGGACAGGGCACCATGCTGTAGATGGGGGAGGAGTTGGGGCAGACAGTTGGAGGGAGCACTTGTGGACCTGTGCGCACTCCTCTCCACAGGTGTCATTGCATGCCTTGACTCCTGGGAGGAAAATCCAGAAATAAAGCTGCCACAGCAGAATGGTGGAAGGTGCCTTGCAGACTCCACTCCCGGCCAGCCACAGTGCTGGCCCTCTGAATCTGGTCTCCAGTGGGGGTTGGGGAACCCTGCCAGCCCCACCAGTGGGGTAAGCCCTGGAACTGGGCCAGTGCCGGATGGTGGATGTCAGGGGACAGGGCTGGGGGCTTCCTCCGGAGACTAGCAGGCACAGCAAAAAGATATAACAAAAATAAATAAATAAATAGAATGGTGTGTCTGAACATGTGGAAAGCCTTAGAAATAAAAAAGAAATAGCAGTACCTGCTGAGTTAAAGGGAACACAATTAAGAAGTGAGGGTACCACAAACATTGATATATAATGTATCAAAAATTGGTCAAAGCGTATCAAAATACATGACTAACATGGAAAGGAAAAGGAAAGTGTTTAACAGAGGTTAGAACAATGAGCTATGAATGAGCTTTGTACATTCAGTGGCACTAGGTCAGAACAGCAACTGTATGGACAGCACTGTAAAAAACAGCACAGTCCGAACAATGCTGATCATAAAAGCAGCACAAATGCCACAAACAAACACAGCGCCACTGGTAGCAATTGCAAGTCTGGTTTGTGATCGCTACCACCTATAATTGTATTCCTGCACCCCCGTATTTAAAATAACCAACTCCAAGTTGGAGCTGGATTTCGTGGAAATAACATAAAATTTTGAAGACCAAGATTAGAATCCTGGTCTTCACCACCATTCTGGCCAAGCTGCTCGTGCTTTAGTGCTCCACACAATGGAAGCAGATCAGCCAGTCTTCTGATTTCCTGTCCTCTTGTGCCCTCCTCTACCACCAAGGACAGTGACCTGGGGAGCGCTTACTACATAGCGCTGTTATTCTCCCGTCACTGTCCATGGAAGTGCTGTGTAGACCATGCTTTTTTGAGCAGCGCTATTATTGTAGTGCTGTTCTGACTGGGTAGGCATTCAGCAGACCTGAATTTGATTCCTAGTCTTCCTTTCCATCTTGTGTGACCTTGAGCAAGATACTTAACCTCTTGGTGCTCCCAGTTCATCCGTTGTAAATGGGCCTTGTGACAAATGGGCATTACCTGGTAACCAAAGAACAAAAATGACTAATGCATAACAATAACAGTATAAAATGATTTCCTATCACTTTTAAAAGTCTTCTCTGACATTAAAATGTCTTTGACGGAGCAACAATATACCCATCAGTCATAAAGAAGGGTGGAGCTAGAGATGGAGTTTAGGTGTGGTTTAGCATACGGTTTTCACCTCATGCAAGGGTGGCAACCCTAAAAATTATACAATGTAATATTAATACCTACACTGGCAAGTAAACTGTATTAGCAATAATATTAAAGGGGGGTAATGGAAAAACAGGGGTGAATAGGGAAAATGGGATGCAAAGGGTTCCAATGCAATTCAAAGTATAACATGCAGTACTAATATGCCCACACTCATACCTTCCCTCCTGACAGTTTCCAGTTCCTGATATGTGGGTACACCCACCATGTTATATCCCAGAGACTTATGTGGGCTTCTGGTAAAGCTCCCATTGTGGTGGATACATTCAGTGTTAGTGTGCTTGCAAAGAAGTGTGCTTGCAGAGATGAACCAAACTATAATATAGGAATAACAAACAACAAATGAAACACTCTTTCTAGTCCAAATAAGGAGGGCCCAATGACCTAGCAGATCATTCACCTGGGGTGACAGGTATATGACAGAGTCTTTATACAGGGTTTGCATCCACCTAACTACCTTCTGATGCTGGGGGTAATGTAGGCTGCAGGTAGTTTCCTTCTGCTTCTCCTCCTTGACTGATTCACCTACAGAGAACCTTGATTAAGCTGGGGTCCAAGATTTGCTAGGGCCTGCAAAAGTGGAATTTCCCATTAGGGATCACTTCTTTGTGACCAAAGTCCCCCAATATCTACAGACATTGTTTTCTTCTTTATTGCAGTTGAAAATCTTCCTCCATTTTTCTCACAGATTGAAGGGCAAAAATTTATCTGCTACCTAAATTCTTAAAAAAATATGAGCAAACATGTCAAGTCTGCTTTTTGAGGTAGTAACAGTGAAATTAATATCTCCTTTTATAGAAACATAGAAACTTCCAGCACAAAAAGATTCCCTTCTCCCATCCAGTCTGCCTTAAAAATATTTTACCTAATGTGTCACTGCAGACCCTACTTGATCTATAGCCTTATTAACCCACTAGCCCTGTTACTAAGGTCCCCTGTGTCTATCCCTTGCATGCTTGAAACATGCTACCATGTTGGTACTGTACCTATCTCTTCTGGAAGTCTGTTCCAGTTGTCCGCTACCCTTTCTGTGAATAAGTACTTCTTCATGTTTCCTCTGAGCTGGCTCCATGTCATTACAGCGCATCAATTACAGTGAATGTCAAACTAGCGAATTTAAAATAGTAAATGTATTTAAAGCAAATGCCAATTATAACGCATCACAAAACAGCTAACCCGTAGCTCACATTTGCAATTGAAAGTTGTATGCAAGGCCGCGCAAATAATCGTAGCGACTACGAATATATAATTGTGCACAATCTGCTGTAAATGCTCAAATCATAGTACCTGTGGGGGACACTGGGAGTCTCAGAGGTGAACAACAATTGCTCCATCCGTATTTAAGACAGGCATTGCTCCTCCTGTATGCATTCAAAGAAATGCCAGATTGTAGGGTGGCATGCACCTAGACGAGTGCTAAAACCCCTATGCCACCCCTCAACAGCATTGTTCGTTCACCCTTCACCAGTCTTGGCACTCTTATAACAGTTCCAATATTGGTGTGTGAACTTTGGGAGGTGGTGACCTGAATGGCTCAGAGGTCACCCAATCCATGTCTCCTATTAGTAATCCATGAGGGGCTGCAGAACATTATCATTATTAACAAAGAATGTACACTCTGACAACTCTTCAAATGTGGCAACCACTTCCTCCACAGGAACAAATGCAATAGCCAACAGCATTCTTACATGCAAGACAAATTCAGCATCAGCTATGTAGTGTGCGTGCACAGCAGAGTACTTCTGCACCTTTCACCACGCAACCTGCCCCAAATGAAAGAAACAACCCCTCACCTGTACTGAGGGCAGTACAGCAGAAACAGCCTTCAGAGCAGCAATCTCAAAATCCAACATGATGCTCTCCGGACAGAGAGTAGATCTCCTTGTTCGCAAGTTCTACAACACCCACTCATATGTCTGTACAGTCCTTGACATCATCAGGATGTAGACACATGGAATTATAGTGCCGTTACTCATCCCATGTATGGTGTAAAGTTGGGAAAACAGGGTGGGATATGTCTTAAATGTTCCATCCATAAACCACTGCTTGCACTGACATAGGTAACCCAAACTATGCTTAGTAGCATAAATCAAATATCTGTCAGCACTTGAACTGCTATCAAAATACAGAAAATGGCCACCAGACATGGTCAGGGTGTACTCCCAGGGTATTTCCATTACCTCCACAGTTGCTGGCATCGGTGGTGCAACAAGCTTAATCTGTCGCACCTGCTGAATGGTTCACTTCAGCAACACACAGAGTGCAGCCTCCCAGCAACAGCATCATTTTCTCCAGCCACACTCTGTAGAACAACCTGGAATGTTGATTCAACACTTGTATGGGACCTCTTCTGTATATCACTCACCACCCTCCGAGCCCCCACATCAGATGCATTAGCAACATGATTGTGAGATTTACTGACCATCACCACACTATCCGCAACCGTATGGATCCGTGCAAGACACTGATACTGATGGTAATCAGAGCACCTCCAATAAACCTTCTCTCCAACTTTCTTATCCTGCCTGAAGATGTATCCACCATAGAGGGCGAGTGGCATTCCCTTCTGACTCCTAAGAAACTCTACCACCATCTTCTCACAAGGACAAATGAGCAACACACACGCCTACATTTATTTCCAAAACAACAGGTGTTGTTAATTATTGCATATGCGGGGGGCTCTGCCTCCCACCATGCAACCCCCCTATCTTTTAGATTACTACTCCATACCACTCATTGATAGTGGGGGTATCAGCAAACACCAATTGTTCATATGTGTATTCGCTATTATGTGTACTCACTATTGTGTGAAAGTCATTATTAACTGCTGGTCGCTATAATGTGCATCACTGTAGTTGATCCATTATATAGTTTAGCCATTATATAGCTTTTCTTTTGATGTGATATCCTCTGAGCCAACCCCTTCCAGTCGAATATCATGGCCTTGTGTCTTTCCTCGTAAGGCCTCCTGTCATTTCCCCTCTCCTCCAACTTTCTCCCCACCTCCTCTTCTTCACAGCCCTCCCTGCTTACTCCTATTGTTGCAACTTAAGTGACAAAGCTGTCTCTCAGCTGCTCCTGATGCACTATACTGTCTCTATCAACTATTCTAATCTTTGTGGGATCGCCTTGCAGTGCAGGATAAATGGTAATGGAAGGGATGTCAGTGGTATCTGCTCTCCTGCAGTAGAAAAAAAAATGGAGAGAGTTGTCCATAGTGTACAGCTCACTTGCAGCATCCCCTACAGTCTGGTTGTGGTCAGCAGAGGTCGGGCTGCTCTAAGTCAAAGATTCAATCCATCACTTCAGACGGCCCACAGGAAGGGAGATCTGGCATAGTTAAACTCTGTCCCCTCCTTAGAGGCTCTGTGTGCTGCTCTGCAACTCAGGACCCTGAGCCAGCAATTTAAGGACAGAAGTCCTTTGTTTGTACCTGGCACCCTTTTCTGGGAGACTCTATTGATTCCCAGATGCCCACGTCACTGAGGGATCCCCTTTGATCCCTGTTGTAGTGTGATTACCTCCATGAAGCTGTAGCATGTTTACCTCCACAAATATCCCCCTGCTGAAAATGAGAGAAGGACCATGCTTGCCAAAAAACAATCTGTTGCCTGGTGTCTCTACCTACTACAGCTCCCTTAGAACTCAGAGAAGGTAGGGAATGATTGTGCTAGGCAGGAGGGTATATGGTAACAATATAAAGTGCTCTGCAATGATAACCTGCCTGTGGTACATTACAACTGTTTGTTACAATGATATGGAAGTACACAGTTACAGCCCAGAGCCCTATAAAGAAAACCTGCTGTGAAAAGTGAGAGACTTTTTGGTTAACTGTGACTGAAACCCACAGTTACAGCCCAGTGTAGTTACTTATATCAAGCCTACCTTTTAATCACTGCCATACCAGTACCTATATTTTAAGAGCCGCCATGCTCCACTGCTGCTGATGCATGCTGTAGTACAAGATAAATGGTAATGGAAGGGATGTCAGTGGTATCCTCCCACTTGTGGTGTCCCTGCTGCAGAAAAAAATGAAGAGAGTTGTCTGTAGTGTACCGCTTGCTTGCAGTGTTCCCTACAGTCTGGTTGCAGTTGGTGGAGGCTGGGTGGCTCTAAGCCACAGATTCTATTGATTCCCCTTACCCTTCTATCCTCAAGAGTACCTATTTAAGTCCTTGAGTCTTCCCTAGCAGGGCATCTGATGCAGGCCATGCACCATTTTGGTTGCCCTCCTCTGTACTGCCACCACTCTTTTTATGAACTTCTTGTTTTGCTGACAAAATTGTTTTTTTTTAACAAGATTACATTTTTGATAAAGGTACTGTTCTTAATGCTTCCATGGATAGTTTCTAAAGTGTATTTGCAACAGAAATAACATTTTTTAATACAAATGTTTAAAAAAGGGAAAGAAGAACTTTACTCCATATCAAATTAAAACTCATTACCTCCTGGCTGGAAGTCAGAAACCATACAAATGGACTACTTATCAGTCAGCAAAATAGGTGCTGCTCTAGTGAACTAAAGATTTTCGGGACAATTGAAATCTTATCTGCTGCTTAAACACTGGCAGCATTGTTTGGACTGAGGAAAAGATGTTTTCCAGTTTTTCAGCCCTTGTGGAATTGCTGTTGACAATATTTAAGATAATCAGCAGCTCAGCACCGATCACTTGCACTGAATTAGGTAGGCAGGAAAGAAAGAAAGAAAGAAAGAAAGAAAGAAAGAAAGAAAGAAAGAAAGAAAGAAAGAAAGAAAGAAAGATCACCTTAGTAAGATTTTAACTCCTCGCCATGTGATTAAGGGTCAGAAACCCTGCTAGTGTACTACTGATTAGCAGAAAGGATGCATACTGCTTAAGTGCACTAGACATTCTTAAGGCACTTTGAAATTTGACCAACTGTCTAAAAGGTGGTGGCTGTGAGATTTAAATGTACTGGACAGATGTTCTCAACTTTATCAGACCTTCCTGGATTGCTTTTGACAATATTTTGATAATGAGCTCACTTGCATTGAATTTAGTAAAACATGTATCAAAACTCTTCTATTTATAACACAAAAATAAAAATAAAAATTAAAACTCATGACCAAAGTTTGAACCCTTCACCTTCTGGTTAAAAGTCAGTCTACCAATAGACTACTGCTCAGCAAGGAAAGTGATACATTCTCTAGTGAAGTATATACTCTCTGGATACTTTGAAATCAAATCAACATGCAGCAGTATTTTGACTGAGGAAGAGATGGTTTCCAATCCTTCAGTCCTTCTGGGTTTTCTGTTGACAATATTTAATATAATCAGCAGCTCACTTGTACTGAATTAGGTAAAAGGTGTTAGTATCAAAACCCTTCTTTTTGTAAGAAAAAAACTTATTACCCAGGTTTGAACTCCTCACCATTTGACTAAGGAGCAGAAACCCTGCTAGTGTACTTGTGATTGGTGGAAGGACACAGCACTGCTTTAGTGAACTAGACATTCTTAGGGCACTTTAAGATTCACACACACATTTCCTTTCAGTAACTTCATGTTCTAACACTCTTTTGTCCCTGCTTAAATTTGTGAGATATGTAGTTTACTGTTCGTACTGCCTTCCTCCATAGGTCACTACTCAAGTGAAAAGTTAGAAAAAATGATAGCAGCTGTGCAAAAACCATTTTTCTGCTACTTGTACTTTTTACAGAAGTAGTATATTAGCATACACAGCAAGGGCGCTTTTCTAGGCAGCAAAAATGACATGCACATTTTCTTTCTTGAATTGTCATGAAATGACAATCTCCTATCTGCACATATTGTTACAATTAGCTTTTTTGATAAAAATGCACTATTCTCATTGCTTCCATGGAACAAATGAAGTTGCAACTGATATAACAATATTTTAATACAAATGCTTTAGCCTGTGTTAAGATTTAAACCATGTTCTCTGGGTGTAAACTAGGGGTGAAAACAAGTGTTTATTCTAGATTTGAACCCAGTACCCTCTCTCTTTTGGGGGCAGACACTCTACGTATACGCCATCAGACCATCCTGTGAACATCTGCAATTTCAGGGAACTAGAGATTAGCATACACAAAGCAATTAAGGCACAAATTTCTCACTACAGAAAAAGACCAGTTCCTATTATAGTACTCTAGTGCCATCTGTTGGATTTTCAAATAGACTATCCAAGCCAAGCACTGTCTCCTGGTACAGTGAACGCACTGCCAAACAAACAAAAACAAATCTTGCAGAAGGTTTCACAATGTTTCACAATTCTCAAAAGGGATTTTTAAAAATCCTTAAAAATCGCTTGACTAATTTGGCGCTACTACTGTAGCAACACACTGTAGATCAGGAGCAGTGGAATACAGCAGGACAACAGCAACAGCAGGAGTAGGCTACAGCAAGAAATTGTATCACTTTTGGGACAGTTGTGCATAGTTCTGGCTCTCCCAGTACATGCCGTAAGCAGTGCATCACCAAGTACTTGTGACTTTTCTGAACAGTTTCTTATGTCATTATTCTTTATCGGGACTAAGGGAATTTTCATGACATTTAAACAGCAGCTATTTTCTCACTTGGAACAGTTGTACATAATTTTGACTCTCTCGGTGCATGCTGTAAGCAATGCATCACCAAGTACTTGAGACTTTTCTGAACAGCTTCTCATGTAATTATCCTTCATCTGGACCCTAATACTGCATGCTGAATGATGTAACAAAATAGCAGTATAATCATGCTACTTTCGCATAAGATAGAAATTTTTTTTTGAGGAGGGATTGTAACTATGTTTGATGCTAGTAGTATATTTTGCTTGTAGTTGTGGCCTTGTGGGTGTGCTTATAAAAGTTAGCACACTCAACAGTAACAAAAAAGTAATATATTGTGACAAACACAGCAGCAGTGCAATAATCGGTGGATAATTTGTACCTATGCTTTTGTATTCTATTTTTATTTGGTACTTATCTGCTGGCTTGTTTATATGCTACCCCTCTTTCCAGAATTTATGGATGCAGTACTCCTTTTTTCAAATATGAAATAATAAACAGAGCACCACTTTTAACCTGGCTTTATGACAGTTTTCATCAGTATTACCACCTGTTTTTGTATATCTATTATTTAAAATAATTTCTGTTGTGACTGAAATGAACTAGCATGTAATCCAGTGGGGCCTTCTGGAGCAGTAGGTGTTCAAAAACAGCTGGGTATACTGATGAAAAACAGATCTGAGGAATATTAAAAGGAGCACTAATTTTATTTTTTCAGATCTAAAAATATTGAGTAATTACGCTATAACCCACGACAGACAATGGGTGTATCAGGCCATTACTGCACACCCTGGGTGCACTATGAGGCATGAGTGTTTGATGGAGGGACTTATACCACCTGTGAAGCGTATTAATGCTCTGATACACCCATGGGCTGGAGTGGGTTAATGCACTTATAGAACGGGCTAGCTAAATCTAAAAAAAACAAAACATCAAAACTTTTCAACAGTCAGCATTCCCACTGTTGCTCTAATGGGTCATTGCTGAATGGCAAAGTGACACTTTTTACAAATGTCAAGTCGTCACATTTGACTTTTCATTAATGACCTTTTCACAATGCAGAATCACATTAATTGTGGAAGGAATGGTATCATGCCACTCAGTAGATAAGGGAGAACTGAAAATAGAATAAAACAGTATAGGTCAGAATTGTTAAACAGCAGGGGCCAGATTCACAAAGGGTTGCCACAAGCTGCAACAATGGCAGCTTGCGGCAATGGCCCCTGTGTTCTGGACCCTGCGTTCAATGCAGAAACAAACAGGGTCTAGGAGTCTGCATCCTATGACTTGCAGCATCTGTGCAAGGTAGGGCACAGCCCCCATGTATGCCACAAGCCATGGGATGGGGTGAGCAGCAGATGCACCCACAGATGGGAGCTGCGGTGCCCCCCATGCCTGCCCCTGATCCCCATAATGTTTGGACCCAAGCCCCAATTCCCCTTAATAAGAATAATCCCCCATCAACTCCTGTAACTCACTGGTAGTCTAGTGGCCTCCCCACCCCTCTTCCAGCAGTGCCAGCCAACCCCACTCCCTCACACACACACACACCCAGTGGGTGAGTTGACAACTGGCACAGCCCACCTCTCACCACCACAGTCAGCCACTGACTGAGCTTTGCCACCTGGACTGTTACGGGTAATCAGTTCCATGCTATACCATGCATGGGTTGGCATCTGAGGGGTCGAACAGGGATTGGGGGGTCCGAAAGCCCTCAAGGGCTTTGGTGTATGTGGAGTGTGTTTCAGGACTGGGAGTGGCATGGCCCACACCAGCACCTCTGTCCCCTACTGACTGGGACTGGAGCATGGGGGTTCCATGTATGTGTGGTATGGGCATGTGGTGGGGGTGTTGGATGACCTGGAATGGGGCTGCTGGGAGGCTGTAACCCATGAGGGCTCTCTGGTGCTCTGATGGTGACACAGTGGCAACCCCAGGTGGATGGCAAAGACCATTTACACCAGCTTTTAGCTGGCAGAAATGTTCTTTGACAGCTGTCCACCAGTGATTGTCTCTGAATCTCTATTTGGAGACTTAGCAGCCACTCTACCTGAATAGGGTGCAAATGCTGCCATAAACCCCCCTTACACCATGTCACAAGGGGTTTATGGCACATAGGTCTACTTGAGTGCAGGCAGCCTGCAGCGTGATGCAGGCTGCCTTTCTGAATCCCATCATGGCGCAACTCATGACGCAAGTGCTACTTGCACCATTTGTGCGGAAGTTGCCTTACGTCCTGAGTTGCATTTTGTGAATTCAGCCCCAGGTGCACAGTGTCAAGTTACCCAACCCACCTCAAACATATATGATAGCTGATGTGCTTCAGTGTTGAAGGGTAATAATAATAATACCATGCAGTCACATCTAGTAAAAAAGTTATAGCACCCCAAAGGTGTACCCACAGCAAAACAGAGCTGTGTCCTGAACCGGCTCACACACCACCAGGCAGGCACACCAAGCACCCTCCTGTGATGTCAGTAAATTAATTTAGGTGTGCACTCCATTGACATGTATGTGCATGATTTTTCTGCAGCTTTTACTACTATTTACTGTTGAAATTTACATAAAGCAAAGCAACCGCAGGAGTAACAGGGACTGTTACTCCAGCAGTCGAGTCCATTTTTCTAAATTGCAGCTATACATAGCACTAACAGCTATAGAAAGATTGCAACCATAAAAGTCAAGGGACTGCACACCCAGCATTCATTTTCTGATGTTACAGAATTAACATGGGGTTGCCTTCATGGGGGCGTATCAACAAGTTCAGACAACAATGCTGTAGTTCTGTGCATACACAGTCAGGGTGCTATGACTTTTCAATTGGATGGGACAGCATGGTATTTTTAATACCCCTCAACACTGGAGCAAATCCGCTATCATATATGGATGTGGGGGCATAGTTACCTGACAGCACATACCTGCTTTTTAACATGTTCTTGTACTGCTGCTTTATCGCAATACAAAAGAAATAAAACATTACTAAAAGAAATGTAAATAGTTGGACTGTATGTCAAAAAATTATTACATAGGAAAAGAAGGAAAGTGAAGGACAGTATTTTTAAGGGTTTTTTCTTTTATAATTTTTTTTCCTGTGTTTTTAAGATTTTTTTGGGGGGGATAAAGTAGGAAAAAGAAAGCAAAATGCACAATAAAAGTTAGAAAGAAAAAAGACAGACTACTGGGACAGGTCAGTGTGCTGCTGGCTAAGCAGCAGATGGAGCATGGACATTATTTGCAGCTGGTGGCCCTACATCCTGTCCAACTGCTGCTACATGTTGTTGACCACATTGCCAAGGCAGTAGATTTCACTCCACAAAACTACAGTACAAGGTAAGCCTGGATGTCAGGGATTGATCCTGGATCTCAGCCCATGCAGGTACAGGAGCTGCCACTTGCTCCTTCTCCCTTCTCCTGTGATTCTCACCAACACGTGCAGGCTGAGGCCATGCTGCCACCTGTTGCTGCACTACAGGAGCATTTCCTGCAACCTCAGCCAACTTGGCTTCCCACTGTTCATGGTGGTGGATACTGAGGTAAGTACACTGACCACCTGTCCCAACATACGTACCCTTCCTACCCTGCCGCACATATATGCCACAGATGTTGCATTTAGCTTTGCTCGGGTCACCTGGCAGTGTGCTAAAAAAATGCCACACTGCTGAACTGCGGGGTAGACCAGGTACAGGTTGGGGCCCAGATGTTGCCATCTGCTGTACATTCTGGGGTGGAACAAGTGGTTGCTGTTGTTCCATCTCTGGCAGTTGATGTTCCTGCTGCTGCTGCTGTTGGTCTGCAGCCATGGCCAGTGGTGGTGAGGCAGTGCTAGGTGCCACCAGTGGTGCTTCACTGGTGCCTCTAACTCCACTGCCACTGGGGTTACTATTTCCTGGTAGGGGAGCACTTGCAGGAACAAACTCCCACGGTTGATGTGCACCCCACCACCATGCATCCTTGGGCTGACATGGTTGCCACATCTGTCTCCACCAAAATGACCAAGCTCCATTTTAAATCAAATAAGGATTTAAACTACCCAAAATAAAAAAATAAAAACAGACTAAAATCTGGACTATCTACTATAAAATCAAAACAAGGGGCACAACTAAAAAGCAGAAATTGGACAATAAACAGAAAAGACTGGTAAATATTAAGACGCAGTAGCACTCTCTCTACTCAAAACAAACTCCTTTCTCGGCACTAGGCAACGGAAAGTGAAACTAGCTCACTGTCTAGCCTGATTAACTTCCTGCCTGCACCATGTGACCTGCAGACTGTCAGTCATGTAGTCTGTGAGTGGTTTTTCACAAACTTCACCTTCCTGAAATGCAACCCGAAGTTAAGGTGAAGTCAGCAATGCAAAGTTAATCAAAGGCGATTTTTGACTTTTATTAAAAACTTTGCATACTTATCCGTGGATTTGAAGTTGCTAACTTCGTCTGAACTTCACATTAATGGTAAAATTTTGCTGTATCTCTAGTTTAGTGTCTGGATAGGAATACAGAAGTTGGACTTTGCTTTCAGTTTGTATTGTTTAAAGTATGTGGTGTTACTGTCTCTTTAAATGTTTGAAATGCAAGCTACACTACAGTGATAGCTTTATGTGGTTTTCCTAGGGAATGAAAGTTGTAAAAACACACAATAGCTATAAAAGGTTCATCTAAAACAATTGGTTACTTTTGTAGTGGTGCTCTGTGAGGAGGCCCAAACAGTTTCAACAGTTCCAGCAAACACCTTGAAAAGCAGAAAAACACTCACTCACAACCCAGAGTAGTTAGTTATTACATTCTGAGGTTTTAGAAGTGTAATAGTGTTACTAACAAAGTCTGGTCAGATCCACCATGGCTCCATAATGAAGTTAGTGAAGTTGTGTGGAATTATTAAGGAGGTATGAAGAAACAACACAATGATTTGTAAGTAGTAAGATTTGTTTTAGTTTCTGTTCTAAGAAAGGCATACACATTATTAGGAAAATATATGGAGGTGTACATTTTAATGGAAGGAATAGGAAGCTTAGTAAAGAACTCCAGAGCAAATGCCACTGATGTATGTGTTATCCCCGATGATATTGGCCAGACAGCCAAATTTTAAAGAAAACATAATTGCACATATCCCAATAATGCAAAGCATCAAGGGAAACATATGCAAATCCCCATGCTGGTACAGAAGGTGGCAGTACATGAAAAATCAATGGCTGGCATATGTTCAGCCTTGGGATAGTTTACACATTTTTATTATTTATTTATTTAATTTTCTTTTTTCTAGAGAAACTGGGTTTTTGTCCATGAGGTGATGTAAGTTATATTTAAGCAATGTGTTGATGTCAGGAAGTCAGGTGTAATGGTGATGGACTGTTAGAGAAAATGTGATATTAACTTTCATATGGGGTTACTTTTGATAATGGCAAGCTAATAATGCTTGTGATAATGGAAATATTAGGAAAGTATGAGGTATATGCAGAAGTGGAGTACAAATATGCACAGTTTCATAAGTATGTGCTCAGAGTGCAGGCAAATGTGATATGCAGGTTTGTTTTAGAAATAGCTAAAATAGCGATACATGCAATTAACAGAAAGATAGATAATTACAAACATATAGATAGAGAGAGAGAGAGACACAGACAGGCAGGCAGAATAGGAATGGCAGTGAAGTACTGAAGTAATGCCAACCATACCCCCAACCTGCAGACATGGACAGGCATTGGGGTGTGCCTTTGGGTTATTGCCCATAGCACTCATGCCACTTCACCTCACCCTACCTAGCAGACACAGACAAGAGTCGAGGTGTGCCTTGGGGTTTTCAAACTTTACACTCACCCCATTCCATAAGGAAATACATTAAAATGGGTACAGTATAAGAGAATTGGAGTGAGCTTTGGGGCTGAAAAGTCAAAGGCACATCTTGATACCTGTCACTGGCTTCAGGGTGGGGATGGGGGTGGAATGGCATGAGCATTACTGTTGCAGTGCCAGGTCACACCCCTGATGCCTGTCAGTCCCTACTGTGCAGGATGTTATGGTCAGAAATCCTAATGCCCTGGGTATTTCTTGGTATTTTCACTCCAAGTTTTCAGCATGTGCTTTTTGTGACCCCACCACATGAACAGTGACACTATCGGTTCATTAGCCAAAAGGAGATTTTGTACAGCAACTGTGCCATTTGGCACCACAGGTGCAAAAACACATCTTGAACAGGATGTAAAAAATGACAGCAGTACATTTCTTGCTTCATTAACAGTAACAGTAACACACACACACACACACACACACGCACGCACGCACACACGCGCACACACACACACACACACACACACACACAAACATGCCAGAACACAGCAGCAAAATGATTAGATTTGTCTACAAGCATTATTTTCAATGCAAGTTGGAGCCGGGGGGGGGGTAAGGCTGGAGATCAGTTATGGTCCATGACATAACCACATGGTCAGAACATTAAATATTTTAAAATAACCATAAATGCAAACGCAACCATTTCAAGAAGAAAATGCAAACTGTGACATTTAAGAGTTATAGGGTAAGTTAGCACATCTGGACTTATTTGCTGCATATGTATCTCAATTGCTAAGGGGTTCTGACTATGTTCACCCTTCCTCAAGCCAAGTGAGCTGCAGTATGTCTAGCAATAACATGAATGGAAAGATTATGCATATGAAAACGTATTATGCTGTAACAGAGGAAGTGGTAACAGCACCCACAAAAATCAGAGAGCACAGGACAGTGCTGTAGTTGCACCCTCTTTTTCCTCCATTCACAGTTGTTGATTCTTTATATGGATCGTAGGCCAGAAGTATTTAAATGAAATATGAGGTAGCAATATGAAATAAAATTAGGTGCTGCAACTAGCAATAAATGAGTGTGGTAACCCATGTAAAGGACAACAGTGAGATTTAAATTTGCAGTATAAAGTTCTACACAAACCTTGCTGCTATTTCAAGTCTGAATTAATGGTTACTAGAGTTGTTTATTGAAAACTGCTTTTAGTAATAAAACTAAATTGTTTTTAGTTTATGATTGGTTAGAATTAATTAGTAACATATAATTTAATCACTATTTAAATGGAAGCACTGTTGTGATGTTTTAGATTCACTCTGGTGATGCCTGATAGTGGTCAGGGGAGATGTTAGTGTTGGTGCAGCTTTTGCCACTTATTTTTGGGACTTGGTGCACATGTAATATGCAGTTTTGTATTTAAATAAAAAGGACTTCATTTTTTCATCAAAGTCCTGTGCTCTCTCATTTTTGTGTGTGTTCTTACCACTTGCTCTGTTACTTTTTGTCAAAATGAGCACAATAGTAAATTGTCTGGTACTCCATTTCATTGTTTTTCTGTTAATTATGCTGTACATAGCCTAAGACTCAGTGTGTCTTCTTTGGCTGCCATGATGTCTTTGGTTAATTTAAAACAAAAAATGTAACAAGACGCTGATATTAAACAATAGAGCAAACTGCACTCTGGGAAGATTGCCTTGGACAAGATGCAATAAAAAGACCTGAATAACAGGTTCCAAGGAGTATAAACTCACCAGGAATTTTACAAAAACTGCCCCTCCCCATTCATTCACAGGTGCCAATGAATGTATTTGTTAACCATGCTGGTTCATCTTCTTGCTTCCCTCACGGTAAAAATGTGAAACTACATTTGTGTTATTTTAAATGAGTGATAAATAGCCTGTCCATGGGGGATGGCAGCTCTGATAGTTGTTCCAGTCTTCCTTTTTACTGATATAAACTGAGCCAGGAAAAAAGTAAGTAGGAAAAAAAAAACAGCCTTTTGTTTCTACAAGTAGTTGTTAATTGCAGCTGGTATTTTTAACATGTGCAAGGCAACTCCACTTCTCAAACTTAAAAGAAAAAATATATGGTAAATATATATATATATGGTAAACAAATATTGTTAATCCCAAAAGCTGAACTTTGTTTTTAGTATATAAATGTTTAAGAAAAACCTGTGGCTCTTTCAACCAGAAAGCGGTCTATTTTCCTTGGAAGCTGTAGTTTCAGACACTTCTTAGTCTTTCCTTTTGAGACACCAGGTGACTCTGATAATCATTTGTTCCAAGGGTTTTTAAGTAAGTTTGAAGGCATTCAGTATCTTCTATTCTTCTAGTCCTTAGCAAAATGCAGGGACTCCACATACTTGTTCTGTTCCTTGGTCCAGATCCCAAACTAGTGAGTCTTGTTTCAACATGATAGATCCACCTCATGCCCCTCCCACATGAATAAAGAAAAGGTAGGGGTGGATCTTTAGGAGCTTCTCGGGTGGAGGTGAGGTGGATCTTACTCCCTCCAAAAAAACAATACTGCCTCCCCCTACTCAGGTTCCAGTTCTTGTACCACCCATTTAAGAAAGAAAATAGTACCCTGCAACCATTGACTAACATGAAAGCATATTTATTTGAGGGCAGAAAACATTTCTTGGAGGAGGGTAAGGCAGAGGAGACTATTTACACCTTCAGTCAGTTCCATGGACAGAAAACATGACATCACTCCTTTTGTACATGCAAAACAACTGCAGGCTCTGCCTACTGCAACCGTAAAAAGCTACTTTGCAGAGTTAAGCAGTTGTAACATTTTATGGTTTAACTATATGGTCGAAGCTCAAAAGTACTGATGTAGGTTCTTATTTGACTTAATCACACATGCGCACACAATGCAAAGCATCATGGGCTGCATATGCAGATCACCACAGAATGTTATGCTGGTTCAACTTTAAGCAGAATTGCATGGTGCCGAAAGGCATCTCACACAGTTGCAAAGGGTGCTAACAGATGACATAGAACGTGTTTCATCCTACCAGGACTCATCAGTATATGCTCATCTGTTTGACACCCCAGTGGAATGAACCAACTATCCTAAAGCGGTCTGTCTGGGTTATGTTGTGTGAACCCATTAAAATAAAAACTGTTTAAAGACAAAAGAACCTCTGTAAAACACTGTAGCAAGGGTTACCCCAAAGGGCGTTTGGCTGGGAAGCCAAGTTTCAAGAAAATACAAAATCATACATGCCCACACAAACAGACGAGGCATACTGATGAGTCCTGGTAGGACGAAACACGTGTCAATATCATCTGTTAGCACCCATTGCAAACTGTGTGAGATGCCTTTCCGCACCATGCAATTCTGCTTAAAGTTGAACCAGCATAACATTCTGTGGAGATTTGCATATGTAGCCCATGATGCTTTGCATTGTGTGGGTATGTGTGATTTTGTATTTTCTTGAAACTTGGCTTCCCAGCCAAATGCCCTTTGGGGTAACCCTTGCCTCAGTGTTTGTGCACAGAGGTTCTTTGTCTTTTAAACAGTTTTTTTATTTTAATGAGTTCTGCACAACATAACCCAGACAGACTGTCTTAGGGTAGCTGGTTCATTCCACTGGGGTGTCAAACAGATGAGGTATACTGATGAATCCTGGTAGGACGACACACATGTTTATGTTATCTGTTAGCACCCTTTGCAAACTGTGTGAGAGGCCTTTCAGCACCATGCAATTCTGCTTAAAGTTGAACCAGCATAAGATTATGTGGTGATTTGCATATGCAGCCCTTGATGCTTTGCTCTGTGTGGGCATGTGTAATTTTGTATTTTCTTGAAACTTGGCTTCCCAGCCAAATGCCCTTTGGGGTAACCCTTGCCTCAGTGTTTGCACACAGAGGTTCTTTGTCTTATTTGACTTGCTGGGTTCTTTCTAAAGACATGGCCTGCCCCACTCTGCCCCTTTTTGTAATCTTGGGATAGACAATGTAGAGCAGTGGATTCAGTTTGAAGGAGAGTGTATGCAGATTTGGGGTGTGATTTGCATATATTAAGCCTTTTACCTTCATTTATTCTTTCAGGAAAAAGTTCATCAGTCCATATTTAAAAGTGGAGCTTTTGTGTAGTATTTACTTTAGTATGTATGTCTTATTTATTGTATTGACTTTCTGTGGAGTGTGAAATTTGCCATGCATATGTACAGTAAGTACCATTATGTAGGTATCATGTAACCTTGTGGGAGGGCTATAAAACGCCCCTTGTTCTGCAGTTATGGGAGGGAAGTGGAGAATGACTCAGAGGAGGAGGAGAGAAGGTCAGTTGGAGCTGGGATGCTGACACAGACAAAGGCTGCTTTCCTGATTAAAAGCTGTCTGAAGCTTCATTCCCTGGTATTCCAGGATTAATGTGTGCCAGCATTATTCCTGAGGAATGGTTATCTAGAAGGAATTGGTCAGTTCACTGCATTGTTCAAAGTGATCCTGTCATAAAGGTACAGCCTCCTGAAGTTCAGTGTACCATGTTTGTTACTTTAGTTTGTTATTTTGTTTCCAATAAAAAGATATGCATAGCATATTTATGCTTTTTATGCACCTTATGGGTTGTGTCTTGGCTCATTCTGACTGCACCCTGTCACAATGGCATGGATGGATTTATTTATTTATTTATGTTTTTATTTAAGAGATTTACCAGATAAGCATACTGAGCGGGATCCGCTCGTTTCCAGATGCGACCTGGGAGTTACATACATGCGATACAAATGATGCATACAACAGGTTCAGAATGGGTACATAAAGGGTGAAACATCAGGTCCAGAAATGTTACAGGCTAGACTATGCATTTGTTATTTAATTACAAGTTTAGTTCAGAGTGCATGAGTTGCTATATCACAGTCGGGGTCTATGACCGTAGTGCATAAACAGACAGTGACACTTAAGGAAAACACAATTATAGTCAGTTGTTGAACAATTGTACAGTTTATGGCATGTTATGATGCCTCGTGATATCAGATCTGGACTGCAGGTTGCAGTTACATGTGTCTGAGAAGTGGGCCTGGAGGAGAGTTTTCAAGGTCCTTGGGGTGGAGGACTGCCTAATTTCTGCAGGGAGGTCATTTCAGAGTTTGGGCAGTCTATATTTGAAAGCTGATTGGCCCTTTGAGGTGTGCATGAAAGGGATCTGTAGACTTTTTGAGTCAGTGCATCTCAAGGAGTAGACTGGAGGGGGCTTGAGTTGACAGGATGGATCTGAGATAGGTGGGGAGGGAGTTAGACCAGTGCTTTATTAAGAGATTTGTGCAATGAAGCTGGTGCCTGGCATGAAGCGAGGGGAGAGCTAAGGTGCTGTACAGGTCGTAGTGGTGGGTGGTGGGTGGGCATTCTAGGATGAGCCGACAGAAAGAATGAAAAAGGAGGTCCAGGTTGGCCAGGGTGGATGGGGGGGCTGCGCTGTATATCACGTCTCCGTAGTCGAAGATTGGGAGAATCATTTTGTGCACTAGCTCCCCCCTGACCGAGGTAGGTAGGCAACCTTTGTTGCGGTATAGTGCGCCTAATTTTGTGCGTAGTTTTTTCTGAAAGGAGTCAATGTAGACGGAGAAATATTAATGGCGATCAAGCCATACACCCAGGTACCTAAAGGAGGTGCAGGATTCCAAGGTGGTTCCGTCCAATGTATGGAAAGTGGGGGGAGCAGCTAGCTGGGACAGTCTAGGCTGCATGCCAAAAGTTATGGAGATGGTTTTCTTTGAGTTTAGGACAAGTTGGTTTGAACTAAGCCAGGTCTGAACGGCATCAAAATCCTGCCGTAGGGCAGAGTTTAAGACCTCGCTGGAAGGGCCGGAGGCGTACAGAACGGTATCATCAGCATACATTTGCATAGCTGAGTTTGGGCATGTCAGTGGGAAGTTATTTAGAAATATGGAAAAGAAAAGGGGGCCCAGGACAGAACCCTGGGGGAACCCCATGGTGACTGGGAGTGAGGGGGATACGTGTGGGCCAATTTTTACTGCTTGTTTCCTGCCAGATAGGTAGGCTTGGAACCAGCTGGTGGCTAGATTGGATAGGCCTGCTTCATGCAGTTTTGTGATGAGTTTGGGGTGGGAGACGATATCAAATGCCTTTGCCAGGTCAATGAATATGGCCGAGGAGAGGAATACTTTGTCCATGCCTGAGACAATATCGTTAGTGAGTCTTAGTAACGCAGTGATGGAGGAGTGTGATTTTCCAAAGCCTGACTGGTAGGGGGTGAAAAAGGAGGTGGTATCAAGGAATTGTGTGAGTTGGGAGAGGGCTAGGTGTTCCTGTAATTTAGCCAGAATTGGGAGAAGGGAGATAGGGCAGTAGTTTCTTGGCTCAGATGGGTTGTCACCCTTTGGCAGTGGGATGACTACTGCCTCCTTCCAAGCTGTTGGAATTTGTGCTGAGGAGAAGGAAAGGTTTAGGATGTCGGCTAGGGGTGCTGCAATGGCAGGGGCAGATAGGTATAGGAGTTTGGCATCCAGTCCTAATGGGCATTTACCTTTATTGGGGTCAAGGGAATGTAGGGTGGGTAGGACTTCTGTTGTGACACTGGACAGAAAGAGAACTTGGTGGCATGGGGGGAGTGCTGGGCGGATGCGGGGGGGTTAGGTGCGGGTGAAATGTTTTGTAGGTTTGTTAGGAGAGATTTAGCACAGTTAGTAAAAAAGTTATTGAAAGTTGTGGCAACTTCACTTGGCTCAGATACATTTTTTCCTGAATGGTTAGGGTAGGGGTGGGCGGCTGGATATGGGGAGTGAGCAAGATTTTAATAGATTTCCAGAATTTGGGTGGATGGCTTAGATTAGAGGAGAGGGCCAATTGGAAGTAGTTCTTTTTAGCCTGCCTTATGGCTTTAGGACAGTTGCTTCGGAGGGTACAGTAATGCTGCAGGGATTCAAGGGTGCCTGTTTGCTTTTGTTTTTTCCAGGCCTGGTCTCTTGCATGACATCTGGAAATGATGTCGGCAGAGACCCAGGGGAGATGGGTTTCCCTTACCCTTTTGCTTCTTAGGGGGGGCGTGATAGTCCCAGACAGCAAGAATTTGATTTCTGAACATGTCGAAAGCATGGTCAATGGTAGGTGCCAGTTGGATGAATGACCAGTCGGCAGAGGCGAGGTCATTTAGTAGGGAGTTGAGACAGAGAGAGAATTGTATGCTCTCGTGAGGAGTGTCCTTGGGGGGAGTTGGTTTGTAGGTCTGTGCACCTTTCTGATCACGTAGATCATGTGGTGGTCACTCAGTGAATCAGGTAGGAGACCAGCTTTAATAATTCTGTGAGGGTGTGTTGTAAGAGCACAGTCCAGGAGGGAGTGGTTCTGGGATTTTGGGTTGAGGTGCGTGGGTTGCTCAATCTGTTGGGAGAGGTTAAGGGCTTTAATCTTGCTGCATAGTTTTGAGCAGTCTTTATCTAACCAGTTGTAATTAAAGTCCCCTAGGATGTAGAGCTCACTGGCAACAGCCATATCTTTAAAAGAAGCCAGGTGGTCTATGATGGTAGATGCTGGGGTAGCAGGGGCACAATATGTCCCTGCCACATACATCGGTGAGGTATGCGGCAGGACAAGTTTTATCATCTTGGTTTCAATATGAGGAGTGTGACATGGGAGCTGGACAGAGGTGTACTGGAAATCGTTTGATATATACATGGCAATGCCACCACCTTTCTTGATGCCTTGTCTGTCCTGCCTTATTACTGTGTAGCTGGGCATGGCTACTTCAGAGTCATCATGATCGGGTTTTAGCCATGTTTCGGATATTACACAAATGTCCGGTTTGAGGGTTTGGGCAGTGATTTGCAACTCCGGGACTTTGTTCAATAGGCTGCGGATGTTGAGGTGAATTAGGCTAAGACCCTTTGGCAGGTTTTGGGGGGTGGGGTGGGACGGAGGTCCAGGGTTGGTTTCAACATCACCCGCCAGTAGGAGCATCAGGGTGAGGTATTGTGGGGTGGGGTGCCATTTACTCCTAGTTTTAAACTTGGGGTTGGTGAAATTTGGGGTGTGGTTGGAGATCAACTTCGCTAGGCTGCTTAGGGCAGATAGGCGCAGGGTGAAGGATGGGGGGACGATGGAGGGGTATGAAATCCATACAAGAGTCTGTGTGTGAGCCTGGTGCTCAGTGGGGGTATTTAGAGGGTGTGGGGGGTTGACACAGAGCTAAAGAGTAGGAGATTAGGGTCATTTTGGGGCTGGGTGGATAGGGTAGCGATACAAGAGGAGTGGCAATGGTTAACCTAGTTATAATGTAAAGGAGCATGTTTGAGAGATTTGTCTTGCAGTAGCAAGCTGTAGTTAGTGATAGCAGCCTCTGCTGGTGAGATCTGATAACCTGCAGATCTGAAAGTGGGCTGATAGGTTTTTGAGAGTCACCTGACCTCTCAACTACCTATATATTGGAGTGTTGACCAAGGGTGGTGGTGGGGGTGGTGGGGAGCCGGCTCGCAGCGCCAGCAGGGCAAGACCTTTGCAGCACTGCTCCAGGAGGCCCTGTGCTGAGCTGCTCGGCCATGGATTTCAACTGTTTGAAAATTGGCACCAAGGCAAGACAAAGGCCTCTGATTCCTGGCTCTTAGGCCTGTCGTACCAGGTTCAGTCTTTGGGTGCTCTGTGGGGGGGTTCCGGCTTGTCCTAGGGAGGGCAAAAGGCCCTCATGACCTCGTGGGGTGTTTGGGGGAGGGTAGCAGTTTTCTACCCTCTCGACCCACTGTGGAGGAGAAAGGAAAGGTAAGAATTATTTACAGCAAAGGTGGAGGGGCGTAGAGTGTTAAACCTGGTAACATGAGCTTAGCTGAGTTTACAATAGAGAAGGATTTTACTGGCTGCTCTCCCTAAGTCACTGTAGCATGTGCTACGAGTTAACCTGCTTAGCGTCCCTTGTTTTAAGGAAAAATGGACCCCAAATGTTTTTTAATATAAATTCTTTGGCTCCCTTGGTCCCCGATTGCTATGTGTTGATATTGCTTTCTTCCCTGTGGTTTAAAAGCCCCCAACTGTTTCTTTTCCCTTAATTCGATTATCTAAGCATAGGAAAAGTTTCCCGGAAAGTTTGTTTAATGCTTCAGGGTTGATTTGTAATTTATAATGCTTTGCTACCCTTTGGTTAAAAGTTGCAGTGAAAATGGCTTCTGAGAATGCTTTGCTACCCTTTGGTTAAAGGTTGCAGTGAAAATGGCTTCCAAGAATGCTTTGCTACCCTTTGGTTCAATGGTTGCCATGAAAATGGCTTCCGATGGCTTTACAGCTTCGGCATTGCTACTCTTACAAGTAACTGAGCAGCTGTGTGCAGAAATTAAATAGATGGCTGCATAGAGCTTCGCTCGTTTTTTGTTTTTTTTTGTACAGCCTCCTAGAATTGCTTGCACTTCTTGAGGTCTGTTTCCCCTTTAGTGAAAAACCAACCTACTGAGAACACCAGGTAAAATGCCCAACCCAGTAGTAGTGCAGTTTTGTCTTGCTTCTTATGCTTTTTCTCGGCTAAATGCAGTGACCCAAGTGCTTATCAAACTGAGTTTCTGTAATTTGGAGCAGTAAAATGTAACTAACAAAACAGCATCCTTGTATCATTTGCTTTAGCTTGGTTAAAAAGCAGGCACACGTTTAAAATTTCAGGCAGGCTCTAAGCAGTAACATATGCTACAGTAGAAACTACTTTTTTCTTTCAATGGAGCTTCAGGATTAAAGTCTACACAGCATGGATTAAATTATAAAGTTAGATTGCAAATATTGGGTTTGCATAGCTTAGAAAGAAGATGAGAGGGGAGATTTCATTCTAGTCTTCAATGTAATAAAGAACAGTCTTTAATGTAATAAAGAACAATGAGTTATTTATTTATTTATTGAAGTCTAGGAGAAACACTTTGAGCTGGAAGCTCATTTACAAAGGTTCCATGTCAACAGAAAGTAACACATTACATACATTTCATCATTAGAAACAGAGCAAGGTACATACATTTCAAAATTGGAACAGTACAAAAGTATAAGTGCAGTGAAACAGGAAACAGTTAACAATACAAGGGAATATAATGTTTCATACAATGTGAGAACAGAACTATAAAACATAAGAAATTAAACAGAATAATTTTTCTTTGTCAAAGTAAAAGAGTGGGCGGTAAAGAGGAGAGAGCTGTGGGTAGGAAATAAGTGCCAACATGGAGAAAATAGCAGATGTGGGTAGAGCAGTGGATTAGGCAGAGGATTAGTTAGGGCTCACTGGGTGGGGAGGAGGTGGAAGGATGTGGGGTGAAGAGGGCAGGAGGAGGGTGAGGAAAAGAAAACAGGGTCTGGCAGACACAGCTAGCAATCACAGTTGCTCAGGTTGGCCAATAGTCACAGCTGTTAAGATTGGTGATGTACTGGTGGAGTTTTCTCTTAAATGGCCCCAGCTTGGGCTCACAGGTTATATCCGTAGGGAGTTCATTAAGCCATAGTGGGACACAGTATGAGAAAGACCTTTGTGCCTGAGAGGTATGAAAGAAAGAGACAAGCAGTGATTGTCTGGCATTGCTTCTTGTGGAGTAGGAGTTGGCAGCTGAGATGAGGAGCTTCTGGATGGCCAGAGGGGATAGGCCAAGGCAGTTTTTTTCCCCAAGAAGGCAAACTTGGTACTGTTCTCTACCTTGAAGGTTCAGCCAGTTAGTTTGTGCATACAGGTCACAAGTGTGGGTTAGTCTGTTAGCACCAAGAAGCAGCCTGAAGGATTTATTAAGGGTAACACAAACCCCTTTGAGGGTGGAGTCCAAGGCTGCACCATAAAGCATTAAGCCATAATCAATGGTGGACAGTATGGAGCTTTTTATGGAAAGGCAGTGACAGCTTCTATATAGTTGGCCAATTCTAGGATTGATTACCTTTACAATTTGTTCTGCGTGATGAGCAAAGGATAGAGAGTCTTTCTTTTTGTTTGTCCTTTTTTCTCCCCTGGAGTCCCCACCGGTGCCATTTGACATCCCCCTGTGCACCGACTGGGTATGAGACCACTCTCCCCTTCAGCTCCCATGAATTAACCCTCATGACGGGGGTTGGGTGGGAGACCTTCAACCCACCAGACCGGATCCAGTTCTGGGGAGGTGCCCTCCTGGTGATGCTGCTGGGGGACAATCATCATCCTGAGGCGGTGGACTGCTGTGTTTTTCTGTTTTTCTCTCCTGAGTGAGTGAGGCATGCAATGATACCAGTAGAAGAAGCATGCATGCATCCACATGCACTCCTCCAGGTGCCTGCCCCATCTCCTCCCCTCTTCTGCAGTGTCAGCACACTGCCCCCAGCCTCCACTAGGGGCAGTCAAGGACCAATCACTGGTGTCCCCCCCTCCCTGGAGAAGGACAGCAGTCCCTAGGACACTCAATCCTTCTCCTTCCATGCCAACCCCTGGTGGCCTGTGCTCAGTCCCAAACACGGGTCACCGGCATAGCATGAGGTAAGCATGGTTCAGAGTTTTTTGAAAAGATGACACCATCATCAGCATACAGAAGGATATGTTTTTTGCAGACTGATGGAAGTTTATTAATAAAAAGGTTGAATAAGAAGGGGCCAAGAATTGACTCCTGGGGGACACCTGTAAGAACCTACCGACTATTTGAGAGGGTTTCTTAAATTTTTACTTATTATGATGATCTATTGCTAAGGTAGCTCTGGAACCACTCTACAGCTTCAGTAGACATGCCAATAGAGAGGAGCTCAGTAAGTAGTGTTTTATGATTGACAGTGTCAAACGCCTTGGTAAGGTTGATGTAAATTGCCCTGGCAATTTGAAGACTGTCTAAAGCCCCATGCAGGAAACCTAAGTACTCCAGTAGGGCGGTGGAGGTATTGTACCCCTTGCAGAGCCCTTGCTGCTGTGGGCATTGTAATTCACACTTCTCCAAATACTCGACCAGCTGGTCAGCAACTATCTTTTCTAATGCCGTGGGGGGCAGTATAGATATTGGATGGTAGTTCAAGTGTATGGTTCTATTACCACTTTGTGGACAGGGGTGACTACTATGGCTTTCCATATCAAAGGGAATTGCCCCAGCCAGAAATAGAGGTTCAAAAGTTTTGTTATCAGCAGGAGCACTTCTTCCTGGGTAAGGGCAAGTAACTTAAGGTCCAGCGTGTCACTACTGTGTCTAGTTTTGCAAAGTACATGTGTGGGATATTTTCTGGCTTTGAGCATGGTGACTGCTTTAAGGTAGAAGTGGGGTACATGGGGGGACTCATTGTGCAGGAATTTAGGGCCTGGTAAATTTCCATCAGATACTTCAGGGAGATCGGGCGGCAATTTGCTGCTAAGGTCTGTAAATGCATCATTGAAGGTACTGTATTGGCAATGGTGTAAAGATCCTGGGTAATCACACCATTCATCAGCAACATGGAGGGTGAGGTTCTGTTGTTTTTACCCATAAGGTCCTTCAAGGTTTCGCAGAATCTTCTGCCATCACCCCAGGAATTTGTGATGCATTCTTTAAAATGGTGTGATTTCGCTAGTCTGATTTTGTGGATGCAGTTGTTTCTGGTTGCTTTATATTTCTGAACATCTGCCTCTATGCCAGTGGCCTTGGCTCTATACCACAGGTGATCACTGGTCACCATGAGATTCAGCAGAGTGGGGATGACCCAGGAATTGTGGACTTCCCTAACTTTGCACTTTTTAATTGGTGCATAGATGTCACAGGCATCATTGAATTTAGACATTAAATAATCCAGCACCTGGTCGATGTCTGTTGCAGAGTCTAGTGTGGATCAGTCTATGCATCTAATTTGACCTTGAGCTGGTTTAGCTGCCCATGCTTGAGGGTACAACTCATTATGATTCTGGTGGGCAGGGGGGCTTAGAGGTCCTGTTGGTTCAGTGGCAGATTACAGGGGAGTGATCACTAAGTGAGTCAGTGAGTACTGTGGTGTTGGAGATCCAGTCTGGCCAGCTCATGAGGATCCAGTCAAGCAGGGAACTATACCTTGTATGATAGTTGATCCTGGTAGTCAAATCAACCATTTGAGAAGAATTAATACAAGACAGGGCATCTTTGTATTGGGCAGCCTCATGAGACTTCCAGTTTATATTGATATCCCTTAAGACTACCACCTCCCAATTTTGCTTAAGGCCTTTAATAAACTCACCAATTTTGTATAAACCAGTTGTTTGACCCCTAGGGGGAATGTAGACCCAAGCAATTGTTAGCGACTTGCTTTGAGCAGCTAACAGTAGCCTTATGGTTAGGACTTGTGCAGTAGCCCCAGTGTCAATTAGAGGGAGGGTGTGGCACCATAAATCTTGACATATAGAGCACATCCACCACCCCTTTTCCCCACCCTATTGAGCCTGAAGAGGGTGTACCCATTTAGGGCATACAAGATCTTGGGAGAAAGCCAGGTTTCTACTAGAGAAAGGACATCTGGATTGTGCTGGCTTACCCATACCTGGAGCTGGTCAAATTTGGCCAGCAAGCTATGGATATTAATGGATGCTATTTTTATAGATTGATGGTTGTTTCTACTACCATGGGACTGGTGGGGGTGGTGGTGTTAGAGATCAGCAGAAGCATAAACTTTCAAAGGATGAGTGCAGGGGGAGGCACTTTGATTGGGTCAGCATTTTTCTGTACAGTATAAGCCTGAATGCTTGGGTGCACCAGCTGCTTTTAAGAAGGAAGTGCAGGCAACAAAGTATTAAGAGGAGCAATGTTAGTGGATACTTCAATGGGCTAAGTGGCCTAGCTGATGGTGTTGCTGACTTTGCTCAGGTTGGTGCATTGACAGTGAGGGTTCAAAACCCGAGAAGCGGGAGGAGTGACATCCTGCAAGAAGTGGAGGTGGGATTGGGTGCTAATCCCTGTTACTGTTATTGGCAGATATGGGATTGGAACTTAAAGAAGTAGCATACAATTCTATTAACCATGACAAACAGCTATGTGGAAAATTATTTAGAACTGAAAAAAGAGGTTCATACTTTATCCAAAGAGTGGTTCAATACTGGAATAATTTGTTCCAATATGTTGTTGATACTCCAAATCTGGATTGTTTTAAGAAATAACGTGGATGCCCTCATGGATACCTGGGAAGACATATGAATTGCCACTATACAGTTAGGGAACAGATTTGAAGCACCTATGGTGTACTTCTACTTCTGATCTATCAAAGTATCAAAGTAATTTTGTGATATTTTTTGTTCCTAACAGTGTAATACCCTCTAATCTTTCACTAATGGAATTACTACATTTAATAGGATTTAACTTGTTTCTGTGGTGCCCAGGATGAAAACAAAATCTGCTTTGTTCTTAAACCATTAATTGCTATTCTATATTTCTTAATCCAATACAAAATGTGGTCATGATATGATTGTATTTTACCTAGAGAAGAAGAGGAAGTACTTCCTAATGACAGCATATGCCCATGTCCTATTGCAGAACACAAGATCAAATATTAATGTCAGTAGGATTACATTTAATAATTACAGGTGACTTTAATGCACCTTGGGGTAACTCAAGGGGAAGATCATTGGAATAAAACTTTAAACCATTACAGGTAATACAAGTAATTAATGAACGAACTAGGAAAACACATTTGACAAGCTCAAGAAATATTCTGGACGTGATTTTTATTACTGCTAACATAACACTCCTGCAAATTAAGGTAAGCCAACCTGTTTTTGGGTGATCACAACTCTATAAGTTAGAACTTTGCAGTCTTGGATGGAAAGTGGTAAATACCTAAAACAGTGCCCTTAAAAGTTAGAAGTTCATTCAAACAATATAAATTTTACTAGTCAGATTAGTTGGGATAGATTATTTTTGATGCCATCTTTAGAATCGGCTATCCAGGAGTTTACAAACTGGTTTAGAGAGGTGTGCAATGAATTGGCTCCATTTCAATACCAAATTCAAAGGAAGAAACATGTACCTTGGATTACTGAAAAACTAAAAAAGCAAATATGTATCAAAAATAGACTGGAGAAAGGCAGGAAAAACATTAGACCCAGTGGATTGGGAGAAATATAAATCAGAGAGAAATTATCTAAAACTAAAAAGTAAGAAAGCTAAACAAAAACATTACAGTAATAAAACTAAAGAGGCCACTAATTCTAGACGATACTGGAATCTGATAAAAACTTTAAAAAATCCAGTTATTCAAAAACCTCCAACACAAATGATTAAAAATGGAAAAAATCAAACCCCAAGTTCATCTGCAGATGTTCTTAATGAATAGTTTGTGACTCTTCCAGATATTCAGATCCCTATTCCTATTAATAATAGAAACTCTACTGAAGTAAAAACATAACCACAACACATACCTAGATTCAGATTCAAATATATTACTTATAAACAGGTGAAAGAAGAAATTTGGAAAATAAACCCACGGACGTCCTTTGGTATAGACGGCATTGAAAATTAGATTTTTGAAGGATTCAATTGCTAGCATAGCCCCAGTTTTGACAAAGCTTTCTAAGTGGAGCTTGATAGAGGTTATTTTCCCAAGCTTGTAGAAAAAAAGCAAAAATAATTCCAGTACACAAAAGGGGCTCAGCATCTGAGCCCACCAATTACAGACTCGTTGCTCTGTTGTCGGTGGTGTCAAAGTTCTTAGAGTGACTGGTGCAGTAGCAGCTGGGAGACCACTTAGAATGGTTCTCCTTGCTTTCTATGTACCAGTCAGGTTTTCAAAAAGAGCATTCCATGGGCACCACACTCACTGACCTGGTGGGCCTTATTTCATCCCAGATGGGGGGTTGTAGGTCGGTGGTTGTGGTGTTCGTGGATCTCTCAAAGGTCTTGGACACCGTCAACCACAGTTTGTTGTAAGATAGGCTACTGGAGATAGACTTATCACAGGAGGCCTGTGGGTGGTTTAAATCTTACCTGCAGGGATGTACTCAGCAGGTGTTTGTTGATGAACATTTATCAGGTGAGGCAATGGTCCAGAGAGGAGTCCCACAGGGCTCCATTCTGGGGCCCACATTATTTTTGATCTACATAAATCAACTAGCAGAAGTAGCAAAGTTTGCAAGTATTAGGCTATATTCAGATGGCACCATTATGGTGGTACATGAGAAAAGCTTAAGTCTATTAGAGAAAAATCTTCAAAATGACTTTACAAGTCTATGCACATGGATGTCAAACTCAGGCTTGGTATTAAATAGTAAAAAAAAAAGAAATTAATGGTGTTTAAAAATACAGGTAGAAAAGGGGAAGCTAATGTTCCAGATATAAAATTAAAAACAAAGAAAGACGAAACAATGGCCCAAGAAAGTGTCTATAGATACTTGGGTGTTTGGATTGATGAAAATCTAAGTTTTGGACATCAAATTGAAGACACACTAATGAAAGTAAACAAAAGGCTGGGGGCTTTTAGGCAATCTAACTTCTGCATAAATAAACAGATAAGGGCTCTAGTGGTTAACCAGCTATTGATGCCTGTCCTTGATTATGGCAACTATGTGTATGGCTTCACAAATAAGCGGTCACTGTCTAAGACACACGTAATGTACAATAGACTTGCAAAGGTTATCTTGCTTAAGGATTATAAAACTCATCACTGTTTACTATATGGAGAATTAGGATGGTTAACTCCAGAAAATGAAAGAAGAGCAGCTTGGGCAAACCAAATTTTCAGTTTTGCATTTTTCATAAACCAGTATATTTATATGAAAAATCTGAAAAAACACAACACCAGCATAATCTGAGACAAATAAACTTATGATGTTTTAAACTACCTAGATTAAAATAATAAGTACAGCAGAATGTTTTTGCTGCTATTGCATTTGAAGTATGGAATTCAATTCACAAAACAAAAGAAACAGAAAATGACAGTATTAAATCATTTATGAGGGATTTGAAGTATGAACTTAGGATAGGATGTATGTGCAGTGGTTAGTTAGTATATATTACCTGCCTTATTATGTATTTGCCGAATGCTTTGTTTTATGGTGTAATTGTATTTATGTATCCTTTGTCTTTGTAATTGTTTTATGTGCAACTCTGTGTTTATACAAAAAACAGGACCATCTTATAAATAGGACTTTGGTCCTAATGATGTGAATTTCCAGCATATCATGTATAAAAATGAAGCTTTTTACTACTACTACTAGTTTGATCTTGTTGATACGCTTAAATATGCAGACAGCTGAGATCATGTAACTTCCCAACTTCTTTTTCTCCATTATTAAATGTTAAGGGTGGAGAGCAATAGATTCCAGGATACAAAACACCATGGGCTTATGTTAGGGAGGTCTTGTCAGACCAACCTGATAGTATTCATTGACTGTGTAATGAGGGCAGTAGATAAGGGCCATACTGTTCATTAACTCTACTTTGATTTTAGCAATGCTTTTGATTCAGTGCCTCACAGAAGGTTACTGAAGAAGCTAGATGATCTGGGTGTAGTGAATGATACAGTTAGATGGGTGAGAAACTGGTTGGAAGGGAGACAGCAGAGGCTTGTGGATAATGGAGTCAGATCAGAAGAGAAGGAATGCACCAGTGGGGGCTACAAGAATCAGTCCCGGCTCCATCCATTTGAATATGTTTATCAGCGACATGGGAGATGGAATCCAGGGCAAGATGTGTCTCTTCACAGATGACACTAAACTCTGGGACATGGTAGACAGTGAGGATGGTGTTAAAGAGACACAGAGAGGCTTGCAAAAGCTACAGAGGTGGTCAGAGGGTTGGCAGTTGAAATTCCACACCAAATAGGGTGTGCAAGGTGATGTACATAGGGAACAAGAATCCCAGGATGCAATACTGGATTTGGGGATAAAGCTGGGCACAACCACTGAGAAAAGGGACAGAGTGGTCATCATCAGTGACTCCCTGAAACAATCAGGCCAGTTTAACTAGGCCTACAATAAGACAAATAGGATGCTGGGATGTATAGAAAGGGGTACTGACAACAGGAGGAAGGAAGTACTACTACCTCTCTATGGATCACTGGTGAGGCCCCACCAGAAGTACTGTGCCAGTTCAGGAGTCCTCACCCGAGAAAAGATAAGAACAGGCTGGGGACAAGTACAATGTAGGTTGACCAAAATGATTGAGAGCCAGCAGGACAGGGCAGAGGGTCAAAATGTTGACAACATTTACAGAGCAGTCAAAAACCACGAAGCCAAAATGTCGAAAGCAAAGGTAGTGCTTATCAAAAACAGTGAGTGCTACCTTTGTGAACTTGGCACAGCAGGTAGAACACACAAACTGTGTGTTTGCAGTAGGCTCCATCCCCCACATCCCCCCTTATGGAGGGGCTGAGCCTCCCAATCTCCCCATAATAAAATAACTAACTCCAGGTAGGGATGCAATTCGGGGACGGGGAGATATGGGGGGACACCCAAAATAAAAAAAAAAAATTATTCCAGGACAAGGAATTGAACCGCAGTTCACAAATACTCTGCTACTCCCCACTGCCTGTGGCTCTATCCTCTGAGCCACAGTAGCTATTGGATATCACATCCCACAACATAACCCTTCTCTCTATTCCCCAAACAGCTACAGGAACACGGCAAGCTATTATTCACCTTCACTATTATGTCCCTGTAGCTGTTTTTACTTTAGCTGTTTTAATCTTGCAGTTTTGACCCATGTTATTTCAGTTCCGACATTCTAACCTGGTACCCAGGACAGATCTGATGAGGATTGACTCATGGCACTAAACATGTACTTACTGGAGGCCAGAAGGAAGGGGAGATAGGATGGAGACCTTCAAGTTTCTAAAAGGAATTAACAAAATAAACTGCAAGGAACTATTTAGCATGAGTAGTGAATCAAGAACATGGGGGCATAAGTGTAAATTGTTGAGGGGAGGTTCAAGAGGGAGAAGTGAAAGTTTTACTTTACAGAAATGGTAGTGGAGCCATGGAATAATCTGCCAGCTGATGTAGGGGGTGCAAAACAATCGATGTCTACAAACATGGTTGAGACAGAGTGAAGGGCTTAGTGGTTGCTCAAGATGGTAGCAGTAGGGCAGGGAGCATGGGGGTGAATAGTGTGGGTTAGAACCCTTTATGGAGATAACAGTTAAATGTGTTTGGTGCAGTATTAGCCATTTCTTAACAATGTAATCACACATCACAGTGAAAAATAATGTGACCTACTAGGACATGAACCTAGCCCCCTGGAACACCAACCTGGTGCTCTAACCACTGAGCTACAGGCTCACATGGTTGGATCTGGGGCTCTGGGGCTCTCAGAACACTTCCTTTCTCTTGGTATTGCCAATCTGCAATTAGGAGCAATCAAGATGGCAATCAGATGTTTCTGGTACAGTTATAGCCACTGCTTTGCAATTACGAACATGCGAACATACCAAACGCCAGCAGAAACAGGCCTCACAGTCTATCAAGTCTGCTCAATTGTGAAGCTAGCCCCTCAACTAGCAGCTGTTCCACTCTCATCTCCCCACTTCCCCACTGCTTTTACTTGCCCAATTAAATCACAAATTGTGGTGAGAAAGAAATAATGTGACTTACTGGACATTGAACCCCAACCCCAGAATACTGTTCTGGTGCTCTAATCACTGAGCTACAGGCTCACAAGGTTGGGCCTGGGGTCCCCAGGCACACTTCCTTTCTCTGGTATTGCCAGTCCTGCAACTGGGAACAATCAAGATGACGATTAGATGCTGTCTGTGCAGTATTAAACACTGCTTGACAATTAAATTGCAAATGGTAGTGAGAAAAAAATAATGTGACATTGTGGGAACTGAACCCAGGCCCTGGAATACTGTCCCAGTGCTGTAACCACTGAGCTGAACCCTATATGGACAATATGTCCTGTGTTAGTTAGGGTGTTATGGGCAGACTGGATGGACCAATGGTCTTTTTCTGTTGTCATTCTCTACCTTTCTATGTGTCTGTGTTAGGGGAGACCAGTCTTTATGTACAGTTTTTGTATTCCATAACCCAGTTCATTTTGGTAGCCCTGGGTTACACCATTCTGATTAGGTCAATGTCCTTTTTACATTAAGGAGTCCAACACTGCATACTGTACTCCAGGTCTGGTCAGACAAGAGCCTTGCAAATTCAGGATAGCTGAAGTCCGCCACCCACTCCACCAGTGGAACTTACATCTATAACAGAACTATAGATACATTGTTCTGTGCTCACCATGTCCGTCTCTGGCATTGTTTCTGTTCTCTTAATTATTTTATTTTTGTATCTATGTCTGTCAGTTAGCATAAATTGTACTGCATTCTTTTATAAATTTTAACATTTTGATTGTTATGTGAGTTTTAAATTTTTATTTGTTTTGTTTATGTGCAGCGCCTTGGTTTTGGAAAGGCGGTTTAACAAATAAAATTGCATTCATTCATTCATTCATGTTTCTTGAAAAAAATTAAAGATAAATTAAAAAAAAAAGGATAGCTGCACATCAGCATTCTGCCAGCTGTCTTGACAGCAGTGATGCACAGCCTGGCATGCTTCATCCCTTTGTTTATTATGAACCCCAGGTAATTTTCCTCCTCCATTGCAGAAGGAGGAGCCTCACACAGTATGTAGGATCTATCTCTGCATTTACTGTCAAAGCGTAGCACCCTGCAGTTGACCACTTTGCATCTGAGACTCCATAGGTCTGATCAATCACCCAGAACTTTGTTTTCTTTTACTTGCCCAGGACCTCAGCCCCTCCAGGGAGGGTGGGGCCTTGTACCCCTCTCCAGCTCCTCCGTCAGTTCCTGACTTACCGGGATCCCAGCATCACAGTGTGCAATGCTCTGGGGGTGTTTGCATTTTTCCCCCTGTAGGTCCCATCCACTGAGTGCGCTGGCACAGAGGACTTGATGTCCAGACTGACACTGTGCTGATGTACACTGTAGTCAAGCTCCCAGCAGCTCACTCCCCACCCCCAACTCCAAAGAGCCATGCACCCTACCACCTGTGTTCTCACCAACAATAGTGCAATGAGTGCATCCACTGCCTGGTAACCCACCACACCCTGGAAGAGAAGAGCATCCATTAGGACACTCAATCCTTCTCCCCCCAGCTGACCCCCGATGGCCCAGGCTCATTCCCAAACTCAGGTGCCGGCATAGCACGCGGTGTGGCATCCAAGGCTTCAACCCTCAGTGCCACTGACCAGCACCCAGAACTTTTTTAGGTCCTTCTGAAGTTTGTCCCCATCCTCAGGGGAGTCCACTACAGTGACCATCTTATCTTTTTCTCTTTTTAGCTGTTTCTAGGAGCCTTGGTTTGGTAAATTGCATATTAAGGCTGGAAAAATGTTGCAACACTCAATAGCCATTATAGGAATACTTTATATTTCATCTCCCTCTAAAACTTCATTCTTAGTGCTGTGCAGAATTTTTAAATTCCGGAGGAATGAAAGTTTGCCGAATTTAGCCAGAAATGGAATGGTGGAATTCCACGGCAGAAAATAGCTGTGGAATGATTTTCCATGGAAATAATGCTGTTTGTGGAATATTGTTCCACTGATCACAGTAGGCGGAGTTCCACAGAAGGACCAGTGGAATTCTGGCAGAAATTCTGCCAGCAGAATGGTCATTCCATGCTAATTTTGACAGTGGAATTCTGCATTCTGCACAGTACTATTCATTCTCCCTCCTATGAGATAATTCTTTTAAAATAAATAAAATAGACTTATTTTTATACTTTTGGTCTTCGTTTCTTCTCACATCACAAAACATAGGCCCAGCTATCTATACATAGGTCCCGTAATCCATACACAGGCCCAGCAATTCACCCAGGTTCTGATTATGGTGACCACATTTCCTTTAAATCCACTCTGGGCATGAGGAGTACATCATTTACCTACAGTATATTTTTCAAGTTCTGTTTTTGTATATCTCTATTTCTTTATCCTTCCTCAGTGTTTTGTTTCCTTTTTTGTGTTCTTTTTTTTTTAACTCAGTACCAAGATTGAAACTTTATTTTACTGGGTCCTAGCAATTACAGCAGACGTGGACAATAATTCCAGTGGACAGTGACACACAGCTTCAGATTCATCTCCATGATCTTCAGCCCCCTCAGAAATTTAAACAGGAGTAAATGCATGGTGGGAGTAAAAACATAGAGCATGACACTGTCACCAGAGGGTATACATGGGCTGGCAGTATAGTCTAGAGGTTAGAGTAACGATCTTTAGAAAATGGGTCCAAGAATCCTAGCTTTCTGATTGGCTAGGGTATCTATATCAGTGGGCTGGTATTTTTCAGTAGAGCCCGCTGTATAACTAGATCCTCAACGCGGTGCCCCATTACTGTATGAATTCTTGGGCACTCCAAATGTTTAGCTCGGTAAACCACCATTTCTCTCTGCTCGCTAATAAACATGCAAACAATAGCGGCTTGGCCACTTTCCTCCCATGACTCAAAGAGCAAAAAAAAAAAGACAACTATTTTGCCATTAAAGAGCATGGGGTAGTAAACGCTCCAATCGAATTCTGAAAGTGCTGACTCTAGTCAGACAGAAAGAGCACTATCACTGAAACAGCGACTGAGCACAAGAGCAGTGGTATTGCCTTGACTTTCCATACTGCACATGGACGTTCAGATGCGGTATGAAAATAAAAGGAAATACCGGTCTCATGCACAGTAGCGGTGCTGGAAATACCGCAGTCTCTGCTCTTCACCACAGTGAACATTTTCAAAATTGAAAGGCATTTCTCAAGCTACTAGTTTTATTGGACAGCAAAATGAAATACAAATAAACCCACATAATAGAAGCAAGTTGAAGAAACCTATCTTCTTGAAGTTGTGTAACAGGGTGTGCCTTGAAACAACTGAGAGCTTCATGGGATATACTATATTGGACTAGAAATCTGCAACAAATCTCTCTCTTGTTTACATCTGAGGGAAGTTTTTCCTTACTTTACGGTCTTACATTGGTATTGCTTTGTGTTTATTTTAGTTTTTTTTTAAATCAGGAAGGGGTTTTTCAAAACTGCTTATCTTGTGAGCAACTTCAGAAGGGTTGAAATAACTGCATATTTGATTTTCCTTTGTGGGTAACTGGACTGTTTACTAGTATTCTGTGACAGTTTGCATCAAATTACTTTTAAATAGTTTACAAATCAGTTATTGGAGGTTAGTTGAATTACTGTAAAGGGCAGTACTCACCAGGGTGGTGGAGCAGTGGTGTATTTGGTTGTTTCTAACAGTCACCAGTGGTTGTGGACTACCCACCCACCCTTCCCCACACCCACCCTCCAGGCGTGACATTTCCTTTATAGCCTAAGGTTCTGACATTACTTCCTCAACAGGTCTTGGGGCAGAACTGTCATATTCTTAATAACCCAGCACAGTGCATAAAGGGTAAGTACACACCACAAAAAGAAAAAACAAAAAAGCAAATAAAAATATTTATATGTGTTACATATTGTATATTATAAGGGAGAGGGACATGTGGGGAGTGGTGCAATGCACTGGCTGTGGGGGAGCAGTTTTCCGGGAGACATTCTGGAAACTGCATTGCTGTCCTATTTGCAGGCAACTGTCAGCTCTGAGGGAGGAGGTTGCCCACCTCCAGGCTGAACTGGCAAGGACTAAGGAGGCCTCCCCCACCCAAAGAGCACCACTGCCACAACCACTGCCTCAGAGGCTGCCAAGTTTGAAGAGCAGTTGGACCACAGTGGGTTCTGGGAGGGTGTGGGTGGTGGAACAGAGGTGAAGCACCCTAGTTGTACCTCTACACAAACCATATGCCAGTCTGGCAGAGCAAGGTTCCTCTACGATGGCACCCTCAGTGAAGACCAAGAAGAATGCTGAGGACATCCACAAGGGAGACCCACAAAAGAGTGGCAAGGGACACCACAGGGGAAGGAAACAGCTTCTGATAGGGGACTCAATTGTTAGAGGAGGTAGACCTGGGGAAGGGAGAGGAGAGGGAAGTAAGGTGCCTACCTGGTGCCATGGCTTGGTGGGACAAGAAGCGAATCCTCAGGATTGCGGAAGCAGCATCACAGGAGAGGTAACTAGATATCATTGTCCACCTTGGGAAAAATGACCTAGCTAGGCATGAGATCAGTGCAGTGCAGTGCAGGATGAAATTGTGGAGTTGGGGAGGGGCCTCAGACAGGTAGCGAGCACGGTTACCTTCTCAGAGGTGCTGCCAGTCCATGGCAGGGGTGAGGCTAGGGTACTGCACACCATGCAGTTTAATGAATGGTTGCAAAACTAGTGCAGAGCACAGGGCTTTGGCTTCATTGGGGACTGGGGGTACACCTGGAGAGATGAAGGTCTATACTGGCACATTGGTCTGCATCTGTCCACAAAGGGAACCAAGCTCCTAAGTGACAGGTTTAAATGCTTCCCTGGCAAGCTTTTAAACTAGCCATGGGTGGAGGTACGGATAAGAGACAGGAAATTTCAAGCCTCCCACCACAAAACATGTCAGGTAGTAAGGTAAACACTGAGGTACAGTGCTCAACAGATGGCAGGACATGGGTAAATGGAAAAATAGACAAGGGCAATAAGAGCAGGTGGGGGGGGAGGATAAAGCCAACATTAAATGGAGGACAATGAGTACCAATGCCCGTAGTCTGGGAAACAAGTCTCCTGAGCTAGTATCCTTGATGGAAGATGAACAATTGGATATTGTGGCAGTCAAGGAAACATAGTACATGAAGAACCATGACTGGGATGTCAACATACCAGGGTACACAGTCTACAGAAGGGACAGGGAGGGGAAAAGAGGAGGTGTAGTAGCTCTACACATAAGGGAAGAGATCAAAGCTACAGAACTAAAAAGTAAAGGGGGAGGACAAGAGGCACTCTGGGTCACCTTGGAGACAGGGAATGGCATCACAATCCACACAGGGGTTGTATACAGACCCCCATCTCAAGGGGAGGAAATGGACAAGAAAATGATAGAGGACATTCGCCAAATGGCTGAAAAAGGGGAGTTACTATTGATGGGGGGACCTGAATATGCCAGATGTTAACTGGATGACATATACTGCAGCCACATGCAAGAGCAGGGTCATTCTCAATGCCTCGCAGGAGGCAGGCCTTAGACAGCTAGTGTTGGAACCCACTCGAGAGGGAGCAATACTAGACCTGGTAATCTCAAATGGAGAAAGCATCACAAATTTAGAAGTCAGTAGACATCTGGGAACAAGTGACCACTGCACAGTGTACTTCACGATAAGCACAACCATGGAGACAAGCCGTACAAAAACAAGGATACTGGACTTTAGAAGGGCTGACTTTGGCAACGTGTGACTACCTGAAGAATACATTAGCAAATGGCCAAAAAGGAGGGGTAGAAGAACAATGGAGAAAAATCAAAACTGCCATCATAGAGGCAACAAGCCTTTGTGAGAAACAAATAAAGAAAACAAATCAGAGTAAAAAAACACTATGGTTCTCAAAAGAGGTGGCAGGGAAGGTTAAGGAGAAAAAGGCTGCATTCAAAAAGTATAAAGAATCACAGAAGGAGCAGGACAGAAAACTGTATCAATTAAAGCAGAAAGAAATGGGGAAGGCAGTCAGAATAGCAAAAGCCCAAACAGAGGAAAAAAATAGCCAATTCAGTTAAGAAGGGGGCTAAAACCTTTTATAGGTACATTAGGGAGCATGGAAAGGTTAAGGGAGGAATAATGAAGATTAATAAGGGAGAGGGGAGGTGGACAGAGGGAGACAGTGAAAAGGCAGAGATACTGAATGAATACTTTTGCTCAGTATTCACAAAGGAAGATGAGATGGAGTTACCTAAACCAGACAATAGAAACACTCTGAGTAGGGGGATTGACCAGTCCATTTATAGCAGAAAGAGTCCTGAAATAACTCTGAAAACTCAAGGTGGACAAAGCAATGGGGCCTGATGGGATTCACCCCAGAATCCTAAAAGAACTAAGGGAGGATCTAGTGACACCACTGACCACACTTTTTAACAAATCATGGGAGGATGGGGGGGTACCTGAGGACTGGAGGAGGGCAGATGTGATTCCCCTTCACAAAAGTGGGATCAAGGCAGAAGCAGGAAACTACAGACCTGTAAGTTTGACCTCAGTGATAGGGAAAATGATGGAATCACTTCTGAAAGAAAGAATTGTTGAGTACCTAGAAGCCAGCGGGGTATAAGACCCAAAGCAGCATGGATTTATAGCAGGAAGGTCATGTCAGATGAATCTAATTGATTTCTTTGATTGGGTGACCAAAGTAGTAGACTAGGGAGGGGCTGTGGATATGGCCTACCTAGACTTTAGCAAGGCATTTGACATAGTCCCGCACAAAACATCAATAATCAAGTTAGCCAGCCTGGGAGTGGGTCCCAGGGTGGTAGCCTGGGCAGCAAACTTGCTGCACAACAGGACACAGAAGGTAATAGTGAATGGAACACATTCCAAAGAAAGGGGGGTTACTAGTGGAGTACCTCAGGGCTCAGTACTGGGTCCAGTACTCTTTAACATCTTTATAGGTGACATTGCATAGGGTCTGGAGGGAAAGGTATGCCTCTTTGCAGATGACACAAAGATCTGTAACAGAGTTGATACACAAGGAGGGGTAGAAAGGATGAGAAGGGACTTGGCAAGGTTGGAGGAATGGTCAGACATATGACAACTTAGATTCAAGGCAAAGAATTGCAAAGTAATGCACCTGGGAAGCAAAAACCCAGGAGAAGAGTACACAATAGAAGGGGAGGTACTAACAACAACAAAAATGGAAAGAGACCTGGGGTAGTCATATCAGATGATCTAAAGGTTGGTAAGCAATGTGAGAAGTCAGTAAGGAGAGACATGGGGATATTGGGATGCATAGGAAGGGGCATCACAAGTAGAAAAAGGGAAGTGGTTATCCCTCTGTACAGACAGTTGGTGAGCCCCCATCTGGAGTACTGTGTGCAGTTCTGGAGACCTCATCTACGCAAGGATATAGACAGGATGGAAGCAGTCCAGAGGAGGGCAACTAAAATGGTGCAGGGTCTGCATCAGAAACCATATGAAGAGAGACTGAGAGAGCTTTATATGTATATCCTTGATGAAAGGAAGGACAGGGGGACATGATAGAAATGTTCAAGTATCTCAAGGGAATCAACAAAGTCCATGAGGGTAGCATCTTTCAGAAAAAGAGGTGTGTAAAAACAAGAGAGCACAATTTAAAGATAGAGGGGGGACGGCTCAGGGGTAATGTGAGGAAATTTGTTTTCAAGGAGAGAGTGGTGGATGCATGGAACTGCCTTCCTGGGGAGGTTGTTGGGTCTAAAAAAGTGGGGTAATTCAAACATGCATGGGACAGACATAAGGCAATTGTAGTGGGGGGTGGCAAGAAGTAGGCTGTTGGTTAACTAGAATCTACAGCTTATCCAGTAGGTAGGGAAACAGGCAGACTGGGTGGACCAAGTGGTCCTTATCTGCCATCAAAGTCTATGTTTCTATGTTTCTAAGTTAAGTACCATATGGTGAAAAACCATAAGCAATCCCGAGCTGAGTTGTGTCACGGTCCACTTAGTTGCAAGAGAGATACATAAAGGGAAAATAAAAAAAGAAACTAGACAGTGAAAAAAAAGTGCTTCAAAACTAAATAGGGGAAAGAGGGTAAGGGGCAGTAACTGCATACAACTGGCTTTTTATTAAGCTACATTGTTCATAATAATAAAGGCGTAGGAAATATTTTATTACAAAACTTAACTTTAAACTCATTTTCTATTAATTTTTTGCAACTTTTTTTTTTTACAACCCATTTTCTAAGAGCAATAATACCCTCCAGGGTGGGCATTATTGGGAAATACCAGACCTTCCAGGGGCTCTAAGGCCCTCCGCCTGTAGCGTTGGGCCTCATTACACCCCTGGGTGGTCCGGTATTTCCCAGTAATACCCACCCTGTTAAGTATTATTGCTTACGTAAACAAGCTTGGTACATCCAGCACACTAGACCTTGGTTTGATTCTCACAACCTCCACTTGCATACTGTGTGACTCTGAGCAAGTTACTTAACTGCCCAGTGCTCCCAGGTCACCCCTGAAAACAGGCACTTGTGCCTAGTGGGCCTTACCCAGTTACCAAAGACTAAAAAAAAATTTATAACAAACAGTCTCTTCTCTCATTCTCACACAACTAAAGAAAGTAGCAGAAAGTGTACACTTGCATAAAGGACACAAAACTTATTTATAGAATGTCTGTACTCAGTTAAAGTTAAGCTGAAACCAAGCACCTAAAGAAAAAAAAAAGCACTTTGGGCTGTGCACATATGCTGGTTTGTGCATAATTAGTAGCAAAATGGCAGGTATGTGAAATCAGGAACACTGCTTCTTTAATTGGTCAATACTCAAGGGTGACTCTACCCACAGACCTCACCCTTTGAAAAAGCTATATCTGGCTAGTACCATGACAAATTCTTGCCTGCAAACTGCAACTTTATTTTGCATTTTAAATTGTATCTTTGTGAAGCCAGGCATGTAGCCTTCCCTTTAGATATTCCCTAGTACTCGCATATGACTGTGCCAGTGATGGACTCCATAGTCTCTTCACAGAGTGGACTTCCATCCTCACTAGCATTCATAGGCAGCACTACTCCAGCCAGCCCCCTCTGCAGCAGCTATTTTTCCCATTTCATCAGTTCAAAAACAAAATAATTGCTCCTGACCTCTCTGCTCTTTCTGTAGCCTTCCAGTTGCACTCCTACTTGCATCTTTCAATTGTACAGAGATTAAAGCTAAATCCTGGATATCAGACCATAAATCACCAGTCTACTTGCTTTAATCACAATGATCAAAGCAACGAAAAGGGAAAAAAATGATAGGAAAACCTTCAGTGGTATAAAGAAAAATTGCAGACACAGAAAAGAATGTGGTGCAATAATTGGAGCACAGCACATGAAAAATGTAGTGTAACAGAGCAGATAATTGTGGTCGCTCAAATTTTTATGTGATGGGGATGCTTATTCATTTAGAATCAATAGAACGCAGATATATGTTGCAGTTGGTTGTCTCCTTAGAGTATGTTTATTGCCAGAAACAGTTACACAGAAAATAACATTTATTTTGTTTCAATACTTTGTTTAGCCCCATCTGTCATCTTACTGCCACCTCCTTCCTTCTTCAATCTGGGTGCAAGGCTGCTGTCCACCAAGACGCTATGCAGACTCCCAGGCTGCCATGCCTGACAATTATCTGTTGCCCCTCACCATATGGGACAAATATATGCTCAAGAGGGCAGCAACAGGGGAGAAGGGTGTGGACATCAGGCCCAGAGACATAGGCACCATGTGTCTGACATCAACCACTGGCAAAGTTGTTTTTTACTATTTGGCCCCTAACCACCACCCTCAAGGACACATGCACACTGCAGCACTGATGTTCAACCCTAACCCTAAGCATGCTGCCACTCTATCATCCCCGAGAGTTACTCTAGAGTGGTATGCTACATAGAAGCAGAGAATGTGATGATAAAAAAAAAAACAATGACCCATCCAGTCTGCCCACTCTACCGAGCTACACTGCAAAGGTCAGAGTGGCTATTCCTCCCTTTTATTTCCACTCCTTCCCTCTTACTATGGCCATGTGGCTGTTCCATCCTACCTTGATCCCCCAAATGTTTTAGCCTGCACTTCCTCCACTGGCAGTCTGTTCCATTTATCCATCACTCTTCTGCCAAAACAACGCCTGGGGACAATCTTTTTAAAATCTTTGATCCTCTCAGCTTCAGTGAATTCCTCTTTGTACCTGTGTTTTGGTTAAGGCAAAAATGCATTACAAAGCCACACTATTTATCCTGTGCAAGTACATGTAAGTTTCTGTCATGTCTCCCCTCTACCTCGGTATCTAGTGTGCATATGTCAAGGTCTTGCAACCTCTCCTCCAACATCTTTCCCCCATTCCCTGAATCATTTTAATTACCCTTGTCTGTACTTCCTCCATCCTATTGAATCCTTACACAGGCATGGATTCCAGAATCTTGTGCAGTACTTCAGCTGTGGTCACACCAGTGATCTGTATAGTGGGAGGATCACATCACAACTTCTGATGCTGATTTCCATCCCAGCGTACCCCAGCATCCTATATAATTTGCCTACAGGCATATTGCAATGTGCTGTGGATTTCAGGCTGTCCAAGATTATAAACACCAGCTCTTTCTCCTAGCTGTGCTTGCCAGTATCATCCCCCCATTGCGTTTAATTTTCTCAGATTCCTTTTTCTGATATGCCTTACTTTGCATATGTTTTACATTGAAACTAAGTTGCCAGTTCTTTGACTATTTTACCTTTATCTCTCTGTCACTTTCTCTATGTTGCACAACTCCCCATCTGAAATGGATGAGTTAGCACCCATGCTCCTTTTCTCTCCAGGCCAGACTTTGCTACAGATAAATGTTATTAATTTTTTAAGTAACCAGTAGTTGATCCCAGCTCCCCTTCTCCTGGCCAAAGGAGATTAGGAGGTAGTAGTAGTAGTAGTAGTAGTAATAATAGTAGTAGTTCATTTATTAAGTGCCCAATCCCAGAGGTACTGGGCACTGTATACCACAGCAAGAACAAAATTACAAATAAAACATCACTTGCAATAAATTAGAAACCAAAATATAAAAATAAACTCTGAAGGCAGGATAGATTAATATTGAGGCCAGGGGGTTACACTGAATTAAATGCTTGTCTAAACAGATGTGTCTTTAGGCCCTCTTTAAGGCCTCCACCAAAGGAGACTTTCTCAGAGACCTGGAAAGTGAGGACCAGCTACCTCAAATGTTCGGTCACCTGATGTCTTCCACCTGGCTTTACAAACCCCTAGGAGGCATTCCTTGGAGAAACCAAGAGGGTGAACTGGACAGTAAGGAGACAGGTGCTCCCTCAGATAGCCCCGGACTAGTCCATGTAGGGCTTTATAGGTCAGCAGACTGACCTTGAAGGAGATTCTCCACTTCACCGACAGTCAGAGCAGATCATGCAGGATCAGGGTCACAGGACATGATCTTGCAAGGCCCATCAGTAACCTAGCTGTTGTATTCTGCACTAACTGCATGCATTGTAGGACCCATCAACTTAACCCCGGATACAGAACATTACAGTAGCTGAGCCTGAAGGTCACAAAGACATACACCAGTGGGGGCAAGTCTTCTAGCGGGATCAAGGCTTGTATCTGGGCAATGTTACAAAGATGGTAAAAGCCATTCCAGACTATGGATGACATCTGAGCCTCCAGTGTCAGTCTTTCCTCCAGAATAACAACCAAATTCTTCAACTCGGTAGAGACCACTAGACTAGAGGAACCAAGAAACAAACCTATCCTCTCTGCTCTTGCCCCCACTCCCCCACACCCAGGGGCAGCACAAATACAGCGAACAAAATAGATGAGAGAATCGAACCCTGGGGTACACCACAGAACAGGGGCTTTCCATCATCACCTTCTGTATCCTGCCACTGAGGAAGGACTCAGACCAGCCAATGACTCTGTCAAGCGAGTCCGCAGTACTCACTGAGATGATCCAGCAACAACCTATGGTCCACCTTATCAAATGTTGTTGCGAGATGGAGTAGAAAGGGAACTGACAGCTCCCCTCTATCTCTAGTCCTACGGAGGTCATTATGCACCCTGACCAACGCAGTCTCAGTACTGTGCCTGGATCTGAATCCTGACTGGAGTGGCTCATAGATGTTTTTTTTTTAACTTGAAACTGATCATTGAATTTTAATAATTATACAACTCCAGCAAAACAACCAGTATAAAAAAAAGGCCAAGCGAAACAACAAAAGGTACAACTATGTGCAGAAGTCAAGCACTGGGTTAAAACATTATAGTCAAAAACAACATGATGCACACGTCAAAATATACTACAGAGAAATAACAGTAAAAATATATCATGAAAGGGCAATACACATAGCTTAGGAAGTCGGTGGGATAAGGATCTCTTATATAAACAGGAACAACACCATAAACATCATAGGCTTGGAGACTGACATATGAAAAAATGGATAAGATGGTATACTACATATCTGACGTATTAGGGAGTAGGGGGATTACAAAATTTAGGAAGGGGAACTGAACTTAAGTGGAAGTTAAGAAAGGGAGCCCATTTATTGCTAAAAACAATTTGCCTGCCAGAGGATGCTAAAGTCAATCTTTCAAAAAGCACCAACTGAGAAAGTGCTGAATGCCAGGAAAGTACCAAAAAGGAGGGCGGGGGGGAGTTTCCACATTTTGAGCTTATAGATTTTAGAGGCCATCTGGAAGGTTAGAGACTGGTCTAAAATTTGCCAAGCAATTCGGGTCCAAAGATTTGTTTTTCATGTTGGCTTGCACGCATAAGCAACATCTTGTGGTAGTAGCACATTTCAGAGGTGTGTCAGTGTTGGCCAATGCAGAGGAAGCTTTAGTAGGTGCATCACTCAGCCACCAATCAGTGAGCATGCCGCCAATGACAGCAGTTTCAGAGAGAGACAAATAGTTTAAATGAATCTGCCACTGCAATCAGAGATGGGCTCGTCATTGCAGCTGCAGATGACACACCTCTATTACATGCTTCTCCTGGTGAAACATTTCAGTAAATATGGTGGCTCCTGCCTTCCACTACACAGTCCCCAGAAAGCCGACATCAGGATGCCCAATCCCAGTGTTGGCATGCCCCCCCCCCCACATTATGGGCACACCGTAGCATGGCGGCTCCTGTCTCTCGTCACACACTCCCAAAAAGCTGATATTGGGGTGCCCAATCCCCATATCAGCATCTCCCCTCTTAGTGTCTTTCCTGGTTAAACAGTTTCCCCTTTTCTTTCCGACACTGGGATACCCACACTTGGTGTCTGATGCGTACCCCCCAACCTGTCTATACGCCTTGCTGACTTCAGGGTGCTCAATCCCCTGTCGGCATCCCCACTCAGAATTGTGGCACACTGGGAGCCCACCCCAGTCTGCCTATTTTTTTTGTGTGTGTAACCTGTAAATGAGGAAAACCTTCCCTCGCGGTCTTTTTTTTTTTTCCCTGTAAACAAGAAAACAGTCTACCGTTGTCTCCCTCGTCCACCTTCCCCATCCCTACCATCCCTCTGTGTACCCACCTCCCCACACCCCCCATCACCCATACTTACCCTCCAGAGGTAGGGAGCCATGATCTTCTCTGAACCGGGACATGTCTGCACTCTTCTAAGCTGAACTGCGAGCTGAAGAAATGATGGTAAGCTTTATAATGGGAGGCAATAGGGGGTTTCAACTTAGGTTGATATCTCAGCCATTTTTTTGAATTTTGGCCCCAAATTTTTAACGTGGGGTTCTTGGGAACCCACCTCATGAACATGTCACTGTCATTTAGTTTCTCTGTCCCAAAAGGTGATTTCATGGTCACTGCGCTGAATCATCTTTTGGGACCGATTAACAAAATGACAGTGTCACTGTTCAAGAGGGGAGGTCCCAAAAAGCCTATGTTGCAAATCTGGTGAAAAATTCCAACAAATGACTGCGTTACCAGTGTGCATTGCCAGTTTTTTTGGATTTTCTCTCCAGATTTTCAACATTGCCATTTTTTCACACCTCCTTATGAACAGTATTGCTGTCATTTGCACATCCTTCCTGAAACATGTTTTGACACCTGTGGCACAGAATGGCGTGGTTACTGAAGAAAATCACTATCTGCAGTTCCCAACGTTTCCCAAGCAGAGATTTCAGCTAGGGTAATTTCAGACCATGCCCCGGTTAGTGTAAGGTATAGGCCCTACCCAGAGATGCTCAGATCTCCACAATGGAGATTAAATACCCAAATGCTGAAGGAAGAGCACTTTCTAAGGGATATCAGGGACTATATAGCGCTTTTCATGGCAGATAATAGGGACTCTATGGCTCAAAAAGATTTGATCTGGGCTGCACTAAAATGTGCTCTCAGAGGGGAACTAATAAAGATGGCTTCTAAGAGGAAGCGGTAACAGAAGGACAAACTGGGATCTTTGTTGTCCTCTATTCAAAAGTTAGAACACAATTTATCCCTCACCTCAACTGACTCTGAATGGGTCAAACTGCACCAATTGCAGGCCCAATAATCTGATATAGTCTTTCAAAAAGCAGAGCTGGCTCTTTCTCGAGTTAAATTACAATACTTAGATATAGGAGAAAAGGTGAGTAAGCTCCTAGCTTGGCAGGTAAAACAAAGTGAATCGCTACAGTTCATAGTAGGGGTCCGAGCAGGTCATGGGGGGCAGATTTGCGCAGATCCGAGGGAAATTTCAAGAATCTTTGGGGATTATTTTCAGGATCTATACACCCAGGAGTCCGATGCCAGTTCCTCTGCTTCAGAAATTGCGGCCTACCTAAAGGAAGCACACATACCAAAGCTGTCTGAGGCTGAGTCCAAACTCTTAGAAGCGCCACTTACAATGATAGAGATACACCAGGCTATTCTCCAGCTGCCTATGGATAGATCCCAGGTCCCGATGGTTTTCAAAGTAATTTTACAAAGTTTTCTATCGGATGTCGCACAATTTTATTTGATACTTTCAGATTTTGGTTTGATTTTGGCATCTCGGACCGAGGTTCCTAAAGCTACGATTTCTCTAATTTTAAAGCCAGATAAGGATCCCTCTAGCTTGGACAGTTACCAGCCAATATCACTCCTTAATACTGATATCAAAATTTTGGCAAAAATATTGGCTAATAGATTGTCTAAGGTAATGGATCGACTTATCTGTAGAAACAAGTAGGGTTTATGAAAGGAGGCTATCTCACGATCATATGAAACTTACTCATCTGATGCTGGTAGCTAAAACTCCAAAATTCCAATGGCACTTCTGTCATTTGACGTGAGAAGGCATTCGATCGAGTCTCCTGGCCTTTTCTATTTGCTTCCCTCTTGGCCGTTGGTATCCCCCCGAATTTTCTAAATTGGATTAAAATTTTATATTCTTGCCCCTCGGCGAAGGTGAAATGTAATGGCTTTTTGTCCCCATCCTTTAAATTGGAACGCGGTACCAGGCAGGGCTGTCCTTTATCTCCTCTATTATTTAATATATACTTGGAGCCATTGCTATGAAGACTTATGAGGAATCCTTTAATTAAGGGTACACAAATAGGTGACTCTAGATATGTATGCTGTCTGCTGGATGATGTGCTCTTGCATATTGAGAACCGGGGACTTGATTCCCTCTATTTTAAATGAGATCGCCTGCTTCTCTAGAGTATCCTCATATAAACTAAACACACCAAATCCAAAGTCCTTCCTCTCAATCATCTAGCGAGGAAAACAGACCTGCAGGATTTAGGGGTTGCATGGAACCTAAATCTATTACATATTTGGGTATCCACATTAGTGCGAATCTGTCTCAAATGTTTAGGGATAATGTAGACCGCATAATCTGAGAGACATGGAAGATCTTAAAAGTGGAGTCATTGTCACTATCAATGTGGGGCAGGCTGAATCTTATTAAGATGCTGATTCTCCTAAGCTCCTCTATCCCTAGACATGGTGGGTACTTACCTTCCCAAGAGTTGGTTCTCGAAGATACAGAAACTATTTAACCCATTTTTGTGGCAAAATAAGGCCACTCGACGGTCATATTTTAAACTTACGGCTCCCAAATCCAAAGGGGGTCTAGCTGCCCCTTCTTTGTTCATGTATTATCTAGCCCAACATGTGAGTAAAATGGCCTTTTGGAAGAGAGAACCGGCAATAATAGCCTACACCCCCCTCTGGTTGGACATAGAATCGGCTTTGGTGAAGAGGGCGAAATGCTCTCTACACGCCTTACTGTATGCCCCAATGTCATCCTTGCCTAAATCCCTCAAAGACAACCCTCTGGGATGGACCTTTAGAGCCTATCACCAGCTGCAGCGCTATTTTGGGGCCCGATGGTGGCTCAGTGGCTCTCAGCCCATTATAAATAACCCTCAGATCAGAATTAATGGAGCTCCTATCTCCCGAGCCTTCTGGCCGCGAATAAATGACTGCGTGGTAGAAGATTTCTGGGATCAGAATGGCCTCTACCCGTTTGAAGCTTTGAAAGAAAAATGGGATCTTGCAGATACTGACTTTTATAAGTGGTTGCAGATCAGTAAGGCCCTCGCTCAGGTTTTTTCTACAACTGGTCCAGTGGATGAGGGCCAGATAAATGTTTGCAGTCTTTTTTCGACTGCTAAGCAGCAGCATGCTGTAGCCAGGGTTCGTAGACTCCTCCAAGAATGGGACCACAGACTTCCCTCTGGAATCTGCTTCTACTGGGTCGAGGCCTTGAACATCAGTGCCTCGCTGAGGTATGGCAAGCTCTTTGGAACTCAGTGTATAGATATATCAAGCAAGATAGGCTAAGACTGGTGCACTTTAAAATTATGCATCGCATATACTTAACTCCACTTATTTACATAGAAGGGTGTGCTTGACTCTCCTATTTGTGGGAAATGTAAAAAGAAGATGGAACACTATATCATTTATTATAGGAATGTTCGAGGTTCAAAGGCTCTGGAAATCAGTGGTGCCCTGTTGGGCCTATCCTTAGCTCCTTAGATTAGATACCCCAGAGATCTGGCTGTTAGGCACCTTCCTGCTGCTACCACTAAAGTCTGGAGGGCCCGTGTCTCTCTGATCTCTGCGGTAGTGAAGTTACTAATTCTGAGACACTGGACCTTGGATAAGGCCCCATCGCTGCTCGAGTGGCACAGAGAATGCAACAACAGGATACAACTAGAAAAGCACATAGCAAGTATGAGAGGTAGATGGGAGCAATTTGCGTCTGTATGGGGCCCACTGGAACATCTGTTATTAACTTGGAGGCTGCCTGATTAAAAGAAATTGTTTATTTAATGCAAGCATGTACTTAAGTCATAATTTTCTTGTACCCTCCCCCTGATACTTCATAATTTGGGATGGGGGGGTAGAGGGGGGTAATGGGTCTTTGAGGGGTGTTACTATTGACTGTTCTTATTCTTTTGGAAAGCCATGTTCCGGAAGTTCATATACCTGTGTCAAGTTATTATGCTTTCTTTGCAATGCTTTTTGTGGATATGTGAAAACAATAAAAATGATAATTATAAAAAAAAAAAAAAAGAAAATCACCTTTTGGGACAGAGTAACAAAATTACAGTGCCACTGTTCATGAGGTGAGGTTCAAAAATGCCCATGTTGAAAATTTGGTGAAAAAATTCCAAAAAATGATTGCATTATAGGTGTGCATTGCGTAGTTTCTATGCCCATTCGTAACTTTTCCAATTTTTCATATTTTAACTCCAGATTTTCAACATTGCCATTTTTTCACACCACCTCATGAACAGTATAGCTGTCATTTTTCACATCCTGCCAGAATTGTGTTTTCATGCTTGTGGCACCAAATGGCTCAGTCGCTGTGCAAAACCACCTTTTGGGATCAAGTAACAAAATGATAGTGCCACTGTTCATGGGATGGAGTCACAAACATAGAAACATAGAAGTTGATGGCAGATAAGGACCGCAAGGCCCATCCAGTCTGCCCACTTCTTTTTCTACCTTATAAATGTGCCATCTGCCTTTCCTCTGTCAGTGGCCTATCTATTCATACTCATCTGTATTGCTCCCTTATGCCTATCCCATGCCTGTTTGAAGCCCTGCACTGTATTCATAGCCACCACTTCCTGAGGTAGGCCATTCCATGCATCCACCACCCTTTCTGCGAAAAATAACTTCCTCACATTACCCCTTAATTGGCCTCCCTCTAATTTCATGCTGTGTCCTCTTGTCCTGCTATTTTTCTTATATTGAAACATGTTATAATCTTTCACCTTGTTAATGCCCTTAAGGTGTTTGAATGTTTCTATCATATCACCTCTCTCCCTCCTCCTTTGCTCTAGGGTATACATATTGAGCTCTGTTAATCTGTCCTCATATGTCTTCTGATGCAGTCCCTGCACCATTGTGGTTGCCCTTCTCTGGACTGCCTCAATTTGGTTAATGTCCTTGTGAAGGTGTGGCCTCCAGTACTGCACACAGTACTCCAGATGGGGCCTAACCAGTGTCTTGTAAAGAGGGATTATTACCTCCCTCTTACGACTTGTGATACCCTTACTAATACACCCTAACAACCCCCTAGCCTTACCTACTGCTTTAGAGATCTGCTTGGATGATTTCAGGTCATCAGTGATGATGATGCCCAAGTCTCTTTCTTCCTTTGTGACTGTCAGCAACTCCCCTCCCAGCCTATAGGTGGCTTCAGGGTTTCTCTTCCCTATGTGCATGATCTTGCACGTCTTTGCATTAAATCCCAGTTGCCACTCTTCCGACCATTTTGCTGGTTTATCCAGATCTCTTCTCATTCTGCCCACCCCATCTGGATCATCTACTCTGTTGCAGATCTTAGTGTCATCTGCAAACAGACAAGCCTTACCCTCTAGTCCATCTGCAATGTCACTAATGAAGATATTGAAGAGGACTGGCCCTAAGACTTATCCCTGAGGTACCCTACTTGTGACTTGCATCTCTTCTGACTGTATACCATTTACCACCACTCTCTGTTTTCTGCCTGTCAACTAGTTTGCCACCCAGTTGACCAAATTCTGACCCAACCCGAGCCTACCCAGCTTATTTATCAGTCTTCTATGTGGAACAGTGTCGAAAGCTTTGCTGAAGTCAAGGTAGGCAACATCAACTGCTCCCCCTTGGTCCACCACTCTGGTTACCCATTCAAAGAAATCTATGAGATTAGTTTGACAGGACCTTCCTTTTGTAAACCCATGCTGTCTTGGATCCTGTGCCCCTATGGATTCCAGGTGTTGCACTATCCTTTCCTTAAGGAATGCCTCCATAATCTTGCCCACTTCTGAGGTAAGACTGACTGGTCTGTAGTCCCCTTCCTCCTCCCTGCTACCACTCTTGTGGAGCGGGATCACATGAGCCCTTCTCCAGTCTTCTGAGACCTCTCCTGTGCTCAGAGACTCACTAAACAGTTCTGCTAATGGCTCTACTAGTTCCACCCTTAGCTCCTTTAGTACCCTGGGATGTATGCCAACAGGTGTCATTGCCTTGTCCACCCTGAGCTTAGCGAGCTCTTGTAGGACCCTTTCTTTTGTGAAGGGAGTAGTGCCCACCTCCCTCCCCCCTGTGTCCATGGTGCTGAGCTGTAGGCCCTGCCCTACCTTCTCTTCAGTAAATACTGAGCAAAAGTATCTATTTAGGATAGATGCTTTTACAGGGTCCTCCCTCACATGCCCCTTTTCTCCTTTGAGCTTAGCAATACCCCCTCTGGACTTTTCCTTTCACTAATGCATCTATAGAAAGTCTTGTCACCTTCTTTTACTGTTCAGTACTAATGTTTCCTCAGTTTGGGACTTTGTCTGCCTTACTGCCTTCCCTGCTTCCCTTAGGGCAGTTTGGTATGACTCCCTATCTTCATCCCGCTGTGTTCCCTTATATTTCCTGAAGGCCAGCCTTTTGGCTCTGACCTTTTCTGCTACTGTATTTGAGAACCAAAGTGGTTTCCTTCTTCTTTTGCACTTCTTTTTCTGTCTAACACAATGGGATGTTGCTTCAAGTATTGCATCCTTAATGCTTGCCCACTTTGCCTGTACCCCCTCACCTGTGTTCCTTTTTGCCAGGGCTAGCTTAACTCTGTTGTCCATTTCATCAAAGTCAGCTCCTCTGAAGTCTCATGTTTTTGCCTTGGGATGGGATGATTTAGTTGTAGTGGCCAAATTGAACCATACTATGTGATGGTCACTGGCCCCCAGGTGACCTTCTACCTGGAGATCTGTGATCCCTTCCCTGCTAGTCAGTAAGTTAGTTAGTCAAAAAGCCCATTTTAAGAATTTGGAGTGAAAATACCAACAGACCACTGGGGCATTAGGGTTTCCAAACATAAAGCCCTGCTCTGTAGAGACTGACAGGCATTGGGGGTGTGACTTGGGATCGTCGGCCATATTGCTCACACCAATCCACCCCCGCCCTGCAGCCAGTGACAGGCATTGAGGTGTGCCTTGGGGTCTTCGGCCCCAACATTCACCCCATTCTCCTATGCCACACCCATCTCAGCATATTTCCTTATGAAATGGGGTAAGTATAAAGCCCGAAGACCCCAAGGCACACCACGACACCTGTCAGTGTCTGCAGGGCAGGGTGAGGTGAAATAGTGTGAGTATTATGGTCGATGACCAAAAGGCACACCCCCAACACCTGTCAGTCTCTGCAGGGTGGGAGTGGGGTTGGTGTCAGTTCAATACTTCACTGTCATTCCTGTCATGTATCTCTCTAACTCCTACACTACCAATGCCAATGCCAGCAAGTCAACATTCGGCATTGACAAATGCTTGTTTTCAATAGAGGTCTCACCAGCGCATTTTTCAATGCACTCAGAAAAGGTCCCTCCAAAATGGAATACTGGATTTTCTTTGCAAACAGCAGGCCCAGAAATCCTGCACAACTCCATAAGAGGCGTATTGGACCCAGGTCCAGTTCACATTGAGTGAGTCACAGCTCAGAAATCACACTACACATCTCCTCCACCAAAACCATCCCAAACTTGAATCAGACAGGGGAGTGCTCCCTGAGACAATCCACCCTGCACTGGTGGATTGCACCATCAGGTTCAGCTTTAGCACGTCCCCAGTTGTCCCTTCCCCTGTGGAAATAGTCCAGTTCTGCCCTTGAAAGGTCTACGGGCAGAGGGACTGTTGGCAGAGCTGGACATTTTTTCTGTGCTGGAGACTTGTGCTGGGGGTCTAGGGGAAGCTGTGGCAGCCTATAATAGGGCCGTCATGGGGGCCCTGTATCATCTGCTGCCAATCTGTGTACACACGCTGGTTTCATGACTCGGCTCACCATGGTTTGATGGTGAGCTGAGGGCACTAAAGACCATGGGGTGGAGGTTACAGAGGTGTTGGAGGAAGACCAGATCCCAGGAGGACCGGCTGGTTCTGAAGACACATTATGATGGGTATCAGAATGCAATCATCCATAAAAAGACAGTTGTTATGTCTAGGATGATTGCAGCTGGGAAGAATCGACTGGCTCAGGTCTTTTGGGTTATAGACAGGCTATTACAACCTGCCTGTCTGGAACCCGTTAGAGAGTTTTCAACTCAAAAATGTGAGGAGTTCACTCAGTTCTTCTCAGACAAAGTGACCTCTGTTAGGGCTGGGATTTTTCCAGGTGGAATACCAGCATCCAACAGTGGTGGTCCTTGGGAGGGCAGGCACGTTAAGCCTCCTTGGGGGGAGTTCCAGACGGTTACTATGGTGGAGGCCTGTGGGGTGATCTCGGGGCTTAAACCAATGTTCTGCGACCAGTAACCAGGCCCGATGAGGTTACTTGTTGACTGCATCGGAGACCTGGTCCGGTGTTCGCCAAGATTGTCAGGTGTAGTCTTGTGGCAGGGGTCTTCCCTGAGTCTCTTTAAGAGGCTTTGGTGAAGCCCCTGCTGAAAAAAACATCTTTGCACACTGACATCTTGGCAAATTACCAGCCTATCTCAAACCATCCTTTTCTAGGGAAGGTTCTGGAGAAGTTGGTCGCAGAACAGCTTAAGAGTCACCTCACAGAATTCCAGATTTACGAACCGTTACTGTCCAGGTTTAGGGCCATGCATATCATGGATACTGCGTTAGTAAGTGTGTTGAATGATCAGCTTAGGGCAAGGGATAGAGGAGAATGATCAAGTCTCGTTCTCCTTGATCTCTCTTCAGGATTTGACACTATGGACCATGGGGTGTTATTGGACAGGCTGCAGGAATATGTTGGACTCACTGGCAAGGTCATCATCTGGTTTGAGTACTTCCTTCAGGGCAGGTTCCAGAGGGTCATATTGGGGAATTATTCCTCAGATCCTATGGTCCTGCCCTGTGGAGTGCCCCAAAGCTCTGTCCTTTCCCCCTTGTTCGCAGTATACATGCTGCCACTGGGTGAGGTCATAAGGTGGTATGAGCTGAGTTTTCATTGTTATTCTGATGATACTCAGCTCTACCTGTCCTTTACACCTGGAAGATCTGATGCAGTCGACATGCTGAATAGGTGCCTGGCTGAAATCTGGACCTGGATGTCATCGAACTTGCTGGGATCCAACCCAAGGAAGACCGAAGTATTGGTGATTGAACCGGGTCAAAGAGGGGGGAGTGGGGGCCTCTGGGAAAGGTTTAGGGCTCTTTATTGGTCCAACTGAACTGGAGGCCTCTCCTAAAATGAAGAATTTGGGCATTGTTTTGGACAACGAGCTGACATTTGATACTCAGGTGTCGGCAATTGTGCAGGTCAGTTTTTGCCGTCTCTGCAACATTGCCCTAATTAAGTCCCTTATCCTGCTGGTCTGGTGGCACTGAGGGTTTAGGCACTGGACATCACACTTCGTGGCACACTGGTGACCTGAGTTCGGGGGCAGACTCAGGCTGTCAGGGGTCAGCAGGAGAGAGGGAGGATCGAGCATCCCATGACAGTTCTCCTCCCTCTAGGGTGGGTAAAGAGGTCTACGTCACTCTGCAGTGGCAATTGGTGCAAGTGAGGGGCACTGCAAGTAGCGGCGTACAGCTGAGGGTTGGAGCGTGGCAGGCATCAGCATGTCATGCACTGACACCATTGCACATCCAGCTCCAAGGGGGAGAAAATTCAGGTGGAAAATTGCAGTGAGGTCATGGTGGCTGATGGCCTTGCACTGTGCCCCCAGACCTGAGAGGTGAGCCCCCCAGGTATCAGGATCTAGGTCCCCATGGAGGGGGGTACTGTGTGCCGGCCTGCATGGAGAAAAGCATGTCACTGACCAGACTGGGTCCGGGGCAGCAGGTGCCGGCACCCAGATGACCTGTAAGCCCACTCTGCAGAGGTAGGAGATAAAGAATGTCATGATAAAAGTCTCTTAATCCCCTCCAATGATCTATCAACTTTAATACATGCGTTTGTCACCTTGAGGTTTGACTACTGTAATGCACTCTACCTTGGGTTAGTGGGTGTGCACTGTGTCACCTTCAGCTGTTGCAGAATGTTGCAGCCTGGCTATTGACTGTCCTGCCAAGGTCCAGCCACATTGTGCCAGTTCTGTGCAAATTGCATTGGTTGCTAGTGCACTGGTGCAATACCTTTAAAATAGGTCTTCTGACCTATAAGGCCATACATAGGTTAGGTCCGGGCTACCTTAAGGAGTTCCTGCATCCCTATATCCCAAGTTACTCTCTTAGGTCAGCAGGGGAGGCCCTCCTGAAGGTCCCCAGGGCAAGGTTAAAATAATCTGGGGACCGGACATTCGAAGTTGCAACAACAGTCCTCTAGAATTCCTTGCCGGGGTACCTCCAGGAGGTGCCTTCCCTTGAGGTATTTAAAAAGAATTTAAAAACTTTTATTTTTCAAGAATCATTTGTGGCCTGAGCTTCATTGCTTTATTACATCTATGACAAGCAATATTAGAGTTATCTTGAATTTTACTGACTTTCTATTTATATGTATGTTTGATTTATTCTTATAAATGTATGTTGCAGTTTGTCTTTTATTCTGTAAGGGTGCCCTGAGCCTTTGCAGAAGGGCGCCTAGTAAAAATAAAATCTACTACTACTACTACATTAGCTGTTTCTATGTGTTCCAGTGAACCCTCGCTTCCTGCCTCCACAGGAAGTATCTATCTGCTGTCAGTCACCCCCCTAGAGTCTATAAAAGTGAAGCTAGCCCTAGGTAGGTGGGTGGAGGGGTGGGAGAGAGGGAAGTCTCATGTGTGTGTGTTATGTGCCTTTGCTGCTGCTGGCAAAACACTCTTTAGTAATTAATTTTTAGGGCTGCATGGATGGAACCCTGCAGTCCCCTTGCTCGGACTAGTAGGAAATCACTCCTACATTCCTTGAGAACCAGCAGCATGATGTAGTGACAAAAGTCACCTCCGCACCTCTGGACACTGGAACACTCCACACTTGTAGGCTTGCATTTTTTTTTTCAAAGCCAGACCACAAAGTGATGAAATATGTATGCAGCTCAATGTATTTCAGTGGTGTTTTAAACTTACTGGCATGTATTTCAATGGTGTTTTAAACTTACTGGCATAACTTGTTTCATCAAAGCCCAACCGTAAATTGAGGAAATAGGTATGCCGCTCAATGTATTTCAGTGGTGTTTTAAACTTACTGGCATAACTTGTTTCATCAAAGCCCAACCACAAAGTGAGGAAACAGGTGTGTGGCTCAGTGTATTTCAATGGTGTTTTAAACTTACTGGCATAACTTGTTTCATCAAAGCCCAACCGCAAAGTGAGGAAATAGGTATGTGGATCAATGTATTTCAATGGTGTTTTAAACTTACTGGCATAACTTGTTTAAAGTGGGCAAGACAAAGCACCAGATTAGAGTATGCTCCTCAGAGCACTTAAGCAGCATTGCCTCAGGGGACAGCACCAATCTACTGGCAGCCCACATAATAAAGAAGGGACAAAATCATACATTTAAATTTGCAGGACTGGAAAAAGTGATGGTGGGTATAAGAAAGGGAGAGTTCTGAGCCAGCTAAACAGCTCCACATAGAGTGTGCCAGGTTGCAAGTTCCTTAGAAAGTCTAACAAAACCATCACCACTCAGACTGTAGTTGTAAAAGGACATCAAACAAAATCCGCCACAGACACTAAACAGCGGGGTGGTAACAAGATCTCCAATTGGTTTCACATGGAATTGTTACCACCCGCTGTTTTGTGTCTGTGGCGGACTTTGTTTGATGTTTAAATAAAGCAGTCTTACCCTTCCCCCATCTGCTTAAATGAACTGGACCCCAGCCTAGTGCCTGTCAGGTCAGATGCAGCAGTCACTCTCAGAAGAATCACGCTCACTCGCACTACACTTTTTTTTCACCACAGCTCAAACTTTCCCAAACTGCAAATACGATATGCAGTCGGTGCTGCCAACTCCTGCTATCATTCTTCTCTGGTGCGGGTGATGCCCTACTGCCCTTACTCATGCCCTCCCCCATCTACTTAAAGAGCAGGTATTCAATTACTAACATACTATGTTGCCAGCAGACCGGGGCATAATGGTCTATCGAGTCTGCTCAAAAATCAGCACCTGGTCAGGACACCATTGCTGCCCTCCCCGTCTCCCCCATAAATCCCCCTGACCCCATCCCCCATGAGAGTTACACCTCCAGGTCTGGCATTATTCAGTTTTACTTTCCCCCTTATACCTGTCCCAGCCCCTCTTGAATCCCTCCACTGTATTAACAGCCACTAGTTCTGCAGGTTGTGCATTCCAGGGGTCCACCACCTTCTCGATGAAGTAGCATCTCCTAGTCTCCCGCCTGAGCCTCCCGACAACCATCCTCATGCAGTGCCCCTGGTAACCCCCTTCTCCCTTAGCAGAAACACCCCATTTAGGCTGACCCTATTTACTCCCTTTAGATATTTAAAGACCTCGATCATATCCCCTCTGTCCCTCCTCTCCTCCAGGGGAGTACAAGCTGAGCTCCTCAAGTCTCTCCTCAGAGGTTCTTTCCTTCAGACCCTGTATCATCCTGGTCGCCCTCCACTGGACCCTTTCAAGAAGTGCAATGTCCTTTTTCAAGTACAGGTGCCAAAACTGCAAGCAGTACTCCAGGTGTAGTCTAACCAGGCAGTTATACAGAGGGATAAGCACCTCCCATCTCCTCGAGGTTACCCCCTGGTGCTGCACCCAAGCATTTATTTGCTTTAGCTGCAGCCCTCCTACACTGCTCAGAGTTATTCATTTTGGCATCCACAACCACCAAAAGATCATTTTCCCTTCCCAAAACTTGCAGTTTCTCCCCAACCAAAAAGTGCTCATGAGCTGGGTTCCTATGCCCAAGTGGAGAACACTGCATTTCCTGGCATTAAACCTCAGTTTCCAGTCATGCGACCACCTCTCTAGAGTCTCCAGGTCCCCCTGAAGGGCTCCTCCAACCTTCACTCAACCCATCCACTTATCTGTTGGTAATTTGTATCATCAGTTCCATTGTGCTTTATGCAAGCAATAACACACGATGAGGTGTGGTTTATTGCCTGATAGGAGCACTCCCAGGGGTGTACTAAGGCACAAGGCACTTGCACCGAGTGCCTTATGCCACTGGGCGTGCTCTTATCAGGTGATAAACCACACCTTGGCATGTGTTATTGTGCTTATAAAATGCGTAAATTAAACAGTAGGACACATTATTTAATTGAACAGGTTTTTTATTTGTAGTTTTTAACATACTGAAACAATTGTTGTTTTAAATCATGGTAGACATTAAATAGTCCCAATTTTTTAAATAGTTATTGTTAATTTTATCTGGTATAATGTTTAATAAATAATTTTTAATCAGAAGAAATTAACTGGAAGCCTTTAGCTATAGCAGTGTTTTTAAAATTTAAACAGAAGAAATTAACTGGAAAGGTTTAGCTATACCAGTGTTTTAAAACATGTAAAATTGAGAAAGTTTTTAACTACTGGTTGAATTTAATACAGGAACTAGTTCACTATCAGTGTAATAGATGACAACGTGTTTTATTTTGTGTAGTTAATAAATTCAACATGTTCCATATAACAGTTCTGAATAATAAAAGGAGAAGTGGTGTTTGTTTCTTTAAACTGTTGGATGACTGTTGTCAGTGGCTGGCCTTTTTTGATTTTCTGCTGCTTCTGCTGTCTTTATGCTTGAGGATGTCACGGAATTTCTGGACTCTTTTCGGCAGTTTCTGGAGTGTGGCTTTTGTGAATCAAGAGTTTCTTCATGTTGTGCTTTCTCACCGAAGGCATTTGGTTGAAGCTGTTGATCTTTTGGTTTGCTCGGAGAAAAATTATTGCAGAGGGTCTCTATGTTTCGTGGTGTGTCTATCATCTAGCTTGCAGGCAGAGATTTGCTGCAGCATGCAGTTTCATAATCATCAGTTATTTGAAATTCCCGGTTGTTTGGAGAACATCTCTGAGTGGCATGTTTGATCTCTTGTTTTATGTGCTAAAATATTGCTCTACAACTGTCTGTCTTTTGAAGTAGCATTCCAGTATGATTGTAAGTTGCTTTCTGCTTGATGCACCGTTGCTGCCAATATTTCGCGGGAGTTGAGGCCTGCTGTAGAAAGTAATTGTACAGTTGTAGCTCTGACTGAGTGGTTCATATACCTTGTTGAGAGTTTTGCTTCCTCACTGATTTTTGGCATGAGGCTTGCAAGGTAGTTTACTCCTAATGGTTCCTGAGTGTACCAGATAGTTGAGGTAGGCAGGAGATTGTTCGCTATTTTACGAGGGTGCAAGTAGAAAGCTGGAGGGTTAGGGGAAAGATTTGCAATGTATTTTTTAAAAGAAGCAACTGGGCATATAGGGCTGTGTGGTATTTCATATATGTAGCCTCTGTGCTGTTGCTTTGTTGAATAATTTTGCTTGTGATTCTTAGTATATTCGTTGAAATTCAGTGTTATGTATTCGAACCCGTCGTCGTCTTTTTTTATTTCAAAATGTTCTGGTTTTAACTGTCTGAGACCTTCTCAGCCTCTCTGTGCCATACAGAGCTGAATATTGAGTCAAACTTTGTACAGCAATCCTCAGGGAGTGTTTGGTGAGAGGACTGGGGATGATCATAAAATTTGTAAATCTTTGTCATTTATTGCAGGGTGGTATGCTGCTCTGTCTTTTCCTTCTCTCCTGTAGTTTTTTAACACAACTGAAAACATATTGTTAGCTGGTTGCATATCAGGGTGGTTGTGGATATTGATATTTCTGGACAGTGGGGGTGAATTGATATGACGATTCAGGTCTGCTCTGAGGGCTATGATGCTAGCTAAGCTGTACTCTGCGCCGTCGCTTTGCCTGATCTCTGCATAGAATTTGAGGAAAATGTCTGCTAGCTGTTGTATTTGTATTTGTTTCAAATTTATGGCTATCTGCTTTGCTGTGCACCAACCTTGAAAAACTGCTCCTGCCCATGATGTTGTGTTCTGAGTATTTATTTCATCTTTCATTCACTCTATTTGCTCCAGCTCTTGTGAAGTTGGACTTGGGAATGTTGGTATGTTTTTTACTTTTGATTTCCTTTTTTTAGGTGCTGGTGGTTCGATTTCCATAGTAGCTGTGGTGACAGGAGGATGGACGACATCTGCTGTGACAGTCAGCTGTTGAAGAGGTACAGTGGGTTGAATCTCCGTGATGGTCTCACTGCTGGCAGATGCTTCGGTTTTGGGTGAGGTGGTTTCAAGAGGCTGCTCTTCTCACTGTGGAGGTAGTCCGGTAAGTATTTCCTCAAATGTCAGTGTGAAAGTAATATCCATTTTTTATTCACAGATTTACGGCTCCTGATGGACGGAGTTTTTGCTCTGGCAGATCCGTTACTTTTTGGTTGTGATTCTATGCTTGTGTCTTCAGGAGATTGTCACTTGGGGTTTCTGTCAGGGCGGACTATAGAGTTCCCGCTGAGTGGTACCAGGCTGTGATTTTTTTTTTATGCTTGGCACAGCTCAGTGATTTGTTGTTGTCAAGGGGCACAGTGGCAGAGGTTAGTGCGGTTGGATGAAATACCATGCATTAAGGACACGGCTGAGAAGATAAAACAGCTAATCAGTGCCTTACATTTTTAAGCCCATTTTATAATAAACATTTATCTGTCTCTTGATGATGTGTGGTGTCTTTTTCCATCACTGCAAGTCCTGATAACAATTATCGGCACAAACCCAACAGCCCTAGGATCGCCCCTGCTGCAGTCTTACAGAAAAATCAATGCTGTGAAGCCCAAGTCAGAGTGATGCCAATTACAGAAAACTGACAGGGGCTTCACGAGAGAACCCTTTATTACATCAGTAAGAATCTACTGAGATCTGCAGAGGTGCGTCTGTAAGAGCTTAGCGTAGTTACAACTTTCTCAGAGCAAAGCACTTCAGCGTGAGTGGGCAGACTAAGCTCTCAAAAGGACTGTGAATTTACTAAGTAAATTCACAGTTACTAAGTGATGCCGTCTTTCTGTTAAATGATTGGGTAGTGGGTAAAGTGAGAGTTGCTATTTCTCAAAATGAAAAGAAGAAAAGGAAACTTTACCAGGATTTAATAGGTGCTTACAGCAGTTACTTCCTCTCAGCCCAAAGCACTCAAGTATGAGCAGGAAGACCACCTGTTAAAAGGATAACTGATTGCACTGAGCAATGCCGCATTTCTGTTTGCATCTTAACAGGATTTTTTTAAGCAAAAAAAGTTTTAGATTTGCCCCGAGCTTATGCCCATTGCCTTTTGCTGTGTCCACAACTGGAAATGGCACTGGCATGCCAGTAAACACATGCAGCAGTGAACTGTCATGTTTTTTATGCCTTGTGCGTTTTAATGTAAATGTTAAAAGTACCTTTCTCATTGAGCATCCCAATGCATCTCCTTTCAAAAATGATCATTATATCCTTAGAAATGGCTGTTTGAAAATTAAAGTTGCAAGTCCGGGCATGCCCATCAACATCAATGCTGATAAGCATGCCTGGAGTCTTGGTTCTACTTTACAAATAGTCATTTCAAAGGATATAATGCTAATTTTCAGAAAGAGACACCAGCTACTTTCATATTGCGCATTAAACTTATAAGGCACAAAAAAATCACAAGTCACTCATGCATGAGTTTCAGAGTACATCTGCACCATTTTAAATTGCGGACATGTAAGGCTGTAGCCATAAGCTCAGGATGAATTTAAAACATTATTTGCTAATCAAAAGAAACACTTTCAGAAACATGGAAAACAACAACGGAGCTAAAGTCAAACTTAATGCCTTTTTAGTGGAGCTGCTGCCTTACCTCTCTGGGAGCCCTCCGTGTAACTCTGCCAGTGTCCAGCACTCCTGATCTGCTGCTTGAAATTTTTTGTCCTGCCCTCCACCCCTACCCCCTCCGTTTATTAAATATACCTTTACCCTGCCCTCAGCCCTCCCTGTCTGGTCTCTGGCTGCAAAGGGGTGGAATTCATTGCAGAGAAACTTATGCATGCTGCTATCATTTAAGTGTGTTCTACAGCCCTTTGCTGACTACCTCCTCTGCTCCTCCCTATTCAATTATATCTCTCAGTTCAACATGCAGCCTTGCCCTTATTTCCTAATCTTTTTGTTCCCTATCTGTTTCACCATTGCCTTGAACTTCATGGCCCCACCTCTAGCTGCTCCCCCTGGCACTGATGCCTCCCAGGTGGAATTTACATTTTCCAACTTGCTACCTCTGCCCTGGTGATTCACTGGCCCTGTTCAGCTCTCTTGTCCAAAACTGTTTTTCTACCTCTTCACGTACCTCATCAGATCTAAATGCACCACTCTTGCTAAGATCTCTCTTGTCTTCATACTACCTGCTACCTGGATTATGGTCCTCTCTATATCCTTATCAGGAGATGTGGAGTCCAACCCGGGCCCCGCATCATCAGGGCTCCCACCCTACCAGGCCAGTTCATCAGTGGGACCCCAATCAAGAGGCCTGAAGACTGGTCACTTAAACATAAGAAGCCATGTAGCCAATCATGATGAGCTGGTAGCCTGGTCTGCCAATCATGAACCTGACCTTCTTGATATAACTGAATCTTGACTTAGGCCTTCCTTCCTTGACTCCCTGTGTGCCCTACCTGACTACAATATGATCTGTGTCGATCAGCCCTCCTCCAAAGGGGGTGGTGGTCTGGTTCTCTTTTCTAAGTCCCACCTGAAACTAATCCCACTACCCTGCCCCATTTGTGTTCTGTGAGGTGCTTGATGTTCTGCTTCTGTTAGGCAGTGCCAAGAAGCTACACATCATATGTACATTCCTCCCATCTCCTGCAAACAAAGATTTGAGGAACTCCTGGATTTTCTACCCCATGCCACCAAAAATAATGAAGTGCTTTTCACAGGTGACTTTAATCGGGATTAGCTGGGTCCGAGCTCCTCAATCTTACACTGTAACATCAGCAAAGTCAACCTAACTCAGCTTGTCACCGAACCTATGAGGCATTCCAGCAATGGGACTAGCCACACCCTCCTCGACTGAATACTCACCAACAGACTGGACAGAATCTCCTCCATTACTGTGCTGTCTGATTCAATTAATGACCATTCCCCATTATCTGTGTTCAGGATGCCCGGCCCCTCTGCACCCACCCAGAATTATCAGCATGACTGACTTCTCCACATTTGATCCTACGGCTTTTCTATCTGATCTCCAGCAGGTCGACTGGTCCCCCTCTATTCACCACTGACATCAATGACCTGGCCACAGAGTATTTCACAAACTCTGTGCATTCCCTGCAGGTGAAGCACATTCTTTCAATAAGGCACAGGTCACCAGCCCGGTGGTGCTGAGTGTTGAGGCACTGGATGCCACACCTCGTGCCACGCCGGCGACCTGGGTTCAGGAGCGAGCTCGGGCCGGCGGGGCACAGCAGGAGTGGATGAGGATTGAGCACCTGTTGGGCTTCTCTCCTCCCTGGGAGGGAGGGTGGGGATCACCCGTGTGCCAGCGGCTCCTGGTGGAGAGCAGGGGTGCTGCAGCATGCTCGGCTGCATGTAATCAGCATGCCCTGATGCAGACAGGGGTTCCCATACACCTAGCATCGGGGACGTGCACACACATGGGGGGGGGAGATCACCAGAACAAGGAAAAGCCTGGTCTGCAGGGTAGGCAATGGCACCTGCCCCCATGCCCGTGGCCGGGTCCATCCTGCCTGGCCTTCCAAGTTCCTCCACCCGGGTCCTCCCATGTCTGAGTCTAAGTATAAAGTGTGCCCAAGAGGAGGGGCGGCCCCAACCCAGAGGGGTTAAGCTGGTGGTGCCAACTGTGGACAGAGGAGGAGGAGGAGGAGAGGATACACAGGTAGGAGGACTTCAGGCAGGGCAGGAGCAGGCAGGATGCCTGACAGAGGCCCCCCAGACTGCAACCAGAGGGAAAAAGAAATTGAAAAAAAAATAAATAAATAAGGCACAGGGTTCAGGTTTTGCCCACTAAATTTTTTTATTTTATTTTATTTATCTCCAACCCCTGGAGAACTCCTTCCAGCTACCTCAGGAGCTCCACAGCCTCTACCTCCCTCCTTGACCACTCCTCTCCCCTCATGTACCAAGCACCACCTCTGGGTCTGAACCCTCCAGAGATAGGGCCGCCCTATCCACCCAGGGTGCTCTATCTTATAGGGCAAAGTGCCCAGCAGATGAGTCTGGCAGTGGAGAGGGAGATAACCCAGAGTTGGGAGTGTGGGCTGTGGTGCTTTCATCTATCCCCAGGATTGGGGTTTTTCTCTCTTTTTTCACTACCCCCCCCCAGAGCCCAGCCAGCGAGGCAATGTAGTGCTGTAGCTCCGCCCACCCATGGTATACACCACACTTTCTCAGTCGGCGATCCTCCAGTTGCCTCCAGAAGTCACTCCATGAGCAAGCGCATCCCACACCCTCCCCCAGGAAGAGAGGGCAGTCCTCGGGATGCTCAATCTCTTTCCCCCCCACCGACCCCGTCTCGTTCCTGAACCCAGGTCACTGGCGTGGCATGAGGTGTGGCGTCCAGCACCTCAAACCTCAGCACCACCGGGCCAGCGTCCACTAAATTGTTAACTAGCCCTCTTCTCCAGATGCTTAAATCCCATGACAAGCTTTGGACCAGATGGAAAACCTCCTCCCTCCCTCCCTCCTTTCTGACTTTGTTGCCTAGCGTTCCCTACAGAACTCATTAAAAAAGAGAGATTCAAGCTGCCAAAACCAACTATTATAGAGACCTTCTCCTTGCCTCTTCTCATAACCCTAAAAGGTATTGGACACAAATCAACCACATTTTGGGGTGCAGTACTACTCAAACCCCCCCTAGACATACTAATTGATAATGTCTCCTGTAATAACCCTAAAACTATTGGTAATACTATCAACTCACTTTTTACCACCCCCCCACTCTGCTTCTGACACACACCTATCCCTGTCACTACTCCACCCCCTGACTTCAACCTGCCCCATCCTCTGCTAATTCTCTGCCCGATAACTAGGTCTGACGTACTGCGGTTCCTTAACATGATGTCTCCTCACGGTAGCACAGGTCACGATGGACTGGAAACTAGAATTCTTAAACTAGGCACCTCCCTTCTTGCTACCCAGTTATGCATTTGTTTAATCTCTTCATTAGCTCAGGTATTGTACCCCGCACTTGGAAAAACATTAGGGTTGTCCCTGTCTTTAGCAAGCATTTCTCAAGGCCGAATGTTGATTGCTTTACTCCATTGAGCTCGGTCACTCCCCCTCTCTCATTCACTCATTCTGTTTCTTTTGGTGCTGCAGGCTGCCCTTTTGTACTGGGCTCCTGCCTGCATTGGCACCTTTTTCTGCCCACAAAGAAATCTGTAGCTGTTCAAACAGAGCTCCGTTGAGGTCACTCACTCCCCCCTCTCTCACGCACTCATTCTGTTTCTCCTGGCACTGCAGGCTGCCCTTTTGTACTGGACTTCTGCATCTGTTGGTGCCTTTTTCTGCCCACAAAGAAATCCGCAGTAGTCCTGACAGACCTCAGTTGAGCTCGGTCACTCCCCCTCTCTCACTCGCCCTATCCTAATCTGTCCCAAACACTGATTTCCGAAAGCGACTGTGGTATTCTGCACTGGAAACGTGAAAATGCACTGTTCATAAGGAGGTGTGAAAAAATGCCAGTGTTGAAAATCTGGCATGAAAAAATTACCAATTTGTGAAGTTACAAGGGTGCGTGGAAACTGCACCTTGCACACTCGTAACTCAGTCATTATATGGAGTTTCATCACAAAATTTTCTACATAGGGATTTTAGGACCTCTGCTCCTGAACAGTGTCACTGTGATTTTCACAATGCATCCCGAACACTGATTTCCCACAGCACACGCGTTATTCTGCTCCGGAAGTGCAAAAACACATTTTGGCCAGGATGTGAAAAATGACACCTGCACTGTTCATAAGGTGGTGCAGAAAAATAACAATGTTGAAAATCTGGAGTGTAAATATTGCAAAGTTGTGAAGTTACGAGTGTGCATGGAACCTGTGCAACGCACGCTCATACACACTCATTTTATGGAGTTTCGTAACAAAATTTTTAACATAGGCATTTTAGGACCTCTGCTCATGAACAGTGTCACTTTGATTTTCTTAATGTGTCCTGAACGCTGATTTCCCACAGCAACTGTGCTATTCTGCACTGGAACTGCGAAAACACATTTTGGCCTGGATGTGAAAAATGACAGCTGTACTGTTCATAAGGAGGTGCGTACAAATAGCAATGTTGAAAATCTGGAGTGAAAATATTGCAAATTGGCGAAGTAACAAGCTTGCATAGCAATTGTGCAATGCACGCTCATAAAACAGTAATATTTTGGGATTTTTCCCACAAAATTTGCAACATAGACTTTTTGAGAGCCCACCTCATGAACACTGGCACTGTCGTTTCGTTAATCGGTCCCAAAAGGTGATTCCATGCAGTGAATGCAGAACCACCTTTTAGGACTGATTAACACCATGACAGTGGCTGAATTCATGAGGAGAGGGTCCAATAACCCCATGTTGAAAATTTGGTGCCAAAATTCCCAAAAAATGCCTGAGTTATGCAAAAAAGTTGAAAAAGCCCTATTTATGCCATTATACAGCTTACCGGCATTTCCTCAGTTTGTGGTCTGCTTTGAAGAGTGCAGACATGCTCCCAGTGCACCGAAGATCATTGCGCCGGACTCCACAGGTAAGTATGGGGTGAGGGGATGTGGGGAGGCAGGGTGCGAAGAGGTGGGCATGGGTTGTGGAGGGGGCAGGGAGACGGTGAGAGACCATTTTCTTTTTTTACCGGTCCATTTGGCACGCTGGGTGGGCTCCCAGTGTGTCAACAGAGTGTTTTGGGGGCAGCTCTAGCCGACGGGGATTGTGCACCCCATCGGCACAAAGGGGGGCACAAGAGCCGAGGGATTGGGCACCTCGCATAACTGTACTGCATGTTTCGGGGGGCAATTACGCCGACGGGGAGTGGGCTCCTCCGTCAGCAAATGAAACTGGGAGGGGGACATAATGCTGATGGGGAGTGGGCTCCCACATCAGTAACATGAAAGACCTGGGCACTGAAGCTGACGGGAATTGGGGCCCCTGTCAGCAAACAAACACTGTGGTAGGGGGGCACACGCTGTCTAGGGGGATTGGGCACCTCCTTGGCAGTGGGGGTGCTTAATATTGTTTGTGAATATGGTGGCAAGCTGTTGTCATGTTCAAAAACAATATCACAGTAGCAAGGTTCCACCCAGCAATGACGGGTCGCTCCCTCATTGCAGCAGAAGGACTTATGCTGCAATGATGACCCCTGATTGCAGCGGCTGAAACCTTTCAAGATTGTGGCACGCTGGCTGAACTAGTGTCAGCAGCAGCATGCCAGCCCATTGGTAAAAGCAGGCCAAGCCTCCAAAGGCTGTGGGGGCATTGGCCATAACAGTGCCTTGCCTCCACAACCTGCTTCTGCAGCAAGCTACTGCAATATGTTTCTTGCGCATGCATGCAATCAACATGAAAAGGGCAATCCTTAATGCCCTATGAACTACTGTCCCATAGCACGCTTGCCAACCTTCAGTAAACTTCTGGAGAAGCTTATTCTTCACTAGTTGTCTGATTTCTTAGTCAGTTATAACTTGTTATCTCATGCTCATCATGACTTCAGTCCAGGACACAGTACCACTAAGGCCCTAGCGCAATTCACCAGTGACACCAAAACCAACATGGACAAGGGTCAGCTCACGGGGTCTGTTTTTACTGACCTGTCAAAAGTATTTGACTAGGTCAATCACTCCCTACTCTTGCTCCAGCTAGGTTCACTGGGTGCCTCTCAGACCACTATTGCCTAGTTCTCCAGGTATCTGTGCAATCGCTCCCAGTCTGTCTCCTATCGTAAAGTCATCTCCACTCCTGCCCCTCTATCCACTGCTGTCCCTCAAGGCTCTATACTCAGGCCCCTGCTCTTTTCAATATTTATAAATAACTTACCTGCAATCCCTGCCCACTGTTGCACCTTACTCTACGTTGATGACCTTGTTCTCTACGTCTCCTCCAGCTCTATTGATGAGATTAACTCCTACCTTTCTTCTGATCTGCACTGAATCCAAACCAGGCTCACTTCTCACCACCTTATACTAAACGTTGCTAAGACCCAGGCAATGCTCTTTGGCTCCTGCCGGAAATCCTCTGCACTGACCCCTCGCTACTGGTTTCATACTTCGACAGCTCTCCTGTCTCTGTTACCCACTCTTTCAAATACCTTGGGGTCACCCTGGATCCATCTCTTAATTTCTCTCTCCATGTCAATGTGGCTTGGAAGTCTGTCAATACCAAAATTGGGCTGGTCTATCATGTATGTCTTGCTCTGACCCTTTCTGCCAGGATCTCTGTCACCCAAGGTCTGCTGCTCCCAGGTCTTTGCTATGCTCTGCCGGTCTTCACTCAGGCACAGGCTAATGTACTACAAACATGGGATGTTGCCTACAACAATGTCTGTAGATTTGCTAAATCTTCCCCTCGTCTTAAACACTATGGCATACTCTACTCTGACCTCCACTGGTTATCCCCTTCTTCTTGGTGCCCCTATTCCTTAGGCTGCCTGACTGACAACATAATTCATTCTTCTCTTCCCCCCTCCATGGCAGCCATGTTCACCCCATGGGATGCCCCAGATCCCTCTGGTCCACGACTTCAGCTCTACTCTCCATTCCCAAATGCTCCACCAGGATGGGTGAAATTGCCTTCTACTTCTATTCCCCGAAATTCTGGAACTCACTTCCGCTTGTCCTCAGGTGCTCCACATCTCACCCTGCCTTCAAGCAAGCCCTCTTTAACTACCTCACCTCCCTCAACACCTGTAAATGTCCTTAGCCTGTGGAATGGTGCCAACTTTACCCATGCTGGGCACTTATCATGCCCTTTCTGTCACTTCCCCTTGTCCCAGTCTCTGTTATGCACTTAGGTCACTCTAAATTCTGTCCTCGCACCTGCCTCCTACCTTCACTCAGCTTAAATGCATCTTTATGTTACATCAGTGTATCCCTTATTGTTCCCATCTTGCATGGTTATCACAGTCTCCTACCTTGTGTAATGTATAACTTTCAATTATGTGCTATGTAATATTGCTCAACTATAAAGCTGTTCTTGCATCTCTTTATGTACTGCGATGTATTTGCTATTATGTGTTGTGATGTATTGGTTTTCCCTGTATTTCCTGTCTGTAACTTGTTTAACTTGTACTCTCCTGGGTCGTGCCTGAAAATAGGCAGTTTGTCTAGTGCACTTACTCGGTTACCAAAAGCAAATAAATGAATAAACATATAGACCTGCCATCACTTGGCATATAGATGGCAAAAAGCACCAGTTTAATGTGGTGTAAAAACCGCAGCCGAAAGCTGACAATGTCCCTATAACCAGGCTGACTGATGGCAAACAGAAATGCGGTATTGCTCAGTGCAATCAGTTATCCTTTTAGCAGGTGGTCTTCCCACTCATAATGGAGTGCTTTGGGTTGAAAGGGAGTAACTACTGTAAGCATCGATTAAATCCTGGTAAAGTTTCCTTTTTTTCTTTTCATTTTGGGAAATAGCAACTCTCCCTTTACCCACTACCCAATCATTTAACAGAAAGACGGCATCACTTAGTTAATTCACAGTCCTTTTGACAGCTTAGTCTGCCCACTCTGCTGAAGTGCTTTGCTCTGAGAAAGTTGTAACTACGGTAAGCTCTCATGGATGCTCCTCTACAGGTCTCAGTAGATTCTTACTGATGTGATAAAGGGTTCTGTTGTGAAGCCCGAGTCAGTTTTCTGTAAATGCCATCTCTGACTTGGGCTGCACAGTGTTCATTTTTTGTAAGACTGCAGTGGGGTGATCCTAGGCTGTTGATTTGTGCAGAAAATTGTTATAAGGAATTACAACGATGAAAAAAAGACACCACACAACATCAAGAGACAGTTAAATGTTTAATAAAGCACAACAGAATTAATGATACAAATTTTCCACAAAGAAGTGGATACCTGCTTTGTTAACTGGACCCCAGTCCAGCACCTGTCAGGTGAGATGCAGCAGATGCACTAGTTTTCCACATATTGCACAACGGATTCCTCAGTCATTGATTGGCCCATTTAAAAAACATGGTTCTCACATCTGTCCATGATTTGCATGCACTGGCTGCAGAAGACAGAAAAGAGAAAACACATGCTGCTGTTGCTGCTGCTAGTATAACTGCTGCTTGTCCTGTCTGCAGCAACAACTTATCTTCTTTTAGTTTGCAACTAAGTCCTTAAATATATCGTATGTGGGGGTGTTAATCCCTCAAAAAGGCAACAGTGTACTCGGGAATCGGAGGCTGCTGGGTGTTGTAGTTTCATGTTCCACTGGAGGGACTATAGCCCTGAAGCCCTGCAGTGTTCTCAGTATTTTTTTTTATTGTATTTGCCAAACAAGCTCTTGGAGGGGATCCTGTGGTCTCAGCAAGACCTCTGAGCATAGATTTGTATTTCTAAATTTTAAACAGCAACTGCGGGGTGAGCAGAGTGTGCAGTTATGTGAACGACTCACTTCCACATTGTAGAGCTTAAATCTCTCCCAGTGTGAGCACTTGTGGGGCGAGGATACGAAGACACATGCTAGGATATGCGCAGGGTGTCTGTGGATGTCTGTAGGTGCCTCAGGAGACAAAGGGGTTGAAAACTGAATATACCAGTAAGCAATCTGAAGACATAAGCTTGTACTCGAGTTGTGTATCAAGTTTGTATTTTTGATTGTGTAGACAGTAGGCAGAATGGAGGGCACGTTTATCACCCTGAAGTATGGCATGCAAGGTGTCAAATGTAGTTTCTGCAACAAGTAAACTGTTGAAACCATTGCAGATCTAGGCCCATATGTGTGTCAACATTGCAGGGAGATGAAAGACCTGAAGTCAGAAATATGCAGACTAGAACTGCAGATAAAGAGCTTACAAAAAGTTGCAGATGTGAACCTAGTAAGCAGCAAACAGCAGCCCAAAGATCTAACCAGGAAGCCCCGAGTGATATTTCAAGTAAACGTAGAAGGGAGAGAGATGAGCTGCAGAACTGGTGTACTGTTGAAAATAATAAGGCATATAAAAGGAAAAGGAAGGCGAGAAGGGAGGGTGAAGTTTTTATAGATGTTCAAAATAGATATACACCCTTGGTTAACCTCATGGATAACACTGAAGGGCAGACCAATGACCTCATAAATTTCAAAACAGAATCTCAAAATGTTTCTGACATGGAAGCTCAAGGGGGTGGAACACCCAGTTTGAATAAGGGACAGGATATTGTACCAAGGGGAAAAATAACATCCTGGACAAAAGCTCCTGGGGACCAAACAGATTGACAGATTTTCATACTTGGTGATTTCATGTTAAAATATGTGAATTGGTACACAACACAGAACAAGTATTTGTCAATGCCGAATGTTTGCTTGCTGGTATTAGCATTGGAAATGCAGGAGTTAGACAGATGCAGAATAGGAGTGGCAGTGAAGTATTGAACTTCACGTGAACCCCACCTCCATCCTGCAGAGACGGACAGGATTTGGGGTAAGTGTTTGGGTCATTGCCCATGACAGTCAAGCCATGTCACCTCACCCTATTCTGCAGACATTGACACATGTTGAGGTGTGCCTTAGGGTGTTTGGCTTTACAGTCACCCCATTCCATAAGGACATACGGTGAAATGGGTGCAGCATAGGAGAGTGGGGTGAAGTCTTGGGCTGAAGAGTGCAAGGTACAACTGGATGCCTGCCAGTGGCTGGGGGGTTGGGGTGGGATGGCATGAGCAGTACAGTCGGCAATCCAAAGGCACACCCTGATGCCTGTCTGTCTGTACAGAGTAGGACATTATGGTTAGAAACCATAAAGCCTCAGGCGTTTGTTGGTATTTACAGTACAAATTTTCAGCATGGTCTTTTTGTGACCCACCTCAGGAAAGCATTTGAGACTCTTCTCATGAAGAGTGGCAGTGTGATTTTGTCAATGTGTCCTGAAAACTGACTTCCAACAGCGACAGTGCCATTTTGCGCCACATGTATGAAAACACAGATTGGGCAGGATGTGAAGAATGACAGCTGTCCCATCCATAGGGAGGTATGAAGAGATGGCAATGTTGAAAATCTGTAGTGGGAATATTAAAAATGCTTGCACTTCCAAGCATACATGGAAACTGTGCAATGCATGTGTGTAACACAGTCACTTTATGGAGTTTTGTCACCAGATCTTCAACATAGGCATTTTATGACCTGTGCTCATGAACTGCATCACCGTGATTTTCTTAATGTGTCCCGAACACTGATGTCCCACAGCAGCCATGATATTCTGCGCCGGAACTGCAAAAACACATTTCGACCAGGATGTGAAAAATGACAGCTGTACTGTTCATAAGGAGGTGTGGAGAAATGGCAATGTGAAAATCTGGACTTAAAATATTAAAAATGTGCAGAGTTATGAGCTTGCATGGAAACTGCACAATGCACACTCGTGACAGTCATTTTATGGACTTTCATCACCAGATTTTCAACATAGGCATTTTAGGACCTCTGCTAATGAACAGTGTCACTGTGATTTTTGTACTGTGTCCCGAACATGGATTTCCCACAGTGACCATGCTATTCTGCGCCAGAACCGCAAAAACGCATTTCTACTGGGTTGTGAAAAATGACAGCTGCACTGATTTTTTTTTTTATATTTTCTTTTTTACGCCCCCTTTTCACCCCGGTACTTCCTCACCTTCAGGAGTCTTCAACGGCCTTGTGCATCCCTGCTCATCTGACGGCATCGGTGCAGTCATCCCACGCTGCCTTGGTTTGACCCCCAGGTGGGTACGAGGCGGGGCCCCCCTTTCCACTGCCCCGAGCATCTGTGATTTCATCTGGGATCCATCACCCATGCCAGCAGGGGCCCTGGGATCGGGGCCTGAAGCTCCATCTACAGGAAGCACCGGAGGGTATTTTCCTTTTTTTTGTCCATTCCCATAGGATGTCTGCATGCAAGGTGAACCTAGGACAGACGCACGTCACAACGTGCTAACGCTCCTGCTCCCGGCAGACGTCCTCCCTCCCTGCTACATGCGGTCCTCGCTGCACCTCCACTCGTGGTCACCCAGGTGGCAGTATCACAGTGGGACCCACATCCCACTCCACCCGGAGGAGGAGAGCAACCTCTGGGTGCTCGATCCTCCTCCCCCCGGCCGGCCCTCCAGCTGCCCCAGTTCGTTCCCGAACCCGGGTTGCTGGCACCACAAGCGGCAACCCTACCACTGCACCAGTGGCCTGGCCCAACAGCTGCACTGTTCATAAGGAGATGCATTAAAATACCAATGTTGAAAATCTGGAGTGAAAATATTGCAATTGGGTTAAGCATGCATAGAATTCAGAAAACAGTCATTGTTTGATGCCCACCAAATTTGCAACATAGACTTTTTGAGAGCCCACCTCATGAATCCTGGCACTGTCGTTTCGTTAATCGGTCCTGAAAGGTGATTCCATGCAGTGACCGCAAAATCACCCTTCGGGGCTGATTAACGCTGTGACAGTGAAAGAATTCATGAGGAGGGTTCCCAAAAACCCCAAGTTGAAAATTTGGTGCCAAAATTCCAAAAAATGGCTGAGATATGCATCAAAGTTGAAAATACCCTATTTATTCCATTATACAGCTTACCGGCATTTCCTTAGTTCACGGTCGGCTTTGAAGAGTGTAGACGTGTTCCTGGTCCACTGAAGATCATCGTGCCAGACTCTGGAGGTAAGTATGGGGTGAGGGGTGTGGGGAGGCAGGGTGTGCAGTGGGTGGGTGTGGGTTGTGGGGGGGCAGGGAGACCGCCGAGGGAACGTTTCCTTCTTTACATGAAAAAAAAAACACATTGTGGGATGGTTTTTGTTTTACAGGGACATTTCAGTGGACATTTGGCATGCTGGGTGGGCTCCCAGTGTGCCAACCTAGTTTGTTGTTGGGGGGTGACTCTAGCTGACGGGGGATTGGTCACCCCCATCGGCATATAGGGGGTCGTAATAGCCGAGGGGGATTGGGCACCCCCTAGGCACAAACATAGGTTTTGTGGGGAGTGGAATTATGCTGACAGGGAGTGGGCTTTCGTGTCAATGCATTAATTGTGGCTTGGGCACATTATGCTGTTGGGGAGTGGGCTCCCCCATAGGCACATCCAAAAACCTCATAAGGACTGAAGCCAGTGAGGATTGGGGCTCCTGTCAGCAAACAAAGACTGTTTGTGGGGGGGCACATGCTGCCTAGGGGGACTGGGCACCCCCTTGGCATGGGGGCTGCATAATACTGTTTGTGAACGTGGTGGCAAGCCACCCACCATGTTCACAAACAGTATTAGGCTAGCTAACATTCCGTCCTGCAATGACAGGTTGCTCCCTCATTGCAGCAGAATGACTGATGCTGCAATGATGAGGAGGACACTGATTGCTGTGGCGAAAACGTTTGTACTTGGTGCACTTTTGGAGACCAGTGTCATCGGCACACTGTGCCTCCATTGGTCCACCACTGATAAGCCCCCCAAATGCAGTGCCTCCCTTGGCTATAACAGTGCTGCGCCTCCACAACCCACTTCTCTCCTAAGCTGTCACATAATGTTTCTTGCCCATACGTGCTAGCAAACATAAAAATAAAGAATACATACCAAATTGTAGCTTCTCCAGTTCCAAGATTAAGGATATTGAAAAAATGCTGCCCCATAGATTAAAACCTGCTGGGGATAGACCACTAGTAGTGTTGCATGCTGGAACAAACAACACTAGGAATCAATCAGTGCAAGAGATACTGCAGGAATATAAGGACTTTAAAAAAATAATGGCTAGCCTACAAGCTGAACTGATTATTGCAGAAATTTTACCTGTCCCTAAGGCAGATCAGAATTGGACAAGGAAACTCAGAAGTATAAACAATGACCTAAAGAGATACTGCTTTCAGGAAAGCATTAGATGTATGAAGACATGGAAATTATTTGAGAGACAGTATGGATTATATGCCTACAATGGCCTCCACCTGAGTGCAAAGGGAGCCAGATTCATGGGAAAACTTATCAATAAAGCTATCTCAGAAACAAATGTATACTAATTGGGAAGGGGAAAGGGGACAGGCCTAGTTGTATACTTAGAAATTGTAAAATACATCATACCCCATCTGAAAAATATCTACCCCAAACATCAGAGATATCTAGTAACGTAAAAAGAAAACCCAAGGAAACAGAGCCTACTGAAATGAAAGCATTGTTAATAAATGCAAGAACTTTGGCAAATAAAATAGAGGAGCTGATAATTCTCCAGCAGAAAGAAAATATCCAACTCTGTGCAGTCACAGAAATGCTGTCGCAGCAAGACCAATGGGGGAACAAATACCCAGGTATAAATTATTTTGTACTGCTAGAACTAATAAAAGGGGGTAGCAATGTACATTAAGTATAGTTATGAAGTATATGAAGAATGCCCCACAATAGAAAATTTAGGGGTAGAACAAGTGTGGGTTAAGCTTATCCAACAAGGGGATAGGAAAACCACTATAGGGGTATGCTATAGAGGCCCAGGATTGAGTGTGAAGGAAAATAATGGTTTCCTGAACTCCATCAAGTGTAAGGATTTAAATGGAAGAATACTGGTAGTGGGGGACTTCAACTTCCCAAACATCGATTGGACCACATATACAGAGAAAAATGCAGTAGGAAAGAACTTCCTTAATGTATTGAGTATTGGTGAACTAAAGCGATATGTAAAGTACAACACAAGAGGTCAGAATATTCTCGACCTGGTTTTGAGTAACATGGGGGAGGATGTGAAAGACTGCATCATCAGGGAACCATTGACCATGAGTGACCATAACATGGTAGAGTTTAAAATTATTGGAAATAAGATCATAGATAAGGGGCATACTAAAATAAAATGTTGGAACAAAGCAAATTATAAAGAGATGAAAAATTATCTGAATAACTGGAATTGGGAGGAGGAGTGCAAAGAATCCAGTGTCCAACAAATCTGGGCTAATATAAAAACTAAGGTAGAATATTGTATTACACATTATGTTCCAACTAAAATTAAATATAATTCCAGATTAAAATACCAACATGGCTAAAACCCTCACTAAAAAAACTCATAAACAAAAAGAAAAGGGCTTTCCAGAAAAAAAAAATTCCTCATCCAGTAGATGGGTAAAATTTAAGAAAAAAGCTAAACGATGTAAAGAGGAAATTAAATCAGCAAAAGCGAATGAGGAACTTAGAGTTGCAAATCTAACGGCTGATAACAAGGAAACATTCTTTAGCTATATAAATAATCAGAGGAACAGTGCCATAAGGATAGGACCAGTAATCATATAAGGTGTAACAATCACCAAAGAAAAGGAAATGGCAGATGCATTTAATAAATACTTTCTCAGTGTATTCCAAATTAAGACTTGTAATAACGGAAAAGAATCCAATTTACAACAGAATAAAATTGACAGTATTCATTTCAAAATTCCTGCAGTATTGATTAAATTATTAAATCTTAAAACCAATAAATCCCTGGGGCCCTATGAGATGCATCCACACTTGATTAAAGAATTGGCTAAGGAATTAGTTGGCCCAGCAGTGCATCATTTTAGTGAGTCTCTGAAATATGGAGAAATTCCAGATGACTGGCAGTCGGCCAGTGTGACACCAATTTATAAAAGTGGGATGAAACTGGATGTTGGAAATTGTAGGCCTATTAGCCTGACATGTATCCTGTGTAAAATTATGGAAGAATTTATTAAAGAGTCCCTGCAACAACATATATTGACTAAAGGCCCTATGGATGTCACACAACATGGTTTTACACAAGGAAGATCATGTCAGACAAATGTTATAAGTTTTTCTGAGCCTGTTAGCAAGGACTTGGAGGAAGGCTTACCAGTGGATGTGGTATACCTTGATTTCTCCAAGGCCTTTGATTTAGTAACTCATGCTGATCTCATTGATAGCCTCCAGGAACAAAGAGTTGAACCACAGATTATTACATGGATCAAGGCGTGGCTCAGAGATAGGAGGTAAAGGGTCAACATTAGAGGGCACATATCAGAATGGGGCAAGGTGATGCGCTGGGTGCCACAGGGCTCAGTTTGGGGCCCTGTGCTGTTCAATATCTTCATCTCTTCACTGACCACTTCTAAGAATTTGTGGATATTAAAGTTCACAGATGACAGTAAAATAGGGCAACTGTAAGAACAAAAATGGATACACAGAACTAGCAAAAATATTTGGCTACAGTAACTGCCCCGGCAGAATCACATAAAATGAGATTTAATATAGGGAAGTGTAGTGTCATGCACTTTGGCAGTAATAATATTCATGCAGCTTATAAACTAATAGGATGTACTCTAAAAAGGGCAGAGTGTGGAAAAGATCTTGGAGTGCTAGTAACAAATGACCTTACATTTAGGTCACAAACTGCCAAAATGGTTAATAAGGCAAATAGAATGCCACACTGCATTTTGCATAACATCAAAAGTAGAGACAAAACTGTAGTTTTGCTGCTGTACAGTGCACTGGTGAGACCCTTAATGGAGTATGGCATGCAGTTTTGGTGCCCATACCATTTAACAGATTTTAGGAATCTGGAGGTGGTTCAGAGGAGAGCAACCAAAAGGATTGAAGGGCTACGGTCCCTTCCTTATGAGGATAGATTGATGGAGTTTAATTTATACTCATTAGGATATCGTAGGCTTTGAGGAGATCTATGTTTATTATACTCAGCATTTCAAAATTTAGACTTGTGGGAATGTGTTGGACTAGAAAGAAAAAACATGGTGAAATCTACAAGAACCCATGACCATTAATTAAAAGGGGAACTGTATAGGACAAATAAAAGGGGATTTTGGTTTAACCAGAGAGTAGTGTCCTGCTGGAACAGTCTCCCCCATAGTATAGTCAATAGTGAGTCAATCACTAGTTTTAAAAATAAATTAGATGTCTTCTATGGAATCAAGTAAACAATATAGTTGGGGACATTATATAGACCAATAAATGAGACTTCTTGACGTAAGCTATTGACTCAAACCTGACTTATGAAACTTATGAAGGTAGTTTGGCTGTTACATTTGATGTTAAGGTCCCTACACTGCTGTACTGGTCGGGTCTGCACTAATTCTGTTGTTGCCAGTTTCAGTTTGCCACTCACTCACTATCTGCTGCTGCTTTCCCTGACTCCTCCTGGGTCCCCCTCAGTCTGCTTGCCTCTCTCAGATCAGTCTCTCCAGTCTCCTCTACCCTGATTTTGCTGCCTTGCCTCATCAGTCTGTCTTTGCCTAGTCTGCTGCTTTGCAGCATGTTGTTCTGCCTCACCTCTCATTCCTCCCAGTAAGTTTTTTCATCTATAAATTAAAAATCAATTATGAGTCTCAGAGTCTGTGATTGACGTGATGGGGGGTTGGGGATGACGGTGGTCAGTCCACTCGATCAGTCACTCTGATACAGTTCAGCTGACTAGTAACTGTGAGAGCAGTCAGTGTGTTGATACATGCAGAGTCCTTATCTGACTGTCCATGTCCTAGAAGTATCTGAAATAAAATTACCTAAACATTATTTATTTTATTTATTTCTCTTTTGTTGACCAGGTAAGTGCACTAGACAAATCCTGCCTATTTTCAGGCACGACCCGGGGGAGGGGGATACAGATGAATGCCAACTGACCTTGAACCAGATTAAGCTGTTGGTGGTATTTTTTAGTGAATGAGGGAAATTTGGCCAGGACACCGGGGAAATTCCCCTACTCTTTTCGATAAGTGCCATGGGATCTTTAACATCCACCTGAACTACCACCAATCCAGGCAGATGGGACCTCGGTTTAACGTCTCATCCGAAAGACGGCACCTCAGAAGTGCAGCACCCCTCTCATGCTGCACTACAGTGTCAGTACTGGGATATTAACCCAAGTGCCAGATGTGGGAACTGAACCCACAGCCCTCTGATCTCCCGGCCTCAGAGGCGAGTGTGCTACCTACTGAGCCACTGACACTGTAATTATGATTTATGAACGATGTGCTTACAGTTAGAACAACACCGACTATTTACAGAAGGTGTCAAGGTGTAAAAATACAAAACAACAAAATAGGAAACCAAAAAAATACAAATGTAAGAAGCAAAAATGGGGAACTAGGTGGCTAGCCAAAAGGGAACGGTGGGCATGATAGGAGAGGCGAGGTTGAGGAGAGCAGCATCCCACTGCAGGATTGATGGAGGACAAGTTTAACTACGGGGAAATAGTTGCCATCTGTGCAAATCTTGAGCTTGCACATTTTGTTGATGCCTTGCATAAAGAAGAACATGTTGTTGCTGCAGTTCTTCCAAAATGTGACAATGATGTAAGAAACATTAATAAGAATAGGGTGTGAATAACAGTTTAGTGAATGTGACTGTAGTAGCATTAACATGCTGTTTTCACTTCCTTCTTGCATCAAACAAATCCAAAGAAATTTCTGTTTCTAAACATTTACAGATTCCAGAAATTATCCAAGCAAGGAGATTATACCAAAATACATTTAAAAAAACAGCTTCAAGTTCAGGTCACTTTCATGACTGATTGGCAGGAGGAGTTTTAAAATTTTGATTTGCAAAACTGAAAAGATCTATAGAGGATAGATAGGAACAATGAGAAATATAAATGTATGCAAGTTATTAAAATCAGGGTAATAGTAGAAATGCTGGCACTTACCCCTGTTTATAATGATTTTGCATATGATGTTGGCTGAGTCTGTCTGCTACAATTAATTACCAGCCCCAGGCCTTATTATCCTGAAGAAATGTGCTTGCATTTTCCCCGATATAATACAAGCAAAGCTACTGCATTAATTTTGTGTTGTGCTTTAAGTGGAGGGAAGAGACTAGGTAAAAGGGAAGAGACACATTGAGCAGATGCTTGTAAAATTTTAATGAGTGCAGGAGCAATGAGTGAGCTGAGCTGGAGAAAAACATTGTACATAACGGGTACAAAAAACAAATGGTGAGCCAGCCATGTGTTTAAAGATGCTGGCGTTTCCTTTTGATGGCTAATTGGAGCATAATAACATTTATAGGGAAAAATGTCACCTGTGAACTCTGCGCCCAAATGTGAACTTGGCCCACTGCAACAGATTGAATTTAAAGAGTAAACAACAAAACAAACATGCTATCTCTCTTAAACAGAAATACTGCTGAAATACATTATAACTAAAGGGCCTGGAAATTACTCACCCTAACATTTTTAAAGGTAGTTTTTGGTATTATTTTACTTTAGCAAAGAAACTTTTGCGTGAGTTATTATTCTAAACTGTTTACATTTACTTCTTTTTATACAGTAGCAAATGCTATTATTGTATACATGTGTATGATAAAATATGTTTAATGTATATTAACAGGGTTCCATTGAGGTCATATAAATAGTATGATGACCAGGTTTCTGGTCAAAATCTAATTATGCAAAAATTGTAAATTCAAATTAGACTTTTAACCAGCTAATGCCTGCACTTGTATGAGCAGAAAAGACATTAAATTAAGACAAAGTGGCACTGAGAACAACATTTCAGTAACTAACCAGTTACATTTTATAACATACAGATAAGCTACAATAGGAACCTGCCAAATTGAAAAGAATGTGGCAGACAGAGGAGTGCTTTGAGAAGCCTAAAATGATCTTCGCTGTATTTAAAACCAGTGGATATCTTTCTGAGACACAGATGGCTGACACTGATATCTGACTGACTGCAAACATGATGCTAATAATCAAAACATTTAACTTAGAAATATGGCCCAGGCAACTGACATACAGTTCCCCACAGTACTGACCATTCTAGAGTCCAGCTATTCAATCTCTTTACATGAGCTTGGGATATATAGCAACAGTAAAAAATATAATTCATGTGGAGACTGTGCTACCTGGTACACACAGTACCTTTGGTATAATTGTTTGCTTTTGTGCTGGCTTAGATCCCATAACATTATCTGTAGTCAAAACCGGATGGTGCTCCCTGAAATGCACAGTTCTATCCATGAATCACGTTGGCATGATATTCTGTATGGTGTACAGTATAACCATGTTATGGTATACAGTGTATAACCATGTTACTGTGCCATGGTTGTCTGAGTAGAAAACTGCAGCATGAGGGAGTGCATCCTAATATCCCTATTCTTCAAAGAGTTGTAAAATTTATGAGTAACCAAATGCCAGCTGTTGTATACATTTTTAGACTATTTGCATCCCTGTGTTTCCTAAAATAGGCAGGATTCACAAAGAACTTGCACTCAGTGCATCTTGGATACCCCGGTGCAAATGAGATGCACTGAGCACCAACTGTAGTAATCACAGAAGACGCACCAGGGAATGCCACCAGCGCATCCCAACTGTGAATACTACAGTTGTGCCCAGCCCAGGATGTGCTGGCACAACCCCTTGGTCAGGCTAGGAATACAATGGGGCAGCACATTGCACGAATCGCTACACCCAAAGTTGCTACTCAGTGCCAGCAACATACAAATGGGACCATTAGACATGCATGGTGCAGTGGGGCCATTTGCATGTTTTTATAGCTCCATTTGCATGCGCCATGCAGGGATGCACCCAGTCAAATGTGCCAGGCCCCCTGCTAGGGCTGAGGTCCACACTCAGAGCCCCATCTCATTCAGAAGAGCCCCCCGGACTCCCCAGGTTACCACATCTTGCACACTCCTGGACATATCCCTGGTGGTCCAGTGTGCCCCCCTCCCCACCCACATCTCTGTACTAATGCCACTCCCTGTGGCAATCCTGTGTCAGTAGCAGAACCCCCCCTTCTCCATCTGCATCTCTATTATAATGCCACTCCCTCTGGCAATCCTGTGGCAGTAACAGAATCCCCCTTCCCACCCACACCTCCATTACAATGACGCTCCCTGTGGCAATAATGTGGTAGGAACAGAACCCCCTCCCCACCCAGAGCCAAATGCACCAGCACTGTCATTCATTTGTGAATGACAGTGTACAGTACATACTGCAAGCTCATTGGTCGACAGGGTCCACCAATGGGCTGCAGGATGTACAGTAGCTTTCATTCACAAATAGCTCTGTCGGTGGGCAGCCATTGTGGCATGAGGGTGGATTGAGTTGCCAGCTGACGATGGGAATATACTGGGCCAGAGGGGAGTAAGGTGGGTAGGGGGTGCCTGAGTGGGGGTGGGCAGGTGGTCTGCTGAGTAGTGGGGGGGTCTTATGGACTGCCAGTGCCAGTGCATTCAGCTTGGGGTGGGGAAGGGGGTTCTGTTCCTACCACATTATCGCTGCAGGGAGCAGCATTGTAAGGGAGGTGCAGGTGGGGAGGGAGGTTTCTGTTCTTACCACAGGATTGCCGCAGGGAGCAGCATTGTTACGGAGATGGGGGCAGGGGGCACACTAGACTGCCAGGGTGGGCAGGCTGCCATGCTGCTGTCTGCAGTATGGCAGCCTGCCTGTGTGTGGCATGCAACTTAAGTCTACTTGTTGAAAACTTATCCTTGGGGGCACATCTCCAGACTTTCCCCAGAGATATGCCTCCTGGTCAGGCTGTGAATGGTGCTGTGCACCATATGCATAGGCATGCCCCCTTCACAGCCCATCCAGATGCACTACATATCATTATGGGTGGTATGCGGTGCATCTGCGATGCATTGGTGCATCAGCCCCCTGCCAGAATTGTGCCAGTGCGCAAGTCAGGGATGCGCCAGTGCATCTTGGATGCACTGGGCACATCCCTTTTGAGAATCCTGCCCCATATTTTTAGCACAGCTGTTTTTTTTAATCCACCTCATGAACAAGACAGGCATAGTTCTTCAAATTCTCTCTGAAATATGTTTTTGCAGTCCCTCTGTGAAATCACCTTTCAGACTGGATTAAAAAAATTCCTCATATACATTTGGTGTAAAAATATTTTTAAAAAAGTTATGAGAAGTCGGCCCAGTGGCAGTGAAGGTTGAGGTGCCAGACGCCACACCTCGTGCCACGTCAGCGACCTGGAATCAGGAGTTACCTCAGGTGCTGGAGGGTCAGCTGGAAGTGAGGAGGATCGAGTGTCCCAGGGACTGCTCTCCTCCTCAGGAGAGGGTGGGAAGGGATTATCACAGACGCACTGGCTCCTGGCGATGGCTGGGGGTTGGTGCATGCCATGGTCAGATGTGGGTTGGTTTGGGCCAACTCCAGTTGTGCCATGTGCAGAAATGTGCATGGAAGCATCCTTGGCATCACTGCACACCCACGCCATGGAGGGAGACCAAGCACAGAAAGTCTCTGCATGCACAGTGCAGGTGGTCCGTTGGTGTTGCATCAGATGCACTCAAGTTAGCTCCCCTGGTGTCCACCCCCCCCTGGCCTTTCACAGTGTGCAGGGTAAGTACCCACCATGATGTGGCTAGGAAGGGTAGGGCACAGGGATCAGATCTCTTACTGTGGCTGGGGTGATGCTGAGTAGATAGCTGGACGGGGGGGGCATAGGTACAACCTCCCCAGCCGAGGAGAAATAAATAAATAAATAAATAAAGTAAAAAAAAAAGTAATGAGGCTATGTTGAATTATGCAAACACATGCTCAGAAGTTTGATGATATTCAATATTTTTACCTCAAATTTTCAACATAGTCATTTCTTTACAGCACCTTATGAATGTGGCAGTTGTCATTTTGCATCTCCTGTCCAAACTGTGTTTTTGCATCCCAAAAGGTGATTTTGCAGTCCCTGCACAAAATCATCTTTTGGCCAGGAGTTGAAAATTTTCTCTGCCCTTCTTCATGAAGCAGGGTCATAACAAGGCTGTGTTGAAAATTTGGTGGTGACTGTTTACAGATCTTTTCTCCCCACTTACCCTGCTATTTTCAAAAAAGAGAAGTATAAATAAATATTAATATACCTTTAAGGTAAAGCTAGCTGCTGTCACTCCACTCTTTCAACGACTCTGGTCAGGGAAAGGAGGGTCTGGAGGTTCTATGGGTTGGTTTAGCGATAGGGTCTGGAGCCTTTATACAAATGGGGTTGGGGTACAAGCCACCAAAACAGGGGAGGAATTGGACAGGGTTATGGGCAAGGTTATAGGCAAAATGGCATGCAAAGGGTAAGTAATAATTATGGGTCACTTTAATTTGTTGGATGCAGATTGGAACATACTGGCCACAATTAAAACTAGGAACAGGGTCATCCTAGACTCCCTGCAAGGGGCATTTCTCAGGCAGCTGGTTACAGATCCCACTACAGATTTGGCAGTGCTGAATCTGGTACAGTGGGCACCCCCCTTGGTTCAACTAAACATTGTGCAGTATGGTTTGGCATATGGATTGGGCAGGAGAAAGACCACACCAGGATGAGGATCCTGAACTTCAGGAGAGCATATTAAAAAAAAAATGGGAAGCTGCCATAAGGGATATCCTGGGGGGATATGTGGAGGGGGTGGAGGCACATTGTAATAGAATAACCAACATACAATATTAGTAAAGTGACAAAAAAATAAACAACAAATTAGGTTACTTGTACAGAAATAAAAATAGTCTAGCTGCACAGGCTAAAAGAATAATAAAACAGGTACTTCTACCAGCCTTAGAGTACAATTCCATGTTGTTGGTGAATTTGCCAGACTTCTTGTTTCAAAGATACTCAGTTACATTTAACAGTATCCTGAGGTTTGCAGCTGACTGTAGAAAACAGGAACATCACTGAAATCGATATCAAAATTTGGAATTATGCCACCTAGACAGAGAATATTAAATACAACATTGATGCTCTTATATAGAGTTTTGAACTTCAAAACTCCAAAAGTGTTAAATGATAGGTTTACATGGGTCAAAACAACAAAGATATTAGACATCATCAACAAAACTATATTAAGAAAGCAGGATTAAGACAAAAGTTGCTGAACGTTCAATAACTTTCTACGGTCCTAAATTCCTGAATGACTTGATAAAAATAGGGATAGATGCTGACACAAACAAATGTGTTTAAAAACAGTGTGAGGAAATATTTAGATGCACTACTGTCAGTATGCCGCTGCCATGACAACACCTGATGACTGTGTGTTTATGTATGTAAACTTTGAGGCTGTATTTGTATATACTGTACATTCATTTTGAATTCAAATTGTTTTAATATGTTTGATTTAATGTAACTTTAAATTTGAATTGTAGCCCTATTGTTTTTTTCCCCTTCCCCAGGTGTGGCTGAAAACGGGTCTTTAATCCAGTCCACTTTCCTGGTAAACTAAATTAAATGGAAAAAGCAATGGAACAACTAAGGTAATGGAAAGCTGTTTAAAGGAAAAAGCAAGGGTAAGATGAGAAAGAGGCAACTGTGTTTCTCAAAGGAGATGGCTAAGGAAGTAAGGGAGAAAAAACTGCTTTCAGGATGTACAAGGAGACCCAAAAGGTGCCAAACAGGGAGGTATACCTAGAGAACAATGGGAGGCAGTAAGTAGGGTAAGGACAGTAAAGACTCAAACTGAGGAAAGGATTCTCCTGGAGGTCAAGAATGGGGATAAGAAGTTCTTCAGGTATGTGACCAAAAAGAGGAAGACAAGGGGTGGTATATTAAAGATCAGGATACTGGGAGGAATGGGAAAATCAGGAGGGGGACAAATCTCATAGATTTCTTTTTTTGCATAACTAGTGAGGTGGATCAGGGGTTGGCAGTGGATGTGGCCTAAAGGGACCTCAGTAAGGCCTTTGGCACAGTACCACATAGAATGCTGATAAAGAAATGCAGCAGCCTGGGGTGAGGGAGGAGGTGGTGAGCTACGTATCTAACTAGCTTAAAGATAGGAGGCAGAGGGTGGTGTAAATGACAGTCACTTGGAGGATAGGAAAGTGACTAGTGGAGTACCAAAGGGATTGGTTTGGTGCCTTGCCCTCTTCAATATTTTCATGTGACATTGCTGATGAACTGGAGGAGAAGGTGTATCTCTTTTCAGATTACATAAAAATCTGCAACAGGCTGGACATCCAGAAGGGGGTGGAGAGAATGAAAAGGGATCTGGAGAACCTACAGGAATGGTCTATGGAATGGCAGCTTGGCTTTAATGCCAAAAAGTTCTAAGTCATGCACCTGGGGCAGGGAAACCCACAGGCTGTGTAAAAGATGGGTGGGGAGGGGGAGGTACTTACAGTTATTGAGCAAGAGAAGGACCTTGAGGTGATCATATCTGATGATCTCAGGGTTGCAGGGCAGTGCAACAGACCAGTAGGCAAGATGAGTTGGATGCCGGGGCACATAGGGAGGTGGATCTCTAGCAGGAAAAGGGAGGTGGTGTTGACTCTCTATCATTCACTTGTGAGACCTTACCTGGAATACTGTGTCCAGTTCTGAGGGCCACACTTCTGCAAGGACATCAACAGCATGAAAACAGTCCATAAGAGGGCTTCTAAAATGATGTAGGGTTGCACAAGAAACCATAAGAGGAGAGGCTGCAGGATCTCAGCATGCACTCCCTGGAGGAGAGGATAAGAGCAAGAGAGGGGATATGACTCAGACGTGCAAGTACCTTATGGGGGTAAACAAGATGCAGGAGGGCTGTTTCTCTCACAGGAAGAGAAACAAACATGGGGCATGTAATGAAGCTTGGGGGGATAGTTTAGGAGAGATGTGAGAAAATACTTCATGGAAAGGGTGGGTGGTAAATGCCTGGAACAGCCTGCCAGAAGAGGTGGTAGGGTGAAGACAGTGGGGGACTTCAAACATTTGTGGGATAGGCACAGGGACATAAAAAATAGAGATAAGGGAGGAGGGGGTGGACACCTGTGGCCAAATATAGTCCAGGGTGCATTGCTGGCAGGGAAAATAGGGCAGACTAGTGGGCCTACTGGTCCTTTTCTGCAGACACATTTTATGTTTCTATTTTCTATGTTTCTATTGTGGTGCTGGTGACACTGGCTGCCACAATTGTCTAACACTGAATCTGCTGTATAGAGAACTTAGATAGACAGCAGAGAACAGTAATGAAAGATGTAAATGCAGTGGTTATTGTCAATCTGGATAAGGATGAGAATGACATGGGAGCATTATAAAAACATAGAAACGTAGACCATGGTGCAGAAAAAGACCAGAGGTCCATCCAGTCTGCACACATTCCCTATAATCCCTGAAACTTTCTCTGGAACCTATTGTTCCTCAAGGGTACTAACAATCCATGTCCTATCCCCATTCTCCTCCCTGGTCCTGTCATCCTGGGCAGACACTATTCTTTTCATTCTATCCTAGGCCTGCTTGAAACCCTTAACTGTGCTAGCATCTACCACCTCAGCCAACGGATTGTTCCAAGGTTCCGCCACGATTTCCATAGAGAAGTACTTTCTTACATTGCTCCTGAACCTCCCTCCTATTAAGTAACACTCTGACCACATGACCTCGAGTTTGTATTCAGGGTAAACAATTCCCCACAGTTTACCTTGTTGATTCCTCTAAGGAACTTGAAGGTCTCTATCATATCTCCCTCTGCCTTCTGGTTTCCAGTGAGTACATACAATATTTAATGCCTTGAGACGCCCCAAATAGGATCTGCCCTGCTGGCCATGAAACATTTTTGTTACTCTGCTCTGTACTGTTTCCAACCTATCCCTGTCATTTCTGAGGGGAAGGCACCAGAACTGGACGTAATACTCCGGGTGAGGCCTTACCAGTGATCTGTATTGGGGAAGTATTAACTCTTTCCTTCTGCTTATACATCTCAGCATCCTGTTAGCTTTGTTATAGGCCTTGTTGGACTGGTTCATTTGTTACAGCTGCAGGGGCAGAGCCTGCAGACGTCTTACTATCACTTGGGGAAAAAAGGACACTTCAGACTCCCACCGAAGCACAATTTTGGAGCTCAACCACGATCCTTCTACTACTGAAATCATTCTGCTGAGGTGGGGCGAGAAAATGTTCCTTTCCTACATTCAGGATTCTCATGCCAGCTCAAATTACAATCAGTGAATGTGCTCAGTGTAAATAACACAGGCAGTTTGTTTTAGTCTTAAACAACATCTAAACCCTCTTTTACACATTTTTATCTAAACAATGCCCTGTTGCCAGGTGTATAGTGTTCCAGTACAGTACCTCTTAAAGTCTTTAATTATGTTTTTTAAAGTAGTTCTTCAGGCAGCAGTCTTAAATCAGCAACTGAGCAGTCTGTAGGCACTTTTACACACAGGTCTATGTAACAGAATAACTGTTACGGAAACAGTATTCCGTTACATCCCTTGTGTGTAAAGTGCATTTGTTTAGTTCCCTTGGTGAACGTTCATAAAAACCACAATCTCTGTTTCTTGCGGTTTGCACCAACGTGTTTCGTTTGATCTGGCTGTGTAAAACAGCCATTCTGGTAGCACTGCAGAAACTACCATTAGAGCAGCAAACTCTGGGGGAGCCGAAACAAATGGAGGTGGGATTGGCTGGAATTATTGCAGGGTGTAAAAGGAAACCCGAATGCAACAGAGTACAATGGCGCCACACAGGTAACGCTAATTTCATTTTACAAACCTATGTGTAAAAGTGCCTTGTGAAGCACAGCTGTAAGGGAACTTTGTTTTATAGCTTCTTTGCTGAATTCATTCACAGACTTTATTGGAGCACAGGGTGATTTGAGATCAGGTTTCAGCTTGTGGCAATTGAGTCACTGGGCTGGGACAGGCCGACAAACAAACACTGTGATGATCCTCCAATTAAGTAAAACAGGCAGTCTCATTTTTTAGTAAATCTTTTTATTTGCTAAGTTTAAATTGCTTTCCTTGCTAAGGAAAGTAAAGATCATGTAACCCTCTGTCCAGTTTTGGTATTGCAAACCCTGTGGAAAAATGTGGGTGGTTACACTTTATTTGCATTTGTAAGGAGTTTCTTTGGAAATACTGCTCAATTGATGATAAAGTAACAGTTTTTTGGGTGCCTGTGTCTAATGGTTATCTTCCCTCTGGGACTTGCAAGGTACTGTAAGCTCCAATGGCACTGGTGGGCGAAGCTTCAGTTTGGTTTTCTTCTTTTAGCCAGAGTCTCCTTTATTTAGTACTGTAATGAAACATGTATACAGTAAGACAGAGTAAGTATGACATTAAACTGGGATTACACTTAGCTGATACCTGCCCTATGGTGGTGCCTAATTATGCACTTGTGATAGCACGGACCCTGGAGTTCTATGCACTGCTGTTTTGACTTGTCATATTGTCTTCTACATATCTACTTGTGTTATATTTTTCTATTTGTATTAAATGAAGCATGTGACTGACATGGTAATGCTATGTATGTTTTACTGCCCAAACAAACAAGCATAAATCAGTGCCAAACATGTTTGCTTTCATGCTGTTACAAGTTGGAACAACAATATCTTGAGGCTATAGGCAGTGCTTTCTAACCCCCATGAGCCATTGTTTCATGGACTTTGGGTTCCACTGGGCTAAGGAGTATAGACTCCCATATTCAGAGCTGATCATGTGCAGTCTGTGGCGGTTTGTGCACAGCCTGCCTGGGGGGCTATATTCAGAAAATTAGCTCACTGCAACTGGAGCATGCAAACTGTGTAAATATGGGGCAATGTTGTTGTTTTTTTTCCATTCAAATTTTATTGAAATTTTCCAATACAGAGAGCAAATCCACAACACGATTGACATAGTACAAGCAGTTCAGACACAAATATTGTGATGATTCATTCTCTCCCTACCCTTCCCCCCTCCCTCTACCCTCCTAACCCTCCCCTGAATTCCCAGCACAGCATTATACATCCTAGACTGCACCTTATGGTATAGTATCAACAAACCTTAAACATGTAAGGAGTACTGGGTTTGTAATGGGCCCCATATCCTGTTGAACTTCTTTACTTTGTTATGGAGACTTGAAATGGTCCTCTCTGTTCTAAGATTAGCAAGAAGTTCCTGGTGCCATTCAACATAGGTTAGTTCATCGGAATCTTTCCAATGTCTAAGGACCACTTTTTTAACGGATAATGAAATTAATGCGATATAATATTTCCTGCTCACCACTGAAATACAGGAGAAATCCCCCAAGATACATATTTCAGGTGTGAACAAGTCAGACAGCCCTAAAAGAGGGTCAGCCCTTTGTTTGATGGTGGTCCAGAGTGGAACAACTTTGGGACAGCTCCAGAAAATATGAAGAAGATCCCCTCGTTACAATTGGCATCTTGCACAAAGAGGAGGGGACACAATACCTAATCTAGCCAATTTCTGTGGGGAATAGTAGATATTATGCAGAATTTTGAATTGCATTAATCTAAGTCTATACTGTAGCAAAAATTTGTGACAATTTTGCCACAGAAGAGACCAATCCAACTCCTTATCCAGGAAGAGAGAAGACCAAAAAGCAACAGGGGCAAAATTAACAGGGTAGGCCCAGCTAAATAAGACACTATATATCTTGGACACAGCATGAGGTAAGCCAGCCAGCTCTGTTAAAGTAGCCTGAAAGTGAATATGGGTAGTCGGAGGCGGGACCAATCCTATTACCATTAACAAAAGATGACGAAGCTGGAGAATGTTAAAAATATTTGAGCGGGGTATTAGAAACTTGTGCATAATTTCAGCTGAAGAACACCATTGTCTATCGGCTGTGGTAAAATCTTCAAGCTGACAATCTCCTATCTGGGGAAGTCAACTGACTAATAGGGGCTTACTATCTAATTGAAAATTGGGATTACCTCTTATAGGTTGGGATAAATCTTTAACATTTTCATATTTCAGAAATGCACACAGCTGAGAATGAGCCTTGATTGAGACTACAATAGGGGAATTATGTAGAGTTTCAGGAAGGGATCCTAATTTAGTGTATAACATCGCACTTGGGGAGTAACCATGTTTTTTAATGCTAGCTAACTCCACTTTTAACCAAATCGGGGTATATAAAGACTGGGCTAAGAGCTGCTCCACAGTCAACCACCTGAGATATTTATTGGCCTGACTGGCCCAATAGTACAGCCCAATATGCGAAAGCCTTAATCCTCCTTTTACTTTGGGTGCTGCTAGTTTATGGAATGCCATTCTTGATTTTTTTATGCCCCCATATGAAGGTAGAAATCATACTGTGCACTTTTTTGAACCAAGACAATGGAAGCCCAACGTTCAACAAATTGATGGGGTAAAAAAGACAGGGAAAAAGGTTCATTTTAATTAAATTAATCCTTCCCCAGAGGGAGAGGGGAAGTAGGGTCCACCTGCGGAGGTCCTGATCTATTCTATGAACCAAGGAATCTAAATTTAACTGTCTAATATGAGCTACATTTCATGTTAAGATAAGCCCGAGGTATTTAATAGAGTCAGACTTCCAAGCAAGTCCAAAAGCGGTAATTTCCTGCTAATAAACCCTGTAATTAAGAGGAAAAACCACTGTTTTTCCTACGTTAAGTTTGTAATTAGAAACCTTGCTAAAACCATCTATTGTTTTAAGAATAGAAGGGATAGATGTAACTGGGTGTGTTATTTGCAGCAGGAGGTCATCTGTGTATGCTGCCACTTTAACTACCTGTCCACTCAGGGAAATACCAGAGATGTCCTGAGCTCTTATTAACCTCTGAATAAGGGGTTCTAAATATATATTAAAGAGCAAATGGGACATGGGACATCCTTGTCTAGTTCCCACATGCAATTTAAAAGGATTTGAAATTACCCCATTGCAGGAAATTCTAGCTGAGAGAGATATGTATAGCGAGCTAACCCAGTTCTAAAACTTCGTGGGAAAACCAAATGCCTCCATTGCTGCAAATAAATAATTCCAGTGGACCTTGTCAAAAGCCTTCTCGGTGTCCAGGGAGACCAGGACCATTGGAAGGGCAGCGTCCCTGGAGGCCAAGAAAACATAAGCCAAAGTCCGCAGGTGGTCCACCAAAGATCTTCCTTTCATGAAACCTACCTGCTCCACCCCTATTAGAGAAGGAAGGACTATGTTCATATGATTGGCCAATAATTTAGCTAAAATTTTAATATCATGATTAAGAAGAGAGATTGGCCTATAGCTTGAGACCAAATCATGCGGCTTATCTGACTTAGGCAACAGAACAATCAAGGCCTCAAAAAGGGAGGGAACAGATGCCTGACCAGAAAGGAGGAATTGAAAAAGTGGTAAAAGAATGGGAATCAGCTGCTTGGAAAAAACTTTGTAAAAATTTGAGAAGAACCCGTCTGGGCCAGGGGTTTTATCAGATGGAAGAGATTTAATTACCCTTTCCATCTCATCTTCAGAGATGGCAGACACCAGTGTAGCCTGTTGAGGTTTTGTAGAAGGTAATTGCAAATCCGTCAGATATTCCTGCAATTCTTCCTCCGAAGGGGGATTTACCATGGGACCATATAATTCCCGGAAATAACTAGTAAATTCCTCAGTTATCTCTGATGGTGAGGTCTTAAGGGACTCATCTTTGGGAGAATGAACCGCCGCAATAAATCTGGCAGATTTCTATTGTTTAATACGCATTGCCAACATCTGACCAGCCTTCTCCCCCGATCGGTATACGCTGCTTTTGTTTTCAAGCTTGCAAGCTCAGCTTATTGAGATAGGTATCTCTCAGTTTAACTAGATCTTGCTTGAAAGTCTCCAAGGAGGTTGGAGAGAGGTTGGATTCCATACCTCTAATTTGAGACAGGAGAAAGGAAACCCGATTTTCTCTCTCTTTTTTCCTTCTTGACGTTAGGCCGATTATAACCCCACTCAGGTAAGCTTTAAGGGCCCCCTATTCCATGTCGGGCCGCCCAGTAGAATTATTATTTATAATAGTAAACTGCTTTATTTGGGATGCTATATATTTGACCATTTTCGTTCCTTCAATATTTGATTATTCAACTTCCATCTACTCCCCTTTTTTGGTAAAGATGACATGGATAATAAACAAATAACCGCTGAATGGTCTGAAGGCGGACCTGCCACAATACTAGAATCTAGGACCACAGGTAAGAGAGTTTGGGAAATTAGAATGTAATCAATCCATTAGGAGGTTCCATGCACCTGTGAAACAAAAGCATACTCCCTTATTTTAGGATGAAGCACTCACCATACATCACAGAGACCCACGGAATCTAACAAGTCCCTAAAGGTCCTTTGAGCTGGGGAAAGGCCTTTTCCGGATTGACCCGACCTATCTATGGACTGATCAAAAACAAGGTTAAAGCCGCTCCCTATAATCATAGGGATGCCTAACAATGGGGTTAAGGCTTCCATTATCTGAGCAAAAAACCCTGGAGTATCTATGTTGGGGCCATAGACACTTCCCAGGACAATATCCAGAGTATGCAATCTACCTTTTACAAATAGAAACCTTCCTGAGGGATCGGGGACAACTTGGAGAGGTCTGAAAGGGACCGATCTATGCAAGAGGATCATAACCCCTCTACTCTGGGTAGTGCCTTCCGCAGCAAAGATCTGTCCCACTTGTTGGTGTCTCATTTTATCAGCTTCGCCGTTAAGCAAGTGCATTTCCTGTAAAAACATAATTTCTGTTTTTGGATGACTTAGGTATTTCAAGATTTTATATTGTTTGGTCTTGTGTCTCACCCCTTTCACATTCCAACTAACAAACTGAATATTCCTAGCCATTACCTTTTTCAACAATCAGAAACTTTTTAGAATACCACCTGTACTTATATATATAACATTCTTACTACACCAGCTATAGTATATGCTGTGCTTTCTTATCCTCCCCCCAACCCTACCATTTCCCTCCCCTAACCCAATAATGACCCACCAGAAAATCCACCCTATTAACGTCCCATATACCCCAACCTCCCCTCCTCCCACTACCCCCCATTTAGTATGGTACATGATGAACAGCCAACCTGAATTGTCCCCCTCCACCCAACCCCCCTGCTCCCCCAATTAGAGTGACCATTTCAATACTACCCATTTGTGCACTAAACGCATAGCTTCCCTTGATAAGCAACATTTTAAAACATCCTGAAACTATCCCTGTTACATTTATACCCTGTACTCCCTTTTGTAAATCAATAGAGTTGCGTAAAAATAAACGCTATGTTTGGAATGGGCACCCCTTTTCCAATACACCGAGCCATATAATAACAGATAAAGGGGAGAGGAGGATGTTTAACTCGAACCTCTCATCTAGGAATAACAGTCTCTGGCACCCTCTAGCAGCGCTACCTAAAAACTGAAAACATAGCAAACATATTGAAAGTTAAACAGTTCCATCACCTCTGCAAATTGGAACGTATTCATGCCCCCCCTCCTTGCTATTAATACCAATGTACCTTTACCGTAGCAGGAAACTCATACCATCTAAGAAAAGGGGGAAGAAACCCCTCCCCCAAAACCTGAGTTGTGTAGTACTCAGTCGAGTAGTTGGCTCGCAAAGGCATCGCGCTACCTAACCTCATCTGTAACTTAAAAAACACAACAAAACTAATGTGCTAGCTACACAGAACCCCTGCGAGCATATAAAAATATCGTAAAGCTAGTAGGTGGGCCAAAATGAAACTTTACATTGCAACATCTCCCCATTTACAATTCAGGCTTAACCTGAACACCCCCTTTTCCCCACACTTCAAACAGAATGCAAGCAACTAGAGAGACTGGAATTTACAGTCTGGATAAATTTAAATGGATTTAGCAGAGGACTTGAAACACAAACATCTGTTGAAGGAATTACAGCCTCAATAGCCTTAAATGGTATTAACTGGATTCAACACCCGAGATCAGCATAACAAAAGTTCCAAGAGTTTTTGCGTCTTCCACAGATTTAAACTCGATCATTTGCACCTCCCTTCTGTGCCATAAAACAGAGAAAAGCTTTCTATTAACAGAGGCACTTGCAGTCTAAAATAAAAAGTCAGTCCCAGGATTGTCAGCTCGTATAATGTTCAGTTTAACTATCTTGAGATGTGGAAACATCGCTCCTTAAAGCTCTAACCGTTGCCAAGGAGTGCCCGAACAGTGTACTGTTTTCACAGAACCATACCAAAAAATACGGAGGTCTACCACAGTAGATATGGGTGAACCACTTACTCCAGATGACTGGCCGATATATTAGGCTATCCGGGCATGGTTTTCAGGTGGTTTTAAACAGATCGGGGAGCGCCTCTTTGAGCCCAACTGCCGCTGACTCCGCATCTTCATAAGTCACCCAGGTGCCGCTTAGGGAAAGTTGGAGTCTAGCAGGAAAGCCCATCCTGAACTTAATGCCTGCGGTGATCAATTTGACAACCAGCTTGTGAAACATGGCTTGTTTCTGGTGCACCGACAGCGGCAAATCTTGCGCCACCCACAACTTTTTACCTTCCCATTCCAGATCATGTGTATCCCTGGCTCTATACAGGAAATGTTGCCGTACCTGGAAATTCAAGAATCTAAATATAAATGACCGGGGGACAGCTCCTTCAGGAGGGAGGGGTTGTAGTGCACGGTGGGCTCTCTCAATAATGTATCCTGCACCAGAAGGAGAGGGGCCTTCCACCTTTTCAACAAACTTCTTGGCGAATTTGATCGGGTCGGAGCCCTCTTCTCTCTCAGGCAGTCCTATGATCACCGCATTGTTGCGGCGACTGCGACCCTCTAGATCCTCAATCTTGCTTTCCATTTTCACCAGGCATTGCCTAACGGCCACCAGATCAAGTTCAGCTTTGTCCTGTTTCCTCTCAACGGAGTGTATACGAACTTCGTTGTCAGCCATTCTCTTGGAGAGATCCTCCAACGTGTTGGAAATACTCTTTATCTCTCCAGCCATGCTCTGCATTTCAGCCTTAAAAGGCTGAAATTCCTCCAGGAATCTGGAGGGGGCGAGGGTGTCGCGTCAGCACTCCTGGCATTTGTGGTCTGCGACTGCTACAGAGAGGAGGCTCTGGCTTTCTTTGGGGCCTTCTCCGGAGTTATCGGAGGAGTATGCTTAAACGTGGCTTTTCTCATCTCCTCATCCATCCACACCTTTCTCAAAAGGGCACCAGCTGCTGAAAGACTTAATATTGCTTACTCGGCAGTAAACTTCATAAAAAATGGAATTTAGAGGGCATTTAAGAGGGTGAGAGGTTGGGGGTCACGGAGAAGAGTCTTACCCAGCGCACTGCATCACGTGACTCATCATATGGGGCAATGTTGGTACAGTTCACATTGACTATGCGCTATGCTGACACAGGCCCAGACTGAATAGAGCTGACAGGAGTGCAATGGTGGTAGTGTGGATCAAATGGGATAGTGGCAGGGCTCCTGTGGGCCATATTTAGCCCCAACATGCTAATGACCCCTTTGGGTATGGAAGGCAATATGGCCCATTTGCATGCCCATTATGGACCCATTAACATGTGTACATACCTCTTCCCATTTTGCAGCTCTCTTACATATTCCTTGTGGTGTAGTGGTCCCCCACCCTCCTTTTCACCTGTTCTGTAGCTGTCTCGAATATTCTTGGTGGTGTAGTGGTTTCTGTACCCCCTGAATGACTGTCCTGTAGCTGTCTTGAATATTTCTGGTGGTCTAGTGGTCCTCCACCCCCTGATCACCTGTCCTATAGCTGTCTTGAATATTCCTCGTGGTGTAGTGGCTCCTGCACCCCCAATAGACCATCCTGAAGCTGTCTTGAATATTCCTGGCAGTCTAGTGGTCTCCCCTCCATCCCCCCATAAGGGACTCTGATCCTCTGTCAACCCGCCTGCTTAAGACCCTCCTCCCCACAACCCCTACCCCCACTCAGGCCACTTAAGTCAAAGTACAGCAATAGTGACACTGACCTGCACAGCCCTCTGCTCACCACCTTAGCTGGCCACCATCTGTCAGTGAGCAATCATGAGTACAGTAAAAACAAGTGCTTGTATAATATTTGCAATTGCTCAGAGACCATCAAATGGAAACCAGTTGAGGTGCTGAGTAGAGGGTTGTGCCAGTCATCACTGTAGTTTGCATTATGTGCTCAGGGCTGGCGATGCCTGAGAGGATGAGTCAGGAGGGGGTCAGATACCCTTATAAGGGGCGCCACTAGACAACCAGGAATATACCAGGCAACTACAAGACAGGTGATCTTGATGCTTGTACAATGTATTTTTCCAGGACAGATCAGCTTACATGCAACATTTGCTTTTCAGTGGGGTTTTGCTTAGGGTCTTGCATTTACAGTTTTACAATATATTTACACAGGATAGCCTAGCTGAGGTGTGATATATTGCTTGCAGTGAGGTTCTGTTTGACAGTTTTTACACTGTATTTACCCAGGATAGTACAGTGGAGATGCAAGATCTTTTTTTCAGTGGGGTACTCGTTTTACCCATTTTTATAATGCCTTTACGCATGACAGCCCAAGTGTGAGGCAATTTCTCATTTTCAGTGAGGTCCAACTTTTACTGTGTATTTTTCCAGGTTAGAGCTGAATAGTGGACTTATTTATTTAATGTGGCAAAGCAGTAGTGCATGTTTAAATGTCTTCTCCGTGAAGGATTAGTAACTTAATAACCTGGCAGTGATAACTTTGTTCTCATCTTGAAGTTGATACTTTTTGCTCATGTGAAAGATGGATCTGCAATCTGGGGAATGTCCTGCAGAAATCCTCTAACTCAGCAGCTAGCTGTACCTGTGTGACTGAAGGTACTGCTGGTACTATGCGGAGTGCGATTGGGGAGCAGTCAACAAGTCACACCATGTGAGCCTGTGAGGGATTAATTCTTATAAATTGAGAGTCGTGACTTGGCCAGGATTGAGTGAGATAGACGGTCAGTGCCAACAAACCAATATGGATTAATAACCAGACTGGCTTTATCATAAAAGAAGCAGTGAAGTAAGTGTGCTGTTTTGTATTAATAATTTTATTTGTATTGAATGGCCTTATCTAATGGTAAAGGAGCTGGCTGCATCGAGCAACTTGAGTAATCTCTCTTTCCCTCCTACCTGCTCCTTGCCGCCAGCCTCCCATCCCCCCCATCATGAGCGAGTATGGAATCCATGAAGTGAAGTCCACATGCATCTGATGGTGGATGGCAGTTCTGCAGCATTAAAACCTGTGTTGCATTCGGATGAGGCATTAGGTCATTTGTGTTTTTTGGCTTTGGTGTCTGGGATGACTTCTAAGAGGGTGTTTAGAGTGGGATGAGCTTATCACTCACATTGTCCCTGCTCTTGCCATGTGACTGGACTGTGTACATGCTATGGGACGTGCTTGACATTAGGTCATCATCTGTTACAGTTGGCTGTGTACCCCTGCAGGTTGACTGTCATGTGTAGGTTGTGCTGGAGTGCTTGATGGTGTTGTTTTTCCAATGTATAACATATGAGGATTTGTGGGTTGGCTGCCATGTACTGGATATGAATGGGAAACATCACGCTGCTGTAGAGCAGTGACAGTTATGGTCATGGCATTGTCCAAGGTCTCACACAGGTTGTGGAACCCTTGCTGCATGTTAAGTCTGTGGTCTGTGATGTCACTGTATGTTCCCTATATTTCATGCAGCTGTCTCTGTTGAGCCTTATCCTCCCTGCTCCAACTGTCTCAGTTCAGGGTACATGCAGATAAAGCATTCATGACCTGGTATATATCCTAGCCCCAATATTCAAACTGCACTCGGAAAGGGCGCAAGTGATTGCTGCATGCAACTGAGTTGTGCCAGAGCTCAAAATAGCTATATTCAGACAAGATGCACAATCACGCATCTCGTCTGAATATAGCAAAGGATGAGAGCAGTGCAAATGGGGGCCACTGAAGATGTGCCAGCACATCCCCCTGCACAGTCTGAATACCTGTAACGGGGATGCGCAGCACATCTTGGAGATACACTGGTCACAAATTCCAGATATTTAGACCACAGCATGCAAATGGGGCCATCAGTCATGCAAGGAGCACATGGCACCATTTGCATTTCACTGAGGAAACCCACACCCCACCCCACTACCCCCAACCTAGTATGGTCATGCAGCCGGAGTGCAGCACAACCCACCTGCATACCTCCACGGCTGCCCCCCAACTGAGCTATCACAGAATGACACCTTACAGTATGCACTACAATACCATTGGTTGACACTGTCGACCAATGGGCTTGCAGTGTGCACTGTAAGCATTCATTCACAACGTTGTGTCATTCACAAAGTTGTGAATGAAAGGTTGCAGTACACACTGCAAGCCCATTGGTCGACAGTGTCAAACAGTGGTATTGTAGTGCATACTGTAAGCTGTCATTCTGCGACAGCTCAGTCAGTTGGCAGCCGTGGAGGTATGTGGGTGGGTTGTGCTGCCCGCCGGCTGTGTTGCCATACTGGGTCAGGGGTAGCAGGCTGTAGTGTGGGTTCCTCAGTGGGTTGGGGGAGTGGGGTCCACTAGACTACCAGGGAGGTCTGGAGATAGGCTTTTGTACTTTACAATTGGGGCTGGGAAGGGGGCCACCAGACTACCAGGGAATTTCGAATCTGATTTATTATACAGACAAGGTCGAGGATGGGAAAGGGGCACCACTGGACTACCAGGGAATTTCAAACATGATTTCGTATTCAGAAGGGATTCAGGGATGGGAAGGGGGTACCAGTGGACTACTAGGGCTGGGGTGTTCAATGGATCTACATATGATCAGGACTTGTGGATGGAAGAGAGGCTGCTAGACTTCCAGGGAGCTATATTTACCAATATGTACACTATGATCGGGTGTGGGGAAGGGAGGTGGGCCACTAGACTACTACGGAAATGGTGTTTGGAAATATTTCATGTTAAGATCGGGATGGGGGGGCTAGCCACCCAGGGGGCTGGCAGCTGCTGTGTTACGCTGTGCAGTACAGCAGCCTGCCTGTGGGTGGCTACTACTTAGGCAAGTTTATTCCATACCTAACTTTGTGCGGTACTTCTCCAAGATGTGCAGGCAGCTGCACCACACATCTCGGCAGAATATTGAGATGTGCCACATATGCATGGGCACGCCCCCTTCAGATGTGCTGCATACATTATCTTTGTGCTGCAGCACATCCAGAATTCTGTAGCACATCATCCCCTTTTTGAATATGGCCTGGGGCTCATTTCAGAGATGCACCAGCACTACTCAGTTGCGCAGGGTGCATCTCCTTTGAATATCTGGGTCCCTGGGTCAATATTGGGCCTTGAGGGACCCTCCAGTGGGTCCTGTGTATCAGTTCCATTCTCTGGCATGGATGGTCTGTGTAAGGGTCTGCTGTGTGACAGGCACATGCACCTCCAGGCTGGTGTTTTGTGTGCCCTTCTTGCTGCCTTGTATGTCTGACTGTGTGGTGCACTGTTGTGGGGGGCAGAGTCTTCTGTTCAGGTTGCAAGATAACAAGTGCAGTGCCTGCTGCAGCGATAGCTGACTGTATTCAAGAAAAGTGGTATATAGAAGGGTGTTTGAAGGGTGGCTGGAGTGGGATTTTTTTGCTTTAGTTTTGACAATTATTTTTTTAAAGAAACTAAAAAGGAGTTGTTTTAATAGTTATATTGATTGTAACAAGTCAAAACAAGCATTTGTCAATGCCGAATGTTTGCTTGCAGGTATTTGCAGTGGTGTTTGGCATGTATGGTGCTTTACCCTAATGCCCGTGCGATTGCTGGTATTTGGACAAGAAATTGTCAGCATGACCTTTTTGTTAGCCCCATCGTGCGCTACATAGGCGGAAACACGTTTTGGGCAGGATGTGAAAAATGACAGCTGTACTGCTCATAAGGAGGTGTGGTAAAATGGCAATGTTGAAAATCTAGAGTGAAAATATTGAAAATTCACAAAGTTATGGCGTCGCATTAGGAACTGCACAATGCCTTCATAAAACAGTTATTTTTAGGAATTTGTTCACCAAATTTTCAACATAGCCATTTTAAGATCTCTGCTCATGAACAGTGACACTGTGATTTTCTTAATGTGTCCCATACATTGAGTTCGCACACGGACTGCGCCATTGTGCGCTACATGGGCGGAAACACATTTTGGGCAGGATGTGAAAAATGGCAGCTGTACTGCTCATGAGGAGGTTTGTAAAATGCCAATGTTGAAAATCTGGAGTGGAAATATTGAAAATTCGCAAGCCTACGAGCGTGCATGGGAACTGTGCAACGAACGCTTGTAAAACAGTCATTTTTAGGAATTTTTTCACCAAATTTTCAACATTGCCATTTTACAACCTCTACTAATGAACAGTGTCATTGTGATTTTCTTACTGTGTCCCATACATTGATTTCGCACACCGACTGCGCCATTGTGCGCTACATGGGCGGAAACACGTTTTGGGCAAGATGTGAAAAATGAAAGCTACACTGCTCATAAGGAGGTGTGGTAAAATGGCAATGTTGAAAATCTGGAGTGAAAATAATGAAAATTTGCAAACTTACGAGCGTGCGTAGAAACTGCGCAACGCAGACTCGTAAAACAGTCATTTTTAGGAATTTCTTCACCAAATTTTCAGCACAGCCACTTTAAGACCTCTTCTCATGATCAGTGTCACTATGATTTTCTTAATGTGTCCCATACATTGAGTTCACACACCGACTGCGCCATTGTGCGCTACATGGGCAGAAACACATTTTGGGCAGGATGTGAAAAATGACAGCTGTACTGCTCATGAGGAGGTGTGGTAAAATGGCAATGTTGAAAATCTGGAGTGCAAATATTGAAAATTCGTAAACGCAATGAGCCTGCATAGGAACTTCTCAACGCGACGTCAGAAACAGTCATTTTGGAATTTTGGCACTAATTTTAACATGGGTTTTGGGACTTCTTCTCATGAATGTTGTCACTGTCATGGTGTTATTCAAGCCTGAAGGGTGATTTTGTGCAGTGACTATGCAGTGCCTGCGAAATCACCCTTCGGGCCTGAATAACACCATGACAATGCATCATTCATGAGAAGGGGTCCCAAAAACCCCATGTTGAAAATTTGGTGAAAAAATTCTAAAAAATGACTGAGATATGCAATAAAGTTGAACCCCCCCTATCTAGCCCATTATACAGCTTACCGGCATTTCCTCAGTTCGCGGTCGGCTTTGAAGAGTGCAGACGTGTTCCCGGTCCACCGAAGATCATCGTGCTGGAGTCCGAGGTAAGTATGGGGGTGAGGAGGTGTGGGGAGGCTGGGTGCAGTGGTGGGTGCGGGTTGTGGGAGAGGGGCTGGGAGACGTGCCGCAGCACCGCTTTTATTTTACAGGTTAAAAAACAAACGACGACGTGACGCTTGCCACACTGGGTGGGCTCCAGCATGGTAGAAGATGGCTGGGGGCGAGGAGCCGATAGGGATTGGGCACCCTACCGGCAACCACGCCGGGGGCGCCAAGAGCCGACGGGGATTGGGCACCCTCCGGCAAATAAAACACGTAACATTTGCCACACTGGGGTGGGCTCCAGCATTGCAGCAGGATGGCTTTGGGGGGCCATGGAGCCGACGGGATTGGGCACCCCATCTGCAACACGCTTTGCCATGCTGGGGTGGGCCTCAGCATGGCACCAAAGCTTTGGGGCGGCGGATGCGCCTGGGGAGCGCGTGATGTGAGGGGTGGACAGCGGCAGTGCTCATGGCAGCGGTGTTTTCCTTTGAAGCAGAGGAACACCGCTATCATACAGAGCTCCTGCACCCATTGGTGCAGGACCGCCATGCCTGCTCAAGGGAGCAGTGCACTGGATGGGAGAGGCACACCTCCAAAGTGTGCTACTCTCCCAAAATGTTCCTTGCGCATGCGCGCAAGCGAACGTAAAAAGGCTTTAAAAGCAGCCAAATAGTGTCAAAATGACCCTCAAAATGCACCAAAATGCATCTAAAACCTGACAGCTTCTGGGGTCCTAGGCAGCCTCCAGATCCCCCCTGTAGGGGGTTGGGGACATCATAGCTCAAGGAGACCCCACACTTATAAATTAAGCAATACACCACTGCCTGTTGGTCAAAACTGAGATTGTAATGAGAATATGAAACTATGTACTCTGTCACAGAAGCTCTTGAGTCAGAAAGGTATGGTATCCACAATTGTATTGCAGCAAAGGTGACCAGAACAACACCCTACTTCCCCAGCGCTTCAGCCAACACAGGGCCTTCCTCAGGCGGCAGGTCTGAAGAATCGTGAACAACGCCCACTTTTCAACAAATTATTTATAGTCATGCTCACCCTAAGTGGTAAAAGTATTATTACAAAATGTTTTACAAAAACATTCAGATTTCAAAAAGGTTACATCAAAACATGACTGTGTTATCTTTTATTAAGTATACTGTACATTCAGAAGAATTCAGAAAAACAGTTCTTAAAAGTAGTGTTTTAATATTATAATGTAAAAGTGGGGGGAGGCAAAATAACAAATATATTAAAGAATTTATAAAGCTGAGTAGGAGTTGGAAATTATATTGGAGTAGGACATTTATGAGGGTAAGATTCAAAATTGAGTATATTGGTCTGGCAGACACAAGAGTCTTCCAAATCAGGTAAATAAGTATTTATACTTTGTAACAGAGTGAAGTATGTGGCTGCTTGGGGGAAATACATAGTTACAGAGGCTGCATTGTGGGATCAGAGTCAAAATTATATTAAACACTCAAATAATTCTGAAAAAGAACATACTCTATTTTCAAAGACACTGGTATAACTCAAAAGTCACAAAACATGCTAAAGGTCAAGGCCTCAATAATGCTGTGTAGTCATGAGGTTTTATATGTGAAGGGCTATTCCACAAGAAAAGGACAGGGTTGAAGCTGAAAAGTTCAGTTACTTGTGTGTCAAAGGTCACTAATATTGCAAAAGGTCATATCTTCAGAATGTAGTGAAGTTGTGATTTATCATATTTCTCAATTACAGTTTGTACAGGGACTATACAAGTTAGAAAGCAGTTTTATAACACAGAGAAATACAGCTAACTGGTAAAGTCCCAATCCATAAGTATGGCCAGGTTTATGAGTCTGATAGGTATGCTGAAAAGCCATACTCTCTTTCACCATAGTCAGATCTGGAGGGTACTAGGCTGGATTCCAGTAAATATGATGTATTTAAGCTGGAAAAGCAAGAAGGAAACAGATTAGTCCCACAGAGCTCCAAGGCAACTTATTCTCTGGACACAACACTACACTCCCTGAGGCATTCTTGCCCACTGGATCCCTACACAAATTGACACAGTTTGCCAGGACACTCTGTGACTTGTAGCTGCTGGCTCTCCTCTCAGCTTTCTCTGCCCTCCAAGATACTGTGCAGCTTGCAGCTACTGGCTTCCACTTCTTTCTCTGTGTCCCCCCAAGTGCTACCAGCCGGGGACCGGAGCAGGCAATTGCCCCCGCCCAGCCCTGACTCACTGTCACTCCCTTGCCACTCATTCCTCCAACCAGAACTCCCCCTCCTGCCTAAACTGCTGGCCTTTATCCCCCACACACTTGTGGTGATCTCCCTACCTGCAGGAGGCACCACCCGAGTGCTGAGAAGAATTAGCCCTTTTTTCTACTGGGCTGCTCTAGGCCACAAATACCCAGGGAGGTGCAAATAGACTAGTAATCTCCCAAGGAGGGGCTTTACATAAACATAGACACTGATGGCAGATAATAACCACTGGGCCCGTCTAGTCTGCCCATTTTTAATTATGATCATTTTTGCTGCAGACCCAACTTTCCCTACAGCACTGACTCTTCCACCCCCTTCCTTCCTTCCTTCCTTCTAGGATTCCTTTGTGCCTGTTCCAGACAATTTTGAAACCCACCACTGGTTTCACCCCCCCCCACTGCCTCCCATGGAAGGGTGTTCCAAGAATCCACCACCCTTTCTGTGAAGAAGTATTTCCTCACATTTTGCCTGAATCTACCTCATACCAGCTTCATATCATGACCCCTTGTTCTACATCACCTTTTTCTCTGAAACATATCTCTCTCCTGCACCTTATTAACCCCCAAGAGGTATTTAAAGGTCTCCATAATATCCCTACTATCCCTCCTCTCCTCCAGGGTGTTCATATTGAACTCTATCAGTCTTTCCTCATAAGGCTTCTGATGCAGACCTAGCACCATTATGACAGCCCTCACCTCTCTTCTTGCTGCTTTCTCCTTTTTACGGCTGCCGTGGGCATTGCACTGCAGTTGATTTGCTATTACATAGAAAAAGGGAGCTCTTCAGATGCATAACAGACTAGATAACATTAGAGGTTTTGTGGTATTACTCCACTTTCAGTTAGCTAAGCATTGTTTCAAAGCACTATTTTGTGTTAAGCTTCAATCTGGTTAGAAAGAGAGATACGCTGGCAACCTTGGGACTATAGTGTCAAATGTCACAGAATGGATGTAGTAAATCTAATGTTCCAACTCTCACCGAAGGTAAGTTAGAGGACCCCAAAACACAGTTCAAGTTACAGCTTTTTATAGTGGAGGCTTGAAATGGACAATTCATCTGTACTTTTTCATCTTAAAACTTACCATGCTGTTGAAATGTTGTTGCTAAAGTACTGAAAAAGAAGTCTGTTACAGTTTTTTTACAGTGGAGATTTGAAATGCACTGTTGCATCCTAAAACTTACCATGCAGTTGAAATTCTGTTAGTAAAGTACTGAAAAAGGAGTTGTCTTGTCTGTGCTAGCTATGTGCCTTCTTCCTGAAAACTTAGATCAGCTAAGCTAGCTGTTTTACAGGGAGTGTGTTTTTTTTACCTTTGGATTTCAATAATCTTTACTGTGCCTGTGCTCACTATTCATCATGTTTGTTGTAGAGGAATATAAAGATGTTGTTTAAATTTTGACATTGGTATCCAACTTTACCAATTTGAGCCCGCAGTAGCCAGTGTTAATCAATGTGAGGGGGTACAAGCTGCATCTGATTCTGGCTAGACTGACAGTTCTGATTCAGATGACACAAATTAGAGTCTTACCTTGCATTGGTTAGTGTTTTTAATTATAAATACCTACTCATTGCTTTATCTGTAATCTAGGGGGTCAATGTCTGTTTTATTTAGCAACACAAAGGTATTCCAGTCTTTCGAATCATCTGTCATAGCCCACCCATTATATTGTATAACAACTCACTTATCTATGCTGCGTCACAAATTGTAATATATATTTTTTAATATGTCTTTTTACTCATCAATTCTGAAATATATCAAGTCATACTGTTTATTGTGTGTATGTGGGGAGGGGCTCTGCAAAGGTGCCCATGTGTACCCATTGTTATAATTTGATGGTGCTTCATATCAGTTGTACTGTACTGAACCTTCGTATGGCTGTCTGCCTGAAACATTGTGTATTTTGTACTTGCACTTTATTTTATTCAGTTTGAACTATTTTTCCTGTACCATCTCAACCAATGTAATTTGTATTGTCCGTATTACCTATGTGCCATCTTTATGGACCGGGTCATGCCTGAAAATGGTCGCTGGATCAGTGCACTTACCCGGTGAACAAAAAATAAATAAAATTAGTTTATTAGGGGCTGTGTTTGGATATGGCTTCATCTTGTGTTGCAGTACAAGTACGATTGAACATTTTTTCTCATTATATATGTTACCTATTCTGGTGTGTGTGTGTGTGTGTACTGTGACAGTGGTCTTGACTGTCTGTTCCTGTACTGTCACCTGTGTGACCACATGACCATATGTGGATGTTCATGGACAGGAGTTGAAACTGGCACAGGCCCCACTAGTCAAATGCTACTAGACATTGTTTTGGGATAGAAACAAATCTTTGTATGAATAAAAAGAGCATTACAAGTCTTACTTTTACCACTTAGAAAAACAAGACCACCATCCTGAACATGTTTTTAATCTTGTTGTGTATGTTACATGCATGTTCAGGATCACGGTCCTGTTTTTGTGTGATAAAAGTAAGACTTGCAATGCTTTTCATCAATCTTACAAAGATCCCCATGCTCAGAAGAGCATGTACTTTTAGCTCCATCTATCACTTACACTTGTTCAGGAAATTTGCACATGCTTAATGCGTGTTCACATTGAGAAGAGGCATCTGGCAGCAGAGGATCAGCCAAACAGTAAGGTAATGTGCTTGGCCCAAGCTAAAGTAAATATTTTTAAAATTTAGGTAACAGATCTTACTGAAACTCATACTGGGGCATATGGATAGTTTATTTTGCCATAGCTGTTATTATAGGCACACTGGTCACACAAGTTCATTATAACTGCTGAAAACTGACAGTGTCCCTTTAATGTGTGCACTGCTCATGCACTGCATTGATAAATGCTTCCAGAGAGCTACAAAGTTCAGTAAGCTGAAACTGAATAGCAGCTAGAAGCAAACCATTAGGAGACTTTAATTAAATCAATGCAGTGAGCAGTGCACACATTAAGCAACTCACTGAAAAATGCTAAACCAATGAGTTGGAGGGACTGTTTAATATGACTTTTATTGTATGTTATACTGGAATATATATGCATATACTGCATGTGTATATGTATTAGTCAGTGTGTGTGTGTGTGTCACAACAATTAGACAATGCAGTTGGGTGGCTCAATGGTTAGTGCACAAATTGCTAGTCTACATTCTCCAGCTATCTAGATCAGCTTTAGCCTTATGCATGTCATTGCTGATTTACATGAGTAGTCTAGTGGCACTCCCCCCACCCTCCGATGTCCCGCAGAGCCTGAGAAGAAAAAAATAGTCCCTCAATGTCTTTTTTTCTAATCTGTAAAAATGTGTGTAGACAGTGCACTGCTATGTTATGCTAGAATGTATATACGTATATGTGTATATGAATTAGTCAGTGTGTGTGTGTGTGTGTATATATATATATATATATATATATATATATCACAACAATTAAAAAGTGCAGTTAGGTGGCTCAGTGGTTAGTACAAAAATGACTAGTCTACATGCCCCCACTATCCAGACTAGTTTCAGCCTTGTGCATGTTATTGCTGATTTAGATGAGATGTCTAGTGGCAACCCCCCACCCCACCCCCACCCTCTGATATCCCTCGAACCAGAAATGAAGAACACAGTCCCTCAATATGTTTTTAATCTGTAATAAAAGATCTATCACTGATGCAACCCTGCACCCCCAACCTGACCTCCCACTGAGCACCCACCCCACACCCCCAGACACCCTCACACACCCTCACTCACCTGAACAGATCCCAGTGTGAAGAACCACTGTCCCATGGAAGATACGTCTTTCTACTGGAACCAGCAACTGCTATATGAGAAATAAGGTAAGTGCAGTTGAAAACCCGTTGAAATATGTTGAACTGCACTTACCTTATTTCTTAAATAGCAGTCCTCAGTTCCAGCAGCAAGATGTGTAATTGATGGGACATTGTATCTTCACACTAGGACCTGTTCAGGTGAGAGTGTGTGTTTTGAGAAATCTGGGCATATGAGGTGGTGGTTGCTCAGTGGTGATCCAGGCTGGTGGGGGTCACATCACCGCACAGTCTGCCCTATTATTCCCTATCTAGTATAAGGCCCCATGTTCAAACTGAACTCTGAAGCACCCCCCCTTGTGTCCAAGATACCTGAGTGTCTATCCTACTCCTTCTTAAATTCTGTGACTGTTGTAGCCCCTACCAGCCCCTCTGGTAGGCTATTCCAGGCATCCACCACCCAATCTGTGAAAAAAATATTTTCTAATATTTCCCCTGAGCTTTCTCCCCTCTAACTTTATTTTGTGCCCCCTTGAGCATCTCTTACTTCGGAAGATGCTTCCTTCCTGTACTCAGTTTATACCGGTGATGTATTTGTATGTCTCAATCATGCCCCCCTCACTCCTTTACTCCAGTGAATACATATTTAACTCCTTTAATCTTTCCTCATAGGTCTTATCCCACAGGCTCTGTACCATTTTATTTGCCTTCCACTGCACTGCATCCACCCTGTCTATGTTCTTTCTCAGATGGTGCCTCCAGAATTGGAAACAGTATTCGAGGTGCAATCTCATGAGTGTTTTATACAGGGGCAAGATGAATTCCCTCTTTCTACTTGAGATACCCCTCACTATGCATCCAAGTATCTGGCTAGCCTTTCCAGCCAACTTATTGCACTGCCTACTTTCTCTTAGGTCCTCCAGGATGATAACTCCAAGGTCCCTTTCTTGCTTTGTGACTATCAATAACTCCCCACCTAGTTTGTACTTTGTCCCTGGGTTCCTGTGTCCTATGTGCATGATCTTGCACTTCTTTGCATTGAATCCCAGCTGCCATTCTTCAGGCCATTTCTCCAGTTTTATAAGGTCTTCCTTATAAAGTTCCTTATGAGTTCTTTCAATACCCTCTGGACTGTTCACCATATTGCATACCTTTGTGTCATCTGCAAAGAGGCATACCTTCCCCTCCAGTCCCTCTGCAGTGTCCCTAATAAAGACATTGAAGATGACCTGTCCCAACACCAACCCCTACAGCACTGTGCTCATCACTTCTCCCTCTCCAGAGTACTCCATGTTTACCACAACCCTCTGACTTCTGCCATTATGCTAGTTCTCCACCCACAGAACTATTTAGGATCTACCCTAAGGCTTTGCAGTTTGCTAATCAGCCTTCTATGGGGGATAGTGTTGAAGGCCTATCTAAACATACCATTAGATTTCTGGATCTCATGTTTAACTGGCTCACCTGGTGAACAAATCAAAACAGCGGGGTACAGAAAGGAAACTGCTGGCAATACATTTTTACATGCAAACAGTGCCCATCCCCCAAAAAACTGATATCCTGGATACCCTATGGGGAGATGATAAGACTAAAAAGAAACTGTTTGGTGGAAACAGAGTTCTAAACACAGATAGGATTACTAAAGGAGAGGTTGTACAAAAGATGTATTATGAAAAAAACATTGGAAGAAACCTTCCAAAAAGTGATTACCCTAAACAGAGAGGACTTATTATCCTCACATAAAACAGGCAAGGACAATCTAAGCAACCATCTAAGGAACAACACAGATAGTAAGGACATTGTTATGTTTGTAACTGAGTTCAATCCTCTGGCAGGTAAAATGGGAGGATTGGTACACAAGTTTTGGCCCATACTGATGAGTGATCCCATCCTGAAAGATGAAATATCCCAGACACCTATAGTTTATTTTAGTAAATGGAGAAGTATTGGGGACAGAGTAGTCAGAAGCCATCTTTTTACCAACACAAGATACACAAACAGGGATTTGATGGCTAGGTGCAAAACCCAAAGGGTTGCACAAATGTGGGAGGTGCAATGTGTGTCAGTATGCACATAGAGAAGACACTTTTGAAAAAGATGGGAAAATATTTAAATTACAAGAAATTTCAACTTGTACAACACCTTTCATACCGTACATCTATCGGTGCCCATGCAGAAGCTGTTATGTTGTAAAAACAACAAGACCAGTGAAATTATGCATACAGGAACACGTAAGGGCAATTATCAATGAAAACATGTACAACGCTATTGGGGCACAGTTTGCCTTCTCACATATTGGGAAACCTGATGGTATAAAATTCACTGTATTAAAACAAGTGAAAAGGAACCCAGTGGGGGGGGGGGATAGGAGCCAAATACTGTCACAGAAAGAAACAAAATGGATTATCAATCTAAAAACTGTTGTACCAGTGGAACTCAATTAGAGCTGAGTGAAATGCACAAATTTTGCTCTTCTAAATATTTCACAAAATTCACACATTTTGCGAAATATTTTGCAGGTGCGAAACGTGAAATTCTAATGGCAAAATCATGAATTTCACCTGCAACCAGCATAATTTCATCACTCACGGGTGAAATTCTGCATTTCATGGATGAAATGCACAATTTTCAGGGCAAAATTCACAATTTCGCCAGTGGAAGTTTGCATTTCACACCTGTGAAATTCACAGGTGAAATGCGCAAATTTCATGAAATGTTTTGAGCGGCTAAATTCATGATTTTTTTTTCTCTCCAGCTCTAGGAGAACTCCTTCCAGTGACCGTGGGCTACCCACCTCTACCTCCCGCCGTGACCATTCCCTCTCCCTATGCCGCCGAGCACCACCTCCGGGTTTGAACCCTCCAGAGGTAGGGCTGCCCCATCCGCCCGAGGCGCTCTATCTGGAAGGACAAAGTGCCCAGTGCACTCGGTGTGGAGAAGGGAGATGGTCCGGATTTGGGAGTGTGGGCAGTGAAGGCCGTGGCGCCTTCATCTATCTCCAGGTGGAGTATTTTAATTATTTTTCCCTTCCCATCCCTCCGGAGCACAGCTAGCAAGGAAACGTAATGCCGTGACTCTGCCCACCCCTGGCGCTCACCATGCTGCTCAATCGGCGCACCCCTGGCCACCACCAGAGGTTGCTCGGTGAGAGAGCAGCACTCCCATCCTCCCCGGGAAGAGAGAGCAGTCCTCTGGATGCTCGAACTCTTTCCCCCCTGCTGACCCCCAGCAACTTCTGGCTCGTTCCTGAACCCGGGTTTCCGGCGTGGCGCGAGGTGTGGCGTTCAGCGCCTCAACCCTCGGCGCCACCGGGCCGGGCATAAATTCATGATTTTGCTGGAATTTCGCCAGCAAAATTAAATTTTGCTGCAACACTACACTCAATGAAATGTTGATTTTACTCTTTACTTGTAATGATAAATGTATTTTTTATATATACATGTTTACATAAGGACTAACTAACTTCTGTGTGACTCTCTTGTCTCTCTTTTTCTCCTCCCTCCCCTCCTTTTTTACAGCCTAAATTTTGAATGCCTGACAAATTATGGAAATAACCTGGGAGCCTTGATCTTACAGTGCAAGTCAGAGCTGCCTAACAGGCATGCCTAACAGTACAGATCTAGTACCATAATGATGGATTAAGGGTTAGATAATTCTTCAATGTGGAAGGATGCTTTAAATCAGTTAGTTTTGCATCTGTTAAGAACTCTTATACTGCAGATTTTACATATAAATATATAAAACAGTTTCCAAAACTTCTATTGTGGTTGGTATCTGGTAATGTGATCTCTGTTAGCCCACTTGATCTCCCATTAAATTTAACTTTGTCTCTCACAATTGGTTCTTATTCCTAGCCTAAAATTCATAGTCAAGCAGAAGTCCACTAATAGACCATTTGGAAATGCGCTCCCCCTCCCCTAGTTTGCATACAGTTAAAATTGGATATTCGTGAATGAAATGGATTAAGTCTAAATATTTACTTTTTTTCTATCCTTCTTTCTTATGATGTAAACTTGACAATATTGAATACAAATGTAACCTGCAAATGTATGGATGCCTTATATAGGATTTAAGCACTTAAACAACTTTTTCTTTTTTGTATAAAAAAAATTGAGCTAATGCTTATGTTCCTACATTTCTGCAGTAATAATTTGGCTACAAAGAAACAGTAGAATTTGTATGTAAGCCTTTGTATATTAATTTTAATTCATTTTGGTGTTTGAACTTTAAAACAACCACTTTGGGTGTATATTTCTTTAAACGCTGCATTTAAATATGTTGATGTTGGTCATTTCTCAGACCTGCCCCCTGAGGAAGGCTCTGTGTGGGGTTGAAGTGCTGGGGAAGTAGGGTGTGCTTTTTGGGCAATCCTACCACATTAGATACTGCATCTTGCTGAAATTAGATTCCATGCATTTGTTTCTGAGTGCCTTTTCTTGTCTGTGTACTATCGGGCTTGCAGCCCTTCTCAGCACCAACGAGCTGCCCTTGTGTGTGAAATTCGGAGCCAAGTGTATCAGATGGCATAGCAGTACAGCGTGATTTATATGTGGTTGTTTTCATTACCCGGTCGGTAAATGCCGGTCGGCTAATGTCCTGCTCACTTTTTTCTTAGTTGGTACTTTAACCAGGTCCTGCCTGCTATTGCCTGCTATTTTGGGACTTGTCTTCTACCATTTTAGTCTTGTTCTGCTCATTATTTCTTCAACTGGGACCTTTAGGCTTCTTCTGCTTTTCTGCTTTGGTTTTTGCAATCGAAGTGCTTGTGTTGAGGAGTGGGTTTCGTCCCCTGCGTATGGCACTGAGATGGTCCCATTTGTTTAACCCTCCAGATTGGCGGCATGAATCAGCCACTGTGATGGTAGACCATCGAACTGCTTGTGGGATTTGTGCTGGAGTGAGTGCTATGCCTAACTGCATCAGCGGTGTTTTGTTTCGGCTTCTGTGACCAGAGCACCGGCTTATTTGGAGTGGGAGTTAGCGGCCTGTGTCCATTTGTGGAATTATCGGGATGCCTTTAAAGTAGCTTTTCCTGACTTTTGGGACTGTGTTGAGCAAGGATTGTTGCTGTAGTAAAGAAGACATGTCCCATTGGATCTGCTTTTTGGAAATTTATCTGGAATTCGGCCCTGGTAAAGGAGCTGCTCAGATTGGACTGCTCCATATTCTTTTTACTTTCTAGCAACCCTGGATTGTCTTTATGGTGCCTTTTTTTGGTTCTGGCTTTTGCTAGTGCTTATTCCTAGACTAGTGGGCTACTGGGGATTTCAGGGTTTTTTGGCTCCCACAGGGTTGGGGAAGGGGGCTGGTTGGTGGTCCGGTGTTCTGCTCCTCTTCCCTAGACTTGCGGGGTGGTCAGTTGGAGGGCTGGCCTGGCCCACGGTCATAGTGGTGCACCACTGATCTCCCAAGATATTCCCCTTCATTCTGCATCTGAAGATATCTGTGGGCCCTGAGGATTCTGACTGACTTCTTCAAAGCTTGATAATTTCGTCTTTGACTTTTTGACTTCATTGAATATTTGCTTTGGCACCAGGATCACTTATAATGCTGTCTGACTGGTTTTAATGCGTTTGTCCTTTTGGTCCCTATATTTCTTGGACTGCAAATACCTTTATGTTTTATGTATCTCCAGTTTGTGTCTTTCCTGTCTTCAAGTTTTATATTTGGAAATTAGTTCGGGCAGTGAGAGGGCCCAGTTAAAACCTGTATTTTCACCCTCCGTTTAGATTAGTGTGAGAGACTAACCTGGGGGGGTGGATTACGTAACTTTTTTTCCTTATATTATTATTGGTTTCTGTTTTATTTTGTTTGTTAATTTGGGTGTGTTTTCTCATTTTTGTTTTAGTGGAGTAATTTAGGGTATGATAAGAAGTTAAGTTGTTGTTATTTGTTATCTGGTTTTTAGGTATCTGTAGAGTGATGTGAGGCAAACCTCAAGTGTGGGTGATTTTTAGGGGTACGATATTACTGGCCTGGGATATGTGTTTGCCTCTATTCCCCCCAGATGTGAGCTATTCAGCCTCTGGCCTTTGCTCCCTCTGCCCTTTTTATCCCCCTCCTCTGGCTTTTTCTACTTATCAACGTTGCCGTGCCTCAGGTATTGTCCACAGGAGGGGGGATGGGGTGGGGGGAGTGAACAGTGGAGACTGGAGGGGCAGGGTGCTCCCATAGGCATGGTTAGGTCCAGTAGACACCCTGTGGCAAAGTGGAGCATGAAGCATGGACCATCTTGTTTGGTCCCCATACCCAAGGGCACCATCATTGGTGATGGGCAGGTAGCCAGGGAAGTTCAGGAGTTTTGTCCAACCTGGGTGCTGTTGTGCAATGCTAGATCTGTCCGGAACAAGACCGCTGTGATTTGTGATCTTGTTGGTTCGGCAGATCTGGCTTGCATCACTGAGACCTGGCTGGATGATAATGCAGGCCCAATATTGGAGGCTGCAATTTCAGCGGGGTATACGGTGATACATTGCCCACAGTTGGACCGCTGGGGGGGTTGGGTTGCAGTCTGTTTTAAGACTGAATTGTTACTCACTAGTGTTCCAGTTGTGGAGACCATCTCCTTTGAATGTGCTGTTGTAGCAGGTGTGGGCTATCGAATTGCTCTCATCTACCATCCACCCAGAGATGGGAAGCAATTCCTTAAGGAAGTAGCGGACTTCATCGTCGACCTGGCTTTCGAGTCTCCCAGACTGATGGTTCTGGGTGATTTTAATGCCTGGATCGACGATGAACTCTCTCGCAATTTGGACAATACTTCCTCCAGTTGATGGATTCACGGGGCCTAACACAGGTGGTTACCACTGCTACACATAAAGGTGGCCATTCCCTTGACCTGGTCTTCCTTCTGGGGATTGAGGCTTCTGACGTGGGGGTGGAACCAGTCAGATGGTCCGACCATTACACTGTGAGATTCAATTTTTTGGCATCCCACCTTGTAGGCCGACCCCTGTGGAGATGGTCAAGTACCACCCTTTGCGGAATATTACTTCAGATGGCCTTGCTGAGGTCCTTGACCTATCACAATTTCCTGTGCATTGCAATGATCCAGAGGCTTTGGTTTTGGCCTGTAATAATGCCATCTCCTCTGCCCTGGATTCTGTTGCTCCAGTTCATGTGCATCCTCTTTCCCTTTGACATCAGGCACCCTGGTTTGATGGGGCCTTGAGGGAGTTGTGGCGACTAGGACGCAGGTTAAAACGTTTTTGGCAGAAATCTGTCCTTGATGCTGATCATCTTAGGCTGCTAGAATATTATCAATTCTATCAGTCAGAAATTTCTCATAAGAAGTCAGAATTCCTGTCCAGGGAAATTTCTGCTGCCCCGAACTGACCAGCTCAGCTCTTCAGAAATGTGGGCAGATTGTGCAACCCAACCTGTCTGTAGCTTGGAAGAGTGTTTTCACAATTACAGTGTGATAAGCTTGCTCAGTTCTTCACTGATAAGGTGATGGACATCAGGTCAGAGATCCTCTTGACACATTCTACGTGAGTTGTTAGTGATCAGGACTTGGTCGCTTCCCCTTCGTTTTCCTGGAGTACCTTCGACCGCCTGAAAATCATAGAGGTTATGCGGATTGTCCAAGGGATGCACCTTACATGTTGTAGTTTAAAATCCGGGTCCTACATCCCTTATTTTGGGTTGTGGGGAGGACATTTTCCTGGTTCTAGCACAGATAGTCTGGTGCTCCCTTGACTCGGGTGAATATCCGTGTTTCTTGAAAGAGACGGTGGTGACACCCTTGTTGAAGAAACTTCATTGGACCCAGACTGTCTTGCAAACTACAGGCCTATCTCAAATCTCCCCTTTGTGGGGAAGGTGATCGAGAAAGTAGTGGCAGCCCAGTTGGAGAACCATTTGACCATCCATAGTATCTATGAACCACTTCAATCAGGTTTTTGAAAGAGGCACAGTACTGAGACGGTGCTGGTTCGGGTGCTCAATGATCTCCTGATGGCGAGAGACCATTAGATCTGTCCTCAGCATTTGACACCATTGACCATGGGGTCCTTCTTGAGTGCTTGAGATATATTTGTGGACTTTCTGGGCTGGTCCTCAGATGGTTCACCTCATACCTCACTGGAAGAACTCAGAGGGTGGTTTCATTTTTTTTTCTTCCAATCCCACCTCTCTGCCTTGTGGGGTTCCTCAGGGCTCTATTTTGTCCCCCATGTTGTTTGCGGTGTATATGCTTCCCCTCAGAGACATTGTGAGATGGTATGGTCTAAGGTTTCATTGCTATGCTGATGATACCCAGCTATACCTGTCTTTTGCCCCCGACCAGGAAGGAGATGTCTCGGTATTTAATAGCTGCCTCAATGAAATCCAGGATTGGATGAGGTCCAGTTGGTTGAAGTTGAATTCAGGGAAGACAGAGGTGTTGGTTTTGGATCCAGATCAGTGGATAAGGGGTCCAGTGGCCGGCTCCCCATCTGGATTGTGTTTTGGGGCAGCCGAGTTATAGGTCTCTGAACAGGTGCGAGACCTGGGGGTGATATTGGATGCTGGGCTGACGCTTCAGCCTCAGGTGTCAGCTGTGGTTAAGACATCTTTCCGCTACCTAAGAAACATCACCAGGATCAAGCACCTTGTTCCGTCCGGTGATCTGCCAACTTTAATCCATGCATTTGTGACCTTGCGCCTTGACTACTGCAACTCGCTTTACCTTGGGCTTCTGGGGGTTGATATCCGCTGCTTGCAGCTGGTGCAGAATTCCACAGTATGGTTGTTGGTGGGAATTTCTAGATCTTCCCACATCACACCGGTGCTGCGGGCACTGCATTGGCTGCAAGTTCAGTGGCGGATCACCTTCAAAGTTGGTTTACTGACTTTTAAAACCCTGTATGATCTGGGCCCTGATTACCTGAAAGAACTCCTGATTCCTTACCACCCTGTGAGACCACTCCAGTCTGCCAATGAGGGGTTGCTAGAGATTCCAAGGGTGACTTTAAAATCTGCTGGGGCCCATGTGTTTATGTTTGAGGCCCCTTCCCTTTGGAATTCTCTACCCTGTCGGATTAGGGAGTGCACGACTGTGGGGAGTTTTAAACAAGCTCTTAAATCTTTCCTTTGGGAAAAAGCTTATGGATGTACTATTTATTGAATTGTATTTATTATGTGGCTGAATCTGTTGGATTTTTTTTATTGTACTGCACCTTGGTGCCTGAAAGGCACATAACAAATAAAGTATTATTATTATTTTCTTAACTTCTGCAGATAAATGATCAACCTTTAACAAAATGAAATCTACACAGAGCTGTCTCATACCTCTCAACTTGATAGGACCAAAATCAGGGACACTCCCCTCAAAAATCAGGGACAAATGACCACATGACATATACATCACATGATGTAGTACACTACAACACATGTAAAGTCCATATAATTCACGCTTTTTAAATTGTCAGATTCAGTGGCATACTACCAAATGGCACAATAAAAAAACACAAGCAAATGTTTGCATCTTCTTTCTGTTGTCATTTCTGTTTATTTACCTACTTGAAACTAAAGTGTAACATGGGCACTGCTAGATAAATAATTTTCTTTAGGATCCAGTGTTAAGTTAATTTTCAGGCTTTTAAGGATCCAGTGTTATTAATTTCCAGATGTAATGGAATAGAAATATACTGTATTGGAATACAGTGTGTGTATTTGTGTGTGTGTGTGTGTGAGTGCATGTGTGTGTGTGCATATATGTGTGTGCGTGTGTGTGTGTGTGTGTCTCTCTCTCAGTCTCATTGAAGAAACAAATAAGCCTGTGGAATACCGGGAGGGGGAGCTGTCTCCTACAAACTGCTTTTGTCTACTTGGGCCAGTTTAATCCTTGCTGTATTGTTGACTGATATATCAGTCCAGAATTCTTATACTTGCTAATTATGTTGGTAGCTTAAGGGTTAAACAGGTCTGCTATGCTTACGCTGGCATTGTAAAAATCCATAATTGAAGCACGCAAGTCTGGACTTTGGAACAGGGAGTCTAAATTTGGGAATTCCTGAAAAATCCGGGACAGTTGAGAAGTATGAGCTGACTATGACAATTCATCTTTAAATTTAAGGCCATGAAACACCCTTATCAAGTTAATATATTAGCAACCATAATGGCTCTGACCAGTTTGTTTAAGGGAGTTACTGATAACTCCTAGATCCTGTTCCTCTTCTGTAGTGCTAAGTCTCACCTACCCATCCTATACATTGTGGGTTCCTTTTCCCTAGGTGCATTACCTTGCACTTTTTGGCATTGAATTTTAACTGCCAGACCTTTGATCACCCCTTTAGTTTTTGTAGGCCCTCTGCATATCCCTTATTCCCTCATTACTATCCACCCTCCCATGTAGTTTTGTGTCATCTGCGAAGAGACACAGCCTACCCTGGATTCCCTCACCAATGTCACTAATGAACATGTTGAAGAGGACCGGATCCAGAACAGATTCCTGTGGAACCCCACTCATAACCTCCCTTTCCTCTGATTTAACCCCATTGACCACCACTCTCTGCTGTCTCCCTTGTAGCCAACCACCCACCCACCCAGTTCACTATGGTTTTAGGTGCACCCAGGTCTTCCATCTTTTTGAGCATCCAAAGACAATGACTGTGCAGAAAAACAGGGCTGGGAGGCAGGCAGTGAAGGCAACAACTGAATACACAAGATGGAAAAATAATTGTCTGGTTCTAATTAGAACCCCAAAAGGCCATACAATTATTGTTTATAGTACAAATCTTTCTTTTCCAGTCTATTATTTCACAAGCATTTGCACAGTAATTATATGCAAATTCCATACTAATTGTGCATTTGCATTCAAAACCTTCAAAATATGTTTATGGGAGGCTTTTTCTGCTTGTAAATAATAAGACTGAACCAGGATATATGGAGTTATATTGTTAAGAACCCATTTTTCCCATCCCAACTGCATACATTGGCTCAGCTTCCAGGCATAGGTTTAATCTGAGAGCGGAACTTTGATAAGCACCTAACATAGCTTCTGTTACAGTTAATTTAATATTTCCATTGGATAAAAATAAAAAAGTTACATACTTACTATAACTGTTGATCTTCCAGAATATCTTCTCTATTGATTACCACTAATAAGTTTAGGCCACAGGCAATAAGACCCAGTGGGAGGAAAACTATGAGCAAGGGCCTAGAGGTGACTACTGGGCACAGCACCTACACTCCACTATGTGGTGCTGCATGCTAGCCATTAACCATTGCTGACTCCCTCACCAATCTTATTTCTGTTCACCAGGAGAGAGAAACAAAGTGGGGGAAAAATAAGAGAGGGCTTGGAATTTCACTAGCCCAAAGGAATTGGGAAAAGGATATAGGAAAAGAAAAACCAACAAAATAAATTCCTGACTACTAACTTCTAAACAAAGAAGAAAGGGCACACCAAGGTGGCACAGGTTGATAGTCTGGGTAAGGAGCCAGAGATTCAATCTACCACTAGCCAAACAGCAAAAAAGGGTCCAAAAGGGTAGCAGAACTAAGACAGCAGCCCTGCAAACTTGTGACTCTGCCAGGCAAAACAAATAGGTATGCAAAGAGAGGGGAACCCCTGTAACTGAGATAGCACAAATGTGGCAAACATAATAAGCTGCAAATGTGTCCTAATAAGGAATAAGCATGTCACCAGTACACGGGAACTATTTTTTGAAACACTCAGGCTATGTTCCCCCCTCCAAGGAGGGAGAGGCAGAGTAAACCATGGTGCATGTGACATTGGCTCAGCAGGTAGCAGTGTCAGTGGCTCAGCAGATAGCACACTTGCCTCTGAGGTCAGAAGATCAGTAGGTGGTGGGTTCTTGCCCCACACCAGGAACGTGGGATAAATCTCAATAATGACACTGTAGTGCATCAAGAGGGGGGTGCTGCACCACAGAGATGCCGTCCTTTGGATGAGATGTTAAAACTTGAGGTCCCATCTGCCCATTTTAGTGGTTGTCCAGGTGGATGTTAAAGATCCCATGGCACTTCTCAATATAAGTAGGGGAATTTTATTGAGAAAAAACAAAACAATATACAATTCAATAAAGCAAAACTCACAATAATACAAAATATAAAACACAGGATTATTTTACAGACTAAGGTAAATCATAATCTCAGTCTTTAAGTTTAAGGAAAACAATAAAAAAGGGGAATAAACTACACTAAACAAGATAACAGAAATTAATATTCATGTGTGTATAAATAATATATTTCTGGCTACTCTTTTTTTATGGTTTTACAAATCCTAAAATTCCCTGTATTCAAACACATACATATATACAGAAAAATGGAAATACTCCTATTCCCTATCATTACACTGAAATAAGTAACCTAGAGTTATTTATATTTGATAAAAAAAAGAAAATCATGTCCACCATTTAGACACTTTAGATGACAGATGATGGGACATATCCTTGTAATATACATTATTCATAGTATTCTGGCATTGGACACTAAAACTTTCACATGCCATATCTTTTGCTTTAAAACCCACTGACAACTTGCTTACCTGAGGAAACATTTTAGGCAACAAAAGAAAACCTCAAGGGTATCCCTATTGTATTTATTTGGGAGAGACTTGTAGTCTCCTAAAACCAAAATACCATAGGTCAGGGTATTTAACCAAGGCAGATTCCATTTCCTGGCTAGATAGTCCCAGATGTTTTGAATGTGCATGCAGTGGAGTAAAAAGTGCTCTGTGGTCTCTTCAATAGCCCAGCATGTTGGATAGGGGCAATCTCTTTCCTCTAGTGCCTTATGTTTGTTATTCCCTTTGATGTTTAACCTCCCATTGGAGGTTAACCATACAATTTCCCAAATATGAGGGGAAGTCCTTGTGTTATTGAGTTGGGCTAACACCCTCTTGTGTAGATGAGGGGGAAAGTTTTTAAATTGTGCTTCTGAAGCATGGCTAATACCCATAATGATATTGTATAGACTAGGGGTGGAATTCTGAGTTACTTGGGTCTTGGACAGGGTCCATTTGAGCAACTTTTGAACTACTGGTTTAAGAAATCCAGGCACTTTAAACCTAGGCATTAGTTTAGGGGTGTTGTCTTCCCAGACATCTAGATATAGGCCTAGGTTATTTCTTACCCAGTATTAGAGCGGGGTATTTGTAGGGGTAAAGCCTATTTTTATTGTTTGTGTTATAAAAAGGGAATGAAAAAATAAAATAGAGGCAATCATACTGAGGCCTCCTTTGGGCCTAGATAGGTAAGTATAAGTACTCTTGATGGAGTTAAGTCTGCTGCCCCACAGCATTTGAAAGAAACAGCTGTAAATTCATGTTTTGAAAATGAAGGGGAGGGAAATCATGGGGTTCTAGGTGACAATGTAGATCACGGAATAGCGATCGCCGTTTGAGAGAGTGCACATTGCTGAAAATGAATTTTGGCAATGTACACTTGTGGTGAACTGCAAGAGGACGCAGTGCCTGAGACCTATGGGTTTCTTTTTTATACAAGGGGCTATGCCCCCTGCATCCTTTACTAAAGGATTCTCAACTCCAGGAGGGTGCATGTCGGAGGGGTGCTAAACTTAAAAAAAAATAAAACCGACCCGGTGCAAACACACAATCGCACCCAGAACCAAACCCGGCACTCTCCCAACCCCAGCCTACCATCTACCCACCATGCCACATGGCCAGCTCAGGAGCCCACCACTGCACTACACCCCACAAACCCTACCTCCCCTTCCACCCATCGCACAGCGTGGTCCCTACCCCCCCATGCGCATATATACATAGCGACATCCGTCACTATATTCGCCTACCCCCCCGTATCCAGTCACTACCCTGCCAGGTAGCCCTGTGCACAGGCATCATGATTGAGTTGCCCTTTCTGAAAGCGCTCAATCGTGGTCACCCTGTACACAGGATACCAAATCATGGCTACATAAAAGAAACAAGGCACCAACATTTTTTTAATTATCTGGATCCTTTTTAGTTTTAGCATTTTCCAACCTTTCCATGAAATAACTTTAAATTCGTAAGTACTTAGGGTAGTTTCCCAATTCAGTTGTGGTAAATTCTGTTTTCCAAAAAGTATCCCAAGGATCTTTACTGGCTTGGAGGAAAAGGGGATACCATTTATGGAAACAGCCTGTTGATCTAATGGGCCTAGGAACAATCCTTTGCATTTTTCTAGATTTAATTTGGCATTTGAAATTAAGGAATAGCGTTTGATATTATCCAAGATAGGAGGGATTGCCTTACTATTGCTTAGAAAGAGGCATAGGTCATCGACGTATGCGAAAACCTTAATCTCCTCCATCTGATCAGTGCCAATAATGCCTGACCATTTGAGATTGTTTACCAATATCTGAACTAGAGGGTCCAATGAAAAAATATAAAGGCGGGGGCTGAGTGGACAGCCTTGTCGTACTCCTACTGTAAGCTGTATTTTTTGAGTAAGTTGTCCTAAAATAATAGGTTGAACCACTGTTGTGGAATATAAAATACAGAGCCAATTAATAAATACTGAAGAAACCCCATATGTACAGAGAGTACTCAATAGAAAAGAGTGACTGACTTTGTCGAAAGCTTTGCTTTGGTCTAGTGATACTATTAGACCTGATTTTCTGTTTGTATTGTAATATTCTATAATTTCCCTGATTAACATAAGAGGATATTGTATTTTGCAATTTGGAAGACCACAGAACTGATGGGGTGTGTAATAAAATTTGCTACTTTTCTTAATCTAATGTTTAATAATTATGTTAAGATTTTGTAATCTGAATTTAGGAGACGATGGAAGGTGTGATACCTTTTATTGGACCAACAAGTGTCTTGTACAAAGATGGAATTATACACAAGCTTTAGGGGTCACACAGGTAGCTTCTTCAGGTGAATAGCAAAACTGCACAACAAGCAGTATTTATATCCACTGTGGAGCAATTAAAAATCAGAATGCTTGTTGGTCTCCAGCTCTGAATTTGCTGTCTATCCCCAGCTTTGTATAGTAAAATTATTAGGCCTGTAAAAAAATCTCTAGGCGAAGACTCCTGTTTTAGAATAAGAGTATATACTTTCTCTAAATAGATAGATAAGACAACTGAAAAAGTTTTATAGAATTCATATGGTAACCCATCTATGCCTGGAGTGGTACTAAGTTTTTGTTTTTTAATAACAGCTTCTATTTCATCAGCCATTATAGGATTTCCTAATTCATTTGAATGGCTCCAGAGGTCATAACAATATACACGCACTGCCCAATACAGCGGTATAAGTATCATGACATATGTCTTTGTTTTGTGGGTGATATGCCCCCGCACCCCCTGCTACAGGGCTGTGCCTCCTGAATCCCCCAACTAAAGTAACCAACTCTGGGGGGGGGGGTTAACACTTAAATTCAGACAAAGTGCAAAAAATAAAATTCTATGCATCTGGGACTGGGAATGAAAATCCAGTCCACAGATGCACTGCCTCCCTTGCTGTCTGTGACGCATCCCATCGAGCCACGGCAGCAGCTTGCCAGCCCCCATCCCAGCAGAGTTTTTATTCTCTGCCTGGGAAGAGTAGGAGGGTGCACTACCATACATACACCCTTTCAAGGTTTTGGTATTGTTGTGCAACATACAACATGTGAGATCTTGACCCAGTAGGCATTTGAATTATGCAATGGTATGGAATGTTTGATTGTTTTTAGATAGGAGGAAATGTCTCTATCCGATGGGGGGGTGAGGGTTATTAAAGCTATTTAGGTGGTCAGTGATGATATTATGTAATTGATTTTTTTTATTTTTTGAATATAATAAGTTTCCATTTGCATCTTTCAAACAAGACAAAGTCATGGCTTCCTTTGTTTTTTTGCAGGCTTCATATGTATCACTAGTAGGGTTTTTTGAGTGCCATAATTTAATTCTGCAGTTATCGTTTGAGCTCTGTCATATTGGAATTGTTTCATTTGGGACTTAATGTTATTTATTTGATCTGAGTAGTCATATCTAGAAAAGGTTACCAGAGAAAATAGATATTGAAGTTGGATGCGAAACCTTATGTAATGAAGACATTTATCTCTTTCTTTGTTTTTCCCATAATTCTGAAACCAAGATTTGATATCATTGTTGGTGTCTAACCACCAGGTCCCTATGTCATCATATAAATCATAAACCGAGGTTCTTGCCCATAACAGTTTAGTCATTCCAGAAATAAGAAAGGGGTCTAATAATGCTGAGGTATTATGCCTCCACCTATTTTGTTTTGTTTTTCTGATGACTGGGGTTTTGTATCTGAAGTTCAAACAGCAAATGGTCAGAAAATTCGAAGGGAAGAGTGGTCAAGGACAAAATTTGCACATTCCTAGATATAAAAATATGGTCTATTGTGGAAACAAGCTTGCCTCTTTTATAGGTGAAATTTGGACCTGATTTATGAAAATCCATACTGTTTAGCAAGTCAGCTGTGTGTATACATTTCTCTAAAGCATTAGAGTCACAGTACTTTTTCCCACGTTTCCCATTTCTTTAGTTTGGAAACTACAGTTGAAGTCCCCTCCTAAGAAAATATGTTTTGTTGTAACAAGAAAAAGTTGTAGGGAGGTCAAAAGGTCAACCCACTCTGCTTTGGTTTTGGCCCCATATACTATAATAAACCCGGTGGGGGTGCTGTTTCCAGATCCCATCTATGATGAGCAACCTTCCTGGAGTAAGATCCATTAGTTTTGTGAGGTGTCCTGAAAAGGAATGCCCACCCCATCTGCCCTATCTAACCCAAAGGACCAGTAGGAGGGGTCCACACCCATTCTGCTTTAAACAAATGGATCTGTTCTAAGGAACACATACAGGTTTCCTGCAAAAAAAAACAACATAGAACTGGTATTCATAAAAAAATTTAAAAATTGCATGCCTCTTTTTGTAGTTCAGAAGACTACAAACATTTAATGATACAAGCCTCAATTTAATCATTTTGTGCTGTGGTGAGGAGAAGAAAAAACATATTATGTTATCATGGTTTTTCTTTTCCTTTTCTTCCCTTTATAATCTGTGGTTTCTGGTTGGGGCTCTGTGATATCGAAGGGGTTCTGAACTTGCTCAGCGTCCTTTATGTCCATTTCTGTTTCTCCCCAGTTTGTTTTGTCCAGTACTGAAAAAGGATTTTCTTCTTCCACTGAATTGGAAGAGGTATCCCCTTGAAAGTTCTTGGTCAAGTGCCTGCTCCCTGTGCAGTTGTCCATTTGTGTGGAGGGCCCATGGGGTAGATTTCTTGCTCATTTTCCACAGACTGCATTAGGGGTGGTCCGCATAAACAGGCTGAAGCACAGTTGGAATGCCATTTGCAGAAATGTCTATATTCATGGAAGATGTTACCAGTTCCTTGGGAAGGCAGTGTCAGTGGCTCAGTAGGTAGCACACTCGCCTCTGAGGCCAGGAGATCAGAGGGCTGTGGGTTCAGTTCCCACATCTGGCACTTGGGTTAATATCCCAGTACTGACACTGTAGTGCAGCATGAGAGGGGTGCGCTGCACTCTGAGGTGCCGCCTTCGATGAGACGTTAAACCGAGGTCCCATCTGCCTGGATTGGTGGTAGTTCAGGTGGATGTTAAAGATCCCATGGCACTTATCGAAAAGAGTAGGGGAATTTCCCTGGTGTCCTGGCCAAATTTCCCTCATTCACTATAAATACCACCAACAGCTTAATCTGGTTTCAAAGTCAGTTGGCATTCATCTGTATCCTCCTCCCCCGGGTCGTGCCTGAAAATAGGCAGGATTTGTCTAGTGCACTTACCCGGTCAACAAAAGCTAAATAAATAAAGTTGTTCTGATGCCGCCCCCTCAGTGTCAGCAGGGAGGACCTCCTGCTCAGTAGGTGTGGGTTCAGGCTTTGTGTTTTTAGGTGTTATGACAGCATCTTGGGCCTCTTGAATAAGAGAGTCAGGCTTGATCATGTTGAGTTTGTTTTTTGACCCTCATGGACATTCCGAATAATTATGGCGATATTCCTCACAAAGGTCACAACGTGTATGATTTGCACACTGGTGGGAGATGTGCCCTATTTTTCTACAGTTGTCTCACCTGGGATGATCACACACAATAGACAGGTGTGTGCATGCACCACATTTATAGCAAGATCGGGTTGGCCTGTATAGAAGCAGACCCACCCGATCCCTTCCCAGCAAAAAGGAGCTAGGTATATGGTATATGGCATATGCCCTCTGTAATTTGACGTTGCTTTACCATAAATTTCCTACCACCAGTCCAGAACAGTTCCTCATCCAGGATTGTTTCTAGAGAACTGAGCACCTCACACTTTTGGTTCAGCCAGTAAATAATGTCTTCTACGTGTACTCCCTCATTTCGAAACATTATGGTGACAAACTATGGAATTCTCTACCTCATTGGTTACGGGAGTGCACGACTATGGAGGGCTTTAAATCAGCCTAAAAAACTTATCAGTGGCACCAGGCTTATCATGATTGATTATTTTATGTAATTATATTTATAGTACTGTCTGATTTTAATGACTGCTTATTTATCTGAACTGTTTCTTTTATCTTGTATGGCGACTTGGTTTTTTGAAAGGTGCCTTAAAAATAAAAATAAAAATATTAGTATTATTTATTATTATTATTTTTTATTATTTATGAGTGGTTTGGTGAGGGGGATGACCAAAAAAGGGGACCACAGTGGTGAAAATTCAGTCTACTATACTTCTGCCAAAAGATCTCTAAGGCATGGGGGGATCTGAAACTGATATCGTAATTGTCCTCACCAGACACATTAATGAAGGCAAACATCTCTGCTAGCAAGAAATGCAGTGGGGATGCATGAGGAGAGTTGCTGGCAGTCACAAGGGAAGAAAGAGACTTGGGCATCATCATCACAGATGACCTGAAATCATCCAAGCATACCACTAAAGCAATAGGTAAGGCTAGGGGGATGTTAAAGTGTAGTAGTAAGGGTATCACAAGTCGGAAGAAGGAGGTAATAATCCCTCTTTACAAGACACTGGTTAGGCCCCATCTGGAGTACTGTGTGCAGTACTGGAGGCTACACCTTCACAAGGACATTGACCAAATTGAGGCAATCCAGAGAAGGGCAACCAAAATGGTGCAGGGATTGCATCAGAAAACATATGAGGACAGATTAACGGAGCTCAATATGTATACCCTAGAGCAAAAGAGGGAGAGAGAGGTGATATGATCGAAACATTCAAACGCCTTAAGGGCATTAACAAGGTGAAAGAGTCTAACATGTTTCAATATGAGAAAAATAGCAGGACAAGAGGCATGAGATTAGAGGGAGGACGATTAAGGGGTAATGTGAGGAAGTTCTTTTTCACAGAAAGGGTGGTGGATGCATGGAACAGCCTACCTCAGGAAGTGGTGGATATGAATACAGTGCAGGGCTTCAAACAGACATGGGATAGGCATAAGGGAGCAATACAGATGAGTGTGAATAGTTAAGCCATTGACAGAACAAAAGCCGATGGCACATTTATATGTTAGAAAAAGAAATGGGCAGACTGGATGGGACTTGCGGTCCTTATCTGCCATCAACTTCTATGTTTCCATGTTTCTATGAATCTTTTAATAGATTTTTTCCAAAATATCTCCTGTCTGGTCTCTGCTCTAGCACCCCTTCGTAGCGAATGAGAACTGCATTCCTTCTGGGGTGGCTTCTTTTTTATTTTTGGTAGAGTGATCAGACAATAAAGGCCTTGTTACTGTGTCAGGATCCCCTAAAGGTTGGTCTTTGGGCTGTCCAGGCCCCTGCATGCTATACACTTGTTGCTCTGAAAGGTGTGTGTGTGGGGAGGGGGGGCAATACCTGAACTATCTATCTTAGGTTCTGTTTTGTTAGTGGTGTTAAGGTTCTGGCTTTGTGTGGTTTTAGATTCAGTGGCATTTATTTTTAGGAGAGGCGTATCAGTTTCCTTACAGCCCTCACCATGATGGTCCGATTCAATAGAATTTACCCCTTGCAAAACTGCTGCAGCAATGCCATCAGAAGAAGGAAGTGGTACCTGTTTTTCTGAAGTTACTTTCCATGTAGAAGAATGCTGAGACAGTTGAGATGCATCCCACGAAGGATCAGACAATGTCCCATTTGGCATTTGCATCCATCCAGCTCCTTTTACAGCTTTTCCTGGTAATCATGCATTAGTGTCCTCCAGAGTAGGAGTGATTGAAGGGGAGGCTTGAATAGATGCTGCAGCTGTATTTTGAGGCCTGGGTGTCCCAAAGGAGAGAGGAGGGTCTACTATTAAGTCTTCATCTGATACTGGAAGGTCTGTAGCTATATTTTGTTTGTCAAAAATCAGTGAGGTCCATTTTGATTTTGTGTTTTCCTGCTGTGCCGTTTTCAGAGGAACCGCTCTGGTATTAAAGGAAAACACCATGGCAGTAGACTGGTACATAGTAGTGGTTTGATATTGTATTGGAGGAGTGACCAGCTCGGACATCCTGGGTATTGGACTCTCAGTGGCTAGTCTGTCAGTAGTACTGCCAGGACAGGCTCTGTTTTCAATAGGGCCCAAACCCTCCATTTTGCTTTTTTTCTCAGTTTGCAAAAGTAATAGAGCCTCAGTCAGTTTTTTTTTTTTGCTTGTTAGCTAGGCACTGCATTTTTTTTCTAACTATTTTTTGTACCGACCCAAGGAACTCTCTCAGGCATCCTCCAGTGCCCCCAGCTCTACCTCCGTGCCTGAAAGGCCTCTGTTTTTCTGGCACTACAGTGGTTATCCCCCCAGTTCTAAGCCCACTGAGGTAGGGCCACCCTATCCACCCAGGGTGCTCTATCTTTGAATTCAGGCCAGGCTGGGCTCATCCCAGGAGAGGAGGGCAACCGGTGGTGGAGTGTGGCTGAGTGGGTGGAGTTGCTGTCTCCTATCCCCGAGTCGGGTATTTTCTGTGTATGTTTTCCCCTGGAGTGCAGCATGCAGTGACATCCATGCAAGGCTGCCTGCTGACATCTGCTGCACTCCCACCCCATCGTTCTGGCTGGTGATCCTGCTATACCCCTGATCTCCATTGGGGGTTGCAAGGACACTGAGCAACCCCAGGATCCCCAGGGAGAGGAGAGCTGTCCTCCGGATGCTTAATCCTTTCCCTCCCCTGCCGACCACCGGCTCCCCGATCTGTCCTCAAACCCGGGTCGCTGGCATGGCGTGAGCTGTGGTATCCAGCGCCTCAACAGTCAGTGCCACCAGGCTGGCCACTGCATTTCTAATGCTAGCTCAACTTTAGTAAGAGAAATAGGAACATTTTGGTCCATAACATTAAGAGTACTCACGGGACTCAGAGTTTCAGCTTCACAACTACGTGTAGGTACATCAGCTTTTTCAATTTCATCCTAAATGATTTCCTGTATATCCACATCTGCATCAGCATCAAAGATTTCTTCAGCCTCTAGCAAAGCTGAGACTGGGGAGGAGACCTGCTCCCCAGCCTGCAGAACGTGCATACCTTCTGAAGGATTAGCTGACCTGGCCATCCTGGATCCGACCAGCAGCTCCCCCTATAGCAGAGTAGGGGAATTGTATGGGGGGGGAGGGTAGTAAAATTCAAAAACAATCCATCCATAACCTATTAAGGTACAGTATTTACATTATGTACAAAGGGTATGTTACTCAAACTTTTCCTGTTATGCCATGGTTTCCCCACTTGGGCATGCCATGTGACAATGTTATAGTATAAAAACATGCTATAATAAGATGTTAATGGATTCACCATACCTAATTATTTATTTATTGAAAAGTTTCACCAGGTAAGGTACACTGAGCAACAAGGTGCTCGTCTCCCGGCATGACCTGGGGGAGAGGGTAATGGGAGTTGCATAGTATAATTGAGTACAAACAATTTACACAATAGCATAAAAAATCATTGATTACAAACAATTTACACAATAGCATAAAAGGCAAATATTACAGGGTAGAATAGTTTCAACTTATGTGGTGACCTTGTGGGTGAGACAGATATTGGCTAAAGTAATTACAAGTGTGCCTAATGGCATACAATATGAGGACTGAGTAGTAAAAAGCAGCATGACAGGAAAAATAACAATGTGACAGAGATCGAGCTAGAGGCCAAGGCGAGTCCCACAGGCTGAGGAGATAGACAATTTGAGAGACAGACTGCAACAATCACTCACAACTAGGAGCAAAACTAAGCTCTAAATCTATAAGTGCATCGATTAGGTTGTGCTTAGACAAATGGGGCATCAGTCAGGATGCAGGACTGGGGGGAGCCAGGGGCAAATGCAATTAGCAGAGAGGAAATTATGTAGTGCATTATTTAATGAGCCAGGAGAGGAGGAGGAGGATCGGATTTGTGTAGGAAGAGCATTCCACAGTTTAGGGAGACAATAGGAGAAGGAGGACTGGCCAATTGTGGTGGATCTCCAGGGAACTGACAGAGTTCTGTGGTCATGGGATCTTAGAAGGTGAAAGGGAGTGGATGGGGGGGAGATTAAGGAAGTAAGATAAGGAGGGAGTGTGCCAAGTCAGTACTTAGAGATGAAATTTGTGCAGTGATGCAGTCGCCTATTTGCTAGGGATGGGAAGGCTAAAGCTCGATACAGGTGACAGTGATGGGTAAGGGGAGGTGTATCCAGGGCAAACCAACAAAAGGAGTTGAAAAGTGTATGTATGTAAGTTAGCTAAGGAGATGGCCGGAGCAGAGCAGTAGATGATATCACAGTAATCGAAAATCGGGAGGATCATTTTTTGGATCAGTTCACGCCTTACCTGGGGCAGGAGGCAGGAATGGTTTCTATATAAGGCGCCGAGTTTAGGGTGAAGCTTTTTCATTATGGCATCTATATGGTCCGAGAAAGTGAGATGTTGATCCAGCCAAACGCCCAGATACCTGAAGGACGCCGTGGCATCTATAGTTGTCCTGTCGAGGGTAGTGAAGGCGGGGGCAGATGGGAGCCTTGACAGATTCTGTTGCATGCAGAATGTCATGGTCACTATTTTCTTGGCATTTAGGAAGAGTTGGTGAGATTGAAACCAACTCTGGACATTATTGAAATCTCGTTGAAGCCTGGAGGCGACATTCAAGGGCGATGGCCCTGAGGAGAAAAGAACCATATCGTCAGCATACATATGTATAGAAGATGAAGTACAGACAGATGGGAGATCATTCAGGGAAATGGAGAAGAGAATTGTGCCTAGTATGGACCCCTGGGGGACTCCAGAGCATATGGGGAGGGGAGATGTAGTGGGATATTTTTACCGATTGTAAGCAGTTGTTTAGGTATGCACTGAACCATTTTATGGCATGTTCAGACAGCCCAGCTGATGAGAGGGAGCAGAGTAGGAGGGAGTGGGAAACTGTGTCAAAAGCTTTAGCAGGATCAATAAAAATGGCAGTGGTGATATGTCCGCAATCCATGCCTGACAGGATCGCATCAGTGATCTTAAGTAGTGAGGTAGTAGTAGAGTGATGTTTTCGGAAACCAGATTGATATTGGGTGAAGAAATTAATGTTGAAGAGGTACGAGGACAGTTGTGCGAGGACTAGTCATTCTTGCAGTTTGACTAATGTCAGGAGGAGTGATATAGGGCGGTAGTTCCCAGGAGAGGAGGTGTCGCCACTCTTTGGGAGTGGGAGGATGATTGCATGTTTCCACCCTAGGGGAATTTCGGCCAATTGAAATGAGAGATTGAGAAGAGAAGTCAGTGGGGGAGCAATAGCTGAGGCAGACAGGTTTAGTACCTTCGGGTTCAGCCCATCAGGGGAGCTATCTTTGCTCAGGTTTAGGGCTTCCAAGGCTGCCAGCATATCAGTTGTCAGGATTTTTGAGAAGGAAAAACTGTGAGGTGGAGCACGTGGACTTCTAGTAGAAGCAGAAATCGACTGATTTATGGTTGGAAGGGAGCCTAATAGTGTAGAAGCGCATGAGGTAAAGTGCGAGTTGAAAGCAGTGACAACACTTGGGTGGTCAGAGATGACAGTATTGTTAATTTGGAGGGGGGGGGGAGCCTGCGAGGAGAAAAGTGAGTGAAATACTTTCTAGAATATGGATGGGTTATTTATGTTAGACTTAAAGGTAGAGCTGAAGTACTCAGCCTTAGCCAAATGAGTGGCTTTCGTGCATTTGTTTCTGAGGACCCGGTAGGCCTCGTAATCTTTAAGAAGCTTTGTACCTTTATGGAGCTTCCAGGCTTCATCACACTCTCTTTGGCAAGCAATGAGTTCTGGAGAGATCCAGGGGAGGTGGTTACCTTAGACTTGAGCACGGCGTAATGGTGCATGTTGATTCCAGACTTCAAGGAATTGGTCTCTGAAGTAGTTTGCTGCAACATCTAGGTTGCTGGCATCAGATATAGGTGTCCAGTTAATGGTTGGTCAAATCATAAAGAAGCAGGGCAATGTTCCAAAATGCCCAGTCCTCCTTCTTTTATTGTTCAATATGTAACATCTCTTTTTACCGGGTTTAATTGGCTCCCTCAAAGTGCTCTGAAAAAGATACTGAATAGACGTGTTTCTGTCTGCATTGGGGGTGGAAATAAAAACTTACATAGATAGATAAATAGATATTTTATTTATAAAGCACCCAATTCCATAGACTCTGGGCACTGTACAGTACAAATCAACAACAAAATACATATAAGCAGCAATTCATCATAAACTTAAAATTCTATCCGTCCCATTAAAACCAGTATATCAATCATTAAAAGCCTGCTGGAACAGGTATGTCTTCAGTCCCTTTTTAAAGGCTTCCACTGAGGAGGCATCCCTTAAATAACCAGGGAGGGAGTTCTACAGAGTAGGTGCCACCACTGAGAATGCCCTGTCCCCAGAATGCCATAGCCTAACTCTGGGAACTCTGAGGAGGCCTACTCCAGCAGAATGGATTCCCTGGGGTGGACGATAGAGGGTAAGGAGATCTTGCAGATAGACAGGTCCCCTTTCATGTAAGGTCTTGTAGGTCAGAAGCCCTACCTTGAAGACAATCCTCCACCTGACTGGCAGCCAGTGCAGTCTGTGGAGGATCAGGGTGATATGGTCACCCCGTCTCACCCCTGTCAATAATCTTGCCACTGCATTCTGCACCAGCTGCAGCCTGCAGAGGTTGCCACCAGATAACCCTAGGTACAGGGCATTACAATAGTCCAGCCTGGAAGTGACGAATGCATGCACCAGTGTGGTCAGATCCTCTAGTGGGATCAGGGCTCAGATTCATGCGACGTTCCTGAGATGATAAAATCCACTCCTGACTAAGGCCGACACCTGAACATCAAGCATCAAACCATCATCCAGGATCATGCCCAAATCCTTCACCTGTCTAGACAGAGGAAGGGTAACAACCCCCAGCACTAGGCCAGGGGGTAACCTCTCACCATGCCCTCCACCCCAATGAACTGGATCCACAAGTACCTCTGTCTTGTCTGGGTTAAGTTTAAGCCAGTTTTGAGTCATCCATGCCTGGATCTCATCGAGGCAGCTGTTAAATACAGAGGCCAACACCTGGGTATTGGGTGCACAGGACAAGTACAGCTGGGTATCATCTGCATAGCCATGAAAACCCAGCTGTACCACCTGATAATGTCCCCAAATGGCAGTATGTACACTGTGAACAACAAGGGTGACAAGCCTGAACCCTGTGGGATCCCACAGCACAAAGGCTTCGGGTTAGATGAGGCTAACCCCATCATCACCCTTCGCACTCTGCCTGTCAGGCATGACCTGAACCAGTTGATGACATTACTGGACAGGCCACACCAGAACCGCAGGCAGTCAAGCAACACCTCATGGTCCACTGTGTCAAATGCTGCAGAGAGATCCAGGAGGACCAAGATAGTTTGGGCTCTTCTGTCCCTCGCCATCAGGAGATCATTAAGCACCCTCACCAGGGTGGTTTCTGTACTATGCCCCACATGAAACTCAGACTGGAAAGGCTGATAGGTGGAGGAAGATGCAAGATGTCTCTCAAGCTGTATGGCCACCACTTTTTCAATAGTCTTCCCTAAAAATGGGAGGTTTGAGACCGGCCTGTAATTGCTGGGGCAGTCCGGGTCCAAGGAGGGTTTCTTCAAAAGGGGTCTAACCAAGGCCTCTTTCAAGGCCATTGGGAAGACTCCACTCCTCAAGGAACTCCAGACAACCCCAGCAATCACAGGTCCAATCAGGTTCGAAATACAGAAATATTGGTAGTATCAAATGTTTTTTATCAGTTAGATTCTTTTCCTTTTGGCTATCTGTCTGTGGATCCATGTTTGTGACATTTTTTTTTCTGCTCTAGTAATTTTTTTTCTTCCCAGTTCAGCAAGGCTAAATCTCCTGCTCCAAATAGGATACCCAGTATCAAAATGGGACCCTGAGTTAAGGCTATCATGGCATAGGTGGTCTGGACCTGTGGTTTGTTACCTAATTGGATCCCTAAACTTTTATGTGTACTGATCTTTGACCCTGAGAGCTTTGAATATGCTACTAACTGCTCAGTGATGTCCAAGGCCACTGTTTTTCATTTTTTACCAGAATATCCAGAAAAATTCTGAAATTAGAGCTGCCAGAAGACCAGTAAAAACAAAGATTTCATGGAATCTGGCATTTTATATCAGATCGGTAAATCTATAAAACTTGTGTTTTTCTTTTAATTCCTTCCTGTACTATTTTCAATTTGCTTTATTTAATGCTCTGTATAGTAAGCCTTCTTTAATTCTGATTATTTATGTACATACTAAAAGAATGATAGCTGAATCCTGGTAAAATCCGGAAATTAGAGTAACAATCACCGGTACAATTCTGGAATCTGAAGTCTTGGCAATGGAATTTCATTGTTTTACTCATCGTAAATCAGTGACCTCGGTGATGTCTTCTTTTCTTGTGGTTTTATCAACAACTATTACCACATCATCTGCATAAGCAAGAGTTTTTATTGTCATACTTGCTGTGGTTAAAGTTATTCCTTTAATTTGATCCGCATTCATTATTGTGTGTAGGAAAGGGTCAATACAAAAGATGTATAAGAGGGGGCCTTTTGGGCATCCCTGCCTCACCCCTCAATTAATCTGTGTAGTAGTTCCCTTCCATCCATTTATTCTGGGCATTACTGTAGCCACTTTGTATAGATACTTAATCCAGTCTATAAACTTACTTGGGATTCTAAAGGCCCTTAAGGTGAAAAACATATATTCATGGGAAATTGAGTAAAAATCCCTTTGCTGATCCAGGCTGAGTAGAATACCTTCTTCTATTCCTGTTTGACATTTAAGTTCTCTCAGCACTATTAGATTATCATGTCTCCCTCTTTTGGGAACTGAACAAGTCTGAGCTACACTAATTAACATTTCCGAAACTTTACCCAATTGCTTTGCCAAAATGTTACCCAAAATTTTAAAATCGGTATTTAATAAATTAATAGACCTCCAATTTCCCTGTCTCCTTTTATATATAAGAATATTAAATCTGCTGATGCCATTAGCTTAGAGATATTATGTGAAGTTAGGATTTCATTAAATAAACCTATGAATTCTGGAGCTAATTCAGCCATGAATTTTTTATAAACTTCCGATGTCAGACCATCTCTGCCTGGGGCCATATTATTTTGAAGATATGTAATCGTCACCTTAACTTCTTCATCTGTGATTGGTTGTTCTAGTTCTTTTAGCTGTAACTGTGTTAAATATGGTTCCTGTAGATGAGATAAATAGGGTTCTAGATATTGTATTTCTGGGGTACCAAAGATATTTAGTATATAATTATCTATGACCTTTAGTACCTCATCTTTTGATGTTTGTGTCTTAAGAGTTTCATCTTTTAGCTGCAAGATTATTATCCATCCTTTTTTATTATCCTTATGTGGTTCAAAAGTCTGTCTCTTGCTTACCATCCCAAAATGAAGTTCTTGTTGCAGGGTCTTAGCTTTATCATATTGTATATGATACATCTCTGTTTTTATTTTGGTTATTTGCTGACTGTAGTCTGTTTGTAAAGATTCTGTTTTTGATATTAAGAGATGAACCTGTTTTTGAAGATTTAAGTACTTAAGATATGTATTCAAAGAAGCCTTACTAGCTAATTTCTGAAACAAAGATTTGAAATTAGTTTTTGAATCCTCCCACCAGTCCATGTGTCTATCATACATGCATAATACTGATCGTTGGGCTACCCATAACTTTTCCCATTCTTTTACTATCTGATCTGATTTTAAAAGCTCAGCATTTAATTTCCAGGGACTTTTCCCACATGGAGGTGTAGTGCCCCATTTAATTTCTATTTGTAAAGCTCTGTGATCTGTAAAAGCTACATCATGGAGTTTGGCTACTGATACATCCAAAATTTGTGATATAAAAAAGAAATATATCCTTGTAGAATGCTGACCTCTGATATATGTAACCCCCTTTTTGTTGATTGTTCTATAAGAATCTTTTAATTTGAAAGTTGCTAAGGTGTCAGTCAAAGTATTTGTATCGCAATATCATTTTTTTGTCTGAAACCCTCTATTCTGTTGGTGCAGACTGCAGTTGAAATCTCCTCCCCAAATTACTAACCTAGCTGTGTGTAGGTAAGGTTGGATCTTTTTAAAGAGTTCTATCCTTTTAGTTTTGCACTGTGGGGCATATGTATTGATCAGCCGTTTTCTAATATCTCTAAACTGGATATCTAAAATGAGTGCCCTTCCAGGTTCCAAATCAATTAATCTTATGACTTTTAAGTTAGAGTTCAAAAATAAAATCCCCAATCCGTCACGTTTCTGTTCCTGGTGATCAAAATGTAACCCATTTTGTCCAGAGTTTTGATGCATTGGCAATTTCTGCCATAGTTTTTAGTCTAGTGTCCTGTAAACATACAGTAGGTATTTTATACTGTGTCAGTTCTGTAAGGCCTGTCAGGCGTCTTTTACTATTTTTAATGCTGTTAACATTTAAAGTTCAAATAGACGCCATGTACAGTACAAATAGTAGAACTTTTGGCACATCAAGATTTCCTTATTGTTGTGACCTTGTGGTCCATTTTTTCTTGACTTCATCTTCCAAACCAGATGAGTGCTCCTTTGCAGACGAAACAGAGAAGAAGAATCCAAGTCTATAACTTCTTCAGAATTGTCACCAATCTGCTGTGTTTGTAATGCTTTGTACTGGTTTGCTGTGGTCCACTTTTGTTTTCCTTTTATGATTTTTCTTTCTTTCACTTTTGGTTCTACCTTTTTCCTCACTTTTGCTCTGGGCCTCTTCTTATAAATTACTGTTTGGAAATCAGATTCCGTGACTGAAGGGGGGGGGGAGGCATAGTCCGACTGGACTCTGTTCTGTTGTGTTTGTCCCATCTACTGCCTCCATTTCCCTTCAGTATTTCTGTTCCCTGTATGTATTGTTTCAGTCTGCATTGGGTCCACTGTTTGTGGTTCTTGTCATTCTTCATTATCCTCCATGTTGTCTGTTTCCTGGTTTGAGGTGTGTGCTTGAGGTTTCATTCCATCCCCTCTTATTATTTCCTGCACTTATCCCTCTCTTTTTCTTTCTGTTTATGAATCTCTTGCATCCTTTTTTCTAAAACTGCTGCACAGCCTTTCTTTTGAGCTTGGGTGATTAAAGCTTCATGTGTGCAGTTGTCATCTCCATTATGCGACGCTCATGGGCACCTAACATACAGTATGAATGTCCTTTTCCCTTGCATAAATTACATCTGAAAAGGTTCACACAAGAAGCAGCCAAATGCCCTGTTTCTAGGTAATGTGTACATCTAGGCATGTCACATGCATTATTGAGATGTAGTCTGGAGCCACATTTGTGGCAAGACTTTGGCTGGCCGTGATAGAATAGAGACCCTCTGTCTCCTCCCTGGTAAAAACAGCCTGGTAAATGTATGATTCCATTATTGGACATGTAAAGTTTACACTTGACCCTCCAGCCACCTATCCAGATTTGCTCTGAGTCGAAACTGGAGGAGGGGTACTCTAAAACCTCACACCTTTTTTTTAGCCAGAACAAGACGTCCACTACATGCACTCCTTCATTTCTGAATAAAATGATTATTGTTCTAACTGCAGGTTTTGTGATGGGTTTAGCCAAGAAGGGTGTCCATAAGGAAATATCTTTTAAAGTGTTACCGCAGCCAGCTGCCTACTCAAGCTGCTCATTATATGAATATTATCTCAAAGTATGTTATAACTGAGTATCTTTATTTTTTCTTTTAGTTGTTTTGGTTGTTTATTGTGCATTCTTTTACTACCTCTGTATGTATGTTGACCCTCATCCTTTGATGTGGAACCTTTGTAAATGAGCAGTTTCTGTTCAAAGGTATTTGTAATCTGAGAATTTAAAAAATAAAAAACATGAATAAAAATTTTACCCAAAACCTATCCAATGCTTCCACTGTCTTAAAGCTGACATCATAATTGTGTTCATCTGTATGAATCAAAGCAAACACTTCCGAGGCATAAAATTTAATTGAGTTCTTGAGTAAAGTTGGTCCCATGTAACCTCTATCTGGGGGATTGTCCAAACCTCCTTTATATAACAACCAAACAGCATTTCTTCATGGTGTTGGTTCCCCATTATTTTTAAACAGATCTGAATCTGTAGTAAAGGTTTAAAAAACTGCCTTTTAGATGGGTCCTGCAATGTTTTCATCCCTAACCACACTGACATATGTTCCTCAACTGGCTGACCCTCAGTCACTTCAGCGGGGATTTATTCTTGTATTGTTACCCCTCTGCCCCTTATCTCTTGCCCTTCCTCCTTATTCTGTGTTTTCTTTGATACCTCATCTTGCAATACAACTACGGAGGGTTCAGTTTGCACATGCTCTGTTTAGCCTTGAAGTACCTGGTATTTGGGAGGTCATTTCCTTTCCTGCTACATTTACTTAATTTCCTTCTAGTGATACTGTTTCTTTAAATGCATTTGTGGCCTGTATATGTTTGTCTATTGCAACAGAGCTAGTTGCAGATGAGGACATGATTTCACCTGTGTTTGTTACTGTTGTTTCTTCAAAACAAGCCACTGCAGGGTCTGAGGGATCAAGAATACAGATACCATTTTTATCTTCTATCCAGCCTGCATTTTTTAATGCTGCTGTTGCCGACCACTCCTTACCTGGGTTCATTTACAAATGTTTTGCTCCCACTTTTCCTATTGTTTTTTGTGTTGTATCCCTAAAGTTTTCCTCTGTGGTAAAGCTCCAATATGTGTATTTTCTGAAATGTCAGTATCTTTTTGAGGTTCTGCATACAAGGTTTCACACCACACCACACCATGCCATGTCAGCACTGACTCCAAACAAGGTGTGACAGCCGCACTCAGCTGCTGTGCTGCTTCCAGGTATTTTTCTTCTTCTGATGATGATGTTTGCTTTAATAAATATGCCTTTTTTTCTCTAGGGCTTGCTTCAATAAATCTTCTGCCTCTGATTCAATAAATCCAGGTCCACTTTGTGTCTGCTTCCAGTCTTGGGAAATTGCTGTACTCACAATATTAGTCGGGCCCTGATCCATCCTAGGCAGCTCATTTTGAGCATTGTCAGTCAAAACTTCAACTTCCATTTGGATCTCCGTCCAAAGGTATATCAGAATATGATTGTCCAAACTATCCATTCCATCTGAAACAACCAGTGATCGAGGTGAAAAGGTAACCTCTTCACTTGCAGTGGTCGCTTGCTATCCAGAGGTAGGGGAGGAGACCAGTTCCCATGCCTCCCGCTCATCCACTCTCTCCGCTGTCTGATGCAGAGTGGCCATCTCTGCAGATGACCAGAGGGTCCGTCTACTGGTGAGTAAGAGAATTTCCCCAGTGTCCTGGCCAAATTCTCCCATTCACTGAAAAATACCACCAACAGCTTAATCTGGTTCTGTCAGTCGGTCTACATCTGTACACTTATTCCCCTTCCCTTGCCCCTGGGTTGTACCTGGAAACAAGCCATGGCTTAGTGTGCCTTTCCCAGTCACAAACTTTCAAACATTGCAGGGCTGTCCAACTCTAAGGAGTAGAGATGATTCCTTTTCCCCTTTTGTGTGTGAGCCTGCTGGTCATGACAGCCAAACTTGACACATAGTGAAACAAAAAACATACCTACCAAATAATTAAGAAAACATTTGCCTGGTACAGTCAGAGCAAACCACAGTAGAAAACTAACCTGATGTGTGCAGGAAACAGGGAGGTACCTTGTGTTGCATTTAGTTAAATTTAATCCACTCTAATGCTAAACACACCCTCACAGACACAGCTACTGTCAAGTGCAGTTAGATATGGATGGTACCCAGAGGGCACAGTTGCATTTAGCAACTAATAGGGGTATACTGTACCCAGATTAAGTGGGATGTACCCTGGCTAGAAAAGAGGAGAATAGAGAAAAGGGAAAAACACAAAGTTCCCCCATTTTTTCATATACATTTTTTTTTCTGATTGGTATGCCCTCACCCCAATGTGTGTGTGTGTGTCTGAGTGGAATGGGAGACTTGGCAGTGGGAGTAGGACCTTTTTTAAAACACAGACCCCCGTGGGGGAAGGAGGACAACTGGGGAAAGGCACACAGAAACAGCATAATATGTCAGTAGCAGGGTGAGCAACGCTGAGGCCCTGGCTCTGCTAGAGTGAGGGATGATTGGCAGAAGTGATGATGAATGGAAAATATATTCTGGGAGATCAACAGTTATAGCAAATATGTAACTTTCATATCTTCCACAAATTAATCTTCTCCATTGAGAAGAAATGGGCCCCCCAAAGAAGTGTGATTTGAGCACCTTGCGTTGGGCCAAAAATGCCAGTTGGGATAGGCAAAGCTATGCTGTCCATTTAACGCAAATTGCTGTTCCCACCAGTCTAGAAGCCACCTCACTGGCATCATAAGATGCCCTCAACTGAAGCTGTGCTATCTTCAGACCCTGAGAGAAAATGTCAGTAGCTTACCAAACTTCCTTGCTCTGTAGCAATGCAGACAGTAAATCGTACAGCTGTAATCATAGGTGACAATTATAGGTCACCATATAGGCCTGGTGTGCCAACACACGCCATAAAGGCATGTGCCAAGTTAAAAACATTCCTACCCAGTGCAACCATAAGAGCAGAGTTTGCATCTAGGGGTCAGTCACCCATGTTGTTCTGTGGATCCATTGGGGTCTGAAGTATCTGAATCCCAAAAGTGGGGTGAGGTACATCATCTGCGGACCCTGTGGGTGCATGGTACCACAAAAGTTGGTCCCTGCAGATGGCTGGAGTGGCAGAAGGACACCTCAACATGGCCCTGGATACCTCTTCAATGGCTCTGGGCCACAGTATCAAGACTGGGAACTTCTAGGAGTCCGAAAGGCAGAGCTGCCAGATCATGGCTGGTGTAGACAGCATCTGGAGCATTTCCATCAAGGATCACTGGGAAAGGGCCTACCCAGCAGAAGAAGCATGTGGATCAATGATTCATTGTCCTCAGAGGAGGACATGGACGGAGATGAGGCTGTACCTCTGAGTAGGGTCAGTACTGGGGATAAAGGTCTAAACCGGGCCATGTCAGACTCTTCATGCCAGTTGTCTATGGCATCAACCCATGCATGGTGTTGTTCCCAAGTCAATGGTCATGAGGGGCCTAGCAATGAGGGCATCCTCTCACAAAAAAAATGGTGAGGCCCTTCTAAGAAGGTATGAGACTCCTGGTCTCAAGGGCCTCAGCCTGAGCTGTGAAACTGCACAGGATGCCTTGTCTGAGGAAAGGGCATAGTAGAGTTGCCCAAAGGATGTCCTCCTACCAGCATCTGTGGAGAGACCCAATTGGTGTGCCTATAAGGAACACCCAGATGAGAAGACTTGAGCCATACAGGTCTCACTGGGCAATCCTGGTCCTCACCAGTGATTTTTTTTCTGCAGCTCTGGAGAGAAACACAGTTCAGGTCATCACCCATCTGACAGATGGCACTAACTCTGGCACCAAGATCAAGTCTGGCAATGTCCTCAGAGTCAGGACCTTCCTTGTCACCACAGTCGACACAATGCTCAATGTCAACGTAAACATTGTGCTCAGTGCCATCACTCTCCTCAGTGTCATGGAGGCCGCTGACGTTTGGAACAGTCTGCAAGCTGGCATATCTGTCAGCACTGCACTGAGAGCTGGACCCAGGATTGACACCATGACTGTCATCAACACTGTCCCCATATTTAGAGATGTCCTCCTTGTTGGTGTTGCTAGCGACACCATGATCAAGGACAAGCTCCAAGCTAGTTCAAGCACCAACAGCCTCAGTGCTATTTCCCCCAACACAGTCAGGGAGGTCCAGTGCAATCCTTAGTGTCATTGACCATGCCATCACTGTGAATAGTGACAACAGCATGGTCGACACCAGAGGATGGCATTGAGGTGTTCACTGGTGTAGACTGAGCATATAGCTGTGACCTCCCCATGGAGGATGTCTACTGCTTGAGGCAGTCAGACAGTTGAGGGTTCTCAGACAGTTGCCAAGAAGAAGCCAACTGTCCACCAGTCCCTACCACCAGAGTCTCTGACTTCTTAGCATAGTGAGGTTGAGGAGAGCAAGCCACTGCAGTTTAGGAACCACCAGAGGGGGTCTACTGACACTTTAGCAGGTCCCCTCTGCCCAGCATAACAAGAAGAAACAGTGGAGGTTGAAATTCTAGGTAGTCTTCAGGTGGGAGCCAATCAGATTGAAGACTGCACCTCTGGCCCTCCAGGACACCAGTCTAAGGCAAGGACCTGCAAGAACAGGAAAAGTAGGGTTTTAAAACCCCACTGAAGTCTCTCAGTCCCTTAACAAGCCACCACAGCTCAGGAACTGCCAGAGGGGGTCCACTGACACATTAGCAAGATCCCTCTGCCTGGTGAAACAAGAAGAAACAGCAGAACTTGAAGGTCCACGAAGGCTCCAGGCAGGAGCCAGTCAGATTGAAGTCCTCTAGGGCACCAGTTGGGGCAAGGGCTGGTGGGACAGGAAGCTTCCTGCTACTATAAGAGGACTAGGTCATCAAGTGGCTGCCTGCACTGAGGCCTCTCCCTCCGCCCCCGTGTGAAGTACCAATATGCAATGGAAGTCGAAGTCTGCCCACCAAAACAGCCAGCCATTCTGCTCCCCTGCTGATCCAAGTGGACCCCTTTCCAGATAAGCCTGTTGGGGGTTGCATTGAAGGGCGGCTGTACTTGGGAGGCTAGTTTGGCATTTGGGGGTAAATGGATCACTGGGCTTAGGGCTTGCCATTTGTTATTCTTTTTGTTGATTCTGTATAGCAAACTGCTACTAGGTATTATTTTGTTTCTGGGTTACAGGGATTGATGGTAAACTGTTACTAGGTTCTGGAATGTTCAGGGATCTGAGGCTTCCTAATAAATAGTACAGTAGTAGCCACAGACATGATCAGATATTTCCAGATATTTCACAAAATGTCTAAAGAGTTTCTCTCTGCTGCCCCTACTGTGGAAATGCAAAAAGCAGATTTCTCTAGAAATATCACAGAAATTTCAGGAAATATCTGACCATGTCTTTGACTATGACTGTAGCTAGGTATATTAGGGTGCCAGGACTTGCTGTTAAACACTTGTTAGGTATTAGTCAGTTTCAGGGTGGAAGACCACCAAAATGGAGTCCCAGGGCTGGCCCAGAGGAGGGAGGAAGCAACTCTAGTGGTGGACTTTATAGTAAGGGGGATACAGATGGGGGAAGCAGAGGGGCAGAGAGGGAGGTTAGGTGCCTACCTGGTGCATTGGCTTGGTGGGATAAAAAAAGGATCCAGCAGATCATGAGGGCTTTATGAGGGGACGGGGAGCTGGTTTTCACAGTCTACCTGGGGGCAAGTGATATAACTCTAGAAGGGACAAGGCTGTACAGGAGCAGTTTAGGGATCTGGGCAAAGGTTTTAGACAGGTAGCATGCACTGTAGCCTTTGTGGAAGTGCTGCCTGTCTACAACAGGAGGAAGGAGAGAAAGCTCTGCCCTAAGGCCCTAAACACCTGGTTGCAAGAATGGTGCAGAGAGGAGGAGTATGGCTACATTGGAGACTGGGGCTCCACCTGGGCTGATCAGAGCTTGTACCAGGGGAGCGGCAGTCCTCAGTGGATGGTTTAAGTGTCACTTTGGGCATTTAAACTAGCTAAGGTGGATGGCAGAAGGCAAAGGGGTGGCAGAAAATGCCCCTTCCCATAGGCTGGGATGGAGAGTAGAGAAATGCTGAGCGAAAAGACTCCCACCGGTATGAAAGACAATCAGGGTAGCAAAGGATCAGCATGTGAAGAAGGGGGGAAGAGAAGTAGACAATACAAAAAGGAGAAGAAGGGGGAACAGCAAGAAAACATGGGAAGGAACAAGCGTATACCATTGGCATGGCGCCGTGATTACAGCACCATCATTATGGGTGCCCAAATGAGGGCAAAACTGATCCGGGCTGCCAGGAGTTCTGGGCACTGTTTTCTATCCCACCTCCACCCCCGATATTACCAGGGGTGGAAGTGATTATATTTTTTAAGGAGGGGTGTGGGGAGCACTGCCCCCCATCATGGGGGTGTGGTGGGCGGATCCCTCCACATTTACCCACACAAAACCATCAGTGCCTGGTGCCATAATTGATGGCACACCATTGCCTGTGCTCTGGTTTCCCGCAGCACTTTTACAGGTGCGATATTGTGTGTGAACCAGGAACAAGAGTAGGACTAACAAAATCTAGACAGCCATGTGTGTCAATGCTAGAAGTCTGGGAAATAAGATGCCAGACCTAGAGATAAACATGGCTGAGGCAGACCTGGATATTGTGTCCATCACTGAAACATGGTGTACTGACAAGCATGACTTGGAAATGGTCATATCAGGCTACAAGATATTTAGAAGAGACAGGGTAGGAAGGAAAGTTAGTGGAGTGGTGTTTTATGTAAAGGAAAAAATCAAAGCAACAGAAGTAAAGGAAATTCAGGGGAGTCGAGGTGCTGTGGGTCAACCTTGAGACAGGAAACAGAGCCACCATTTGGATAGGTATGGTATACAGGCCTCATATACAGGGAGAGGACTTAGACAAAGAAACGTTGGAAGACATAGGCTGAACAGCTAAGAAAGGAGAGGTGGTACTGGTGGGAGACTTCAGTCTGCTATATGTACAGTGCAGACTACCTGCTGCAGCATCAGCTAGACGCAAAAACATCTTGGATACCCTGCAGGTGGCATTGCTCAGGCAGCTGGTCAATGAACCCACTCGGGGTGGGGAAATACTGGACCTAGTAGTTATGAACAGGGACAGTGTTGAGGACATCAGAGTGGGAATTCACCAGGGACCAGTGACCATCACACAAAATGGTTTAATATAAGAACAACAGTAGAATCCAGCCACACAAAGGTGAGGGTCCTGGACTTCAGAAGGTCTGACATCGGAAAGATGGAGAAATGCCTCCAAGAGGACCTGGCAGGGAGAGATATGTGTGGGGGGGTGGAGGGAAAGTGAGCCAAATTAAAAGAAATCATAGTAAAGTCTACAATCCTGTATATCAGGGAAATAAGGAAAAGCAGAAGGAGGTGGAGACCATTATGGTTCTCAAGGCATGTGGCAGAAAAGGTAAGGGCAAAAAAACTGGCATTCAGAAGGTATACAGAGTCCCAGAGAGAGAGAGAGAGAGAGAGAGAGAGAGAGGACAGGGAAGTGTATCTGGGAAAAGGGAGGGAGGCAGCCAAAGCATTAAGGAGTGAAAAGGCACAAGCGGAGGATAGAATAGCCCAGACAGTATTGAAGGAGGACAAGACATTTTTCAGTTTATCAGCGAGAAAAGGAAGATCAAGGGAAGGACTGTACAATTAAAAAGGGAGGGAGGGGCTGTACAGAGGAGGACCAGGAAAAGGCAAACATCTTGAACAAATATTTCTGCTCCATATTCACAGTTGGGGGGGAAGGGGAGGGATCACAAATAAGCACCAAGAGTTTGAAGGGGAGGGAAGTAGACACCAGTCTCTTTTCTGAGGAGAGGGTCAGGAAAGCACTCAATAATCTGAGGGTGGACAAAGCCATGGGGCCAGACAGGGTGCATCAAAGAGTGTTAATAGAACTCAGGGAGGTGCTAGCTGCACCCCTGGCAGACTTGTTTAACAGTTCCTTTGCAACTGGCATTGTCCCGGAGCACTGGAGAAGAGTAGATAGTCTCACTTCACAAAAGTGGTAGCAAGGAGGAGATGGGAAATTACAGGCATGTAAACCTAACATCAGTGGTAGGCAAACTGATGGAAACACTATTAAAAGAAAGAATTGTGGGATACCTGGAATCCAAAGGACTGCTGTACCTGAGGCAGCATGGTTTTATGGAGGGGAGGACATGCCAAACAGATCCGATAGATTTTTTTTGACTGGATACCCAAGGTGTTGGTTCAGAGAGAGGCTATGGACATGGCCTACCTGGACTTCAGCAAGGCCTTTGGCACTGTCCAACATAGGAGGCTGGTAAACAAGTTGGGTAGCATGGGAGTGGGCAATAAGGTGGTAACCTGGATAAGAAACTGGTTAGGGGGTAGGAGGCAGAGGCTGGTGGCAAATGGAGTTCACTCTGAGGAGGGGAGAGTGAGCAGTGAGGAACCATAGCAGTCAGTACTGGGGCAACTTCTCTTTAATGTCTTCATTAGTGACATACTGTAGCAGAGGAAATGGAAGAGAAGGTCTGCCTCTTTGCAGATGACACCAAGATCTGCAACAGAGTGGACACCCTTGCGTGCATAGGAAGGAAAAAGATTTAAAATGGCTGGAGGAGTGGCCAGAAGTTTGGCAGCTAAGGTTTAATGCAACAAAAGTGCAAACTAATGCACTGGGGTCATTGAAACCCAGGGTGCAGTACAACATGGGGAAGAGATACTAACAACGACCAAGCAGGAAAAAGATCTGGGGGTAATCATATCGGACAACATGAAGGTGGTCAAATAATGTGACGAAGCAATCAGGAAAGATAGTGGGATTCTGGGTGTATAAAAGGGGTATTACCAGCAGGAAGAGGGAAGTGGTGTTGCCACAATATAGGTCTTTGATAAGCTCCCACCTAGAGTACTGTGTCCAGTTTTGGAGACCACATCTCAGAAAGGACATAGACAGGGTGGAGGCCATTCAATGGTGGGCTACTTAGATGGTACATGGTCTACACCAAGTGTCCTACAAGGAGAGGCTAAAGGAACTGAACATGTACACCCTGGAGGAGAGGAGGGAGAGGAGAGATATGATCGAGACCTTCAAATACCACATGGGGTGCATAAGGTACAAGCTGGAGGCATTTTTGGGAGGAAGGGGTGCTCTAGAACAAGGGGACACAATATGAAGCCAGATGGGAGAAGGTTCTGGAGAGATGTGAGAAAATACTTCTTCACAGAAAGGGTGGTGGATGCCTGGAACAGTCTGACAGTGGAGGTAGTGGGGGAAAACAGTGGTGGGATTCAAAAAAGTCTGGGATAAGCACAAGGGAATCATAAGGGGTAGTTAAGGAGTAGGAAAGAAAGTGCTATAGACCTGGAAGGGTCTGCAGCAAAAGCAACACAACAAAAAAGTGCAGACTGGATTGGCCAAGCGGCCCTCATCTGCCATCAGTTTCTATGTTTCAATGTAACTATACTTTCTTGAAACCAGAAGTCCCAGGGGAAAGGCCTAGAGACTTTTTCTTGGATGCATGCATGTGATGTCTGCCTTTAAATGTGGGGACTGGGTGAACCCACGTAAACATGCAGTTTTCCAAGCTGCAGTGGTCTCAGTGAAGTTGGCATGATATGCATCCATATTGTGCTCCAGTCTAGGCAGGCTGCACAGGTCTGATGCTAGTCCATAGAAATCATTTTGTTTCCACAGGGGCCTTGACAAATGATGCATGGCTGTTGGACTTTCTTCTTTGGCACACCCCTTCAGACTTGGCCTTCAGGACTGTGCAGAAAATAAAACAAAGTGTGGCAATGCGAAAAACAAAAAAAGTAGCTGTGATGCAGGAAAAATTACTTCAGTGGCAACAAGGCAAACTATGGTGTGCTCCCACAGTGAGCTCTCAGTTGTGGAAAGAACACACCTGAGGTTGGTGAGGAAGCCAGCAATGGTTATTGGCTAGCACGTGCCACCACATGGAGGTGCGCAGATGCTGTGCCCAGTAGCTGCTGCCCATCCCCTAGTCCAAACTTTGATCCTATGGAGTCCTAGTACTTCCAACCAAGGCCCTTCAGTGAAAATCAATGAGAAATTTAATTCATGAAAGATCACTGGATTTTAAGTACATTAAGTAAGAAAATAAAACTTTATTTGTTAAGCACTCATTCCCTGAGGCTCAGAGCACTGTACAAAGTCAGGACAGTCCAACATAAAACAGTCACAAAAGAAACAAGCATTTGTCATTTCTGAATGTTCACAGTATAGCTGTTGTACCAGGTCTTGCTTGTACACATTTTTACTATATATTTACCCAGGATAAAGCAGATGAGATGCAATATCTCATTTTCAGTGGTGTCCTGCTTTGACACATTGTTAGATTGGAATTACCCAGGATAGGGCAGCTGAGAGGCAATATATACTTTTAAATGGGCTCCCACATTTTGACCCTAAATGTCCAACAGTCTTTTTATGACCTGACGTTATGATCAAGACAGGTGGAATTTTTAAAATCCCCTCCAAAAGGTGATTTGGCTGTGCAACTCTGGAAACAAGTTTCGGAAGGGATTTGAAAAATGACATCTGCCATGTTCAGGAGGTGGGGTAACACATGGGATATGTTGAACACTAGGGGCCAAAATTAGCCAACAAAAAAAAAGTTACAGTATGAGTAAATGTTGGAACAATTAATTTGCTCATAAGTTACTTGTCTTTTCACATTTTCACCACGGGGGCCCTATTCTAGAAGGGTGGCGCAAGTTGCCACCGAATGCAACTTATGCCACCTGCAACTGCGACACTGACTCTGGCGGGCAGGGTCTCCGCAAGAAAGTCCTGTGACTTGCAACATGGCCAGTACGCCAAACAGTGGGCGACTCCAGCAGCATGTCGCAAGCCACAACGAGTCGTGAGGTCCCCCTCCATTCCCAGCAAGCCACAGGTGCCCCAAAGTGCTGCCTAAACCCTCAGCCCCCCCTGAAGTGTTCAGATGGAGCCCTGCAGGGCTGCCCACACCCCAATCCCCTGAATCCCCCTTTGCAAAGTGCCCCGCAGGGCAGTGCAGTCAACCCCCCACCAGTACCCTGACCTCAAGTCACCAGCCGCAAATGCCGCATATACCCAGTGAAGCCCTGGTAGTCTAGTGGCCTCCCCCACCCCTCCACCCAGCAGTGCCAGTACACCCAGCACCTCTGCACCCATCCCCAGCCTGCTACTGGCACGGCCCACCTCTCACCTCCACAGCTTGCCGGCAACTGAGTGCTGTAGGAGTGCTACTGCAAAGACACACTCAGATATTAATTTCTGAGCGTGTCTTTACAGTAAGCGCTCCTACGGATCTCAGTCGGTGGCTGGCCATGGAGGTGAGAGGTGGTCCGTGATAGTTGCTGGCTGGGAATGGGTGGGGGGTGCTGGGTGGACTGGCATGGCTAGGTGGGGGCTACTAGACTACCAGAGCTTCATTGGGTATATGCCACATTTGCAGCTGGCAACTTGGGGTCGGGGCATGGGTGGGGGGTTGACTCTGCCACCCTGCTGGGGCATATCTTGGATGAATTATGGGGCAGTTGGTGTGGCCAGCCCTGGGGGGCAATCAATGTAGGATTTGGGGGAAGTTGGTGTGGCCAGCCCAGCAGGGCAATTAATCTGGGATTCGGGGGCAGTTAGTGTGGCCAGCCCTGTGGGGCAATTAATGTAGGATTCGGGGGGCAGGGGGGTGGGCAGCCCTGTGAGGCACCCACAGGGGTATGCTGGGCATGGGGGGAAGGAAACAGTGCAATGACTGCTGGACTGCTGATGGGTCTACAGGACCCCCAGGGGGCATCCATAAGTTATACCAGCTAAAAGCTGGTGTAGCTTAAGTTGCCGGTTCTCCTCCAGGGGGTTCTTGTAGAATCCTGACATTGGGGACTTTGTTGCTGCCCTTCTGTAATGGGGTGCAACTGCTGCTGTAAACCCCCTAATGCCATGTCGCAGGGAATGTATGGCACAACTGCGGGCGTAACTGTTGTTTAGCACAAGTGGCCTACACCATGTCATAGGCCACTTTGTAGAATCGCGCATGATGCAACTGCTAGTGTAAGTTGCTACATGCACCATTCTGCTTGGCACAAGTGCTGTTATGCCAGAAGTAACTGTACTAGAATCAAATCAGGCTCCAAATGTTCAACATATTTATTTTTGACCACTTCTGAGCATGACAGGTGTCATTTATAAAACAATGGCTGAAACGTCATTTTGCACCACAACTATTAAAATGCATTTTTGGTAGGCTCTGAGAAATGACAGCTATCACATTCAAGAGGTGGTGTGAAAAAAATGGCTATATTGAAAAGAAAGGAGTCAAAATATTGAAAATTACCACAGTTACCAGTGTGCATTGAAAACTTGCTATGTAGACTCATAACTTTGTTGTTTTCTCATATTTGTACCCCAAATTTTCAACATATTGTTATGACCCCACAGAGCCTTCTTATGAACCCACCTCATGAAAAAGGGAGAAGGACGTTTTCAAATCCTGCCGAAAAGGTATTTTCGCACCACAAGTGCAAAAACACATTTTGGCCAGGATTTGAAAAACGACAGCTGTCACATTCATGAGGTGCTGTTAAGAGAAGGCTATGTTGGAAATGTGGGTCAAAGTATTAAGAATTACCAAAGTTACGAGACTGCATTTTAAAATGTCAATGTAGGCTCATAACTTTGTTGTTTTTTAATATTTTTACCCCACAGTTTCAATCTAGTCTTCTTATGACCCCTCCTTGAGAACAAGGACAGAAAATTTTCAGCTCCTGCCCAAAAGAGAATTTTGAGCAGCGACCACAAAATCCCCTTTTGGGACAGATTTGACTAATTTCACTGCCACTGTTTATGAGGTAGGGTACCAAAAAAGGCATGTTAAACATCTGTAGCAAAAATATTCCAAAATGGCCGTTATGCCAGTAAGTTCAAAACCCCATTGAAATCCATTGAACTGCAAACCAGATGTTCTAAGTTTGAGGTCTAATGTAGAAGAGTGAAGACGTGCCTGTGTTCCTTAGAGGATTATGGCGTTGGACCCTCGGTGGGTAAGTAAAGGCTTGGGAGGGTGAGGGGAGTGGGTGCTGAGTGGGAGGGTCAGGTGGGGGGACAGTAACAGGCATCAATGGACAGTTTTATTTTTTACAGGGTTTATTAAAAAAACTATGAGGGAAGGTTTTCTTTACTTCAGGTTACACAAGGGGATTGGGCACCACAAGCGCCAGTGTTATATTGGGCAGGATGGGGGGCTGGAACAGAAGATTAGGCACACCTGTGCCAGAAGAGTAACATAGTTGGGCTTGGGGAGGGGCAGTTATGGCAGGGCAGCAACAGATATAGATGGATGGTTTTGTTTTCACAGGGTGTATTTATAAAAAATATACTACAAGAAACGGTTTTGTTTATTTCAGATGGCAACACTGAGGATTGGGCATACCCAGTGTTGGTGTTATGTTTGAGGAAGGGGTTGATGCCGAGTAGGAAGGATGGGTGGGGGAACAGTAAGGGTGGCAACAGCCCCAGATATCATTGGATGTTTTTCTTTGTTACAGGGTGTAATTCAAGCTCAGCAGGTTGATCACGACAGATCAGCTGTGCTTGCTGTGTGGTATAGAACAAAGGAAAGAGTTGACCTATGATTGTGCTGGCTCTTTCCTTTGAAATACATGAAGTTTCCACCCAGCAAGCCAGAACACTGTCATGACCAACCTGGCTGATGACTGGAGAACACTGAAGAGCCCCTTGCAGACCACTCTGCATTGGACTGACACTGTCACATCCCTCAAAAGTCACTCTCCTAACAAAATGTTTGCTGTGCATGTATGCACAGTGAACATAAAATCACATAGCTTCCTAAAATATACTAGAATAGATAATATAAATAAAATAATACAGTTAAACAGTGATTTCCAATCTAAAACTAATCTAATCAGCAGCCAATGTAAGGGATCCGTGACTACATTCTGAAGGCCTCTCTTAACAGGTGTGCCTTAAGGCCCCTCTTGATGTTCTCTAGTGAAGGGGCTTCCCATAAATATCTTAGGAGTGAGCTCCACAGGGCTGCTTCTGCTACTTCAAACACTTGATCACCAGATGATTTAAGCTGCGGCCTGGAAACCGCTTGGAGGCCCACCTTGGAGGAGCAGGGAGGGCGCTGGCTGTGGTAGAGAGTCAGAAGGTTACTCAAGTAGCCAGGACCCAGTCCAAATAGGGCTTTATAGGTCAGTAAACCAACCTTGAAAGCGCAGGACTGGGGTCACATGACAGGACCTTTGAAGGTCCATCAGCAACCTGGCCACTAAATTATGCATTAGCTGCAGGCAATGCAGGACCCCTATATTTATTGTTTTGGCCTATAATCAGGATTGTCCTGATTCAATAGGTTACAGTTAAAATGTACTTATTATATGAACATCATTCTAAATACATAAACAATTCAATACATCATGCAACTGCTTTATAACATTCACATTTATAACACAAGCAAGCTGCAGAAACGTAAATGAAGACAGTATTTCCAGGTTTTGAATATCACATACCGTATTTCATCAGTTAGAAACCGAAGCTTTTAACTGCAATTAGTAATTTCAGCCTTGGCTTCTAATTGAGGGTGGCTAGTAAATGGAGAGGGGGGCCTTTATGTAGTCAGTTCCTCCACAAATATTTTCAGCCACCAATTTCAATGTTTCCACTTGACTGCAACCTATTATGACTGAAGGGTTAAATTCTGTTCATTCTTCAGCCAGTTACCTGACCTGAAAAATGCTGCCACTCCACTTCTCTAAGCCTCAGCAACTGTTTTTTTATTATTTTGGCATACTTGCGCAGCCAACATAGTGGGACAATGCAGCTTTAGAGGTGCGGTCGCTGTTTGGCAAATGCAGGGCACACACCAGTATGTGCGCCCACATTCCCCAATCAGCCTGCATGCTGGCGCCACACCATGCATACATAATGGAGTGAGCACATCTAAGAAAAGGTCCACTGCAATCCGAGCAAAGCTCATCAGATGCAGCGGTCCTTTCTTGCCCGTGCTTGCCGCTATTATGTGCATGGAAGAGGCCCGGGCAGGTGGCCGCTAACATCTGCCGACCCGGTGCTATCCCCTGTTGGTTAACCCCCTGCTATCTTTTGTGCTGATGGGGAACCCACTCCTGGCCGGCATAAACCCCCTCCAATTGTTGAATGCCGAGGGGATGCCCAACCCCTTGCTCGTGCCCCCGCTGTCTTTGTGCCGACGGGGAGCCCACTACCCATTGCATAACTCTCTAATTGTTAAATGCTGAGGGGTGCCTAATCCTCGGCACGTGTCTCCCCACTTCCTTCTCTGTGCCCCCTGCAGTTGTGGTTGACGAGGGTGCCCAATCCCTGTCGGCTACTGACACTCTAAAGTTAGGGTGGCACCATGGGAGCCCACCCCAGCATGCCAAATGCTCTGCAAAACGAAAACTGTCCGAGATGTTTTTTTCTGTTTTTTTAACCTGTAAATGAAAACGGTCCTCCGAGTCTCGATGCCCCCCCCCAACCTGCACCCACCCACTGTGCACCCTGCCTCCCCTCACCCCCCTCACCCCATACTTACTTCTGGAATCCGGCACGATGATCTTCTGTGGACCGGGAACACGTCTGCACTCTTCAAAGTCAACCGCGAATTGAGGAAATGCCGGTAAGCTGTATAATGGAATGAATAGGGTTTTTTCAACTTTAATGCTTATCTTGGGCATTTTTGGGAATTTTGGCCCCAAATTTTCAACATGGGGTTTTTGGGACCCCTTCTCATGAATTCTTGCACTGCCATGGCATTATTTGGTCCCGAAAGGTGATTTCACAGTAACTGCGCAGAATCACCTTTCAGGACCGAGTAACGAAAGGACAGTGCCACTGTTCATGAGAGGGGCTCTCAAAAAGCCTATGTTGCAAGTTTGGTGGGAAAAAATGTTCAGCATTTGCACTTTAGACGCTCAGTGCCAACATTCATCAGGCAGTGCTGCCTGAGAGAGTTCACTGAATGTAAGAACACACTGATTCGATGACAGCTTTTTCAGATCAAAATTTTGCATATATTGGGTGGGTAGGTAAAGTGCTAGATTTCTTTCTTCCACAAACTGTTGAGGCTATGTTGACATAATGACTGCAGTGATGTCACAGTGTGAGCCATCAGCTTCTGTGATTGGCTCAGTGGTCAGTAAAACAACTGTGAACATACAATTAAACAAAGCCTAGAAAAGGAAAGAAAATAATAAATTAATTAATAATTAGACACACACACAACTGTAAAAAGTTAAAATGCTATGAAAATGTTGCAAATAAAGCAGAGTGTAAGACAAAATAGGATCCTATCAAACAAATATTTGCCATTGATCTTTAAAGATAAATACAGATAAACATGTGGTTAAAGCTAACTGGAAATATACAGTGCGGATCACTTAAAATGGACACCTTTTAACCATTCATTTATAGTGGACAATCTGCATTTGCCAAATGCCATTCTCATTAACTGTAATGCAAAACTGTCTGTTTACAGCAAACTTAGATGCCCTTCCATGTTGAACACGTTCAGTTAGATGTCAGTCAGCTGAGCATCAACTGATTGTGCTAATGAGGTGTTAATGACAGCTCATCATACCTGTCAATCACCTCACTTAACCTATAAAGAGACACCCTGCTGGTCACTGGTTAGATTGCAGGTTACCAACCTGGTTTCTGCCTTTAGTAATCATCAGTTTGCTCTCCGCTGGTCTGGCAATGTCCCTGAAATGTAATGCCTTCACTGTAAGCCAGAAAGTTGAAAGGGTCTGGAAAATCAAAAAAAATGTCCAAAATGGGCTGGCAGCATCTGTCACTGTACTTCGGTCTTCCAAAATCATCACTGTCTGACTTGCTCTGTGATAAGGAAAAATAAATGGCAGCATGGCATGAGAATCATAACCTGGATTGGAAACACAAGCAGGAGAGCAAGGATGCTGACATTGAGGAAGCAGTTCTCTGCTGGTTTTCTAATGCACGGGCTGGTATGTCTTAAGTAGTGGCCCCTCCTTATGGAAAAGGCATCTCAGCTCACCTGCACATTAGGAAAGTCTGAATTCACTCCATCTTTCAGCTGGTTGCACAGCTGGAAGGTCTGAAACAATATCGCATACAAGACTGCACATGGTGAAGATCAGAATGCTGATTTTGCCAGTGGCTTACAAAGGTGCTTCCTGGGGTACTCTATGGTTATGATACTCACAACATTTGTAATTGTGTTGAATCCATATTTTTTTCCAGATGTGTGGGATTAGGCACTCTTACTTTTAAACCAGAAACCCCTCAAGGTTGTAAGAAGGGTAAGGAAAGACTGAAGGTGTTATGTTGCTACAACATGTCTTGGACTGAGAAAAAAGAGCTGGTGGCTGTCAGAAAATTGGCCCAGCCAAACTGTTTTCAAGGAGTAAAGCACCTATGAGTCCTATACTGATCCAACAGATCAGCCTGAATGACTGAATGGTGTTCTGTTCACTGACTGCGTACAATCCTGGGACTGTAATCTGAAATGAAGAAAGATTGCCCTGTTGTTAGATAACTTCTCCAGCTACCATCAAGTTTCAGGGCTCCGAAACATCTGTCTTGTGCTTCTACCTCCCAACACCAATTACCTGATACAGCCTCTGGACCAGTGTATAATCTATGCCTTTAAAGACCTGTGTGTCGGGGCAATTTCAGGAAAATGCAACCCAGGATCCTGGATCTCCTCAATGACCACCATAACCTCTTGGCTGCTAATTGTGTAAAAACAATCAGTCTACTGGATGCTATAAGGATAATAAGGAAGCCTGGAATTTTGTCTCCAAGGAGACTATTGTCTTTTGCTTCCACAAAGCAAGGTTTATGCACCCAATTGCAGAACTGCATGTGCTATCAGATGCAAAGGAAGATGGCTGTACTGCAGATCCTCCAGCTGATCTATCTGCTGAAGAGTTTGAGCACCTCTGACACCTCAGGGTCCTGCCAAAGATCATGGAGCCAGATGACATTTTATCCAGGATGAGACAAGCACCAGGAGCTGCAAACTTCTGATTCAGGCACAGAGGAGCCCGGCAAACACAACCTCAGGAAGTATGTGAGGCCCTTCTTACACTGTACAGAGTGACTGAGCAATGGGAGGATACAGTTCTGAACTCTGCTGTAATCTCTGCAAATAAGAAAGCATGGGAGCTATACTGCAGGACAATAATAAATCAGATGACTATCACCAATTTCTTTCCCAGTCAAAACCCAAACCAAGAGTAACCCTACCACTGCACAAGCACAACTCCTCCCCCACTAAAATCAAAAATGTGTATTAAAAAAATATTTTTTTATTCTAAGTGAGCACAAACAGAAAACTAAACTGAACACACTGAAGAACACTAAACCATTCATCCCTCTCTAGCGAATACTGTAATAAACTCAGCTGAATACTGTCTAAAGTTTAAAATGTTTACAGACTTTTAAAATAGTTTACCTCTGAATCTGACACAGTATACAGTACAGCACAGGAGTAGTACCCAAAACTTAGAATAAGCACAAGCACATCTACTAGTGTTGCCATGCCACTGGACTCTCTACTATCCAATGATAAAGCGGGCTGCATTGTACCTCTGTTTCACTGAGTCAGACATATTCAGGCAAACAGGAAGTATATCCCCAGTTAGCTTTAACTGCATTTACTGTTACCTGTCTCTACAGCAACCCTATTTAGGCAAACTATTAACTGCACCCTTTATTTGAATACACTGTCCTTTATTTTAACTTTAAATCTAGTTGTGCTGTTATTGTTTACTGATTACGGACACCATAATCAAGAGTTAGAAGTCTCCCTGCTATTTACTTGTGCAGTTCTGAGTGAAAAATAGACAGACGGATGGGCACAGAGAGAGGAAGAGGAGGAGAGAGAGGAAGGGAGGGAAGGGGAAGAGAGAGGGAGGGAGAGGGATCAAGCAACTGTCAGCTCAATGCTGGCACTCAAGCCAGCAGCAGACCACCATCTTCCAATACAGGAATAAAGAATGTCCCACTCTTCTCCTACTGAGAACAAGGGTGAACAACTCCTTTTGCTAAGCTGGGCACCCTGGATTTTGGGGTGCCCAGAAAATATATTTCTGGAGTTTTTTTTTTTAAAGCAAACTACAGAATCTAGCAAAATGGGTCCTGTTTACCTGGGTTCAGGTGTTTTTTTTTTTTAAATACACACTAAGTGGATTTTCCATTTTTTCAGCTCAAGCAAAAAAAATAAGATGGTGCCCATCATGACACCAAAAGAAAAAAAAATTGTGTTGTGAGAAACAAGTGGTGAGAAACCAAAAATAGTCTCGTGACAAATAATTTTTAATGTCGTATCAGAACGTTACCTAAAACACCCTTCTGAGCATGCTCAGAACAGCTAAAAAACCACAATTGAAATCTTTATGATTCAGTTTAATATTTTTTTGCAAGTTCTTTTGAAAGGCATTATCTTGGCACAGCATGCTTACCCTGAAAGTTTTGGAAAAATAATTCCATACCGTCTAGGTTGTATGCGATAGCAAAACCAAAAACCCATGTTAAATATAGTGAAAAAAAATTACACATCTACGGAAAACATTTGTGGTTCTCAGAAACCACACATGCTGCCATCATAAAACTTTCCACATATTTAAACCTTGCCTGCTAGACAAAGCATGCCAAATTTCAGTCTATTTTGTCAAATAACGCCAAAGCTATTGAAGTGAAAAGTGAGGGGTTTAACATAGAACCTGTCAGTCAACCCTAATTATACTGGTGCTACTGCACCAGTATAATATACCTATAACATCCAGAGTCTGAAGGCATACATCAGAAACAAAAACGGAACAGCAGCAGGTTAAAAAGGGGGCATTCAGCAAATGCAAGATAAGTACTGATGCAGCACAAGGCTATTTGGGGAGAGTAAGTATATGTAAAAGAGGAGTGTCAAACTGGTCGAGCCAAGATCTGAGCAAGAGCACAAGGGAACAAAATGAAGTTCACCTAATCTACGGTATCTGTGCCGGTGTGCGGGGTTGGGGCTTTATAGGGTTGCCACCTGTCAGGTTTTTTACCTGGTGATCAGGCTTTCAGGGTCCCTATCAGGTAATCCGATTTTGCTCTGTGCTGGTCAGGTTTTTGAGCCATTTTGAGTGGTCACATACTTTTGAAACAAATGTTGTCATATCATTCATTGTTTCAGCTACATGTCCAGATTACAGACAACTTCTGTTTTCAGTATATCCCTTTGTTTGTGAAAGCAGTCAGCCTGGGAGGTGTAAAGTATGGCCATTAACACCATTAGCACTTATTTAACCTAATCTTTTCCACTGCATCTTAAAGTAGCATCACAGAAAAGCTACTCCCACCTTTTGAACAGTAACAGAGCCAGTTGTGTTCTACTTTCATTTGCTGGTAAACATGTTCATCTCAAACAGAATTTTGGCAATTTTAAATGTTTTAAATGATTTTTTTCCTCAAGAAAAAAAGTGTGGTCCCTGCTTTAGCTTTGAAATAGTACTGTGGACATGAACAGGAAATGGAGCCAGAAAAAGATATAAAGTACACATTACAGGAAACAATGTATTATGTATTATTATATACCATGCTATTTACAGTGTTTCCCTTGTCTCCCCCAGATCATATCTGTAAACAAGATTTCTTTTACCTCTGTATGTTTATCTGGTAAACCAATGTCAATAAATAAATACATACATAAGTAAATTAACTAGGAAGAATCTAGGAAAGTAATTTTAACAGGTACAGTACAATATCTTAACATTTTTGTTGAACTGCTGCTTTAAGCATTGTCTTTTATTGATATAACAAATGACTTTCTAGGAGGAGCAATGCATGCTGAGTCATGAAAAGGGGTGGGGCTAGGGGTGGAGCTTAGGGTCCAGTTTTTGCCTCATCCAAAGGTGGCAACCCTAGGGCTTTAGTGAGTTTGAGTGAGTAAAGTAAGCCTTATTATGCACTGAAGTTCAATTTCAATCATTAGGCCTCTGTGAAGTCTTGTTTTGTTTTTCTATAGTACCTTCCTGAGTTGAGACTTGTGGATACAGTGGCATCTGCCAGGATGAAGCACAGTGGTAAAAATGTCACATATTCCTGCATGCCAAAAGGAATTAAATGTCATTGAACTGTATGGTTTCCTGTAGAGTTTCACAATATTCTGCAGCATTCTACAGAATAATGTGCTTTATCTTGGCAGACACCTCTGTGATTTTCGTGCTTGCTTTGCTGTTTTCTTAAGATACCATATTTCAGTGATGAGAATCCACCCCAAATAGAAGACATCCTCAACTAGAAGCACCAGATTAAAAACGATTTCATAATAGAAGCCACCATCAATTATTAGCCACTGCTTCTAATTGAGGGCAGGCTACTAATGGATGAAGAAGTGGTATAGTCTAGTCTTGAGCCAATCAAGTGCTCCAACCACTCACACAGTGCTCCTTCTCCTGCCTTTGATTTGGGGCTAAAATAGAAATTGTAAAATCTGAAACTCTAATGGACAGTACTGAAGGTTTGATAGTGTATAGGATGGTCAGGAACATCTTCTCAAAGTTGCCATGGCTCTGCATGACCTGAACAAAATTCTAGACCTCAAGTCAAGTTCTATTAGTAGCTGGTGAGTGTTAGGTTTCCTGCTCTCCAAAAGCACCTTCCCCTCCACAACAAGCATTTGTCAATGCCGAATGTTGTTGTGCTGGCATTGACAGTGGGAGTGGCGTAGCTAGAGATGCATAGTGCTGTGATTTTGTGAATGTGTCTCAAAAGGTGATTTTGCACAGCGAGCATGCCATTGAGCGCCACAGCTGCGGAAACACATTTTGGGCAGGCTGTGAAAAATGGCAGCTGGACTGTTGATAAGGAGACATGCACAATTGCTAGTGGTGAAAATGTGGCATGAAAATATTGCAGATTGATGAAGTTACAAGGGTGCGTGGAAACTGCGTATGGAGTTTCGGCACCAAATGTTCAACATAGGCATTTTAGGACCTCTGCTCATGAATAGTGTCACCGTCATTTCCTCAAACTGTCCTAAAACTGATTTTGCACAGCGGCCGTGCAATTCTGTGCCGGACGTGTGAAAACACATTTCAGGCTGCTAGAGTGTTCATAAGGAGGTATGGAAAAATGCCAATGATGAACAGCTGGAGTGAAAGTATTACAAATTCAGAAAGTCATGAGCGTGCGTGCAAACTGTGCAATGCACGCTCATAAAACACTCATTTTATTGACTTTCATTCCCAAATTTTCAACATAGGCATTTTAGGGCATCTGCTAATGAACAGTGTCACTGTCATTTTCATCATGTGTCTCGAACACAGACTTTCCACAGCAACCACGCTATTCTGCACCGGAACTGCGAAAATAGATTTTGTTCAGGATGTGAAAAATGACAGCTGTACTATTCATTAGGAGGTGCAGAACAATGGCACTGTAGAAAATCTGGAGTGAGAATATTAGAAGTTTGCGAACGTACAAGCGTGCGTGCAAACTGCACAACACACGCTCGTAACACAGCCTTTTACGGTGCATTGTCACCAAATTTTCAACACAGGCATTTTAGGACCTCTGCTCATGAACAGTGTCACTGTCATTTTCGTTTTGTGTCCTGAACACTGATTTCGCACAGTGAACACGCTATTGTGCGCTGAAAGTGCGAAAACACATTTCAGCAAGGACATGAAAAATGACAGCTGTGCAGTTCACAAGAAGGTGTAGTAAAATGCAAAATTTGAGAATCTGGCATGCAAATATTGCGAATGCGCAACATTACGAGGGTGCGTTGCGCAGTTGCTATGCACTTCGTAAAACAGTCATTATATGGAGTATTGTCACCAAATTTTCAACACAGGTATTTTAGGACCTCTGCTCATGAACAGTATCACTGTCATTTTTGTAATGTGTCCCAAACACTGATTTTGCACAGTGACCGCGCTATTCTGCGTCGGAAGTGCGAAAACACATTTTGAAAAGGATGTGAAAAATGACAGCTGTATGGTTCACATGAAGATGTGGTAAAATGCCAATGTTGAGAATGTGGCATGAAAATATTGCAATGCATTCATCTCATTTAGCGCAAGTGCTATAGTTGCCATGACGCCATAAAACAATCATTTTATGAAGTATTGTCACCAAATTTTTAACACAGGTATTTTAGGACCTCTGCTCATGAACAGTGTTACTGTCATTTTTGTAATGTGTCCCAAACACTAATTTCACACAGTGACCATGCTATTCTGCGCCGGAAGTGCGAAAACACATTTCGGGCAGGATGTGAAAAATGACAGCTATACGGTTCACAAGAAGGTGTGGTAAAATGGCAAAGCTGAGAATCTGGCATGAAAATAGTGCAAATATGCTAACTTATGAGTGTGCATTGCGCAGTTGCTATGCATGCTCGAAAATCAGTTAAGACTTGGTTTGCTGGCCAAGGCACCTAGCTTCACCTGAGCTCTTTCCTTCTAAGACTGCTTGAAAGGCAGAGTAGAGAAACTTACCAGAGCAAGGGAGAAGGATTAAGATTTACTTTGGCTAAGCAGATTTACTGTGTTGTGGTGTTTTTATTTTTTACTCACAGGGATTGCTACTGTTTGTTGCTAACATTTCATTGCTTTATTTTTTCTCTGATTCAAATTGTTGTTGCTGGTATACCTTCTTCTGCATTATTACAAGGTGTGCCTACAGGTGTGTAACAGATTACTGCTGTAATCTTCTGATTCAAATTGTCTTTTGCAAGGTATATCTTCTGATACTGCTTTATTTTTCTCTGGAGCAAAGTGTTTCTTACAGGGTATATCTTTCTGAAATTACTGTATTACAGGTGGAGCTTCCATTTTGTGACTTTTTATCATTGGGCTAAGCAAAATTACTGTTTGACACTGTGTTTTATTTTATTCTGTTTGTTGAAAAGGTTTGTTGTCTCAGAGGTGTTTCAGTCTCCTTCTCACATTGAAGGAGCTAATTGCTTTTCCTCCCACAGCTCTTCCAAAGGATTAGGTGTGTATGTGGGGGGTGGAGCTGGCAAACTGTCAGTAATTTCAACAGAAAGAAGGGTTAAAAAGTCAGGTTAGTTGATATCTTGGAGGTAGAAGACTTGGTTTGCTGGCCAAGGCACCTAGCTTCACCTGAGCTTTTTCCTTCTAAGACTGCTTGAAAGGCAGAGTAGAGAAACTTACCAGAGCAAGGGAGAAGGATTAAGATTTAGTTTGGCTAAGCAGATTTACTGTGTTGTGGTGTTTTTATTTTTTACTCACAGGGATTGCTACTGTTTGTTGCTAACATTTCATTGCTTTATTTTTTCTCTGATTCAAATTGTTGTTGCTGGTATACCTTCTTCTGCATTATTACAAGGTGTGCCTACAGGTGTGTGCTAACAGATTACTCCTGTAATCTTCTGATTCAAATTGTCTTTTGCAAGGTATATCTTCTGTTACTGCTTTATTTTCTCTGGAGCAAAGTGTTTTTACAGGGTATATCTTCTCTGAAATTATTACAGGTGGTGCTTTACAGGTTTTACAGTTTTATCTAACATTAGGATAAGCTTTCAGGGTTACTGCATTTGTTGTTGACTGATTGTTTCTGCTCTTACCTCCTTGTTCTTTCGTCCTGTTGGTTCTTTTAGGCAGGGAAGGGCCCAGCCACCTCCCCATCCCCAACCACCCCATGCTACACTCCTTTTATAGGGTACCACAGTTGTGACATTTCCTGTGGCAGAGCAGGAAGGGCGGATCAGTGGGGCCTCCACAAGGTGATCTCATTTACAGGGCACTAGTAATTTAACTTGTTATAACAAGTTAAACAAAGCACAATTAAACCATTACTTGCATTTTTTTCCTTTTTTCCCTTCTAATTACTCTGACTAGGTTACAAACCCAGCAACTTATTTGGAATGGATTTCATTAACTGCAGGTACTGTGGAACAATTTTCAGAAGGACAGTCTTACAGGATTTAGGACACTGTCCTACATGCTGGGCCTTTGGAGATCTTAGGCTCAGCTCCGGCAGCATGGGCAGAGATTGCACGCTTCAAATTTCATATTGAAGAGGAAATACATTATAAGAACCACCCGCCATTTCCCCAGCATCCAACAGAAAAACCTCGACCGCAGAGGGTAGTTGGTCCAGGAGGTTGGCAGGTGGTTAGGAGGAGCAAATCAGGTGCCCCATCACTCTCTGCTCTCCAACATATTACCTCCAAAAACCATATAAACACTAGAAACAGGTATCTGCCTCTATCTCTGAAATCAAATAAAGAGGCAGAAGACACTGCAGAGCAGGACACTGCAGCACAGGAGCTAGCACAACAAAACTCACCCAAATCAGGAACCAAAACTAAACAAGCACAAAGAAATCCAAAAACTTCTGATCATAGGAGACTCCATGATTCGGGAGTTGACACCCATCTCCAGCCAGGGGTGATGGTCAGATGTCTCCCAGGTACATCAGCATGGAGAGACACTGACTGCATTGCTAAAATTGTTCACAAAGCAGAAGAAAACATTGATGTCCTAGTACACATAGGGACTAATGATCTCGCCATCTGGTCAGTTGTGGAGACCAAGGAACACCTGACCAGGCTGGGTGACAAACTATCATATATTTCGTCCGGCATCTCCTTCTCTGAGATCCTACCAGTCTGGGAGAGGGGATCAGATGGACGGAAGGTCAGAGAAGGGGAGATAGGGGAGCTAAACATGTGGCTCAAGGACTGGTGCCAGGAAAAAGGACACAGATTTGTAGGGAACTGGCAACAGTTCTGGGAGCGTAAAGTTCTTTAAATTTGATGGACTGCATCTGACTAAAGAGGGAGTCAGCATTGGGGCAGAAGTTTGACATCTTTGCAGAATATTTAAACTAGCAATCGGGGGAGAGGTGCAGCACCCCATACGCCGAATGGGAAGAACCCCATTCCCCTCAGCTAGTGGTCAAACAGGAATTCAGCGTGTTTGCCGTTCATTTGCATCACCAGGTAAGAAAAAAGGTTTGTCTCCCCATACGATGCACAGGGGTAATGCCAAACTTCACCCAACAACTAACACACCAAAATCTGGCCAATGGAAAATCATGTACACAAATGCTCACAGCCTGGGAAATAAGATCCCAGACCTGCAGGCAATAATGTCAGAGGCTAAACTGGACATAGTAGCAATTAGTGAGACGTGGTTTACCAGTAACCACACTTGGTAGACTTCAGTACCTGGCTATGTATTGTTCAGAAGAGACCGAGGTGCAAAAAGGGGGGGGGAGGAGTGGCCCTGTATGTTAATGAAAATATCAAAGCTACAGAAATTCAGAATACACATAAGGAGCCAGAAGAACTGTGGGTCACCCTGGAAACAGGAAATGGGACAGCCATAAGAACTGGGGTTGTCTACAGGCCCCCAGACCAGAGGGAGGACATAGACACATTACTGTTAGAAGATATACAAAACATGACAGCTAAAGGGGAGGTTCTGATAATGGGAGACTTCAACATGCCAGATACAGATTGGTCAATACCAGGGAACATCTGCCAGAACTAGACTCATAGTGGATTCCCTGCAGGGGAGGGCCTCAAACAACTGGTACAGCAACCCACAAGAGACAGGGCTATCCTAGATCTAGTACTGACTAACAAAGAAGAGATCACAGATCTCCAGGTAGAAGGTCACCTGGGGCCAGTGACCATCACATGGTATGGTTCAATTTGGCTACTACATCTAAATCATCCCATTCCAAGGCAAAATATGGGACTTCAGAGGAGCTGACTTTGATAAGATGGCCAACAGAGTTAAGCTAGCCCTGGCAAAAAGAAACACAGGTGAGGGGGCACAGGCAAAGTGGGCAAGCATTAAGGATGCTATACTTGAAGCAACATCCCATTGTGTTAGACAGAAAAGGAAGTGCAAAAGAAGAAGGAAACCACTTTGGTTCTCAAATACAGTAGCAGAAAAGGTCAGAGCCAAAAGGGAGGCCTTCAGGAAATATAAGGGAACACAGTGGGATGAAGATAGGGAGGCATACCAAACTGCCCTAAGGGAAGCAGGTAAGGCAGGCAGGCAAAGTCCCAAACTGAGGAAACACTAGCACGAACAGTAAGAGAAGGTGACAAGACTTTCTATAGATACATTAGTGAAAGGAGAAAGTCCAGAGGGGGTATTGCTGTTTAATGGAGAAAAGGGAGCCTGTGAGGAGGAGGACCCTGTAAAGGCATCTATCCTAAATAGATACTTTTTGCTCAGTATTTACTGAAGAGAAGGTAGGGCAGGGCCCACAGCTCAGCATCATGGACACAGGGGAGGGAGGTACGCACTACCCTTCACAAAAGAAAGGGTCCTACAAGAACTTGCTAAGCTCAGGGTGGATAAGGCAATGGGACCTGATGGCATACATCCCAGGGTACTTAAGGAGCTAAAGGAGGAACTAGCAGAGCCATTAGCAGAATTGTTTAGTGAGTCTCTGAGCACAGGAGAGGTCCCAGAAGACTGGAGAAGGGTTCATGTGATCCCGCTCCACAAGAGTGGTAGCAGGGAGGAGGCGGGGAACTACAGACTGGTCAGTCTTACCTCAGTAGTGGGCAAGATTATGGAGGCACTCCTTAAGGAAAGGATAGTGCAACACCTGGAATCCATAGGGGCACAGGATCCAAGACAGCATGGGTTTACAAAGGAAGGTCCTGTCAAACTAATCTCATAGATTTCTTTGACTGGGTAACCAGAGTGGTGGACCAAGGGGAGCAGTTGATGTCGCTACCTTGACTTCAGCAAAGCTTTTGACACTGTTCCACATAGAAGATTGATAAATAAGCTGGGTAGGCTCGGGTGGGTCAGAAGTTGGTCAGCTGGGTGGCAAACTGGTTGACGGGCAGAAAACAGAGAGTGGTGGTAAATGGTATACAGTCAGAAGAGATGCAAGTCACAAGTGGGTACCTCAGGGATCAGTCCTGGGGCCAGTCCTCTTCAACATCTTCATTAGTGACCTTGCAGATGGACTAGAGGGTAAGGCTTGTCTGTTTGCAGATGACACCAAGATCTGCAACAGAGTAGATGATCCAGATGGGGTGGGCAGAATGAGAAGAGATCTGGATAAACTAGCAGAATGGTCAGAAGAGTGGCAGCTGGGATTTAATGCAAAGAAGTGCAAAATCATGCAAATAGGGAAGATAAATCCTGAAGCCACCTATAGGCTGGGAGGGGAGTTGCTAGCAGTCACAAAGGAAGAAAGAGACTTGGGCATCATCATCACTGATGACCTAAAATCATCCACGCAGACCTCTAAAGCAGTAGGTAAGGCTAGGGGGGTGTTAGGGTGTATTAGTAGGGGTATCACAAGTCGTAAGAGGGAGGTAATAATCCCTCTGTACAAGACACTGGTTAGGCCCCCATCTGAGTACTGCGGCATTGGAGGCCACACCTTCACAAGGACATTAACCAAATTGAGGCAGTCCAGAGAAGGGCAACCAAAATGGTACAGGGACTGCATCAGAAGACTTATGAGGACAGATTAACGGAGCTCAATATGTATACCCTTGAGCAAAGGAGGGAGAGAGGTGATATGATTGAGGCATTCAAACACCTTAAGGGCATAAACAAGGTGAAAGAGTCTAACATGTTTAAATATAAGAAAAATAGCAAGACAAGAGGACACAGCATGAGATTAGAGGGAGGCCGATTAAGGGGAATGTGAGGAAATCTTTTCACAGAAAGGGTGGTGGATGCATGGAATGGCTTACCACAAGAAGTGGTGGCTATGAATACAGTGCAGGGCTTCAAACAGGCATGGGATAGGCATAAGGGAGCAATACAAATGACTATGAATAGATAGGTCACTGACAGAGCAAAGGCTGATGGCACATTTATAAGGTAGAAAAAGAAATGGGCAGACTGGATGGGCCTTGTGGTCCTTATCTGCCGTCAACTTCTATGTCTATGTTTCTATAAATATGTGTAGGTTTTACTTATGCATTGCAAGATAAATCCCAATTGGAACAAAGCACTAGTACATGCCTTGTGTGGCACATCAAACTGCTTTTGTAGAATCGTGCACATTTTCTTTTTTTTTACAATCTCAGATTCAGCTGTAATTCAGTTGCACCCTCACTCAGACCACAGACCAACACACACACACACACACACACACACACACACACACTTTTCAAAAATTTGTGTCAATGTACCAGTTAGGGTTTAATTTAATGCTACAAAAGTAGGGGAATGTGATGTAGGCAGATGGACTCTTCCCTTGGTGCAGAGCCCAGAGGACTCTGGGGATCTATATCTGTTCACTCAAGTCCTGAAGGGAACTGTGTGAATGAGAATACAATTCCACTGTCTCAAAAAGAAAGGAAATTCTTTGCATAAAAACTGCATTAACGCACCAGTTAGGATTCAACTTAACACCACAAAAGAAGGGAATGTGGTGTTAGGGTTTCCAACCCTAAATCCCCCAACCCAAAGCAGCAAAAGAACAAGATCACATAAGCAACCACAGACAGACATCCTCTGTTAAGACAAACAGCATACAACTGTTTCCAGATTACACAAATACAGCAGCATTGATGCGCTTCCTTTGTGGACTTGTGCTACTTTCTTGGACTTGTATCTACGGCTGCAGAAACACAATCCCCACAGGAACCTGTGCTTCTGCAGCAGGTACTGTATATGTCTATCTATATATATATATCTATACCCTTTTGCAGATGGAAGTACTGTTGCAATGTGTGTCTCAAAGTTTCAGTGGTGGATCTAGAATTTTTTTAATGGGGTAGTAGTTTTCTCTAGATAGTGGAATGTTCCCCTCAAAAAAGAAAAATGTTACCTTTTCAAGCTCAGAATAGGTGTAAAAGGCTACTTTATGCTGGCCTAAGCACTGCATACAGTAGCTGGATTCACTAGTGCATGTTTTTTTATATTCAGTTGCATAAGTAATCTTAGAGGTCTGTGCTTCTGCAGCCAGAAGTCGGTGTTTATGTTTTACATATATATCTATACACACGTGCATGTGTACAGTTAGAACCTTAGGAGTGGGGGGCACACTGAGTCAGTCTGGCCTTTCATGTACAAGTGATGAATTACATTTTCACAAACTTGAGAGCATTTGCTGCTCATAAGGCCTGTCTTGGACTAGTCTCTTTGAACTCTGGAGAGAAAAAAAACCTTGGACTTTAAAAAAATGGAAGGAATGTTCTTCCCCCTGTAGTAAATATTTGATAAAAGATTTCCACCTGGTCTTCTTACTGACTAGCTGTTTGTGACAAGATGTCACTATATGTACACTCGTGCAGGGGGGAGCAAGCATGCCATGTGATGGGAGGAAGGGGAGGGAGGATTTGTGAGGTGTACTGCGATGGTGGGCTGCCAAGTTGGCCCTGTGGCCAGGTGTGTTGGTGGTAGCCAGGGTCGTGAGGGTACCAGGTTCGGTTCCAGGCATGCGTTCATTTTGTTGTACCTGGCCATGATTTTCTTTTTCCCATTTTTGCACCCCTCGACATGCACCCCCTTGGAGTTGAGAATCCTTTAGTAAAGGGGTGTGGGGGTGTAGCCCCCCCACATAAAAAAGAAACCTATGTCTCTGGCACCCTTTTGCTGTGCGCTGGGAGTGTACACCGCTGAAACCAATTTTCAGTGATGTACGCTCGTCCTAATGGCGATCACCTTTCCGTGATTGCCGTTATCACATGGAACCAGCACAGCTGGTCTGTCGTGATCAGCCTACTGAGGAATTACAGCCTGTAACAAAAAAAACTGTCCATCCATGTCTATTTATGCCCTGTCCTTACTGTCCTCCTAACCAACCCTATCACTCAGAACCCACTACCCCACATCTCCCCCAAACATTACACCAACACTGGGTGTACCCAATTCTCCAGCGCCACCAACTGAAATATTCCTTGTAGTTTTTTTTAAATACACACTTTAAAAAAGAAAGCCGTCTGTCAATGTCTATTGCTGCCCCTCTGTAACTGCCCCCTCCAAGACCAACCCATGTTAATATTCTGGAAAGGGGGTTCACAATCCCTGTACCGGCTTCTACCCCTTCCCACTCTGCCCAATATAACACTGACACTGGGAATGCCTAATCCCCCAGTGTCTCCACTTAAAATAAAAGAAACCATCCCTCATAGTTTATTTTTTTAATACACCCTGTAAAAAAAGAAAACTGTCCATCGATGTCTGCTGCTGCCCCACCGTAACCGCCTCCCAAGCCCAACCCACGTTAATCTTTTGGCATGGGAGTGCCCAATCCCCCATGCCGGCTTCTACCTTAACTCTGCCCAGTATAATACTGACACTGGGGTGCCTAATACCCCCATGTCATGACATGACTCTTCCAGCACAGAAGTGCCTAATTCCCTGTGCTGGCTTCAACCCCCCCACCCTGCCCAATATGACTGTGACAGTAGGGACACCCCATCCGCCAGTGTCACAAACTGAAATAAAGAAAACAGTCTCTTGTGTTTTTTTTTAATTTAACCCTGTAAAAAGAAAACTGTCCTTCTTGACTGTTGCAGCCATTACTGCCCCCAACCCAACCCTCCCATTCAGCACCCCCACACACACACCAAGCCTTTATTTACCCACTGAGTCCAACGCATAATACATTTTGGACTGCAGACACAGCTTCACTCTTCAATGCCGGACCACAAACTGAGGAAATTAGGTATGTAGTTCAATGTGTTTTAACAGGGTTTTGAACTTAGTGACATAACTTGGCCATTTTTGAATATTTTTGCCCCAGATTTTCAACATGCCTTTTTTGGGACCCTGCCTCATGAGCAATTGCAGTGAAATGAGGCAAACTGTTCCAAAAAGGTGATTTCCTGCTCTCTGTGTGAAATCACCTTTCGGGCAGGAGTTGAACATTTTCTCCACACTTGTTCATGAAGTGGGTCATAAGAAGTCTATATTGAAAATTTGGGGTAAAAGTATTAAAAACTACAACGTTATGAGCCTACATAGAAATTTTCAAATGCAGGCTTGTAACTTTGATAATTTTCAATATTTTGACCCCAAATTTTCAACATAACCATTTCTTCACAGCACCTCATGAATGTGGCAGCTGTCATTTTTCAAATACTGGCACTTGTGGCAAAAAATCACCTTTTGTGCAGGATTTGAAAATGTTCTATGCCCTTGTTCATGAGGTGGGCTCATAAGATGGCTATGTAGGGTTATAAGAAGGCTATGTTGAAAATCTGGGGTATAAATAAGAGAAAACAACAAACTTATGAGTCTATGTTGCAATTTTTCAGTGCATGCTTATAACTGTGGTAAATTTGCAGCATTTTGACCTTGTTACACGGGGTCCCTGCACCCTAATTGATACTCTAAGAGGTACACCGTAGACAGCTAACACTTAGGTATAGGTTATACTAATATTTAGGGCTAAGGGCATCTACCATATAAGAGTAGATGGCAGGATATGGATGCATATTGTTGTAATACACTTTGCTTGCTAATACACATATATTTTGCCAGGTATTTTCTGTGTATTTCTTACTTGTTAGATGCTAAAACACCTGTGTCCTTGAAGTAATTATAATATGTAAGACAGCATTGCCTTCTTTTGGTGATTTGTACTACTACACTGAGTTATGTAAGACTCTGTATAAGAACTCTTTTGTTCTCAAACTGATGACTTTACAGAATTGTATAATGTTATCTTGGACTGTGGAGCCACCTCTAATTTAGCCAATAGGGCTCATCTCTGTAACTAGAAATGTTTCTATCTTTTGGTAACCATAGTAATTATCATAGGTATATAATGTAAAGCACAAGCTTTACACCGCAGAGACCCGAGAGACCCCAAGAGACAACAGAGAAACTTCGAGGTGTAGGGAACGCTTAGCACTGGCTCCCAGTTCGTATTGGTAAGAACTGCTTAGGGCAACTGCGATTTATCCCTTGGTAGTAATAAACTTGTTTCTTACTCTGATGCTACGTGTCTGTGATTACTTGCATTCCCAATATCATCAAGAATCTGAAAGTGAGGTTTAGATCTCTCAACAACCTCAACTTTTTAACATAGCAATTTCTTCACACCACCTCATGAATATGACAGTTGCCATTTCCCAGATCCTAGTCATAATGTGTTTTAACACTTGGGCCCCGATATTTGGTGATGCACCTGGCAATGGCACAAGTGGTTGCACAGCACAACTGTGTTGCACTGATGATACTCAGGGATATAGTCAAAGGAGATGAGCAATGGCACATCCTCTCTGAATATATCAGGTAATGTGCACTGCACAAATACGATGCACTGGCGCATCCCTCCTGACAGGGTTGAATACCAGGAATGGGAACTGCACCAGTGCAACAGAGTTACGCTGTGTGCAAATTCCAAATATTCAGTTGGCAGTGTACAAATGGGGCCATAATGTATGCAAGGCACACTTGGGACTATTTGTATGCCATTATGGCCCAATTTGCATGCATTGTGCAGGACAGGCCAGTGACTTGCACCAGGTGCCCTGCACAGCATGCGGTGCACCCAGAGGATGTTAGTGGTAACCCCCCCCATCCCCATAGCAGCAATCACCATAGAGAACACCTGTACCTATTCCCTGGCAGTCCAGTGGTAAACCCCTTCCCTCCCCATAGTGGTGATCACAGTTAAATACATGTGTCATTCCTCCATGGTAGTCTAGTGGCACCCCCAACCCGCCCATAGCTGTAACAGCTGCACAATGACATTTACTAGTCCCTGGTGGTCTAGTGGTAACCTCCACCCTGCCCGTATCCTTGATCACCAGTATGTGCCATGTAGATATGTCCCTGGTGGTCCAGTGGCACTCCCACCTCTCCACCCACACAGGACTCCCCACCCACCCAGCAATCCCCCAATAATCGGCAGGCAGCTGCAATCCCACCCACTTATTGCCCGGCTGCCCACTGAATGACAGCTTATAGTAGTAGCTGTAAGCCCATTGGTCTACACTGTGGACCAATGGGCTTCCAGTGCATACTGTAATAGAGATTCACAAATATGTGAATGAATGACTTCATTCACATATTTGTGAATGACAGGTACAGTATGCATTGCAAACCCATTGGGACCAATGGGCTTACAGCTACCATTGTAAGCTGTCATTTGGCTGGCAGCTGGGTGGTAAGTGGGCAGGATTGCAGTTTGCCCACCGATGAGGGGGCTGCGGGTGGGGTCCTGTGTGTGGGTGCCACTGACCACCAGGGACATATCTACATGGCACATACTGGTGATCAGGGATACGGGCAGGGTGGGGGTTACTACTAGACTACCAGGGAACAGTAAATGTCATTGTATGGCCGTTGCAGCTACGGGTGGGGTGGGGATGCCACTAGACTACCAGAGAGGGATGACACATGTATAAAACAGCAATCACCACAATGGGGGAGGAGGGGGATACCACTGGACTGCCAGGGCATAGGTACTGGTGTTTTCTACGGCAATCACCGCTACGGTTAGGGAGGAGGGTGCCAGTAGATTGCCAGGGAGGTGTGTGGGTGCTTGTGGATGGTGTTCTGGGGGGCCACCCATGGCTGGAGGCTGCTGTATTGTGTCCTGCACTATAGCAACCTGCCTGTTGGTGGCTCCCATTTGAGCCTCCATTTTCAGGCTCAACTTTGTGCACCAGTGTGCGGCACATCTCAGGGTTGTGCCAGCACATGCACCACACATCCTGGGTTGAATAGTGGGATGTGCCACATATGCATGGACACACCCCCTGGAGATGTGCTGCATACAATATCTTTGTGCCCTGGCACATTGGGACTTGTGCTGAGCAAGTCCCTCTTTTTAATATTGTACCAGGGTGCATTTCTGGGGTTGTGCTGGTGCAGCTCAGTTCAGCCAGGTGCAACTCCTTTGAATATCTGGACATTGAGGTGCAAAATTACAATTCAGCCATTGTTTTATAAATGACACCTGTCTTGCTCAAAAGGAGTGGTCATAAAAAAATTATGCTGAAAATTTAAGGTAAAAATGTGACAAGCCAACAAAGTTATGAGCAAACACATTTTTCCAGCATTCATGCATAACAATTTTTTTTGCAGATTTTGGCCCCTAATGTTCAGCATTTCCCTTGTGTTAACCCCACCTCCTGAACATGACAGGTGTCATTTTTCAAATCCCTTCCAAAGCATTTTTTCTACAGTCCCACACCAAAATCATCTTTCAGATGGGATTTTAAAAATTCCACCTGTCTTGATCATAATGTAAGGTCATAAAAAGACTTGTTGGACATTTAGGGTCAAAAGGTGGGAGCCCACTTAATAGTAATTCACTGACCTACGCAGCCAGTATAGTGTTATGCTTGTGCAACTGTGTTAGTTTCGTTTTGGACATTTGCACTCTCTATTCCAGAGGAATTTCCACCCTGTAGGGGTACGATGGCAAGGAAATCTTGGAGAGGGTTCCACGCCTAGAGGTGCCACAGGACGGTTCCTGTGGTTAAAGGTACCTTAGGAATCTCCCCCCAAAAATGTAGTATTATCCCCAAAAAGAAAGCAACACGAAGCAGTATGCAAGCAGTAACTGTAACGTAGTAGTAGAGCAGCATAGGCAGTTTAATAATGCAATGATATGCTTAGTTGTCATAGTAACTGCCCTAGTTTGAGTAGCACAATACTGATGGCTTGCTTTGAGAGTAGGGAATCCCCTAAGGAGAGAGGGAATGGCAGAACATCCTCCACCTCCATCCAACAACAGAACCTACCTAAAGAAACTAGGGAAAACAACTATGCTAACTAAGAGTTATGACCTGAGGCAATGGAGGAGAGAAAAAAAACCCTTTGAGGAGGAAATCTCTGGGGATCCAAGGCCTAGGTCGCCTTCCCTCCAGGCTTGGGAAAATTTATTTAGTGATGGCTCTGCAGCTGCAATTTGGAAAAATCCAATTAAAGAGAGGTGGAAAATATTCCAATTTGGAGGAAGGCCCTCACTCAAACCCTCTAGTGGGAATGCCGTGGAAGGTTGCGAGAAAACTCTGCAACAATATGTGCATCCAAGGCGCAAGAGGAGAGCGACAACTGCTGAGGCACTCACCTGGCCTACCCACCCTAAATCAAACCACGTGAACCAGAGGCAGTCATGGGGAGAATTCAGTGAAGGTGCCTTGCTAGGTAAACCACTAAAGTCAATGGCCAACCGTTATAGTGGAACACTACAGCCAAAGGAGTTCATCGTAACCACCCTTCACTGCTAGTCTTAAATTCTACACCAGGAGCTGCTGTCACATAGCAGGCAGCTAAAGCCAAGCCCAAGGTGAGGACATTCTCAGCTATGGGCCAGGTGAGAAGGATCCCGACCCAAGTTGGACATGCTCAATGATGCAGACTAAATGCAGAGAAAGACAGTTGGCTGGAGGAACCCAGCACCAGAATAGAATGGCTGGCATGCCCCAGAATTGATTGAGAGCTGAAAGCAGTTGAGCTGAATGAGCACGGCATGCTGAGATCATAATGAGCATTGAGTGCTGAGACCTTGCAAGGTCGAATGCATATTGAGTGCAGTAGAATTCCAGGCCAAAGCTGAGGGGATGGCAGTAGGGCATGAAGCAATGGTTTGCGTAAGCAAGGAGCAATGGTTATGTAAGCAAATGTGGACCTGATAGGTCAGTAAGCAGTAGTAGTAATAGGTGGACCTGCATAACAACTGTAAAGCAAGTAAACAGCACTGAATTAGGGGCAAGCCAGCCAGACATAAATATCCATATCAAGGTGACAAACTCTGAGGATTTTTGGTGGCAAAGACAGGATTTAGAACAGAATTAATTAACCACATAGGCCATGACCCCCCAAACACCTCCCAGTCCCCACCGTAGGACAAGCAAGGAAGCGATGAAAGGACGAGAACCACATGCAGATATAAAAGCTAATTTTATAGCCTTAGCAGGAGCTTCAGCTAACCTCAGCGTGAACAAGGTACAATAGGAGTGGGAGTAAACAATGCAGCAGCAGAAAAGAAGTAGACCTGTACAGCAGTAGTAAACAAATGAGTATACTGAGTTGTAACTGCAAATAAAGGAGGCTTAATGCTCTTAAGCATCATTGTCAACAGGCAGTGCAATGAGACTGCAGCAATGAGGTAAGTAGAACAAGCATGAGTAAACTGTATAGCTAGGTTCAAGTAAATCTGAGTCAGGTGAAAGTAATAAAATATGCCACATGGACCAGCTATAGTTGAGCTGAAACACACAGGTCAAGTTTGAAGTTGCAAAGCAAGTAATTTGAGAGTTATGAGTAACTGAAAGCTAGCAGTATGAGCTCTGAATAGCAGTATGCTAGGATCCTAGAAAAGTCCCCCCAAAAAAGGAAAGAAGCATACACAGCCGAAGGCAAAATATAAACCAAAGCAGGAAAACAAACACAGAAGCCCTGTAGAGACAAGCAGGGGGGGAGGGGGGCCCAGCCAGGAGGTGCTCAGCTCAGAGAACAAACCCGGCAGAGCCTTCAGCTCCAAAGAAAAAATGCTTCACAGTAAAGCTTAGAGGAACTGCTTATATAGCTCAGGAAGTGGGAGTGGCTGGTTGCTTGGCCACTGAACTCCAGGCATAGCCTTTCATATATTGCCTCTCAGCTGCCCTATCCTGGGTAATTACAAACTAACAATGTTTCAAAGCAGGACACCACTGAAAAGGAGATATTGCATCTCATCTGCTCTATAGTGTTCAAATATATAGTAAAAATGTGTACAAGCAAAACCCGGTACAACATCAATACCATCGGTGAACATTCAACATTAACAAATGCTTTTTTTTTTTTTTGGCTTTCTCTTATTATCCCATTCTTGAAAGTTTCTGTTTCTTCCTTGTATTCTTTCATCCCCTTTTCTCAATGTCTTATTTTTCCTCTCACTTCATTCCTCTGGTTTCTTCCTTTCGTCCCTCCAGTAACCTACCCAATACCTGTTTGTTCCCCCACACTTGAGATGACACCAACACCTTCCTTCCATGTTGGCTGTTTTTGCTTCTTTACAGTAAACAGATCTTGCCCAAGCAACCCCCCCATCTCATCTACAGATCAGTCCCATTTCCTTCTTATGATTGACAGGGAGAATTTTTCTCTCACTTTACCTTTGCCCAGAGGGAGTCACATCGGGTGGGACGTTGCGTGCATTTCAGAGCAAGAAAAAAAAAACAAGATTCCTTATGGGAAGTCAGAAAAAATTCCAGTCCTAGCTCTCAGTACCAGAAACAGCAGAGTAGTAGGGGTGAGGGGGTCAGACAAGTAGGGGCAGTAAGATTGAGGGGTCTGTGATCAGCTGGGATGAGGTAAAAATATCTGGGATGGTATGGTGGGTGGGAGGGTCTCAGATCAGCCTAACTAGAACAGGGTCACATCATCTGGAACAGTTAGGGCTGTTGGGTCTCTGATAAGCATGGCTAGATATGGGGTCAGATCAGCTTTGACATTTAGGGTGGGTAGGTGTCCTTGGTAAGCTAGACTTAGCTGTGCTGAGGGTCTGAGATCAGCAAGGACAGCAGCCACAGTAACTGTCCCTTCTCTCCACAGATCAGCAGCTCCCACCCTTTGTCTTCAGCTTAGCCTCTCCCCCCCTGCAGGTTTTATGTTCTGCAATGCCTGCCATGGCTCTGGCTCCCATCCATACACCCTCTAGCTCTTGGATCCTGTCTGCAAGATTAAAATCATTGCACTATTGGAATTTGGAGCTTGACACTGGAGGCACTGCTGCTTGCTTGTTTGCTCGCTCCTCCCTCCCTCCCTCCCTCTCCCTCACTCTCCTACTCTTTCTCTCTTTTGAAGTTGTGCTCCAGCAGAGCTGAGCAGGCAGGCAGATCTGCTCCACCTCGGTCTTGAAACAATATGCATTCTTCTTCTGCTGGCTCCTCCTTGCCCCACTTGACAGCCCTGACACTGCAGCTCCAGTAAAGCTGTGGACCAGAAAAGCTCCTGTCTCTGCCATCCGCCAGCACCATGCATCTAAGCACCCACATCCCACCTTCCTACTCTCCACCCTCTCTTCCTCTTCTCCTTCCCTCCCTCAGCAACAGGACCCGTTCACATGGAACAGCTGCAGCAGCATGACTGCCTCCTCCTGTGTCCCTCCAGGTACTGATCCAACTGAACCAGACAGACTGAGAGCTTCTCCTGCAGCTGGCCCACTCCCAGGGATGTTCCTGATCTCCACAACTCAACTGGGGCTATTTTTTATCCTCTTGTGTCCAGCGAATATCTTTGGATTTTGGTGTAAGGTACACTTTGATTTCCACTACAACAATCAATTTATTATTAATATTATTATTCTTAAAAGCTCTACTGGCTCATACATTGCTTTACCTTTTTTGTTTTGTTCTCTGATCATTGTAACAAGTGCATAACAGATGTGCTGCTCAGATGCAACTATCTACAATATAAGAATAAAGTACTATTGCATATACATAGTTTGGCTGTAATGGCATGGAAGGATCAGATACCCTTTACTGGTCTGTATGTGTCATGAGAACCCCCACTGTAGATGACTTTACAGCAGTATTTGAAAACGTAGGGTGTATTTCATTATTTATGTTTTTTTTTCCAGTAGTGGTCCATCAATGCCTGCTCCTGTGCAGATTTACTTTCACCTTTGGTGGCTGAGGTTGGAGGGATGTGTGAACTTATTGTTTGTAGTCTTCTTCTGTGAGTTTCTATATCAGAACTTTATGACATAGAAACTCATTGATAATTATGCTGCAAACTCCAGTAGGTAATCTGAAAATCAAAGCTGAAAAGCACATAGTTATACCATCATACAGTAGTTGTCTTTATGTGCAGGTAGGACAGAATGCCTTCATAAAAAAAAAAAAAAAGAATTGAAAAAATACTAAGTCCAAATTCTTTTTTCATATGAAGCCATCCTTTTTTTGCATAGACTAGTTCTGTTTTCAAATACCCATACGAAAAAAGAAAATCGTCTGATGAAAAATGATTTTTTAAATGTTAAAAAATATATATTTCTGGGTCATTTATCCACAACCTAAGTACAGAATTCACCTAAGGGGGTCCCAATGAGCAAGATACATGTGTTGGTGTATGTGTGCAGGATGTCATATTTTTTGATTTTGATTTTTTTTTTAGATGGAAATAAGATGGCTGTCATTTGAAAAAATAATGTTCCCTCATGAAAAAGGATTACCCCATATGAAAAAGAATCCTTTTTTATTTGGACCAAATTCTTTTTTCATTCGAAGCACCTATCCAGAAGACTGTACTGAGCATGCTCAGAACCCACTTTTCAAAAATTAATGACTTTGTAACATATTAATGTTTTTTTTTCACCAAACCAGTGAAAAGCACATCTGTAGGACAAGTCCCTTCTACCCTAAAGATTTCAGACCAAAATTTCAAACTGTCTGGGCACTAGACAATGACAAAAAAACAGCACAAAATTACAATTTTTTAAACCTTTTTTAACTATCCACATCTTGGAACCCGTACGTCTGACTAGAACAAAACTTGGCATCTCAACAGTTCTAACCCTGAGACCATGCATACAAAATGTGCAAATCCACTGAATGCTTGCAAAGATATTATATTCAGTTTCAAGTATATGTTACTGCATTCATTATGATTCATCTGATTTGTTTTTCTCTGTACAGTAGCTTATCTTACACCGTTTTGTTATTTATACTTTTGACCTGGTAGTCTGCATTTTATCATCTCTCCTTTCCTGCATCGTTGTTGCTGTATATAGGGGATACATGATGGGTAGAAGTGGGATACAGAAAATATTCTCACTCCTGCAGAGTGAGCTCTGTATTCTCATAGAGTGCCAAAGGCACGAGTGAGAATGCACAGCTCACTCTGCAGGACTGAGAATATTTTCCATATCCCATGATCTGCACATCATGTGTGCGATTTATACCACAGGGGTGAGAGCTTTAGGAACATTTTTTCTGTTTTTGTGTGTTTCCTGCTCATTCTGTGTGTTGTGTCAGAGTGTGTGTGTGTGTGTGTGTGTCTGTGTGTGTCTGTGTGTATATGCATGTGTGTGTGTGTGAGTGTGTTTGTTCTGAATGACCTGGAAGTCAGAAACACAGGTGAGTGTGTTTTGCAAAGTTAATTGAGTAAGTTATAGGTTCAGTGAAAAAGAGAAATTGCTGCAGATAGCACTGAGAAAGAGAAACTGCTTTGTAAACGAGTTTCATTTAGAATTCAGGTTGTTTTGAAGCTGAGATCAGCACAGTAATGGGCTAGGAGTGTTAGAAACACAATGGGACACGTGATAGTGTTTTGCAAAGCCAATTGAGTAAGCTGCAGCTTCAGTGAGAAAGAGAAACTGTTTTTTGAAGCAGTTTCAGTTATAATGCAATCTGCAGTGATGATATTCTCACTCTAGTGACATCAGCAGAGTGTGGATCAATGTCAATATCCTCACTCTGCTGATGTCATCAGGATTTATCCTCACTGTAGTGGAAATAACACAGGATATTCTATTGAAAAAGTGCTCACCCCATGGTATAAAATTTATATTCTATACCTCTTCCCTAGGGTCACACCTGGAAATGAGCCTTGGTTCAGCATGCCTTTCCCAGTTTTCAGTTTTCAATAAATAAATTGAGTGATGTGGCTTGCTGGGACTTGAAACAGAACATAAGCAGGATAACAACTCATAATGTTTTACCAAGTACTCCCATAACTATCATTAACTGCAGCTGGAGCACACCTATAACGTACTTCCTCACTTTGGTTATTTTGTTAATTTTTTCACTTGTATAAGGAGCTGCATTTTCCCTTGCAGGTTGTTAGATAACCACTTTGCACATCATTATCTCATACAAAAAAAGTTTCAGAATCACGTAACTTTGGATTTAAATCACAGAAATCTAATAAACCATTCAAAATGTATGAACTGTCTTGCATTTAGTGACTCCTTCACTAACACTAGCAGAAGGCTATCAAATGATTTCATTTTTTATGGAAAGCAAATGCCCTACAACCATTTGCACCCAGTGAACTCATTTTGTAAGACAGCATAATCAAATGAGACTTAAATGGCTTCTGTCTAATGGAAGACTCATAAACTATGAGCACAAACATGTACAGCTGTGACTTCTTCACTAATAACAGGAGACAGACATCGTGTAGCACAATGCAATGGAGTACTGTACATCCCACCTGCTAAAGGAACTGCGCTAGCTCAACTGTGAACTCTGCTCATTTTTTGAAAGTCATGTATTGTATTTATAAAGGTGGCTGCATGTTTAGAAGAAAACCAGTGCAGTCTAAGCAGTCTAAAATTATAGGGATATAAAGAGAAAACACTGTAAGGAAATCAATTTTTTAACAGTAAAAGAAAATTACCCCAGTTGGTGTTATGCGTATACTCTAGAAAGGCTGTGCACACTCGCAGTCATTCTGGTGAATAATATTATAGCTGACAAATGTAGGAAACTACAGTTAGCGATCTGCAATCCATACTGTACCATCTTTTTCCAAATATTCAAGCGATGCTGTTGATGTTTTATGGCCACCAGTCCTCTTTGTGCTAAACAATGCACCCATAAAATCATAGATATTTCAAATGACATAAAATGTTTATTTTATGCTGTAATCTTAAAATGCATATTCAGCTACTTAGACTGCAAAGGTAAGTACTGTACAGTGGGGAAACAAAAGTTTGCTAATTTAGAACAAATCAGACAGTTATTAATTATTGGTGTAGTACTGGCTACAGCTAAGCAACTTAAGCACAAACTGTAAATGAGAAACAAATTGATGTGTCCTAACTGAAAATTGAACACAGGACCCTGAAATTCCATTCCAGTGTGTTCTACCACTGAGCTATCAGCCTCAAATGGCAGTCTAAGATTCTCACAGTTATTTTACTTCTTTCTTTGCAGATCCTTTGATTCAAAATGATTGAGATGGTAATTAGTTAGTGGTGCAGTTTTAGCCATAACTAAGCAACTGAAACACAAATTGCAATAATAAAAACAAGAATGTGACAGAACTGGGAATCAAACTCAGGGCTCTGGAATATCATACAGGCGGTCCACCACTGAGCTTTCAGACTCACATGGCAGCCTGTGGTTCCCTTAGTCATGTTCTTTTTCAGACACCATGGTACAGTATTCCAGGGGCATGGGTTCTATTTCCCATTAGATCACATTATTTCTTTATTCTTTACAATTATTATTTCAACTGTTTAGCAGAGACTAATATTGCAGCAAATATTGAATTACCATGTCATCTGATTCTAGCCTCAGCCACATCCCCCATGTCATGGCTGCCCACCACTCTGTCAAAAATGGTTTAGCTCCCTATTGTTACCTGATAATTAAAAAACAAAAGATGAAGGAAAAGGAAAACAGCAGCCCTGGTCCTGAAATGATTTACTCAGTCCCGCTCACCCAAACAGAAGCAATTCTAGTACTTGGGGATTATTAATTAACACCACTAGCTCCAAGCAGAACAACACAAAAAACCGCAAAAGCAAATTTATGGACACAGAAAAAGATAAATAGCGACCCACACTGATTTGAAGTGGAAAGTGACATTGCTTTATAGCCCTACAACTCTGATTGCTTTGTCACAGACCAAAATTAGCTTGTTCTCTAAAAATGCTTGATTTCTTACTTGTGGGGTGGAATGTGTTGTGCTGCCTAAGAATTAAGATGCATAAATTGACTGTTGCTTTAATATCCTACACGAATAGATTAAACAATTGAATATTGGCTTTCACAGTCAAGAGCGATTGTTTTATATAATATTTCTGATTTTTATTTGAAAAAAAAAACATAAGTTCACTTTCAAAATCACTGATACTGCCAGTCATAAATCAGTTGTCAGTGCAGAGACCATTAAAACAAAAGCCTGCACCATTAAAACACATTAAATGTTTAAAACACTGTGTGACATGTCACTGAAACTGGAATCTGTCTCTTATTCAGATCTAATTCTGTTCAGATGCTTGTTGAGAATAAGCACAGTTACAGTAAATGAGCAACATATCTGCTAAAAACATTTTTTTGTCTTTCTAGATAACAAAACATATTTAAATTCTTTCTGCAACATCTTGGCACCCAAACAGTAAAGAAGTCTACATTAGCTATGATTGTTTCAATCTAAAGTAAGACTAATTTTGTTCAGCGTATCAATAACTTGCTCCATCTCCCAACACTGGAACTGACAACTGTGAATGGGGCCAGAGGGCCAAAGTCTTTTTACAGCATGTACCATGTGACCATCCTTTTTGAGAGGAAAGAAGTCACCTGACCTGCTTCTTATGAGGTATGATGGACTTTGCCGGTGATGTCTTACTATCACTAATCTACATAAAATCCCAACTCCCTCCTCTTTTTGGTGAAAGCTACACGAAAAATTAATATTTTTTTTATTTTCTACAAATACTGTGTAAACTGCAGTGAGCATACTTTCACCAGTCTTTAGTAATCAAGAATTCCAAAGAAAGGGCTACTGTATAGATATGATTATCAGATAATTTCAGTTCCCTAATCAGTGGTGGAAATGGGGGGACTTAGTTCCAGGAATAAAATTACCCAGCTCAAGGATGAAAATGGAAAAGGACTTCTGTGCAAAATGTAATTCCCTAAAGGCATTAAACAGACTAAATAATGCTTAAAAATGCAACATATAATGAGAAATCATTTCCCCAGATCCCCATCAGGTAGGTTCGATCCTACATCAATGATGATGAGTTCCCCAGTGAATTTTTTTCATTTCCATTGCTGTTCGTAATAGCACTAAGAATGTTTCATACCTATAATTTTTAAGTTCCCCTTCTGGTTTATCATTTTACAGTCTTTTGCTTCTTACCAAAGGCATAATAATTCCCCATCAGTACTTAAATTAGAGACATATGAACTGAAAAAATGGTTGATATTAAAAACTCATAACATTTGTGAGCAATGCAATTCATCTATTCATTATAAATCATCATAGCCAATTCAATTAATCAGCCCTGAGGATTTTCCTACACATGAAATCCTCTTATAATAATGAGGCTTCCTTTGCATTGCTTAAAAAAAATGTAAAGTTCCACTTTTGAAACAGGCGTTTCCTATTCTGGTTTTTAAACTTCTCTGTAACTGTAAGTCATCAAGCATAGTTTCCTGATTTATAAAATGTCTAGAAAGATATGGCTGTAAGACTGCCATCTTTTGTGTCCTTAAGGTGCCAGATACAGAACTCTTACAGTGGTAAGAGACACTCTGGTCTCCTTATAAACACAGTGGAGCTTGCCAGGAGGAAATGCAATGTCACCGATTGTAATTGGGCTTTGGAATGCTTCAAAATCCTACCAAATTAATTGGGCTAATCACATCACCTGACCATTCATTACTCACTGGTATATGGACAGTATATGCACAGTTCATAACTAATCTGCCCTAATCTACGGTACCCACTTAATCTGCAGTACCTAGTAAAAACCTAACTAAATCAAAATTAAACCTTTTTCCATTAAAATAAAACTCCCACTTTTTAAACACACACACACACTCCCTCCCCACACAAAAAAAACAACAGGGCAGAGTTTTCTTCAGAATTAATGCTCTTCCCTGGTTCATGCAAAGTGGCTCGGCCTTTGCTGCAAAACTCACATATTCTGCCTAGTAACAACCCAAAAGACTAAGGACCTGGTGCTCCACTAACTGTCTATGTAAACGGTGCTTCACCAAAACAAGTAAAGTGCAAGCATAAAAGGAACACCCGCCAGAGCCACTGTTGGGTACCAGATGGTGCAATTTTTAATCTTTGTTTTATTGGTAGAGCACGAACACTTTTATTGGTGACTCTTTATAAAGGTAAAGCTATACACGTGACTAACCTCTGAAGAAGCCCCACCTAGATGGAGTGAAATGTAAGTTTTATTCACCTACACAGGCAATGTTGTAACTACTGGGATGGCCCTTTCCAATCAGTTTGAAATTATTTGTTAGGATGTCTTGCCTTTTGTGTGCATATATTTTCTGCACTTGAATTTTACCATAGGAATAAAAGTCTGTTTTTTGTGCTGCATTATTTATGTGCTTTGCACCTTGATTAATATCTAACAGTGTCTATGGCAGGTGCTCCTTTTTTGATTGCATCTTGCCTATCAACAATCTAATTAAAGGAAAATGAAACTTTTTACCATAAAAACAACTTTTTTCCATTTTATATGAACAATAATCTTCTCCAGGGCACAGGTTTCAAGAGAAGTAATGCACTTCCCAGGTGTGCTGAAAGTCATTGGCCTTGTGCATTCTGATTCACTCAAAACGTGCATTACACCTCTAGAAACACATGCCTTGTTGTGATTTTTGCTTATTTCTTATATAACAAAAATAATTAACTGCCATTGAAACTGCATAGGTTCCTGCATTAAGTCTGCAGAATTCTACTATTTTCTATATTTCATCCTGGGTGGGCTCCACTGAGTATGCATACCTTGCATAGTTCATAGGAAAATAGGAAAAGATAGACAAAAAATGGTCAAGTGTACATTGTGTTCATCTCTTGCAAGCCAAATGTAGAAATATAGAATCGTTCAGCAGATAAGGACCATACAGCTCACCTTTCTGCCCATTTCCCTACTCACTGCTGCAGCCCCAGACCCTATATGATCTGCAGCTCTCCTGCTCTGCACATCTCCTGGGTATCTTCATGTCTATCCTATGTACTCTTGAACCCCAGTATTGTTTTTGCCCCCACCACTTCTGCTGGAAGGCTGTTCCATGGCCCCACCACCCTTTCAGTGAGAAAGTTTTTCCTAACATTACCCCTGAGCATTCCACCCTTCAGCCTCATATCACGCCCCCTTGTTCTTGTGCAGAGTTTTCTCTGAAATATTCTTTCCACCTGTACCCTGTTTATTCCCCTAAGGTACTTGAAAGTCTCTATCATGTCTCCCCTCTCCCTTCTTTCTTCCAGTGAATAGATATTAAGGTCTTAAGTCTTTCCTTGTAGGGCTTCTGGTGCAGTCCATGTAACATCTTCATTGCCCCTCTCTGGACTACCTCTATTTTGTCAATGTCCTTCCAGAGAAGTGGTCTCTAGAACTGGACACAGCATTCCCAGCTGAGGCCTCACCAGTGATCTGTACAGTGGTATCACCACCTCTTTCCTCCTGCTTGTTATGCCCCTCCCTATGCACCCCAACATTCTGTTTGCTGTCCCCACCACATTTTCTCACTGTTTGGTCACCTCCAGGTCATAAGATATGATAACCTCTAAGTCTGTCTCCTGACTTGTGGTGGCCAGAATGTCCCAACCAATCCTGTACTCCTCCCTTGAATTCCTGTGAACCAGGTGCATGATCTTGCACTTTTTGGCATTGAAACTCAACTGCCAGACACCCAACCATTCCTCTAATAGGCTTAGGTCCTGTTTCATTTTTAACACCCCCCTCTGGTGTGTCTACTCTGTTGAAGATCTTGGTGTTATCTGCAAAGAGGCACACCTTTCCCTCCAGATGCTCTGCAATGTCACTAATGAAGACGTTGAATAGGACTGGCCCCAATACCGACCCCTGTGGCACCCAGCTGGTCACCTCCCTCTCTTCAGATTTCATGCCATTTACCACCACCCTCTGAGTCCTGTCCCTTAGCCAGTTCCCAACCCACTTTACCACTGTAGAACCCACTCCCAGGCTCCCCAATTTATTTAGCCATGTCCTGTATGGGACCGTGTCGAAGGCCTTGCTGAAATCCAGGTAGGCCACATCCACTGCCCCTCCCTGATCTACCACCCTGGTTACCCAGTCAAAGAAATCTATAAGATTCATCTGACAGGACCTTTCCACTGAGAATCCATGCTGCCATTGATCCTGTGCCCCGATATCCTCCAGAAACTTAACAAACCTATCCTTATATAAGAACTCCATCAGTTTCCCCACTACTGAAGTCAGGCTTACTGGCCTGTAATTGCCTGCCTCCTCTCTGCTTCCACTCTTGTGGAGAGGGACCACATCTGCCCTCCTCCAGTCCTCAGGTACCTCCCCCTTCTCTGGTGATGCATTAAAAAGGACAGCCAGTGGTTTCACCAGCACTTCCCTCAGTTACTTTAGTACTCTGGGATGGATCCCATCTGGCCCCATTGCCTTATTTGCTTTTATTTTCCCCGAGTTCTTCTAGGACTCTTTTCACCATGAATGGGATGGTGTCTACCTCCCTCCCCTGAATAAACCTCTTAATAAGTTTCAATCCCTCACCCTCCTCTTCCCTGGTGAATACTGAGCAAAAATACAGTACTTGTTCAGTATCTCAGCCTTTTCTAGGTCATCCTCCACAATTTCTCCTCCTTCTTCTTCAGCCTAACAATCCCATTTCTGGTCTTTTTCTTCTTGCTAAGGTATCTGAAGAAGGTCTTATTGCCTTTCTTAATACCCTGAGCTATATCTTCCTCTGTCTGTGCATTAGCCCTTCTAATTATTTTCCAGATTCCCTCTGCTTCTCCAGATATTGTTATCTGTCCTCATCTTTTTGTGTTTCCTTGTCTCTCCCAAAGGCTCTTTTCTTTTTCCTTACTTTCTCGGCCACTACCTTCAAGAACCATAATGGTCTTTTCTTTCTTTTACACTTGCTATGCATTTTGACACAGTGATCTGTTACTTCTGTTATGACTCTCTTGAGTCTAGACCACTGTTTTTCCACATCTCCCCCTGTACCTACTGCTGCTATGTCTCTTTTGATATTTCTACCCATCTTCTTAAAGTTAGCCTTCCTGAAATCTAGGACAGTTATGCTTGTATGGCTTGCCTCCTCCACTATGGTAACCTTAAACCACACGCATTTCGGTTATGACCTCCTTCAGTTGATGTCATCACTGTGCCTGGCACAAGTGGTTACTTCTGCGACGCACCAACAAGGTCACATGCTCAGTCTGGTTTTCCAGCTGGGTCTTGAGATTGATAGCCTCAGGACTGACCCAGTCATTAAAACTGAATAAACAAACAAACAAATAAATAAATAAATAAATAAGCCCTGTGATCTGATCACTGCACCATGATGTTCACATCTGGGCCCCCCCTGAAGCCCTCCCCCTGTGGAGATGGTCAGCTATTGCCCTTTAAGGGGCTTGTGCTCTGAGGGATTATTGACATTAGCCGACCTACCTAGAGATGATGCAGCTTGTGCAATTGGTACAGGTGAGGTGGTGGCTACCTACAATAGAATGGTGTCCGAGGCACTAGATGTCATCACTCCAGTTCATATACAACTCAGATTTTCTCAATTAAGATCCCCGTGGTTTGATGGGGATCTCAAGGCAGTGAAGATCAAGGGTCAGACGTTGGAACATTGCTGGCGGAAGACCCGGTTGGAGGCTGATAAACTGGCCCTCCGTGCTCACTATGGTGAGTGCAAGGAGGCAATGTCCTGTAAGAAGACAGAATTCCTGTACAGGGAAATTGCAACAGGGAGAAACAGACCTTCTCAGCTTTTTTGGACTATAGATAGGCTACTTCATCCTGCCTGTCTATAGTCGAGAAAGTCATTTTCATCCACTTTATGTGAAGAGTGTGCTCTGTTTTTCTCTGACAGAGTGTCAGATATCTGGTTGGGGATTCCGTCAGTGAGGTCATCGATGCCTCGTTGTGTTTGGACCGGGAGGAACAAAAGCACTCCTCTGATCTGGGAGGAGTTTAAGCCAGTGGAGGTGTCGGAGGTCACTGGAGTGATCTTAGAGCTGAAGCACACCTATTGTGAATTGGACCTAGCCACGACATGTTTATTAATGAGATGTGCTGAGTCTGTTGGCCTGATGTTCACCAGTATTGCCAGGTGTTCGATGGCAGAGGGGGTTTTTCAGAAGCTTTGAAAGAAGCGACGGTGAGACTCCGTCTTATGAAATCATCCCTCGACCCAGACGTCCTGGTGATTTACTGTTCCATCTCCAACCTTCCATTTGTGAGAAACTTGTGGCACAACAGCTCGAGGAGCACCTTGTGTCCTTTGACATCTATGAGCCATTTCAGTTGGGTTTCGGGTCACACACAGCAAGGAAACAGCATTAGCTATGGTGCATAATGATCTGCTCAGGGCTAGAGATAGAGGAGACAAGTCAATTCTTCTGCTCCTAGATCTCTTTGCAGCCTTTGACACTGCGTATCACTTTGTGTTTCTCAATCGGCTTTGTGAGTATTGTGGACTCGCCAGTATTGTCATCAAGTGGTTTGAATCCTATCTTTCTGATAGGATGCAGCGGGTGGTGATGTGGAATTTCTCCTCCCCCCAATGCCCCATCACGTGGAGTTCCACAGGGCTCGATCTTGTCGTCGATGCTGTTCACAGTGTACATGCTGCCCCTGGGTGAGATCATTCGGCAGTTGAGCATGGAGTTTCATTGCTATGCAGATGATAGCTGTATCTGTCGTTTGCACCCGGAACACCCAATGTTGTATATGTGCTTAACACTTGTCTGGCTAAAATCAATGACTGGATGTCTTCCAGCTGGCTGTGACTTAACCCAGATAAGATGGAGGTACAGGTGATTGAGCCAGGCCATGGGTGTGATGGGTCATCACTTGGAGCCAGCACAGGCCTTTCCTGGGGTCTGCTTCGTTGGAGGCTTTTCCGAGGGTGCGGGATCTTGGTGTGATCCTGGACAGCAGACTGACCTTTAAAGATCAGGTATCTTTTGTAGGCAAAAGTGTTTTTTTTTCCACTGAAGGAACATTGCCAGAATCAAGCCCCTCATTCCGCCTTAAGATTTGCCAACTCTAATACACACATTTGTTACCTCTAGGCTTGACTACTGTAACCCTCTATACTTTGGGGTCACAGGACAGACCATCCTCAGACTGCCACTGGTGCAGAATGCAGTGGCCCAGTTACTGACAGGCCTATCCAGGTCCAGTCATGTGACCCTGGTCCTGCGTGCCCTGCACTGGCTGTTTGTCAGGTGGAGGGTCCTTTTCAAGGTGGGCTTGCTCACCTTTAATGCCCTATATGAACTGGGTCCTGGCTATCTGTCAGAGCTCCTGATACTTGCAACTTCTGTCCGCTCCCTCTGCTCCTCTTCGAGGGGGCCTCCTGGATATTCCCAGGGTTTGGCTCAAGACATCAGGTGATCTAGCATTTAGTGTTGTTGGGCTGACCCTGTGGAACTCGCTACCACCTGCAGTGCAGGACTGCCCCCTAGATCAGGGTGTTCAAACTGAGGTTCAAGGCCAACCTCTTCCACCTGGCCTACCTGGACTAACTGCTCCCACCTGACCATATGAGTCACAGCTGGTATCCAGTGAACACGGTGACCATGACTGAGCAGCTGCAAAAAGGGCGACTCAATCACGGCGCCTGTGGTTTGAGCTACCTGTCATGGTAGTGATGGGATATGGGGGTAGGTGACTACAATGACAGGATGTGTGAGTATATAAACATGCATGGGGGGAGGGACCACGCCATGCAACGGGCCGAAGGGGAGGGAGGGTATGTGGGGTGAAGTGTGGTGGTTGGCTGCTGAGCTGGCTGTGTGGCATAGGGGGGTATGGTGGCAGGCTGGGATTGGGAGGGTGCCAGGTTCGGTCCAGAGGCTGGCTTTCTTTTTGTGTCAGGCTGTTTTTTTTTTTTAATTAAGTTTTGCACACACACCCAACATGCACCCCCCTTGAGTTGAGAATGCTTAAATAAGGGATGCAATGGGAGAGGCCCACCACGGGGGGGGGGTGTTGGGGGCACAGCCTCCCTCGTATTATAGACTCCCATCACTGGTTTTGTAGTCGCTCTGAGTGTACATCGCTGTTATCTATTTTCAGCGATGTACACTCGACCAAACAGTGATCGCCATTCTACAATTGCCTTTCTGACATAGAACTGTTGCAGCTTATTGATATATTTTTAAAAACTGTAATCTGAATTTTATTCTTTATTTATTTCTGGTTTCTATTATTGTTGTCATTTGTACTGCTGTATTGTCAGGTGCTCAGAGCCTCCGGGAATGGGCACCATACAAATAAAATTTGCCTTGCAATACTGTCCTGTGGTCACTGGTACCAAGGGGACTGCCCACCTCCTCATCTGTGATCCCATCCCTGTTGGTCAGTACCAAATCCAACATAACAAGACAGAAGTTCATCTCGCACTCCAGATCCAGGACAGCCACTATCTCTCCAATGAAGGTTGTAAAAAATACCAGAGTCCTTGCTTTAAATGCAAAAATATGGGATTTATTCCAAAGTTTCAGGCACACACATGGAATAGGATAGTGGAAGACACAACAAAAAGATCCGAATTCAGGCTCTGTCTTACCTTTTCCCCATTCAGGGCAGTCATGAAGTCCCTGCCCCTTGTTGTACTCACAGTCTGAGTGATCCAATCTACCTCAGACAGGTTGAAGTCACCTATTAGTAGCAGTTCCCCTTTGGCTGCCATTTTGTGGATGGTTTCCACAAGAGCTTCATCCAATTCCTCCCCCTGTGCCGGAGGCCTGTAAATCACTCCAGTGTGAATGGCTGTCTTTTTTCCCACCTCCAGGGTGACCCACAGTGCCTCTGCTCCTTCTTGTAACCCTTGAGCCTCTGTTGCTTTAATCCCCTCATTACATATATAGCTACCCCCTCCCCTTCTCCCTTCCCTATCCTTCCGAAAAAGTGTGTATCCTGGTATGGCTATATCCCAGTCATGGTTCCTTGTGTACCATGTTTCTGTAATAGCTACTATGTCCAGGTTTGCATGTTCCATTAATGCCATTAGGTCTGGGATTTATTCCCCAGACTACGGGCATTTGTGCACAATCCTTTCCAGCGTGTGCGCCCATGCTCTTTTCCCTTTTTGGCCCTGGACGTTTTGGGTTCCATCTTCTGTCCTTCCCACAATTGTATCTAATTTATTTATCAGATTTGATAGTGCTCTTGTACTAATTGGATTCTTCATTATCTCAGATATGTTATGGGGGGGGGGGGCAACCTTTATCCCCCTGACTGCTGAAGCCAAACAGCTGCATAATTCAATATTATGTGAAATAGCTGCAGTGAATGTAAATTGAATGGAATTTGGTACTACGTAGAGGAAACCTACCAGTGTCCAAAACCCCTGGGAACCCAAGCCTAAGTACAAATGTATTAAATAATAAATAGTTATTTATAAAAGGAGCTGCAATTGGGGCTGGCTTTATTGCACTGACTGGTAATAGACCACTCCTGCATGCTGTAATTTTTAGGATTGTACTCCAAGCCTATCTGAGCAGAAGAAGACTGCAGAAAGTTGGGTGATAACTCTGAAGACACTTTTCTCCCTGAGGTGGGTGGCCATACACCTTAACGCCCTGAGCAACACATAGGGGAGGTGTTTTGGAGGTGCTGCTTGTGAGCTGAGTGAGGTTGGTGACCATACATCATCTGGCACCCACCAGGACCATCACAAGTATGTAGTATGGTTATAGGGGAGTAACAGGGGAAACAGAAAGCATTCCACTGGGTGCAGCATAAAGTGGTAGCCAGTCTCCGTCCTGTCCTTTGGATGCATTGACCAGACAGCCCTCTCCTGACTCCCCAATGTGCTTAATCTTTTCCTTCCCCCAAGTTTAAACTAGTCAGGCTGAAAAATGACCCCACTGTTGGGGAAAGCAGGGCATGTGCTGGTTCAAATGTTGGAAACAAGAAAGAATCTGGCACTAGCTAATGAAATGATTGGAGACCAATGGGGAGCAGCAACAGCAGAGGTAACCCCAGTAATGAGGACAAGAGGAAAAAAAACTGCACTGCTTTTGGAGCTTGTTCAGTAACGGGCAGTGCTAAACTGTGGTGAGGAAGGTTTGATTATAACTGTGACTGGTAATAGGCAGCATGTCACATGTCACCATAGATGGGTGTGTCAGATGCAGAGGAAGAACTGGCTAACATTTTGGCTCTAAAAGTCATACCATGTACAATGGCAGCAATCAACATTATCAGATATTTCAGGATATTCTGCAATATTTCTAAAGTGATTCTTTCTCTGGTGACCCTACAGTGGTACTGCAGGCAAGCAGGCAGTTCTTGTAGAGAAATCACAGAAATTTCAAGAACTGTCTGACCAGGTCAATTGCTGCATCTGTAAGACATCAACAAGACCCTTAATCGGCACTGTATGTCCGGTGTTGTGTATGGCAGGCAAGGAATGGTGAACCTTTTATAATTCAGACTCCAAAAGAAAAGGGTTCTAAAAGATTCTTGGTTTCGAACCTCTTAACATAATAATTTGTATTGTACACATTGGATCAATGACTTTTTTGCTGAACATACAATAGCATGATGATTACTAATTTGCCTTTTAGGCAAATCAGACTGGTTTCTTTTAAGGGGAGAGTTTTTGTGATCTACATTTTAGAACCAGTTCTTCTAGGGGGTATTTTTGTTAGTAGTCCCATTCAGAACTCCCCCTTCTCTCATGCTCTTACTGTGGAATTGATTAATTTGCCCCTTACCTAACTTACTCATTCTGCTTAATTTAATTATTCTGCCTTCATGTCCCTTTTTTGTGTTTTCCTATCTCCCAATCCATTCTCCTGTTTTTTTATCTCTTTCTGTTAATCATTTTATTGTGCTCCCATCATTACCCCCTCTATTTTTATATGTATTTTAGTCATTGCTATTTTGCTTAATGATGTAAATTAAAGTTTGACTCTTTAACTTCCTTTGACATGGTCTATTTTACTACTGCTCAATAACCTTGGAAATTCATATGCTATACAGCTGTATACTGCATTTTGTTTTACATTTTTCTTCACAATACCCTTACCCCTGGTCACACCTTGGCCCAGTGAGCCTTTCCCACTTACCAAATTTCAATAACACGTTTTTCAACCCATCCTTGACTATTCACAGATTGTCTAAATAAAAGAACTCAGAGGCAAAGTGCTGCCAGAGCATCTGACCATGCACTAGCACTGTGTGTTGGGACATCTGGATGAACATACAGTAGTTAAGAGTCAAGGCATGATGAATCTAATATAGCAGAAATTTGAGTCAGTACCCATGAAAGTACCAACTCTATGGGAGATGGGTGTTAAAAGAATGGAATGTGAAAGCAACATTTCCAGAAGCACACACATCATTTTAGATAGATGTTATGCTTCAGAATGTTTTACTGGAGAATCCAGCTCCATGAAACAGTGCAACCAATGTTGCCTGGGGACTGTGTTCATGGATATTATAGTTTAATTCAAAACTGCAGCTAATGCATAATGCTCTGTTCATAGTAGTCCTGAGCTTACAGCACTGAAAGCACATTTCAAAAGGCTATTAATCATCTTAAAAATCTCATGACCTTGGAGTGAATTTCATTAACATGGTAAGACGCAGCTAAATCTGATGATAACCAGACCTCAAGGAGCTTACACTCATAAGCTCCTTTCAGCTGCTCAGCTTCCTAAGTGATCTGGACAAACAGATTTAGTTCAGTTGCTGTATTGGTCCTTGCAAGAACAGATCCAGAAGCAAATGGTTTGATACCTTTTATTGGACCAATTTAGATGTTACAAAAGGAACAAGGTGCCTAAGCATTCGGAGCAACCAAGTCCTTCCCAGAAGCTAATGACAGTTATTTAAAAAATCCCATACTATTAACACCCTGATCATACATAAAAAAATCTAGAACTTAAGTACATGTTAAAATTTGATATTAATGTATGTTAAAACAAGCAAAAAATATATAACAGAAATATTCTACTTATGGAATAAAGAGGGTTTAAAGTAAAGTGTCCCTAGTGTGAGCAACTGTTTCACATATTCATACCATATACAACCTAACTGGAGACAGTATTCCAATTATACACTTAACTAGTAAATATATTCTGTAACCCTTTAGATCATCAGTGCTACAGTATAACATGATATTATACAAGATAATATCAATTGTCAGTATAAGAGCCAAATTAAAAAATCAAACCTGTCAAGGACTCTTAAGAAAATGAGACCATGCATCCTAATATGTTAAGGGTTCAATATTCTACGGAGCCCCTGATTAGGCATCTCCACCCAGATGGACCTCGGGGGAAGTGGCTTTTTGCCTGTTGCTCTCCCCTCACCACCAGCCAGCCAGCAAAGAAACAAAGATTCTACGGAACCCCTGATCAGGCATTCCCACCCTGACGGACCTTGGGGGAAGCGGCTTCCTGCCTGCTGCCCTCCCCTCATCACCAACTGGCCAGCAAAGAAACAAAGATTCTATGGAGCCCCTGACTGGGTGTCCCCACCCAGATGGACCAGGTCTATGTGATAATGGCGAACACCTAAAGGTGATCACCGTTATCGCTCAGTCAGAGTGCCGGACACATTTTCGGCACTCTGACAACCTCGGTGCACCAGCACAATGGCATCAGGACATATTTTTACTGCTTTCTGTGGGGAGGGGTTGCGCCCCCCGCCCCAACACCACCCTACTTAAGTTCTCAACTCGGGGGTGCATGTCAGAAAGCGGGTGAAAGCAGTAAAAATAAAAAGGTTCAGGCTGGGCGCAATAAAAATTGCACCAGCGCCCGGACCCGAACCCGATACCTCAGCCACCCCAGCCACTAGTCAATCCCCGACACCATGATGCAGCTCGACTGGCAACCATAGTGCCACCCTCTACAGCCTCTCCACCCCCTCCCAGCTCACACTCACCATGCTCACTCCCACTCCCCCATGTACGTACATATAGCTGCATCCTGTTGCCTAGTTCGCCCACCCCCTCATCCGGTTGCCCTACCTTTCCGTCGCCATGAGTGGATTGTGCCGGGAAGGTGTCGCCGTAATGGACGGCGCCCTTCCTCATTCGCCCACTTCACGGGTTACCAGATGGACCTCAGTGGAAGTGGCTTCTTGCCTGCTGCCCTCCCATCACCACCAGCCAGCCAACAAAGAAACAAAGATTCTATGGAGCCCCTAATTGAGTGTTCCTGCCTAGATGGACCATGGGGAAGTGGCTTCCTGTCTGCTGCTCTCCTCTCACCACCAGTCGGCCAGCAAAATAAACAAATATTCTACGGAGCCCCTAATCAGGTGTCCCCACCCAGACAGACCTCGGGGTCAGCGGATTCCTGCCTGCGGCCCTCCCCTTACCACTGGCCAGCCAGAAAAGAAGCAAAGATCGGGCATCCCCACCCAGATGGACCTCGGGGGAAGTGGCTTCTTGCCTGCTGCCCTCCCCTCACCATTGGCCAGCCAGCAAAGAAACAAAGATTCTACAGAGCCTCTGATTGGGCATCCCTGCCCAGATAGACCTCAGGGGAAGTGACTTCCTTCTTGCCACCCTCCCCTCACCACCAGCTCGCCAGCAAAGAGACAAAGATTCTTTGGCGCCTCTGATCAGGAGTCCCCAACCAGATGGTCCTCAGGGGAAGTGATTTCCTGCCTGCTGCCTTCTCCTCACGAGCAAAGAAGCAAAGATTCTACAGGGACCCTGATCGTGCATCCCCACCCAGATGGATCTCAGGGGAAGTGGCTTCTTTCATGCTGCCCTCCCCTCAGCACCAGCTGGTCAGCAAAGAAACAAAGATTTTACGGAGCTCCTGATCAGGCATCCCAACCCAGATGGGCCTCAGGGAAAGCAGCTTCCTGCCCTCTGCCCTCCCCTCACCACCAGCCGGCCAGCAAAGAAACAAAGATTCTAAGGAGCCCCTGATCAGGTGTCCCCACCCAGATGGACCTCAGGTGAAGTGCCTTCCTACCTGCCGCCCTCCCCTCACCACCAGTCAGCCAGCAAAGAAACAAAGGTACACTTTCCTTCCATGGACCTCCAGCAGCTTGTCAATTGACTGGCCCCATGTGGAGGAAGTCCACCATTGGCTATCTGCCCTAGCCACTGCTTTTCTATTAGTAGCGCATCCTAACCCGGTGCTGTAAGCCAAGCTCGGGCACCTGGGCTGAGACTCTCGGCGCCTTTGCGCTTTTGACTTTGGTGCTTTCTCCAGCTTAGTTTTTATCCTAATTTTTCTAATCTCTGCCAATCCTAATTTAATTTCTTCATCATAGCTGTTACTTCGAATGCTTAGCTAAGTTAGTTGCAGTGCGTTAAGCCAGCACTATACTTGTTTTTGTTCAGCTAATTGCAAGCCAGCATTTCTTTTGTTCAGCGTTAAACTGCCTAACTGCTAGAACTGGAATCCTCTCTGTTACTGTTCCAGTCTGTGCCCTCAGTTTTTCACTCTACTGTCTGCCATACATTTGTTCCCTATTTCTCTAAACTTCTCTATCTGACCTGTGCTTTTCTTGCCCTGTGCTCCTGCTAATTTTTCTGTTTCCTTCACCTCTCCCTTCTGCCAGCTCCCATGCTAACACCTTGCTCTGTCTTTCCTGCCACACCACCTGCTCTGATCACAGTCCCTTCCAGCAATTGTCTTGTCCCTACTAAATTTTACCCCCTGCTATTCAAGTCTATCTCCTGTTCCTTTTGTCATTGTGTCTATTCCCCACACCCCAATTTGTACTTCATGACCAGCGATTTTCTCACCTCTTTTAACTGTGTTCCACTTCTCTCCCCCTCCTTATATTCTACAGAGCCCCTCATTGGACATCCCCGCCCAGACGAACCAAGAGGGAAGCGGCTTCCTGCCTGCTGCCCTTCCCTCACCACTGGCTGGCTGGCCAGCAAAGAAGCAAAGGTATGCTTTCCTTCCATGTACCTCCAGTGGCTTCTCGATTGGCTGCTCCCACATGGAGGAAGTGCACCCTTGGCTGCCTGCCCCAGCCACTGCTTTCCTTTTGGTTGCACATCCTAACACAGTGCTTTGAGCCAAGCTCGGGCACCCAGGCTGAGACTCTCAATGCCTTTGCACTTTTGACTTTGGTGCTTTCTCCAGCTTAGTTTTTCTCCTGCTCCCCTTCCCCACCCCAACATTCTTTAAATCCACCTACCTGCAGTCTCCTCCCTACCTTTCCTTCCTCTCTGATTGGTTCTCTCCCTTTAGAGCACATTTGCCCTTTAAAACACCACATCCTCTTTTTACCTACCTTACTTGTATAACACATAGTTGCTCACCAGTTCTCTCTCTCCTTTCCTTTCCTCTCCTCTCCTCTCCCTCTCCTCTCCTCCTCTCTCCTCTCCTCTCCTCTCCTCCCCTCCCTCCCTCCCTCCTCCCTCCCTCTCTCTGCTCTTCTTTCCTCCTGGCTGGCAGCACACTGATTATAATTAACATCCTGTCAAGACTACCTGCTCAGCTATGAAGTCTCCCTTATTGCCTTTTGTGGCTGTCTCTCTTGTAGGCACCCTCTTGGCAGCTGATTTCTGCACCTCAATTCTTGCTTCTGACCAGGCAGATCTCAAACAATTCTGTGTCACCTCCAGTCTCCCCCATTACATCCCTCCCCCACCAAGATGGGAATGCTCCTCGCTCGGATCCCTCAAGCTTGCATTTCTTCCCAACCTAAAGTGTTGCCTACTTGTATTTTTCCTTTAGTCCCTTGCTTTCTTGACTCCATCCCTTGGCACCCAGTACTCCTACCACCTACTTTTTCACTGCTTCTACTGGGCAGTGATATTGAAACTAACCCCAGCCTCATCAATACCCCAATCACATCAACCTGTGGCATCTGGACCTGCGCGCCCAGTCTGAAACTTGTGCATATCAATGTATGCAGTCTCCCTACCAAATTTCCTGATCCCGAAGCATGGGTTTCTCTTCCTAGACCCCACTCACTTTGTCTCACTGAGACCTGGTTAAAGCCCCCGCACAATGATGTCATGTTCCAACCAGCTAACTATACCCTTCTGCACAAAGACAGGCTAGGCAAAACAAAGGGTGGTGATGCTGCTATCTTAGTCAGGGACCCCCTCTCTGCCTACACTGCCCTTTGTGCAGAAAATTTCTCTCCTAGTGACTGGCTCACTGCTGAAATTACTCTTGGCTTAACAAAGAAGCTCTACCTGGGTTGCTGTTACAACCCCCTGAACGGCAGCACATCCGGCCTCCAGAGCCTGCTTTTGGGTTTAGGATCCCTCTCCCCAGATAGGGAAACAATCCTCTTTGGGGAATATAACTTAAATTGGCTGGGTCCCTAAGAATCTGACATTGCTAACCAGTTCAAGCAGCACAACCTGGTGCAAATCCTCAACCTCCCCACCCAACTAAATCATTGGACCACTACTCACTCCCTAATTGACTGGGTGATCAGCAACTGTGGGGACCATATCCTTACATGGGTACCCTATCAGACTCTTTAAGTGACCACTACCCTACCTATGCCATCTGGTCCTCGAAAGCCCCCCCTCAAATTACTATCCGTCCACAATTTTAACCACCCTGACACCTCCGCATTACTACAAGATCTTGGGGACATAAACTGGCATGACCTCTATGTGCTCTCAGATGTAACCCTTGCCATCACTCACTTTACTAGCATCCTACTGGACATACAGGACCTTAATTTCTCTGTAACTACTAGGAGAGTTTGTGGTGGCTGTACTCATTTGATCACAAAGGAACTCCCCTCTTTCATGAAAGAGAGGGACTGCAAGTGGATTGCTCATAAATTAACCCGCTCCCCCACTCTGTGGAAGGAATACCAGCATCTGAGCAACTGTTGCAAGTACCAGACCCGATCCCTTAAATGGGATTATTACACCAACCTGCAGAGGAAGAGTTTTGGCAATCCCAGAAAATTCTGGAACTCCATCAGCTCTCTTCTTACCCCTCACACAAACAGCTCTATGGTACAAATTATTTTCCCATCTGGCCTCTTGACCGACCCTGCTGAGGTAACCAATGCCTTTAACCTTACATTCACTGACCTGTCAGCCCTCCTTGGCAAACTCCCTTCTTGCATTCCCTCCAACTTGGGTTCTGGCACCACCGCTCATACCACCCAACCCGATGGGTACCCAGTACAGGCTGAGATCACTCAGTCTCCCCTCCACAGGCCTTGCTCTACCTCCACAGTCTCTACCCCCACACCTGCTGCTACCCCCCCACCTCCCTTTCTATTTCAAGATCATCTCCCCCAAGGACACTCTCAAACTCCTCTGGAGCTTACAATACCAGGGCAGCCCAGGCTCAGTCAGTCTCTCCCCTGTGTTCCTCAAGACTGTGTCCTCTTCAATCGCCAAACCCCTCACCTTCATTTTCAGTCTTGCCTTGACTACCTCCTCTATACCTCTCCCATGGAAATCTGCCAAAGTCATTCCCATCTTAAAAACTGGTGACCCCCTCTCCTCCAACAGTACCGGCCAATATTCATTCTCCCCCACCTAAGTAAACACCTCGAAAAAGTAGTGCATCAACAGCTACTGGAATACCTCACCAAATATGATATCTTATGTAGCCAGCAACATAGCTTCTGCAGGCACCACAGCACCACTACTGCCCTAGCCCTATTTACAGACCATATACTTACCAATATGGACCAAAGGCATGCCGCCAGTGCCATATTTGTGGACCTGTCAAATGCTTTTGACTTGGTAAGCCATACTGTCCTCCTCTCCAAACTGAACCTGATTCATTCCTCCAAGGAAACCATTGCTTTTTAAAAAGAGATTCCAGCTGTATTGGACCTTGCAAAACAGGAGCAGATGGAAAGTTTGATACCTTTTATTGGACCAACAAGTGTCTTGTACAAAGATGGAATTATATACAAGCTTTCAAGCCACACAGGTCCCTTCTTCAGGTGACTAGCAAAACTGAGCAACATAAGCAGTATTTATATCCACTGTAGAGCAATTAAAAATTAGGAAGTGAAGTAGGAAGATGATAAAGGGGACTAGAAATGAAAGTCTAAAATGCAAAATAAAAACATGAGAAGAAATGGGGAGGGGGGCTAAGTAGGAACAGATAAGTAGGAGATGAAAGGAAGCTAAAGGGAAGACAAAAGCATGCAGATAGGATCTGAGATCAGAGGCTGGTTGTAATGGTAGAATAGATAGGAGATGCCTAAAAGATGCAAGGAAATCAAGAAATTAAGAGAAACAAAAGAACAAAGGCCTAGATAAACAGTGTGAGGTAGTATAAACCCACTTCCTCTTGTTTTCACACTTCTGATCATTCATTCATTCATTCATTCATTCATTCATTCATTCAGGTAGTTAGAAATCAATAACTGGGAAAGGCACACTGATCCAAGGTTCATTTCCAGTTGTGACCCACAGGAGAGGGGAAGGGAGTACAATAGAATAACACTGTAAAAACATCACAGTGTAATTACATACCCATAGGTAATGTTACAGGTACAAGTGCAATATGGTGAACAAGAAGGTAAATAGTAGCCTGGTTCATCGTACAGATTTGACGACAAGTGTGCAAGAATACAATAAAGTGCATATTGCCTAATGTGGAAGGTGACAGTGCTATGGTGTTAGAAATAAGCAAGTATGGTGCTTGGCTACATTTACTATAAAATCTTTTTTTTTAAATCACTCTGAATTTGGTTTATACTTAAAACATTTTTACTCACATATATGTGCCATACATCAAAAATACCACTTCAGAATCTGACGTTTTGCGCATGTGCACTTTCTCAAGGAAAGTGCACATGTGTGGAATGTCAGAGGCTGGGACAGCATTTCTGATGTATGGCACATACACGTGAGTAAAAAAAATTTAACTCTAAACCAAATCCAGAGTGATTTTTAATATTTCGCAAGTACATTTAACCAGGTTCCATACATGCTTGTACATTTGTGATACACCCCTGGGCTCTGTATGAGTGCTCCCAGACACATTAGGTTGTTCTTTGGTGTTGGAAATAAGCAGTTATAAAGGAATTCTGGAGGTCAGGGGTAAGGGGCAACAGACTTCTAGGAAAACATAAATTGAACTTACAAGCTCAAATGGGCAGACTGGGTGGGCCATAGGCCCTTATCTGCCGACACTGTCTATGTATCTATGTATCTATGTAGTTTGGGAAGCCAGCTCTGCAGTACCAGCGGGTGAGGCACCTGCTCAGCATGCTTCATGGCCCACGTTTCTGCCCTGCACCTGGGATGATTTTAACAGAGATTGGTGAAGAGGGTGAGAGGCTTCCATGCAAACACTCTCCTTCCAGGGAGGTAGAGTTTGGCATACTCTGCTCCTAGATATTAAAATTGGCAATATTGTATCACCAACAGATACTATCCCAATCCAGGAAGATCTAAACAAACTAATGGTCTGGGCACAAACATGGATATGCAGTTCAATGCATCAAAATGCTCAGTAATCCATATGGGCAACAATAATTCTAACACACTTTTGTCAATGCCAAATGTTGTCTTGTTGACATTGGCATCGGTAGTGCAGGAGTTAGAGAGATGCATAATAGGAATGGCAGTGAAGTATGGAACCAACGTCAACCCCACCCCACACTGCAGGGAGTGACAGGCATTGAGGTGTGCCTTTGGGTCATCGGCCATAAAGCTCATTTCATTTCACCTCATCCTACTCTGCAGACTCTAATAAGTGTCAAGTTGTGCCTTGGGGTCATTGGGCCTTACGCTCACCCCATTCCATAAGGAAGTACACTGAGATGGGTGCAGTATAGGAGAATGGGGTGAACTTTGGGGACAAAGAGTCCAAGGCACACCTTGATGCCTGTCAGTAGCTGCAGGGAGGGGGTGGGGGTGGGGGTGCAATTCCATGAGCATTACACCTAACAATCCAAAGGCACTCCCCTGATACCTGGGTGGGACATTATGGTTAGAAACCCTAACCCCCCAGGCGTTTGTTGGTATTTGTACTCCAAATTTTCAACATGGCCTTTTTGTGACCCCACTTCATGAAATCATTTGGGACCTCTGTTCATGAACAGTGGCACTGTGATTTTGTTAATCTGTCCGGAATGTTGATTTCCCACAGCGACCGCACCATTGTGCACCACGTGTGAAAACACAGTTCGGGCAGAATGTGAAAAATGACAGCTACACTATTCATAAGGAGTGTGAAGAGATGGCAATTTTAAAAATCTGGAGTGTAAATATAAAAAATTCTTGAAGTTATGAGCGTGCGTGAAAACTGCGCAACACATGTTTGTAACACAGTCATTCTTTGGACTTCTGTCACCAAATTTTTAACATAGGCATTTTGTGATCTCTGCTCATGAACAGTGGCACTATGATTTTCTTAATCTGTCCTGAACATTAATTTTCCACTGCGACTGTGCCATTGTGTGCTAGATGTGCAAAACCACATTTCGGGCAGGATGTGAAAAATGACAGCTGTGCTGTTCATAAGGAGGTGTGCAAAAATGGCAATGTTGAAAATCTGGAGTAAAAATATTAAAAATTCTTGAAGTTATGACTGTGCATGGAAACATAGTCATTTTGAGGAATTTTGTTACCAAATTTTCAACTGTAACCTCCAGGTGGTGCTATCCTAAGGGCTACTGCCCCTGCCTGTCTAACTGCTAACAGGTCAAGGGGCCTAGGTTCTATGGCGGGTGCCTCCACCCAGAGGTAAGGGTTTGCAGTAGTTAGACTAACTCGGTCACAGCCCTCTGGCACACTGAGACCCCCTTTTATTCCTAATAGTGGCCCACACAATATACCAGGACTATCTTCACTATTTACACTTACCCCCAGTACTGGTTCACTCAGCTTGAATGTGGGGACCCCCTGTAAAACAAGATGATGCAATACAATAGCCACAGTACTATACTTTAACATAAACAAATACCTCAGTCAGTGTAACTTTGCTGAAACAAACAGATCTGATTTATTTAAGGAGCTGTAACAAGGAAGGGGAAATCAGGTTAATTAGGTGAGACATTAATAATCACAGTACTGTGCACATATTCAGAGTCCCAAATGTCACTCTTACTGGGTACCCAAGATGATGGGGACTAGCCAGGATCAGTGCAACTGGTTGGGGCCCTGTGATGGAAAAAACACTTGCAATCCGGAGCCGGCTGGCTCAGTTCATGAAGAAAGAAAGGAAAAGAAATCAAATGGACCACTTGCAATTAGATGATGGCAGGGAGCTACCCTGATTTGTACTCACAGATTCAGTGCTGAAACTGAATGGAATGCAGATTGTCCCGGATTGCCAGGAGAAACAGAATTGCTGGCCCAGCCTTTATGGCAGGGCTAACTTGCACTCAATGCAGGCAGATGCAGTCCAAGTGATGCTGGCTATGACTTCCAGCTCACTGCACATTTTATATGTACACAGAACACGCTAGGGGATCACACTTCCAGCACAGCACACAGTTCACAACATGGAGAATCACTCAGAGCTCGATCCCCACATCTACTAAGCACATTTATATGTAAAGGTCACTTACTGTACCAGACCACAGAGTCCTGACAGGCCAATCGCAATTCTGCACACTTTCGGTCTCCTTCAGGTTAAGTCTGGTCCCAAAATGACTTTGGCTTCTTCTTTCACTCTGACAGCTCAGATTCAGTCCGAACAACACTTACCAATGGCTGCAGGCCAACTTTGTGGCCTCACACGTGCTTCCTGCGTGAACTACTGTGCACTACGGCTGCACGAACACTCGGGGCGGTTTCCCCCTCAGCTTATAACTTCAAAATGGCTCTCTTCTGCCCCAAACCTCTGGGCACTTCAGCATTTGCCTCATCTTTGGAATCTCTGTCCGAAAATCAAGCTTCCTCTTCGGAATCTCTTCTCCACACTTGGTTGCCCATTATCTAGGCCACAACAACTGCTTTCCTTTTTACACACAAAGTTCGGATACTCGAGCCGAGAAAACACAGTCTTTTTCTCTCTCTCTTCAGGAGAGCTGATGACAGACAGGCCTTTTTCAGGCCTCCCACGTGGTTCCCACGCTGCCCCAAGGGCAGCAGCCCCACGAGCTGCTCACTCTTCCAGCTCAATGCTCAGACTGACTCTCTCAGCAGGCAGTCCGGGCATTTCCCCCAAATCCAAAAGGTTTCCATTGGCTGAGCCTCCCTGTCAGTCACAACAGGCTCCCTCTATTGGCGAAAAAAGATGCCAGGGTCTAAACTACATTTCCCAGAGGCTCTCTTTATACAAGCCCCTTGTGGCTGGCTCCACTTGAGAGTCCAAGTTCTGATTTGCCAGCAGGCTCCATTTTAAGGAACCCCTCCCCATTGGTTGGACCTATTCAACAGTTCAGATATGAAATGGAGGGGCAAAACACACAGAGTCCCAGCTACAAGAAAGGCAGGTTAAACAAACCGTACTGTCATTATCACTCTAACAAATTACCAGCAGATAGTTACATCTTTGGAAAGTGCTCCCCCTGTGCATATAGCGACTGCAGAATGGAGCGAGCTGCTCAGTGGCCCAGGCGGGACTTGAGCAGGGAAATGCACAGTCCCCCCAGTTCAAATTAATTCCACTGCAGTTTGGCAGCTCTTAAAGTGACAGTACATGGAGGCATTAGGCACTCTCACTAAATAATTTTTTAAATCAGCTGAAATACAGGACACCAGCCAGGCGGACAGCTTTTAGGCTCACCCAAGGAAGGCTTTAGTGACCCCATTTGGCAGGGGGTTACAGCAAGATTTTGGGACCTCTGCTCATGAGCAGTGTTACTGTGATTTTCTTACTGTGTCCCAAACATTGTTTCTCCCACAGCGACTGGCCATATGCGCCGGATGTATGAAAACACATTTTGGGTAGGATGGAAAATGACAGCTGTACTATTCATAAGGAGGTATAAAAATGGCAATGTTGAAAATCTAGATAAAATATTACAATTCTCAATTAAGGCGTGAGTGAAACTGCATAGCACTTGGGTTGTAACACAGTCATTTTGTGGAATTGTTTTTCACCAGATTTGCAACATAGGCTTTTTGGGAGCCAACCTCATGAACAGTGACACTGTCATTTTGTTATTCGGTCTGGAAAAGTGATTCCGTGCAGTGACCGTGAAATCACCTTTCGGGACAGAATAATGAGATGACAGTAACTGAATTCATGAGGTGGGGTCCCAGGAACCCCATATTGAACATTTGGTGCCAACATCCCTAAAAATGGTTGCGATATGCACCAAAGTTGAACAAAAAAATGTATGCCATTATACAGCTTACCGGCATTTCTTCAGTTCAGGGTTGGCTTTGAGGAGTGCAGACGTGTTCCCAGTCCACCAAAGATTGTCACGCCAGGCTCCGGAGGTACGTATGGGGTGAGGGTGTGTGTGGGGAGGTGGGGTACGTAGAGGGTGGCCGAGGCTTGAGGGAGGAGCACCGGTCACATTGAGGGACTGTTTTCACATTTTTCAGGTAAAAGAAAACAACTAAAGACAATGCTGGTCAGTTTTCTTATTTTGCAGGTGTGTTTTGGCACATTGGGGTGGGCTTCCAGTGTGCCACCTGCATTTTGGGGAGGGGGACTGAAGCTGATGGGGATTGGGACCCCCATCAGCACAGAAAAGTATCTGGGGTGGCGCATGATGCTGAGGGGAGATTGGGTACCCCCTAGGCAGACAAATTAAATGATAAGGGGGCCATTATGCCAATGGGGATTGGCTCCCTGTCAGCAAACTAAACTGGGATGGGGGCATGCCAACAGGGGGACTGAGCACCCCTGATGTTAGCTTGGTTGGGACTGTGTGGTGGACGGTGACAGCTGCCGCCATCTTTTATTGAAATGTTACACCAGGTAAGGGACGCCCTGCAATGAGGGTGAGCTCCCTCATTGCAGTGGCCAAATCATTTCAAGTTGGTGGCATGCTTTTGCACTGCTGTCACAGACAGTGTGCAATCTAATTCGTGCCACGGAGCCCAGCCTGAAAAAGCAGTGGCGCCACTGGCCACAACATGACTGCGCCTCCAAAACCTAGTATTCCAAGCTATCCCAATATGTTGCTTGTGCGTGCTCAAGACAACATAAAAATGATTACCATCTTGAGAATAACATACTTGCAAGTAAAGAATCTGACCAGGATCACAGCATAATTATAGACAAGTAATTAAACATGCAGCAACATTTCAATAGCATCTCAAAAAGCAAAGTAATATGTAATAGAAAAACAATAAATATAAGAAATAATACAATTTGGGGAGGAATTTATCACACTAACAATGCCTTCATTTAGATTTTAGATCTCGATTCTGGGCACCTTGTAAAAAAGTAGATATAACAAAGGTGGAGAGAATCCTGTGTATGTTTACTATAACAATCTGGGGGCTAAAAGGCATGCTGTATGAGGAAAGACTGCAAACCCTAATCCTACAAAGCCTGGAAGATAGGAGAACCAGGGGCAATATATTATTAATGTATAACATCATATATGATGAATTACCTCTAAACTCAATGGGAATATCATTACACAAAGTTATCCACACCCTCAGGGGACATAATAACCAAATCAAGGGATTGAGATTAAAAACAGACAAAAGAAGATTCTTGTATACACAAAGGATTATAACACTCTTGAATTCATTCACAGTTAAATTAATAAGCTGCAAAACAAAAGATAGTTTCAAGAAAAACACCTGAACCTATATGTGGGCTTAACCAAAAACATTAACTACTACTGAGACGTAGGGGGTGGCCATGATGGGTCACGAGGCATGATATAACCTCTGAGGACATTAATATTTACAGTGGTGTCCCACTTCTGCCCATTTCTGCAGTTTGGTGGGCTGGAACACTGAGAGGTTAAGTGAATTTACCATGGTTGCACCATGAGTAGTTTAGCTTTAGTGGGGTTTTTACCTGTGACTTCTTGGCTCCTAAACCAGTGCTCTAATCATTAAATTACATTGTGTCCTACATCCCCAGCCCTGGATTAACTAAATCCTTCTATGGTGGTCTGAGAAGTTTCCAACTAAGTGTTCCATGAATTTTTTTCCTTGCCATCGATCCCAGCAGGAAGCATTTGACTATTGTCCTGAAATTGTGCTTGTCATCTGTGAACTGCATTGTATGGCAAATGCATTTCCTCAGATATATACTGGATACAGGATTGCTTTGAAAGTGACTGTAGTCACAGTGAATTATGATGAAAGTGAAGAGCGAGCAAGGGGATGACATGATGTCTAGAGCACAGAGTTCTGTTTCCTTGCAAATGGCTTCTGTAATAAAGAATGAAGGAACATAAATACAGAAAATTAATGAAATATCAGTTGAATTGTATTGGAATATTTTATTTTAACAAGTTTCCCTGGATACTGGAAAAACAATTTAAATGACTCACACAGGGACACACAGTGAGTCACTGGTGATGCACAGGTGAAAAATCACATTGCCCAATGCCTTGGTTTAATTTTGACTCAATTTGAATCCAATAACTGCTACTTACCCACTGAGACCCTATGCAAGTCACGTAATCTCTCTGTGCTCAAGTGTTTTTTGTGGTAACCCATGATCTGGGCTACTGCACTGGGGTGATGTCTGTTAGGGCGAATCAAGTCGGGCACTTCCCCACAGCGCAAGCACACCAGTGCTGCATGGGGAAACAGGGCAGGCAGCATGTATGGCTAGCGTCATTAGGGTGACTTGCAAAAAGAGGTGACTGGTGAAAAGGGTGAACAGGAGCACTGTGATATGCACTTGGGCGATGGAGGAAAAAAAACAGCAGCAGCACAAGTCGCACACCCAGGGATCGAATGGGGCAGGAAAGGCACGGAAGCCTGCAGTGGCACCCCCCGCCACCCACGGCACAGCCCCACCATACGCAGCAGTCGGGTCCCACCCACAGCACAGCCCCACCATGCACAGCCATCAGATCCCACCCACAGCACAGCCCCACCATGCACAGCAGTCTGGTCCCACCCACAGCACAGCCCACCCTCCTGGACACACTCAGTGCATAAAAGCCCTGCACGGTGGGCAAACCTCCGAACCGCCATTGCAGCACAATGGAAATGCACACGCTGCCAGTGTGAGAGGGGTGGACATGTGGGTCTGGAGTTCAAAACCAGCTTGTTGTGAGAAGTACAGCACTGCAGGCACAGGGCAGAGGTTAGGGAAACAAGGTAGGCAGACAGCACACAGAACCACACAGGCAGGCATAAAACTCAGTGGCACCAGTACTCACCTCCACAGGAGCACTGTCCTCTGATCTGCTGCAGCCTTGGCCAGCACACAACAGGTCCACAATGCTGACAGCACCACCACCGACCGCCGCCAGACACCCATATGGTGTGTTGTGCTGCCAGTGCACTAATTTTATGCCGGCAAGCCAGAAGGAGCACTGAGCGCACATTCATGAGCGTCAGTGAGTGGCCCAGCACCCATGTGACCACACAGTCCCTTAAAGGGGCAGCGGCTGTCAACACCGCCATTCTGCAGGAACAACGAACTTCAATATGGAGCCTACGTCCATTAACTTCATAGAGATCCAGAGAGAGAAATCACACCTCGCACACCGGGGCTACACCTACCAGCGTGACAAGGAGGTGAAGGACAAGGTGTATTGGCAATGCATGCAGGACCACAGGAACAGCTGTCCAGCACATGTCCACATCATAGCCAACAGCGTGGTGTACATTGGTCACCTGCACAACCATGTCCCTGATGCTGGGGATGTTGAGGTGTGTCAGGTGCTGGCAAAGGTCAGCGAGAGGGCACGCATGTCCCTGGAGAGCACCAGCCAGGTACTAGTGCACAGCACTGCAGGCGTGTCCGATGCCATGACTGGCCAGATGCAAGCCCTGCCCCTGCCGTGTTGCACTGTGCAGCAGGTGTGTCAGGCCAGATGGGGTGCACCTGTGGCACCCAGGTCTCTAACCGAGCTGCAGATCCTGCCAGAGTATGCCATCACAGGGGACGGGGCAATCTTCCTGCAGCTCGATAGTGGTCCTGCAGAGAACCAGTCCCTTGTGTTTGGCACCCAGTGGTCCCTGCAGTACCTGTCTGGCAGCGAGGACTGGATGATGGATGGGATCTTCTGCTGTGCACCACCACTGTTCGGTCAACTAAATACTGTGCACGGTATGTGTGAGGGGACAGTACTGCCGGCAGCCTACATCCTGATGTCTGCATAGACTGAATGGACATTTGCAGGCATGCTGGCAGAGATTTGCACACTGGTGGGGGGGTGCAGCTCAAGTCCACCCTCCTAGACTTCGAATGCGTGGTGTGGCATGCCATGGGACTCACATTTGGGGGGACATCCCTAAGGGGCTGCTTCTTCCACTTTTGCCAGGCTGTATGGAGGAAAGTCCAGCAGACACCAGAGCTACACAGCAGGTATGGCAGGGACAAAGACTTTGCCCTCCCTCTAAGACTGCTCACAGCCCTCGCATATGTGCCAGTGCCTGCCATGGTGGATGCCTACCAGGAGCTCCTGGGTATGCTATTTTATATGGATAATGAGGAACCCCTCCGGCCACTGCTCGACTACTTTGAGATGACGTGGATCGGGTGACCCATTGGATGGTCTGGGCGAAGGCAGCCCCTATTTCCACCTGTAGACTGGAACATATACCAGGCCACTGTGGATGGCCTGGCCAGGTCGAATAATGCTGTCGAGGGCTGGCACCATGGCTTTTCCACCCAGATGGGTGCCAGCCACCCCAGTCTCTGGCAGTTCCTGGACTACCTGATGGAGGAGCAACGCTTGACGGAACTCCGCATGTGCCAGCTGGTATCCTGTGCCGGCACTGCCGCAAAGAAAAACTGCTACCGGAACCTCACCCGGCTTGTTAGCCTTGTCACCTGGTATGGTGCACACCACCCCACACCCCACTACCTCCGGGCCTTGCATACAATTTCCAGATGCAGGTGTAGCCGGGTGTGTGCACTGCCTGCCACTGTTGGTAGTACTGCTTGTCACCCTCCCCCACGGCATTGCTCCTGCCAATGGCCCCCAGCCCCATCCACACTCTCTCTGGCTGCATCATACTGCAGGGCTGCCCATCTGTGACTCCTCTGTGCCTACCTACCCGCACACACCAAGGTCACCATGGAGCAGCCCACCTCCATGGCCACTGCTTGGTGTGGCCCTCTGCTGACTGTCTGCCATCGTCTGCAGCACATCCTGTGGCATGCAACGCCTCCCCTTGTCACTGGGTGTCTGTCCCATCCTCCCCCCCATCCTGCATTTCCCAGTGGTGGTGGCAGTGGTTTTTTTTCTGCTCTGGTTCACCCTTCTGACGCTCGCTGTGCGGTCCTGTGGGCCGGTTGGGGGTTTGTGCTGGTGCCTGTGCTCTTTCGGTCGTCATGATGCCGCGGTCGCCATCATCCATAGACCCGTTTTTTGTGACCTCTGTCTTTTTATCTCTGTCTCTCTTGCTCTGTCTGTCTCTCACTCTCTCCATATCCCTCTAGGTGGTAATCAGTCTCCTTTTGCTGTTCAGTTACTCTGCATACCTTACGGCAGCAACTTTATCTCCTCTCTCTCTCTCTCTCTCTCTCTCTCTCACTCTCACACTCTCTCTCTTTTGGATTGCAAAGCACTCTGGAAACAGTTTATACAAGGCACTGTATAAAAACAAATTACCTTTATTGTTCGAGGCCCAGCCACCACCCCCCCACCCCAAATACTGCCTAGCTGTCCACTCATAAACCAGGATCCCTGCCTGGTCCACCACTAGTAAAACAAGTTGGTTTCATCCTCACAGTTATAAATGTTTTACCTCACCCCCTTGTAGTACAGTCAGAGTTGAGTGGTCATGACTAGTGACAATTAAGATGATGTCGTTAGGCAAACTGGGTTAGAACTCCTGCAGTCTGCCAGTGCCTCCAAAAAACTTACAAAGGCCCTGCTAATGATATCAGGACCTAGCTGACCCAAGCAGTGAGTAAGTCCTGCTGCTAATTGTTGGAGCTAGACTGGGATCCATAGTGGCAGCTTAGCGTACTGAATAGTGTACCCAAGTGGGTATCAGGTGAGAACAGAAGATCTTGATGCTCTGTAGTACTCATGGTTTATCTCTGCATCCACACAACAGGCATCAGTTTGTGGCAAACTGAATTCCCCAGTGTACTGCCCTACCATTGGCTGTGACTGATAGGCATAGTAGCAACACACAGAATGTCAGTTGATGCAACAGCTGAGAGGGCACATGGTTGTTGGGTGAAAATAATAAATAATGGTGCACTCACATAACTCACTAAACTCAGAAATTGTTTCATATTTCAGAGCCAAGTATCTCTGCCATGACCAGCTTAAAAAACCAAAAGTGCCTGAATTTTGGCATTCTCACCCTGGCCAGCGCAGCCCAACTGCAAATGACTTCATCAGGATGCATTATTACTACTGGTTCAATCAAGCCTGTAAACACACTTAAGCACCTTAACTACTGTCTGAAGCAAGCTAGTGTGAACTGTCTTCAGCACATCATATCAGTCTCCTTACAGTACATGTGGGGGTATCCTGATCACTTCTGTAACTTTGTTGTTAAGTATGACTTAGTGATATAGTGCATATAAATATAAGTCTCACCTTCTCGTATGAATTTACTAGTACTTTATTGTAGTGAACAATGTGTTAACCTTTAAGAACCAATGGGATGTTCTTTGCATAATCCTGCATCCTGATGAGTTCACATAGTTCTTAGCCCACTGATAATGAGCTACTAGTTAGAACACTGGGAGCACTTGCAGCTATGGAAAGTATATGTTCAATACCTTTAGGTCTTCAAATGCTTTTAAATTACAGTAAACAGGCCAGCCCATCAGTGCAGTGGTAACACTATTGCTTGCAACAACAGGGACCTGGGTTCAGGAACAAGCTCAACTAGCACCTACGCCCTCAGAAAATGTGCATATATTACCCTGAATGTGCCAAATTATTGGACATGGTTTGGTAAGGCATCTATAAGGTTTTCCTCTTCCCTGCCTTTGGAATAAGCTTCAAGCTACCCTAAAACTCCAAACCTTTATCCCAGTTAGGGCGTTCATTGGTAGGGTACATGAGATCAACTGCTGAGACCTGCAACTGCACATAGCTTCCCTCATGGGTCTACCTTCTCCCCATCCTTCTCCTATTGTCTTTGTAGATTCCTTTGTATACTGGCATGCATCTTCCTTCCCTTCCTTCCTTCCTTTTTGTCCATTCTACCTAAGTTGTTATCTCTCATATTTATTAGGTGTGGTAAACTTACTGTTAATTGATGCTTCTAATTTATCTCTATGTAGTGCTTTAACCAACCTATTCTACATACCGTGATATCGCTGCTGTTTTTCTATGATGTACTACTTGTATTGATTGTCTGTGATGATTTTTATTAGGTGGTGGTAAACTTACTGTCATGTGATGCTTTTGCCTTTATGTATTTGTTACAACCAATCTACTCTATATACCATGACATACCTGCTGTATTACTATGATGTATCCTTGTACTGACTGTCTGTGATGTTTAGTACGTTGTATTAGGGACCTCTTTGTGAATAAGCATGCTCAATGGAAGCTATCCCTACACAATAAACTGAACTGAACTGAAGCCTGGGACATCGGGTGCTGGCTGGGGGGGGGTTGAGGGTCCCACAGGATGCTCTCCTTCCTTGGGAAGGGAGGGTTCCATCTACCATTGCCATACTGCCCCCTGTATGCAGGAGGAGGTAAGGTCCTGCCAGACTAGGGGTGGGAGAAGCCATGCTGGCTGCAGGTAATGTTGCATAAGAGCACATGCACCCTTGCAACCCTAGCACACACAGCTTCTGGGGGCTGGGGAGAAAATCAGAAAAAAGCCCTGGGCCTCATGATGATGGCCCTCTAGTGTGCAGCACAATCTCCCTGCCTGGGCCTCCAAGACTGCCATTGTGACCAAATTGGAAATGTTGGAGGGTGTAGCTCTCCACCTCATCCCCGCCTGTGGGGTAAACCATGGCTCTGTGGGGGGACAGCACCTTAAGAAGGCCAGGTAAGGGGACAGAAGGTTTGCCTTGGTGAGCCTGAAGGAGATTTAGTACAGAAAGCAGGAGGCATAAACAGAAATTCAAAAAAAAAATCTACAGTAAGGGTGGTACTGGTGATAGCATGTTGTATTACTATACAGGAGACAATGTAAGTATCCAAAACATGAAGCCCTGCCCTGGGTTGGTGGAGATTGGGGGAAAAAACATATGAGGTAGACAAAGGAGATCATGCACCTCACTGTTCACAAGACACCTTCAAAGGAGGAGTGGAGCGACCTTGACATTGTGGGTGACCAAACAGTGTTGCCCCCTATTATCATCATAGTGTGAAAAGTGGGAAGGATCTATGGGGGACTAATAACAGGCCAGACAGGATGGTGGAAGACACCTATTCCCTTTCCACATACCAGTAACCTGACAGTAGCTCACAGAACTTACAGGAACATTGGGACAAAGTCCAAATGTGATGGTGAATCTGTTGGGATGTTCTGGATAAGTATTTAAAGGAGGCTTAGTTGGAAGTCAAACAGTGATACAAGACTGGAAGACTGAGATGATGTATATAGGGTAAGCATGCAGAGACTAGGGATAAAATTAATACTGGAAGACAGAAGGATCAGGAACTTTATGATAAAATAAGGATGTCAGATATTAACATGAAATCTATCTCTTTTTGATCTTAATTACTGAAAACGCCTATTACTTCCAAACAGTTGAACCCAGTCCCTCCACAGTGTAAAGACTGGGCAACCAAAATACAGAAAGGCTCACACACATACTGCAGCTATTACTGGACTCCTTGCAAAACAAAGGGAGGCTTTGGATTTACTATGTTGCTGCCCATGTCTCAGAAGTGTAACGGCCTCTTCCTTACAGTAGTGAGAGGTGGTTGTTCACCAGATGTTGGCCAGAGGGAGAGTGATGCCCTTGCATAACCCTCTGTGGGCATAGCTTTGTGGGAGGAGTTATTTATTAAAATGTTTCATCAGGAAGGCACGCTGCGTAACAAGTTGCTCATCTCCCGGTGCAACCTGGGGGGTTGGGAACAATGGGATAGAATACAGAGAAATGTTACAATGCTGGAATACACTTTTCTTACTTTCATACTATGAGAACAGGAGGGATTACAGGTGGATCACATTGGCTAACAATGCAACAGTTAACTATATTAGATATGAAGACACATATAGCAATTTGGCAATAGCTGCTGACAGTTGGTAGCATTGGAACACATATAATAACTTGACAACAGTATGTAGCACTAGAATGGTAAGGTGACATAATAGTAATTGGTAGCCATTAGTGTAACATAGATATTCAAGATTTACAGTGATTGGAGTAAAGAGAGGAAGAATGGAAGGAGGGAACGAAAAATTGTGGAGGGTAGAACGGAAGAAGGAAAATGAAATTTATGAAGAGACGCAGGCAGAACATGATTTTTGAAGCAAACCGAGATGTCAAGATGGACTAAAGTGCATATAAGAAGGGTATGGGGTAGGTTATAAGTGCTTAATTGAGTGTAGGGGTAGGCCAGTGTTAGGCTATGTTAACCGGAAGGGGGTAGGAGGAGAGGAGAGGAGAGGTAGAGTGTGGCAGGGTGATGAGAGAGAGGTATTCTATTTATTTATTTATTTATTTATTTAGTTAAACATCAGTTTAGAAACCTTTGAGCCAGAGGCTCATTTACAAAGGTACCTCATCACGAAGAGGACATCAGAACAGTAGTACAAGGGACACAGTACTTACAAACAAAAAAGTTACAGTTCAATTACAATTTTGTTACAATAGAATACAATCTCCAACGAGCAAAAGATAACAAAAGGTGCAAAACTTATGGTCGGGGAGAGCTGGTGGGGGTAGAAGGGAGGAGATAGGGAGGAGGAATTAGTAGGGAAAGGAAGGGGGAGCCGCCAGTGAGCATTGTCAAACAGAGTATATATATATATATATTTTTTTCACACTAGGCTAGCGGCAGTTGCATTTGACAGCTAAGCAGGAAGTTTCTGAGCCTGGGCTTAAAGCAAGCTAAGGTTAGTGAGTTTGAGACACTGGCAGGGAGGGAGTTATACCAGTGGGGCGCATGGTAGGGGAATGCCCTCTGACTTTGAGAGGTCCTGGCTCTCGGAATAACTAGGGTAGCTCTTGACGAGCTGCGCATGATCAGGGTTGGTGCAGTACGGGGAATGGAGTTGGATAGGCCTATGGGGGATAGGCCACGCAGGGCTTTAAAGGTGAGCGGGCATGTCTGATACATGAGTCACTCTTCCAGGTTGAGTAGGGTAGCCAGGGTGTACAGCTCACAGGTGTGAGTGAGTCTGGGAGCACCAGTGATAAGTCTGCAGGCCTTATTAACTGTGAGGCTAACCTTGTTGAGGGCAGTCTGATCTGCTGAGCCATAGACCGAAGGCCATAGTCAATGAGAGACATGACAGAGGAGGTGACAGCCAGGGGGGTGCATCAGAGGAGGCATTTCTTGTGCCGGAAAGAATGCCTAGCCGTGAGTTGGCTAAGCAGAATTTAGGCAGATATATGTCCATGGAATGAAAGTGCAGGGTCAAAGGTTATACCTAGATATTTATAGGACTGCACCTGGTCAATGACGAGATTGGGTGTGGAGTGGACAGCTAAGGGAAACTTGCTGTACTTATTTTGGGGGTGGGAGAAGAGCATTGTTTTTGTTTTCTTAAGGTTGATAACAAGTCGGTGCTCAGTGAACCAGGTAGCTGCAGAGTCAAAGACTAGTTGGAGAGAGTTCTGTAGCAGCATGGGGTCATTGTGGGAGGCAACGAGAACAGCATCATCAGCATAGAGAAGCATCTTACCCGTACAACTGCTGGGTAGGGAGTTAAGAAAGAGTGAGAATAGTAGGGGTCCAAGAATTGAGCCCTGCGGCACCCCAGAGCGAATGGGGCATGTTTCAGAGAGAGTACCGTTGACTTTCACACATTGGGAGCGGGCAGAGAGATAGCTGGTGCACCAGGAAACAGGTCCTGAGGCAAAGCCTATTAGGTCAAGGGTGGAGAGCAAAAGAGGATGAGAAACAGTATCAAATGCTTTAGACAGGTCAATGAATATAGCACCAGCCAGGGCACCAGAGTCCAAGGAGGCATGGAGGAATTATAGGTGGGGGATATCCAAGGGGAGGAAGAGGGGAGTTGAAATTCAACAGTGACCTGTTATCCCTAGCTGGGCAGGGCAGTGGATAGCCCTACTGGTAGGACACAGGTTATAGGTGATGAGAGTTATTTATATATAGTGATACGAGAGAGGGGAGTGTTGGGGGAGGGATGTTGTGGGAGGGGGGTAGCAGAGGTCAACTATAGTTGGGGGGGTAGCACCCCACCAGTGTGTTGAGTGACCCTGCCTGCACAAGGCAGTGATCTAGCAGTGACTGAGGTGGTGCAGTAAAAGGAGAAATAGGGGAAAGGGGGTAAAGTTGTTGCCCACTGTGCACTATGGATCCTGCCTGCACAAGGAAGTGATCGCCCTCACAGGAGGAAGACAGATTAAGTGTAGAGAAAGAAGGGGGAGGAACACTTTAGGAGGAGGAAGAGTAAGGGACTAGGAAGAGCAAGATCAGAGGGAAGCAGGAGTGGTGGGAAGTAGGCATATTGTAATATGAGCTTAGAGGAGATGGCGGGGGATTAGGGAAGGTCATGGCAGACACAGGAAGGGGCACGGAAGTTCTTGAGGGCTGAGTTAATGGAGTAGCAAGAAGATGAGTGGTGAATTTGAGAAGGAAGTGAATTCCATATTTTTAGGAGGCGATAAGAATAACCCGATTGACCAATAAGGGTGAAGCAGCGTGGGACCACCAGGGTCCGTGAGCTAGTAGATCTTAGGGAGTGGGAAGGAGGGGTAGTTGAAAAGGCAGGGGAGAGATAGGAGGGAAATTCACCCAGCCAATGCTTGGAGGTGAATTTTGCACAGTGAGAGAGACATTGGTTTGTCAGGGAAGGGAAGGATAGGGCACAGTAGAGATCACAATGATGAGTGCAGAGGGGACATCAAGTGCAAAACGGCAAAAGGAGTTGAAGAGGGTATCTAGTCTGGCCTGGGAGGACTTAGTGGCAGCACTGTAGACTATGTCACAGTAGGCAAAGATAGGTAGGAACATCTTCTGGATAATCTCATGCTTAGCCATGGGTGGGATGCAGACACGGTTCCTGAATAAGGCGCGAGGCTTGGGACGCAATTTTTTCTGAATGGTGTCGATATGACCAGAGAAGTTCAGGTGCTGGTCCAGCCAGACACCTAAATACCTGAAGGAGGATGTGTCCTTGAGTGAAGTCCCATCAAGGATATGGAAGGAGGGTAGAGAGGGAAACCTGGTAAGTCTCTGCCTGGTGCCGAAGGTCATAGGAATTATAGTGCAGTATAAAGAATGGGTGCACTCTTGGTGGCAGTAAGTCTTAAATCTTAGGAGTCTGGGTGAAAACCTCAGTGTTCTTACCTGGCAAGTGCCCTCTGAGTTTATGTGAGGGGCTGGTCAATCCACCCACGGCATGGGTGACAGCTGAAAGGAAAAAGGCGCACAGCCAATGGGGCGCTGGCAGTGCTATGGGGCTCTCCAGAATGCCTAGATATAGTGGGCAGTTGATAGTGCTTACTGAGTGACTGGCTGCACTTTGGGGTTATGTGCAGTTTTGTACTGACTTCGTAACCAATATGCTGTTAGTATGACCCTTGATTCATTGCTTTTGCATTGAGATTCTTGTCCTTTAAATGCCATATAGGTGCCCACCTGGCCATTTATGTATTTAGTTATTTAAATTGTTTTCACTGAAGGCACATTTAGCTGAAGATCACTCATTTCCAGCTGCTTCCAGGAATAATCATTTTATGTTATAACTGAACTGAAGATTTTGATGTGAAACACTACTTGCTTACTATTTTTCATTTGTTACGCATTGCTGTTTATAAAAATGGTGTTCAACTTCATTACTCAAGTGTAATGTTCTCAGAATGCCTGTTCTCACTTATGTTGTGCTCTGCCTGAACTGAATGCATTGGGCACCCTGGTCAGAATCAGTTTGTGTGTAGCCGGCCTGGTAGCACAGAGAGCTGAGGCGCTGGTGCCTTACCTCGCACTACGCTGGCAACTTGGGTTCAAGAATGACCTTGGGTCTCTGGGGTGCTGGCTCATGGGGGTGGGTTGGAGTGGAATTGAGCTGCAACTCTCCCCTCCAAGGCATGGATGCCCATGCATCCGTAGTCCCGCTCCCATCGGGTGGATGTCCAGTGGGCACATAGGCAGCATGGTATGGCGATGAATGTCAGGGGAGGGGTGGAATGGTCCACTGGATCCTGGCGTGTCTGTGTGCCTCCACGCACATACACGCATATGTATGCTGTGGCCTTGGGGGTGCAGGAGAAAAAAATAAATAAAAAGAATCCGTTTGTGTGGTTGGCCAGTCTAGATGAACTCCCTTTTGTTATCTGTCACACAGCCTCTTATCAAAGCCAGTGGTTCCCTCTGCTCTTTGACCTGAAACTTCAGCCATTCTGGAAGGTATAGGAGCTGGCAATCCCACTGTGCATCTACTAACTTTTTCACAGTTTGATTCACCTTGCAAGATTTAATGAGTCAACTTTTACCTGCAAGGCCTAGCAATTGCCAGGTGAGATTCTCCCTTGCCTCCATCCTATCCTCAAAACTTGGCTGGCATGGGAGGCTGGAGGATAGACAAAGGATAGGGTGGGACACAAAAGAGTAAGGTACAAGGCACCAGGTATGCCTCATATAATTACTAGTGACCCCCTTTAATACACAGACTCGTTAAGTGTTTCAGACACCATAATAACCATGTTACCCAGTTATTACAGTGTTTTGTTTTACTCCCAGTTCAGTTCATTTGTAGTGTGCCACCTCACTTGCTCTTACTTTGTGTGTGGGTGGGCTAAACACCTCAACAAATGTGGTGGCTCCATTTCTTGGTTACCAAGGACCTGCACTGATCATTTGCCTCTTTCTGGGCCTTTGTTCACTCTCATTATTTCATAGAAACATAGAAAGTGATGGCAGATAAGGACTGTGTGGCCCACCTAGTCTGTCCCTTGATCCCTACCTAATGTAATACTGCAGACCCTAATTAATCTGTGGTTTACCCTTTCTTCCCTATTACTAGAGTACTCTTATGTCTATCCCATGCATTCTTGAATTCCCCTACCGTTTTTGCCCCCACCACCTCTGCAGGGAGGCTGTTCCATGCATCCACTACTCTTTCTGTGAAAAGTATTTCCTCATGTTGCCCCAAGCCTACCCCCCTCTATCCTTATATCATGTCTCCTTGTTCTCGTACATCTTCTTTTCTGAAAAATGCTACACTCCTGTACCTTGTTTATTCCCCTGCAGTACTTGAATGTCTCTATCATATCCCCCCTCTTTCTCCTCTCCTTCAGGGAATACATATTGAGGTCCTCTAGTCTTTCCTCATATGACTTTTGGTGCAGTCATTGCACCATTTCTGTTGCCTTTTTCTGGCCTGCCTCAGTTTTGTCTACAGTATGTCCTTTCAGAGATGCAGCCTCCAGAACTGGACACAGTACTCCAGATGAGGTATCACTAGTGATCTGTACAGTGGCATAACCACCTCCTTTTCTTTGCTGGTGATATCTCTCCCTAGGCACCCTAGCATCCAACTGGCTCTCCCTTCAGCCTTCTCACATTGTTTCGTTACCTTTATATAATCAGATATGATTACCCCCAGGTGCCTTTCTTGATTGGAGGCCATCAGTTCCTTAACTTATTAATTTTTTTTCAGTATTTATCTGGTAGATTCTGCTTTTACAACTTAAAACATCCATCTGGTTGATCCTAATGTTCATACACTCCAGGAGACAGCGACTGTGATCAGAAACAGGCTGTGACTGACTACACATAAAGCTACTTATGTGCAGAACCACAGTATAAGTTTAAAAAAATAAAAAATAAAAGAATGTCTCTACTGGACAGGGAGAAACAGAGACAGAGTGTAAGTGTGTGTGTGTCTCAGTGTGGAGTAAAGGGACTAAACAAGGGGTAGCAGAGATCACAGCAGAACTGCATCATTGCCTTTCTTTGGTATTGACTCCTTGCAGCATTAGTTATAAAATCAAAGCATAGATAACTGTGTGTCTATGAAGTTTTTTTATGCACTCTCAGTGTGTGATGACCTAATAAACCTTTCGAGCTTTGCTGTCAAGGTTTATGGGTCATCATACACCTAGGGTGTGTAAAAGACCTTTGGAACACACAATCACCTATGCATTATTCTCTGTTTTATTGTCAGGAAATCCAATGAACTCTGGCGATTGCAAGGCAGCTTTTAGGTGTGTAAATTGGTCCAAACTGGGAGAGTCACAGACTATATGGTTATTTTCTGAAGTCTTCAAATTGTTTATTTGGTTCTTTGCAGCAGCAAAATGAGTGCCCCATAATTCTCTGGTATAAGCATAGAGCCTCCTTACCGCAGGAAACTAGCATTAGTGCTTAACATTAACTAAAAGTACAATATTTTCCACCCATTTTGTATTATACACTCATAGTATACTACATATTACCTTTATACATTTTACATACTTGCATTTGATGCAGGACAGGGGTCTGCCTTTATTTACAACCTTATATGAAGTTTTATATGTAAAGCTATATATATATATATATATATATATATATATATATATATTATAATATATATATAAATTCATGGCAAAAAATCCCTTTAATGCATCAGTTAGGGTTGTCCCACTGCCACAAAAGAGGAAATTCAGTGTTAGGGTTGCCACCTTACCCCAAAGCCCACCCGTCCTACCAACAGGCATCGTGGTGTGCATTGGGGTCATCGGTCCTAACTCTCACCCCATCCCATGTGTAAACAAGCTGAGGTGGTACAGTATAGGAGAACAGGGTGAGAGTTAGGACTGATGACCCCAACGCACACCCTGATACCTGTCGGTGGGGATGGGGTGGGTTTGGGGTGCAAGGGGTGGCAACCATAACACCAAATTTCCTCACTTCCGCTGCTGTGGAACAACCCTAACTGATGCATTAAATGGAGTTTTTTGCCATGAATTCCCCTTCTTTTTGAGAATGAGCAATATAAATAGTGAATGAATGCGGTGGTGAGAGCACGAGGCCCGAACCTTGTGATTTTTTGTGACATAGTAAAGCTAACGGTAATGCAAACGCAAGTGCAAATGGTAACGCACATGGTGACACAAACAAGCAAATGGTAAGAGGAACACAAGTGCAAACATTAATGAAAACAGAAATGGTAAGGCAAATGGTAATGCAAATGCTAACGGCAACAGAAACACAAACGTTAACGAAAACAGTAACGTAAATGGTGATGCCAATGAAAACACAAATGGTAAGAAAAATGCAAAGGGTAACACAATTGCAAACAGACATGCAAGTGGTTAAAGCAACGGCGCCGCAGAAGGAAACAGTAATGCAATCGACAATGGAAACACAACCAAAAACGCAAACGCTAAGGGCAATGTAAACGTAAATGGTGATGAAGATGCAAACAGTAATATTAACGCAATTGGAAATGCTAACAGTTACAGTAACAGCAAAGATAATGCCAAAGCAAACAGTAACACAAATGGAAATGCAAATGCAAGCGCGTATGGAAACGCAAATGGTAGCGTGCAGAGTCACGGTACTGCAATTGAAAATGCTAATGCTAACAGCAACGATAATGCCAAAGGAAAGACAAACACAAATGCAAGCACATATGGAAATGCAAACCGTAATGCACGTGGTCATGGTAACGCAATTGGAAAAGCAAATGGTAATGGTAACAGCAAAGAAGACACCAAAGGAAAGACAAATGCAAATGCAAATGCAAATGGAAGCACGTACGCAAACGCAAATGGTAATAGTAACGCAAATGCAAGCGCAAACGCTAATGCACATGGTGACAAAAATGTTAACGATAACACAAATGGTAATAGGAACACAAACGGTAATGGAAACAGAAATGCAAACGCAAATGCAAGTGGGTACAGAAACACAAACCATAACGCGCGTGGTTGCGGTAACACAATTGGAAGCATAAATGGTAACAGTAACAGCAATAATGATGCCAAAGGAAAGACAAATGCAAACGGAAGCATGTACGTAAACGCAAATGGTAATGCACATGGTGACGCAAAATGAAACGCAAACAGAAAACAGTAGTGGAAATGCAAATGGTAACAGTAATGCAAATGCAAGCACAAATGAAAACGCAAAGCGAAACGCACACAGTGGCATACAAAGGAAAGGTAACACAAATGGGTATGGAAATGCAAGTGGAAACGCTAACTGTAACAGTAACAGAAGTGTACACCCTGTTTTTGCCCAACAGCTGCATAGAGAAACACAGTTGAGTACAAAGAATGTATGCATAATAATGTGCCTCGGAGCAGAAAATGAGCACTTGGAATACTAAATTGCTTATATCTCAGGAACCGTATGACGGAGAAAAAAAAATAAAAATTTCATATAAATTATGACTTTCCTGGCTAGTTTTGTACTTAGCTCCCTGGTGGAGGGGCTAAGTGTTTTTCCAATGAAAAGTCTGTATCTCAAAGCATTTCCGAGATACTGGCCCCAAAAGGCGCAGCGGACGCCGTAATGTTAGTCTATGGGAAAAAGCTTCAACTTCGGAGTACTGTAACTTTGCATCCCTGTAATATTTGTCACCAAACCACCAAAAGGCACATCTGTGAGATGTTGGCTTTCTTCCCTTCAAATTTCAGCCCAAAAGACCAAACCGTTCTTTTGCAGCAGGGTGACAAAGAATTCCTGTTATTTTGGGCATAGCGTCGCAAAGTAGTGTCGCAAATCATGACACTTTCGCAGAAAAAAACACGAAAGTGTCACAGGTGCAACACTACTTTGAGACACTACAGTTTACAAAAATTTTAATTTCACAAACATATTTCTGGGGTGTTTAACCCACCAAAAAAGACATGGCTAGCATCTTCAGGGCTTGACTAGGTGAACACAAAAATAATTGTGTCCCTAGAGGGTCCCAAATTTAAATGCCAAGCATTTCTGTGACCACTAACTGAAAAAAAAATAGCTGACTCACAACACTACAGGGGTCATTTGCGGCACTAAAAACTGCATTTGTGACACTGTCGAACTTTTTGTCAACTTTTCCCATTGGTATTAATGGCAAAAATTTTTTTGAATAACTTTTGAACTGTTTAATATTTTTTCATGAAATCTTCAAAAGGCACATTGGGACCCTGGCTGCATGCTCCCTGAAGGTTTCAGACTAGTCATGCAAACCGTGCAACCTGTAGGCGTGAGCAAAGAATGTGCAAAAAAGCATAAATGTGCTACAGAATGTCGCTTTATAACTCCGCAACCATATATCCAACTGGTACAAAACTTGGCAGATCCTGAGATCTATGGTACTGCTCCATGCCTACCAAATTTCAGGCAACTCTGTCATATGGTGGCAAAGTTATTAAGCTGCAAATGTTTATACTTTGACCTTAAATGGGGTACTGAACACTAACTATAGTGGCACTACCATGCCACTATAATAGATAGATAGATAGATAGATAGATAGATAGATAGATAGATAGATAGATAGATATAAGGCATTTCATGCCATTGACAGTTTGTTATGGCCTTCCTTTTTGCTACCCTCCTCCAAATTTGCTGCAGCTAGAGCGGAGGCCAAAAAGCTCCCTCAACCAAAATGCAAACATTTCCCTCAGGGACAGTTTGTAGGTACACCTTGCACAGGATGCTAACCCTTCCCCTGCACAAGTGACGCAAACACCATCTAGGAAAGGATTGAGGAATATTGCCTACTGTTCTCCACTCCTCCCATGTCTTGAGGCTATGCTACTCTTTCTTCAGTGAGGAGGAGAAAAGAGGAAGGAAATGCAGCTGTCCCAGCAGAAGTCAGGATAAACAGGTTAGATGATATAAGAAAGGAAACTGCAGCTGTGGTTTGCACAATGCTGGCTTTCAGTGTAGCCACTTTGTCTTTGTGGTAGTCCCTTTCATCTTTTGGTTGGCTGCCTGACCTAGGCAGATGTCAGCTTATTGATTGTACAAGTAAACTATCAACAGTTTTGCTCCTATTTTTCTAATTCCCAGCTTTGCATAATTTTTAAAATGAAAGCTCCAGTCTTATTTAAAACTACAAAGCCACAGTACCACTGTCTTGTGGTGGGTGAATACCTTATTTCAAATATTCAGCCATGTATACGTATTTGGGGACCTAATTATTCATTATTCATGCTTCATTATTCAGCCAGTAGAACCATGAGTGTGTGAGAGTTCATTATCTGCTGAGACTTCCTGTCTCATCAGAGGCCACTTTGGAAGCTCAGTGAAACTGGTCCATGTCATCCAGTACTTGAAGAAGCTGTAGGGAAGTGAGATAGATGTGTTTGCTCTGGGCTGTGCTCTGAAAATCAATCTGTTTGGAAAATCTCATCAAAAGTTCAGAAAACACCAGTTTTGACAGTTTTGTTCACTTTCTCGGTGCCAGGCTAGAGTTTAGTAAAGACTTTTTCTTAAGCACCCAATACCAGGGGCTCTGAGTGCTGTACAAACATTATAAAACAAACACATTATAAATAACATCCCATACATGACATAACATACCTACAATAAATACTGTGTCTATAAAACATAGCCTGGGATGAAGATGCTACAAAAGTAGGTGTGGTGGATTAAGAGTTTATAAATCAAACAGTACCAAAAGCCTCACAAAAGTGGAAAGCCTTCAGGCCCCTCTTAAAGGCCTCCACTGAGTCGGCCTCTCTCAGATCCCTGGGAAGCCTGTGCCAAAGGGCAGGGCCAGCAAGTGAAAAAGTCTGATCACCAGAGAATTTCAGCCTAACCCTAGGAATGACTGAGAGGCCATCCTCAGAGAAAAAGAGGGGTGAGAGATCTGATAGGGAGTCATTCTGCACCAGCTACAGACATTGTAGGATAATTCCACTCACCCCAAGTTATAAAGCATTGCAGTAACTGAGTCTAGAAGTGATGAATACATGTACCAGTGAGGGCAGATCTTGATGGGAAATCAAGGTTTTAATCCGGGTGATGTTTCTAAGATGATAAAGGCCATTCCTTACTACAGACAACATCTGACCCTCAAATGTCAGCTTTTTGTCCAGAATGTCCTCCAGAGTCTTAACCTAAGTAGAGACCACCAACCCAGAAGAACCTAGCTGTAGGCCAGTCCCCTCATCAGTGACACCTATACCCCACCTCTGACCAGGCTCCATCACCAGCACCTGTGTCTTGTCCAGATTCTCAACCATCTAGATGACATCCAGTGCTGAATCTCAGCCAGGCATAAATTAAGTACCTCAACAACACCAGATGTCCCAGGTGCAAAAGACAGAACAACTGAGTATCATCAGCATAGCAATGAAAACCCAGACTGTGTCTTACAAAGATCCCTCCCAATGGTAGCATATACATGGCAAATGACATGGAAGAGCAGATTGCCCCTTGGGACATACCACAGAGCAGGAGCCTTGGGAATCAGGAGTCCTGTCTCTGAGGAATGAGTTAAACCAGTGTATGACAGTGACAGTGAATACAGAGTACTCTCTGAGGCAGTCCAACAACAACCCATGTTCCACAGTGTTGAATGCTGATGAGAGATCAAGGAGAACCAGAATTGACCACTCCCCTCAGTCTCTAGCCCTGAGAAGGACATTGTGCACCCTGACAAATGCCATTTCAGTACTGTGCCTTCACCTAAACCCAGACTGGAGAGGTTCATAGATGTCAAAGGCCATGAGGTGTTTCTCAAGCTGTAAAAACACCATCTTCTCAATAACCTTCCCCCAAAAGGGGAGGTTAGAGACTGGTATAAAATTCTCTAAACAGTCCAGGTCCAAAATAACTTTTTCATGAGAGGTCTCACCAGAGCCACTTTTAATGACCTAGGAACCCCCCCCCCAAAAAAAAGGGAACACCAGGGCAGATCAGCCAGCAGTGGATCCAGAAACCCACCACACTTAGTTAACAAGTGAGTTGATCCCAGATCCAGCTCACAAAAAGTGGGCTGTAACTCCAAGGCCACCCAACAAACCTCTTCCAATGAAACTGTTCCAAACTCACACTAGTCTGGTAGAAAGAATCCACTCCTCACCAGCTCAGTACGCTAGGTACTGCTGGGTCGACATGACCCAGTTGGAGAGATCCCAGACCGCATCAAGGACACCAAGCAAATTCTTCACAATGAACTGGTCAATTTGCTCCTACTGGTTGCAGACAGATCAGATTTAAAAGTCTGTAAATAGGGTATTCTTTTTTAGACTGTTGTGTGATGCATTCAGCAACTTAAAGGAGTGTTTGTTATTTTGTTTTTTCTGAAGGGGGAGACAAGGATAAATGGTCCCTGACTGATTGGGTCAGGAGTGGACAAAAGTGAGCAGGGCATTGGGCAGCAGTATTGTGCTGTACGCATAAAAATGTATGGTAACTTGCATACTGTGTAACCCTGAGGAAGTCTCTTAACTTTCCTGTGATCTTGGGACTGACCTGAAAATTACTTTCAGCTCTGTGTGGCATTCCTGACCACTGGATTGATGGTAAGACCTTCTTCTACTGACCAAACAAAGGTCAGCTCACTGCCGGCAGTTCATATGTATGTTGTTTGTGTGGATTTGGGTCGTTTTCAATTATTGCCATGCTTCTTCATCATGATATTGTCCATATTAGCATCAGCTCTGAAATGGGCTGGAACAACACAGCAACAGAATCTTTCATCACCCATGTGATCTGTACAGTACCTACATGAATGAGAGATAAGATAACAAACATATTTAAGAGGCTATAAAGTTAAACGTTTGCCACTTGTAGCTCTCCTCCCACTCACCTGTCAGTAAGAATAAAAAAAAAACTTGAATACTTACTTTTCTGTTAGGTCATAGTGTGTTAGGCCTTAACCTTTCCCACCTGTAGCTCCAGCCTCCCATCCCTCCAACAAAATCTCCCCCCAAATAATACTTATCTTTGCCAGTAGGACACATCATGTTATTCAAAAATCATCATCCTGATCAGATCTGGGCATCTATAGGATAGCAACATCAGGAGCACAGTAGTACTAGTAACACTCATCTCATCATCGATCACATCGCTGTTGGAGGGTTAGAATCACAGGGTAAATCAAATGCAGTTGAAAGCAGAGGTACCAGCAATTTACTTTTGGCAGGACTAAAGATATCTCCTTTTCTGAAGTGTGCCATGACTCATACCACACCCTTAGGCTTCGGCTGCCACTTGAGCTTTCAGAATTACTGCTTTCTCTTGGCCAGCCCACAAACTCTGCTCTTTGATTTTTATGCTTTTTAACACTGGGGCATGTTATGATGCACAGAAATGTGCACAGTTGGCAATGGTGAGTCTGACGATGGTTATAGGCCTGTGTCAAAAAAAAACATTTTATGTGAGAAGAATAAATAATGCACACAAATGTATGCAGTTGGCAATGAAGAGTCTGATAGCAGTTACAGGCCCATGCCAAAAAGGCAATTTATGTGAGAAGAATAAATAATATAACAAAATGTGCACCATTGGCAATGATAAATCTGATAACAGTTACAAATCTATGTCAAAAAAGTACACTACATGAGAAAATTATAATAATACAGAGCTGTAGTCAAGTCACAGGCATACAAAACATCCACTTGAACAAGAGTTAATGAGACACAATTGCAAATGAAGAAGAAATGAATGTAAATAAGACAAGCCAGCTTTGCAAATCTTCCTTTTTTTTGAAATAATGATAAAGATAGCTACTTCTAATTAGGTGTAGTAGCCTAGAGGTTAGAGTAACAGATGCAAATTAGCTTGGTAAATCCAGCAGACCTTGGTTTGATTCCTACAACCTCCACTTGCATACTGTGTGAGTCTAAGCAAGTCACTTAACCTCCCCAGCACTCCCAGGTCTCCCCTGAAAACAGCACTTGTGCCTAGTGGGCCTTGCCCAGTTATTAAAAAGAATAAATAAAGTCCTTTTCAGAGGAGAGAGCCCTGAAGGGACTAGTAAATCTGAAAGTGGACAATGCTATGGTGTCAGACAGGGTACACTCAATGGTATTGAGGACGCTCAGGGAGGTGCTGGCTGTACCCCTAACAGCACTGTTCAACAAGTCACTGGAAACAGGAGTGGTTCTGGAGGACTGGAGGAGGGCAGGTGTCTCCTGCTTCATAAAAGCCATAGAGGGCTGGAACCTTGAAACTATAGGTTGGTCAGTCTGACATTGGTGATGAAGAAGTTAATGGAGTCATTGTGACAGGAAAAGATTGTAGAGTAGCTTGAATCCAGCATGTTGCAAGACCTAAGGCAGTATGGATTCGGGTGTTATGTCAGACAAATCTAATACATTTGTTTGACTCACTGACCAGGGATATGGATAAGGGTGGGGTGGCAGATATGGCCTATTTAGATTTTAGTAAGGTATTTGACACTATTCCACATAGGAAACTCATAAGGTAACTGGTCAGGTTAGGGGTGGGTCCTAAGGTGGTAAACTGGGTAAGAAATCAATTAAGGGATAGATGACAGAGGGTGGTGGTAAATGGAGTTGACTCTGAAAAAGGGAGTGTAACCAGCAGTGTGCCTCAGAGTTTAGTACTGGGGACGGCCATCTTTAATGTCTGTATAAGTGACATTGCAGATGAATTGGAAGGGAAGGCATGTCTCTTTGATGATGACAGCAAAATGTGCAATATGATGGACACTCCAGAGGGGTCAGAAAGTACGAGTAGAGACCTGAAAAAAACTTGAGGAGTGGTTAAGGGCATGGCAGTTGGGTTTCAATGGGACAAACATGCAAAATCATGTACTTAGGGCACAGAAACCCAAAGGTGGAGCACAAAATTGGCCCCTCTGCTGATAATTATACAAATTTATTGATCAAACTACAGAAGGACTTTCACAGCTTGAAGGAGGGATTCACCAGATCGGGGCTACAAATCAATGGTAAAAAAACACAAGTTCTGTACTTTGGGCCTTTTAAAAAAAATCACAAAATAAAGAATATAAATAATGTTTAGCATCAACAATATATTTTAAACAGGACCAGCCGACAGTGAAGACAACCTGGGATAAATACCTATGGGTCATAGTGGACAATAGGTTAAACTTATGGGTACCATATACAGTAGACTATTTGATTAAAACAGTAAATGTGAAACTGGGAGCCCTCAGAAGAATATCATCATGCTTAATCCTAGCATCTAGAACCAAACTTTCACAGCAGCTTTTGATGCCAGTCCTTGAACATGGAGTAGTGTTGTATAGAAATTCAACTCAATCAGCAATACAAAGAAAAAAATAAAATATATAATAAGATAGCCAGATAAGCATTGTCTTGTAAATCTGAAACTCATCTCCGTGACATGTTTGTCCAATTGGATTGGCTTTTGCCATCAGTTAAAAGGGATCTGATTTGGTCATGATGGATGTAAAAAAAATCCTAAAACAAGTCTCAAGTCATCTTCTTAAGGATCTTATAGAAACTGAGAGTAAACCTAATCCATATTACCAATTTAGACAAACAGAAAATTGAGGCATACTGTGTACCAGAACCAACACAAGGTTTGGAGATATTAGCCTCCAGGTATGTGTGGCCAAAACCTAGAACCATATGGCTATCAATAATCAAGCTATGAATTCTTTATCTGATTTCAAAATCCAGTTGTAGAAATGAAAGGAAAAGTGTGCTCCCACTAGGACTTGAACCCAGGACTTCAGCATTCCGTGCATTGCTCTCAACCACCTGAACTATAAGAGCCTTAAATAATTAAGCTTCCTGAGTCTTCCTTTGAAACATACACATTCTTTTCAGGGGTGTTGCATAATGAGCAGCGTAGCAGTCTCAAAGACTAACTTCCTCTTATTTACTCTCCGTGCAGTTCAGCCACTACCAGGCAATTTGAAAATCCAGTTGTAGAAATGAATGGAAATGTGCCCTTTCACTGGGACTTGAACCCAGGACCTAGGCATTCTGTACTTTGCTCTCAACCACATGAGCTATAGGAGCCTCAGATAATTAAGTTTCCTGAGTCTTCCCTTGAAACACACACACAGGGTTGTTACATAATGAGCAATGTAGTAATCTCAAAGACTAACTTCCTCTTACTTACTCTCCATGCAGTTCAGCCACTGCCAGGCAATTTGAAAATCCAATTGTAGAAATGAAAGGAAAAGTGTGCTCCCACTGGGACTTGAACCCAGGACCTCGGCATTCCTTGCCTTGCTCCCAACCACCTGAGCTATAGGATCCTCAGATAATTAATCTTCCTGAGTCTTCCCTTGAAACACACACATTCCTTTCAGGGGTGTTGCATAATGAGCAACGTAGTAGACTCAAAGACTAACTTCCTCTTACTTACTCTCCAAGCAGTTCAGCCAGTGCCAGGTAATTTGAAAATCCAATTATAGATTTCAAGAACACCTTAATGAATTATCTAATCAGACTGTGTACTTGTAACTTGTAAACTGTGTTATAGTGTTGTAACTTGTAAATTGTGTTTGTTTGTTTTAATGATCTGTATTGTTTTTCTTATGTGTGCTTCACACAAGTCTGCAGCTGAAAATAGGATGTCATATCCTAACAGTATGTACCTGTATAAAAATAAAGTTTTATGAAATGAAATGAAAAAAATGGGAGAAGAGGTATTGATGGTAGCCAAACAGGAAAGGGACCTGTGATTAATCATACCTGATTATCTCAATGTGGCAAGACAGTGCGGCAAGGCAGTTGGTAGGGTCGGTGGGATGCTGGGATAAATAAGGAGGGGTATCACTAGTAGAAGGAGAGATGGGATGTTACCATTGTAGAGATCACTGGTGAGACCCCACGAGGAGTACTGCATCCAGTTCTGGAGACCACATCTAAGGAAAGACATAGAGTGGAGGCTGTCCAAAAAGGGGCAACACAAATGGTGTGGGGACTTCATCAAAAGCCTTACAAGGAATGACTGAAGGACCTCAGTTTGTACAATCTGGAAGAGATTAGGAGAGAGGACATGATAGACACCTATAAATAACTTATGGGGGTAAAGAAGGTACAGTACAGGAGTATTTTTTAGAGGAAAAGATGTATGAAAATGAGGGGACATGAAATGAAGCTGGAAGTAGGTAAATTTAAAAGGGAGATGTGAGGAAGTATTTCTTCAGTGAAGGAATGGTGGATGCCTAGAATAGTCTTCCAGTGGAGTGGTGGGGCAAACACATTGGTGAGATTCAAGAATGTATGGGATTGGCAACAGGGAATCTTAATCACATACAGGGGCCCTAAGTTTATAATAAACTGCCCCCTGAACTTCAGGCCTATTGACTCATTCACCTCCTCCCTCAAGGACCACCTCTTCCAATTCACCACTTGTGCCTGCCCCGGCAGGCAACCACCCTGAATGTCCATGAACCCTTGAATTACCTTAGAGTTTATATGTATCTCTTTATTGGCTCTTCTGTTGTGTGCTCTGTATTTTTTTTTCTAATCTAGATGATCCTGTCACATACACTGTTATTGTAAATACCGTAAACATTTTCAATTTTTTTTGCCTTTTTCTCTGTATCATTAGTTTTCTGTACCACTGGGCGTTTGTGAAAACAAGCATTTTTGCTCATATACTTTCCAGTATAAAAATAAAATTGAATTGAATTAATGGTAAGCCAGGGGGTAGGGAGCAAGAGATCAAGAAGGGTCTGCGATGACAGTATAAAAAGGGAAAAATAGGCAGACTGGAAATTCAAATCAGCTCTCCATGACTTTCTCCGAAATGTATTACTGTTCAAAGAGAGAGAATGAGAGAGAGGAGAGAGAGAGAGAGAGAGAGAGAGAGAGAGAGAGAGAGAGACCTCTCCTAGAAGTAAACATCACCAGTCAATGCATACTTGTCAAAAAGCATCATGGACTGTAGTTTATTCCATTTTTGTTTACCAGATTACTGCATAAGCACTTATAGGAATTTAAAGTAGTTGGGCCAGAATTTCTCCATGGTCCAGGTTTTGGACACTATTTTGGCATTCTATCAGAACTGCATGCCAGTCACTTCCTGGACTAGTTCATTGTTTAAAAGCAAGGTGTTTCTCTGATTTTACTTGGTATCTGTTGTTGCTTTAATTTAGTCAGTTTACATTCTTTCACTGTTTAATAAATTGGTTACAAAGACTGCCATTAGCAAGTTTTGCAGTTTGCACCCTTTTTCAGGACATCTAAGAATAGAATATACAGCTATCTTTAAGCTCAAAGTGAGTGTCACTTTATTTTAAGAATAAGCTTTCATTCCAAGGGGTAGACAGGTTACACCCAGTGTTGGAATTACAGGAGGCTTGCCAGGGCTCGGCCCCAGTAGCTCTGAAGTGAGCGTCAGTAGCTCGCACATCACTGCCACTGACTTATAATGGGAAGGGGGGTTCAATTTAAAGATATGACCCTTATGGAAGCTCCCAAAGTTCATAAAGTGTAATTCCAACACTGGTTACACCCCATAATCATAGTGGAGCTTAGGGGAAAAAATGGCAAGGCCACTTGCTGTAATCATTTAGAAGTCTGTCTAGATAGGTGTAACACTGCAGGATGGAAAATGGCAAATGTGATCCCATCTTAAAAGGGACAAGGGCAGACCAGGTAGCTACATGCCTGTCAGCCTGATTTCAGTGCTGGGAAAAGTCATGGATGCCATTCTTAGGGACAGAATAATGCAGCATGATTTATGAGGGGCAAATCATGCCAAAGCAACTTGATTATCTTCTTCCACTGCGTAGCTAGGGAGGTGGACAGGGGCAGGGCTATGGTGGTAGTTAATCTAAACATTGAAACACAGAAAGATAGACTTTGATGGTAGATAAGGACTGCTTGGCCCACCCATTCTGCCCATTTTCCTACCTATTGGATAAGCTGCAGATCCTAGTTAACCAAGTCTTCTTCTTCCTAACCCCCATCAGAATTACCTTATGTCTGTCCCATGCATTCTTGAATTCCCCCACTGTTTGTGACTCCACAACCTCCTCTGGAAGGCCGTTCCATGTGTCCACCACTCTGTCCATGAAAAAATATATCCTCATGTTGACCCTGAGCTGCCCCCTTTCTATCTTCAAATTGTGCCCTCTTGTTCTTGCACATCGCTTTTTCGGAAAGATGCTAACCTCTTGGACTTTGTTGATTCAATTGAGATACTTGAAAGTTTCTATCATGTCCCCCCTCTCCCTCCTTTCCTCAAGGCTATACATATTAAGCTCTTTAGTCTCTCTTCATACGGCTTCTGATGCAGACACTGCAACACTTCAGTTTCCCTCCTCTGGACTGCCTCCATCCTGTCTATGTCCTTGCAGAGACTGGGTCTCCAGAACTGCATGCAGTACTCCAGATGGGGTCTCACCAACTGTCTGTACAGAGGGATAACAACTTCCTGTTTTCTACTGATGATGCCACTCCCTTTATGTCCCAGTATCCGCCCAGCCCTCCTTACTGCCTTCTCACATTGCTTGCTTACCTTTAGGTTATCTGATATGACTATCTAGAGGTCCCTTTCCAGTTTTGTTGTTGTTAGTCCCTCCAGCCACCTATTGTGTACTATTCTGCTGGTTTTTTGTTTCCCAGGTGCATTACTTTGCACTTCTTTGCATTGAATTTAAGCTGCCATACATTTGACCATTCCTCCAACCTTACCAAGTCCCTTTTCATCCTTTTCACCTCCCCTTGTGTATCAGCCCTGTTGCAGATCATTGTGTCATCTGCAAAGAGGCATACTTTTCCTTCCAGTCCCTCTGCAATGTCACTTATAAAGACATTAAAAAGGGTTGGTCCAAGTACTGAACCCTGCCGTACCCTGCTAGTAACCCCCTTTTCATCGGAGTGGACTCTGTTTACTATTACCCTCTGTGTCCTGTTGTCCAGCCAATTTTTTTCCCAGGCTACCACCTTGTGACCCACTCCCAGACTGGCTAACTTGTTTATTAATCTTTTGTGTGGGACTGTGTCAAATGCTTTGCTTAATTCTAGGTAGGCCATGTCCACAGCCCCTCGCTGGTCTACAACTTTGGTCTCCCAGTCACAGAAATCTATTTGATTTGTCTGGCATAACATCCCCACTGTGAATCCATGCTGCCTTGGGTCCTGTGCCCTTCTGGTCTCTAGGTACTCAACAATTCTTTCTTTCAAAAGTGATTCTATCATTTTTCCTACCACTGAGGTCAAACTAACAGGTCTGTAGTTTCCTGCCTCTGCCTTGCTCCCATTTTTGTGAAGAGGAATCACATCTGCCCTCCTCCAGTCCTCAGGTACCACACCATCCTCCCATGATTTGTTAAAAAGGGTAGTCAGTTGTGTCACTAGTTCCCCCCTTAGTTCTTTTAGAATTCTGGGGTGAATCCCATCAGGTCCCATTGCTTTGTCCACCTTCAGTTTCAGGAGTTCTTTCCGATCCCTTTCTTCTATGAATGGACTGGTATTGACCACCTTATGCAGAGTGATTTTATTGATTGAATTAAGTACCTTCCCCTGCTCTTCTTTTGTGAATACTGAGCAGAAGTATTCATTCAGTATCCTTGCTTTTTCACTGTCACCCTCTTCCCACCCACCTCCTCTTTATTAAGACTCACTATCCCTTCCTTGGTTTTTCTTCACTACCTAATGTACCAATAAAAGGTTTTATCCCCCTTCTTAACCAAGTTGGCTGTCTTTTCCTTGGTTTGGGACTTTGCTATTCTGACTGCCTTCCCCACTTCCTTCTGCTTTAACTGGTATAGTTCTCTGTTCTGCTCCTTCTGTGTTTCCTTATATTTCCTGAATGTTATCTTTTTCTCCCTTACCTTCCCTGCCACCTCTTTTGAGAACCATAGTGTTTTTTTTTCCTTTGTTTTGATTTGTTTATTTGTGTCACACAAACGCTTGTTGCTCTGTGATGGCAGTTTTGATGTTTCCCCATTGTTCCTCTACCTCTCCTTCTTGCCTGTTTGCTAGTGTTTTTCTGAGGCACTCTCTCATTTTGTTAAAGTTAGCCCTCCTAAAGTCCAGTACCCTCACATTTGTATGGCTTCACTCTATGACTGTGATTATCATGAACCACACTGTTTGGTGGTCACTTGTTCCCAGATGGCTACCCACTTCTAAATCTTAGATCTTCTCTATGTCCCCATTTGAGAGTACCAGGTCTAAGATTGCTCCCTTCTGAGTGGGTTCCAACATTAGCTGTCTGAGGCATGCCCTTGTAGGGCATCAAAAATGACCCTGCTCGTGGATGTGGCTGCAGCAAAGGTGCTCCAGTTAACATATGGCATATTCAGATCCCCCATCAACAATATCTCCCCTTTTTCTGCCATGCTAAAGATGCCTTCTATCATTTCCTTGTCCATTTCCTCCCCCTGAGACAGGGGTCTGTATACAATCCCCATGCAAATTGTGGTGCCATTTCCTGTCTCCAGAGTGACCCACAGTGCCTCCTTTCCTACCTGTTTACCCTTTAGTTCTGGAGTTCAGCAAGTCCTTTGATACTCTGGTACATGACCAGATTCTGGGCATAATACACCAGTGGGATATACAGTACATGAGACATATTCAAGATGTATTTCTAGCTAACTTGGGCAAGAAAGCAGAGTGTGGTGGTTGGGCACTACTGTGAGAGAAGAATGGTATGCAGTAGATTCCCCAGTGATTGGTACTGGGGACAAAGCTATTTAATATTTTTATTAACTATCAGTAAGCTGTCTCTACCTGGGTGCTGAAGTTTGCTGATGACACTAGCTTGGTCAGAGGTGGCGGATTCCCTTTAGGATGGAGACAGATTTCAGGAGGATATGAACAAGTCAAGTGATTGGCCCAAGTCATGGATCCTCTATCAGTGTAGCCAAATGCAAACTACTACCCTTGGGGAGGAAAAGCAGAGGTAGGACCCACACACTGTATAGGGAACTTGTTGCTGCAATGGAGTAGGGAAGGAGCTTGGGAGTCATAAGAGATAAGGGGTTAAAATAGGACAGTTAGCATGGGGTTGCTATTAATAGGGCTGGCAGAATGCTTAGGTCAAAAGGAAAGTGACCATCAGAGCAAGGGAAATAATTCTGCCACTTTACAAGGCCCTGGTCAGGCCCCACCAACAACACTGTATGCGAAAGAGCTTTTCAGTACAAAGGGAATATAAAAGCAGTTTAGAAGGTATAACATACAAACATTCAAAGAAGCCAGCAGAGGTAGGCCATTTGATCTATCAAGTCTGCTCATATTGCAGGGTCCACAGCTTGAGCTAATGTCCTTGCCCTCTCTCCCCACTCTTCCCATCCTCCCTACCCATGGTCCTTCCCTTCCCCATGCCTATCCCAGCCTCTCTTAAAGCTGCCCACTCTCTTCAATGAGATGACCTCCTCTGGCAGAGCATTCCAAGTGTCCACCACCCTCTTTGTGAAGAAGTTCTTCCTGACCTCCTTCCTCAACCTCCCACCCTCTAGCTTAAGACTGCACCTCCTCATGTTATGGTTGCCGCACAGCTTCAAGAGACTCTCCTTATCAACCTTATCTATCCCTTTCAAGTACTTAAAGGTCCCAATCATGTCCCCCCTCTCTCTCCTGTCTTCCTGGGAGTACATGTACAGTGTTCTCAACCTTTCCTTGTATGCCTTACCCTGCTGACCAGCTATCATCTTTGTAGCCCTCCTCTGGACTTTCTCCAGCAGGTTAATGTCCTTTTTGAGGTCTGGGCACCAGTACTGAACTCCATACTCTAGAAGTGGCCTTACCAGTGACCTGTACAAGGGCAGTATAACCTCCTCTCTCCTACTACTGATCTCCCTAGATATGCATCCCAGCATCTTGTTTGCCTTTGCTGCTGCTTTCTTGCACTACGTGGAGTGCTTCAGGTCACTAGTGATCATCACTCCTAGGTCCTTCTCCTCCTCTGATGCAGATACTCAGACTCCACCCAGGTAGTACTCTGTCCTGGGATTTTGGGTGACCCCCTTTTGCCTGATACCCTGATGGTGAAACATGTAAAATGACCACTACGGTGACAGTCGCTGTAATGGTCCATTTCCATGTTTCACCTTCCCCCAGTGTCCAGTCCCCTCCCCGGACCAACTCCAACGTGGAGTTGGAATCCTAAAGTCCAGGGGTGCAGAGAGCAGAGCCCCACATGGGGGTGTGGGGCACAAGCCCCACAGAAAACACTGGGAAGCTTATGGCACAATACCTGCATCGGTATTGTGCCATCTGCTAGGCAGGAGGCGCCCAGGTTTTACTGTCACCTCACTTGGTGCTTCCTGGATTTTTGGCTCCAATATGCATAACTTTGCATTTCTTGACATTGAAGCCGAGCTGCCGGATCTTGGAACACCTCCTCAGCTTTTCCGGATCTTCCTGTAGGTCCTGTGTCCCTTCAGCTGTGTCCACTCTCCCACAGAGCTTGGTGTCATCCATGAATGGGCACATTTTGCCCTTAATGCCATCTCCAATGTCATTGATGAAGACTTTGAACAACAGTGGCCCCAGCACCAAGCCCTGCAGGACCCCACTGGTTACCTCTCTGGTGCCAGATAACTCACTCCCAACAACCACCCTCTGGATTCTGTCCCTCAGCCAGTTTTACACCCATCTGGCCATCTTTTCCCCAACCCTGATATCCAACAACTTCCTGATCAACCTTTTGTGGGGCACAGAGTCACAGGCCTTGCTGAAATCAAGATCAAGTATGTCTACCACTTGACCCCTTTCTACTGTCTTAGTGACACAGTCAAAGAAGTCAATCAGATTCATTTGACATTATGTCCCCACCCATGAAACCATGTTGCCTCGCATCATGGAGACCATGATCCTCTAGATAGTCCACCAACCTTTCCTTTAGTATGGTCTCCATGAGCTTGCCCACAATGGAGGACAGACTGACTGGTCTGTAATTCCCTGGATCGTCCTTGGGACCGCTTTTGTGGAGGGGCACTACATGTGCTGTTCTCAAGTCCTGTGGTACCACCACTAACTCTAATGAACTATTAAATAGGTCTGCCAGTGGCCCTGCCAGCTCCTCAGTCAGTTCCTTTAGTACCCTTGAATGTACTCTCTCTGGGTCTGGTGATTTGTCCACCTTCAATGCCAGCAGCCCCTTCCTCACTCTAGCTTCCTCTATCACTACATCTGTGTTCCCCTTCCCCCACTCCTCTTTTCCCTCCTGAAGGCACTGATACATTCTTCTCCCTGGTAAAGATGGAACAGAAGTATTCATTTAGTATCTCTGCTTTTCCCCTATTATCCTCCGCCCACTCCACTCCTTTCTTAAATCTAGCAATCCCTTCCTTCTTGTCCCTTTTCTCACTTATATAGCAAAAGAAAGCATTCTTCCTGTCTTAATTCCTTCAGTTATCTGCAGCTCCTTCAGTGCCTTTGCTCGCTGGACTTCCTTACTTGCCTCACTAGCCAACTTCAGGTAATTTTCCCTATCTACCTCTCTCCTGGTCACACATGGCCACCAAAATGATCAGGGTATAGGAGGTAAAAGCTATGAGGAGAGGAGATGAGGCCATTAACATGTTCACCCTTATGAAAAGGAGGTTAGAGGCAGAGCCAGCAGCCCAATGAGGAAGTCGGTCTTTTATTAGAATGATTAAAAATTATCTTTTTATTGGGATTACAATATTATTCCTTCAGAAATCTATTCCTCACCTGGCAGAGATCAACATAACCTATTGTTCGCAATAGGGTGACCAAAGAAATGCCCCAAAAGGTGATTCAGCAGCAGTGGGACCATCAAAGGCATCAGGGCCTACCATGCTGCCAACTATTTCTGGAGACTCACCAGCTACTATGGAGTCACTGCAATTGGCTGTTAACACACTCACACAGTCAATTCACCTAATTCATGAAAAATAGATGGTCACTATGACAGACTGGTGAAGGATGACAATGTGGTAGATTCCATGATGCTAAACATGGAAGAATTCATCAAAAAGACAGGCAAGAGACTCTGCAGTGGCAGTTTCCATCAAGGAGCAGTCTGCTTAAAGCAAAGATCAAACAACTTGAAACAGCAGGTTGACAGATCATGCCCCGGTGGCTCATACTTTCCAGTTTACAAATGAAACAAGAAAGAAAACATGGAAACGAAATGCCTCCTTACTTAACAATGAAATCTGTGTGTGTAAAATTAAAAAGCAATCAAAGATTACCTTAGCATGAACATGAATACAGAGACAGCAAACAAATATAAGTGGAATGCTCTAAAAGCTGTCCTACGAGAAGAAATTATTTGCTAGGCTTCATGTACAGTAAGAAGTAAGGGAATCTACCTTATTAAAACTGAAGGAAAATATAGGAGTGTTGGAAACTGAGTATAAGGCCAGAGGGGGCAGGAGAACTCCACAAAATTTGAACAATCAAAAACAGAATACGCTGCCACATTAGCACAACAAATAGAAGCCCAGTTGCACTAGCTGGGACAATAATATTAAGAACATGGAGATGTGCCAGATACCTACTGGCAATCTGCTTAAGAAAACAAATGGCTTTGTAATTAACAACCTCAGGGGGTCAGAATCGGTAGTGCTGTAACCCCCTTACAAATTACAGCAGCCTTCCAAGTATACTACAGGGGTCAGAATCTGAAGTGCTGTACCCCCCTTACAAATTGCAGAGGCTTTCCAAGAATACTACAAACAACTATACTAGAATTTATTAATGTATTTAATATTTTTAGTGACCGTGAAAGGCACTCTGAGCCGGAGCTCATTTGAAGGTGCGACCAGGGGAATACATTACAGTGAAATATACATACACGGAAATATAAAATATTAGGTACATATTCTAGTTAGGAAAATATATAGTGCAATCCTTGGTTTGGTTACCTGGCTACATCAAAAAAACATGGGGAGGCAAATACAGACAAGGGGAGGCAAATACAGACAACCATTTAAAGTGCAGTAATGGCAATAATTAGTGCATACAGATTCACATACATAGTCATTGTTACCTATGAGACTAAAATTTGGAACAGGAGACCTTTTGGGATGAAGAAATTGCTGTTGGGGTTTCAGTGGTAACAGGTGGAGGAGCTGAGGGGCTGGGGCAGGACAGCGCAGAGGAGGAGGAGGAGGAGGAGGAGAGACAGGTGCAGGGTGTAGCTGAAAGGAGGTGAACAAGTTTTTTAAAAGAGAGGTAGGTGGCAGAGTTTTGATGCTTTGGGGTGGGTTTATTCCATTGGAAAGGTAGATGGTAGGAGAAAGCACATTGCCCGCAGTTGAGAGTGGATGAGGGATAGAGAAGGAGCAGAGATCGCAGGAATGAAGAGAGTACAAGGGAGGGAATGCGGGGGTAAGGTAGGAGAAGAGGTAAGGAAGAAGGAGCCCAAACCAGACTTTGGTGATGAAGTATGAGTGGACATGCCTCTGATATGAGAGGGGTGCAATGGAGACAGCAGAGCACAGGGAGCAGTGGTGCGTACGTGGAGAAGAGTCAGTGGCAAATCTTCAGAAGAGTTCAGCATAGTATTCAGTTCTGAATGATCCAGAGGTGGGCTCCGAAGAAATTATCCAGAACTTTTAAACAAAAGACAATCTGGCAACCCTTTCAAAGGAGGAAGTAATGCATCTGGACTCTCCTATTACCAGAGCACAGGTCATTTCTGCAATTAAAGAGATTAACATGGGGAAAGCACCAGGTCCGGATAGGTACATAGGAGAATTTTACAAATGTTTTTGGGAGAGCTAGTGCCACTCCTCCTAGTCACATTCAATAGTATGCTTGAAAAACCAGACATACCAGACACCTGGAAAATAGCACATATCTCAGTCATAAACAAGCAGAGTAAGGATTAAGCTAATTTTTTTTTATTATTTTTAGTCTTTAGTAACTGGGTAAGGCCCACTAGGCACAAGTGCCTGTTTTCAGTGGCGACCTGGAAGGTGTACCATTAGTGGGGCCTCGTCATTAGGGCGTCATAATGTGGACGAAGTAACCTGTTTGCAGGTCATCAGCTTTGGGATGTCACAGCATCTGCATTATGTGAGACTCCACACGTGTGCCCATTCCATCGATTTCTTCTTTGCACACATTTTGCCCAGACATGGAGGTGATTATATTTATTTTATGGGGGTGCTGGGGACAAATCTCCTCACAACAGGGAGGTGGGGGTGGTGTGCTGTAAGTGTATGGCAGCATGATATAATGCTGCACTTGTGGCAGCCAATATTTTTCTGGTGCTCTTATTTCTGGTGACCACATCTCTTGTGCACCAACATGGGTGAACCACCTGGGAGCACTGGGGAGGTTAAGTGACTTGCTGAGAGTTACGCAATAAACAAGTGGAGGTTGTGGAAATCAAACCCAGGTCTGATGAATATACCAAGCTCATTTATAGCTCGTTACTCTAACCTCTAGGCTATACCACTAGCCCATTCTTCATAATTGTCAGACTTATAGGTCAACTGCCCTCTGAAACCAAGATACCAAACTATTTACTAAGATATTAGTTACAATGTTACAAAAGGTCATTGGTAAACTGGTTCATGAAGACCAAACTGGTTTCATTCCCCCTAGAAATATTAGCAATAGTGTTTAAAGACTGCTTAAGGTTATTAAGGACACCAAGGGGACACAGGGGCAAAAGATGGCAGTGGTGGTGGTGGATGCTGAGAAGGCCTCTGACAGGCTAAACTGTTTTTTTCTGCAGGCCACACTCAGTAAAATGAGATATGGACAACAATTCTGTGTGTGGGTGGGGGAATTGTATAGGGGACCTTCAGTAGCAATGGCAGTAAATGGGACTCTGTCTCAAGGGTTCAGCATACACAGAGTCACCAGACAGGGCTGCTCACACACCCCCACATCCTCTTCGCCCTGTTTATTGAGCTACTCAGAGAAGCTATCAGAATAGATTAGTGAGTGGAGGAGGTAAGGGTGAGTGATATGTACCACAAAGTCTCCATGTACACTGATATCCTAATATACCTTACTGACCCAGTAAGAACCTACCCCCACCAGGACGCTTTAGTTCAAGCATATGGTAGGACAGCAGGAGTTCACATTAACAAAATAAAATCTGAAGTTATCTGGTTAACTGGAAAACTTCCCCTGAAAGTTAAACACACAATCCCACTTAAATGGTCAAAAGTGCTGGAAAGGTACTTGAGGGTACAGATCAGGTCTGTCCACACCAAGTTATTTCAAGATAATGTAGCATCTCTGTTTCAAAGAAACAATCAAGACATTACTGACTGGGACCCTCTGCCCCTGCCCCATGGGCTCAGGCAGATGCAGTTAAAATGAATATTTTCCACTCTTTTTCTTCCTATTCATAATGCTCTCCATTTACATAAAAAAAGTTTCTTCCAAGAAATAAACAGTCATTATCAAAGGTCCTCTGGGGAGGGAAGAGACCAAGACACAGGGGATGAGTGGTCACAGTGAGCAGACAGGGAGTGGGGATTGGAGTACCAGATATGTACATTTACTACAAAGCTGCCCAGATCTCAGCATTGGTGTAATTCTGATCCACAAAGGAGAAAACGCAGGATGGAGGCAGATAGAGGAGAGAGATACCACAATAGACCCTCTGACTGCACTCTGCACCCTAGGTTTCCTCCCAGAAAGATTAAAGGGCTGAAGAACTCATGGACAAAGGTCATGTTAATGGTTTATAGAGAATATTTGATTCAGACAGGCACAGAAAACGGCCCATCCAGATTTTCTCCCAATAAAAATATATGGGGCATTTAGTGGATGGGCTAGCTTAAGACTGAAAGTGTTGGAATACCTCTTTAGGATCCTTGCAGGTGAAATTTTAATTGCCCAAGGAGGACTTTTTCTGGTACTTCCAACTGAGGGACAGAATAACTTAGCAGTCACTAAACACTCACATTATAACAATCATGGATCCCCTACTGATCACAATAATAAACTTAGCCACACAAGACAGCCCACACTGGGTAGTGACTCAGATCTTGGAGAGACTACAGACAGTGTTGAGAGAGGTTTGGAGAAAACATTTGATCCAGGTCAGCACAGGAACCTGTTGTGCAGCATCCATTCCAATCATGGCCAGTCCAGATTTTTCCCCAACAAGAATAGATGGGGCATTCAGCAGATGGGTTAGCCTAGGACTGAAAGTGTTGGGACACCTGTTAAGGATGGGAAGGTGAGGGAATTTTAATCTCCTGCAAATGGAATTTTAATTGTCCAAGTGTAACCCCCCTGTTACCCAGGGTTACAAGAATCCCAGTTAGACCTAGTGGCAGACAGGGACAGGCAGCTAGTGAGACATCATTTAGATGGGTTTCACTCTGACTTGCTCTGTACTCAGTCTCTGCTGAGCTGGAGAAATGACATCATTTAGAATTCTCACAGCAGCATGATCCACATTGGAATGCTGCAGCTGGGAGTTAGCATAGAATGTGGGAGGTTTTGAGTGCAGTCTTGAGTGTGTCTTGAAGTGGGATCATTAGAGGAAGGAGGTGTTCTGCTGTAGGCAGGCCCTCAGAGCCCTCAGCTCTGATATAGAGCTAGTTGCAGAGTGGTGTGTGTTCTCACCATAAGAAGAACATGAAGTACTTCAGCTGAAGTAGTAGAGACTGCTCCCCAGTTGGTTCAGTGCCCCCTCCATGCAGGGACGGGGGAAGCCAACAGCCAGCTTCCAGGGGCAATCCCCTGGCCCGGCTACAGAGAGAGAGAGAGAGAGAAAGAGAAAGCTGCCTGATGTTGTGCTGAGGCACCACAAAGATTTGTGATGGTTTCCTGTGAGAGAAGCCTGTGGGGCACCTGCAATCAGGGGTGAGTCTGCTCTTAAAAAGGGCCTATGTTTCACCAGAGACTTTGTGTATTAAGCATCTGTTATTGTGGGTCAGGAAAGGACAGCCAAGTACAGTGCTTAAAGAGTGTGGGATTTGGACATCTTTAGTCAGTGGGGGTCTACAGGGATGGACATAGCCACTAACAAGTATGCCTCAAGTCAGCGCACTGGAGTTTCAGAGACTGTAGATTGAATGTGAAATACATTTACAGTGATAATCTATAACAGTAGAGTTTTTCAGAGAAGAGGTGTTAGAGTCTAAAGGAATGGCCGGGTATGAATTATAGGAGTAAGAGGTGGGAGACCCCCCCCCCATCAGGAGTAACCAGATTCACCTCTACAGGTTTGCTTTGGGACACCTGTTGCTTTCTCTTCAGTACTTGGCCAGTGCTCGAAGAAAGTACCCAGACATGGGATTAGGTGGAAGATTTTTCCCTTATGGAGCCTGTATGTGCTCATGGGTGGTTTAGGGAGCCACTGAGTAATGTTCCATGCCATATGGAATGTGGTCCAGTTGCTGGCCGGATGTGCCATGCAGGGAACTAGTCCAAGGCTGGTCAGATATGCTAGGCCAAGGAAATCCAGAGAAGAGTACAAGTTTGGGCTGAGTGCCCAATGTGTTTCTAAACCTGAGAGTCACAGTGTGTAGAAGATGTGTTCTGATCTCCGTAAATCTGCATTACCAGGAGTGTAGCCCCGTTGGGGTCCATCTCTGTTTTGTTATCCTGTTTGGTTGTGAATAAAATCCACACTCTAGAATCCCACTCCTGGTTTGGACATTGCAGTTATTGCTTCCTGTGTCTGGAGTTACTGGGTGCCCCTGACTAGAAGTCAAACCTAGCCAAAATACTGAGCAACAGTTTTCTCCCCGAACCCAGGTCCCAGGTAGGGGGTTACATACGGAGGCATCGCACAGCGCTAATAACACAAAAAATACCATCAACCCAACCCCTGGGGTTACACAAGGAAGAGTTTTCTGATACCTCCTACTGAGGGACAGAATAACTTAGCAGCCCTTAGACACCTGAATCCTAAAAACACAAGAATCCCCTACTGATCACAATAATAGACTTAGCCACACAAGACATCCCATGCTAAGAAATTACTCGGATCATGGAGAGACTACAGATGGTGTTGGGAGAGAACTGATTGGAACATAAACACAGCAGGTGGGAAGGCGAAAAGACACTCCAGGGGACCCAGATGGGAAAGAAATCTTGGAAGAAGTGAGGCAAACCATGGCTAGTAATCAGTGGAGAGAATTTAAAAGGAAGACTATCTCACACTTCTGAACCCTTGTAGTTACCCAACACTACAAAAAAAGTAACCCGAACAGGTGCTGGAGAGCTTATGGCCAAATAGCTACCCAATGTCTTGCATTCTGGGAGTGTCCAATAATCAAATCATACATACAAGAGGTTTCCACTACAATGAAAATAATTTTTAAAGCCCAACACCTCCTTCTGGTGCTACCCCCAAGAGGAACAAAGGAACACAAAATCCAGTATCTATACAGAATATTCACAGCAACATTCACAAAGGCCATTACCTGTAGGTGGTTAACAGCAACCCCCTCAACTTGTAGGAGTTGATAAACCAACGTAAGCAAGTCAGAGGAATGGAAAAGATTACCCACCACCTGGGACTACAGGTGGGGCTATATAACTCCATATGGATGCCCTTCCTCTCATATGTAGTGGAGATAGAGGGAGGCCAGGTACTGGACAAAAGCATTCTTATTTCCAGACTCCTGGAAGATAAAGTCAGAAAGTTGAAAGCAGACAGCAGCCCCCTGCATGCCAAAACTTTATGGTCCTCCAGCAGAATCAGGGTATGATGAAGATGTTACATGAACAACCTGTTACACACCTATAGCTGATGTTACCTACTTAGGGAGTTTGTAGCCTCACAGAACTTACAACCATCGATAATTGGTTATATTTCCTCTCTCAATTTGTTTTTATTTATCTCACAGCAGCATCTGTGGCTCAACCCAAACCACTCATGCCTGGGTCAAAAACACACAACTGTCAGAGTGACTCTTGATAAAGCATCGAGTGAAACCGGTTGGGTCACTGGGGGCTCAGATTTTTCTCTCACACGTAAGTCTTTTTTGTATTAAAGATTGCCATTTTTAACCTGACACTTGGTGCTGGTCTTTTTTGCTGACAGTTATTTTTATTTATGTTTAATCCTATCTATTTGAGGCAAAAAAAATCAATGTCTTCCAGCTTGGCAATGCAATGAACTGCTGTAAAAAGAATATTAATTGCCAAATAATGTTTGTCATCTCTGTTAATACTCTAATCGAAAAGGATGCCTCTCAGTCTGAATGATCTTGTACAATTTTTCTTCTGGAAATAAATTAAATACAAGTTCAAACAAACAAAACAAAAAAAAGAAAATGCAGCTCGATCCCTGAACATTTGACTTTTAGGCATGCCAGAGGGGACAGAAGACAATGACCCAATGACATTCCTTGAATGCTTTATACCAGAGGTGCTCAATTTGGAATTTGCATCAGTGTTTACAAGTGCCCTCTGAAACATCTCCTGGTGTGAGCATAACAATAAAGAGGGATCTTGCACACTACTGGTTGTTACCTAGTTATCCGAGTTGAGGGACAGGATTCTCAAAGCAGCCAGATACCAGGGTCCTATTATGGTGGCGGAGAACAGAGTCCTGCTTTTTATGGACTACTCTTTTGCAGACCAGAAAAAATGGAAGGCCTTTGAGGGCATTACTTGACAGCTCCAATGTATGGGCATCCAATATCAACTGAGCTACACAGCTCAGCTCCAGTTTATCGTTAAAGACAACATGTATGTGTTTACCAACCCAAAAGAATCAAGTACAGTACATGTGTTGCAAACTTAGTTGCCGCCACTGGAGACTGGAATGGAGAGGATCCATCCTCAAATGGTGAAGCAGAATAAATGCTTTATACTGTTTGTGCTCTTGATTTCTGAGTATGTAGTCTAATAAACTGCATTAAGGGTTTCAGTCTCATATATTGGGATCTGTTATGCTTATATTGTGTGTTCCTATCCAGAGACATTATTTTGAAACGTTTTACAGACTAGCTTTTGGCTTGGTCTGGGGACTCATGAAGTTTTATAGTTTATGATGTACTAAATATGTTTATTTTGCTTCATGGAATATTAAAGGTGCTATATCTAGATATAAAAGAATGCAAATATTAGAACATTTTAAACATCTTAATTGTCAGGTTGTGTTTTTATAGAAACCCATCTCCTGACTGATGAAGTTAATCTCTTGGGTAAAATGGGCTATATCTGACAAGTAAGCAATATTCCTTTTACTCCTCTGCACAGAGTTTTTTCAAGAATTAATTATTTCTGATTGGTAACAGACTAATTCCAAATGTGACTGAATCAACCACTACACCTACATTTATCTCAGATCAATACTTGATTAAGTTATCATTGACTTTAGGATCTTCCCCTCAAGAGAATTCATCGATTTGGGGACTGAATAATCAGCTATTAAAGGACAAATATGTAGTATCTTACATTAAACAGGAAATAAGTACTTGTATACAGTATAATTGGAATTCAATTGATAAGGTTGACATAATTTGGTCTTCCTTTAAATGTTTTATTTGAGGACTTTTCATACATTTTGCTTCTAAATGTAAGAAGCAATGACTAAAAAAAGTTGTTGAGTTCTTAGACAATATTAAAAAAAGTTGGAAGCTCAATTTTTTATTAACTCTAATTAACAAGATTTGATTAGATTACAAAATTTAAGGGATAACTACTTTGAAATAACTAGAGAGAATGCAGAATATTCAATTTTAAAAAACAGAGCTACACACACAGACCAGGGAGAAAAATCTAGTAAATTACTTGCTTATAGGTTCAAAAAGATCAAAACTAATAGATACATCACATCTATTAAATCAGCTAATGACAACAAAGTTATAACTCATCAGTATGATATTATATATGAGTTTGAACAATATTTAAAAAGGTATATAAACATACATATGAAAATTTAACAAATAGGGATTACCAATTATAACTTGAAAAATTTCAGGGCCCTACCATGACACCTAAGATGGCCTCTGACTTGGTCTGCCCTATCACTACACAAGAAATTATTAGTGTAATAAACACTCTTAAATTGGATAAATCTCCTGGCCCTGATGGGCTAACTTTGAACTTTTATAAAACATTTGGCTAAGACATTGTCTTAATTCTTAAGGAATTTTACACTTACATCTTAGAACATGGTATGACAGACTATTCCCTATTAGAGGCATTGATAATTTTAATTCCTAAATCTGACAAACCTAGGGATCAACTTAGTAGTTACAGATCTATTTCTTTTATAAATGGAGATATTAAAATAGTTGCTAAAATTCTTGCTCAGAGGATTAAGGCATGCTGGGTGAGCTTAATCTCTACTGAGCAGTTAGGGTTCATGTTGGGTAGGTCACCCTCAGATCACATAAGAAACCGTGCTCACATTTTCTCTGCATCTAGGGATTCAGGGACCCCTGTGGTCCTTGTTTCTCTAGATGTAGAGAAATCTGTTGATAAAGTTAACATTTCTTTTTCATTTGAGATGTTACTTAAATTTGGTTTTCTGCCCTCTTCTCTCCACTGGTTAAAGGTTCTATAATCTCATCCTTCTGCTAAGATGTCTGCCAATGGCCTTTTCTCTTCAGTTATATACTTACATTCTGGTACAAGGCAAGGTTGCTCTCTTTCCCCCATTCCATTTAACTTTTATTTGGAACCTCTCCTCTTTTACCTAAAGCATAATCCTAATATTAAAGTCATTAAGATTGACTCATAATAATTAACATTATTTGCTTATGCAGATTACATTTTGCTCCATATTTCTCTACCAATTGCTTAAATTCTGGCTATTTTAAAGACTATTGAAAACTTCAGTAGAATCTCCAGTTATAAAATAAATACATCTAAAACAGCTGTGATGCCTCTGAACAACAAAGTTTCAAAGACTGACATTCTCAAATTTGGATTTATACGGTATATGGTTCCCTCTGCATTTAAAATATTTGGGTCTATAGCTTTCTCAAGATAAAGTGTTGATGAGGTCTCTAAATTTTACTACATTAATTTCCATTGTAAAACAATATTTGGATAGATGGAAGAAACTCCCTCTTTCACTTATAGGTAAGATTAATACTATTAAAAAGAATGTTTTCCAAAGAATGTTCTGTCTCTTAAATATGTTGAGTTTATTCCTACCTCTTTCATGGTTTAACAACTTAAAATTATTTTGAGTGAGGTTTCTTTGGTTTAATAAACCCCCAGAATAGCTTATAATAAGATGACTCTTACTAAACAGCAAGGATGCTGTACAATTCCAAACTTTGCTCTATATTATATGGCTAGTCATGTGAACAAATACTTTAGGTGGGATGTCACTAGCAGTGAAAAACCTCTATATCAACCAATCTGACTGTTTGTAGAGCATTTGATGCTGAAGAAATATACTATCTCCCATCAATCATCTCTCTATATTAAATACAAGTACTTGCCTGATGCTTTGAAAAACTCTGTAGTTGGAGTTTCATACAGAATACATGAACAAGTGTGAAAATATCTAGGTCTATCATTAGTGGAGGACATTAATCAACCTTTGTTTAATAATTATTATTTTAGATTAAATAAGAAGCCGTTTCCTAATTTCTGGCTCCCTTCTATTAAAAATGTAACAATGGAAACGTTTATTTTTAATGGACACCTTCTCCCCTAGAGGAGGTTAGAAATTAGTTAGGTCTTGGTAAGGCCTACTTCATTAGATTATTTGCCTTAAAACATGCCCTTTTAGCACATTTTGGATCCTTACCTTTGTTACACACAGTAACAATAACGGGTTTGCTGAGGATATCTTTAAAAGAATCAAAAAAACCTCATACAGTTTCTCAACTTTACTAATTCCTATTATCTTTTAAATCTTCTTTGGTACCCTTGGTATCCAAATATTGGTGTAATATGTTAAATTTTAATGAGCCAGATTGGTCTAAGATATGAAATATTTATACAAGTATATTTCCAGTGATAATTTAAGGTTGATTCAAATTAAAATTCTACATGATGCATATTACACTCCAGTTAAGCTATATAGATTTGGTCTTTCACCTTCTGGAATTGTATTAAATGTGAGAAAGTTGAGGGCAATCTTCCCCATATTCTCTGGGATTGCTTGCTGGTCAGACCCCTGTGGATGGGTATCAACAATTATTTAAGTAGGGAGCTTGATTTGATTTGATTTGATAAAAATGTATTTTTATACAGGATACAAATTGTTGGGGTTTCATCCTCATTTACAACAATGTCCTGTGGTATAAATTAGTTTACAGAACACAATACATACATACATACATACAAAGGGTTAAGAAATTAAAACATCAACAAGTTGTGCTCAGATATTTACTCAAATGTAGTTTAAAAGTAGGCATACTACACATTGATTTTAATTCACGTGGGAGTTTGTTCCAGTGACTGGCCAAATTATTTTGCAGAGTAAGATCATGAAATCTATTATAACTTGCATTCTGGGTGTTTTGGACAATAACATGCCCTTTGAACTTCATGTCAGAAATGTTATCAAATTGGTTTATCAGAAATTAGGGCTTTTGTTAAGAGTACAAACCCTTCTTGTCCCTGAGTCTTGTAAACTATTAGCACACAGTTTTTTGTTTAGTGTTTTTGATTATGGGTTGAGTGTGTATTGGGCCACTAGCAACAAAATGTTTGATAAGTTAAAAGTTGCATATAACAGTGTTCTATAAGTTATGACTAGTTTGCCAAGTAGGTCCCATCATTGTAATTTGTTAAAGGATGCTGAATGTGTATCACTTGAAAATAAAGCCAATTTAAAGATGGGTACAATGTTACATAAAGGAACATTAGGTCAGTTACCACAGACAGTTTTATCATTGTTTCCCAGAGCTATGAATTCACAAGGGACTAGATCCCAGAGTACATATGTGTAAAAAATCTTTTTTTCTTAACAGTGATTGGGCAAACATCAATATTATATAGGGCAACTAGATTTTATAACTCAATAACCAATGAAATTGCCAATTGCACAAACATTAAAACATTCAATACTAAACTTAAACATTGATTGTTGTTAAGGAATGAATGTACATGCACTTAATATTTGTTGTTTGTTTTACTAGTATTGACATCATTTTTATACTGTGTTTTTTTGTGTCTGTACTGTATTGTATTGTATTCATGTTATATGCCTTTTTTTAAACTTGTCACTTGTGAAAATGGGCAGAATTGCTCATCAGCTAACAAGTATAAAAAATTAAAATGAAAATTAAATGAAATGATTTTAGCCTGTTAAGTTCCATGGATTTGAAATACCAACTAACCATTGTAGCTTTATCAGCCAAAAAAGTTATTTCAAAACACTGGAAGGAGCAACAGATATCTTCATTCATCGAATGGAGGCAAGAACATTTACTAAATCTTAAATTAGAAACAATGATAGCTAGTATGAAGCATCATCTGCTTGATTTTACCATGAAGTTGGGAGAGTTCTATGATTTGATTATTTCTATCTGGCACTTTCATTAATACTCCTTTTATTAATCTTTCTTTCTTACATACCTTACTTGATACTCTTGACTTAATGTCTTTTTTCTGTTTTTCTTTTCCTCATATATTCTGGTTGGATAAGGGGTAAATATTTGAAAGTATGAGATTTTCTTGTATTCTGGGTTCTCCCTATATATTTCTTTTTTATGACCTTTATATATAGGTCTCAGAGGGTTGGGGGGTATTGTTTCTAGGTGGGTGGATGTTGGGTTTTACAATATGTGCTTTTATTTTTTAATATTTTGATATTAGTTTTTCATCTTAGATATTGTACTGTGAACTATTTTTACATATACCCCTTATTTTCTATTTATAAAGATTATGTATTTTGTCTTTTGAAACTTACTAAAGATTATAAAATAAAAACAATTAATATGCTTACTGTTCTGTAGTTTTATTTTTGATGGACTTTATCAGATTATTTTCCAATTGTGTTTGATTTCTGCTCAGGGGAATCTTTTGGATACCATGCATTGTTTTCTTGTGGCAGTGTACAAGGGAGAACCACTTAGATCATTAGGCTGCATGACAACTCTTTGATGGGCAATGGCAAATGCACCATCAATTTGGTGGCACCTGATGGCCTTCAGTGTGAACACCCTCTCTACAAAACTTGAGGTAGCTTGAATGGTTAGGGAAGTGCATGATACTTTGTGATACTGACTTTCAGCCACTTGTCCCACTGTGTCCTCCATTTAGTTGTCAACAGTTCCCCTGCTCCCTTGGCTTAACTAGATTCTCAATACATTGGTACAAATAAGAGTGGTATGTAATCCTTTACCTGAGAAAGCTTTCAGACATGGGTGTCCCTTATGTTAGTATGAATGTTGTTTGCTTTTTTTTAATTTTTATTTTCTCATTTTTTATTCAAACTTTGGAAATTACCTTTGAGCACACTTACTCTTTTACAAAGATTCCACATAAAATACATAGTCATAAAAAATAATAATACAAGTACAATAAGCAGTTCCAGAGGAAATGCCATTGAGTTAGGCTTAAAGCACTTGATAGAACAATCACATTCAGTTTTGAAAAAAAAAATCCATACAGATTAGAGCTGTGCAGAATATAAAATTCCACCAGTGGAACGCCAGTGGAAAGACCTTTCTGATTCCGAGAAATTCTGCAGACTTTTTGCCAGTTTTTAAAGTTAAGTTATTTCACTATAATTTTAAAATTATGTGTCCAAATAACACCAAATGTTCCAAATTTCAGAGCTGTAGATTGAAAGGAGACAGAGTTATGGGTGGCTAAACATTTAATCAAAATTTGATTTTCAGTTATTTTGAGTTAATTTTAAAATTTCTTATTCAAATGTCTCCACAATATCAGGATTTAGGGAAGCACTTAGAATGTGTATATGCACCATGTTTTAAGTCTCAGACTTCAATAGTAGCTGAGTTATAGGTAGCCAAATATTTTGCCTAAATTTGGATTTCTGTAATTTTAGAAAAAATTTTGATAGTATTCATTGAAATGTTACAAAAATTGACAGGAATACAAGTTATCACTACAGTTGTATGTGCACATAGTTTTAGCTTTAAATGGGACTGAGTTAGAGCCTGCCTAACAAGTTTCCAAAATTTAAATTTAAATTTGTTCCCTATAAATTTAAAATGTCATATCCAAATTTAACCAACGTTGAAACATTTAAACTACTATACCACAAGGTCATTTTGGAAAAAGTTATAATTTGCAGCTTTAAATGAGATGGAATTAAAAGTAATCAAACTTTCACAACATTTAAAAATGTAATTTAGCAATAATATAAACTACAAATTTATAAACCTCTGGAATGTTAAAACTAGAGAATGCAATATTATTAAATTAGACAGGTTCTTAGGCCTTAGAAGGAGACTGTGTGTGCCAATTTTATTAATTGCTTGCTTTGAGAAATGGCAAAATAACATCTTTTCTTAAAGTCAGATCCCATGAGTCTTTGAGAAAATTGTAGAATTTCATGAAAAATTCCATAAAACTGGAATTTTCTAATTTCACTCAGGTATCTGGGGATTCTAATTAAAGGATAGGGGTATAAAAGGCAAGTAGCACAGGTGGTCACCAGGTTCTGGAGTTAGACGCACAGTTTCACCAAGAAATGGACAACTGAGCTGGGTAGCGCAACAATGGTGGACCCCCAGTTTGGAGCAAGAAAGCAGAGTGTTAACAATTTCAACCTGAATGCAGGATATTTAAGGATCATATCCAGTAAATTTATGATCTGGGGAGCCTGGTGTACATGCAAGTCTCAGGTCTTAGAGGTACTGAAAAAAGATGTATTGGGGGAAGACAATGTCTTGGGAAGCAGGAAGAAAGAATTCTGACTATTCCAACAGGGTAGGTTGACAGAAAAAGGAGTAGGTGACTCATGTGTTAAAGGAGTTTGTCACTGTAAAGAACAAAGAGGATATCAGTGGGATCAGTAGTTCTACTGAGTCAATCTGGCTATGCCAAGACAGAAGGCGGGGGAATAGTCACCCAGAGAGGAACAGCAGGACTGCAAAAAGCTCAGCCCAGCTTAGCAAATGAAGTAGTGATATGTGCACTGTTAATGTTAAATTCCTCGACAAAATCCTGGATGCTTCAGCTACAGTATATGCCATCATAAATATGTGAGAAAATTTTATTAATTATTTTTTTCTCTTGCAAAATTAAAACTGCTTAACCAATTTATCCAGTTGTGTTAGATGCCAGACTACACTGACTATGGATATGCATGCCAAATGTTAACTCTATGCATGCAAGAGCAGAGAAGTTACAAACATCCACATTTTTGAAAGTTTTCAAAAAGTTTTGCAAATATTTACATAGTAAAGTTTTGAACCCCTGTAACTTAAAAATCTCTTATCTAATTCTCTCCATAGTTAGATCATTCTATAAGCATGACAAAAAGGTTATCCATACTAATTTTCACATGTCGTGTTCCACAGGTGCTTGATGAGATGCAGATGAGATTTGTTCATGAAATTTCCTGAAAAAAAAAAATAAAATGACAGATTTTGAGCAGATATAATTTTGAGATGATGCATCATATAAGTGGGTCTGATAACTTGCAGTATAACCCCCTGGGATGTTGTACCAAACCACCTCTCCAATAGTTACCCCCGGCATGGACTTACCAGGATTTGAACCTCTCCAAATTCAGTTACCACATTTGTCTTTTCATCTCATCAATATGCAGGCTCACTAAAATCAAGCTCTGGATCCATTTTCTGCTGCAAAACAATAACTCCGGGGTTTATTTATGGGGGTGGGGGGTTAGGATTAGGGTAGTAGAATAGAGGTTAAGGCATTTTCAATCTGCATCTCCCGAATCACATTTCCCCTTGATTCATTCGCATGTTTCACTCCATGCAGACATCAAGTCTATCTATCTAGTTAACTGATGCAGTGCTATAAACCCAGACCCTCAGGTCCCAGTCCATTTCCACAAAGACCCGTACCTGGGTAGCCAGATTTATAGTTGCAGGCCTGAGATGCAGCTGGTAGCCAGTGTTGGCACGCTTACTTGAAATAAACTTTAAACGTTTTACATTTCTTTCCTTTGGCTCTACCTCCAGCCCTAGAAGGCATATTTAAACTATATACAGTCCCCAGCTGCAGGGCAATTCCTGCCATTTACTCACAGTTCTGCAGAACTAGTCCATGGACAGTACAATTCCTCTGAAGTCCTGGGGATGGATGGATCACAGGCAGAACCGGGCTCAAAGCTTGAACAGGGGCACAGAGTCTGCAGCTTGTGCTCTTTTTCTCTTCTTGCTCATAGATCTTGTAGTGTGTCCCCTTCAGCCCATTAAAGGCCCCATTGCAGAGCATGTGCACAAGGCCTACCACCACAATGGACCCAGACCATGGAGTTGCCCCACTGCCCAGCTGCCTCAGTCAGAGCACCCTAGCACTTGGGTGCAAAAGCCATGACCGCCTGTAGCACAGGCCCCACTTTATGGGGGTTAGCAAGTTCCCCACCTGGCCCTGGGCACCAGCAGAAACATTAAGGACATTCTCTTTTGCTGTTCTCTTTCTTCCTCTTTAGCTATTACAGTGTGTAGCCACAGCCGTCTATTTCTCTCTTGGCTGTACCTCGGGAGCAGACCACAGGCACTTGGACCAGAAAGCACCTGTCCATCCTCCTGTTTTCACAGTCTCTCAACTTTAACATGGCCATACTACTCACTCTGGCTCACACATTATCCTCTCACACACAGTCCCTTTTCTCACCATACAGGTACTGGCAATTCTCCGAATTGAAGAGGTTCTCTCTCTCTCTCTCTCTCTCTTCTTCTCTCAACACATTTATATATCCTTATTCCTCATTCTCTGTACTCTGTCTTTTCCATAGGTTCAGACGCAACCTTTGTTCTTTTCCCAGGCTCAGAATGCAACCTTGGTCTTTTCCCCAGCTTTAGACCCAACTTTTGTCCTTTTATTTAAGGCTCAGGACTCAACCTTTCCTGCTCTGCTTCTTTGGCCTCACCGCTGTGGTGCAACTTCAGAACAATGCAGACAATTCACAGCCTGCAGCTTTCCCTTTTACATTTCCAGGCTGCTTCTTCCTTTTCAGCCTGCAGCTTTCCCTTTTCTCTTCCAAGCTGCTTCTTTCCTTTCCTAATGGGGTAGGCCCTCCCTGCCCTGGGAACAAATTGCTGGCAGACCCCAGGCAGGCCCCTCTCACAGCCCCACTCTTTCCATGGGCAAGAGCCCCCCTCTCTCAGGAGAAGCTCCCACCAAACTGACTCAAGACCAGCTTCCCCTCTTTATTTGAGAACCCTTTCCTTGCTCCCCATTGGCTGGAGCCACTGTCCTTAGGCCAAAATGCATATGTATGAGGCTCCCTTGATGCCTCATAGGCTGTTCAAAAAGACACCTAAACATTCCCCAGTGTTTTACCCCAAGAGTCTATTCACAAGCCCCAGAATTGTCCTGGCTCAGTAGTTGGCTGGCTGGTGTCACATGGCTGCAGACATAGTGGCTGGATTTAAACAGTGTCCACACATTAACACAGAGTCCCAGGTTTTATCAATTCCTGCAACCAAACCGTAATCTTTAATTTAATTATTTCCCCAGCATTAAGTAGCCACCCTATGCCCTGCTTAGTGACTGCAATGTACGACATGTCTGCTCATCCCTTTTCCAGTCACTGCTGCCATTACTTAAGCCCCTAGGTAGCACAGCTACACTCTATTGCCTTGGCTGCAGTCCGTGACACACTTTATTCATTTCTTTCCATGGACTGGCAGCCTTCCTATTCCTTGCACACATTTCTTTATTTATTTATTTCCTTTTCTCTGCCCATCCTAGCACTACATTACACTATACCCCAGCACTAGACAGGCTCCCAGCTCGTTATTATTCATGAGCCTCCCTTTGAATACTACAGTGTGACTGGCGTGTTCCAAAAAATAATTTGTCTGCTTCCTGGTCGCCTCTCCCTTTTAACCAGAGTCCCCCGTCCCTCTCATTTTCTTTGTCCTGGGACTGGGACCACCCGAGAGACAACCAAAAAGCATCCAAAAACTGCCACATGAAAAAGCAGTTGTGTGCATGCATGGAGCTCAGCAGCACCTGAGTGCCTTTTCAAAAGCTGGCGGCGTCACAAAACTTGCTCCTCTGGCCCCGCTGTTGCATAAAAAACACACGGGGGCTGGCAAGAGAGGACCAGGACACAGGGGAAAACCAGGACTTTTGACCCAGGACACAAAAAAGAATGGGGGTAGAACCAAAACCCCTGGAGAAACAAGCCTTTTTCAGGGGCTTTCAGGTAAGCCCCCAACAGGGGGTTACACATGTATTATAGGGCATCCTTATAAATAAAGTTAAAGAGGACAGGAAATTATTTCTAACTGAAAGCTGCTAATAATGTTATCATTTTCAGAAATTACATTCATGCCTTCATATTATTCTTAGAAAATGGTTATAAAAAATCCTAGTCTCTGATTGACTGAGCCCATTACTTGGCCATGCATATGCCAAAAGAGACTGGGAAAAAAACATGTCCCAGTACCAGCCTCACTTTTTACTTAAGATATCACTGAGCCCAAATAGAATCTTTACCATTGTAATGATGCCCGCTGCCACAGGTAGAGGGCCTGATGGCTCCTGGAAGGTCTGGTATAGCCCATTAATGCTCACCCCTGAGGATGTTAAGAAAATGGGGGTTTGTTTAAATTTTAAATTAAATGTTTCAACCCCTTTTTTTACACCTTGCTTAGCCAGCTTGCCTCTCCCTCCCCCCTTCTTGTCCCTTGATCCACCTTGATCCATTGGCTTTTTACCCCTTGCTTAGCCAGCTTGCCTCTCCGTCCCCCCTTCTTGTCCCTTGATCCACCCTCTCAGAAACAAACAAAAAAAAAATATGTCCCAAACGATCAAATGTGTGAAAGCAGAAGTGATTATTTGCACAGAAAAAGTTAAGCAACTCAGCAAGTGCTACTGCAGTCTCCTCAGTGCTGTGCCATTACTCCTGCTCTCACCTCAAGAGCTGACAACTCATCACGCTGTGCTGCCCACTCTTGGTAAATCATCCAATCCACATGGCTTCCCCTCACCTCCTTCTGCTTTGCCTTGGCTTCCCTACTGCCTACAGTAACTTCAAAGCACTCCTTTTTAAACAAAATGAAAGAAAGTAACTTTGGCACTTATGACATCTGCTGACCTTTGCACCATCATATTCACTCATGTGCTCTGCTGCCCTGTCTGCGCATACTCTAGGCCTTGATTGAGCATGCTTACTCTTTATTCCGGGCACTCAGCTGTAAGCAAGTGAGAATGATTGCCATATAGCAGATCAGTTTAGTAGATCTGAGACATAAAACCAGTAAACCACATACTACACTGCTGGGGGGGGGGGGACCAGAAAACCAAAAGTATACTTTTGTGCAAAAGACAAATGCCCCTTTAAAAACACTAGTGCCCTACAGCAAGATGGACTATTTTACAGCAAAAACAATTTTTACATATTTCTATTTATTTAACATTTTTGAAACATTTAATTTAAAACTTAAACAAACCCCCATTTTCTTAACATTCTCAGGGGTGAGCATTAATGGGCTATACCAGACCTTCCAGGAGCCATCAGGCCCTCTACCTGTGGCAGCGGGCCTCATTACACCCCTTGCGGGTCCGGTATAGCCCAATGCCACCTACCCTGTCAGGTATTACTGCTTAGATATTTAACTCTATCTAAATAAATAGTGATGTGAAAATAGAGAATAATGCCTGCGCAGGTGTGTATATGAAAAATCCTCAATAACACAGACCTTGCGCACGCATTATTTTTCATAATTCCTGGTGCAAGGAAGTCAATGTCAAAGGAAGTTACTGAAGGAGCTATGGTGCAATCCCTGCTGCTAGTCAGTCCCCCTTCTACACACACAGACTAAATAATTTCAAAAGCAGGATAAATTCTTAGCATAATTTATTTTTTTAATTACATTGTGGAAATGCTCATAGTCAGCCATGGCCCATTCTGGATTAAAGTGGCTGTCTCCCAAAGCCTCCCTAAAAGGAAGCAACACTAGGATCAGCAAGACAGATTTTTAAAAATAGAAAGGCAGGATGAACCAGATAAATACTATTAAGAAAGTAATACCTTAACGGAAGTGAGGTCTGACTCCTCGGTAGCGGAGAACCCGCCACCATGTTTGTTGATTTGTTTGGCCCGGCCACACACAGAATAAGAGCCAATAAGGTGGCATGCTTAAGAAGAGTGACACAGACTGCCATAATAACCAGTTCTATCAGTTATTATGGCATTTGAAACATGTCTCTAGTCCATGTAGTAAAGGGGGTCACCAATAATTATAACTATATTTTACAGTGAGTTTTTTTGTTTTTTTGGTTTTTATGGATAGCATTCTGTTACAGTTCTCTTCATGGAAACAGTAGTCTGAAGTTTTAACTATGTCATGGCTTGTGAACAGAACTCTGAGTATGGTTCTGATAGATCAACAGCTCATGCTTAGCATTCTGTACACAAACCATGACATAGTAAAAACTACAGACTTCCTGGTTCCATAAAGAGTGCCATGCAAAATGGTGGTTTATTTCTGCCCATTATTCCCCTTGAGTCAGAGCCAGCAGTGTACAATGGTGCATATGTAGACTGTGAAGACAGTGAACACTTTCAACACCCACCTCCGGCTTTCAACTCTGGTGACTGCTGCTGTACCACCTACCCTCGACTAGGTTGCAGCCAAGCAGCTGTACACACGGTCCCCATACCTCGAGAGAGGAGATTCATTGATGGAAGCTAAATCCTCATTCCCCTGCCAGCACCCAAGTAACACTGGTCCATACCTAAACCAGGGTCACTTTTATGGCGGGAGGTGAGACATCCGGTTCCCAGCCATCCATGCCAGTGGCCTGGCCACAAGTTTACTGTAACTCATATCTCCTTAGACGGTATTGTTTGTGGCTCTGAGCGGGCTGAACCTGCAACCCACTGTTTCATAGTTCTGTGCTTTTACCCTATGTACTGTTCAACTAGAACTATATTTTTGTAGTTCTTTCCTCTTTTCATTTTTACTGAGGAAAGTGACATAAAAACAAGATTACTGTCCCTTGGACTTTATTAGTTTTGACTGCTTGTCTACACATGACATCATAATGCCCTGTTTATGGCGTCAGAATTGTCTGTGACTTGTGGTGGGTACAACCACACCAGGCGTAATAGTGCCAAACTCTAATCATTACAAGTTAAAGCAAAGTGGGGGACCAGCACCTGTCTTGGGCTTATGGCAGTTTCTACTGTGCTCCGTATCACAGTCCAGTATTTTCCTGCTGAGCATACATGTAATAGCATAGAAAAGACTCACCAGAGATGTATTCCACTTAAATAGTGTTCCTTCTTTATTGTTGTGATAGAAAATGATAACAATTCAACAATAGTGGTCAACACATCCAACTCCCTGCCCTCTCATTTGCCAGATACTTCCTCATACATCACATTTTTGCCATCATGACATACTGGATGAGGAATGTAACATATGAGGAAGTGCCTATCATTTTCCACCACAAGAATAAACAAGCATTTGTCAATGCCGAATGTTGTCACACTGGCATTGGCTTTGGTAGTGCAGTGTGGGAAAACATTTTGGGCAGGCTGTGAAAAATGACAGCTGTACAGTTCATATGCAGGTGCAAAGCAAAAAAATGCCAGTGCTGACAATGTGGCATGTAAATATTGCAAAATTGCAAAGTTACAAGGGTGCGTGGGAAATAATAAATAATAATAATAATAATAATTCTTTATTTATAATTAATGAGTTGCATTTTTTCCCATTGAAAAGGTGCAGTTAAATGCCATAATACACGATGTGTATTAGGCATTTAATACTACTCTCTTGTGTTAGACTGTTGGCGATATCTGAGAAGAGCGAGTGGTCTGGATCCCTGCTGTGTGCTAAGGTTCCCCATTTGTTTTATTATTTTAAAAATAGCTTTGGTCCCTCTTCGTCAGTCTCACACACTCCATTGGGCTGGAAGAGACAGGAGCGTCGAGACCAGCAAGGCCTCCAAGTCATCCCTCCTACTGCCTGTCTCCAGCACCCCTCACCAGCCAGCATCTCTTGCCTTCTTGTCCCCTAACTTCAGCCCAGGCCAGGGCGGTAAGTAGGCAGTAGCACTACTGGCCAGGTGCTCACTGTCTGGATCAAAATAATTAACTTTTTTATTTCCACACCGCACAGTGAGGGCAGACAGGAGTCAGTGAAAAAAACACAGCCCCTTAAATTATATAAAACAAAATATGGGGTACAGTGTATACACTCGAATTTAATATACATCCTCATTGTTGGATGGCTATCATAAACCCCTTTGGCTTTTCCCTCAGGGTTTATGTGCCATCCAACAACTCGGGTGTGTATTAAATTCTCGTAACACACTGCACCCCATACTTTATGCTATACGTAATGCACCTTTCATAACAAAGGAGCATAACAATAAAACCAATTAAAACATATAAAACAAAACAAAACAAAATATCAGCACAGTTATAAATACATACTTGTCAGCCAACACTATCATTAAAAGCTTTATTCAACAAAAACGTTTTTAAAGCCTGCTTGAACCTTCCCCCCACAGTCGCGCACTCCCTAATCCAATGGGGTAGAGAATTCCAGAGGGTCAGGGCCACGCACATAAATGCTCAGGCTGCCGCAGATTTTAAAGTCACCCTTGAAATCTCTAGTTGGCTGAGGAGAGTGGTCACACAGGGAGATAAGGAATCAGAAGCTCTTTCAGGTAGTCAGGGCCCAGTCTGTGTAGGGCTTTACATGTCAGTAACCCGACTTTGAAGGAGATCCGCCACTGAACTGCCAGCCAGTGCAGATCCCGCAGCACTGGCGTAATATGGGAAGATCTCGAAATCCCCATCAACAGCCGAGCTGCTGAGTTCTGCGCCAGCTGCATGTCAACCCCCCGATAGCCCAAAGTAAAGCACAACGCACACTTGTAACACAGTCATTTTATGGACGTTCGGCACCAAGTTTTCAACATATGCATTTTAGCACCTCTGCTCATGCACAGTGTCACTGTTATTTCCTCAAACTATCCCAAAAAGTGATTTTGCACAGTGGCCACGCTATTCTGTGCCGGACATGCGAAAACACATTTTGGGCAGGATATGTGAAATGACAGCTGTACTGTTCATCAAGAATCAAGTGGTGTGGAAAAATGCCAATGGTGAAAATCCAGAGTGAAAATATTACAAATGCATGACGTTACGAGAGTGCATGCAATCTGCCAACGCACGCTAGTAACAGTCATTTTATGGAGTATCATCACCAAATTTTCAACATAGGCATTTTAGAACCTCTGCTCATGAACAGTGTCACTGTTATTTTCATAATGTGGCCCGAACACTGATTTCCCACAGCGACTGCGCTATTGTGCTCTGGAAGTGCGGAAACATATTTTGGCCAGGATGTGAAAAATGACAACTGTACTGTTCATAAGGAGGTGTACAAAAATGATAATGTTGAAAATCTGATGTGAAAACATTGCTAATTGGCGAAGTTATGAGCCCGCTGAGGCAAGCGCAACACACGCCATAGAAAACAGTAGTCATTTTTTGAACTTTGTCCACCAAATTTGCAACATAGATTTTCTGAGAGCCCACCTCATGAACAGTAGCACTGTCATCTTGTTAATCAGTCTCAAAAGGTGATTCCATGCAGTGACTGCGAAATCACCTTTCAGGACTGGTTAATGAAATGACAGTGCAAGAATTCATGAGGAGGGGTCCCAAAAACCCCATGTTTAAAATTTGGTGTAAAGATTCCCCCAAATGACCGAGATATGCATTAAAGTTGAAAATCCCCTTTTATTCCATTACACAGCTTACTGGCATTTCCTCAGTTCCCGGTCGGCTTTGAAGAGTGCAGACGTGTTCCCAGTCAACCAAAGATTGTCACACCGGACTCTGAAGGTAAGTATGGGGTGAGGGAGGGTATGGGGAGGCAGGGTGTGCAGTGGGTGGATGCGGGTTGTGGGAGAGCTGGTTGGAAGACTATGATGGACTGTTTTTGCTTTATAGGTTAAAAATTAAAAAATCAAAGACATTGGGGATCGTTTTCATTTTCATAGGTGCTTTGGCATGCTGGGGTATGCTCCCAGCATGCCACCTGAGTGTGTGTGTGTGTGTGTGGGTGGGTGCTTTAGCCAACAGGGGATTGGGCTCCCCCATCGGCTAACAAGGAAAGGGATTGGGCACCCCGTCGGCAAGCAGAAAAAGTGGGGCACCGGGGTGGGGGAACACATTATGCCAATGGGAGTGGACTCCTCCATCTGCAAAATTTAAGGGAGGGAGGAAATGTGCTGACGGGATTGGGCCCCTTTGGCAAAGAAAACTGTTAAGGGCACTGATGCTGAGGGATTAAATCTTTGGCAATCAAAAAAAGGAGGGTTACATTATGCCGATGGGGATTGGGCACCCCCATCAGCACACAATAAAGGGGGGGTTGACAGGCAACAGCGGCAGTCACTGCCGCCATGTTGTCTGCACGTAGGGTGAGGTGTATTGTGGTCAAGCTGCATGAGAGCTTTGCTCTCATTGCAGTGCACCTTTTCTCCGATCTCTTCACCTCGTTAGCTAGGCAGGGTGTCAGCCCCTGCTGCTGGCTGATTGAGGAATGCAGGATGCACCTACTGGTGCTTGCACTGCATTCGCCCAACAGTGACTGCGCCACCAAATCTGCACTACCACAAGATGTTGGCTGCGCAAGCGCACCAACATAACGAGCACTATTTAAGTGTAATACATCTCTGGTGAGTCTTTTCTATGCTACTACATGTATGCTCAGCAGGAATCTACTGGACTGTGACATGGAGCATGGTAGAAACTGCCTTAGGCCTAAGACAGGTGTTGGTCCCCCTCTTTGCTTTAACATCATAATTATCTCCACAACAATGGATTGGGATGTCATAAGTAAGCAATAAGACATGAGGGTGTGTGCATTAGACATTTCTAATACATGGCCAGGGGCATAGTGAGGCACGAGACCCAGGCCAAGTGCCTTCAGCCCCTGGCTGTGCATTAGAAATATCTAATGCACACCGCCTCATGTCTTATTGCTTACTTATGGGTTCTGTGTTTTTAATATAGGGTTACAAATTTAAATTTCTATGTTAAAATAGTAAAAAAATAAAATCTTTCCTGCATTATAATATAAAATAGTTCTTCCAACCTGGATTAGTGTTTTGTTTTGGCATTAAGACTTTTGATCTACTCTGGCCACCGTAGCTTTGCCTGGTCATCATGGAGCTTTGCCTTTAACAGGTTAGTACGGTTCCCCAGATCCCCCCACACACACAGAAGCAGCTTCAGTGTGTCTGTATCATTTAAATTTTTATGAATTTATCATTTTTTTTTTATTTTGTATGTGGTTTTGCTCTTCTGATACTTGGCACAGCAAACATGTAAGTGAGCAAGGGGGAGCAAGGAAAGCTGCATGTTGTTCAGCAGAGAAGGCAGGTCAGACTGTGCCGTGGGAGAGAGAATAATTCATTCAGGACTTACTTAGGTAAGTCACTACAACTGCTAGAATTATTAAAAAAAAGAAGGTAAAAATCACAACAGAATTTTACTGATATGCAGATGAGTAACCTGCAGTGGCTGGGGTTGATTGTAGCAAATGGATAAGGTTTGAGTCTGTTATATGATTTTGAATTATGGTCTTGTGTTTGTGTGATGCAGAAGTTAGGGAAATGGCTACAAATCCTGAGCAGTTTTAAGAAAGCATGGCAGTATTTCCTGGATGTGGAGCAGGTATTTTAAACTGTGTTTTGTTTTTATTGAATCACAGTCAACAGCAGTGGAGTGGGAGGGGTTTCAGCAACTGTATGATTAGCAGCGAAGAAAATGGCAGCAGTGTAAAACTCAACATTTTATTTCACTTCTTAATGCCAATTTATTTACATGTGGCTGTGTTACCTAAACTTGTTGCTAGCCATGCATTAGATGCTTCTAATGCACGGCTACCAACCAATCAAAACAGAGGATTTTTTGTACCCCTCTTATAAATAGAATTGTGACCACAGAAGTAGATAAGCAGACAGAGTCAATAGGTCAGAGATCCTATTTCCATGCAAATGTCTTTAGTAATAAATAAATAAAGGTTACAATTACAAAAACGGGTGAAATATAAGCTAAATTATGTCTAGCTATTATGTCTTGCAGAGTTATTCCAACAATATTAGTGGCTTTTTAAAGCTCTGTTACACTGCAAGCAAACATTTAGCATTGACAAATGCTTGTTATTGTTGTTTTGTGTCTCTAAATGTGAATCGGGTGTGTAACCTTGTATGTGAATGAGTATGCAACTGTACAGTATATAGGAGGCAGTGGGGTCTAGTGGTTAAGAGATAAGGTGTTCAAACCTCAGAGGAGCCAAATAAACACTGTGTGACCTTGAGCAAGTCACTTAACTTACCAGTGCTCCAGTCCCCCTAACTGTGGAAAGGGGTAGCTGCGGGGCCCCACAAAAAATGAGATGTTGAATCTCAGCTAGGCTATCCTGAGTAAAAGAAATTGTAAAATAAATAGCTAAAATATATTACCATAACTGGCTGTCATATTATCGGGACAACACTGGAAAGAAAGTATGTCTTGACTATGTACTTCTGCATACATTCTTTATTGCAAAAATAAGCAAACTTTTAGCTTCAAAATATGGGCATGATGTGCTCTCTGGGGTCCCAGATGAGCAGCATTTGATCTTCTCAGTTTAATATTTAATGGACCAGAGACAACTCAGTTGTAATATGTTAATACATACTTTTTTGTCTTTGCTAAAAAAAGAATACGGATGTATAAATGTGGATATTAATGGAGTGACCCACTTCCCTCAGAAGTGATCTAAGACAGAAGTCCTTTCCTCATGAATTGAGGTGATACAGAGGACATTAGTTTCCAAGTACCATACATTGCATGCAGTAAATACAATTCCCATCATTCATTAATCTAAACATCCAATGATGAATATAATTACAAGCATTGCATGCACTAGAGAAAACAAATCCCCAATTAATAATAATAATAAAAAAAAACTCTTGAAATGGGGGCTGGTATCCAATTCATTACTAGGAAATCTTGTAACACACAATTAATTTAAAACTGGGAAATTCCTTCATCAATCATACAGTATGGTAACACATGCAAAATTCTTACTTGAGCTTAATTCAAAATACAGTAAAGTGCTGTTTTACTGGAGAAAATTAGATTAATGAATGAGAAATTGTTGTTGTTTTTCAAATGTTTGGCCAAATTTCAAACAGGAGTCTGCTATAATAACATCAGTCTCATCCATTATTCACTGCAGAACAGAGAATGATCAACGAGACTGTCACCAAACTGTAATGTTTTGTACAAATTAGGAAGTCCAATCACTGTAAATAGCCTCTTTCCTTGTCACTTCAGCTGTATTATTAACTACAGTTAGAAAGTACTGTATTGGCTGGCTTGTCTGCACAGCATAGGGCTACCGCTCATTATACTGGAGCTGTGGGTTCAGGAAAAAGGAAGAGTCATCAGGGTCCAGTCAAGAGGAGGAGGATTGAACATCCCAGGGGAGCCAGTGTGGCTCAGTTTGTAGCACATCTGTTTCTGGGCCAGAAGGTCATAGATTTTGGTCCCACACCGGGATTGAGCTCACACCATAAAACGTTGGCACCCTTGTACAGTGCTAAGGGATGTTGTACTGTCAGGCTGAGCAACTCTTCAGATGAGATATTAAACTGAGGTCCCTTCTGTCCATCTTTGGTACAGTCCTGGTGCATGTCCAGGAGGAAATGAAAGAACACAAGTCACTTTTTGCAGGAGTAGTGGATTTTCCCCAGTGAACCACAGAAACAACATGTGCACTAAGAAGCTCCCTCTGGTGCAAAAATGAATAAGCAGAGAAAAAACAGAGGAACTGTACTTGGTCAGTCCAAATATATGGCTTGACAGAAAAGAGTGGGAAAACTCATAGTTTATTCAGAACTAGAAAGTGTAGCTTACAGTAGCCCCAACACTGTAGTGTGTCCCTATGTCAGGGGGTGCCCTTCTACATTATTAGTTACTTTAAACTGGTCCTCGAACTCACTGCTCTTTCATTTTTATGGCTGTGGGTGGAGTGTACAGCCATCATGCTTTCACTTGAAAAAAGGGGTTTTCGTGGAACACATCTTTTAGGAGTTTTCAGTGTATCCTTACATTCTGCATTAATATTGGTGATGCTAGTAAAGGAGGGCAGGATGGGGGGGAGGGTGGAAGGTGGTTACCCTTAATGCTAGGAGCCTTGGGAGGAAAACTGCAGAGTTACAGGTGCTCATGGCAGTGGGAGAGGTGGACATTGCAGCCATCACAGAAACATGGGCCATCCAATACAATGACTGGGACCTGTCTGTACCAGGGTACAGGTTATTTCGTAGGGACAGGGTGATTGGGAAAAGAGGGGGTGTGGCACTATATGTGAAGGAAGGACTGAAGTGTGTAAGGAAGGAATGGGAGGAGGGTAGTACGGAGTCACTTTAGATGCAAATCCAGGATTCCAAGAATAGGATTCTTAGAATGGGAGTAATGTACAGGCCACCATCTCAGATGGAGGAGTCAGACAGGGAACTAGCGGGACAGATCAGGAGGACCTGCGAGAAGGGTAGTGTGGTGATTGTGGGGGACTTCAACATGCCAGGAGTTGACTGGAGTAACCCAACAACCAGGAACAGAAGGGAGCAGGTACTGTTGGATGCCTTCCAGGACAGCTTCCTGCTGCAAATGGTCAGTGAACCAACCAGGTTAGGGAATACCCTTGACCTTGTGCTGGCAAATGGGGACTTTGTGAGAGAACTTACAATGGAGGAACTGCTGTCAGGGAGTGACCACCACTCAGCATGGCTCACATTTTATATGGGCAAGGAAGGAGTGGAATCTGGCACAAGAGTGCTGGACTTCAGGAGGGCCGACTTTGAGAGGATGGGGGAAGTGGTGAAAGGGGATCTGGCCAGAATTCAATCTAGTATGGACACTAACCAGAGGTGGGAGCTCATAAAGCTGGGGATAGTGGAGGCAACCAAAACCTGCTGCAAGGCCCAGAGCAAGAAGGCTAGGGCTAAGAAACTGAGCTGGTTGAGCAAGGAGGTCATGGAAAAGGTAAGGAGGAAAAGAGCTGCCTTTAGGAAGTACAAGAAAACAGGGAGGGGGAGGATGGGGAGGAGTACTTGACAGAATCGAAGGAGGTGACAAGAGCAGTAAGGGGAGCCAAAGCATCTACAGAACTCAGACTGGCACAAGGCATTAAGAAGGGGGAGAAGGACTTCCTCAGGTACATCAGGGAGAAAAGGAGCTGTAAGGACCACATAGTAAGCACTAGGAAGGAGGGGGGTTGGGTGGAAGCAGGGTGCAATAAGGCAGAAGCACTTAATGAGTACTTCTGCTCAGTATTTACTAAAGAGAAGAGGAGAGTGACACCCAAGGGGGAAGAAATGGCAGAAACAGGGGAAGGGTGACAGATGGGGAAATCATGGAGGTCAGAGTTCGGGATGGTTTGAAGGCACTGAGAGTGGACAAGGTGCCAGGTTCAGATGGCATCCACCTCAGGGTACTGAAGGAGCTGGCAGAAGTCCTTGCAGGACCTTTGGCAGACCTATTTAATGCCTCACTACATTTGGGGTGTGTATCTCAGGACTGGAGGATGGCTCATGTGTTGCCCCTCCACAAGAGTTGCCCCAAGGATGAACCGGGAAACTACAGACCAGTGAGCCTCACATCCATCTGGGTAAGCTAATGGAAACTATCCTGAAGGAGAAGCTGGCAGCCCTCCTAGAGACCAAAGGACTACAGGACAGCAGACAGCATGGCTTCATACGGGGCAGATCCTGCCAAACCAACCTGGTGGAGTTCTATGACTGGGTAACTACGCAACTGGACAGGGGCCATACAGTGGATGTCCTGTAGCTGGACTTCAGTAAGGCATTCGACTCAGTGCCACATGGATGGCTGGGAAGTAAGTTAGTAGGCACAGGGGAGGGTGCAAAGCTGGTGAGATGGGTAGGAAACTGGCTTCAGGGAAGGCAACAGAGGGTGGTGGTTGGTGGGGAGCCCTCACACCCAAGGGTAGTGATGAGCAGTGTTCCACAGGGCTCGGTGTTGGGACCAGTGTTGTTTGGGATAGTCATTGCAGACATATCATGGGGCATCAAGAGCAAGATCAGTCAGTTTGCTGATGATACCAAGGTAGGAGTGGTGGTGGATGACCTAGGGGGATGGCAGGGGTTGCAGGATGATCTGGAAAAGCCTGAAACCTAGTCAGACACCTGACAACTGGGGTTTAATGCCAAAAAGTGCAAGGTGCTGCATTTTGGGATGAAGAACCCAAGGAGGAGTTACCAGCTGGGGGGAGTGCAGCTAGCCCAGACAGAGAAGAAGAAGGATCTGGGGGTGCTCATTACAGGGTCAATGAAAAACTCAGCACAATGTAGGAAGGCAGCTGCAAAGGCCAACAAAATGCTGGTTTGTATTGCAAGGGATATATCCTCGAGGAGGGAGGAGGTGATTCTGCCACTGTATAGGTCATTAGTTAGACCGCACCTGGAGTACTGCATGCAGTACTGGTGCCCATATCTGAAGAGGGACATTAAGTTACTGGAGGGGGTGCAGCACAGGGCAACAAAGATGATCAAGTGGCTGGGGGACTTATCATATGAGAGGAGGTTGAGGGAGTTGAACATGTACTCACTGGAGGAGAGGAGGGACAGGGGGACATGATTGAAACCTTTAAATACATGAAAGGAATAAACAAGACGGGTACAGAGGGGCTGCTCAAAGTAAAGGAGGGAAGGGATACCAGGGGCCATGATATGAGACTGGAGGGAGGAAGGTTCAGGAGGGAGATGAGGAGACACTTTTTTACAGAGAGGGTGGTGGTTGGGTGGAATGCATTACCTGCAGAAGTGGTATCCAGTAGAACAGCGTACTACTTCAAAAGGGGATGGGACAGGACAAGGGGGAGGGCTAATGAAGGGGAAGCATGGAAGGGAGGGGCAGCTGCAGAATAAGGGGTGCTAGCTGCACATTTGAGCAGACTTGATAGACCTCTACACCTTTATCTGCTGGCAAATTTTGTATGTTCATATGTTTGTATGTTCGTAAATCTCTATGGCAGTTAAAGAAACACTCCCTGCTTTCTGTTTAATTAGAATGATGGACACAGAACTCCAAACTGTTTTTCTCTGAGAGCAAATGTGCACACCTTCCAAACAAATCTAAATATCTTTAAAAGTATTAAAAGTGCACAAAAACAACAGCATGAAAGTTGTTCAGGGCAAAAAGACCCTTCCTCATGAGGTTAGTCACTAATCGGAATTTTTTACGTTTTGTAAAATATGGCCATTCAAACAATCTCATTTTTTTTTCTCTCTGAGTGAACACAGTAGGAGTCATGCCAAACAAATGTAAATATCTTGAAAAGTATATGAGTTACCAATATACATCCAACATGAAAGTTGTTCAGGACAAAATTACCTTTCTAATGAGGGTAATCATTAATCTGACTTCATTAGAGGTTTTAAATATAGCCATCCAAAAGGTGAAAATTGTGATGAAAAATGAAAATTCAGGTAATCAGATGGCCATAGTTTAAAAAATATAATTACTGCAGCTTAATGAATAGGCTCATTTGAAAGATCGTTTTGTCCTGACCAACTTTCATTCTGATGGATTATGTATAACTTGTATACTTTTAGAGATATTTATATTTGTTTGGCATAACACCTGAGAAAAATGAAAACTGAGGTAATCAGATGGCCATAGTTTAAAAATACATCATTTTTGCAGCTTATTGATTAGGCTCATTTGAAGGATCTTGTCCTGAACAACTTTCATGCAGGTTTACTATCTGTAAGTTGTATACTTTTAGAGATATTTACATTTGTTTAGCATAACTCCTATTGTACTTCTAAGCAGCCTCAGCTTTGCAAATTACTGCACCAAGACAGGATTAGTTCCATCAAAAGAAAGCTATTTCAAGATCAAATTTCACTAACTTGAAAGTTTACTCCCTGACACAAGCTATAAACCAACTGTAGCTAAATTTTATAACTCTGTGTGTGTGTCTGTGCTAGTATTAGTAAATGACAATGATTAAAAGCACAAGGAAAAATAAGCACAGCTGACACCTTCAGGAGAGCTTTAACAAAACATAATATTTAGATAAAGTTCAGCTTGTATTTCACATTAGTTCATTATTCCTCCTCCCCATTATTTATTGCTGAGGTAATTTGCACGAAAACAGGATTTTTGTTACTGAAGAGTTCATCTATTCCTGTTGTTGTCTCCCCACCTGATGTCACAATGCATTGCTTGTGACATCACAGTTACTTTCATGGCAGCAGATTATGATGTCATAACAGAGCATTATGGCTTGAAGTAGGGAGTAAGCTATAGAGGCAGATTAACTTTAAAGTAACTACAAGGGATAAAAATCATGTATCCATGCACATCTTCTCAGTAAAAAATAATGGGGAGGAGAAATCTACAATATATATGGAATACAAGCAGAAGTTTACCTAATTATTATGTTTTTCAAAGTTTTCCTTGAGGCGTCAGTAGCTCTTTAAGCAATACATAGTAAATAATGCTAAAAGTCTTATAAATATGAAATTATTTATGTGGTTAGTGAAAAAAACAGGTTAGAAGACAACCTACTCTACTGTAAGTTAAGCATTCACTAGCTGTTTCACACAGTGGTGTCAATCAAATTTTACACAGTGTACTGTTCAGATACATTTTTCTTAAACTCTGTGTACAATAAGTCCATATTACTCATGACTAGTCAAACTTATACTATCTTAAACATGATATATCTGCAAATCTGTAACTAGCGACTAGAGTATGTGTACATTCAAAGCCCAAACTTAACACAGACTCCCTTGTAACTGAGATACTGTTATCCTAATAACATCCATGTATCAACATGTGTCCATACGTACCTAATCTGCTGGTGTATTAAATAACAGTTCTGTAAACCTAAAACCAAAACAAAACACAACTGACAGCTTCAGCTTTTATTCAGGCACATTTAAAATATCAATCCTTTAGAGGTATGATTATAATTTATAAAAATAGAGATATTTCAAACAGCTGCACATAAGTAATCAATTCCTGTCCCCTTTAACTCAAGGGGTCATTTCTAAAATGTGCAGATGAGCATGGGGTCCACTTTTTTCAGAGCATGCCACCACTGGCAGCAACCACTTCAAGACTGCTACTACCCTCTCCTAATACAATCAGGGGAAAACCAGAAGTAGTCTACTAGCACTAAGAACAGTATGGTTAAGGCACATTTACCAGAAATTAATGCTTAGAAAAGAATGAGAAAGTGACTGTGATGATGAGCAAATCTGAGACCAGATCTCTAGTTTAATAGTCTCCTCCTGAGTCTGAGTTTTACATCTGTGTGGGCCAAGTTCCACAGATGTTATGCCATCATTAGATTTGCAAAAGAGCACGCAGGAAGCATGTAACCAGACCACTATCTGATGTTTTGCCCCAGTGCTCCAGCATAGTTTCCAATGATTCTGTTTACACAGCCCTTCCCCCTCTGCAGGCCGCATAAACGTACCCACTTCCTGGTGCACTACTTTTCCTTTCCGCAAGTGTGGATGTGACGGCCACCATATGCAACAATGTGGTGCAGACTTAAACTGTGCATGCATGAGTATCATGCATATGTATGCAACCCCCACACCACCTTTGGATAGCTGGCACCCCCCCCTAAAAGAACTACTGACAACTACATGGCATACAATTTTTCTTTTGGCAGAACTACATTCATGGTACCACACCCAGTGTTGGAGTGTGTACCATGCTCACTATCTAGAGGATGGGGGATTAGGCTACATACCAAAATGGACCTTTTCATTTACAACCAGGTCCAAGGGAAAGGATGCTAGGCATATACTAGACCTAACTGCTGAGGAGCCCCAATAAATTTCACACTGGAAGCAATAAGCGGAATGTCTGTAGCAGTAAATGGGATTTTGCATTATGGCTTTATTTGCAGATGTTAATTAAAGCAATGGTGGTCCCCAAATGTTTATCATTGTAATACAGGCACACTCTCTTTTGCAGGACATTTTGCTAGGCAGTACTGTTTTCCACAAAAAAAAATCTCTATTTCTCTTCCAAAGTGTATATCTGTGGGATGTGCCACACACTTTAAAATCCTCCTGGTGCATGGTTGTTGCTCAGGAAGCACTGTTGCCCATCTATGAACCACTTAGCCCAGCCTGAAACTCCAGAAGACATTCTTTTTTTTTTCAATTTAAAGTTTATCGATACATTTTCCACAATAAAAGGCAGTTTAAGTAACATTGACAAAGACTCACTAATACAATGTGAAAGAATAACTGCCTAACCCACCCTCCCCTTCCCTTACTGTAGTAACCCAGCCTGGTACCCATCAATGCCAAGCTCCCTACTTAAAGTTTTACAAGAGCATGAAGCCTAAGATAGATTTGGCCTTGAACCAGAGAGATTAATGAGTGAAGGGGATCCCAGATTTTAGTATATGCTGTCAATCTATTATGGAGACCAGCAATTGCTTTTTCTGTGCGCAAGTTGGACAAAACCTCTTTTACCCATTCCTGGACAGAGGGGGAGGAACTGTCTTTCCAATGATGAAGAATAAGCTTCTTAGCTGATAAGGCAATCATAGAGATGTGGAACTTTCGTACCTTAACTCTGACAAAAGACAGGTCCCCCAACAGGCAAATCTCGGGAGTGAAGTATTCATGAAGGCCCAACAGGGGGTCTAAGAAAGTTTGGATTGAATCCCAAAAGGGGGAAATTTTTGGGCAAGACCAAAACATGTGGAAAAGTGTACCCTCTTCCTGGAAACATTTATTGCATATGTTAGAATTCAGATAGCCCCACCCATTTAATTTGGCCGGGGTATAATACAAGTTATGCAAGATATGGTATTTCATGAGGCGCAGTCTGTCTTGAGAAATAAATTTATGACATGAACTCCAGAGAGAGTGCCAATCCAAATAAAGTTGAGGGAAAAACTTATTCCACAATCTTGAAGGACCAAATGGACCCCCATACTTTTTATGAAACAAAACCTGATATAGTTTAGAGATTACACCAGAAGAACCAGAAAGTGGGAAACCTCGGGTATCAGAGAAGAGATGGTCTGGAGGGAGGAGTATTACCAAGGTAATTACAAGTAAATGCTTTAATTGTAAAGCTTTAAAATGGGAAGAAACCGATGAGAAATTTCTTAATCATATCTTCCACTGATAACCAATGCCCTCTCCATCCATGAAGAAAAAAGCTTCCCTCTCCCAATTGGGGCAACCAGTGATGGAAATCTGATTCTTATTAATAGTAAATGATGGAGAGTTCCAAATAGACTGGGCCAGGTCCAGATGAGGAGAATATTGTAAAAAGGAACACATTTGAAAATAAACCTTTAAAGAGGTCATTATTATGGGGCACTCTTCGGTCATGTGTACTTGGGAAAACTTAAAGAAAAATAATGCAAGAGGGTCAACATTTTTGGCCTTAATTGGATCCAGTTCTATTTTAAACCAAACCAGTTGCTCTTCTTCTGGGCTGGGAGATACCCACCTCAAACATATTGCAAGGTGACTAGCCCAGTGATATATGGTCAGATGGGGAATTCGCAAACCTCCCTCCAGTTTCGGGGCGGCCAATTTGTGATAAGCCAAACAAGGATATCTGTCAGCCCAGATAAATCTAGTGAATACACCATGTGTCTTTTTAAACCAGAGTAAAGGAATAAAGGTGTTAAGGAGAGATAATGGGTAGAAGATCCTAGGAAATATGTTCATCTTAATTATGTTAATCTGGCTCCATAGTGAAATAGGAAGTTTAGACCACCTCTCAAGGTCATGAGTAAACACTTGCAATAGGGAATCCAGATTCTCTTTAAACCATGTTAAAGGGTTACGAGAAAGTTTAATACCCAAGTATTTAAATGACCTAGAAGTCCAGCATAAGCCAAAAGGGATAATGTCACTTTTGAAAACTTTGTGGTTTAATGGAAAAAATAGGGATTTACTAGCATTCAATTTGTAATTGGGCAAGTCACTAAATCTTGCTGTTTCCCTTAGCAAAGCCAGAATTGAGGAGACAGGATGAGGCAAGTGTATTAACAAGTCGTCCACATATGCAGTAACTTTAATTTCATGTCACCCGATTCTCACACCTTGTATAAAAACATTGTTGAGAATATTTTGAATAAGAGGTTCCAGATATAAATTAAATAACAGAGGAGATAGGGGGCACCCTTGCCTAGTACCTGAATGAAGCGTAAAGGGCTTAGAGAATGCCCCATTTGCAGAGATTCTTGCAGTGGGAATTTTATAAAGTGTGGCAATCCAGGAAATAAACAGAGAGGGAAAATGAAAAGCCTCCAGAGCTCGGAACAAAAAGATCCAGTTCACTCGATCAAATGCCTTCTCGGTGTCCAGGGAGACCAAGCCTGCAGGGAACTCAGCATCCCTGGTAGCCAAGAAGACATGTGACAAGGTGTGTAAGTGATCAGAGGATGAACGCCCTTTCATAAATCCTACCTGGTTAATACCTATTAGCTCAGGAAGAACTACCGTTAGCCTATTAGCTAATATTTTGGAGAGGATTTTAATATCCTGATTTAAAAGTGAGATAGGTCTATAACTTTGAACCAGCTCAAGGTCTTTATCGGGTTTGGGGAGCAGAACAATCAAAGCCTCATAGAGGTGTGGATCTGTTTCCGCCCCAGCTAAAATATGCTGAAATAAACGGCCAAGTATTGATAATAAAAGGTCCCGGAAGACCTTATAGAATAGGGAGGAAAATCCATCACGCCATGGGACCTTATCTGCTGGTAGTTCACTATTAATATTGGCAATTTCTTCCTGAGAGATAGGAACAACCAGAAAATCTCTGTACCGATCAGAGAGAGAGAGGGCAAATGAGAGTCTTTTAAGTAACTGTCTATATCCTCAGGGCAAGGGGGTGCTCCATGTCACTGTACAAACTTGTGTAGTAACTGGCAAATTCTTGAGCTATTTCAGTGGGAGATACTTTTAAAGATCCATCAGCCATTGCCCTGAAAGGAGAGATAAATCTCATTGATTCCTGTTGCTTAATATGCAATGCCAGTAGGCGTCCCACCTTTTCCCCCGATCAGTGTAACTAGCCCTTGTACAGATAATAGCTAATTCTGCTTTGTCTCGAAGTAACTCCAAGTATTTATCTTTCAGCACTAGAAGTTTTCTCGTATCCTCATCTAGGGGGTTAATCGAGAAATTAACTTTGAGAGATCTAATCTGGGATAATAAGGATTTTAATTCCTTCTCCTGTGCCCTTTTCCTACCAACCACCAAACTGATAAGGATCCCTTTCATGAAAGCTTTAAAAGCCCCCCACAAAATATCCGGCTTTGCACTATCTAACGGGTTAAATGAAAAAAAGGATTCTATTTGCTCCCTTATAAGTTTACAGTATTTAACATCCTTAAGAAGTTGGTCATTAAGTTTCCATCTGGTTTCCCTGTTAGGTAAATTAAGCAGTACCAAATTGCATACTACTAATGAATGATCAGAGATTGGGCCAGGTTGAATCGAGGAGGTCTTAACCCCGGGTAATAGGCACTGAGAAATGAGTATGTAGTCAATGTGGGACTGCTAGCCATGAGTCATAGACTTGAAGGTAAACTCCCTAGAATCAGGATGTAAAACATGCCAGACATCGCAGAGCCCGTATTGGTCCAATAAATCATTAAACGACTTCTGCCCGGGAGTGGCCCCTCCCAGACCTCTACCTAATCTATCTAAGTTAGGCTCGAGCACTTGGTTGAAGTCTCCCCCTAAAATAATCCTAATGGGAAGCATAGGAAGAATGATAGCTATAAGTCTCATCAAGAATCCTGGGTCGTCCAAATTGGGGCCATAAATACTGCCCAATAATATTGGAGCAGACCAGAGAGTACCTTTAACAAGGGTAAACCTTCCCTCGGGATCTTTAATAACCTGTGTAGAAACAAAAGGAATACCCCTGTTAATCATGAGCATGATCCCACAACTATTTGTAGATCCCTGAGTGCTGTAAATCGATCCCACCTGCTGCCTCCTTAACTGTAAGGCTTCCACTTCTAATAAATGGGTTTCTTGTAAAAAAGTTATCTGAGAGCTGAGTAAGCTTAAATGTTTGAGAGCCTGATATTGTTTATGCTTCTTTCTGATCCCCTTAACATTCCAGATCGCAAAGGTTATCTCGTTAGCCATCCAGTGATAGTAGTTGAACTTGAAAAATTCAGCTCAGCACATGGGGTATATATCCCCTGTAACCATACCCTCAGGGTTACTGCAGTAAAACCCACCCTCCTCCCTAACCCCCCCAAGTTTAAATCCTTTTGTCCCCCACCCCCACCCTCCAACAATACCCAATAACCTGCCCTCCTTCCACCCTCTAAACTTTTACAAGCGACGTTCAGCACAGTACTGGTGCTTTTTCTTCTACTCCCACCCCCTGATAGCATCCCCTGTTACTAGAGACAATTACATTCAAATATCTACATAATGAGAACAAAACAGTTCTGATTATTCCCAAAAAAGAGAGAATGATCCTGGGCTTTCACCACAATCCCACCGAAATATAAACTTGTAAGGAGCATATTTGAAAGGGGCCTCAACGAGATCCATGCACAACCCAGGTGATCATGGAAACTCAAATGGAACCGAGATAGAAAGCAGGAGCCGCACTTGCCTCGTGAGGTGACCCTAGAGAAACCAAAACCAGACCAGGAACCCAGTGAGGGGGAGTTGCCTGCAGCACAGAATGAGAATGGGGATCGAGAAAAAAATAAAAAAAATTGTAATCACACCACCGGGGGGGAAGGCGTGCTAAGCGCCTCTACCCAGGAATAACCCACCTCCAAATGCACAAGCTCTCCCTATGAAAATTGACAATTCTGCACTTAGATCAAGTGATAAGATTCGGTTAAATCCCCCTCGAATTGAGGACTGCATCCTCGCGAATCACCTATGACTGGAGCGCCCTCTTGTGACCGGTTCCAGGTCATAACCGGGTGATAGAGAAAGCCCAAGACCATCCCAATACCAATCCAGATGAAAAAACTGCAAATCTGAATCACAACAAATCTAACTCCCCTTTCTGCTATGTTTATCACACAAAAACTACTAAGACTTGTATATAAATCCCCCCATGATCAGGCCCGAGACCCCAAGTGTCCCTTGCACCAAACCAGCATGGGCCCTCTGCAAATGGAGCCAAAAAAGAAACTGGAAGCCAGCATGGCCTGCGATGATCCCCCCAGTCCAAACCAACAGGGGAAATTTCCCCATGTCTTCATACTAGATGGTTTCCCACAAGAGGAAAAAACAAGAGTTCCAGCTCTCGGCTTCATGTATCTCTCCATACTACGAGCACAACATCTCAGGGATCCTTAAAAAGATCTGGCAATGTAGACTTAAGGCTCATCAGGGCCACTGCAGGTTCATTGTAGTTTAACCAGGATCCGTTTATTAGAATCTGTGGCCTGGCCGGGTAGCCCATCATGAACTTCAAGCCTGCCGCAATTATCTTAGAAACAATAAGGTGGAACGCTTTATGTTTCATGCGAACTGAGCCAGGCAAATCTTGTGAAATTCTCAGCGTCATGTTTTCCCAGCGAACCTCTTGCAAAGCTCGTACTTTCTGCAGAAAGTGCTGCCTCTCCAAATAGTTAAAAAAACGGCAGATGATGGGGCTGGGGGGCTCCCCCAGAGAAGGTTTACACCATAGGGACCTGTGAGCTTGCTCTATGATATAGCCAGGGCCAAAAAGAGATGGGCCGGTTACCCACTCTACCAGATTCTGGACAAATGCCACAACATGTTGGCCTTCTTCTCCCTCCGGTAGCCTGAGAATCACAACATTGTTTCTACGGCTTCGGCCCTCTAGATCTTCGAGTTTGGATTCAAAACGAGATAATTTCTGATGCATAGAGACCAGATCAGGATCGAGACTTCCAAGCTTTTTCTCTATAGAAACTATTCGAGCTGTATTATCAGAAACCGATAGCGAGACTTCATCCAACTTTCTGGAAAGAGATTTCAGATCCGTTGCCATTTCTTTCATTTCCTCACGAAAGGGCTTAAATTCTTCGAGTAACCTGGAAAGCGTTAAAGGTTCCTGCTCACCAAATTAATTCAGAGGATCAGGCCCAGGACCCCCCAAAGCCCTGGATTTTTTAGAGGTCTTTTCGGGAGTAGCTGGGAGGGTATGCTTCTGTGGGGCTTTCTTCATGTAAGCCTCCATCCGCCGAAATTATGTTCAAACCAGACTTCTACAGCATTTAGACAGTGCTGAATCATGAAAACAGGAGAAATTAAGAAGTTTGGACATCCAAAAAAGATGATTTAGTGTTCAGGAGGCAGGAGCTTCTTGAAGGAGCTTCTATTCAGCACTCTGCATCATGTGATCTCTCAGATGACATTCTTCACCGTTTGCTCCAAACAGCCTTTGCCATTCCTTCAGGGTAACACCAAATGAGTCTTGAATCCTCAATGAATTGATAAAGACTCCCAACTTTAACTTCAAATGCAGTTTGTTGAAAGGGATCCTACCAGTGTGATCTAGCTTTATCTAGGGCACACACACCTCAGACAACTCCTTCAGAAAACAGTCTCAAATTCAGTACTCACAGATTAGTTGTTCCTTCCTCCCAGTCATGAAAAGAACAAAATGCACCTTTCTTTCTCTGGTAGCTGCCTACTCATTGTTCTTCCTTAAGGCAGCTATGAACTTCGGTGGATTGCCCCTTGGATCCACAAGAAATGCACTCCCTTTCACTCCCCCTGGAGTAAAACTAAATAGTCCTGCAGGCAAACTGAAGATTTTACCAAACTAGGGTGAGAAATACCAGGGCTCTCTTTGACAGAGCCCAAATGGCAGACCTCCTGCTAGTCTAACTGCCATACTTGAACTTACTGATGAACATTCTAAGCTCCCCAAGAGCAGCTGACTCCAAAATGGTTATGCTGCCTTGAGAGTTCTAAATTACATAATCATACTTTTCTCAGGCTTGCTGAGTAAACAATGATGTCATTATGTAGAAAGCCCCTAATGACCCACCCCACCAGCTGCCTTTTCCTACCTGCCTAAGACTAGTACTAACGGGATTCTAGTAACCCTAGATGACTGGGTTGTTACACAAAGTTATGTTAGCACCACCATGTTATGCAAGGCTGACTCGGGGGCAAACTGCAAAAGTGCAAGTATCACGCATGCACAGTACTGTAATCGCTGCAGTATTGCAGCTGACTCCTGTGCAGTGAGAGCACAGCATAGTCTGTTCACTGGTCTTACCACTCCTAAAAGCTCTCCATAGCCATATTTGCTCTGACCAGAGTTTGGTTTTTTGTTATTGATGACAATGCAGTGAGAATTCTAGCTTCTTTAGACTGAAACCCTTTTGCAGCTAAAGTTCACCTCACATGCAATTCACTTTCAGCCCTTCTTTAACTTTCCTTCAGCTCCCTTTCAATCTTGGTGCAATGCAGTGATGCTTGTTTGTCTTTTATTTACTGTACTTGGGAGCTGTTAGTCTCCTCCCATTCACTGCACTGCACTGCACACCATCATTGCACCGTTCATCTATATGTTTTCTCTCTCCTGTAACTGTGTACAGCACGTCCATTATCACTCCTGATGCCTACCGTGCATTTATTCATTTGAGATATCTTTAAAATTAATTTTAAGCTACCCATCCTGAATGCTCACCAGTCCAGTGCTTGTCCATTAGTATAAGACATCATGGTGCTGAACCACTTAGTAAACTTGTTCATGAACAAGCTGGGCATTGTTTGGGACGCTCATGTAAATAGTACTGTGTATGCTAATTTAGACTTTACTAAACTCTACAGAGTTAATCCTAGCTGAAAACAAGCACTGTAACATGTTAAATTTCCCATTTGAAAATTCTGGCCATAACTCTGGACATGCACTTTAGCATTACCGTGCATGCCATTTTCAAACAGTAAATTAAACATGTTACAGTGATCTTATTCAACTAGGATTAACTTTGCAGAGTTCAGTAAAGTCTATATTGTTCATGAATTAGTTCACTACGTAGCACTTCAAGCATCACACTATTTTATACTAATAGACACGCAGGGTATCGTCCAGCAGACATTCATGATGGGTAGCTAAAAATGAATATTAAACACATCACAAATGGATAATTATACAATGGGAATGAAAATACTTGTTTCTGATTGGCTGGCTGACTTGATTTACAACATGAGTGTGCCTATACCATGACAATGGACATCTCTGTCCAGCCTTGGCCAACGAATAACGTGTGGGCATGGCTAGTGCCATCGCCCTGAAATGCTAAGCTTATACCTGCAACCTTTATTCCCAGCTGCTATTTTTTGTATTCTTTGTATTTTCCGCAATCATCTGTAACCATTCTTTAACCGCTGTGTTTAACTACTATGTTACTTGTTACTCTGTACACTGTTGTCTCTTCTTATGTATGATGTGGAACCTTTGTAAAAGAGTCTTTGACTCAAAAGTGTTATCTGATATTTATCAATAAATAAATAAAAATCATACAATCACCCCATGGGTAGAAGTGCCAGCCAGCCACAAAATGTTAAAATCCCTGTGACCCCCCCCCCACCAAACACACAGCAAAGCCACCATATTGCCCTCCTGGTATAGTGGACTTGGACCCCACTTCACCCCCTCATCTAACATAAAAGCCAACATATTCTATCATGGCAAATCCACAACAGCAATGCAGAAAATGTCAAAAGTCCTCCTGAAACTCTAGGAAAAAAAAAACATGGTCTGAAAATCTCCGCATTATGCCCCGAATGACAGCAGCAGTCCATTCATGCCTCTCTCCACGTCTGTCCAAATAAAGGTATATTTTAACAAACATAGCAGTTCTAATATACAGAAAGTGGTGTTTAATTAAAAATGAGGGCTACAACTTGTAAAACTCATGGCTGAAAAGCCATGCCATGATACTGGCCATCCACTATTGCATATGCAAGACAATACCCGCATGCACCGTACCACAGCTCTGCTTTTCAGCCCTCAGTTGTGCAACTTGTAGCCCTCATTTTTAAGTAAGAGCAACTTTGAGTACTTTGCCATTGCTCCATCTCTTAAAATATATCTTTATCTGAATGGATATGGTGGGAGGCATACATGAAACTCCTCTACCTTCAGTGCCACATGGAACCTCCACTAATAGGGAGTTTTCCAGCTATCTGTTTGGTGCAGACAACAGCAAGAAAAGCAACTGTTGCAAACCCCAAATCTGTCTGTCCTCCATGACAATTCAAAACATTCATCCAGCTCACTTCTTGCTATGACCTTCTTGCTATTGGCTGCTTTTCCCATTCCCCTAGACACAAGTGAGAGAGATAAGGCTACTTTCCAAATCCTCAGTACATTCTACAATACCGAAGTTGATCTCAACTACAAGCTCATCAGTAGTTAGGAACTTGGGACTATTTTTCCTCATGCAACAATCAAGTCAATAAAAATAATTAAAAATAAAAAAAAAATATTTTTTTTTCGTAACACTAAAGAGGCTCATTGTATAATCACAATATGCCATGACAGGCTGTGGGTGATGGCAGGATTTACCCATGCCTGGTGTGGTTTCCTCACTTGGCCTGCAGCCTTGTGAGAAAAATCACCCCACCAGGCATGGGTAAATCCTACCAATATCCACAGCCTCCCGTTCTATATTGCTTAAATTATTTATTTATGTCTTTGATAACCGGGTGGGTACACTAATCCAAAGGACCATTTTCAGGCATGACTCAAGCCACAGCATGGCACATTAAGCAATACAGGTGTGGAGAACAACAGTAAACACAGCCCTCAGCATGAGGTGCAGGACATTACAGAACAAGGGGTCATTACATAAAGTGTAATTATATAAGAATACAAGGTGTCAAAGAAGGCCAGCATACATGTCAAACATACATAGTCACAGGCTAGGCAACAGGCTGAAATATAAGTCACAAAACACAGTGACCAAACATAAGTCTCAGATATGATACAAAAAGTGCAAGATGCATTCAGGTACACTAATAGTACACAGGTCAACAAGCAGATTGGAACTCTGGAATCAAGTACAATGCTTCTGCTTAGCAAATGATGATGGGATTTAGAATAGGGAGGCAACAGCAGAAGCCCTGAAAAGTGAGGGAAGAGGACAGGAGCTGTATTGGTGAGTGTAGCAAGGATGAGACACTGCTAATAGGTGGGGGGATGAAGGGATACCAGAGATTACCCAGGAGAGCAATGGCATTTGGCTTCAGACAGTAGCCAATCTTTGAAATTGTTTTTGAAGGAGAGATGGAAGGTAGAAGAGTGAAGGGATGTAGGGATTCTGTTCCATTGGTAGGGGGCAGAGATCAAAAAGACTTTACTACCCATGGTAGGGGAGATTTGTGGAACTACTTGGGGGGGTGGATGATTCACAGAGGCTCCTAGCTGCCGCTGTGCCCATGAGGAGGGATGAGTATGGGGACAGGTGTCCACCTCTCAGACTATTGTCAACTAAGAAACCAAGGGCATAGTCGAACCTTCCTTTCAGTGGGAGCCAATCAAGTGACTGGTACAATACACAATGACGGGTAGAAAAGGGGGCATGGAGGATAAAGTGACAGTGACAGGGCTGTATTTTGGGTGTTTAAACAATGCTGTTTGTTTAGGACTGTATTCTGGAGTTCAATTCATTGCCAGTTGATAGACAGGAAATTGTAGTAGTAGACTTGGGGGAGGGACAGGAGATTAGCCAGAGCCATTTTAAACTGATTCAGTTTGGGACTGGAAACTGAAGAAGCATAAACTGCAGGGATGTGTTTGCTCCTACCTGAGGAATGGGGCTGAGTTATGCAGTTGGGTAAGAGGCTGACTGACTCGCATGGGAGTGACATTGGGCCCTAATCCCCTCCCCCCACCCCTCCCCTTCTTGTCCACACTTATTGGGGTGGTGCTGCATTGGGACTGCATCTACTAATGTGCCCTAACAGAGGGGGATTGTTTTTTGTAATGTTATAGAGTGACATGTAACTCAGGTTAATGAGGTAAAAAGTTAAAAACTTATAGATAGTACTGTGTTTTGTACTTAGGTGTAGCACCTCAAGCTGTATTTAGTTAGGAAACATGTGGATGGTATGGTATCACAGTTAGTAGTGTTTTATGCTTCTTTGCTACTGGAGTTGGTATTGTATTTTTAAGTAGGGACTGGGTTGGTTAGAAACTTATTGATTGAACTGTATTTTGTAGTTATTACTAGTATCATGGATAGGATAGTGGGCTGTAATGGATGTCGGGCAGCAGTTTGGATTAACATATTGTGGAGGCTAGGAGGGTGTCCAATCTGTATCTGATTGAAGAGGCTGGAGGAGGATGTGGTGTGGCTTGGTAGAGAGCCAGAGAGGATGAGGGAAGGGGGAAGGGCATGGAGGCAGGAGGGTCACATCTGGGAAATAACATGAGGACACTGTCGGAGAGAGACAGTGGCTCAAGGGAAGTGATGGGGAGGGAGTGCAAGAGCGGAACAAGCAAGGGGCCTAGCATTAGTGGGAAGGCTAGAGTTGGGTGCAGGGAGCAGAGGCACAGCCAGGCAGGATGGGCAAGAAATAGGTTTGCTGAGCTGGTGACACTGGTGGAGGAGGAGGGAGAGAGTGATCTCCATGGGAGAGCAGGAGAGGGAGGAAGAGGGAAACCCACAAGGAGCAGGAGTCAGTCAGAGGAGGGCAACAGAGGTGAAGGGGAGAGAAGCACTGTTGGTGGGGTGGACAACAGGGGTGAAGTTGAGGAGGGGCCAGGGCAGAGAGGAGGGATGTGGGGGATAGGGAGGGAGCAGTGAAGGAGGCAGGGGAGAGGATGAGGGAGAAGGGGCAGAGAGCAGTAGGGAGGAAGAGTAGAGATAGTGAGCTGAAGTGCTCTAAGATTGAATACCCTGGGAAAGGGGTGGGGGTAGGGCAAGGAACAAGGAAGGGGGTGCACTAGTGCTTGGTGATTCTATACTTAAAGTGATCAGATGGAGCAGCAGGGGGGAGAGGCATAGTAGAATATGGGTGGAGGCTATACCCAGGCTAATGGCAAACAGTGTGGGGCAGGCGGTTCTTAAGTGCACAAGGAGGGGCAGGAAGAAACTGCATGTAGTTATGCATGTGGGCACTAATGACCTGGCAGAGAGAAGGAGGAAGTGGTGAGAAGGAAGTTTGAGGAATTAGGAGGGCTATGTGAGGAAGTGAGGAATTGGTGGCCCTTTCAGAGGTGCTTCTGGTACCCTGTGTGAGTACAGGAAGGAAAGGGAGGATTGGGGAGTTCAACAAATGGCTTTGAGAATGGTGTCAGTCTAAGGGGTACGGGGTAGTGGGGGACTGGGGCAGTACCTGGGAAAATAAGGATCTACAGTATATGCAGGGGATAGGCTGCACCTGAGCTGGGAGGGGAAAGAAGTATTAAAGCAGAAGTCTGAGGGGTACACAACATCAAGGATAGATTTAAACTAGGTGGGGGGGTGGCAGCTAGTAGGCAGGGATCCCAGAGGGGGAGCCAAGCATGCCTACCCCCAAGCTATCAGAGAAGTATTTGAGGTGGGGAAACAAGGAGGGATTAGAAGAGGAGAAACCAGGGTGGGGGGGAGAAAGACACAGGTTTGAGGATGGTCTTGCTGAATGTGAGAAGCTTATGGATTAAATCAGCCGAACTACAGGTTCTCTTGGCTGTGGGGAGGGTGGACATTGCAGCCATCATGGAAACATGGGCTACCCAGAACCAGGACTAGGATATGATGATCCCAGGGTACAAGATATTCAGGAAGGACAGGACTAGGGGAAAAGGGGGATGTGGCAATCTACATGAGGGAGGGGATAAGGTGCATGAGAGAGGAAAGGGTGGAGGGCAGGGCAGAGGCCCTATGGATGCAGTTTCAAGACTCTAAAAGAAATACATTGAGGGTGGGGGTAGTATACAGGCCACCAGCTCAGGGGGCTGACCTGGACAGGGAGTTGGAAGAGCAGATTAGAAGAGTCTGTAGGAAGGGGTACACCATAGTGGTGGGGTACTTCAATCTCCCTGGGGTGGACTGGAATGCCCCACCACCATGTGTGCAAAGGAGCAGAGATTGCTAGATGCATTTCAGGACTGCTTCCTGTGCAAAGGCTCTGTGAGCTGACCAGAGAGGGTAGGACTCTGGACCTGGTATTAACAAATAGGGTAGCTGTAAGGGATCTGGGAGTGCAGGACCCCCTGGCTGGTAGCGACCATCATGCAGTGTGGTTCACACTCAATATGGGAAGTGTAACAGGAGGAACAGGTACCAGGGTGGTCGATTTTCAGGGAGAGGACTTTAAAAGGATGGGGAAAATTTTGGTTGAGCATCTGGTGGGAATTCAGACATGCATGAATGGCAGCCAAAAATGGAATATCATTGAGAAAGGGCTGGATGAGGTTACTAAGGTCTGTACCAGGACACGGAGCAAGAAGGGGAGAACAAAGAAGCCGAGCTGACTGACTCTGGAGGTAATGGAAGGGGGTGAGGGCCAAGAGAAAAGCATTCCAGAGGCTTAGGAAATCAGGAGGGCAAGGGGACAAGGACGAGTACATGAAGAAGTCCAGGGAGGTTACCAGGCTATTCAGAGTGGCCAAGGCTTCCAGAAAGCTGGGACTGGCACAGGAAATCAAGGAGGGGGAAAAGGACTTCTTCAGATGCACTGGTGAGAGAAGAAGAAACAAAGACCAGATTGTGAAGATTAAGAATGATGGGGGGGTGGTCGGAAAAGGGGGAGGACCAGGCAGAGGCACTGTATGAGTACTTCTGCTCTGTGTTCATGAAGGAAAGAGGGGGGCAGATACCCCATGGGAAGGGTAGAGTGGGCAGAGCAGGGGCGGGGGGACAGTGATATCAGAATTACAGAGGACAGGGTGCTGGAGGGATTAAGGGCACTGAGGGTGGACAAGGCTCCGGGGCCAGATGGCATTCACCCTAGGCTACTTAGCGAGCTAGCGGACATCTTGGCAGGACCACTGGCAGACCTGTTCAGTACATCACTGGACACAGGATGTATGCCACAGGACTGGAGGATGGCCCATGTGGTGCCCATGCATAAAAGTGTCCCAACGGATGATCCAGGCAACTACAGACTGGTGAGTCTAACTTCAATCATAGGGAAACTCATGAAGTCAATCCTAAAACAGAGACTGGTGACCTTTCTGGAAGACAATGGGCTCCAAGATGGCTATCAGTACAGTTTTGTACCAGGCAGATCCTGCCAGACAAACCTAGTCAAGTACTATGACTGGGTTACCAGGGAACTGGACAAGGGACATGCAGTGAATGTCCTAGATTTGGACTTCAGCAAGGTCTTTGAATAGGTGCCACATGGGAGGCTGGGGGGAAAACTGGAATACATTGGGGTGGGGACAAAACTGGTAAATTGGATCACCAACTGGCTGAGGGGTAGGAGCAAAGGCTGGTGGTGGTGGTGGGACTTTCATCTCCAAGGGACGTTATGAGTGGGGTGCCCCAGGGTTTAGTGCTGGGACCGGTGCTGTTTGGGATATTGATAGCCGATATCTCAAGTGGGATTCAGAGTAAGATCAGTCTGTTCACAGATGATACTAAGATCGGTGCAGTGGTAGATGACATAGAGGGGTAGAGGGGACTGTGGGAAGACCTGACCAGACTACAGCAATTGTCGGAGACATGTCAGTTGGGATTCATCGCCAAAAAGTGCAAGGTACTGCACTTTGGAGCAATGAACCAGGGGAGGAAATATCAGTTGGGAGGGGTACAGCTGGAAAGCATATTGGAGGGGTACTAATAATGGGGAGTATGAATCACTCAACTTAGTGCAGGAAGGTGGCTGCAAAGGCAAACAAGATGCTGGGGTGCATAGCAAGGGGAATTTCCTCCAGGCACAGGGAAGTGATTCTACCCCTGTACAGGTCACTGGTCAAGCTGTACCTGGAATACTGTGTGCAGTACTGGCATCCCATTCCTGAAGAGGGACATCAGATTGCTGGGGGGTGCAGTGTAGGGCAACAAAGATGATACATGGACTTGAGGGAAAATCCTATGAGGAGAGGCTTGGAGAGCTGCAAATGTATTCCCTGGAAGAGAGGAGGGATGGGGGGATATGATCAAAACCTTTAAGTATCTAAAGGGTATTAACAGGATTAATACAGAAAGAATTCTTCAGATCAGAAGGGGAGGGACATGAGAAGGCATTGGCTGAGACTGGACGGGGGAGATTAAGGAGGGAAATCAGGAGACACTTCTTCATGGAAAGGGTGGTAAATAAGTGGAACACTTTGCCCGAGGTGGTGGTATTGTGTAGAACAGTTTGAGGATTTAAGAGAGGGTGGACAGAGTGGGGGAGTGGTTATGAGGAGGGGATAGTGGGGCAGCTGAAGTTAAGGGGCTAGCTGCACAATCGAGCGTATTCAATAGACCATGAAGCCTGTTTCTGCTGGCATTTTGTATGTTCGTATGTAGGTACTGTTGTAGACTGAGTTCAGTCTACAGTGCAGAGCTGAGGATACGAGGGAATAGACAGGAGAGCAGTATTCAAGGAGCAGTAGAAGGGTTTCCTTGTGCAATTGCTAAGCATGCCTCATAAGAAAGGAATTGATTTAGGAGGCAGGTAAGACCTAACTTCTGATTAACTCTGCACACAGAATTATTGATAATGTCAGCAAACATAAGGGAGGGGTCCAGAGTGACACCTAAGTATTCAAAACTAGGGACATTTTCAAGGGGGGAACAAGCAGGTGTGGGTACAAGGAGGGAGGCGTTTGTCTTGGAGATCTTTGTGAGGAATGGTTTGGATCCAAATAGCATTACTTTTGTTTTCTTTTCACTTACCAAGAGTCTGTTGGAAAGAAGCCAATTGTGGGCAGCACCATAGATAGGTGTAAGAGCAGATGAGGTGTTTGAAAGAGACTTGCCGCTATGGTAAATGACAAGGTCATCCACATAGAGGAGATCCTCACAGGTGAGGCTTTCAGCCGGAAGTGCATTAATAAAAATGGAAAAAAGTAAGGGGCTAAGGATGGAGCCTTGGGAAACCCCTGTGGATACTGGTAGGGCAGGGGAGGAGGCTGTACCAATTGTAATAGACTGGGAACTGCCTTTGAGGTAGCTTCTAAACCATGCTGTTGTCTCGGCAGAGCAGCCAAGGTATAGGAGAGTGGAGCAGAGGAGGGAGTAGTCGACAAGGTCAAAGGCCTTAGATCCACAAATACAGCACCAGTAGCCTTACCCATGTCCATGTTTCTGAGTACATGGTTAGAGACATGGACTAAGGCTGATGTGGTGTTGTGCTGCTTACAGACGCCGTGCTGCTGAGGGCACAGCAGCTTATACTTTCCAAGATGCTCCAAGAACTGGAAGTGCACAAGTTTTTTCCAGTAGCTTGCTCAGGTGGAGGAGGAGGGAGATAGGCCTATAATTACCAAGAGAAAGGGGACTGCCTGATTTGAAAATAGGCACAACGTTAGCATGTTTCCAAGAGTCTGGCATTGTAGACAAGGAGACGGCAAGGTTAAATATGAAGGTGAGGGGTTTGATGAGTGCTGGAGAGATGAGCCTAAGGAATTTGGAGAAAAGCCCATCACTGCCAGGGCTACTCCTGGTAGGGAGGGACTTCAGGAGCTTGGTGGTAACACCTAGGCCAATGGCTCTAAAGTAGAAATATGGGGTGTCAGAGGGGGTGGTGATGGAGGGAGTGTAGCTATCCTGACTACCAGGTCTGGTGGATGACTGGGAGGGTAGTTCGGTAAGATAGTCGGAGAGGTCAGAAAATACTTTTTTTAAAATCTGTGCATTCTCAGAGGGATCAGTCAAGGGGTCTGCGGGCGAGGCAAGCTGAGTAACTTGGCTATTGGTCTTGGGATTGAGCAAGGGCCCGAATGAGCCTCAGAAGCAACAGGGATTGCCGCAGTTGTTCCTTTGAAGGTTTAGGTAGAAATTGCGTTTTAGGGATGCACCGTGTGTACCAGGAGAGATATAAAACAGGATTACAGGCTGACAGTCTATAGCATCTCACTCATTGAAGTGGAAAACAAGTTACACTGTGTACTGCACTGTACTGTACACAGTACATTATGTACTTCTGTAACCAAAATGAAACTCTTGAGCTTAAAAGTACACTGAAACTGAATACCACTAGTTAAAAACCATTATGAAACTTTTAACAATTCACTGAACTGAGCACTTCTCACATTAGACAACTCATTGGAAAATGCTTAACCAGTGAGTTAGAGGAACAGTTTAATGTGACTTGTACTGTACTTCTTAATAAACCATGGGTTTTTCCACACCTTTTTCTCAAACCTTATATTTGGACTGATCAAATGCAGTTTCTATGTTTTTTGATTTTCTCCAGTGTCCTGGCCAACATTCTCTTTCCATATAACCAGTTCATGCAATTGTTCAAGGTTATGTGCAGGTGTTGACATCTGAAATGGCTCCCACTACATGCTTACAGTCACTTCACTATCAGTTTCTCTTTGCTTGTAAAGTGCTTTGTGACACAATGTGTATGAAAAAGCATTATGTAAATGCTGATTCTTCTTCCTCTCCTCCTCTGATAGCAAGTGTTCTGTGTACTGCAGTGATACTGCCACCTCAGTAACCACAGGTGGTAGTGCAATCAGAGGGCTGGCATGAGGGTGGGATGTTGCTGATGCCACTACGCTTACATGCATTGTGTACCTGCACCTTGATGTCCTTATACGAGATGTCCCTTGAGGCAGGTGTGAAAAGAAGAAAAATGTCCACAACATTCAAAACAATGGCACCAGTAAATTTGGGCTATGTTATGAGATGCAGAAGATTGGTGGTAAATCCTCTCACCCTGTCCCTGCCTGGTGGAAAAAACAAGGCTCGATGAAGGAAGTTGACACTAGGAAGGGGGGGGGGCATTGGGTCAGAGTGCACCTCTGGAGCTCTTGAAGGAGACAAGCACTGGGGAAATAGGAAGGAAGGCATAAACAGAAAGTATAAAAAAAGGAAGTATTTTATTTTTTATCTAAAATTTTAGTGAGAAAGAAACAAAGTGACCTACTGGGAATTGAACCCAGGCCCCTGGAATACTATCCCAGTGCTCTAAACCTACAGATCAGTGGTTAGAGAACTGGGACAGTTCTCCAGAGACCTGGTTCAATTCCCAGTTGGTCATGTTATTTCTTTCTCACTACAATTTGTGATTTCAATTGCTTAGCAGTGGCTAATACTGCACCAAAAACATCTGTCAGTTTTTATTTACTGATCCTATAAACAAACGCTGCTTGTGCAGCAACCCAGAACTCCTGCTGCTGACGTCACCAATGATATATAATGTGCCAATGTGCTAGTCACTGATTTCCTGCCCCACCTGAATTTAAGTAGCGGTTAATGTAAGTACAGGTAGTACTCTAGTTCTAAATGAACTTAGCCTCAGAAGAAGCATTGGGGTTGTTGGCCCATGCATTGGAACATAACAGAACTTCAGGATGCTTATCCAGAAAGTTACCAGATGGGATCACACTATTTTAAGCTTTGAAGGGGCTCTGAGTCCATCAGGTCCACCCCCAGCCACTTCAGAAGCAGGGACTAATACAGTAAGTATGCCTACACTAATACATGCACTAATACATAGGGCTAGATATTCAAAGGAGTTGCACCGGCGCAACCACAGAAATGCGCCCGGGACAATATTCAGATGGGGAAATGTCCTGCACAATTCCGGATGTACCACAGCGCAAAGATAATGTATGCGGTGCATCCCCAGGGGGCATGCCCATGCATATATCCGGCACATCCCGATATTCAGCCAAGATGTGTGGCACATCTGCCAGCACATCTCAGAGATGTGCCACATGCATGGACACAAAGTTACGCCTCTAAAAAACAGGTGTAAATAGTAGCCACCCACAGGCGGGTTGCTGTTTTGCATGGCACAACACAGCAGCCACCAGCCATGGGTGGCTACCCCCCCCAAACACCATGTGCAAGCACCCACTATATACCCTGGTTGTTTGGTGCCCCCATCTCCACTCCATACCCCAGTCCCCAAAACCACAGTCATATTGATCCCTGGTAGTCTAGTGGATCCCCCCTTCCCACTCCATACCCCAATCCCCGCAAATAAACAGTTACATTCATCACTGGTAGTGTAGTGGATCCCACCTCCCCACCCGATACCCTGATTATGTCCAAGTATGTCAACTACTCATCCCTGGTAGTCTAGTGGCACCCTCACTCCCATACCCACACTCACACAGGAACCCCAGCCCATCCTACTCCCCCCCAGTCATCAGTGGGCACCTCACAAATGCCTACCAAATGACAGCGTACAGTATTTGCTGCAAGTTCAGTGGTCCAGTGTAATACTGTAATACTCATTCACAACTTTGTGAAGTCATTCATTCACAAAGTTGTGACTGACTATTACAGTATGGACTGCAAGCCCATTGGTCCATAGTGTGGACCAATGGACTTGCAGCAGATACTGTACACTGTCATTCGGCGGGCAGCCATGGAGGTGTGTGAGTGGGTTCACTGCCCGCTGATGACTGGGGGACAGTGGGGTGGGCTCAGGGTCCTGTGTGGGTGGGGTGCCACTAGACTACCTGGGATGGGTAGTTGACATATTTGGACACAGTTGAGGTATCGGGCGGGGACCACTAGATTACCAGGGATGAATATAAGTGTTTATTTACAGGATCAGAGTATGGAGCAGGGAAGGGGGATCCATTAGACTACCGGGGATGAATATAACCAGGGCCGCTGATGGAGGGTGGGGGAGAGTCGGGGCAACTGTTCCAGGCCCGGTGGCTCAGGGGGGCCCAGCCATACTCTTTGATCGATCAATTTTTTCCCCCACAGTCAGCCGATCCCGTATGAAATCCATATGGGAAGTCTGTTATTTATTTCACATTTTGGGGTTGACTCGGCTCCTAGAAATCAGTGTCCCACTATTCCTGGTAGGCAGTGCACAACTTCGCATGCATGAAGGATGGTGACATTGGGGTCATGGCATCATGTCAGGGAGAGCAGGCTGTGGGAAACCTGATGTGACTATGCCATGCTTAGCTTCTGCACCGATCCATTGAGTGCAAGTGCCTGCTTCCGAGTTGTCCAGCAACGGCCCTGGGCCCCATCTAGAGTGCTGATCGAGAGGCAATATTTTAAATTGTGATGGTGCAGCACTGCAGCCGGTGCTTCGTTGGAACTTGGAAGAAGCCTGTTGTGAACACGAGAAGAGACCGACGACTGCATTCCTCCAAACCAATACAGGTGGGATTATTGTGGGAGGCAGGAGCTGCTGTTAAAACCTGAATAATGAGGGGGTATCTGAGGGGTACATGCAGAAGGTGTGGAGGTGGTATCTGAGATGTTGCCTATGAGGGGATCCAGCAGCAGGTGGAGTGGGGCCATCTGAGGGGTTCCTGCAACAGGTGGAGTGAGTGGGGGCACCTGAGGAATTCCTGCAGTAGCTGGGGAGGGGGGCATCTGAGGTGGGGGTTGATGCAGTTAGCTGTGTATAAGAAACTGTTCTGAAATAGGTTCTGTGTTTGTGTGTGTGTTTTTTTTTCCTGTTAAGTCTGTCTAGTTTCAGGTTACATTAGAGCTTTTTATTTAAAATGAATAAATAGGTGAACTGACTCATAACTGCGACTTTGTAAGCTAAATTAACTAATATACACTAATATTCTGAAATTATAAAAAGGGTCTGAGAAATGAAGCTTTCTGATTGGCTGCAAACATTCTAACAGCCTTGTGTTAATCTTTTATTAACGTACATGCAGATCTTAACCTTATGCTGAACAAGATTTAACACTGTTTTAAAACATTTTTTATTATATAGAGGATAGAGGATGAGCAACAGTTAACAACAACACAGTTGTTCACTCCGAGAGGTTGTCATGACAACCTAGAAAACCTCGAGACCGAAGCTCGGGAGGTTTTCGGTTGGCATGAAACCTCGAGAAGTGAACGACTGTGTTGTTGTTTACTGTTGCCCATCCACTGTCTTTTATAGTGTATGGACAAAAGTAAAGCAGTAACAGCACTTACTGAGAGTTGAAAATATGCTCTTGTGCCACCGATGAACTGCGGTGCCCATTTTTTGATCGCCATGAACCGCGAGTTGCGCATGCGTAAATGTGGTCAAATCTGTTGTACCATCAATGTGATGTACTCACGATGGTACAACATCATTACATCACATCAATGGTACAACAAGACTAGGGAACGTTAGATTTTTAATGAATACAGCGTTCTAACATACACTATAATAGCAATAAGGCACTCCCAAGGATTATGTTAATGGTCAGTTAATCACCCTCTAGGGGCATGTGTCACTCGGCTATACCTTGTGACACAGTACACCCCTAGAAGGTGATTAACAGACCATTAACATAACCCTTGGTCATGCTTTATTGCTTAATTATGTTACAATATACTTGTAGTAATACATTTGTGGTCCTGCTTTTTGATGTCATTTACACTTTTATTTTCTAAGTGTGACACCAGTTGATGTGGTGAGCTAGTTTGAACATGCAGCTTTAATTGAGCAATTATCAATGTAAATAGACCTTCCTGCAGCTAACCTCTCCTGAGGGGGGTGGTGGCGGTGGTGGTGGGAGTCTGAAGTACTGCTGGGAGTGGTAGAGTTTGCAGGGAGGGCAGGGCTCAGTGAAACAATGCTGTTACTCTATGGGGACAACATACTTGCACAACTTTATTAAAAAATGAAAAAAAAAGAAGTTGCACAGGAGTCTAGAAATGGTGCAACTGTGCAATGAAGTTTCAGAGTAAAACCAGACAAATTTTAGTTTCAGGTGTCAGGATGCATGCAGCTACCAGGTAATAAACTGTAGAAGCTGAAACCATGACAGCAGAGAACTAAGGCATTTTTGGGGTAGGTCTTTGTGTTGCATTGTTTCTGATGGCCTCCTCAGATTTGGTACTCGTGATGTGAGCCCAGTTACATTCAGTGCCTGAAAGCACTTTCTAGACACATGTGTATAAGCTTTATATTTTCTGTCCCACTGGTCTTTAAAATCAGTTCTGTCTGTAGATCTCCTATTGTGCCACTATGGGTGATGCTCCAACCAGTGGCTGTGGCATCATTGATGCTGAGACATGCAGTACCACTACTAGCCTAAGTTACTACTAAGATGTAAATTTAGCATGTTAAGCAGATGTGCTGTTTTCATCAGTGTAGCAGCCCATGCAAGTAGAGGTAGCCTGATGCTACAGATAGACTGCAGTCAATAAATACAGAATCCATTTAGGTTGTGTGGTATGCTGGGAGTGGAGTACAAACTTTGGAACCAGGAGATCTAAGTTCAATCAAATCCCACTAAATCTATTTTCATGGTGTGCAAACTGCCCAAGTTGCTTAACCTCCAAATACTTCCACCCACACAGTTGCAGAAACACAGGAAAATGTGAAACAAATATTCCACTTCATCTGTACTACATAGATACACAGATACATAGACAGTGTCGGCAGATGAGGGCCTATAGCCCACCCAGTCTGCCCATTTGAGCTTGTAAGTTCACTTTATATTTTCTAGAAGTCTGTTGCCCCTTACCCCTGACCTCCAGAATTCCTTTATGTCTATCCCATGCATTCTTAAATCCTGTGATTGTTTTAGCCCCCACCACTTCCTCTGTCAGGGTGTTCCACTTATCCACCACCCGTTCTGTGAAGACATTTTTCCTCATGTTTCCTCTGAATTGTCCTCCCTCCAACTTCATCTCATGCCCTCTAGTCCTGGAACAGCTTTTTCACTTAAAATAGTGTATTCCTGCACCCTATTCCTCCCTGTAAGATACTTGTATGTCTCTATCATATCCCCTTTCTCCTCTCCTCTCCTCTCCTCTCCTCTTCTCTCCTCTCCTCTCCTCCAGGGAGTACATATTCAAGTTTTTCAACCTGTCCTCATAGGACTTTTGATGCAACCCATGTACCATATTTGTTGCCCTCATCTGAACCTTTTCTACCCTGTCTATGTCCTTATATAGGTAAGGTCTCCAGAACTGTACTCTGTACTCCAGGTGGGGCCTCACTAGCGCTTTGTGTAGTGGAATTATGACCTCCATTTTCCTGCTGGTGATGCCCCTGCCTATGCATCCCAGCATCCTATTTGCTTTACCTGCTGCCTTGTCGCACTGTTTTCCTACCTTGAGGTCATCAGAGATGATAACCCCAAGATCCCTTTCCTGCTTGGTGCATGCTATATCCTCACCCCCCCCAACTGATATATTGTGTCAGGGTTTTTGTGCCCCATATGCATTATTTTGCACTTCTTTGCACTGAATTTCAGCTGCCAAACCCCTGACCATTCTTCAAGTTTCTGCAGGTCCCCTCTCATTCTATCTACACCCTTTGGTATGTCTACTCTGTTACAGAGCTTTGTGTCATCAGTGAACAGGGAAATTCTGCATTCTAGGTCCTGTGTAATGTCACTGATGAATAGGTTGAATAGGACTGGTCCCAGCACTGATCCCTGTGTACTCCACTGGTCACTCTTCCCTCTGTGGAGTGACAGTCATTTACGACCATCCTCTGTGTCCTGCTACCCAGCCAGTTACCTACCCACCACACTACTGTCCTACCCACATCCATATTCCCCAGTTTGTATAATAGTCTTCTATGTGGCACAGTTTCAAAGGCCTTGCTGAAGTCCAGATAGGCCATGTCCACTGCCCTCCCCAATCCACCTCCCTAGTCATCCAGTTGAAAAATTCAATGAGGTTGGTCTGACATGACCTCCCCCTGGTGAAACCATGCCACCTTGGGTCCTGTAGTCAACTGACAACCAGATGTTCCACCAATCTCTTCTTCAGTAGTGCTTCCATGATCTTTCCCACTACCGAGGTGAGGCTGACTGGTCTGTAGTTCCCCACTTCCTCTTTGTTCCCACTTCTGTATAAGGAGACTACATCTGCTGTCCTCCAGTCTTTGGGTACCTCCCCTGTTTCCAGTAATTGGCTAAACAGGATTGCCAGAGGTTCAACCACCACCTCTCTTAGTTCTTTAAGGACCCTGGGGTGCACTCCATCTGGACCCATTGCTTTATCAACTCTTATTACTTCCAGTTCCTTCAGGACCATTTCTCATGTAAAGGGACTTGTGTCCATTTCTGCACCATTCCACACCTTGTACTCCCTTCAGAGCCATTATCCTCCTCTTCCTCAGTAAAGACTGAGCAGAAATACCTGTTTAATATGTCAGCTTTACTGTTGTCATCCTCCACGCAGTCCCCATCCTCCCCCTTCAGTCTCACTATCCCTCCCTTTGCCTTTCTTTTTTCACTTATGTACCTGTAAAAGGTTGTGTCCTCTCTACCCACTGATTTTGCAATGTGCTCTCCTGTCTGAGCTTTGACTTCCCTTACTGACCTCCCTGCCTCCCATTGCTTTTCCTGGTACTTCTCCCTATCCCCTTCTGCCTGTGTCTTTTTGTATTGTCTGAATGCAATCTTTTTTGGCTTTCACTTTCTCCGCTATCTCCTTGGAAAACCATAATAGCCTCCTCTTCCTTTTCCCCTTGCTAACCTGCTTAATGCATAATTCTGTTGCTCTTGTAATTCCCATTTTAAATACTGCCCACTGTTCCTCAACCCCTGATTCCCACCCCATTTCCCTTAATGCCTCTTTCAAACATCTCCCCATTTTCCCAAAGTCTGCCCCCCTAAAATCCAGGATACGTGCTTTTGTGTGGTTTGGTTCTGTTCCTTCTGTGATTTCAAACCACAATGATTGGTGGTCACTGTTCCCCAGGTGCTCCCCCACTGTTACCCTCATCACACTGTCCCTGTTTGTAAGTACAAGGTCCAGTATTGCCTTTTGCGAGTTGGTTCCATGACCAGTTGCTTGAGGAAGGCACCTTGAAGGGAGTCCAGGATAAATCTTCTCCTAGTTGATGCTGCTGCTGAATGCTCCAGTCCACATCTGGAATATTGAGGTCTCCAACCAGCACTACCTCACCCTTGTCTGCCATCCTTTGGATGGCTAGCATCAGCTCCCTATCTGTTTCTTCCTCCTAGGCTGGTGGTCTATAGACCACACCTGTGCGGATGGCTGGCCCCATTTTTTTCCAGCTTAACCCACAGTATCTCTCTCCCATTTTGTTTCTCCTGTATCTCTGTGGATCTTATGTCATTTTCACATAAAGTGCCACTCCTCCTACCTTCCTACCTGCCCTGTCTCTTCTGAATATGTTGTAGCCAGGTATGGCCATCTCCCAGTCATGGTTATCATTACACCAGGTTTCTGTGATGGCCTCAATGTCCAGGTCTGACTGCACCATGAAAGCCTCCAGATCCTCCATCTTGTTGCTAAGTCTCCTGGCATTGACACACATGGCTTTCCATTATTTGACCTCCCTAGACTGTTTAGCTGTTCTACTCCTGCCCCTTCCCTAGTTGTCCTTTATCCCTGGTTCTCTCTACTGTCTGCCCTTCTGTTGAATTTTGTCGTTTTTCTGCGTATCCACCTCTTGGGTGCTCATCTTCATCTTTTGCACACTGCTCTGTAGAGAGATCCACTCCTCCGGTTCACTGGTTCCACTACAAGCTGTGGGGGTGGACAATTAGGTACCCTCCTTGCTGGCCTGCCACCCCCCCTTGGCTAGTTTAAATGCTTGTCCATGTAGCAGTTAAATTTATCTTGGGCAAAGAAATAAAAAAAAATACTCAAAGTACTTATTCTGTTATATAATTTTTAGTTTTTTTGTCCTTTTTAGTGGTGTGGCAGAGCATTATTTAAATATAAATTTACTCATTGATTTATAGATATCTTTTGAGAAAATGGGAGGGTGAAAGGGGTCCAGTCCTAAAGGTGTGTCCCGGGCCCAGAAATTTCTATTGGCACCCCAGAATATAACTGTTTATTTACCAGGATTGGGGTATGGAGGGGGGGATCCACTAGACTACCAGGGATGAATTTTTTTTTTATTTAGTTGTTTAACCAGGTATAGCACACTAAGCTGAAAGCTTTTTTACAGGAGCGACCTGGAAGCACAAGGAGATTAAGTGACTTGCTCAGGGTCACACAGTATGCAAGTGGAAGCTGTGGGATTCAAACCCAGGTCTAGTCTGCTGGATGTCACCAAATTTGCAGCTCAGAGCCTTAGACCACTGTGCTATACTGCCTCCTATGAATATGAATGTTATTTATGGGGATCGGGGTATGGAGTGGGGAGGGTGGTACTACGGTCTTCCACTGACAACACCGCATGCTGTGCAGGGCATCAGGTGCATTTTGCTGGTCAGCCCTGCACAGCTCATGCAAGTGGGACCATAATGACATGAACATGGCCCCATTTGTGCCTTGCATGCATTATGGCCAATTTGCATATTTTGGTCTGAATATCAGGAAATTGCATCTGGTGTAACTCAGATGTTCTGGCACATTTCCCATGCCAGGTATTCAGACCTGTCTGGGGGATGTGCCGGCACACTGTATTTGCGACGCCTGCATATTTTGATATATTAAGAAGAGATGTGCCATAGCTCATCTTTGTTGAATATATCCCTTTGTTGCTTCGGCACAACTCAGTTGCATGGAGCAACCACTTGTACCATTGCTACGCTCAGTTTTCAATATCGGGGCCATACAGTATAATTCATGTAATGTTTGAATACAGAACTTTTTGAACGCTGCAGTTTTGGGTAACATGGACCATGATAACAAACACAGTAAACATACCCAAATGTTTACATATAGATAGATTTTCTTCTACAGTTATAAGTATTGCTATGTTTTACAGGGTTGGTTTTGACTTAATTTATGTACTGTATTTTAAAAATGTTTGTATGTTCAATTGTGTCTGCTTTGAGTTTGCTTATTGGTGTTGTATGTCTGTATTGCACTTTAAATCTCCACACCAGACAACTTTGTAAAATAGGGCTTTTATGCCTGAAAGTTTGAGTTCTGTAAAAAATAAAGATTTTGCCGGCCCATCAGTGCATTGGTTGGATTTCCACTGGCAATGCCGATGACCCGGATTCAGGAGCAAACCCAGGAGTCAGAGAGCTGGCCAGGGGAGAAGGATTGAGCATCCTAGGGACTGCTGTCCTTCTCTGGGGGGAGGCAGGGGAAGAGTGTCCAGTGCATCACAGATCCCTAGCAGAGGCTGGGGTACCGCCATGACTGGTATCAGTATGTTTGGTGGCGGGGAGGATACTGGATGTCATTGCATGTTTTCACCCCCAAGGGATCCAGCACTTGAAAAAGCCAGACCCCCAGCATAATGACTCACCCACTCCACTGCTCTCTGCCTCTGATGTTTGTCAGGGGTGGGTCCTGCTCCCGTGGCCCCAACCCAGGGATTAAGCTGGTTCTTTGCCCACAAGTGTCCATTGGGAGGGGGAGCCTACCTGGTGGCCCCACCCAGTGGGGCAAGCCTGGGCATGGGGGCAGCAGACAGGAGGGTCCAAGCTCAAGGGGGAGCCAGAATCAAAAAACCTTAAAGATTTCTACTACTACTACTTATTGCCTATAAAGATCTCCACCCACCCTACTACAGAGTCAAACAGATTTACACAAAACTACCTGAACTGGATACTGTTACAAACAGGATGAGTGGACGATCAAACAAATGTCAAATTTCTTTTTATAAATTAGCAAAATAAGAAAACAAAAAATGAAAAATTCAAACAATTCATAGGGGAGATGTCTTTTCACCACCCTGTCAACTTTGTTTAGAAACTCAGTCACATAATGAGTTACTTAGGATGGACAACTATGTTGATCACATTTAGGGATAAATATGTGTGTACAGGAAGTTGCCACTGATTGGTATGGTTGAGTCACATAAGAAACTCTTGCATGTGCTGAGAAATAGAGATGGTTGGCTGTTATAATTAGAACATATCTTTACAGAGTATGGAAGAACACTGTTCTGCATGGAAATCCATGCTTAGAACAGCATTGCTGTGCTGCCCTGAGTGCGTCATGATGTTGTTGAGCTGCATTGAGTACATCACTAGTGCAGCACAACATCGTATGTCACACATGTGTGTTGAAGCAGCCACAGCTGTGAGAGTTAATACTGAAGTTACCAGTGCTGGAGACAATGTGCCACAGTAAGGCAGTTTAAAGTTATTTAGGGGACACTTTTTGACATTGTGGCTCAACAATGAGTGCCCATACTCTATAAAAGTGTATCTCATGGTTTCCGTGGTAACTCGTGTGCACTAAGGTATCTTGTCACCACAGAAACTACTCAATCAAAAAATAGCCTTATTGTGTATAAGTGCTCATACTCAATCCTCTATGTATAGTAATTTAACCCTTGCAGTCCAGAATTACTATGCATTCTAATTCTGTGGGTAGCCTGAGGATTAATTGCAGGCATCATAATAAGAGTTACTGTATAACTCAAGTTGCTCTTCATTTTCACATGTTTTAAGTATGACCTGATGTTTTTATTTATTTATTTGTTGGACACACAGGACATATAAATAACTATTATCTTGTATGCAAGTGTTAAGATATGCATATATATGATTATAATACTGTTCACAAATGAGCTCATGTTGTGCTAAATGGTTTTAAATTGTAATGTAAAATTGAAAAGACATCATGGTCGATCAATAAACTTAAACTACTACTACTACTATATGGGAAAACTGTGATTCCCATCGTAAGCAGAAATTTGCTGAGTCTTAACTTGAAAGTCTATACTATCTTTATATACATTGTCTCTGTTCATAAGCTGCTAAATAGGGAGAAGAAGTGCCTCCTAAGTATATCCTTCAGTGTATCACATCAGAGTTTCAAGGCACATCCACACATCCTAATTGAGCTCAACAGATTAAACATCTCCATCTGTTTAGCTTTGTTGCTATTACCCCTGAGTATGCAGAAAATGCAGATCATGACTCACCCACAAGTACAATCTCTTTTTATCTAGCGTGAATATGTTAAGGGCCTCCAGCCTCATCTTGTAGATTGTGTCCTTTGTACCCCTGATCAATTTGGTGGTCCTGTGTTGCACCCTCTCAACTGCCTCAATGACCTTTTTTGTATTGAGAGACCCAGAACTGCATGTCAAGCTCAGGCTAGAGCCTCACCAAGACCTTGTAAAATGGCAAAATTACTTCCCCTGGTACAGCTTGCATGGAGAAAAAGGTCCATATGGGCATCTGTCATTTCAGACATGCTCTGGCCATTAGATGATGGAAACATGCATCTTCCACAAAGGAGTCAGTCAGTAACTCAATTGTCACCATTTCTGCAGATGCTGCATTGAGTTCACATACCACATTATGGTTGGGGAACTATTCTGAGAAACATAAAATGGCAATCTCAAGAGTGGTCTGAAACTGTTTTGGAGTGGGTGCTTTTTACATAGATACATAGATACATAGACAGTGTCGGCAGATAAGGGCCTATGGCCCACCTAGTCTGCCCATTTGAGCTTGTAAGTTCAGTTTGTTTTCCTAGAAGTCTGTTTCCCCTTACCCCTGCCCTCTAGAATTCCTTTATGTCTATCCCATGCATTCTTAAATCCCGTGATTGTTTCAGCCCCCACCACTTCCTCTGGCAGGGTGTTCCACTTGTCCACCACCCGTTCTGTGAAGAAATTCTTTCTCATGTTTCCTCTGAATCGTCCTCCCTCCAACACCTTTACAAACAGCTGGATATGGACTAGGTCTGGCAGAATGTGGTAAAGTTCTAACCCTTATTAAATAAGAACTGGAATGGGGGATTCTGATTAGTCCTGATTCGTTCTGATTATTTATAAATATCTGAGTAAATGTGTTAAAATGCATAGAGAGAACAAACTTTCTAGTATTTAACATAGAGGCACAAAGGGAATACTTTATCTAATTAGCTGTATGAAACATGAAGTAAACCTGCTAATGTGGGGGACAAACAAGCCAGGAAGTGGCACCCTCTGGGAGCAGAGAGGAGGAAAGCTATGGCATATGATGTAGCATACAGTAGCTCCTTCATAGCTTCCCATGGTGGCACACCTGCTTGGGTTCTTGTGACTGCTAAGAGAGACAGGGGTGGGGGGAGTAGAGAGAGAGGGAGAGAGCTAAAAAGTCAGCATAATCTACTTAAATTAAAGTACTGTATAGTGTACAGCGTACAATGTACAGTATTCAAAGTAGTTTCAAAGGCTTTGTTGCTTGGACTCCATGGGGCAAAAGACACTGATGATACAGTGCTGGGAGAGAAAGAGAGAAGGATGCACATACTTACCAATATAAGCAGCTCAGATATGTTGTAGTAAGGTTGGGTATTCTTTTGCTGGCTGAGCAAGAGGAGACCAGGCCAGAAAGAAAACAACTACAGTATGAAAGAATGATCACTTGAGCAGCAATAAGAGGCAACTCTACCCATGTGATAAAGCTGCATTGCATGTCCCAGTGTACTATGGTACAGTACCTGGTCCAACAAGTGCTATTGTTTTCTACTTCCGCTAATCAACATCTTTTAAACAGGAAATTAAATCTATCTTACTGAGCACCACCCAGTCACATCAGTCTGGTGCAGCTAGTAATACCTGTAGTGTGCTGTGCCCTTGATAGCACATGTAATATAACCTTCCTAGTTCCACAAAACAATTCCTGCCAAGTGCTATAAAATATAATCTCTGCCCAGTCAGCCAACATAGCCAAGGTGTAGTATTTCATCATACTACAAACAAAGGAATAAATGGTGTACATTTAGGATACTGAAACTCAGAATCCTGAAACTCACGTGACCGAGTTCAGAATTTCGACATGTACAAGCCTGACAAGGAAGAAACTGGTGCGTGACATGGGTAATGTAGTGGATTTAATGAACTGTTACTCTACCCTTAGTCACACACCACAAGAGAGGGGAGGATGCAGAAGCTGGCCGAGGTGTTCCCGTGGCATGGAGGGCTAAGCCACCTGCAGCTTGGCCAGCATGGTGTTCCAGACCCAGGTTCTGTTCCTTGGGTGAGAAGTTTTGTGAGGTGCCCTTCTGCCCCATAACCTTTTTAATGTACTCCAAGGTCCACTCCCTCTCAGAGTTGGTTATTTTAGTTACAGGGGGTGAGGGGGGTGAAGCCCCCCACATTGCACTTAAGACCTTTTCGGTCTTTTGAAATTCAGTTTCTAGGACTCGAGCTTACAGGGTTCGGGAGACTGAGTCTCAGGGTTACATAGGTAATCCTAATAAATGAATACTAACATTTCTCTCTGTAAAGTAAGTGCAGTGAAATCTGGAAGGATATGAACATTAATCCAAAGCAAAGCATGCAGCTATAGTAAGTCATCTTTCAAAGTAAAGTGCTCAGCTACATCATCTGCAGTAACAAACAATAATGAGTTAGTATTCACATCATACTGTACCAGGTGGTAAAATAATATTTTAGGCAGTTGCTGACTGGTATTAGTAGTAACAGTAAACAGTGCCCTACCATCCAGGTCAGATTCAGTACTTTCAATGTTTGGAACGTGAAATGCAGCTGCTATTGGTGAAAAAATATATTGGTCTCGGAAACCACTGATACATTTATTTTTATTGATTGATATATTGATTTATTTATTTTCCTGTTTTCATTCAATCATGGAAGAAGAAGATGATCCAGTAGCTGTGGGCCAAAGAGGAAGAAAAATTGGAAATGTTAGAACACCGAGGAGTGACAGCCTGATACCAAATCCTGTGCTGTGCTGTAAAGGGAAAAATATGCTTTGGACTGGGTCTGGACCACTGATGTTACTGTATTTTGCTTTGCTGTGCTCACTGTGTTCATTACTTCAAGCAATCATGACCTGACCTGACTTGTTGCCAGCTTGCCAGTCATGCCTTATTTATTAAAAAAGATTTATCGTCAACACTGTTTTGTGGAGAGGGTTTAAGAATCAATATGTATTTGTATTCGTTCAAGTATCATATTTGAAATTAACATGAGGAATTCTGACTTTCAGAAATGTCAAATGTTAAGTATTTTCTGGTGACAAACAGAATCTTGTATTAGTAATAACGCTGCCAGCTGAACTAGACAATCATTCTAAATAGACACTAGTCAGGAGGTAATTCATGTATATCACTGAAATGTGTACTAAAGCAAGCCTCATATTTTGTTTGGATTTCCAATACAGTATTTTGAAGGATCAGCATTCCAATCAATGGGGCCTATGCATGAATGGGCTAGAAATATGCACCGCAGGCACATATCTGGCCCTCATAGCTCCACACCTGTGGACAGGTGTGCACAGTCCAGTATCCACCAATGGCCAACACCTGTCCGCGGCACCACCCCCCTGGTGCGCAGGTCCAAGAAGGGCAACTGGGGGTGGAGTAGCAGACCCAGACCAGCATCCAACTGGATGTCCATCCTGGGTCCCGAGTGGATCACTTTCATGGAAGGGCACAGGTCTGGGTGCATGAATAGCACCAGTGGACACCCAGACCCGAATGGCCACATTCACCACAGTCCCCCTGGCTGAGCCCCATGGGCAGCATGGTCACTGCAGGAGATCTGCCTCTCAACACACTGCAGTCCCAATCCCAACTGTCCAGAGGCACCCCCCACCGAAACACACAGTGCTGTCCCATCCCTGATCCTGTCAGTATTCCTCACTGCCCCAACACAAAGCAGTCCCAACCCCGGTACTGCACTGCAAGTGCCCCCCCAACACACATCGGCCCCAGCTCAAGTACAGTACAAGAACCCCCACAATCATCACTTCCCTATCTCTGTCCATAGTGTACCACTCCTCTACAGCAGGGCATGTACACTTGGGACACTGCAGCAGTACTGCACACCCTACCCACCTCCCGCCCTGATTCCGAATGCCCAGCCCCATCACTGGTGGTCAGTGGATCCCTCACACCCAGCAGCACCGATGACACTGCCACAACCCCTGTATCTTCCCGTCTGTAGTGCAGCTAGGAATGGCCAGTAGGGACAGCCCTCAACACACCTCCTCAGCCTCTGGCCATCCAACTGATGCTGGGAACATGCTGCCTATTTATAGCGGCATGCTCCCAGCATGATTTGGATGACCATTGGCTGAGGACATGTCCAGAGGGTGTGCCACTGGCCGTCTCTGACTGTGGCACCAGCATTTAGGTATGGGGTATTGGGTGGGGGTAGCCAGTAACACAGGTGGGTGAGGGACCACTGGCCACCACAGCTGTGACTGGGGGTTGGATCAGGGTTGGGTACAATGGGCACCTGTGTGTGTGTGTGTGTGTGTGTGTGTGTGTGTCTAGTGTTACCCAGCTCAGGTGCCCTCTTGTGTGGGGTGGGGCATGTGCACACCAGGGACAGGGACTGGTGCTGACATGTGTGTGGCAGAGGGTATGCTGTTCCTCTTTGGGGACATTGGTGGCCATGAGTGGGGTGGTGGGCTGTATGGGCAAGGCAGTGCTGCAATGTGCTGGAGAGGGGCTTCTGCAGCAGAGGTATGGGGCTGGGAGATCACTGTGTGGGGGGTGTCTGCATTGAATGTACAGTGTCAGGACTGGCCAGTGCTGTGTGTGTGGGGGATGCCCACCTGCCACAGGGATGTGCCAGTGTCCAGTGAGCATCGGGCCAGGCACTTAGAGCACTTGTGGCAGGGCACTTCCTGGTGTAACAGGAGCCAGCCTACACCCCTCAGTGTGCAGCACTACTCTTCTTAGTGAACAGCATGTAGTGTTGGAATGCCTCCAGCATGCCCGTCCACCCCTGGCGCATTGCTGTCTGCGTGTCCAGGGGATTGGGTGTATAGGGTCTGTGTGCCCCATTTTGTGCATCCTGTGCAGGGGGCACAATGTGTGTGGAGTGGCTGCACACTACAGATATGCAGTGCATAGGCATTCTGCACATTTGTGCATAGGCCCCAACATTGGGCCTGCCAAATACAGCTCAACAATGGTCTGTGCTAAGGCTGCATTAGAAGAAGAGGATGAAGAAGTTACAAAGATATCTTGCAAGTGATTCAAGAGACCTAAAGCTGAACTGTGCAATCATGAAACACCGTTATTTTTTGATAGTGGTGAAGAAGAAGAAGACCATGGCTCAGTGGTTGAAGAAGAGGATGAAGAAGAAAAAACTGCTGGAACACCAGACAAGGGGTTATCTGATGCTGGATTGTGTTCTGAAGAATCATAGAATCATAGAAATATGATGGCAGAAAAGGACCCTTCTGGCCCATCTAATCTGCCCAACCCTCCCCTTTCACGTCCCCCATCCCCCAGAAGACTGTTCCAAATCTGATTCCGTTCTTTATTTGATGATGGTATGCACACAATCAAACATTTGTTGTCTATTTATTTCAAAAAAAGTGTCATCATCATTCAGCAGTTGGTTTGATTTGTATCATGGGTCAGGATCATTGCTTTAATGTACTGGTCAGGTTGAAGGATTTAATACAGTTTTTCATCTTTATCAACTTTTTTGATCGTACAGTTGGTCAGGTCCTTTAGCATTCTGGTGGGCAACTTGTTTATGTCAGCAGTGGCAAGATGTGAGATGGATAGTCTGCATTCTATAAATTTATTTGTAACCCCCACACCACATTTGGCTATTTGACACCCCCTATAAAACAGAACAAGTACCCACATATGGCATACTATTTACTTTTGGCAGAAATACACAGATTGGTATCACCCCTAGCTGTGGAGTGTATACCAGGCTCATTATCTAAAGGAAGGGGGTTGGGAGTACAATTATCAAAATGAACCTTTGTAACTACAGCCAAGTACAGTGGAGATGATGCTAGGTGTATGCTAGACCTAACTGTTGAGAGAGCCCCATTATACCCACATAGAAGCAATGATCATGTTGTCCAATGCAGCAGCTGGGATTGTGCAGTATTCCTTTATTCACAGATGTTACTAAAGCACAAGTGGACCCCCAATGATTGGTCATGGCAAACAAGTACATTTCTTTTCTAGACACTCTACTAGGCAGCACAGTTCTTTACAAAAACATTTCTTTTCTCTTTCCCAAGGTGTATGCAAGTGGATTGAACCACACAGCTGAACATTTCCACTTCCCCAGAGTGTATGCTCATGGGCTGTTGCCACACACTCAGAACATCTTCTTTTTCCCAATGAGTGTACTTTTGTGGATTGAACCACACACTCAGAACATCCTTCTGTGGCAATGGCCTTTGCCCAGGGAACCCTGGTGCCCTTCAATGAACCAGTTAGCTCTGCTTTGTAGACTCCAGTTGGCATTCCTCCCACCCTTTACCCCAACCAAGTCTCTGCCATTCCTTCAGGGTTACACCACAGAAGTCTTCAATCCCCACTGAATTGCCAAAGACTTGGAACTTTACATCACATTAACACACTTAGATGAATAGGGGTCCTGGCCAATGTAATCTAGTCTTATCTTGGGCACACACACACACCCCAGATAACCTCCTTAATTGAGAAATTGTCTCCCATTCTATACTCACAGATTAGTTACTCCTTCCCTTAGGCATGGAAACAACCCAGAAAGCACCTTTTTCTGTGGTATCTTGTCAGAATTTTTCACACAAAGTCCTACTCAAAGGCAACAATACACACACAAGGATCTTCAGGGGATTGTCCCTTGGATCCACTGAACTAGCAGTTTCTCTCACTTCTCCGGGAGTGAAAATCAAGGAATCTTGCTGAAGAAAGGTCTCCACCATATCACTGGGAGCTGGAGATGTAATCCAAACTAGGTTGAGAAACACAGAGCTCTCAGGGGTGGAGCCCCAACTGGCAGACCTCCTGCCACTCTGACTGTCACTGCTGAACTCCAAACTCAGACTAACAGAACATTCTAAATTTCCCCTGAGCAGCTGACTCAGAAATGGTTATGCTGCTGTGAGAGTTCTAAATGTCATAATCATCCCCACTGAGTAAACAATGATGTCATTATGTAAGAAACCCCAGTTGAGCTCCTTACCAGCTGCCTTTTCTCCCTGCCTAGCACTAGTACTAATGGGATTCTAGTAACCCCAGGGGACTGGGTGGTTACATATTTATTTAATTTATTTAAAAATTAGTAACTAGGAAAGGCACACTGAGCCAAGGCTTGTTTCCAGGTGCATCCATGGGGATAGGGTAGAGGAAATCAACAAGCAAATAAAATAACATTTATGATTACAAGCAAAGTGCAAAACAATAACAACAGTGTACTACGACAACATGTGCAAACAGTCAAGTCATGGATATCAGGAGCAAAACAGAGCTCTGCTTCCTAAGATAAAAAATCAAGCAACTGTTAAACCAATACAGTTTAGAGAAAAGGAAGGCATACAACTGTCCCAAGGGAAGGGGTATAAATTGGAGAAGGGGGAAGAAAAGGCAGGTCAGTAAGGGAGAAGACAAGTGCAGGAGGGAAATGGGAGGAGTTTAAGCTGGTACACAAGGGAGGTTGGGGAGTGTGACAGATGGAGTGCAGAGGAGAGGAGGTTCCAGTGAGAGGGGTGACAATAGGAGAAAGCTGACTTCCCAACTGGGGAGCAAGGGTGGGGGAGGGAAAAAGTGTGTGGATTCCTGGAACAAAGGAGGCAGATGGGATGGGAAAGATGAAAGAGGATGCATAGGAGGGCACTTCTTTAAATCAGTATTTAGAGATGAAAGAAGCACAGTGATGTGTGCAATGGAAGGAAAGAGAGAGGATGGATATGGAAAAACAGAGTGTGCAGTGATGGGTACGAGCAAGTGAGTTAGTGACAAAATGACAGAAGGCATTACAGAGGGTGTCCAGTCTGGCAAGGAAAGCGTATGGAGCAGTACAGTATACCTCATCAGCATAGTCAAAAACTGGTAGCACTATTTTGGTAACGAGTTCCCAGTGGACATGTGGTTACAGGTAGGGATATATGGTTCCATGTTGCCGCAGTGACAGGAAATTTGATGACTGTCATTACAGTGATGACACAATGCCGACAACTGGCATTGTGTCATCAATGTATAAAAGATTTTTTTCTGAGTCGCAGTTGTTCGGGGAAGGGGTGAACTCACCAGAGACAGCAGTGTTGGGAAACCAGGGGACCATCACATTGAACAGCTGATTCTGTCACTGTGATGGTGTTTGTTGTTTTCCCATTGCTGTGGTGACAGTATACTGGGGTACAGGGCTCCAAGTTTGGGATGAAGTTTAGCAAAGATGGCATCTATGTGGGCAGAGAAGTCGAGCCTGTTATCAAGCCACACACCATGGTACTTATAGAAATGGACCACATCATTAGAAGAACTATCCAGGGCAGTAAAGGAAGGCAAGGAGGCAAGCCTGAACAGTTTCTGGTGGGAACCAAAAGTCATGGACACTGTTTTCTTGGTGCTCACCCAGAGCTGGTTGGCTTGAAACCAACACAGGACATTGTGGAAATCATGCTGCAGCATGACTTCAATAGCCTCAGCTGATGGGCCTGAGGTGTAGATGACTGTGTCATCTGTATACATGTGAATATGTGAGCTGACACAAGCTGAGGGGAGGACATTGAGGAAGACAGAGAAGAAGATGGGGCTTAGAATGGAGCCCCGTGGGAACCTAGGCTGGATGGGGAGTGAAGGGGAGATGATGTCTTCTACTTGCACTGACTGTTGAGGGCCCGAAAAGTAGGAGCAAAACCACCCAACAAATTGTCCCTAATCAGATTCAAGTGATATTTTAACATTTTTAATAAATGTATCACCTGGATCAGAGTTGCTTTGTTTGCACTCACCTCTCTGGTAATTTGCTCAAGTGGCTGAAAAGTAAAATTACATACTCCAACTTGGCCCTCTGTGGTGTAATGATATAAACATCTGCATCACCAACTTAATTTTGCAAAGTGTACTTTCTGACATCTTTGTTTTGTTCTAGCAGCTTTTGTAACACAAGGAAGGTTGAATTCTACCTGATATAAATGTCTTGGATCAGTCTGTGCATTGGTAATTTGCACTCCTGTATTTTTATGTTTGCTTGCACGCATGTGCAAGAAACATTATGTGGCAGCTTAGGAGAGATGCGGGTTGTGGAGGCATGGCACTGTAGCAGCCAACAGAGGCACTATGTTTGGGGGCTTGGCACTGGTGGATGAATGGAGTCACAGTGTGCTGATGACACTGGTCTCCAAAAGTGCCACCAAGTTGAAATGTTTTCACCGGAGCAGTCAGGAGCCACCTCATCATTGCAGCGTCAGCCATTCCGCTGCAATGAGGGAGTGACCCATCATTGCTGGGTGGAACGTTGCCCAGTGTAACATTGTTTGTGAACGTGGTGGCAAGTCACCACCATGTTTACAAACAATATTACACCCCCCGTGCTGAGGGTGCCCAATCCCCCTCGGCATCATGTGCCCCCAGGAACATTGTTTTGCTGACTGGGAGCCCAATCCCCATTGGTTTCATTCCCCGTGTCACTTGCCGATGAGAGATCCCACTCCCCGTCGGCATACTATCCCCCATAAAACATTCAGTTTGTGCCAAAGGGGTGCCCAATCCCCCATCGGCTACAGCCCCCCAAAACAAATCAGTGGGGTGGCATGCTGGGAGCCCACCCCAGCATGCCAAATGACCCAGTAAAAGGAAAACCGACCCGCAATGTTTTTTTTTTTTGTTACCTGCAAAGCAGAAAACGGTCTATCGTCAAGTCCAGTGGCCCTCCCTCAACCTGCACCCACCCACCCACTGTGCATCCCTCCTCCTCACACCCCACACTTAACTACGGAGCCTGGCTTGACGATCTTCGGTGGACCAGTAACACGTCTGCACTCTTCAAAGCCGACTGCAAACTGAGGAAATGCCGTTAAGCTGTATAATGGCATAAATAGGGGGTTGTCAACTTTGTTGCATATCTCAGGCGTTTTGGGGAATTTTGGCACCAGATTTTCAACATGGGGTTATTGGGACCCCTCCTCGAGAATTCAGCCACTGTCATGGTGTTAATCCGTCCCAAAAGGTAATTTTGTGGTCACTGCGTGGAATTGCCTTTTGGGACCGATTAACAAAATGACAGTGCCAGTGTTCATGAGGTGGGCTCTCAAAAAGTCTATGTTGCCAATTTGGTTGGAAAAATCCCCAAAATGACTGTTTTATGAGCATGCATTGTGCAGTTGCTACACATGCTCCTAACTTCACCAATTTGCAATATTTTCACTCCAGATTTTCAAAATTGCCATTTTTCCACACCTCCTTATGAACAGTGCAGTTGTCATTTTTCACATCCTGGCCAAAATGTGTTTTTGCACTTCCATCACAGAGTAGTGTGGTCGCTGTGGTAAATCAGTGTTCAGGACACATTAAGAAAATCACAGTGTCACTGTTCATTAGCAGAGGTCCTAAAATGCCTATGTTGAAAATTTTGTGACGAAAGTCAATAAAATGTGTTATGAGTGTGCGTTGCACAGTTTCCACGCACGCTCGTAACTTTGCACATTTGTAATATTTTCACTCCAGATTTTCAACATTGCCATTTTTCCACACCTCCTTATGAACAGTACAGCTGTCATTTTTCACATCCTGGACAAAATGTGTTTTTGCACTTCTGGCGCAGAATAGTGCCGTCGCTGTGGGAAATCCTGTGATCTTTATGCTTTGACTGGTTGGCTAAATTTCCAACAAAGATTACAGCACCACAACTGCATCCTCGCAAAAAAGATACACCTTCACCTAGCCTCTGTCGGCCTTTTTCCCTTAATCAGTACAGCACCCCACAGGCGCAATACAAGGCTCGCTGCAAGCTCTTCTTTTCTGGTCCCCCATGTAGAACTTCCCTTGGGCAAAGATCCTTCCGCTACCAAGCCCCTCTCTGGCTCAATGCATTACCACACTCACTATCACAGACCCACAACATCTCTCTATTTAAAACAGGCCTCAAGGCTCATCTTCTTGAGAGAGCTAAATGTGACTGTGGCTAACATTGCCCACCCAGTTGTGTGCCCATCCCCCCCCATTCTCGACTCAGGGTCTCTCAAGGCCCCATGTATTTCACCAAACAAATCCCTGGCCTGGGACGCCAAGATTGCTGCTTAATTGCCCTCACCGGTATATATGTTTTGCCTGGACTGCTCCTCAGTTCAGTAACTGTAAATACTGCCTGTTCATGTATGTCCTCTACTGCATTTATTTACCCTCCACCCCCTGTAACCGACATGGAGCCTTTGCAAAAGAGTCTGTGACTCAACAGTTTGTAATTCCAATTGTATTCCAATAAATTGATATTGAATTGAAATTGAAATCAGTGTTTGGGACACATTAAAAAAATCACAGTGATACTGTTCATGAGCAGAGGTCCTAAAATGCTTATGTTGAAAATTTTGTGATGAAAGTTCATAAAATGAGTGTGTTATGAGCGTGCATTGCACAGTTCCCACGCACGCTTGTAACTTCGTAAAGTTGTTATATTTTCACTCTAGATTTTCAATATTGGCATTTTTCCACACCTCCCTATGAACAGTACAGCTGTCATTTTTCACATCCTGGCCGAAATATGTTTTTGTACTTCCGATGCACAATAGCGTGCTTGCTGTGGGAACTCAGTGTTCGGGATACATTAGGAAAATCACAGTGACACTGCTCATGAGCAGAGGTCCTAAAGTGCCTATGTTGAAAATTTGGTGATGAAGGTGCATAAAATGACTGTGTTACACACATGCATTGCACGGTTTCCACATATGCTAGGAAGTGCAAGCATTTTTACTATTCCCACTACAGATTTTCAACATTGCCATCTCTTCACACCTCCATATGGATGGTATAGCTCTCATTCTTCATATCCTGCCCGATCTGCATTTTCGTACATGTGGCGCAGTATGGCACGGTCACTGTTGGAAGTCAAAATTCAGGACACTTTGACAAAATCATGCTACCAGTCTTCATGAGAAGAGGTCCCAAATGCTTTCATGAGGTGGGGTCACAAAAAGGCCATGTTGAAAATTTGTGGTGCAAATACTAACAAATGCCTGGGGCGTTATGGTTTCTAACCATAACGTCCCACCCTGTACAGACTGACAGGCATCGGGGTGTGCCTTTGGATTGCCAACTGTACTGCTCATGCCATCCCACCCCCACTCAGTGACAGGCATCGAGGTGCACCTTGGACTCTTCAGCCCCATAGTTCACCCTATTCTCCTATGCTACACCCATTTCAGCATATGTCCTTATGGAATGTGGTGACTGTAAAGCCAAACATCCCAAGACACACCTCAGCACATGTCAGTGTCTGCAGAACAGAGTGAGGTGACATAGCATGAACGTCATGGGTGATGACCCAAACACTTACCCCAATGCCTGTCCTCTACAGGATGGAGGTGGGGTTGGCATGAAGTTCAGTACTTCACTGACATTACTATTCTGCATCTGTCTACCTCCTGCATTTTCAATGCTAATACCAGCAAGCAAACATTCGGCATTGACAAATGCTTGTTTCAAATAAGTGATGAGCATTGCATGAGTGATTGAAATGAGCAAAGATTCTTTTAGCAGTGCTAACAAGAGCCTTAATTTCTCTGTCTTCAGCAAGAACATTCTGAACTATTAAGTTCAAGAAATGTGCGAAGCAGTGGATGTCAACAAAGTCCTGCTCTTCCATGTCCTTCCTTATGCTTGACCCATTGGGCTCGAGCCCCCCATAACACTCATCTCTGTGCTCTTTATGTCCTAGTTGACTGGCAGTCTTTAAAAGCCAGGATAGTAAAAAACACAGTTCTCAGGACCTTCAGGGCCCTCACTAACAGACTCCCTAAATACATCATTGATTTATTCTTTCTTTCCAAGGGGGTTTACTCCCTTAGGAAATATTCTTACATTCTGCTTGACATACCTAGAACTAGGAACCGCTTCTGTACTTCCACCATCAGTTGTGCCCTCCTCATCATCTGGAATGCTACCCAAAGAATTCTACAGCTCCCTAAACTGGCTGGTCTGTTCTCTTTCAGGAGGCTCCTGAGGCACTCCCTGAAGGAATCGTGTAGCTGTTATCCCTGAATTTCCATCTGTCCTGCTCTTCCAAGGTGGATCTTCCTCACTGTTGCACTTACGCTTGTTGCTCTTGCACTTCCCTAGGCTATGCACAATTAAGACTTTCTATTTCTGCCATTCACTCACCTACTACCTATCCTAATCCCTCTCCCCTCCAATTCTCATTCCCTCTTCCAGCCCTGCCCCCTTCCACTTCTTCTCCTCTGTCCCTTGCATATCCTTTCCTGTAATCTGTGTCAGAAACTTAATTGTCATGCCTTTTTTCTCCTTGCATACTGTTTTTTTCTCTTTTTTCCCTAATATAATTATCACACTGCATACTGTGTTTTTATAATTACCTCATCCAATGCTTGTATATTTTCCCTTTGTTGTATATTTTGCCTGGTATACAGATGTTGCACTAATAGTAAGACTGTTCTCATTGTATGCTCTTGTTGTATTAGTTGTTTGTCCTCCCAGGGCCCCCTTGTAAATGAGTTCACTCAAAGGTGTCTCCCCTGGTTAAATAAATATTGATTGATTGATTGATTTTAGAAGGCTGCTGCAGGGCCTGCATCAAGCACTATGTCAACTGCAGTGTTTGCTGCATCTGCACCAAATCCCTGTGATGCAACACAGCCTGAATTGTGAAGGTTTGGTGCAGCTGCGACATTTTGTACACTTCACGGCAGCTTGCACCAAAGCTTTGGCACAAGACCCATAAAATGACTCCCCTCATGATACAAAGTTAGACGGGGGAGCAGGTCTAACTTGTGTCATTAGGCACAAGGGACTTGCATCAGTGTTTGGGGTAGGCTGCTTTACAAAACCGCACTAACTGCAATGTTTGCTGCAAGTCACCCCTTGTGTCAAACTTCCAAATGCAAGTCCCTTCCGTTACAAAAATATAGGTGTGCTCTTTACATGCAGAATGTGTGCCACATGCTTAATTGTGCAGTGTTTGCATGCAGTTCACATACACAAAGTGAACCTATGCGAAACAGGTCTAAAAAGCAAATCGGGTTCACATGCTGCAAGCTTGACATGTACACTGCAGGTAAGCTGTTATGAACATCTTCTAAAAATTACATCAGGTTCCCGTGTTTCATGCTTGACGTGTGCAGCAGTTAAGCTGGTGTAAACATAATTTAAATATCACATCAGGTTCACATGCTGCATGCTTGCCATGCGTGCAGCAGCTAAGCTGGTGAAAATCTTGTAAAAAACACACATCAGTTTCTATTTCTTATACTACTGCTAGCAATTAGTCATTAAAACACATTTTTATTTGAATTCCCATAAAAATTAGGTAAACTCATTAATTCAGATCTTTTTGCAAGTTCTTTAATGGCTTTTAATTTTTGTCATTAAATCACCATTAATTTGTAAAGTATTGTTTGTTTACTGCATTAAAGGGCCTAGGATATAGCCAGTCAACATTCCCCATTCCAGAAGTATAAAGAGGGGCCCCTGTGCTGTGAAGCCTATCCTTTTTGTTTTGGACCATATAAATCCCTTATGCGTATTTAGTGCTACAAATGTGTTTTTCTATGACTGCTTTATCTCACTTTCCCATTGTCATTCTGTATTGAGCATATACACTATGGCCACGCTCAGCACTCTTTGTGCTAAGCAGGGTTTTGGAAGCATGCACCATACCTCACAATTTGTTGCTAAAATGAGGGACATGGACACTCAAAATGGGGGACAATGAGGGAACTAACCCACATGATGATCAGGGCACATCACGAAACATGGAGATACAGTACCTTAAAACACAGTGGCAACCATTGGATTAGTACCTGAGAATGAATTTCTTCCATTAAGCAGGGGTGCCATTTACGTAAGGCAGAGGGGGGCACTTGATTCCCCCCCTCATATTTGTGCCTAGGTGATTCTTATGGCATGGCAATAATGGCTTCCAATTTGTATTTAATCTTTTGCACAATGAGTGCTCACCTGGCCTTTGTGTGCTCACGCTGCAGGTACTCTCCAGACTTTACTGTGTCTGTATTGTGTTGTCCACTCTCTCCTCCTATTAGCAGCAGCACAATCACATGTGATGTGGATGAGTTCCAGCCAAAAAAGAGCGCATGAGCCTTGCAAGTGCTACACTGTCTTTCCTGCTACAGAGTAGACAGACTGCACACTATAGCGTGGAGGAGTCAGTGAGCACTGAACTCTCAATAGCAGTATTGTGGCAGCATATTTTTGTTGTTCTACTCTTAGTGAGTCTCTGTCTCCCCTGGTGGTGGAGGTGCAGATTGTGATCTAGAAGCTAACTCAAGACTAGGCTACCTACTTACTCTACTAGGCTTGCCTTGCAAAATAAACCAGCATAGACCCCCACGGCAGCAACTAGGCTTAGCAGCAGTGGTGATAACGGTGTGGGTGGCCTTCATAGGCCTTAATCAGAGTAGTGTGACAGCAGCCACAGCAGCAACCAAGCAAGAAGCAAGCAACACAGGTTGGGTGGATTTGGATGGCAAGGTGACCTAGTCACTGATGCGTTTTTCATGTTCCTTCACCTTTGTGTGGCTTTATGACTCATAGGGGATGGATATTTTGTGGAATGAAGTCAGGGAGAAAAATAGGGACAAAGTTATTTTTTTTGAGAGGGGGAGGGCAGAACTTCAGCCAGGAAAAAAAACTGGTTAGTAACTGGGTGGGTTTAAGCCCAAAGCTGATGCATTGCTCTGGGGTATATGAAGATTAATCTTATATGTTACAATTTTTCCTGATTTGCATATCACATTTCAGTCACAACAAATAAGTTGCACCTTTTAGAAATGTTACAGACATTCTAGAGCTGTCCTTTGCTTTCATGGACAGTTGAGTGGTATGGTATGCACAGACTAATGAAGCCCCACTATAGTCAGGGTTATGCCCCCCCCCCAGTGAAGATGACCTCCACATCCCCACATTCAGGCAAAATATGACAAAGGGCAAAGGATACTGCAGGGATGTTCACCATTGAAATGAACAGGGATATTTTTTAATTACTATTTTATACATTATTGATAAGAGAGTTGGAGAATAATGAAGGCCACCGTTCAACTGACAAGGGCCTTCTTAGTAGAACAGTGGCCTTCATTATTCTCCAACTCACCATCATAGTGTATAAAATAGTAATAGAAAATAACTCCATTCATTTCAAGGGGGTATACCCCAGCACTGTGACCCAGGGACACTACTTCTTAAAGACTCCTGCCTCTGGCTCCCTAGTACTCAAGTAAGAGACTTTTTACTTATGTCTATCCTTATTGGGTTGACTGTGGCAGCATGGCCATACCCGCTGCAGTGTGTGTGTGTGTGTGTGTGTGTGTGCATGGGGGGGGATTGGCCGTGTGTGTGTGTGTGTGTGTGTGTGTGTGAAGTTATTGCTACTTTTGTGTTTGTACCTTAAAGTCTGTTTGCATGGGAGCATTCAAAACTATAGAGAGAAAATAGTAGGAGTACAGGCCAGACAGAAGTAATTAAGTGGTTTTGTGGGTAACTCTATGTATTGGGGTGGGAAAAACATGTGTTTCAATTGGTATGTGTGCTACAGTTCAACTGTGAACATGAGATGAGGGAGAGAAAAAACTGAAAAGCATAACAATGGCTACAAGCATGCCACATGCATGCAGATGTATTCAGATACAGTTTGTACTGAAGTACAAGTGAGCCATATGTGTTCAGATGTATGGTTTAGTGGTTAAAAGCACTGAACTGCAAGCCAGGAGACTTGGAGGAATAAAAACCTGGGTCTGAATCTCATCAGCCTCCACTTGTGTATGATGTGATCCTCAGCAAGTCACATAACTCTTATGCATGCAGTTATCAGTGACCACATGCTTTTTTGCACGCATGCCACAAGCATGCAGTCTTTCCCAATTTAACATAAAAATCATGGTTTCCACACTAGCTTGCTGCACACATACCATATGCATGCAATCAGTTCCAATTTAACATTTAAATCATACTTGCAACACACATATCACTTGGGTAGTTTTATGTGTGCAGCATGAAAACATTTCATATAATTATTTTTGTAAGGGTTGCTACTATCCAATAATTTTTTTTTTAATTGGGCCCATTATCTGCAACTATAAAGCTCACTTACAGTCTATGTGATGTGAGCAATTGCTGTATTAGTTGTCTGAGCTCCACACTGATGTATGAGCTGTGTTCAGATGAAAACTAAAACATTCTTAGAACAGCAAACTGCATTTCACTACCCCACAGGAACTATCAGCAAAACAAGGCCAATGTGTAGTGATCGACATGAAGGATTCAGGCTGATAATTAAAGGGCTCTGCCCATGGTTTGATGGACAGGAATAACCACTCCCCCCCCTTTTCACTATTTAATCCCAGCAGCCCATCACTCCCATGCTTAACTGTTTTTTGAGACATCTGGGCCTGAGTGTCATAGGCTTCTCCTGATTCCCCCTTCGCTTTTGTTCTCCTGTGCTCTAGTTGCTTTCCTCCCCATACCTTCTGCAGTTTACTGATTTTGTCTCTACCTCATTGCCCTTCCCAGCTGTCTGCCCCAGCACCACTACTCTATCTCTTGAGCTTTCCTTTCTGGCTGCAGTGTTGTCTTAACTTCTGTTCCCCCCAGTGCCTGTTCTCATGTCTTGTTGCCTAGTTATCTCTCTCCTCTCATCCATTCTCCTGTCCCCACTCTCCCTTCCCAGTGTCTCCTCACTACTTTGGTGATGCTTCCCCTTTTCTGTCCATCATTCTCCTGCCCTGCTTGTACCTGCACATCTCTTTGGGGTTTTGCTGTTTGCTGTCCACATTCTGCACTCCTTTTCCATTTCCGAACTCCATGATTTTCATCTCCTTTTCCAGGTTGCTGACATCACTCCCCCTGTGGTGCCTTAAAGCTAAACTGCCTCCCTTTGTCTATACCCTCTTTGCTTCTTAATTCCTTCTCAGTTCTGCCCTACCAGCCCATGCAGAAGTTTCAGCATGAACTGCAGTAATACGAGACTCAAGTGGGAGTCTGTGAGCTTTAATTCTTCTGTACCTATGTGAAGGTTACAGGCAAACTTTTGCTTAAATCTCTCATAATCCCAGACCTACATGGAGGTCCTGGGAATTGTGCTCTGTTCCACATGGGGATACAGTCATGAAACTATAAGGCTTTTCAGACCTACATGGACATTCTGGGAGTTTTTGTCCTGCACCTACGTGGAGGTCACAGGATTGCTATTTGTTTACCTTTGTTTCTCAGACTCACATGGGGGTTCTAAGATTTGCTAAATTACTCCATATTGGGAGTAATCACCACCTCATTCTATGCTTTATTAATTTGATAGTCCTACAATCCATGGCATCGATTCCCATACTGCTACTCCAGGTTTGCTTGGCATTGGGTGAATTTTCTTAATCTCCAGGAAACTCTTCACCTCAGAATCATTATTGCATAATCATGGCTTCTTCCCATCCTCAGTCCCTCCCCTTCTCTGTATCCAGAAGTAGGTACCTCTACAGCTTCTCACTTCTCTGCAAACAAAACCACTACTAGGAAACGTACTTCTAAACCTAAATATTCCTTAAAGGACTGCACTGTTCAGCACTTTAGTGACTTGCAGAAATTGGGTATCTCCTATTATTCAACAGCTAAACAACAGGAAGTATTTAACCTCTTCATAATCACAAAATCTCAAGAGAATCCTGCTCCTTCTCCACCTGCTTCAACTTCTCAACCGGCCCCAGACACTTTGTCAGAAATTAAAGAATTAATCAACCAACTCACAACCTCTGTGTCTGATGTCCAATCTCATCTCCCTGTGTCAGAGGCTTGTCGCTCAGTAACCAAAACTCCTGCACCACCCACCCACTGCTACAAGAGATCAGGGGATCTTAAATCTTTATGAGCATAAACATTTATTAATCAAGAGTACTGACCTCAAAACCATGTGGAAAACATGGAGACCGGGGAAACGCCAACAGGATCCCCACCAACTCCAACCGATTTCGCAATAGCGTCCTCAGGGAGTGTCCTACCACAGCTGATACCTTACTTTTAAATGCAGTATTTAAAGACATATGCACAATGGTCTCTATGTTTTCCACATGGTTTTGAGGTCAGCACTCTCATTTAATAAATGTTTATGCTCATAAAGATTTAACGTTTTGTGATCTTTTGTAACAGTGGATGGTGTTGGATTTTTGGTTACTGTTGGTTCTTTTCTGTGTTGCACACCCAGCCATGGGGTAGCTTTTGGTGTTTCCTCATCTTCCTGCTCAACCTGCAATCCAATTTACTCCCTCCACTGAAGACTCCTCCTTCCAGCCTCCCGGCTCCAGTTCCATTTCCTTGTACATCAATCTTGGCTTCTCCACAGGACTCAGGTACATCTTATCAAACTTCTGCTCTACCTATTGTATCTCCAATTCATCTAATACTTAGTCATCTCTGGAAGGACATCATTGACAGAAAGGATGTCAATGTAATTTCATTATTCATATCTTCTCATGACTTCACTGAAAACAGAGTTGTCTCCTGTGGAGATGTTCTGTAGTATTAAAATCAAAAGACCCTAGACCCACAAATAAGCTAACCATCCTCAAGTTCGTACTTGCTTTCAGCCTATATAGAAACATAGTTTGTTCTGCATTTCCTTTGAGGCACGAAGAACTTGATTCATATTTTTACCTCATTGTTGATCTTGGAGTTTCTTATGGTGAAACTCCTTTTTACGATTACCACAAGTCCTTTTCTGCTAGGGCAGCAGCTGCGTTAGCTCACTTTAATATTAAATTGAACTAGGGTGGGTTGAACAATGAATTATTTTGCCATCATTTCACTGGTCAGCATGCTCTTTCATGCAAATTATGTGGTTTATTTTCAGATTTTGCTTCACTTTGTACATTAACGATTTCTGACTCAGCACCACCATCTAGGCAAATTTGATCTCCAGTGTCAACCTTTTCTCCTTCCACCTCCTTTACTCAGACAATTTCCAATCATGCTGCATTGCCTTACTCTACTCATGACAGACTTGGCTAACCTATAACGTTTAGCACAGGAAAAACAGTTTCAACAAGTTAAATCTGGCAGGATGTCCTCTTCAAGCCTGCAAATACCTCCATCTCCATACCCATTGTGGAGAAGATCATTGCAGAAACATTTGCCCAAGGCTACCTCATCCCAAGCAATGACAATTACAGCATCCTTCTACCTCATTTAATATTCGGGCCCTCACTTATTTACTTTCTTCTCATCCTCCCATTTTTTAGTGGAATTTCTTATCTTTGTATTTACTGAAGGTTTCCATACTGGCATCTCCATCCTCCCAACTGAATCATATGAATGTAAAAACCCACAGTCTGCCTTATGCAAACCTAACATCATACAACAGCTGCTGCAGAAGTAACTACAAAAAGGATTAATCATTGGATCCTTCCAATCCCTTCCTTTTCCTACCTTTCACATTAGTCCTCTTGGAGTCACTATCAGAAAGTTTTCTGTCAAGGAGAGGCTCATCGTCGATCTTTCTGTTCCGAGAGCCAAGCATATTCCCAGTATCAATTCATTAATATCTTTGGAAGATTTACCCTTATCATACTCCCATATTGATGATGCCATATCCATTATTTGAAATAATTTGGAAGAGGTTCCTGGCTCTCTAAAGCCGACATCTCCGATACCCTTAAACTGTTGCATATCCATCCCACTTTACGGCATCTTTATGGTAGTTTGAAATTATTCTTATTATTTTGCTTACAAAAGTAGCCCCAAACTGTTTGATACATTCTCTGTTACATTATGCTGGCTATTAGTGAATATTTGTCACTACCAATAAGTATAGAGGCATAGCGCAGGCCTTTCTTTATTTTACTCTTTTTGCTTACAGACATTCCAAGTAACCCTTGTGATGCAAATGGCCCAATATCTTAGTACCCATAGGAACATTGGAAAAAATTCCTCCACAGTTGTAATCAAGGCCTGGCAATCTGCATGCATGCTTAGTACACTTAGAGGTGTGCTAAGCTGCATTTAACGAACAATCCATATCTCAAATCATTTTCAAGACATAGGCGCTGAAAGGTACTGCGTCAACCACAATGTTATCCTATTGGAAATTTCCAAACATCAAAATCTTATAACTATGGAAGCAATGTAAATTTTATCACCAAACTAGCAAAAGTCACATCGTTGGGGCAAGCCCTTTCTACCCTGAAAATTTCAACCCAAAATTCCAAACCATTTTTTAGCAGTAACCTTTTAAAATCCTTTTTAGCTAGGTGTCATAATCCCTTTTTGTGATCTGATCCCTTTTCAAGAGCTGTCAACATCCCTTTTCATGAGTCATGTGATTCTCCCCTCACGAACTGGGATTTTGACATCTCACGAAAAGTGATCGGAAGCGAATCGCGACGAGAGATTTTTAAACTTTTAAACTACCATTTTTGAAGTAAATTAAGCTAAACCAAAGGCATGGGTTTGTAGAGGATGTCCCCCTGAGCAAAATCCATACTTGGATGTCTACAGAAGACTTCCCTGAGGCAAGTTATACCATTTTGTTTGTGCAAAAAAAAAAAAAAAGATGGCAGCTCTCAAAAAGAGATTTTTTTTCTCACAAAGATGGATTTAAAAAATCCCTTTTTGAGATCCCTTTTCAAGCACCAAAATCACTTTACACCCTTGGCAAGTCAAGAGGAGGAGAATAGGTGAGTCTAACACATTGTAGTAGAGCAATATTGTATTTTGTTGGGTCTGGTTGAGGTGAAGGAGCAGCAAGTGAGAAATTTAGTGTTTTTGGTGACCTCTAGTGGTCAAACAGTATAACTTGCAGGTGGGAAAGTCATGCAAAAAACCAAAAAAATGGTAATTTACACATTTTGGGACAATATGGGGCAGGATTTACAAAAGGGATGCACCCAGCGCATGTGAGATGTGCCAGCACATCCCCTGACATGTGCTAAAAAACATTTCAGCAAGGGGTCCAATGTGCCGGCACCGACATATTGCAGATGTGCCGCACAGTGCCAGTAATGATATGCAGCACTTCTGGGGGGGCTGTGAAGGCAGCGTGCCCATGCATACCAGGAGCAGCCCCATTCACAGCCCAATTCAGAGTCACATCCCCGGTTCAAGTCCAGGGATGTGCCACCGAAAGATAATTATAAATCTTCTAGACTTAAGTGGGTGGCTACCCACAGGCAGGCTGCCATACTGCAGACAGCAGCACAGCAGACTACGCACCCTGGCAGTCCAAGTACCCCCCCAATCAGCCCTTAGCACTATACCACCTGTCACCAGTTCAGGCTTCAGGAGGTATAGTTGTCCCCCCACTCTGCTGGTAGCAGCACTGCCTCAACCGTACGGTGACCAGACACCTCTGCCATATAATGACCCACCATCCCCAGCCAGACCTATGTGAAGGCTGCACCACCCAAGATCCCTGGCTGTCCAGTGGTTCCCCCACCACCCACCACTCAGGCGTCTCCTTGCCAAAACCCAGAGCCAGTTTCTTAGCAGCAGGCAGCACAGCCCACCTGCACACCACCACAGCTGCCCACTGACTATGCTGTCTGAGACTGACAGCCTACTGTACTGCACGCAGCACATTGGCCATTCATGTCAACTAATGGGCATGCAGCGTGTGCTATAGGCTGTCATTTACAACTTTGTCATTAACAAAGTTGTGAATGACAGCCTACAGTATGGGCTACATGCCCTTTGGTCAACATAGATGGCCAATGGGCTGTGTGCAGTAGAGTAGGCTGTCAGTCTCAGAAAGCATAGTCAGTGGGCAGCCGCAGTGGTGTGCAGGTGGGCTGTGCTGCCCACTGCTATGGGACTGGCTCTGGGTTTGGGCAAGGGGATGTCTGAGTGGTGGGTGGTGGGGGGACCACTGGACCACCAGGGATCTTGGGTGGTGCAGCATTCATGTAGGTCTTGCCAGGGATGGGGGGGTTAATTATATGGCAGAGGTGTCTGGTTGCCATATGTTCAGGGCAGTACTGCTACAGACAGGGTGGGGGGGACCACTATGCCACCAGGGCACATTACATTGCAGATTATGGGGCAGTGTTGCTATGGGTGGGATGGGGGGACCACTACGCCACCAGGGCAGGTTGTAGGTCAGCAGCTGGTAGGCTAGCCCTGCAGGGCACCCAGCAAATTATGCCAGGTGCATCTCTGCACAGCTCATGCAAATGGGGTTATAGAAACATGCAAATGACCCCATAGCACCTTGCATGCCTAATGGCACCATTTGCATGTTTATGGCTGTGAATCATGATTTTGTGCACAGCACATCCTGAAATGAGCTGCCCCAATGGATTCCTAGCCCAACATTGGGGATGTTCTGGCACAGCCTGGGCTGGGTGCAACTGCGGTATTCACAGAGGGGATACACCGGGGGCATTCCTCCCATGCATCTTCTGTGAATACCACTGTTCATGCTCAGCACATCTCCTCTGCACTGGGGCAGCTAAGATGCCTGGTTAAATAAAGTGATTGATTGATTAATCTCCTTTGTGAATCATGCCCCATAACTCCATGCCTCCACATGCAACTGAAACAAAACTTACAACTTCATGAGATGTCTTCTTCGAGATGGGGCACAGAAAATTACATGATTATCACCTGAAGGTTTCAGAGTTATTAAAGCACAAACTATCAAGTCTAACATAAAAGTGTAGAAATAATTTGACAACAAATGGTGATATACACATTTTGAGACTGCATTTTTCCAGAGGTGCATACCCAATCAAAATAAACTTGGAATATTAAGAGACCATTAATCTTTGTGGGCACATGCCACAGTTCATGTAACTTACAAGAAAATCTGTGAAGTTATTAAAGTGCAAAATGAAAAGTGTGAAACAAAGAAAGAATCTGACAAAAAATGGTGATGTACAAATTTTGGGACTGCAAATCTCCAGACATGCACTCCCAATCAAAATGAAACTTGGCATATCAAGAGAACATTAGTCTTTGAGGGCACATGCCAAATTTCATGCAAACTGCAAGAACAGTTGTAAAGTTATTAATGCACAAAGTGCACCACAGTGTTACCCTATGGGAAATTTCTAAACTTTGGAATGTTACACTACAGAACCAATGTGTATTTTTTTCACCAAACCAGCATGAGTCACATCTGCGGGCAATCCCTTCATACCCTGCAAATTTAAGGCCGAAAGTCCTAACCGTTTCTTTGCAGTTGGAAAGAAACAGTGAACTTTAAAAAAAACTTTGTTAATGCATCAGTTAGGGTTAAAATGTCAAAAGCAGAGAAATGTGGCATTAAGGTTTCCAACATTAACACCCCACCTCCACCCTGCACAGACTAAGAGGGATCAGGGGGTGACATTAATGTCTCCAGCCCTAACACTCACCCCATCCTCCTATGCTGTGGCCACCCAGCTTATTTTGTAATGGACTGTAGTGAGTGTTAGGGCTGGAGATGCCAATGCCACCCTGATCCCTCTTCATCTGTGCAGGGTGTGGGTGGGGTGTCAGGGTTGGAAACCCTAACACCGCATTTCCCTAATTTTGATGTTTTAACCCTAACTGATGCAGTAATGAAGTTTTTTGCAATTCATTTTCTTACTTTTTGAGATAGTATTATAGTATCTTTATTTTAGTGTGAGAGTGCCTTTGGACCCTGCACTCCCATCCCTCCACAGATGCGCATATGTGTCTACCTGTGGAAATGCAGGGGCCTCTGGTCTCTGTGCTTCCACATAGTAAGTTATGAGCAGGTGTAGTGAAATTGTTACACAGTCATAACTGTGCCAACTTAAATTATTTTCACCTCAAATGTTCAACATAACCTTCTTATCACCTCGCCGCATGTACCCAGCACAGAAGATTATATAATTCCTGTCAAAATGTAATTCTGCACAACTGTAAAACCATTCTGTGCCACAGGTGTGGAAAAACAGTTTTGGCAGGATCTGAAAAATGACAGCTGTACTGTTCTTGAGGTGTTGTGAAAAAATGGCAATGTTGAAAATTTGGAGTGAAAATATGACAAACTGCCAAAGTTACATGCGTGTGTAGAAAAATTCCAATGACCGCACGTAACTCGGGCATTTTTAGATATTTTCACACTAAATGTTCAACATGGCCTTTTTCGTACCCCATCTCATGAACAATGGACTGTCATTTTGTTACTCTGCCCTGAAAGGTGATTTCATGCAGCAACCGTGATATTCTGCGCCACTGCTGTGTAAACATGTTTTGGACCAGATGTGAGAAATGACAGGAATACTGCTCATAAAGTGGTGTGAAAAAATGGCTATGTTGAAAATTTGGGGTAAAAATATATAAAATTGCCAATGTTGCAGGTGTGCATAGCCAAATTTCAATGACATGCATAACTCGGGCATTTGGAGGTATTTTTGCACCAAAGTTTCAACATGGGCTTTTTGGGACCCCACCTCATGAACACTGGAACTGTCATTTCATTAATTGGAACACAAAATCACCTTTTGGGACCGAGTAATGAAATGACAGTGCTATGTTCATGAGCTGAGGCCCCAAAAAGGCTATGTTGAAAATTTGGTGTAAATATTTAAAAAAATGGCAAAGTTATGAACCTAAGTTCAAAACGCCATTGACAGCCATTATACGGTAATTACCTTTATTCCTCATTTTGTGGTTCAGCTTTGAAGAGTGCAGACATGTATCAGTCCACAGAAGATGACAGCACTTGACCTGCTGTGATAAGTAGGTGCTTAGTGGGAGGGTTGGAATGGTGGAGGGGTGGTAGGGATGATGACAGACTGTTTTCTTTTTTACAGGTTAACAGTAGACATATAAAAAGACATCAGGGACAGTGTTCTTTTTTTCAGTGTTACAAAAAAATAAAGATTTAGGGACACTGGGGGCAGACTTCCCATTGTCCCACACTGCTGGGGGTAAAGAGCTAAATGCTGATATGGGAATTGGGTACCCTGATGTCGGCACATTATTAAAGAAAGGCTCTGCGGGGGCAGGATCATCCGACACTGTTGGTGGGTATCCTGGTGTCAGAATCTACAACAAATATAAAAAAAGGAGCAGGGTTTGTGATTGGAGGGTGGGGGGGCACCACTAGACACCAGGGATATAAAAAAATAACATCAGGAACCTCAGAGGGAATTTTGTAAAGCTTTAATATTCCTTTTTTATGATTCGGGTGAGGGGGGATCAGCTGGCAAAAAGGGAATGGCTGGCAAAAATGGAAGTTAGCGAGTCACTTAAAAGGAATATAAAAGCTTCATAATACATCTCCAAGGTTTATTAACCATAAAAGGGCTACAGAATCCATCTAAGGGAGTCCCAATGAACAAGATACATGTGTTGATGTATCTTGTTAGGTACAGTTTTGTGGGTTTTTAAATTTTTATTTGAAAAAAAAAATGAAAACAAGATTGCAGCTCACGTCAAAGGATTTTTTCAGACAAAGAGGGATTCCCAATCTCGCGAAGAAGGAATGCTCTTGTGAGACTAAATCCTTTTTCATGAGACCAAATCCACCTTCACAAAAAAGACCTCTTATCCGAGAAATGAAATGTTCATCAAAGTCCCATAGGAGATAATGGGAACTAAAACACTTAGTAACTTTGCAACAGATTAATATTATTGCACCCAATTGTCACTGTCTGTTCTTCTACCAAAATTCTTTATACTTTACAAAAATGATGCCGAAATTCCACCGTCTGGCTGCATGGCAATGAGGAAAAAATAGCAAAAATGTGTTTTTTTTTACCTTTTTCCCACTATCCTGATCTCAGAATCCACACATCCAAATGCAATGAAACTTCTCAGATCAAGAGATCTACATCACAGGACAGTGCATACCAAATTTTGTGCAAATCCATAGATCAGTTGTAAAGTTATTAAACTGCAAAATTTCAGGTTTAACATAGAAATTGCTGCTCAACCTAACTATATGTATATATATATATATATATATATATACTATATATATATATATATATATATATATATATATATATATATATATATATATATATACTGTATATATCTATACATATATATATATCTATATATATATATATATATATATACACACACAATAGGGGTGAGTGGTAAATGAGTGAGATAAAACAGTGCATCATCCACTGCAGTGTGATATTTTTATCCTCTGCTCTACTGTGATGACATCAGCCATTTACACACACAGGTCACAAAAGGTCATCATTCTAGGCAGCTTTCCCCTCAGCATGCAAGAAACACCTGTGCTGTTACCATAGACACAAATGCAGAACTACTTCAGAGGTCTCACTGCTGCCTACAGCTAACTCAGTGAGCATTACAAAACATACATACCACCCCCCAACTTCCAGCTCATTACTGTGACTGCAGCCAGAATTCTAAACAGCACAGCTTCACATTACAGTCTAAACTACTGCCTGCAGCCAACTCAACTACCACTGAAACACACTCTCACTTGTTCCTCAGACTCTGATTCTCACCCATTTCAATTAATGTGATACTTTCAGCTTGACTTCAGCCAGAATCCTAAAGAGCACAATTTCACAGAACACTCTGCACTCTGCCTGCAGCTAACTTAATTACCACTGAAAACAGTATCAGCTGTTCTGACACTCTGCCTCTCAGCTCATTACAATTACTGTGATGCTCTCAGCTTCTCTGCAGCCAGACTTCTAAACAATACAGCCTCACAAAATTGTTTCTCACTCCTACCTAAAACTAACTCATTTAGCATTGCAAAACACACTCATGTGTCTCCCAGAATTTATAACACTGCTAGTCCATTCAGAAATGCTCACACACAGAATGAGCAAACACATAAACAGGAACAGAACACAACAACATAACAAAACTTCTAAAACTCTTGGCCCTATTGTATATATCGAATACATGCCTTCGGCACTCATGAGATGTGATGGTATCACACTCATGCCCATCATGTATCTCCTGTATATATATATATATATATATATATATATATATATATATAAAACTTGCTTTTTCAGATTTCATTATTTGTAAAGATGCTGTATCTATAGAAACATAAATATACATCAAAATCTAGTTATATGATTTGTATGTATACATCATTTGTCTCATCCATAAATTAAAATATTTCCTTTAACAAATGTTCCTTGTAAAGCTAGTATGCTTAACATCACACATATTCTTTCGTTATCATTATATGTACACCTAATGAGAGCATAAATCTAATTTTGCATCTACCTAAAATATAACAAAACATTATGAATATTCTTTCTGTAATTAAATTTTTAACAACAGTTTCCTATGCACGCTCATCTTTATGAAGACACTGCTTGTCTAAAGATTCTTGATTGCTTTCTTCTATAAATACAGTCAAAACTTTTTGTGTTCTATAAACTGTTACTGTATCTCTTTGCTTACCTCCTTAATTCCTTTTAAATTCAGTTAAGTTACCACTCATATCTCATCAAAATTGAAAACATCACATAACATTTCATTTGTCAAACAACTCTTTCTTCTATTTTTCTTTATAGCGCCTTAGAAATTCATGTGCTCCAATACAACCTAGCTTTAAAATGATTCATGGTGCTTACCTCATTCCTAACTGTTATTAACTTCTTTTCCCAAACAATCTGTTTTTTGTTGCTGCATAACTTAAATAATATTCTCGTAGTCAATAAATGATGGTGGAGTAATAAGCTTTCTTTTTTTTTTGTATATTCTTTTTTTGCCCTCCTCATTCTCACAGGCCCCCACTCCTTCAGGCTCTGCATGTCTCCTGATAGCCCCTCCTGTCCTAACCTGGCCCTCCTTTTACTCCTCATATCGCAGCCAATCCCTGGGATATCCCAGCGTATCCCTTTGCTGGTCGGGCCCCCCTCCACCGAGGGGGAAGGCACTGGGGTGAGATGGATGACCCCAGCATACTCTTCTTAGGGCCTGGGGATGCTGCCATGGAGAAGGAGACCCCAGGAAGGCACTGGAGGCAACTGGGGACAGAGAGCCATCATCCAGCTGCCAGCATGAGGTATTTCCATTTTCTGATGTTCCCCTTCATGCGAGCCCTCTGTTGTGCCCCTGATCTCCACCGGGGCCACTGCAGAGCAATCATGCATCCCTAACCCTCCCCAGGGGAGAAGAGCAGTCCTATGGATGCTCAATCCTACCCCTTCCCCTGCCGACAACTGGCGCTCGAGTCCATTCCCAAATTCGGGTTGTGGCATGGTTGGAGGTGTGGCATCCAGTGCCTCAGCCCTCTGCGCCACCAGGCCGGCTAGCTTTCTATTTTAAATTACTTACTTTGCTGAGATAGCTTAAGTGAAATGCATGCTTGGGAAGTTGAGAATGTTCTCTCGCTGACATTTTCCAATCTCCATTACTGCTGTGATGCATTTCTTCTCCCTCCTTTATTGAGCAAAGCACTCTGGGCAGTGAATGGGCAGAGACAACGGTGAAGTCATCCGCTCATGCATGTCATCAACAACATGCTACACTGCTCAGTCTTAAAAGGAAAGCATCAATTCGGCCAGTGAGACACAGCACAAATTGCACTCTGTGCAAAATGGAGCTCAGTGCTGTGTAAACAAACAGAATGTGAAGGACCAAAAAATCTTAAGTGATGTGTGAGTGTATCCCCATCAAGTGTATTTCAGTGTTGCACACCTAAAATTGACTCCAATTCAAAAGATTGTAGGAATTTTTTAAGGAGATGACAGAAAGCAGAGAATTCCACCGATATAATCTTACTGTGGAGCTAATGGGGGATGGGGTTAAGAAAAAAAAACTTTAACATAAAAATAAATTTGTGAGTTCATAAACTCTGTAACAAGAGGTAAAGGATTACCCACCTGATCTGTTCTATAATGTAAATGCATGGTGGGGGGACCATAGGTATTCATATGAAACCTATCCATTCTTTTTCAGCATTTAACCCATTTCTGTTGTTAAAGCTGTCAAGGTGATCAATTCACCAGCCCTATCTTTTTAAGAGAGCCCTCGCCCAGTCTCCTCCTCCTCTAACTGGTTGTTTTACTCTCTCACATGCCATAAATTGCAAAGAACTTATATGATGACTTTCTTTTGTGAAAGTTCTCGCTACTGATGATTTTTCATCTTAATTAATAATTGCACTCTTATGTTCTGATATTCGAAATTTCAGTGGTCTTGTGGTCTTACCTTTACAAATCAGTCTGCATGGGCATTTTAACATATGTATCACATGGTCAGGATCACAGTTTAAAAAGTCATGTACTACAAATTTCAAGTCTTTGCTTAGATTAAAAAAAATATTTTACCTTTATGACACCTGAACAATGAACACATTTCCCACAGTAAAAAAAAAAAATCCTTTAATCTTGGATCCCTGGTACATTGGGATTGACCTGGGGGTGCCAGTGTTGTGTCTTAACAACTTTATGTTTGATGCTTTGGGTTTTCCTGCCGTTACCCATGGCTTTTCAACAAAACTCTTTTTGCCTATTTCCAAACTTTGTAAAACATACTAATGTTTGAATGCTATGGATTTTATCTGATTAAATTGTTCACTGAATGTTGTTATCATCCTATTAGATGTCCCTCCACTTCTCCCTCTGTTCACCAAAGTTTCTTCTCTTGAAATACCCTCTGTTTTCTGTGAGGATTGATTCAATCTATTCCTATCATATCCCATTTCTTTATATCTAGCTAAAAGTTCCACCATGTTTCCTCCAAATGTTTGTACACCACCACCGTTTCTCTAGTACCTCAGCATTTGGCTATAAGGCATGCTTTTTATCAATTTTTGCGGATGGAAACTAGCGGCATAAAGCAGTGTGCTTCTGCTTGTTTTTTCCTGTATAAATCAATAGTTAATCTTTCATTTTCTGTTAAGACCAGCAGATCCAAGTAAGGAACGTGTTTCCTATCAAAGTCCATTGTTTGCTTGGATAACTGGTCTTTTTGATGTGAAACATGTCTGGCAGGTTATGCCTGTGTGTCTTTTAATTAATGTTTTTAACTGACCCCGGTGTTCATGTTCAATGGAGGTGGTGAGTGCTTGGCTTTCATTTTATTTGAATCTTTAACTTTTGCCTGGAGTACCACCATCCTTGTGTGGGACTTCAGTAGTTTGAGTTCAAAGTCCATAGTGAATTTCAGATGAGTCTGACACGCGTTTAGACATTCAAAAAACCTTTTTATGTCTGCTGTACTGCCATCCCACAACAACAACAAAAAAATCAATAAATAATTTCAAAAGTTTAGTAGATTGCAAAAAACATTTTTCTCATTGGATAGAACACATTTCTTCTCAAAATCTAAAGATCTAAAGTATCTAAAGATTCTTAGTTACTTTCTTCTATAAATGTAGTCAAAAAGTTTTGTTTTCTGTAAACTGTTATCTCATTGCTTTGCTTACCTCCTTAATTTCTTTTATAAAATGGGCAAAAACGTTCTTGAATTCTGATTGGCTGAAAGTGTTTTTAAGCCTTGTCCTTATCAGGACATAACTTTGCAACCAGCACTAATTGTGACAAGCTCAGCCACACAACATAAAAGATCAGTGTGCCCAATGTCCCAATTTTAAAAGAATAAATTGGACCTCCCTGCAGGTGCTCAATAACAGCCCCCACTCTAATGCGCATGCAGACAGACACACACACACACACACACAAAACTGCACTGCATTGGGTAAAGTAAATCACCTCAGAGCAAAATCCTTAAAATAAAAGTATAACCTGTGCTGTAGAGTTAAGAAAAAGCTGACCACAAGGAAGACTACTGATGTGTGTGCCAGCAGCATCTCTTGAAAATGAAAGGACAGACCCACTTCTCCCTAGCTTCACACACAAGAAACTGTTCTGTATCACATGATGTAAATCACCTCAGAGCACAATCCTAGAAATAAAAGTATAATCTGTGCTGCAGTGTTTAAAGGTAACTGACTGCAAAGAAGCCTCGGGGGAAGACTACTGAGGAGCATGCCAGCAAACATGTCTTTCTAATGAAATGACAGATCCAGCTCCTCCCTAGCTGTCTTATTGCCCATGCTTGAGAACAGAGAAATACATTTAAAATGTATTGCTTTTCACTGTATAACAGAGTGAGCAGCCGACAATCCTGAACTGAAACTGTACAAGCAATAAGTATGGCAACTGCCAAGGAATCTGCTCAGTCTTAATTAAAGCAGCTACTCACTGTGAAAGAAACTGCCACTCTGTGTGTTCCTTGTTAAGACACCAGGTATGTGCCAGTTGGGAATTAATATGGTGAGTAGACAGGGGGAGTACAATCAAAGCAGTATCTCTCTGCTGTGGGGGGGGTCATTGCACTTGACATCACAGTACAGAAAGTAATTAAATAGGACTATATTACTACTTCAGGTATTAAAATCACATCTTTTTAAAATATTTTGTCATGTTTTAAAGTCTTTTTTTTTCTTAAATAGTTACTTGGGGGGCCCATTTTTTAAGTGCAGTAAGACACTCCGAGGTCTAGGTTAGCCTGACAAGAGCACTTCTCTGGTGCTAAAAACACTCGACGCAAGTGCCTCATGCCTCATAACACACCCAGGGCATGGTCTTATCAGGCTATACCCCACACCGCGTCATGTCTTATTGCTTGCTTCAATTCAGTTGCATAAACACTCATATCTAATCAAAATGATAAATGTCACAAAACATTTCATTTGACAGACAACTCTTTCTTGTATTTTCCTTTGCAGCTCCTTAGAAACTCATTTGCTCATATACGAGCTAGCTTTAAAATGATTCATAGTGCTCGCCTCATTCCTTACTGTTATTAACTTCTTTTCCCAAACAATCTGTTCTTTGTTGCTGCATAATACAAATAATATTCTCTTAGTTGAAACATGATTGTGCAGTGATAAACTTTCTATTTTAAATTTCTTAATCAATTAGATAGCTTAAGTGAAGTACACTGTAAATAAACAGAATGTGAATAACCAAAAAATCTTAAGTGGTGTGTGTATCCCCATCAAGTGTATGCTGTCTAATCTCAGTGTTGCACACCTAAAACTTACTCCAATTCAAAATATTGTAGGTGTTTTCTAAAGAGATAGTAGAAAGCAGAGAACGCCACCAGTATAATCTTAAGGTGGAGCTAAGGTAAAATAATTTTTTTTAATTCAAGCAGAGACAAGAAATGTGCAATACATGACATTTTAAACTTTTTAAACTGTGATTCTAACCATGTGGTATATTTGTTAAAATGTTCATACATGCTGATTTATGTAGATAAGACCATAAGACTATTGAAATTGAGAATATGAGTACATAAGAGTACAATAAGGAACCATGATGAAAAATCATCAGTAGCGAGACATTTCACTAAACAAAGACATCATACATGTTCTTTTTGATTTATGGCATGTGAGACAGTAAAACAACTAGTTAGACGAGAAGATTGGGAGAGGGCTCTCTTAATAAGAGAGGGCTGGTGGATAGATCACCTTAACAGCTTGAACAACAGACATGGGTTAAATGAGAAAATAGAATGAATAGGTTTTGTGTGAATATCCATGGTTCCTCCTCACTGTACCTTTATGTTACAGAAGAGACAAGGTTGCTAATCCTTTACCCCTTAGTAGGGAGTTTTCCATCTCAAATGTTATTTTTATATCATTTTGTTCTTGACCCCGCCCCACCCCCTCCTTAGCTCCACTTAAGGATTATATTGGTGGAGTTTTCTGATTTCTGCCATCTCTTTAGAAAATTCCTACAGTATTTAGAATTGGAGTAAATTTTAGGTGTGCTACATTGATATTAGACAGCATACACTTGGTGGGGATACACACACACCACTTAAGGTTTTTTGGTCATTCACATTCTGTTTGCTTACACAGCACTGAGCTCAATTTTGCACAGAGTGCAGTTTGGGCTGTGTCTTACTGGCCCAATATAAGCTTTCCCTTTGGGAACTGGGCAGTGTAGCTTGACATTGATGACACACAGGAGCAGATGACATCACCGTTGTCTCCACGCATTCACTGCCCAGAGTGCTTTGCTCCATAAAGGAGGAAGAAGAAATGCATCACAACAGTAATGGAGATTGAAGAATGCCAAAGAAGGAGCATTCTCAACTTCACAGGTACGAACTTCACTTAAGTTATCTCAGTAATCAAGTAATTTAAAATAGAAAGCTGATTACTGTAGCCATCTTGTTTTTTTTTCATTTTAAAAAATATGTTTCTAAATAAATATTGCTTGGAAAGAAATGAACAATATGTATATTTAGGTATCCGTCACATAATTAAATCTATTTTTGACTTTAAAATTTTGAAATTTACAGGGCAAATGTGTAGTTTTGTGCCGAGCATAGTTTCGCCCACCACCCGCTAATGTAAGGATAGTTCAATCTGAAAATAACTATTCGCTGCTTTTTACAACTGAAACTTTGCTGTTCGATTGGAAAAGACTGCGAACAGTAAAGGTCAATAACAGATCAAATTGTAATAGCTCTCTGTTGTCTAGTGGCACCCTCCTCTCTTTGATCCCATTCTCCCTGTTTTGTCGTATTTTTCCTGGTTGTTAGTGGCACCCCTTCCTCTGAGTGCATCCCATATGTTTCCTTTTATTTTCCCTGGTGTCCAAAGGGCACACCCCCTCCCTGATTGCAGCCCCTGTAATATTGTTTGTTTCCCTGATGTCTAGTGGCACCCTCCTCGATCACTGTCCCCATAAGTAATAAAATATTTCCTAGTGTCTAGTGGCACCCCCTTCCCAATTGCTATAGTCCTAAAATAAAACAATAATGGTCCTCAATGTTTTTTTTATTTTCAAAAAAAAAATGGTCCTTTGCTAATCTGACCCCCCCACCCACACCTCCCACTTAGCATTCAGTACACCCCCACACACCTTCACTCACCAGAACAAGTCCCAGATTGAAGAGCCACTCTCCAGTCAAAGACACATCTTGTAGTTGGAACCAACAACTGTAACATGAAAAACTAAGGCCAGTGCAGTTCAATATGTTTCAACGTGGTTTTCAAATTTCATGCATAACACCCCCCCATTTTCTTTTATTTCTCCTGGTGTCTAGTGGAACCCCACCTCCCCGATCACTGTCCTTGTAATATTGTTTGTTTCCCTGGTGTCCAGTGGCACTCCTCTCTCCAACTGCTGTCTTCATAATATTGTTTGTTTCCTTGGCACCCCTTCCCAATTGCTGTCCCCCTAAGAAAAAAAATATTCCCTGGTATCTAGTGGCATCCCTCTCCCCAATCATTGTCAGTCCTGAAGTAAAGAAAGTGATCCTTAATGTTTTTTAACCCACAAAAAAGGAAATGGTTCCTCACTGATCTGACACCCCCTGCCTCTCACTCAGCATCCATGATCCCATTCCCCCCACCCATTCCCCCAAGTACATGTCCACACACCTTCAGTCACCTAAACAGGTCCCAGCTGGAAGATCCACTCTCTGATTAAAGACACGTCTTGTTGCTGGAACCGCAGACTACAATATGAGAAATTAAGTTAAATGCAGTTCAATGTATTTTTTTTCACTTTGTTTATTCTCCAACTTACCAAGGCATCTCTTAGAGGAGCCTTCTCAATGCTAGCCCTGCTACTCCCCTCTGAGGCAGACCACTATGGCTGTCCCTTCCCTCTAGGGACTGTCCAGTGCCCCAGATCACCCCCAGGGGCAGGGCCCACCCTCCCTTGTCAGTGTTTCTCTGTGATTAGAGGGTCCATCCCTCTCAGGAAGTCAGCTGTGGATCCCCGGTGTGGTCCACCCAGAGCTGGGGATGCAAGGGAGGTCCCTCAGGCCCTCGTTGCCTCCTCAACAAGCCAGGGTATTTTCCTTGGTTTATGCCCCAGACGTGGGATGTGCAATGCTGCCCAGCCCATGATGTGGATGCTCCCACCCACATCCAGAAGGCAGTCACCCAATGTCCTCCCTCTGTGTTCTAGCCCTAAGCATTGCAGTACCTCTGGCCTCCCCTTGGGGCCACTGTGATGCCAGGCTGTCCCTGGATTCCTCCCCAAGAGAGGAGAGCAGTCCTCCAAATGCTCAATCCTCTCTCTCCCCTGCCGACCCCTGGCTGCCTGAGCTCATCCCCGAACCCAGTTCACCAGCATGGCATGAGGTGTGGTGTCCAGCACCTCAACTCTCAGTGCCACCGGGCTGGCTGAGTTAAATGTATTTTAAAGGGGGTTTCAACTTTGATGCTTAGCTTCCTGATTTTTGCATATTTTGCCACCAGATTTTCAGCCTGGCCTTTTTTGGACCCCATCTCATGAACATTGTCAGTGGAATTTTGCAAATTGGACCCAAAAGGCAATGGTTGCTTGGTGACATCACCTTTTGGGCAGGATTTGAAAATGTTCACTACCCTTGTTCATGAGGTGAGGTCATAAGAAGGCTATATTGAACATTTGTGGTCTGAATATGTACATGGCAAAGTTATGCACACGCATTGAAATTTTGCTATGCTTGCTCAGAACTTTGTTAATTGTAAATATTTTGAGCAAAAATTTTCAACATATTGTAACTGAGTTTGTTGTGCCACAATGAACTGCTTTTGCTGAGCTCTACTGCTGCTATTGATGTTGTAACAACAGCCTGGTTGACTGCCCTAATTTTAACTGACTTAATTGCCAAGGAAATTGCATGATTCTTTGCTGCATTTGATTATTGACTTAGGGCTTCTGCTCCTGTTGAATTTTCCCTCTGGCCCCAACTACTTTAAGCAGCACCCCCTTCCTGATTGGTGGGGGCAGAATGATTGAGTGGGTTGGAGGTATTTAAATTTGTTATTGGTCAGACACGGTGGCATCTGTAAGCAGTGGCTTGTTGGTGGTGAAGTGCATCTAAGTGTAACTGGAGTTGGTGGAGTCCGTGGAAGACATGGGAGAGAGGGGCAATAAGATTTATGCAAGTTTAAAGTGTTAATGGTAGGTTTTGGAAGATATTTGTACTGTTTACAGGCTGGGTGGTTTGTATTATGTATTAGCATGGGGTGTTGCACTATGAGTATGTTGTATGCTAAGTAATGTAAGTTATTCCCTGGAGAGTTTTCAGGGAAACTCACTGAATGCTGCTATGTCTGATTTTAGTATGTCTGAGTTACTGTTTAGGAAGCAAAGTGTGCAGAACTTGTTTATATTATTATCAATGGAAAAGGTAGCTCTGCATGTTAATGGATACACACTTGCCAATTACTCTGTAATTTTGTTTAATGAGGGCTTGGCTTGTATTTGGAATATTAGGAAATGTCTTGTTTTGATGTTATTACTTATTTGTTCAGGTGATATTGAGTTAAAGATAATAAACCATAAAACAAGTTGGGAGGCATTTTACATATGAGCATGAATCTAATCCATCTTGTTTCAAGTTTATGGGTATAGAACATGTTAAAAGCCCACCAAGAGGTGGTGACAGGATGAATTTGTTATTGCAGAGAGAAGGTGCGTGGATTTTTAGAGCTGATAGAGTAAGGCCGTCAGACCTAAATGAGAGATGGCATCTGAAACCTTTTCTGAGGCATAAGAAGTAATATGTATTTTCCCTTTAGCCTTTTTACAGAATATCTTAATTTATTGTTGATCATCCTCCCACTTCGCTTCCCCCTTTTTCCTTCTCCTCTCCCCTTCCTCCCCATTGTAGGATTAATATAATCTGCATATTAGTAATTTTCCAGTCATGTTTAATGTAGTGTTGCGCTAATCAATTGTTTTTTATTATTTTTATGTCTCCTAGGACAGCCTGTGGACTCATTGTTTCTGGTATAGATTGCCTCCTTTACCTTTGGATTTCCTTTTTTCTCTATCTCCTTTCTCCTTTTTTTTTTGCCAGCACAGTGAGTGAACTTTGAGATTAAGATCTAATGATGTTACAATTTTTGCAACTTTTGTAAATTGAAATTAGCTATATAAGTGCATCCTTTTAAGGAATTTTACTGTGGGAGATCCCATAAGCAAGAAATGACTAAGGTTTGTAGAATTAATTGCTATATCTTAATTCCTTAAGTGAATATGATGTGCTGATAATTGTAATTCTCTTCTTTCAATGTCTTTCTGAACTGCATATGAGCTTTTTGTTTAATGATGATTCTAGAGTGTTGATGTTTAATATATTGTGTAAATAAACAAATAAACAAAACGAAACGAGGTAAGAAACCACTATGGTTCTCAAAGGAAGTGGCAGTGAAGGTTCAAGAGAAAAAGAAAGCATTCAGGAAGTACAAGGAATCACAGAAGGAACAGGACAGAGAACTGTATCAGTTAAAGCAAAAGGAAGCTGGAAAGGCAGTCAGAACAGCAAAGGCCCAAACCAATGAAAAGATAGCCAACTCAGTTAAGAAGGGGGATAAAACATTTTATAGGTACATCAGAGAGCAAAGGAAGACCAAGGGAGGGATAGTGAGGCTTAATAAAGGGGAGGGAGGGTGGGCAGAGGGTGACTGTGAAAAGGCAGAGATACTAAACAAATATTTTTGCTCAGTATTTACAAAGGAAGAGGGGGAGGTACCTAAAACAAACAGTAGAAACACTCTGGATACAGAAGTTGATACCAGCCCATTTACAGAAGAAAGAGTTCTGAAGAGCTCTTAAAACTGAAGATGGACAAAGCAATGGGGCCAGATGGGATTCATCCCAGAATTCTAAAAGAACTAAGGATAGAACTAGTGACACCACTGACTACCCTCTTTAACAAATCATGGGAGGATGGGGTGGTACCTGAGGACTGGAGGAGGGCAGATGTGATTCCCCTTCACAAACGTGGGAGCAAGGCAGAAGCAGGAAGCTACAGACCTGTTAGTTTAACCTCAGTGGTAGGGAAAATGATGGAATCACTTCTGAAGGAAACAATTGTTGCGTATCTAGAGGCCAGAGGGGCACAGGACCCAAGGCAGCATGGATTCACAGCGGGAAGGTCATGCCAGACAAATCTGATAGATTTCTTTGACTGGGTGACCAAAGTAGTTGATCAGGGAGGGGTTGTGGACATGGCCTACCTAGACTTTAGCAAGGCATTTGACACAGTCCCACACAAAAGATTAATATACAAGTTAGCCAGCCTGGGAGTGGGTCCCAAGATGACAGCCTGGGTAAAGAATTGGCTGGAGAATAGGACACAGAGAGTAATAGTAAATGGAGTCCACTCTGAAAAAAGGGGGGTTAGCAGTGGGGTACCACATAGTTCAGTATTAGGACCGGTCCTCTTCAATGTCTTTATAAGCGACATTGCAGAGGGACTGGAAGGAAAAGTATGTCTCTTTGCAGATGACACAAAGATCTGCAACAGAGGTGATGCACAAGGTGGGGTGGAAAGGATGAGAAGGGACTTGGCAAGGTTAGAGGAATGGTCAAATGTATGGCAGCTTAGATTCAATGCTAAGAAGTGCAAGGTAATGCACCTGGGAAACAAAAACCCAGGGGAAGAGTACACAATGGGGGGTGAGATACTAACAACAACAAAAATGGAAAGGGACCTGGGGTAGTCATATCAGATGACCTAAAGGTGGGCAAGCAATGTGAGAGGGCAGCAAGGAGGGCTGGGGGAATACTGGGATGCATAGGGAGAGGCATCACCAGTAGAAAACAAGAAGTTATTATCCCTCTGTACAGACAGCTGGTGAGACCACATCTGGAGTACTGCGTGCAGTTCTGGAGACCCAATCTCCGCAAAGACATAGACAGGATGGAAGCTGTCCAGAGGAGGGCAACTAAAATGGTGCAGGGTCTGCACGGAAGACATATGAAGAGAGACTTAAGGAGCTTAATATGTATAGCCTCGAGGAAAGGAGGAGAGGGGACATGATAGAAACTTTCAAGTACCTCAAAGGAATCAACAAAGTCCAAGAGGGTAGCATCTTTCAAAAAAAGAGGTGTGCAAGAACAAGGGGGCACAATTTGAAGATAGAGGGGGCGGCTCAGAGGTAATTTAAGGAAGTATTTTTTCACAGAGAGGGTTGTGGATGTATGGAACAGCCTTCCAGAGGAGGTTGTGGAGTCAAAAACAGTGGTGGAATTCAAGCATGCATGGGACAGTCATAAGGCAATTCTAGGGGGTGGGGGTAGGAAGAAGTAGGCTGCTGGTTAACTAGGATCTGCAGCTTATCCATCAGGTAGGGAAATGGGCAGACTGGGTGGGCCAAGCGGTCCTTATGTGCAGTCAAATTCTATGTTTCTATGTTTCTATGTTTCTATTGTGACTTAAAGATTTCTGTATTTGGTGATTGGTTAAAAATATGTGATGTCACTGCTTGAGAATCTATTTAAATGTGTTGAATTTGCCAGAATGTAACACACCCCCTTGAAGGCACTGATGCCGAGGCACTAGGGGCTCCCACAGAAGTGGAATATTAAAAGCAACCAATTTGTTGAAAAGTTTTTGCCTTTCCTTGTACTGAGCGCAACTGTTTTTGGTTTTTGTTTGAAATTTGGAGCTAGCCACCCTGGTTGTTGTGAACCTCTTCATGCTTGGAGCACTATTACATGGACTTTTGGATATTGAGTTAAATCCTGGCTCTGGAAATAATACTTACAAGACATCTGTTGGTCCCTCTCGAAACTGGTCTAAGTTACATGGTATTAAACTTATGCATGTTATTGCTATGAGCTTAATAACAAAGCCTGCTGATTTAGAAGTGCTGACATTCTCCTATAGGCCAGATATAGTTGCTATTTCATAGTCTTGGTTAAAGCCTACTTTGTCAGATGAATTTTGTACTTTACCTGGGTACTGTATGGTGAGATCAGATAGAAAAGGGAAAAAGAATAAAAGGGGAGGGGCAGTGGATGTCTATTTTCTGGAACATTTAGAAGTTTCAATATTATTATCTAGTGAGTCCTATGACACTACCAATGATTGGTTGATCTTGCTGTTAATGTTAGGTAGATGCAAATATACTAATATCAGCTGTTTATACAACCCTCATCAGTCTGCTATTACTGAATTTAAGGAATTTTTTGAGACATCTGGTGACTTATTTGTGAATCGTGAGTTTGTCTTTTTGGGTGACATAAATTTGGATTGATCAAAGAGGGCTACCCTGTGTCTTGAACATTTACTAAATTCTTTTGGTTTGTCCCAGCTTATTGATGAACCTACTCGATTTAATGTGCAAACAAATAACCATTCAATTTTGGATTGAGTCATATCTAATAAATCTAAATATTATTTATTCTTCTGGAGTTTGGGATGATTTAATAAGTGATCACAAGGCAATTTATTGTATTTTAAATATTAAAAGACAAAGGGTTCCTCCTCGGACAGTTCAATTTGGAAATTTTGGGAAATTTACTACTGCTGCTCCAGAGGCGGAGCTATTAAAAAGAGATTAGTCTTTTCTTGAAGCAATCCCACACCCTGTATATGCTATTGACTTCTTTTGTAATCAGTTACTGGCTGTTCAGGATTTTATTTTCCCCTTATGTTCTCTGAGGGTTAGGGGTAATAATAATGCTTGCTTGTCCAAAGAAATTAAGGGTTGGATACAAAAAAGGAAGCAAGCTTGATTGACATATAAACAGTCACCCTCCCCCTTATTGTTGACTGTTTATAGATCTGTTCTGAATAGGATAAACAAGATGATAAAACAAGCTAAAGTTACATTCTTTAGACAAAAATTTGAGGACTCAATGTCCGATGTAAAGAGTTTTTGGAATGCAGTCCACTCCTTATTGTCCCCGAAAGTGAAGGCCAAAATAAATAAATTGAAGACTATGGATAAGGAAGCAAATAAGCTCTGCAAAATTGCTGAATTGCTAAATTTAAAATTCTCGGATATGTCCAGTTACAGATTGTACAGGACTAAGCCAAGCACCAACTTAGAAAATATTAATTTGGACTCAATTGGTGGTAGAGAAAGTAAACCTCTTTTCTATTTTTGGAAGGTTTCCAAAACAGAAGTGCTAAAATTGCTGAATCTGTTACCCAATAAATTTACCAATCAAGGAGGTGGCCTAGATGGGAGATTTGTTAAGTTGGTTGCTCCATTTATTTTGGATCCCCTCTGCAAAATTTACAATTTATCTTTGACATTTCAGTCTTTTCCCTTGGTAGTGAAGTGTGCCAGAGTAACTCCAGTTCCAAAAAAACACAATGCAAGTCTAGCTGTTGATTATCATCCTACTTCAATACTGAATCCTTTAAGCTATGTTCTGGAGAAGTTGGTTGCTAATCTGTAGGTAAGATTTATTGTTGATCGGTTAAAAAAAAAATTACAACATAACACATAACAGTACATTAAAATTTCTGCATCCACAAAAAACAGAGAACTTCTTTCAATTTGCATTAATCTACAAATGAACCAGATATGAATCGTAAAAGCATGTTTGTCTCACTTTTAATAAATTATTCTTCCTCTTCCCCCTTTTCTTTACTTTATTTACCTGAGGTAGAATTCAACAAGGCTGAAGGGCCCAGGTTGTCAGAATACAAAAGTTAGTAAGATGCTTTAATCTGGCTCTCTCAGAGGACTACCCTGCACTCAAGCTGGAACACCTCTTTTTCAGTAAACCCACAATAGACCAAGCAAGGGACAAGTTTGAATCGTGAGAATCTGGCCATACATTAAATCCCATTAACTAAAGTAAAACTTACTCTGTCCCTTGTATATTTTGGCAGGTCATTGCCCCATTATCTGGGTTGAGCCAACTTGTACCACTAGTTATCCCCATCCCTGGATCCCAGTGGAAATACCTTGCATGACCTAAAAGTGGGCCAGCAATGTGAGAAGGTAGTAAGGAGGGCCGGGGGGGTACTGGGATGCATAGGGAGAGGCATCACCAGTAGAAAACCCTCTGTACTGACAATTGGTAAGACCACATCTGGAGTACTGTGTGTGTAGTTCTAGGGACCCCATCTCCATAAAGACATAGACATGGTGGAGGCTGTCCAGAGGAGGGCAACCAAAATGGTGCAGGGTCTGCACCAGAAGACATATGAAGAAAGACTAAAGGAGCTTAAGATGTATAGCCTCAAGGAAAGGAGGGAGAGTGGGAACATGATAGAAACTTTCAAATACCTCAAGGGAATCAACAAAGTCCAAGAGGGTAGCATCTTTCAGAAAAAGAGATGTGCAAGAACAAGGGGGCACAATTTGAAGATAGAGGGGGGATGGCTCAGAGGTAATGTGAGGAAGTATTTCTTCACAAAGAGGGTTGTAGATGCATGGAACAGCCTTCCTGAGGAGGTCATAGAGTCAAAAACAGTGGGGGAATTCAAGAATGCATGAGACAGACATAAGGCAATTCAAGTGGGGGGAGTAGAAAGAAGTAGGCTGTTGGTTAACTAGGATCTGCAGCTTATCCATTAAATAGGGAAATGGGCAGACTAGGTGGGCCAGGGGGACAAGATGGTCAGCGGCAGTAACAGCTTGTTTTAAATGCTCTGAATGATTGTAGGAGAGACTGTGTATGTCAGTGTTATTCCGTATAGGGAGCTTACATTTTGACTCACCTTGCTTTTATTCTTTGTTTTTGAGGGAAATTAACTGTTCTTGATGGATTTACAAAGGAGCCAAGGCAGAGGGTCGAAGTTGGAGTTTGTTTCTCCGAAGTCAGACCCGCTCAAGCAGTGGATGCTTTCAGTTAAGCCCAGCCCGGAGAGTGGCGGTGGAGCAGGCGTTAGCTCACCAGTCACCCTTCAGGCTATGGAAATGGTGTATCCAGCTACCCCATTGAAAGTGTCCATGGAGTCAACCCAGGTGTAGATCTTACAGTAACCTCAAATGAATTATCATGAGAGACGGACTGAGATTCCTTTACAGTCATCTCCTATTGAGGCAGGTGGTTACACACTGGAGAGACTGGGAGCAACTTTAGATAAAATACTCGTATGGACTGAGCGAAGTGATTGATGGTATAAGGTAATACTTAAGAAAACTGAATTTTTACAAAGGGAAGTAAACACACTTAAGGTTACAACGGAGGAGAGAAAGAAAATTGTGCTGCAGAACTCAGCTGAATTAGAGAAACAGGCAGAAAAGATGGTCTCGGTAGAGGCAAATTGTGTGAGTATTGTTAAGGAAAATTACAACATTAACAGGAAGCTGGAAAATGCTGAGAATTTATTACGATATAAAAATGTATGTATTCTAGGGGTTCCAGATCAACTAGATGCTAATTTTGAGACCACAAGAGATTTGGTGAAAGGTATTTTTATAAAAACCTTTGATTTACCTTTGGAGAACCCTCCCTTAATCACAAAAGCATTTTGTGTGGCTAAACATGACAGAAATACTCCTATTACCTCAACTAACCCATCCGTTTTAAAAGCTACTATTTTCGCTACTTTTGGTTTTGATTCTGAACGAGATTACATCTTTAAACTGGCCAGGTTGAGAAGGACTCTGGAGTATAATGGTTTATGATACTATATATACCCCAATTTTTGTTGTGCTACACAACAGCGAAGAAGAACATTTTTGGCGTATCACCAGGAGATCTTGGAGTCCAGTGCACAGTTTTCTTTGTTCCCCCAGCGAAGGTGAAAATTGTTAAAGATGGTAAAAGGTATATATTCTTCTACGTAGATCAACTTACAGCACACATTCAGGCACAGTATTCCTCTCAGGAGACAGTGGAGTCCCCTACTTCATCGGAGCATGAGATCTTGGATAACTTGGAGAATATGGACTTGTGATTATTATCTTTTGGAACTAATTGATTGATTGTAAGTTCTGCAGTGATTGTGAATATTATTTTAAATTAGTCTAAAATACTATTTTTAGAATGTTATGTGTGGGTTAAACTTGCTGGACATTTCGATTGTTTTGTTTTGTTTTGATTTTGTTGAAGTAAATCAATAAGGTGGAGGTTGGGAATGCATTAGATATTATGGTATTACAATAAGGAAAGTTAAGATATGTTATAGCTATGTAGCTTTTTTTTTTGTTATGTATCTTTAGTTATAAACTGTATCTTATCTTGCCCCCCGATTGAATTAGCCTAGATCTATCTTTATGTTTAAAAAAGTATGCACTATTTATATTGTATATATTGTTTTTGTGATTGATATATATTTTGTGCATGTGCATATTATTGTAACATAATATATGAAAATAATGAAAAATTGTTATATTATAAAAAAAAAGACTAGTTGGGCCAAGCAGTCCTTATCTGCCATCAAATTCTATGTTTCTATGTAGTGCATACTGCCCCATATTCCTCTTATGTGGGTCCCTGGGTTAGGCAGTTTCTACTGGCCTATACTCAGTGTTACTACTACCAGGTTAGGAAACTTAACCCACAATCAAATACTGGGTCATTTCTCTTTCTCTCACCATTTATGGATTCAATCCTAGGCACTATAATTCAACTTAGTTATGCCTCTACACTGTTCAGCTAATGATAGCTACTTACTGAAGAATTAAATAGCTGACTCAGGATACATTTCCTTGGGCATTCCAAATAGCTACCCCAAAACAACTCACATCCACCAACAGTGTCAGTGGCTCAGTAGGTAGCACACTCACCTCTGAGGCTGGGAGATCAGAGGGCTGTGGGTTCAGTTCCCACATCTGGCACTTGGGTTAATATCCCAGTACTGACACTGTAGTGCAGCATGAGAGGGGTGCTGCACTTCTGAGGTGCCGTCTTTCGGATGAGACGTTAAACCGAGGTCCCATCTGCCTGGATTGGTGGTAGTTCAGGTAGAGGTTAAAGATCCCATAGCACTTATCGAAAAGAGTAGGGGAATTTTATTTAGAAGGTTGGACTTCATTACAGAAAATAAACAGCATCCTATACAAACTAGGAACTAAATTCATAAACAGAAAATACAAACAATAATAGATGCAACACATCAACAATCTGTAAATGAAAAATTACAATTACGACACAAGAGATGACATTGAGAGCCTGTAGAGGTTTGGAAATCACGCAATTTAACTAAATTCAAAGCATGACAGATGTTACTAATTATCTCTTGTTTAGGTATCACTTTTTGATGTAAGACTAACATACATCTAGCTTGCCAAATGTAACATCTAATAAAAACAAAAACAACATACAAAGTATCAACATGATATTTGGTGTTTAAAACATCATTTGTACAAAACATAATCTGATCGTAAGTTAATTGAAGGAATAAAGGTTCAGACCATAAGTCAGCCAAACTGGACCAAAGATCTAAGGAAAACGGGCAATCAAGAAACAAGTGTTGTTGAGTTTCTAAAACCTCATGGCAAGACTCTCTAGGGCAAAAATGAGCATTTAAAGCTTTATGCTTATGATTACTTTTAACTCCCAACCTTCCGTAGTTGCTTAACCATACCATATCCCAAACATAGGGGGTAAACGGGGATTGCAAAGCTGTTGAAGAATCCAAGAAAAGCGGTTTAAAGAACAGCAAGGAAATACAACAGCTTCCTGGGTCTCTCCCCTCCAGATCTTATCATATATCATTCGTCTAGATAAAATACAAAAATCTTGTGGGGAGAAACCCCAAGATAAGGCCATCTTATATCCTTCTTTTCCATATACTGGAACATCTAATGAATGAGAAATAATATTTTTTTGTCCTGGGTTCCAGCTAACTAAGCAGGATGACAACCATAACATTAAATGCGGTTTCCAAATCACTTCCCCAGGTTTTAAAGCCTTGCCAAAATTATAACTAAAAAATAAACTATAAAAAAAGTAATGGGATGGATCATATTTACCCCACCCTCTCGGACAGGTCTATACGTAAAATTCCGTTTAATAGGGTTAAGCCGAGACCCCCAAAACCCCTGAAAAAACACCCCATATAATTTCATAAAAAGCACAAAAGGAGGTGGAAACACACAACTAAGATACAAGAAAATTGGAATAACTAATGTTTTGAGCAGAACTACTCTCTTTTTTTCCCCAATCAAAGCTGATTTCCATCCTGCAATCAAACCTTCAGCCTTCTTTAAGGCAATAAGCCAGTTATAAGATAGCATGTCACCAGATCCAAAAAAAATTCCTAAATATTTAAAAGAATCAACCTTTATAGGAATCCCAGCATAAGTGCCATTTATCGGGAGAGAAGTGTGACCTAATGGAACACCAACACTTTTTTCAAAATTGATATTTGATCCGGAAACTGATGAAAAGGTCCGAAGGACCTGAGCCAGGGCCTCTTCCTTAGTATTTTTATCCACCACCAGAACCAAATCATCAGCATAAGCTAACAGTTTAATTGGTGGCAAAGAGGGAATTCCCTTCAGCCCTGTAATTTGAGGGCAAAGTAATATAGCCCGTATCAGAGTGTCAATATAAAAGTCATAAAGGATCGGGCTTAAGGGGCATCCCTGTCTGACCCCACGAACAAGGGGAAACTGGGTTCCTAACCAACCATTAACATTAGGGATAATAAGGGCATCCTTATATAAAGTCTGAATCCAAGAAGAACTTAACAGGAAATCCAAAAGCTAGTAGAACAGAGAACAAAAACTGTGAAAACTCTGTCAAAGGCTTTTCTTGATCTAGACCCAAAACCCATCCAGACACTACCTTCCTATCACCCAAAGCAAAAATTCACGCAGCAGAACTAAATTATCGTGTTGGTACCTGCCTGGAATACCACATGTCTGAACTGGACTTAAATGAAATGCAACTTTAAGCAATCTAGTTAACAGAATTTTGGCCAGTATTTTATAATCTACATTTAATAAACTAAGTGGTCTCCAATTATTCAAATCTGTAGCATCACCTTTTTTAAAAATCAAGATTAAAATAGCTTCCTTCATCGTTTTGGTCAAAAAGCCCGAGGCCAGTATCTCATTATATAACAAAGTTAGAGCCGGAACCAAATTAGACGAAAAGGTTTTGAAAAATCTAGCAGTAAGGCCGTCAGAACCAGGAGCAGATTGTGAACACAGTTTAGCAATAGCCTGTGCAACTTCCTCTTCCACAATATCAGCCTGCAACATCTCCTGATCCTAGCAGGAGAGCTGAGGGAGATGCAAAGAATCCAAAAATGTCTCAGCAGACTCACAATCAGGCTCACTACCCAACATGTTGAAAACATGCTGTTCGACAATTTTAACTAATGTTTCAGGTGTTGTGACCAAGTCACCAGAGGGAGACCTTAGACACCGATTTAATTTGAAATCTACACGGTTTTTGCACGCCTTAAATGGATCCAACCCTCCTTTATCTGTTTTTGTCCCAAATATAGCTTCTTGCCCTAATGAGCTAGCCCTATCATATTGTAATTTTCTCATCTGAGCACAAATAACAGCAATTTGAGTACTATAATCATGTCGAGTGTTATCAGCTAGAGAAATCAAATGCTGTAACTGTTGCCTCAGGGACAGATACTTCAAATATTTATTATTTTGAGAAGTTGCAGCCCTTTTCTGGAAGATCTGTTTCCATCGTAATTTTGAGTCTTCCCACCAGTCAACAACATTATCATAAAAATCCACTACTAATAACCTAGCTGCCCATTCTTTCTGCCACAATTTCAAATTTGAGGGATCCTCCAAAAGGGAGTCATTAAAATGCCAATGGTTTTTCTTACAATGGGGAGCAGTATCCCAAGAAAATGATGCACAAAGAGCAGCATGATCTGAAAACTCTACCCCGACAGTTTGGCAAGAATGAATTTTAAGATTTTAGACAAAACAAAAGTCTATGCAGTTCTAAGGGTCCTTTAAAAAAGTAAAACCTCCAGTAGCATGACAATACCTATAGGCATCTATAAGCTGAGCCGTGGTAACAATCTTCTTCAAAGCAACAGAATCACAAAACAGTTTGGGAGTTTTTAACCCTCTATCATTTTGTTGCAAACCACAGTTAAAATCACCAACCCAGAGGAGTAACCTAGAAGTATACAAAAAAGGTCTAACTAAATTAAAAAGAGAGACCCGTTGAGCTTTAGACTGTGGAGCATAAACCGCAATGATATGAAACCGCTCCAAAGAATACGTGAAATCTAATAACAATGCTCTCCCCTGGTGAAATATCAACTAATCTAGAAACATGTAAATCCAGATTCGAAAATAAAATACCAATACCATCACAAGAATCGGGACCAGAAGACCAAAAGGAGGGACCACTAGTCCAGGCCCTTGAGGCCTGTTGTAATTTATTATGGGTTTTAAGCCTGGTGTCCACAAGACAAACAATATCACACTTAAAATCTTTTATTGTCAAAAAAACACCCCCCAATCTCTTTAGACCTTTAATACTATTCACATTTAGGGAGCAAACTGAGAAAGAGGCCATTTAAGTGCCAATGGGAGATTTGCTCCTTTGACTTTGCCGGGTTTGTTTAGCTATAGGATCCAAATCTTTACTGCCTTCCATATCTGGACAAGACTGAATGGAGGAGGTATCTGTATCATCCCCCTCCAGAGTCTTTATCAGAGAGATCTGCAGCTAGTATGGCAAATTTATTATTAGACTGCCAGGTACGAGCTACTGCGTCCTTACCTCGACTGACCACTGCCAGACCTTTCCTAGTCCTCTTGTGAGTAACTGGAATAAAACCAGAGGAATCTAAATCAGAAGCTGGTTGTAAGGGAGGGGGAGGAGGGGGCATCACAGCAAACATTGGTGATGTATCCGGAATGGAAGGAGGAACTCCTTCTGAAGGGGGAACTATTTCAGAGGGCAAAACAAGAATATCATGACCAAGTTCCAAAGGTTCTTTCTGTGCTTCAACTGGAGTAGAAGAAGATAAGTCAGTTTTCAAATCTCAAGCAGCAGACTTTTGTGCTTGTAATTGCTGTGCTATGGTAATTAGACCATCATGTGAGGGACAATCTTCCCTATTATGGGATGCCCATGGACAACGGCCATAAGCATGGCTGGAGCCTTCACATAGGTTACATTTAAAAGGGTTAGAGCAGGCACTCGAAGTGTGGCCAAATTCAAAACAATGGCTACACTTCACAGTGTCACAGGCTGAACTAAGGTGAGTACGTGAACCACACTTAAAACAAGATTTGGGTTGACCAGCATAAAAAATGAGCCCTTTATCTTTACCTAAATAAAAAAAACTAGGTAAATGTTTGGTGCCAGTATTAGTTGAAAATAATTTAACTCGAACTCTCCAGCTACCATCCCAGATTTGTTCACTATCCAACATGGGAGTGGGCCTATTAAGCACCTCACATCTTTTATTTAACCAAAATAGAATGTCTTCCACATTAACCCCTTCATTTTTGAAAATAATTGTAATATTCCTAACAGCAGGTTTGGTTAATGGAATAGCTTGAAAAGGTGACCAAATAGGAGAAGTCTGATATGTCGCATACTGAGCCCAAAATCTATCTAAACCAGAGACCTGTTTGAAGCTAATATCATAATTGGAATTGCCTATACTAATTAAGGCAAAAATTTCCGAAGAAAAGAATTTCATAGACCCTTTAAGCAATTTTTTAGCAATATATACCCGATCTGGGGGTTCCTCTAACCCACCCTTATAGAGCAAGCGAACAGCATTTCGCCTGGGAGCTGGTTCTCCTTTGGAATTAAATAAATCAGCCAGTTTAAAACCACCTGGGTGATCTGAGTGAGTTTTTGCAGGGTCTTGCAAGACTGGGGTAGGTGTAGAGCTTGAAGGAATAGTGGATCCAAGGGGTATAACAGGAGATATAGCATTTTGTAACAAAATACCATCATTATTAACTTGAGGTAACAGGGGTTTAAAAGAAAATTTCCCCACATTGGTACCAATACATGAGTCATTAGAGTTAGTATTCAAAGGTTCACAATTTAAATCAACACCCCGGGGTTCGTTGGAGCTCAAAGTAGTGCCAGATGGTACAGTAGTAGCTACCGTCTGCAACATTTTTAAATAAGTGGGGTCTTGGGAATCCAGAGTCCAAACACCCCCTTCCCCTTTCTCCCAACCAGTGCTTTCTAAAGCGTTATCTGGTGACCAGGACGTCTTTGTGTCACTAAAGGCAGCTAGGTTCCTAAAAGAAGCCTTTGTCCCTTTTGATAAAACCCCACCATGCTTACTCCACCCGGGGGCTTTGTTAGCCAAAAAGAAAAATACCTCGGAATCCTTATTCTGCTGCTCTGTCGTCGCGGATCGACTGTTAAGAGTTTTGCCAGCTTTCTGTCCAGAACTTTGCTTCTTGCTGTCCGGTAAGTTTTGTGTTTGATGCAGAACTGGCGCAGGCTGTAGGCACACCGAGTCACACTTCGAAAAACTTCCAGCCTCATCTGAAACAGCCGCCAATGCGGAAGTGAGCGCAGAGTTCGTCGGACCTTCAGCGTCAGCAGGGGGCTTTCCCATTGCGGCGTCACTCAGCAATTTTTTCTCCTTAGCTGTCTGAGTGAATGCCGCTATTCTGGAGTCCAACTGCTGCATTTGCAACATTAGAGCCGATCGTTGTTCTTCCAAGGTGGAATGAGAAGAATTATCAGCGAAAAGACCGGTAACCACATTATTTTCCAATTCAGCCAAATCGTCCACAGCAGTAGTCTCTATAATGGTAACAGCACAATTTTCAGCAACAACGAGTTCCTCATCAATGGACTCTGAAGTTACAAGCACAGGAGAGGAGGCCCACTCCCCTGTACTTCCGACGTCCATCTCCTCCGAGGGTTCATGCACACTGGCCATCTTGCAGCCAGTAGCAAAGGCTCCTCCTACAGAGAGTAGGGGAATTTCCCCGGTGTCCTGGCCAAATTTCCCTCATTCTCTAAAAATACTACCAACAGCTTAATCTGGTTCAAGGTCAGCTGGCATTCATCTGTATCCCCCTCCGTCGTGCCTGAAAATAGGCAGGATTTGTCTAGTGCACTTACCCAGTCAACAAAAACAAACTAACTAACTAACTTGAACCCCATCTACTAAATACCTCTCTATACCAAGCCCAAGCTCTATCTCATATATAGGACAAGAGGAACATAGTGAAATTAACAGTTTCCTAAGGTATGAATATACAAATTAAACCAGTGATGAACCATCAATTTAGCTTAAATAAAAAATGATTTTAACAAAGCACATAACTGCTAGTGCTAATTCACACAGAGTCCCTCTAAAGTCACAAAATTCCATGAGTTTCTTAGAGAATTCACTAAGGAGAATATACTAGAAAACATTTAAATATTTATCCAGCATCAATTCCGTTGAAAGTATGATAAAGCCATAAACGCACGATAATACAAGCTCTCCAGAAACAGTGTTTTTAAATTAAATTAAGAACCACATTGAAGCTTATCCTTAAAATTAAAGATAAATTTTTTTTGCCAGTTCATTAAGTGAATTCATGGAGATTAAAGCCTTCGGCAAAATCTGGAGTCAGGAGGGAAAATTCAAAAAAATGGAATGAAGGCATTTCAAATTTCACTATGCACAATACCAGCTCATAAGAGTGAAAATGTCCAAATGCTCCTAAACCAGGAGTCCTCTTAACCTTTAGTAGATGGCATTCCTGAGATGAAAAATGTAAAACATCCAGTACTCTCTGCAAAGGTATCCTGTGTTGCTGATAAACCGAGACTCCCTACAGCTACTATATGGAGTCACTTATTTCTCACCAAATCACCTGCTACAAGCAATCCAAGTCTTGCCTATGTTCCAGGTGGGAAATTTCTTGGTCTAGTAAGGTTCTTCCAGAAATTTCTGTTGACTCCTAATAGTTTTGTAAGACGCCGTCCTTGGGGTCCTGTATCCTTTCTCACCGACTCAGCCACAACACTCTTTAACAGGCCAACCAAGCCTCTCATTGTTCAGGTTCACATCCCTGAAGTCTCCATCAGTTCTGGGGGTTTGTTCTGCCTGTAAAATAAAGAAAAGAAAAGCGCCCACTAAAAACAGTAAAATAAACCACAAGCCTGGAGTTAAAATTACAACGTCCCCCCAGGCAACATTAGCATACCTTTCTTAAAGGCTTTATAAGCCTGTCAGCACACATTGTGCTACCACTGTTGCCGGCACTTTACTCTACAGGCTTCTTTTTCAGTCTTCCACCCAACTCAATATTCAACTCCACACATGCACAAAACAAACACATTGAGCAAGCCATTCTGAGAGCTTGCGTTCAAAATTAGCACCAACATCAGCCGACACTCCTTCTCTGCATTCAAAATGTAGTTGGCAAAACAAAATAAAAGATTATAGATTATAGAGCGCTTAGCTTTGAGGGTCAGTCAGGAGAAAACAGCACCCACTGCAGCTACAGTTTAGCGAGATGCCACCATTAAATGGTCGAACAGCTGACAGCCGAAAACATTAAATTGCTGATTGTTTTAGCTGTCAGCAACAATGTTTGGAAAGTCTTTAACAAAAGACCGGTTGCTAACCAGCTAACAAAGTTTCTTGAGGTCAATAACATTTTTTGTAACCAGCAACATGGATTTAGGTGAGGACATGGGACTAGTATGGCCTTGGTCAGATTCACAGATACCGTCCTTCAGTAGATTGATAGGGATGATATGACAGGGGTGGTGTCTGTGGATTTGATTTAATTGGCCATCCTTTGCTTCTCACTAAACTGAGGGACTTGGGCATCTCCAATAATGTCGTACATTGGATGGGGGATTATCTAACAAACAGAACACAGTATGGTGCTTTAAATACTGTACATTCTAATTTGAAAGCTATTGATTGTAGAGTGCCACAGGGGTCTATTCTTGGACCCCTGTTGTTCTCCTTATTTATTAATTGGTTACCTTCTGTTTTGCAAAATTGTCAGAGTCGTCTATATGCAGATGATATCATTTTATTTCTCCAAGCTCCCACTGTTTCTCAGCTTACTGAGGTATTGGAACCTGAGTTTCAGAGTTTATGTTCTTGGCTGGATAATAATCTTTTGGTCTTAAATGTAAAGAAGACGAAATCTATGATTTCTGGAAGTAAATTTATGCCAGGGAGGAACCTTGTCTATTAATTCATGATGGTTCTGGTAATGTTGTCGAGCAGGTAAAGGAATTAAAGTATTTGGGTTTTATTCTTGACTCCAATATGTCACCTCTCCCATAAGTTAAGTCAGTTAGTAAAGTTACAAATCAGAAGTTAGGGATATTATATAAGTTTAAACGTTACCCTCCTTATGGAAAACGATATGCAAGTGCTATGGGTACTTTACTATCACACTTGGATTATGTATTTATATTATAATATTGGGGCTAAGGAAAGTCATAGTCTTTCTGTTACATTTAATAACAGCTGCTGATTTATTTTAACTGCACTGTTTAGGATGCATCATTGCATGCTGTATTACACTGTTGGTTGTTTATCTCCTACCCTCAAATTCACTTACTCTTTGGGATGTCTTATTTGTAAATCTACTTATAAGTGCAATAATTATCCCACTCTGCTGGCCAATTTACTAACACATAGAACTACTTTAAATCATCTTCACTCCACTAATGGGGGCAATGCTTGTAGTGGGTGCCCACAAGAACAACTATGGCTTGAGCTCCTGTAACATTTCAGCTCCTTCTTTGTGGAATACATTACATATTGCTTTACACTCTGCTACCTCATTGCAAAGTTTTAAAATCCAGTTTAAAAGTTATCTGTTGTCCTTGAATGTATGTCATTGTAATAGTTAATGGTTGTAGTGTAAAACTGTATTGTAGTACTATTTGCTAATTGTTTGATGTCTGGGTCAGTCCTGAAAAAGGGCTCCTTTGCCCAGTGTCCCTACCCTGTTAACACATTTAAAATAAAAATAAATTTTATACCACTTCATGAACATAACAGCTGTCATTTTTTAATTCCTGGCCAAAATGTATTTTCACCCCATGGCTCAGAATGATGTTGCTGTGGGATTTGAACATTCTCAGCATGGTGTTCAAGATGTGGGGTAATAACAAGGCTATGCTGACAATTTGGTTGCTGTTTTGGCAGAAATGCATGCACAGGGCCCAGAGGGCCCTGCACTTCTACGACAACATTCTTGTATGCATCTATGGAGAGATGGCAGTACAGGGTCTGGGCCCTGTGCTTCCATAGGCAAATTAGAATTTGATTATACTATCTAAAAAAGTAAGTAAATAATTTTCAAATAACTGTGTTAATGCACCAGTTAGGGTAACTTATTGCAACAAAAGTAGGGAAATGTGGCATTAGGGTTTCTCATCCTACCCCCCAAGCAGCAAAAGAAAAAAATATATAGTTTTGGTTTTGACCCTAACACCTCACCACCACTGTGCAGGCAGCAACAAGCATGGAGTTTACCATGGGGATACCAACCCTAACACTCACTCCATTCTCATATACTGTACACATATCAGTTTATTTACTCAGGGAATCTAGTGAGCATTAGGGTTGACAACCCCAAGGCACACCCAACACCTGTTGCTGCCTACAGGGTGGTGGTGGGTTGTTAGGGTCAGAAATCAAAACTGTAATGTTTTCTCAATCAATCAATCTTTATTTTACCAGGTGGAACACCCTAGAGAAGAACTCATTTGCAAGGTGGACCTGGGCCAAGGCATAAGTAACAAATGACAAAGATACAATACGGTGAAGTTAAAATAAGGAGAACAGTTTACATTATACAGATAACAATATTTACATTATACTGAGGCAAGCATGGTATGATAAAGTAGATTAGGACCACCTACAACTAGGTATATTTAAAAAAAATGCAAGGCAGTAAATTACAAGTCAAGAAGAAGGAAAAAGAGAAAAATGTTGGGGAAAAAAGAGGCACAGCAAGAAGAATCATGATGGCAGAAATATATATACAAGTTTGAGGAGAGGGGTTACTAGTAGCGGGGATACCACAGGTAATGTAAAGGTTATTTACATATATACAAGTTTGAGGAGGGATGGTTACTAGTAGTGAAGGTACCAGAGATAATATAAAGGTCATGTGATGGAGGATCAGAACAGTAAATAACAAGTCAAGAAGAAGGAAAAAAAAAAATCTTTAGAAGTATGGCAAGAAGAACTAGGGATGACAAAAGTATACATACAAGTTTGAGGAGGGAGGGTTACTACTAGTGAAGGTACCACAGGTAACCTAAGGGTAATGGGATAGAGGGGTAATGCAAAGGCAAGGGGATAAATGGAACATGGAGGACTTGAGGTTGGAGATCTTTTATCCAAGGTTGCATTTGCAGTTTTCAGTGAGGGTTTGATTAAGCAATGGCTTGAAGGTGTGCATCTGTACTGGGATGGCCAATTTCAGAGATCTTTGTAGATTGATCCACAAGGTGGGCAGAGTCTATCCTATGGATGTACGGCTAAACCGAGTTCTGATTTTAGAGATAGCAAGTTGAAAATAAGACAGGCTTCTCAGCGCTTATTTACCAGGTGTGTAGATGGACAGGCAGTCGGAGATGTATTGAGGTAACCTCTGAGTAATTGCTTTATATGTCCAGATGGCTGCATGTTTTTGCCTGCTGATTGTAAGAGAGGTTCACATGAGAAGGGAATAGAGGGTACAGTGATTGGTTGATTTATTGATTGATTGGTACATATGGATACCTTTTGCTGCTCGTGCAGGTGAGGGGGTGTTATGGTGAGAAGCCCTAATTCCACATTTCCTTACTTTTGCAGCATTAAGTTACTCTAACTGGTGCATTAACACAGTTTTTTGGTAAATTATGTTTATATATATATATATATATATATATATATATATATATATATATATGATTGCAAAAAGCACTTCATTAATGCATCAGTTAGGTTACAGCAACAAAGTTTGAAATGTGGTGTTAGGGTTTCACCCTAACACCCCACCCCCACGAAGCATGCACCAACAGGTGCTGGGGGTGTGCCTTGTGGTTCCTTTCAGCCTTAATGCTCACTAAATGCCATGAGTAAATAAGTGGAGAAGGGTACAGTACTGGAGTATGGGGTGAGCATTAGGGCTGACAACCCCAATGCACACCCTGACACCTGTTGGTTCATGCAGAGTGGGGTGGGGTGCCAGGGTAGGAGACCATAACAACACATTTCCAAACTTTTGTACTGTAACCCTGATGCATTATCAAAGTTTTTTTTTTTTTTTCAAACAACTTCATTACTTTTTGAGAAAGTATAATCATAGGCTTCTTTGCTTGTGGGAGCAAAGAGCCTTCCTAGCCCTATGCTCCCATCCATCTATAGGTTTATAAAGATTATAATTGCATCCTTCTTTTCTTGTGGTAGCACAGGGTCCTCAGGGCTGTACACTCCCATCAGTCCATATTGGTATCCATATGTACATGTGGGAGTGTAGGGACCTCTAGGCCCGGTGCTCCCATCCATCCATAAGTTTAGAGAGATTGTAATTGTGTCCTTATTTCCCTGTGGAACCACAGGGCAATCTGAGCCCTGCACTTCTATCCATGCATCATTTTTTCTGAATTGAGTAGTGGTATCCTTATTTGCCTGTATACAGCATCAAATAACTCCTCACACTACAGTCTTATCCTATAGAAAACACATCAAAATTTGAAATATGTGTAACTTGAGACCAAATTAATTTAATTTTCATGAAACTCCAAAAGGCACATCAGTAGCACAAGCCCCTTGTATCCTTGAAATGTCAGAGCAAAATTGAAAACCATTTAACAGTGTAGTGACAAAGAAACAACTTTGTAAACCTCCCATTAAAATGCTATCCTATGAGAAATCAAACAAAATTTAAATCCGCAGAATTCTAAGCCAAAGTAATATATTTTAAACAAAGCAGCAAAAGGCACATCTGTGGGGCAAGCACTTTGCACCCTTAAAATTTCAGCCCAAAATTTCAAACCATTTCTTTGCTATGAAGTGACAAATAAACAGCTGCATAACATTTCTTTTTTTTGCAAATTCATCATACTGTAGTTATCATAGGTACCATACAAGCCAAAAGAGCCAAGGCCCACATGGAGACTTGCCTTTTACACAAAGGGATAACCTGAAATTCCTAATTTGTTAAAATGATCATCTAGTCTTGTTTTGAAAGTAGCCAATGAACTACTGCCAATAACATCCAGTGGGAACCCATTCCAAATACCAACTACCCTTTGGCTGTACCATCCTGCTCTCCTTTTCGTTGCACTACTCGTAGTACATTGCATCCTGTTTCACAAATCCTTTTTCACAGTTTGCAGTAAAAGAAAGTAATTTTTCACTAATTGTAAAAAAGGATCCTATTTCATGGTGAATGTTTTTTACGATTTGCAACACAGGATTTTTGCAGCTAAAAAACTGCATTCCTTAAAAATTTATCAAAATGCTAACCCCAGAAGGCCCCATTTAGGTAAATACATCTGTGGGTGTTTACCAAAGCCCTGAATTATTTTAGAAATTTTAGTTTGTTTCCCTAGCTAAAAGAAAACTAAATGGTGGCAGCTCGAACTAGGATTCCACCTTTGCAGAACTGGATTCAGTGTTTGCAATCAAGAATTCTGTTTTGAGCCTCACGTCTAACTTTTCTGATAGGCAATTATGGGAAACTTTAAAATGTAATGACTTTGGAATGAATTAATATTTTTTTCACCAAGCCTTCAAAAGGCACCACTGTGACCCAAGACCTACAGACCCTAAAAAATTCAGACCAAAATTCCACACCATTTTTGAGCAATGCGGTGGACAAAGAATTTGACAAAAAACCGTAATTAACACATTTTTGATACTCCGTTTCTCCACTCCCACACATTCAATCTGAGCAAAACTTGCCACGTCAGGAGAACAGTGGTTCCTGATGGCACATGTTAAATTTCATGTGAATCACTTACACGGTTGCAAAGTTATTATAGCTCACATATTTCAGTTTAACATAGAAGTAAAGATTTAACTCTAGCATTAGGGGTGCAATCACATCCCTATAATGATGAAGCGGTCTATATGATCTTGAAACATGGGAATTCAGGAAAAATAAAACAGTGCACCTTGAAAAGTAGCCTTTTGTTTCAATATTTGTTTTTTATTTGCTTATATTTCTGTCTTGTGATGATTGGGCCTTTTTCAGAAAAATTTAATAAGGAAATTAGCCATTCTGGACATTTCGGTTTTGCCATACTATAAGGACTAACATTAGATTCATTTGTTACAATGTAGTATGTTATGTGCACCCCATAAGTAAAAAATCATAACTTATTTTGACAAAAGAACAAATAATTTAACATTTGAAGCAGGAAAACCTCTCCAGGATGCTGTCCCCTGAGGAAGCTCAAATGGAGCGAAGCACCGGGGTACCTGGGTAATGGTCGGTGGCTGTTTTTTTGTTTGTTGAGTGTGTCACAGATTTATGCCATTTGGACTGTTGCAAGAAAACATTTTCAGGAGCTTCAGACAGAATGTGGTTTCATTTAATTTTCCAACAAATACACTCGTTATGGGTATCCTGGAGTGTGGGTCATCTGTGGTTGGAATGAGGCAGCCTTCTACAGTACCTGTTCCATGGTGGTAAGGAGCTTGCTGTGGATATAAGCTGTAGTATCCCCAACTGGGGGATTTAGTAATCTTCCCCACAGGGTACCCAGTCTGTGACAGACAAGCCCGGTGCTGGCTTAACAGCCCATGCACCATCCCATGGAGCTGTCGCTGAGTGGGATGGAACCTGTGCCCCCTGTTCCCACTGCCTTCCCATGGTATCACATGCTCCCACAGCACCCAGAGACATTAGTGGTGCAGTGCTCTCGGGGTCCCCCTCCCCATGGACCACACTGACATGGTGGTGGTCATGCAATGTCCCCATCAGAGGTCTGTTGCAACCCTCCTTCTCTCATCTTCACCTGACCTGCCCTCTCTGATCCATTTTCTGGACCCAACGACCTTGTCTACATTCAGAGTGACTGGCTGGTGAGTCATTTCAATGGCTGTTGATGTTTCCTACCATCCTATAGATTGTGGAAAACTCTTCCCATGTACCATATGTTTGGTACATGAAAATGGCTGTGGCAAACTGTGGGTAAAGACTCATCCCATTAGTGAATAAAATGCAGGATCCCTAGAGCACCAACAATGAATGCAAGCTGCTGTTTGCCACAGCTTGCATCAATCTAAGTGTGGCTTTATGAATCGGGCTCAGTGTTGCTACAGCAATGTCTAAAATTCAACTTAAAATGGACCAACACTTCTAAAATAACCACACAATATGTGTATTGCCATGCCTCAGTATTCATCTTCATTATATACATTTTTGCTACTATCACTCATATTCATAATGACTATTAAAATGTATCTGCTAATAATCTCCACTGAATAAGCAAGAAACATGCTTGTGTACCTAAATGTGTTATGCACTTTTTTATTTTCAACAGTATTCTACACTACATGAATATTTTTTAGCCATTTTAATATGATATGTGTAGCATTTCCATGTTTGATTGTATTGCTCTAGTAATCACTTTGAAACTGTGCATGTATTCATACCTCTGTTTGTAACTGGGCTTATTTGAACCACCAAGAAACTTCCTTATGCTTCACCAAGCCGCTAAAATGATAAAACAACATATACCCAAAATCATAGCAAGTAAGGATATAAACCATTTCAAAAATAAAATAGACTCCTACATAGTAGTTGGGAATGTACTGTCTAATTATGGGTGATCTGGACAGGAACACATACATCGGCCAACTGCCTCCTTTGCTCCTTACACCTTAGTATGAACTTTAGAATGTGTTATTCTGGTCATTTGAAACTTCCTCAGAATCTTGCATTAACAAAAACAAAACTTCAGTTTAAGTTTCTGTTTCTCTCACAGTCACAATATTAAGTGTTTTTATGTAGAAGGGAAACAAAAAGACCTGCTACAAAAAATTTACAGTTCAGTAAGTTAAAACATTCTCAAATCAGAGTGTTGACCTCTGTTCCTTCACAGGAGTGTCAGCTGGCCTGATTTGCTTCCTTTTTACTGTGGCAGTGGGAAGAGCCCTGCAAACATCTTGCTATGGCAGTAGAAAAAGGGAGATCTCCAGATTTTGAATGGACAAGATAAAATTGGAGGTTTGTGCAATCACTATGCTAATTGAAGCAATCTGCTGTGTTCATACAGCTGAGCAGTGTTGCAAGGCACTGTTCTGTGTGATAATGTGGTTACTAGTTCCAATCTAGATAGAATTCTGTTTCAAGAAAGTTTCATAGCTCATAAACATGTCAACTCAGTCAGTTTTTCCCAGCCATAAACTGTAATTCAGACTGAGGAAGGAGGTTCAGATTTCAGACACTATGAGGAGAGGCCCCAGATCAACACAGAGTAAGGTGTTTTTTTTCAGTTCATGAGATCTGCAAGAATTAAAAAAAGGACAGCAGTAAATAACACACTAACTTATGTAAATCACTCAATGAGTGTTTTTATATTGGTTATTCTGGTTATTGTTCATAGTTTTGAAATTAATTGGTTAAAGTTAGTACAGCAAACAAGTCTAAGAAGGGATGTTGCATGCAGACAGAGACAAAGGTCTCTAAATTCTGCTCACATCAAGGAGAGGAGTGTGTGTGTGTGTGTGTGTGTGTGTGTGTGTGTGTGTGCGTGCACCTGTGTGGCAGTCTATTAACCCTTTCCTGGTACATAAACCTTTTCCTAGTCAGTTTGCATATGACTGCAATGCTATACTGTAGCAGAACATGAAGCAGTACATGTGTGTTAGTGTGTCAGAGTGCTTATCCTAAATAAAATAAAAGTAATGGTTAGATGTATAACAAAATATATGCCATGTATGGCAATGTATGTGTTATTTCTCATACAGCAGTTAAATAAACACAGACAGTCCCTCACCTTTCACCAGCAAACAGTACACAACAGGGATGGGTGCCATGCTGCCCTACTGTGTTCATGCAGTGCTTCTGAGCATTGCTCCCCAGTGCAGGCAGTCCCTTACCTTTCACCAGCAAAAGTACAAAACTGTGATATAGAAACATAAAATAGAAACATAAACTTTGATGGCAGATAAGGACTGCTTGCCCCATCTAGTCTTCTCAATTCCTTACCTATAGGATAAGCTGCAGATCCTAGTTAACCAACAGCCTATTTCTTCCTACCCGCACTAAAATTGCCTTATGTCTGTCCCATGAATTCTTGAATTCTCTGACAGTTTTAGACCCCACAACCTCCTCAGGAAGGCTGTTCCATATGTCAACCACCATCTCTGTGAAAAAATACTTTCTCATATTGCCCCTGAACCACACCCCCATCTTCAAATTGTGTTCCCTTGTTCTTGCACATCTCTGTTTCTGAAAGAAGCAACCCTCTTGGACTTTGTTGATTCCACTGAGGTACTCAAAAGTTTCTATCATGCCCCCCCTTTTCTCAAGGGTATACATATTAAGCTCCATTAGTCTCTCCTCATATGGCTCCTCTTGCAGACCCTACACCATTTTAGTTGCCCTCCTCTGAACTGCCTTATCCTGTCTATGTCCTTGTGGAGATGGGGTCTCCAGAACTGGATGCAGTACTCCAGATGGGGTCTCACCAACTGTCTGTACAGAGGGATAACAACTTTTTGTTTTCTGCTGGTGATGCCTCTTCCTATACGTCCCAGTATCCCCCAGCCATCCCTACTGCCATCTTACATTGCTTCCTAACCTTAAGGTCATCTGATATGATAACCCCCAGGTCCCTTTCCATTTTTGTTGTTGTTACTACCCCCCCCATCGTGTAATCTTCCCCTGGGTTTTTGTTTCCCCCATTCATTATTTTGCACTTCTTTGCATTTAATCCAAGCTGCCATACTTCTGACCATTCCTCCAACCTTGCCATGTCCATTCTCATCCTTTCCACACCTCCTTGTGCATCAATCCTGTTGTAGATCTTTTTGTCATCTGCAAAGAGGCATAGTTTTCCTTCCAGTCCGTCTGCAATGTCACTTATAAAGACCATTAAAAAAGACTGAACCCAGTAGTGAACCCTGCGGTACCCCACTAGTAAACCCTTTTTTTTTTCAGAGTGGACTCCATTTACAATTACCTTCTGTGTCCTGTTGTCCAGCCAGTTTTTTAACCAGGCTACCTCCCCAGGACCCACTCCCTGGCTGGTTAATTTGACTATTAATATTTTGTGTGGGACTGTGTCAAATGCCTTGCTAAAGTCTAGGTAGGCCATGTCCACAGCCCCTCCCTGGTCTACTATTTTGGTCACCCAGTCAAAGAAATTAATTAGATTCATCTGACATGACCTTCCCACTGTGAACCCATGCTGCCTTGGGTTCTGTGCCTCACTGGCCTCTAGGTGCTGAACAATTCTTTCCTTCAGAAGTGATTCCATCACTTTCCCTACCATAGAGGTCAAACTGAAAGGTCTGTAGTTTCCTGCTTCTGTCTTGGTCCCACTTTTGTGAAGGGGAATCACATCTGCCTTCTTCCAGTCCTCAGGTACCACAAAATCCTCCCATGATTTGTTAAAAAGGGTAGTCAGTGGTGTCACTAGTTCTCTGCTTAATAATTTTAGAATTCTGGGGTGAATTCCATCTGGCCCCATTGCTTTGTCCACCTTCAGTTTTAGGAGTTCTTTCAGAACCCTATCTTCTGTGAAAGGACTGAGATTGACCCCCTATCCAGAGTGCTTCTGTAAACTGGATTAGGCACCTCCTCCTCTTTTGTGACTACTGAGCAGAAGTATTAATTTAGTATCCTTGCTTTTTCACTGTCCCTCTCTGCCCACTCACCGTCCATTCTATTCAGCCTCACTATCCCTCCTTTTGTCTTTCTATGCTCCCTGATGTACCTATAAAAGGTTTTATCCTCCTTTTTAGCTGAGTTGGCTATCTTTTCCTCAGTTGGGTGCCATGTTGCATCACTGTGTCCATGCAGTGCTTCTGAGCATCACTTCACAGTGCAGGCAATCCCTTTACTATAACCAGTTTGCAGAACACTACTGTGATGGGTGCCATGGCACCACACTGTGTTCATGCTGTGCTTCAGAGCATCACTCCACAGTGTATGCAGTCCCTCACCTTTCACCAGAACAAAGTACACCATCGTGATGGGTACAGTGTCACTCCAATGTGTTCATGCGGTGCTTCTGATCATCATTTCACATTGCAGGTAGTCCCTACACATTCACCAGCCTGCATTACAGCATCGTAATGGGTGCCATGTCTCCTTGCTGTGCTCATGCAGTGCCCTCAGAGTGTCACTCCATAGTGCAGAAAGTTTCTCACCTTTAGCCAGAACATAGTGCACCACTGTGATGGGTGCAGAGTCACCCCCACTGTGTTCATGCAGTGCTTCTGAGCATCATTCCACAGTGCAGCCAGTCCCTGACATTTCCCCAACACACAGTACACCACCGTAGTGGGTGCCATGTCACCCCACTGTGTTCATGCAGTACTTCTAAGCATTGCTCTCCCATGGATGCAATCCCTCACCTTTCAGCAGCACACAGTACACCACATATGATGGGTACCATGTTGCCATACTGTCTCCATGCAGTGCTTCTGAACATCAGTCCCCTGACCTTTCACCAGAACACAGTACACAACAGTGATGGGTGCCGTGTTGCACCGTTGTGTCCATGCAGTGCATCTCTGCATCACTCCACAGTGCAGGCAGCCCCTACCCATTCACCAGCCCACATTATGCCACTGTGATGGGTGCCATGTCACCCCAATGTGTTTATGCAGTGCTTCAGAGCATCACTCCTCCATGCAGGCAATCCCTGATCTCTCACCAGCACACAGGACACCACAATGATGAGTACCATGTCTCCCCACTGTGTTCATGCAGTGCTTCTGATCATCACTTCCCTGTGCAGGCAGTCCCTCACCTTTCACCAGAACACAGTACACAATCATGAGAGATGCAATGTTGCCCTACTGTGTTCATGCAATGCTTTTGAGCATTGCTCCCCCATGCAGGCAGTCCCTCACCTTTCACCAGCGCACACAGTACACCATTGTGACATGTGCCATGTCACCCCATTTTGTCCATGCAGTGCTTATGAGCATCACTGTCCCATGCAGGTTGTCCCTAACCTTTCACCAGCATACAGTACAACACCTTGGTGGGGTGCTGTATCACCCCACTGTGTTTATACAATGCTTCTGAGCATCACTTTACAGTGCAGGCAGTTCCTTACCTTTCACCAGCATACAGCATACCACAGTGATGTGTGCCATGTCACCCCACTATGTTCTTGCAGTGCTGCTGAGCATCTCTCCAAAGTGCAGGCAGTCCCTTACCTTTCACTGGCATGCAGTACACAACCATGAAGAGATGAATCTTGCCCCACTGTGTTCATGCAGACTAAGTATCACTCTAAAGGACAAGCAAGCACTCACCTTTCACCAGCACGCAGTACACAGCTCTTATGGATGCCATGTCTCCTCACCATGCTTAAGCAGTGCTTCTGAGCATCACTCCCCAGTGCAGACAGTCCCAGACCTTTCACCAGCACATAGCTTCCACTTGCATACTGTGTGACCCTGAGCAAGTCACTTAACTTCCCTGTGCTTCCAGGTCACACCTGTAAAAATGCTTTTAGCTTAGTGTGCTACTCCTGGTAAACAACTAAAAAAAAAAAAAATTGCTATACTCAAACATGACTGGAGCAAAGTGTGAGTGCCCCAGACATGTCTGAATATAGTCCTCCAAAGCAACAAACTCTGGCCAGAGCTGATAGGGCTGCAGCTAAGGAATTTGGGGTACAAATATTTCAATTTGTTTCCTAATATTTTTACACCAAATTTGCAACAGCCTTGTTATGACCCTGCCTCATGAAGACGGGCAGGGAACATGTTCAACTTCTGACTTAAAGGTGGTTTTGTGCAGGAACTGCAGCTTTAAGAATGTTAAAATACATTTTGGGCAGAAGTTGAAAAATGACAGCTTTCACATTCATGGGATGCTGTAAACAAATGGCTATGTTGAAAATGTTTTTAAAAATTTTGAATATTAGTAAACATACAAGCCTGCATTTGCAGAATTCAACTTAGGCTCATAAATTTGTTGAGTTTTAATGTTTTTACACCTAATGTCCAACATAGTCTACTTATGACTCCACCTCATGAACAAGGGCAGAGAAAATGTTCAGCTCCTGCCTAAAAGGTGATTTTGCCCAGGGACCATGAAATCACCTTTTGGGATGTAGAAAAACATTTTGGTCAGGATTTGAAAAATGACAGCTGTCACACTCATGAGGTGCTGGAAACATGTGGTCATGTTGTAAATGTGGGGTTAAAATATTGAAAATTACCAAAGTTACAAGGCTGCGTTCTGAAAACGCAACATAGGTTTATAAGTTTGTTGTTTTTTAAATATTTTTATACCAAAATTTCAACATAGCCTTCTCATGACTTCACCTCTTGATATGATAGGAAGGAGAGACTCAGTAGGTAAAGGATTAAAATATTTAAGACAATGACACAGTTCATCAAGATCCAGAAGAGCTTTCATGTTGCAGATTTGTGGAGCTTATAGAAAAAGATGAGACTTAAACTTATAGATGCGTGTTATGATGGACATACTATCTTAATTTAGAGGATTAAACTTAAAGGAAAGAGGAAGATCATTTGAAACTGGGGAGACTCATTTGAGATGAGGAAGATTTGGTAAGACATGGAATGAGGCACAGTGGGTGCCATGCAATATTGACCAGTTTGGTAATTATCATAAAAAGCATCACATTGATGCCATCATGGTAGAGGCTGACCTTGATTTTGTGGCCATTACTGAGTCATGATGCACTGAAAACCATGACTGGGATATGGTCATAATAGGCTGCACTCAGTTCAGGAAGGACAGGGTGGTTAGAAAATAAGGGGGTGTGGTGTTTTATGTGAGGGAAAGCATAAATGTGATACCGATACAGGGAATCCGGGGGGGGGGAGGGTGGAGGTACAGTACTGTGGGTCATCCTGGAGATGGGAACAGAGCCACTACTTGCAAAGGCATGATCTGCAAACCTCCAGTGCAGAGGGAGAAGTTAGAGCAAGTTAAATAAAGTACTGGTGGAAGCCATGGGCAAGATGGCAGAAAAAGGGAAGGTGCTACTGGTGGTAGATTTCAATCAGCCAGATGTAATGTGGAGCCTCCCAGTTGCAGATTCAGCTACAAGCAGGGAAATCCTGGACTCCATGCAGGGGGTATTCCACAGATAACTAGTCAGACAGCCCACTCATGATGAGGCAGTACTGGACCTGGTGATCACTAACTGAAACAGTGTTGTGTATATCAGGGTGGGAGGCCACCTGAGGAGCAATGATCATTGTACAATGTGGTTCAACATAAGGACAGCTATGAAACTGACCCTTACAAGGGCAAGGGTACTGGAATTCAGGAGGTCAGATTTTTAAAGAGATGGATGAATGCCACAAGGATGCCCTGTCATGGATGTTGACATGGTGGTCTGGAGGAACTGTGGGCAAAGCTAAAGCAGGGCATGGTGATGACAACAAACCTCTGCACCAAGCAAGTGAGCAAAAGCAAGAGAAAAAAATTATATTGCTGTGGTTCTTGGAAGAGGTGACTGAAAAGGTAAATATTAAGAGGGTAGATTTCAGAAAGCAGGGAAACACCCTGGCCTCCACAAGGATGATCGCCATTCTCCACAAGCCCTGTACCTGGTGACTCAGGCTCCTCCTAGTGTTTGGATCTGGGCCTGGCTTGTCAAGGGACTCCTTTCCACCCTGCCACAGAGTGCATGATGTGGTGGTCTATAGAGAGGTAAGTCCTGGGAGTTGCTGGGGTGATGGGGCTTGCAGGACGGGCAGGAGGCAGGGCCAGCCAGCAGAAGGGAACAATAAATAAATAAATTAATAATTGTTAACAAAATGCGTGTGTAGTGTCAGAGTTGCAGTGGGTATGCTTTGTGATCCTATGCCAGTGAGTTGAGTCTGGGGGGTGAGCTCAGTGACCCAGCTGGATGAGTTGAGGGTGGGGGTATTGCACTGTTGTGCACCCCCCCGGCCAGGGAGTGAAAAGTGCAGGGTTGTCCACATGTGCCTGAGAACCATATCATGAACACAGCTCTTTTCTTGGCATAGGGCCCTGCACTTCTCCCCGCATGGGCAGTAGAGGGCCCTGTGTACTAGCTGACAGATGCACTCTTTGTGTCATGCTTCTGTATTTGCAGCCACATGGAATCGTAGAGACCACAAGGCCCTGTGGTTCTGCAACCAACCAGGCATCTCTATGAATTCTTCACATCTGTCACTGCATTGACATGCAGGACCCACAAGGTTGGATGGAGTCTTCCCTTGGAGCAGGGCACCTGCATCTGTCCAAGCAGGTCCCAAAGGGTCCTGTGTGAATATGGTTATGATTCCACTTCTAAGAAAGAAAGGAAATTCTTTACAAATAACGTTAATGCACCAGTTAGTGTAACTTTTTTTTTTTGTAATGTTTATTTATGCACCCTACCTTCGGGGCATCTCTCAGGGTCTCTTCACCAGCCGCCAGACACAACCACCCACCTGAACTGACTACTCCGGGCTACATCGGGTATGTGGAGACTGGGCATGCTCCCGGCCCTTAGGAGTGGCCCCAGACCCCAAGGAGAACCAGAGAGATGGACAGTGTTGGGCATGAGGTCAGTCGGACTACCTCTGATTGCCGTTGCCTCACCCTAAGAAGGGGGTATTTCTGTAGTTTTCTCCCCTGAAGCATGGACATGCAATGATGTCCCGCCTAGCGTGCGTGCTCTCCCGCACGCACCCGGAAGATGTCCCTGCCATGCTCCAATACCCAGGCATCTGCTACCATGCTCTGCAGTGCCCCCAGCCCCCACCAGGGGATACCAGAGCAATGGGAAATCCCCGAACCCTCCCCAGGACTAGGAGAGCTGTCCTCAGATGCTCAATTCCAGTCCTCCCCTGCTGACCCCTGGCCCTCCGAGCTCGTTCCTGAACTTGGGTCTCCAGCATAGTGCAAGATGTGGCATCCAGCTTCTCAACCCTCAGCGCCACCAGGACAGCTGTAGATAGTGCAACTTAATGCCACAAAAGTAGGGAAATGTAGCATTAGGTTTTCAGCTCCCCACCCCATTCCCAAGCAGTAAAAGGACAAACATTCAGGTTTTGGCTTTCCAGAGTCTTGGTAAATCAGTGGTGGGGTTTTCCTCTAGGTTGTCAACCCTAATGCCCATCCCATTCCCTGAGTGAACAACATCCCACAAGATCTCCTTTCTTCTCACAAGGCCCTGCAGGAAGAAAGCTACAAAAAATGTGTTGACAATATGTGGTAAGACATACTTCACTACATTTGAAGATTGTATCACTATGAGGCACTGACTTTCAACTGTATCTTGTGCTTTGGTCTAGATGCTACAGGCTGGGGGGGGGAGGAGAGAGCATTAGGGTTCACAACCCCAAAGAAGACTCCACCACTGATTCACCAAGATTCTGGAGACCCAAAACTGTAGTGTTTCTTCCTTTTGCTGCTTGGAGGTGGAGTTCAGGACACTGTAATGCCACATTTCCCTACTTGTTTAAGTTAACGTAACTGGTGCATTAAGGACAATTTTTGCAAAGACTACTACTAACAAGCATTTGTCAATGCTGAATGTTTGCTTGCTGGCATTGGCATTGATACTACATGAGTTACAGAGATGCATAATAGGAATGGCAGTGAAGCATTGAACTAATGCCAAACCCCATCCCTACCCTGCAGAGACTAACAGGCATTGTGGTGTGGCTTTGGGTCATCAGCTCTTACGCCCACCCCATTCCATAAGGAAATAAGCTGAGATGGGTGCAGTATTGGAGAATGGGGAGAACATTAGGGCCAAAGACCCCAAGACACACCTCTATGCCTGTCAGTGGTTGCATGGTGGGGGTGGGGGTGGAATGGTGTGGGTATTATGGCCTTCGTCCCCAAGCCACACCCCTGATGCCTGTCATTCTGTACAGGGTGGGGCGTTACAGTTGGAAACTCTAACACCTAGGGTGTTTGCTGATATTTTCACTCCAAATTTTCAACATGGGCTTTTTGGGACCCTACCTCATGAACAGTGGCACTATCATTTCGTTACTCAATCCCAAAAGGTGATTTCACACAGCGAATGCACCATTCAGTGCTATAGCTGTGAAAATACATTTTGGGCAGGATGAGAAAAAAGACATCTATACTGTTCATGGGGAGGTATGTAAAACTGGCAATACTGAAAATCTGGAGTGAAAATATAAAAAAAGTGGTGAAGTTACGAGCATGCATAGAAATTGCATAACACACGCTCGTAATGCAGTCATTTTTTTGAATTTGTTCACTAAATTTTCAACATGACCTTTTGGGGACCTCCCCTCATGAACAGTGGCACTGTGATTTCTTTAATCTATCCCAATGGTTGATTTTGCAGAGTGACTGCGCCATTCTGTGCCACAGGTATGAAAACACGTTTAAGGCAGAATGCAAAAAATAACAGCTGTACTGTTCATAAGGAGGTGTGAAAAAATGGCAATGTTGGAACTCTGGAGTGAAAATATTAAAAATTGGTGAAGTTATGAGCATGCGTACAAATTGTGCAACCCACACTTGTAACACAATCATTTTTGGGATTTTTTTCAAAAAACGTGCAACATAGGCTTTTTGGGACCCCACCTCATGAAAAGCAGCATTGTCATTTTGTTAATCAATCCAAAATCACCTTTTGGGATGGAGAAACAAAATGACAGTGTCAGTGGTCATGAGGTGGGGTCCTAAGAACCCCATGTTGAAAATTTGGTGCCAAAACTCCAACAGATTGCTAAGATATCAACCTAAGTTGAACCCCCCCCATTGACTCCCATTATAGGGCTTACCATGATTTTCTTCAGTTTGCAGTTGGCTTTTGAAGAGTACAGACATGTTCCCAGTCCACAGAAGGTCACAGCTCCACACCTCAGGAGGTAAGTATGGGGTGAGGGGGGTGCGGGAAGGTGGGGTGAACAGAGGGAAGGTCAGGATGGGGGAAGGGGTCAGCCGGAACAACAAAGGACTGTTTTCTTTTTTACAGGTAAAAAAACACATCAGGGGACAGTTTTCTTCTTTTACAGGTGTAAGTTTATGAAAAATTGGGTGGGCTCCCAGTCTGAAAGACTAGTGGAGGGGGGATCAATGCTAACCCAGGAATTGGGCATCCCAAGGTCAGCTGATAAAAAGGGGGCATCGGGGCGTGAATCCAACACTGGGAGTGGGCATCCTGGTGCTGGAAAAACATAATGCTTACTTTGGCAGCTAGGGTGGGCTCCCAGTTTCCCACAATAGTGGAGGGGGCATGCCAACATGGGGATTGGGCACCCCATTATCATAAAAAAAATAGCTTCAGGGGGATACCTACATGAGGATTGGGAACCCTGATGTCCGCTTTGGGGGGGTGTGGTGGGTGGCAGGAGCCACCAATTATGCAAAGCCACATTGTCTTCATTTTTTATTTCACTGGGAAAGGCACACTGAGCAAACGAGTTGCTCATAAGTCCAGCCATGCACATTACTGTGCACTGTAATGCACATTTATTGAATTTTTTGTTGACCCAGTAAATCCACTGGGCCTAGAAGTCCCTTTTTCAGGGGCAACCAGGTGGAGGGGGGATACAGATGGTAACCAACTGAAATTGAACCAGATTAAGCTGTTGGTGGTATTTTTAGTGAATGGGGGAAATTTTGCCAGGACACTGGGGAAATTCCCCTACTGGTTTGTAGGGGGAACCCCTGTCAGTCTCAGCCAAGATGGCTGACATCCAGGAGGAAGGTGTGGATGGTGGTGGTGGAGGAGCTGGAGACATTTCTGAGCCCTCTGAATCTCGACCTGCGCTTAATGAAAATTTGGAATCTCCTACTTCTATTGCTCATGATGGAACTGAAGATGGGCTACATTTAGTGGAAGGCATTGTGGAAAATATACTACAAGGCTCTGCTCAAGAACCTCGCCTTGATGCACACAGTCTGACTTCTCAACTGGATTCACTACCCTTTCTGAGGAACATTTGTGGTATGTGTTTCACTTGCACAAACCGTTTTTGACTCAGCTTGTACATGCCGCTGCAACTGATATTCCTAATGCTTTATTGTCCACGTCTTTCCCTTCTACAAGTAATGCTGTTCTGAAACCTGCTACTCTTCCTGTGGAACATAGTTCTCAACCTCCCTCCTTTTTGCACCTAAGCGACACTAACCATTCTGGTAGCGCTACTGCTTTTACCTTGACTCCTGAATCTGCCTTGCAAGTCGCCAGGTGGCAGCAAGTAGCTGAGGGAGCTCCTTGGACTTCCCCAAGACCTGTACGTGCGGAGAAGAGTATTACTTCTGGTCCTCATCAGGATCCCCCTGAACAACAGCATATTGCAATGGAGCAGTGCTCAGAGGCTGCACAACCTTGGGAACAAGCACTAATGGACAATTCGGACACTGGATGGCCTTCTATACACCAATCCATGGACCCCAACAGTATGCATACTCAGTCAAGCAGCTCCTCTGAAGAAGATGACCAAATGCCTCATACTTCTGCCCTTCCCCCAGGAGCTTCACGACACACTGACCCACAGGATAATGCCTTTAAACTCAGTGATTTGTTTCAGGCAGTAGGTACTCCTGCACAAGGCAGAATGGAGACCTGAACTCTGCTCCTTCTCGCAGGACTGTTCTTCATTCCATGTTAAAAGATTGTTTGGGGATTAGCCCCTCTGATTTATTTGCATTTATCCATGTTCATGGGGAAGGAATCTATGACATTAATTTTAAGAATGTTTATATGTTAGAACGGTTTGGTCTAAATATGAGACTGTTAAATCTTCTCCACTTTGGGCCCCCTTTCTGCTCATCCCACTCACCAAACCTCTCATTAAGATGATTACTTTGCTCTTTAGAAGTGAGGGTGTGAATATTGCAGATGTTCAATACTGGCTCAGACAAAGGTGCAATATCTTGGACGCCCCTCGGCCTCTCTTGGATGAAGATATGGTCTGGACTGGTGGATGAAAAGTTAAAATTCAACTTCGCCAAACTGACAGAGGCACAGCTCATTTTCCTGGTAGCTTTTATATTGGGAGAGACAGAGGCTTATGTTTTTATCCTGGTCTGCCTCGTACCTGCCACAAGTGTGGCTCTCGGACTCACTTGAGCTACACTTGTGACAAACCATGGTGTACGTTGTGCTTGACCTATGGTCATGTCAGTTTAGGCTGCCTTACTCCTCTGCTGTGTAGTCTGTGTAATGATCATGGTTGCGCTTATCAATCCTGTCCCTGGGCAGATCATAATACATTGGACCAAGCTCCCTTAGAGCAAATGCAGTTGATTACAGACTCCCAAGTTCAGGCTCAATGTAAGAAAGAGAGTATCCCTGTAGGGGTGCCCCCCCCCGATGTGCTACTGCCTCTGCTGTTGAGCCTCCCTCTTTGGTGGCATCAGGCCCTTCCACCTCCATATCAGTTACTCCTTCACACCCTGAGAATGTCCACACTTCTTTTGCCCTAGAACAGGCTAGTTCAGCTGTTCCCATCACTGATATTCAGTCAGAAGCAGATGCCCCCTCTCCTATGGATAGCTCCTTTACTCCAGTCACTACTTCTAGGAAGACTAGGAGGAAGAAAAAGCCTGCGGTATCACCTACCAGAAGGTCAGTTCTCACTAGAAATAGATTTCAGGCCTTGATAAAGAAATGACAGTGGGGTGATTCTGGGGAGGAGGACGCAGATTCTGATTCTTCCCAGGCCTCCTTTTCCAAGATGGATTGCTCTGCTGACCCCCAGACAGGAATCCTTTCATCAGGCAGACGTACACTTGGATTGACCCCCCCCATAGGTAGGATGACCATGTTCTTTCACTCCATTTTTGTTCTATTCTATTGCTGCACCTTATAAGCTGTGCTGTCTTTCACTTACTGTATGAGTGTTAAGCCTTTTTGGAAACAGCTCACTACCTTCCAATACTTATATGACTTGCCACACAACATTTATTTTCTCCAAGATACAAGGTTGAAATCCCAGCAGGACTTTTTTCATGTTTCCAAGAAATGGACTGGGGGCCCTCTTTTTGAATACATGGAGAGGAGGACTTATGTGACGGATTGGGTATTTTATTCGGTAATTACTCTTTTCAAATCTCCAAGATTCTAGACATTCTCCCTGGTCAAGACATGTTGATTGATTGTACTTATTGCTCTTGGTATTTCAAATTAATTAACATATATGCCTCACAAAGCATAACGTTGAGGTCTGCTCTTTTCAACCAGTTGCATCTCTATTTCTACACCTCTCATCCTGTCCTATTTGGGGGGGATTTTAATTGTGGACTGACGCATGCTGATAGAGTGGGGCTAACTCCTAAAACTTTTGGGGATATGGCTATCTTAAAAAGAATAACTCACACAGCTCAGCTTAAGGATGGATATTGTGAGGTCCATGAGACAGGTGCAAAAACATACTAGCGAGGGAAATTTACCACTAGGATTGATTATATTTTTCTGTCTAAAAATGTTCAGGTGTTCCAGGCTGCAGTGCACCCTTGTGAGACTTCAGACCATCTGGTAGTCTCCCTGACTTGCACCTCGGTCAGCGGTTCCCCTTCCTCCCAGTCTGTTTCCCATTGGAAGTTTAATTGCTCACTTCTGACTGATGCATTACTCTCCGAGATGGCCTTGAATTTTATTCATGCTAAGGTGTCTGTCATTGATGTATTGATTATGACTCTTCCCTTACTTGATGAGATGACACTAAAATTGCTTTAAAGTATTTTTTTCTTCTTCAACAGTCGACATGTAAAGCCTTGACTGACTACCTGAAATACTCTAAATTGAGGCACAAACTGTTGAATTTGCTCTCTCTCTCTCTCTCCTTTGCCACTCAAAGTGATGTTTCCCATCAGATTGCAACTCTCAAGGCTGAAATTGAAGCATATCAATATGATAGAGCCTTGTCCCTGAAGTTCAAAGCACAATGTGGCACCCAGGGTACTAGACCTTCTTTGGATATTTTTAAGAGTTGTTCTGATAGGGTACATGCTACCCTTATGGAACAGATCAGAGATCTTGTTACTCAGACACTACATTCTTCCTTACCACATATTAAACTGCTTGTTCAAATTCACCTGGAAGTGCCTTGCGGTTCACCCACTGCAGTTACTATGGACCCTGAATTTTCTGGTAAGAGATAATAGTCCCATTGGCTGATCGAATGCAATTGGACTCTTTACTCACTTCAATTTCTGTAGCTGAAACCCATTCAGCCACACTATGCCAAAAGAAACTGATTTCCCCGGGGGTGGATGGTCTCCCGGCTGAGCTTTACCAACATTTAATTTCTGTTTTTCCCCTATTGATGTTTGTTTTAATAACATTATGAGGTCCTGCTCAACACCATGAGGTTTTTATGATGCCATGATGATTTTGCTGTTCAAAGAGGGGGACAAAACTGATGTCCGTAACTGGAGACCTCTTAGTCTACTAAATGTAGACTACAAGATATTTCCGTCCATCCTGTTCCACAGACTTCTACCTATTGCCTCCTGGGTTATTTTCCCTGTACAGTCTTGTGGAGTCCCTGCTAGGTCGTTACACCATAATTTATCCTTTTTACGGGATATTATCACCAATAGCACTAGTTCTCACCCACCTTTGTTAATTGCTCTTGTCCAGGAGAAGGTATTCTACAGGGTGGATCATTAGTATTTGTTTAAGGTTTTACACCATTATCATACCCCATCCCAATTTATTTCATGACTACAGCTGTTGTATAATACTGCCTGAATATCACAATATGTTAATGGCTTCCCTGGAATGGCTGTTTTGGGACAGAAAGGAGTTAGACAAGGATGTCCACTTAGCCCCCTTTTATATGTCTTTCAATTGGACCCTTTACTTTGAAATTTATCATTGCACCCATCCATCCCAAGAATTCCCTCCCCTATACAACCTTCTGCTCCAGTTATTATTGCTTATGCAGATGATTTAGTTGTTTGCGCTACCCCTGCCATCTGTATCCCTGATTTTATACGTACTGTTGCTAAGTTCGAGACACTTTCATGTTCCAAATTAAATTAATCTAAAAGCTCTGCTAGCTACATTCCCACGTCAGCTACTCTGTTGCCCATGGTGAACTTAGCAGGTATTCCCATAACGACTGAACCTATTAACATTTTGGGTGTAAAGTTTGGTGGAAGTGATGATGCCTATAGCAACTGGACTTTGGCCATTGATAAGGCTTTAGGACTGGTCAGTTCCTGGAAAGGAAGAACTATCCTTAAGAAGAAAAGAGTACTGTTGTTGAAAACATTAGTACTTTATATATTTTTAAACATAGCACCGGTATACCCCCTTCCTTTTTCAGTAGAAGCTAAAGTGACTTCAGTTTTTTTTCAAGGTTTTTGGGGGAGCCAATTAAACCCAGTCAAGAGGGTGTTTACTTACCCCAATTATGGCTTTGGTGGGATACATATGATTCATCCAGTCATTTTCTTTCATTGTTTATTCTTTAAGCACACTCTGGCGCAGGCTCTTACTCTCTTTCCTTTAGTCTGGCATTCTATACTGAAACAAGCATTAGACTCACTATGTACCGTGTGGCTGTCTGCCCCCTTTGTGACCCCTAGAAACTTTAGGAGATATAATGTACCGAACTACTTAATACCTGCATTTCAAAAACTGAGGCAGTGGAATATTACACCACATGCTATACAATCTTCCACTAGAAAACAGCTGTACCATAATATTACAAATACATGCTTTTCTGAAACACTGGTTTTGTTGAATATGGATGGAGACTGTTTAGTCAATAACAAGTTTTTTTTGTAGCTCACCGACCCTTGAATACCGTCAAAAGTCTGGAATGTTATTTGGTTGTCCTGCCATGGGAGGGTAGGAGTCCAGGGGAATTTGAAGCACAAATCACTAGACAGCAGAATGTGCCTTCGGTATACCTGCTTATGCACAATTGAGATGATGCACCATTTTTTTCTTGACTGCCCTTATAGAGTTTCTTTTTCAGTCCTGCTTTTGCAGAAATGAAAAGATAAGACTTTGAAGTTCATGAGTTATGACATTTTGGTTTACGGTTGCTTCACCCCTAACCTAGCTCAGTATCATCACAGTACTTTATGATTGTTTTTTGCCTTTTGTAGATACTATTTATCGCAGGCTAGATGCGCCTGTTTGTTGCAACAAAAAATGTATATGAATGTTCAGGTTATCAATCAAATAGTATAGAATATGCAAGATGTATTTTTTTCTGAAAGGAAAAGAATGACTTCCTCTGAGCATGCCAAATATTGGAAGCATTGGGATTGGCTCCTGACAGATGCAGTGTAACTTTGCATACAGTCATTTGGCTGTTATTTAATTTTGACTCATGTATGTTGCGATGGCTTGTTTTTTTTGGTTTTTACTATTTAAGGTTGCACTCTGTTTCTCTTTCTTTGAGAGTTTGCTACACCCCAGCTTTTTTTGATAGTAGATTGATCATTCCTTTTTTGGTTTTGATGTTTTGTTGCCTGTATTTTCTTTTGTTTTATTTCTTTTTTATCTCCCCTCCCCTTTTTCTTCCTGTATTTTGTTTGTTTTCCTGTATGACACAATACATTTCTTTATTATTCCTGTACTCTCCTTATGCATTTGTATGAATACTTACTGTTTGATATGTGTACTCTGCTTTGATTCAATAAAAAAATCCCCTACTATGCCAGCAGGGGGCTTGACTTTCTAGGAGGAGCAAGGAGGAGCCCTGTTTGGAGCCAGACAGAGGAGGAGGAGGAGGAGGAGGAGGAAGTGCTGATGTGGCAATAGAGGCTGGTGTACCTGCATGTAAGCAGTTCTCCCTACCTGCAGGTCCAGCTTTGGAGAATAATCCTGTTTCATTGAATGAGGAGATTGAGGGTATGGATACTGCTCAAGTAACTTTGCAGGAGGAGATTTTTTCTGAAGATGATCTGGTGGTACAACTGTCGAAGCAGCAACAGATTCAGTTGCTGAATTTGCTGACACTGATGGAGGCAGCTCAAGGAACTAATCCAGAGGACCTGTCTGTGCCTAATATGGAGTTTGCAGAGATGGTGGATGCTGGCAGTGGGACTAGTGGAGTGGAAGGGAGGAAGGCAGCTGCAGGTGATGCAGCAGCTGAAAGTTTTGACAAGCGGCCAATGCCCTTGGTCGACAGAGCTCAGACAGCAGTTCATAAAAGTGAAATACTACTGGTAGTAGCAGAAGGTACGGTGAGTACAAATCAAGATGTTTTTACAGCTCATCAGTCTGCAGAGGTTAAAGTTGGTAAAATGAGCGAATCCACGATAATGCTGAAATGATGTGATTCAGCTAGGAAAGCAGGTGTGGGGGACACGATTGCAATGGTAGAAGAAGGCAAGAAGACTTTGTATAAAAACATTTTGGGCAGTGAAATGCTGGGTAGAGATGTAGGAAAGCTGGTGGAAGGAGGGAAAGGGGTTGAAATAAATAAAGATTTAACACAGAAGGATGTATGTGGGATAACTGAAAAGTGTGTGGGTCACTTGCATCAGCAGCATAGAGCTCTACTGCCAGATTATGATCAGAATATCTTGGTGACTGGGTTAACTGTGGAAGAGGCACTAAAGCAAACAGGTTGGGCCAGGTCTGAACTGCCAGAAACCTGAGGAAAATGATATTCTTGCTTGCATGGAATCAGCATTCACCCAAGGTTCTGCTGGCTGGTCAAAAAATGTCTGAGAGATTTTCTGTGAAACCTTCAAATAGGAGAGCATTAAAATAGTATCTGAGCATGACAAATGGCAATTTCTTTATTTCACATGTAATGAATAAGGCCTGGTTGTCCTTATGTTAGGGGAAAAGGAGTAAAGTTTGTAATATGTTTATAATATAGCTGCAGTTGATCTTTGAGTTGGTGTTAGTGTAAAACTAACCCATTTTAAGACAATGAGCTGTTTAATAATTAATTCAAGTTCCACCTGCATTAGACATTATATTCAAGAGACCAATTATGTTTTTGGTGTAAGTACTGACTTCAGCAGCTTATTAAGGGCACTGATTTATAATGCTCAAAATAATGAAATGCTACTGTATGTGTGCAAATATTCAAAAAAGATATATACACACACATACAGCAAATTAAATAAGGCAAAACTGAAATAGTTAAGAAAGAATTTATTGAGTTGTAGGTTAACAGATGTGGCCAAAAGATGCCAAATTCGGGCCAGCCTGGTGGTACTGAGGGCTAAGGCACTGAACGCCTTACCTCACACCACGCCAGTGACCCGTGTTCGGGAGTGAGCACGGGCCGCTGGGGATCAGCTGGGAGAGAGAAGAAGGACTGAGCACCCAATGGCTGCTCTCCTTCTCTGGGGGGGGGGTTACTTGCACACTCCCGCCACAATAACAACACCAAGGGGAGCCTGGGTGAAGATGCAGTAGGAGAGAGTAGCAGCGTTGGGATAGGGCAGATGTTGGCAGAGGGGCAGAGCAGGAGGCACGTCTCAGCGTGCCTTCTGGCTCCTTAGCCCTCATTGCATGCCAATGTCAGGGAATGAACAGAAGAAAACATCCTATCTCTCTCCTAGGTGACAACTCCTCTCTGTGTGCATGTGTGGATCCTCAGGATCATTGGGCAGACTCCGCTGTACAGGCAGTCCACATCACAGAATGTAAGGTTCGGAGGGGGTAAAAGTGGGGTATGCCTCCTCACCCTACCCGGAGGTTATCCGGGCACCTAGGTTAGTGGACTGTGTGTGCTCTAGGGGCAGACTCTGAGGGGAGAGAGATTGTACATGCACAGATAGAGGCAGTCTGAATGAGTGGAGAGAAGGGGCAGTTAGGGGGAGCAAAAAGAATACCATATTTAAAAAAAAAAGATGCCAAATTCCATGAAATGCTTTGTTTTTCACGTGTGTATAAAGTCCAAATATTGCAATTTTTCCAGTGAAAAATGAAAGTAAATGCCTTTCATAAATAGTGTGCATTTTGTATTGTGAATATTAGGCTAGTTGGAACAGAGGACTGCATTACCATTCTTTTACTTTATGGTGCTCTACCAAATGGGTAAACATGACAAGAAGAGGATATTAAACTGACTGCAGTAGATCTTGGAAACTAAAATTGTATGGGGGTAGTAGTAATTTAATGATGTCCTTTAAATCATACATTTTATGGCTAGCAAATCATGGGCCTAGTCTGATCCCAGATTGCTAAACCCAAACTGTTTCCTTTCCAGAACAAAATATACATTTCATAATGTTGCAGAGTGTAAAACATATCCTTTTACCAGCTTCCAGTTATTGTTGCAGAGCGTAAAACATATCACTTCACCAGCTACCAGTTAATGTGGTATTGAAGCATTGCAGGAACATGGGTTTCATAAGTAAACATACGGTAGAAATTACACGGATAGAAAAAGCTTTTACTGTGGCAGAATGAGGATGGTCACCACTATAGTTTTAGGGCCAGAGACTGTGTATGTTTTTGTAAGAAAATCAGAGAATCATAGAAATCTGCTGGCAGAAAAGGCCTCCTGGCCCATCTAGTCTGCCTGTAACCCCCGGAAGACCCCTCCCTCCCTTGCCAGCCTGCCTTCTGCCCACTAGGCCAATGTGAAAATGGATATTTTCAGCTTAACACAGTTCAATGATATCTGTTTCACAATACTCTTGTCATAAAAATATGGTTCCATAACCCATGTGGATGCTTTCATTTTCTTGAAATTATGCAATTACCTGTCTATAACACAATACAGCCTGTGAGACATGGGTTTAAGAATGACACCTGGATGATTTTGGGTTACCTCCTCTACCCCTCCATTGTTTGTGAAGTTCTTTTATGAGTGACCTGCTACCCATGTTGCAAACTAGAATAGAGTGCAATACTGTATTTTTACAGCATGGCAAGTTTAAAAACAATGTGAACTTTTAGAGATGAAACAGAATGATGTCACATTTAGTGGTTTGGTGGGTTGGAACCCAGGAGATGACAGGTCCAAACCTCACTACAGCAAATACTCACCGTGTGACCTTACCAGTTTTGCAGTTCATCCAGCTGTGGAAATAGGAAGAAGCAAGACCCCACAGAAAATGAGATGTTACATCTCAGACAAGCTATTCTGCTTAAATTAAATATAAAAAATAATATCTTGGTTTGACATATAGCTCTCAGGATATATCTAGTTTGCAGGGTGTGTGTGCATGTGTGTGTGTGTGTGTAAATCCCAATTGTACCATTTGAACCGCTAATGGGTGTACTAGATGAAATCAGATTCCTTTCATATTTAAATAGTTTATACTGTATAGCAGTAATTGCAGTGTCTTGGGAGCAACACTTAAGGAATTTTCTGTTTGCAAGATATCATAAAAAGCAAACATCAAACATGTATGCCACGTCTGATTTTAAATTACTGCAGGCAGTAACATGTGCTCGGGTTCAAAAATATTTATCTTGAATCATTTGTTTACTTTACCTGTTGAAGCTGGATGGGTGGGGATGTGTTTGCCATGTTACTTACTGCATTCAAAGTGCATTAAGTATTTACTGTTTTCAAATAAAAAAGGTTAGCTATATAAATTATTACATCTGCAGGAAGCAAACAGGTGCTGCTGTTTTCTATCTCACCTTTCTCTTTCATATAAAAGTAAATTTTTTAAAAATTAGTGTACGTTGTCACTATTCACACTAACTGAAACAGAAACATAGAATTTGATGGCAGATAAGGACCGCTTGGCCCACCTAGTCTGCCCATTTCCCCACTTAATGGATAAGCTGCAGATCCTAGTTAACTATTAGCCTACTTCATACTACACCCCACTAGAATTGCCTTATGTCTGTCCCATGCATTTTTGAATTCCCCCACTGTTTTTGACTCCACTACCTCCTCAGAAAGGCAGTGCCATGTATGCACAAACCTCTCTGTGAAAAAATACTTCCTCATATTACCTCTGAGCCATTCCCCCTTTTATCTTCAAATTGTGCCCCCTCATTCTTACACATCTCTTTTTCTGAAAGATGCTACCCTCTTCGACTTTGTTGATTCCTTTGAGGTACTTGAATGTTTCTATCATGCCCCCCCTTCCTCTAGGGTGTACATATTAAGCTTCTTTAGTCTCTCTTCATATGGCTTCTGGTGTAGACCGTGCACCATTTTAGTTGCCCTCCTCTGGACTGCCTCCATCCTGATTTTGTCTTTGCAGAGCTGGGGTCTCCAGAACTGCACTCAGTACTCCAGATGGGGTCTCACCAACTGACTGTACAGAGGGATAACAACTTCCTGTTTTCTACAGGTGATGCCTCTCCCTATGCATCCCAGTATCCCCCAGCCCTCCTTACTGCCTTCTCACATTGCTTGCCCACCTTTAGGTCATCTGATATGACTACCCCAGCTCCCTTTCCATTTTTGTTGTTGTTAGTATCTCACCCCCCATTGCGTACTCTTTCCCTTGGTTTTTGTTTCCCAGGTGCATTACTTTGTACTTCTTTGCATTGAATCTAAGCTGCCATACATTTGACCATTCCTCCAGCCTTGCCAAGTCCCATCTCATCCTTTCCACCCCATCTTCTGTATCATTTATCTGCATCAGCTGGCATTGTGTTTTGCCATTGTTCATACTAACAAAACAATTGGCATTGTATTGACACTGTAAAAACAATCATTTTTTAATATGGAAGTGTTCAGTATGTAAATGAAATGTATCATTTGTAGACCTTTTGATTAGCCTGCTTGGTGGTGGTGGTGGTGGTGAGGGGGGCATTTTGCTGTGAAAGTAAGACAAAAGAGCTACTGACTTAAAGCATTTATATATGTATGTATGTATTTTTTCAGCGTGTACATTTTGCAGATTGCAAAAAAAGTTTGCAAAACATCTTAGGCAAACACAAGCACCCCTATTATTTATTTAACAGAGGCGTTCATATCAGTCCACTACTCCATAGTAAACTATCAACATGCTGCATACACAGAGAACTGCGGGAATTAGCCTTTGTGTAGGTAGGCATCTATTGGGTTTAAATATCATTTTAAGAGTGGGGCAGATTGGTAGTGCTCCTTTACTTTTAGTGTCCTTGATGGGATGGGGTGGGGGTTAAAAGTTGGAAGGCTATACAGAAGCTGGAAGCTGAACAAGTGGGATTAAAAGAACCAAAAACAAAAAAATAACCTTATTGGCTCCTTTGTTCTTCTCTCTCTCAACTGATCTGCAATGGGAGGTGGAGAACAAAGAGATAACACAGCTTTGGATGTCTGTGCTGCTGCCAATGCTTAGTCTTTTGTCTACTGTCAGATGGAGCTCCATCTTCATGAAGAGTCAGTATATACTTCATGTTTACTACAGTGCTCCCTTGAGTGTCCATGATGGGGGGTTGTTAAGTCACTGTAAGGCTGCTCCTAGACTGCTTTGCAATTCTGCAGTACAGAAGCTGAAGATGATGCCCGAGTAACTGAACCAAATGCCTGAGTAAAGTAAAATTATGGTACTTTTTTGGCAAAATAAAAAACAAAAAAAAAGCAGAAATGCACATGCGTGGTAGTGGAGGGGCACGGGGGAGATTTTGTGATTGTATTCAGGTGCTACTTATTTAAGACATCTATTTATGTATTTATTTTTTCAGCATGGACATTTTGCAGATTGCAAGAAAAATTGCCGAAACTTCTATTACAAACATAAGCCACACATTCTTTATTTAACGGAATGTGTGCATCAGTCATGTACTCCATAATAAACTATCAATATGTTCGGTACACAGACAACTGAGTGAATTAGCTTTCGTGTGGGTAGGTATCTATTGAGTGTAACTATTATTTTAAAGCCGAGTAGATTGGTAGTGCTCCCTTACTCTTATTGTCCTTGATAGGATGGGGCAGGGTGGGGCTTAAAAGTTGTAAGGCTGTACAGAAGCTGGAAGCTGAACAAGTGTGATTAATAGAACTAAAAAAAAATAATAAAATAACTTATTGGCTCCTTAACCTTTATGTGGGTAGGTATCTATTGGGTGTAAATATCACTTTAGAGTGGGGCAGATTGGTAGTGCTCCATTACTCTTAGTGTCCTCGATGGGCAGGGCAGGGGTTAATTGTTGCATGACTGTACAGAAGCTGGAAGCTGAACAAGTGGGATTAAAAGAACTAAAAAAAAAAATAACTCACTGACTTCTTTATGCTTCTTTCTCTCTCAGTCGATCAGCAATGGGAGGAGGAGAACCAAAAGATAACACAGCTTCGGACGTCTGTGCTGCTGCTGAGACTTGATCTTTTGTCTACTGTCAGATGGACCTTCATCTTCACAAAGGATCCAGTACATGCTTCATGTTTACTACAGTGCTTCCTTGAGTGTCCTTCATGGGGTGGGGGTTAAGTCATTGTAAGGCTGCTCCCAGAGTGCTGTGAAGTTTGGTTGTACAGAAGCTGAAGCCGATGCTCAAGTAAAGTAAAATGATGGTACTTATTTTGGCTAAATGAAAAAAGCAGAACCATGCAGGTGTGGTAGTGGAGGGTTGGGGAGGGTCATGATCAGATTTGAGATACTGGGGGATCGGGCACCCCCAGTGTCACTATTATGTTTCTGGGGGGGAGGGGTTGCAGAGAGAGGAAGGGTCAGGGGGGTTATGTATTTCAGCAGTCACAGACTGTGGAAAATAAAAAAAAGTAGGGCCGGCACGCTGTGTTCCAATGCGGAGGTGACTTGTTTGTCACCTCAATATGTTGTTCATTCAGAGGGAATGTGGAAGTCCTTTTTTCCGAATGCAATAGGTCTGCAGGGCTCTGCCAAGTGCAGACCTAAAAATGAGGCACTAAAGCATGCACTCAGCACAATTCACATCCCCCTGTTGGCCAACTAGTGAAAATTAGCACAGTTCACTAAATTTGCTATACTCAAACATCTTTGGAGCAAAGTGTGAGTGCCACAATCATGTTTGAATATAGCCCCCAAAGCAAAAATGAGGCACTAAAATTTGCAATCGGCATAATTTACATCATCCTGCTAACCAAAGAGATACAGTGTCTGGTCACTGAAAACATACAGGCTGTGATGGAGCCAACTAATTTACGGAATCTCAGACTTGTTAGTGTTACAATAGGTACAATCAGGACCTCACTGAAAATGAGTTACTGATTGTTAACTGACCTATCCTGGGTAACTACATTGCAAAAATGTATAAAAGCAGAACTCCAGTAAAAAATAGATTCTGAATTTTACCTGTGCTATCTCTACTAAATGCACTAGAAATATGGGTAAAAGCAAGACTCCACTGAAAATGAAATATTGTAGCTGTTCTATACTACTAATGACACACACCCCATGTGTGTATGCACATGTTTGTGTGCGTGTGTGTGTGTATGTGCGCACGTGTGTGTGCCTGTGTGGGTGTGTGTGTGAGTGCTATGTGCATTTTCAAGGGAATGCATATGTCCAGAATCAACAACACTTTTTTATTCAATACCTTGATGTTTATGTTTTTTTGCTACTACTGTGGTGTAAATGTTGGACGTTCACATTATTTATTTATGTATGTAGACTTTTACAATATTGTAAGAACAAAAATCAGCATTTATATAGCACTTTTCATACACAATGTATCCGAACACACTTTACAAGCAATGCTAGACTTGTAGTGAAATGACTGAATGTGTAGTGGCAGCCATATCACACATCAACACCCACACACAGCCTTGGACAATTGCATGAGCCAATTTTATAGAAAGGGGAATATTGGCCAGGATACAGTGAATTTCCCATACTGTTTGCGAAGAATGCCTTTGGTTATTTTACTTCCACCTGGACACCCACCAGAACAGCACCAGGATGGGTAGAAGGGACCTCTGTTCAACGTCTCATCCAAAGGACAGCTCGCCCCAACAGTACAGCACCCCCCTAATACTGCACTCAGGTGCCAGTGTTTTTTAGGTATGAGTTCAAACTCAGTGTGGGACGAGAACCCATGACCATCTGGTCCAGATGTGGATGTGCTACCAACTGAACCATGCTGACATCTTTTATTTCAAAAGTTTCACCAGGAAAGACATACTGAGCTGAAAAATAACTCATTTCCAGATGCTTCCTGGGGGGGAAGGGGAAAGAGAGGTGCAAGAACAACATTGAAGAATAACTTTTACAATGAAACATCATACAGAGATATAAAATAAACAGTACAAAATGAACATGTATGAGGTTCATCAGACAATTAAAATTATAGGCAAACATTTTACAAGGACTCGGCAGGAAAATCTGTCCATGGGTACAAGCAATAGTACTTTCCAATGGTGAGGTCACCAGGGCAGAGGGCACTGAAGGAACATGCTCAGATGTCAGGGAAGAAGGCAAAGTGTAAACAAATGAGGGAGGAAGAAGAGAGGGAGAAGGGTTGTTGAGGTGGGTGGAGGGGCAAAGAGGGGAGATGGTAAATTGAGGAGCGTAGAAGGGTTATAACTCAAGGCCAGCCACTGGAGGAAGCGGTGTGGTAGTGGAGAAAGAAGGAAGAGGGTAAATTGAGGGGTGGTGAAGGGCTAAGACTAAAGGACAGGCACTGAAGGTAGCAGTGTGGTCATGGAGCAGAGAGGAGAGAGAGCATTTGGAAGAGGCAGAACGAATGGTTAGGGGAAGAGAGTTCTAAAGTTTAGGAAAGCAGAAAGAGAAGGCAGCGTGACCAGTGAAACATTTTACATAACTGTAGTACAACTAAGCCACACATTACTTCTATATCTCTTCTGCTGCACTAGTTATTCTCCCAGTTTTTATTTTGATACGTTGATAACCATTTTTGCTCTTTTATCAGTTCCACAACTTATTGCTTGGTAGCTTATTTTTGCCAAGTTATTCTTAGACATAATTGTCCTCCTTTCCTTTGTTGCATTTATTCAATTTCTGTTAACTTTATATTCTGTATTTTTGTATCTGTTATCTTTTCCCCTTCCCCCCAGGACACATCTGAAATTGAGCTGTTACTAGCTCAGTATGTTTTTCCTCATAAAATCTTTGAAATAAATAAATCTCTTATCACATCGATACAACAGCAGCCATTGTGGCTCTGACCGGAGGTTGTATAAGGGAATGAGTGTGTGAAGTACCACACAAGTAGTGGTCCACCCCAGTAGGGGTTGTAGATCACACAAGTTTCAACAAGAACAGCTACACTTCCCTTGCTACAGCTTCATTTTGGCTGTCTCCAACACTGCTTATGCTATAAACTAGAGTATGTGTGCATTTTGAGCCAGTTAAATTGTGCATATTAAAGTATCCTGCTTTTACAGTATATGTGGAAAGTTTTGTTGTTAGTAATGTTTAGGTACTTAGAGGTGAGAAAAGTGGGGAGTAGACTATCAGTGTCCATGTGTAGAGCTACTAACCCAGTGTATTACTCTGAGCATCTCTTGTCATTATTGGATAGTTCTTAAACAACATAATCTCATTTTAAAGCAGAGGTTACCAGCAGGGTGATACAGACAGAAAAGTCATCACCTTTACCCTATGTATACCACAGGAAATGATGGGACTCAAACCCTGTTTACCTAAAATACCTCCCTTGCAGGGGGAGACAAATGTATTTTTGTTTAACATGAAATCTTTTGATAGATACAGTATATGGTACATAATATCATGCTGTAATCAGCTAGTGGGACCACAAACCTAATCCATGTGATTTTACAGAACTGTAGCTATGATCTTTTTTCAAGCATAAAACATATAGATGGTCATATAAATGTTCAGCATTCGTGTACACCCCCAACTTGTAGTTTGGAGCACAAATCCATTATAACAGACTCAGAGTCATCCACAATATACATGATGGTATAGGAGTCCACATCATTTTCCACTTTGTTCTTTTAAGTCCAGAATACATGCCAGTTAGTTTCCTCATTCTTTCCTCCTTGTTCCTTCAGGCAGCCTGGGGTATAAATCCATTTAATTTCTTCAATAGTTATTTTTCCCAGTTGCCTCCTCTGAAGCGTTCTGGTACTGTCTGTAACCCCTAATAGCATAAGGTACAGGTATTGAGGCCTACCTCTGCAAAATGTATGCCAACTGAAGTGTCTAAGATTACCTTTTTTTCAGAATACTTGGTGCGTATTCATACTCAGCACCCCGTTTACTCAGGTTCTTATTATTCGGTACTCAGGAAATCAAGGAAAATAAAAACATATAAAAAAATGCTTTTGCCCTCCCCACATGGTAAGGGCCATCCCATTTCATACATCTTCCACTGTCCACTCCTGTACCTCTTCTCCCAAAACTGTACTGGTAAACATCTGCACCAGGCTGCCAACTTGCAGTGAACCGGCAGCATCATTAAGATTAAGCCCCACTATAAATCTACCTCTTATTATCCAAAATAGTTTTTTTTTAAATCTTTGGACTCCCTTTCTATCTCCTTATTTATGATGTTTTGGGGGTGGGGGCTAATAAAATAAAATTCCAGCTTACTCAGTGGCCCTTATCCCATGAATGGTTGATTTACTCTCTTTCACTGGCATGGAGTAGTGTGATCAGGAGTACCAGCAGGATGGAGGAGCAGAGCAGGTAACATTATTGAAGGGGCCCTAGGCAGACTGACTATGATGCTTACTGCTCCACCCACCCTCCCAGTAGTGCACCAAATCAAGCTACTCTTTGCAAATGAATGGGAGTAGTGGCAGGATCAGGCACTTTTGGGAGGAAGACAACTGAGTTAGCCAGAATTATATTTCTTAGACACCCAAAGTCATGAAACAGGGTTTTTTATTGGGGGCCCAAAGTTTTAAAAAAATGCTTTGGGAGACCTGAGGGCAGATAAGTGGGTAATTAATCATACAAGTACTGTTGGCTCCTGAAGTTTGCAAACCAGAAGTCAGCCCTTACTTTCAATGGTACTCTTGTTAGAGGGCTGAAAGGGGGGAGAAGCTTGGAATTGTATGGGGAAGGGGTGGCCCACAGACTAGCCCTGGCCACTGATGAGGCTACAAAAGTTTCTTAAACTTTCATAAGTATTGTTCCCCAAATACCACAAATAGGAGAAATACTTGGCATTGAACAAAGTACCCAGGAACCATATTATTCCTGGTAGTCAGGAATTTATATGTAGGGTTTGCACATCCCTGGTGATAGATTATAATTTTTATAACTTGTTTCATAAGCTGCAGCCAGTTACAGCTCCATTGACTTACTCAGCACACGCCAGAGAAGTGCTTATCTCGTAACAAACACAACACCCTGGCATGTATTACTGAACTTATAATATGGCCTGGTGCTGGGACTGGGCCATTGCTACAGGGGCATGTCTTCCACCTGAAATGCTGGAGACTTGGGTTCAGGAACAAGCCGGACGTATCAGCAGCTGACTGGAAGAGGATGCTCTCTTTCTTTGGGGAGGAGGGCAGCAGACTCCACAGCAATACTGCCACCTGGGTAGTGACATGTGACAATGCAGTCAGAGCAGCTTGGGGAAGGGGGGTTCAGGCTGGTGCTGTGTGCAGCCAAGAAAATAGCCTGTGCATGCAGACTTAGTACCTTTGCTGCCTGAGTCCCGAGGGTTGGGGGAATCCTATGGAGGAACTACCTTAACGTGTGCAGGTCGGATGATGCCCAGCACTCCTGATCTCTGCCCTCCCAACAGGCCACTGCAATTCCTGCACTAGAGGGCCAGATGCAGTAGCAGTACAACCCACCCAAAGAAACCAAATTAGGGTAGCAGCTGTGCTGTGACATTGGAGGTACGTGCCAGAGAAAGGATGGGGCAGTGGTGGAGGTTGCCAAGGCAGCATGAGTGGCAAGAGGGATAAAATGTCAATTTAAATAAATTGTCCAAGTATTAGACATTTTTGTGTAGTAAATGCAGAACACTACACACATACTGTATGTGTAGCCACAGCAGTGTACAGTGATATAAGTGAGCATTATTGAGTTGCTCAATATGAGTGACTCAATAATACTTCTCATACTGAGACCGAGTAGTAGGAGAGATCTTCTATCCTGTAGGGTGTGTTTCAGGGAGCTACATTTACTGCAGCAGGATATAGGATGCTATTTAGCCAAGCCCTGCTGAGCTGGCCATTTAGTGTAGTGGTGTAAGCCACCACTTGTGGAGCCAGCAGATCTAGGTTCAGGTCTGCTTCTAAGGGTAAAAATGTATTTTATTAAATGTTACCATTCCCCTGGGTCTGCGCCCTCCCCCCATGGAGTTGATTATTTTAAGTTTGGAGGTGCAGGGGTACAGCCCCCGTATAAAATACTTTTTTTTTTTTTAATGTAATACTTAACAGTCACTTATTTTGCGACAGTCATTGTGATGTAAGTCGCCCTTCTGACATTGGGCTCTTTTTTATTTGGTCTTTGTGATAGGTGGCTTTTAAGACTTACCATTATCACATAAAATCAGGCACAGCAAGTGATCTATTGAGTTCAACATGAGCAGTAGTTAAGGTGGCAATTTTAATCCATTTTTTATTTAATAGTAAATGCAATGACCGATTATTGCCATCTTGGTGACCCCATGCATTGCTCCAGTTGCAGCAAATTGACCCACTGTGGCACTTAAATTGTTGCAATCAGTTGGCATCTCTACAACTAGAACAAAAACCAGTACTATCCAGTTTCTTTATTAAGGACAGTCTGATAAGAAAAAACAGTGTGATTCACATGAAGACAAACAAATTATACAGAAACACACTTCTTTTTTTTTGGTCACACTTTAAGTGTCACTTTTAATGTAATTGTGTGGTAGGTAATCATTAATTACATGCAACAGGGGATTTACACTGTAATTACAAGTTAGCTGGAATTAACTATATTGTACTTGCAATACAGTTACAGTGTAGTTATACTGTAACTACAGTGTAGTTAAGGAAGCTAATGGTGCTACTTTTGGGTGTTTTTTTTTTGAAGACTTTTCTTAAGAAACAGTTGCTGTGGAATGCTTCATAGACGTCCTCAAGTTCAATCAGAATCCTACATCATGTACATGGAGAAGTTTCTGTAAGTCAAAGATTTAATCAAAGGCAGAGGCAGTGGCATATCAGCAAAAGCCTTCATCAGTATATGGGATTAAACACAGGCAAAACAGCCCAATGGTTAGAGGAGAGAGTTGTGAATCAAGAGAAGTCCAGTCCCAGCAAAGTCTCTGTTTGAGTCCGAGCAAGTCACCTGACTTTCATCTGCCTTAATCCTTGAGGCTGTAAAACTGGGTAGAAGCTGGGCTTCTCTAAAAGCAACAAGTTGCATCTATGTTGGCCAAACCTTGGTTAAAAAAAAGAAAGACGCTCTTTCTGCATAAGGTAACTCTATTCTTTTTCTTAATTAATTGAACAACATCTTGTGATCCAAGTATGTGTGCAAACATCATAATACCAAGTTAAAGGCATTTTCAAAAGACAGCATCACATTTTCAGACCCTGGATGTCTTACTAAAGGCTTTGCTAATCCACTAAATGTAGTTTATGGAAACTACCACTACTGTAAATGCAGTGAATAAAATGCCTTTTTGCTATAGACACATACACACACACACACACATATACACACATGCAGACATATGCACTAGTTGAAAAAAACTACATTAATGCAGATATTAGTGTAAAAAACCAACAAAACTGAGGAAATAAAACATTAGGCTGTTCAACCCCAATGTTCCCCCCCAACCCCTACCCTTGTGACCCAAGGCCTAGCTATAGGTCCAGGGATGTGCCCTGTAGGTTAGCTGCTTCAAGCTACAGGTCTGGGGCCATTTCCCATGGGTGCCACATACAGTAGATGTCTTATTTTATGTGGGGTCATATGCAGAAAAGCAAACTTGTTTGGCATGGTCCAAGACCTGTACCGAAGGAGCACACTCATGGTGCATGGTCTCAAGCCTGCAGACACTAAGCAAAGCAGCAGAGCTGTGGTGCACAACCCCAGACTTGCAGCTTGCTCTGGGCAGGGCCCTGCATGAAGAAGCAGATCTGTGTGGCACAGCTCTGGATATGTAGCCGATTACTCTATGTGAAGCAGCAGTGGAACATAGCCATGAACCTTTGGTGAGTGAAGGGGGAGTCAAGGTCATTGTGACAGAAAGAGTAAAAAGGTGTCCAGTATGGAAAGAATGGATTTGGGTGCTGCACTATACATGACATACCCAAAATCAAAAACCAGGAGGATCATCATCATGACAATCTCACTATGTATAGTGGGATACATGCTTTGTTCCAATAAAGCACAGCAAGGTTAGGCTGGAGTTTTTGATGGATGGAATGCACATTGCAGGAGAAATTGAGGTGGCAGTCTAGCCAAAACTGATGTATTTAAATGAAGCAAATTAATCAAATACAGCATGATGGCTTCAAGAGTTTTGAAATCATGGAGAATGGATTCTGGACAAATGGTCATTGAGACCATTTTCTTGGCGTTGAGTGTAAGCTGATTAAAGCAGAACCAGAGCTGATTGTTGTATAAATCTTGTTGAAACTACACAGCTGGACCAGAGGCAGAGGGGCCTGAGGCAAACAGCACAGCATCATCTGTGTCATCTTTGTTCAGGGGTATGTTTGAAGAGACACACACTTTGGGGAGGTCATTGAGGAAGACTAAGAACATAATTGGACCAAGTACTAAGCCTTGCAATAAACCAGAACAGATAGGGAGTGGTGGAAGGGAGTCACCTAGTAGAGCTGTTTGAGACCTACCTGCCAGATAGGAATTGATCCATTTAATTAAGTGGCTGGGATTCTAATGCTTTTAAGTTTGTCCAGGACACTGGGGAGAGTGACAGTTTCAAAGGCTTTTGCCAGGAACACAAAGATGACAGAGGTAATCAGGCCTGGATCTATCCCATTCAGGATGGAATCAATGAATCAGAGGAGAGAAAAGGCAGTGGAGAGAGTCTTGCTAAGCCCTCACTGGAATGGGGTAAGGAAAAAAAAGATGAGTATTCCAGAAAAGGAGAGAGAGAGAGTTGGGAAAGAACTATATGTTCCTGGAGCTTGGCCAGTTTGACTCTGCTGTCATTTACTGAGCATGTGCTATATACAGTACATTATCATTCAGAGCTCAGTCAGAGGCTGGCCACAGAGTTGAGCGGTGGGCTGATCCAGTCACCATCTCGGTTATGGGATGGGGGAAGGGGTAGTAGGGCAATGCAGGGTGGGAGGTCAACTAGACCACCAAGTATTTGGGTTTTGCAGTTTATGGGGGATCAGATATGGAGAGATCCACTGGACCACCAGGGATAATTTAATAATTATTTTGGGAGATCGAGGCTGGTGGAGCACTAGACTACTAGGGAACATGTCATTTGTTTTATTACAACAGGTATCCGGATTAGGGGAAGGGGCCACTAGTCCACCAGGGCATGTGTATTATTTAATTTTACTACTGTCAACATCAGGGTTCAGGGAAGGGCCCACTAGTCCACCAGGGCAGGGGGGGGGTTTATGTAGTCTTTACCAGCAAATTTGGGGATCAGGGACAGTGGCACATTGCCAAAAAGGCAACTGTCTTGGAGAAGACTATTCTTAGTATCCTTAGATGAGCCCTGGCTGGCCTAAGGGTACTTAGAATTTCTCTCTCTGGGAGAGTTTTGTGGATAGAACTTATTTATTTATTTATTTATTTTTTGTTGACCGGGTAAGTGCACTAGACAAATCCTGCCTATTTTCAGGCACGACCCGGGGGAGGGGGATATGGCATCCTGCATCTTCCACAAGTCCCCTTCCCTAAGCCACAGCCCATTTTGTGAGGCAAGGTGGGCACATGTCCACTTTGAGGCATGCAGCATGTGTTTTATGCAGCCTGCCTTTGTGAATAGCTAATGGGGCATTTTGTGATGCAAAGTGCCACTTTCCCATGTACATTTTACACAGGCACCTTACATCACTCACAGGGCTTTGAGAATCAAGTCATGTGCCTTTAAAGAGCCTGTATAAATGCACTGTGGTTCTGGGGACATTACCCTTGACAAAGTGCCCAGTAAAGGGGTACAATTGTGAAATACCTCAATTGTTTATTGGAGGTACTGTACATTTTACTACATTTCTGGCATATGAGTCTATAAGTAAATTTTACAACACTTTAAATAAATTAAGCACTTTTGACTTGCTTTTTACTTCTTTTGCATTTTTCACCATGGGTTGCTGGGTGCTGATCTGCTTGGTGCATGATTCGGTTATTTTGCTTTGCACCACTGTCCCAGGGTGCTGCATCTTTTCTCTTTAACTGCCTGGTCATTTTTTGGCTAGCACTGGGGTTTAGTTCTAGACCAGAAAACCTTGGCTATATTTTTATAGTGCCCTGTACAATATCGGCTGGAGCCAACAATGGTAACATAACTAATAATATTACCTATAAGTTGTGTGACTTTTTATGCAACCAAGTAGAAAACATGACTGCATTGTTTGCAGCCCCTGACACAGCTGACTCACAGACTGAAATACCATTTTTTCCCCTGAACACAGAAACCCAGATTTTGACATCAGATAAGGACTGCATACAGATGATTCTTATACATTTAAAGTTTTCCTGATTTGCATATCACATTTCAGTCAAACCAAATAAGTTGTACCTTTTAGAGATTTTATAGACATTCTAGAGCTGTCCCTTGCATTCACGGACAGTTAAGAGGTATGGTATGCACAGACTAATGGAGCCCCATATGGTCAGGCTTATGCACACCCCACTGTGAAGCTGACCTTCACATCCCCATGCTCAGGTACATTATGACAAAGGGCAAAGGAGACTACTAGGGGTGTGCACCATTGAAATGAATGGGGGTATTTTTTAATTACTATTTTATACATTATTGATGGAGAGTTGGAGATTAATGAGGGCCACAACTTGACTAACAAGGGCCTTGTTAGTAGAACAGTGACCTTCATTATTCTCCAACTCACCATCATAAAGTATAAAATATTAATAGAAAATAACTCCATTCATTTCAATGGGGTACACCCCAGCACTCTGACCCAGGGACACTGTCTCTTAAAGACTCCTGCCTCTGGCTCCCTAGTACTCAAGTAAGAGATATGTTACTTATATCTATACTTGGTGGGTTGTCTGTAGCAGCATGGCTGTACCTGCTACAGAGGGCTTGCATGGTGTGGGGGACTAGCCATGTAGGGGGGTGTGTGTGTGTGTGTGTGTCAAATTATTGCTACTTTTGTGTTTGCACCTTAAAGTTTGTTTGCATGGAAGCATTCAAAACTATGGAGAGAAAATAGTAGGAGAACAGGCCACACAAAAGTAATTAAGTGGCTTTGTGGGTATGTTTGTGTATTGGAGGTGGGAAAGACATGTGTTTCAATTGGTATGTGTGGTACAGTTCAACTGTGAACATGAGATAAGGGAGAGAAGAAAACCAAAATGCATAACAGTTGCTACAAGCATGCCGCACGCATGCAGATGTATTCAGATACAGTTTGTACTGAAGTACGAGTGAGCCATATGTGTGCAGCCAGTATGGTTTAGTGGTTTAAGACACTGAACTACAAGACAGGAGATTTGGAGGCACCTGGATTTGAATCTCATCAACCCCCACTTGTGTATGGTTTTATCCTGAGCAAGTCACATAACTTTTATGTGTGCAGTTATCAGTGACCACTTGCTTTTTTGCACACGTGCCACGTGCATGTAATCCTTCCCAATTTAACATAAAAATCATGGTTTCCACACTTGCTTGCTGCGTGCATGCCATATGCATGCAATTGGTTTCAATTTAACATTTAAATTATACTTGTAGCATGCATATCACTTGGGTAGTTTTATGTGTGCAGCATGAAAACATTTCATATAATTATTTTTGTAATGGAAATTTTAAATTTCGGCAGAATGAAATTTCACGGAATTTTCAAAATTCCATCAAATTTCACCAGAATCAGAATAGCAGAATTCCACAGCAGAAAAATGCAGAATGAGAATTTTTTTCACACCAGTTCTGGGGAATTTTATTCCACATATCTCAAGATTTTGGACAGAAGTAGTTGTGGAATGATTTTCTGTGGAAAAAATGCTGTTCTGTGGAATATTATTTCACAGATCACAGCATGTGGAATTCCGAAGAATAACCAATGAAATTCCAGTGGAAATTCTGCCAGTGGAATGGTCATTCTGCACTAATTTTGCCAGTGGCATTCTGCATTCCACACATCACTACCCATCAGTGAACATTTCATATATTTTAGTATGTAAAACAGTAAAAATGTGTCTTAAATTTTGTTCGAAGCACAATAGTACTAATAGAACAGCATCCCTTTAACTGATTTGTTGTTGGAATATTATGCATTCAAATTATGCACTTTGATACTAACTGAAACTGATATATGAAAGTCATAACTGCAACAAATATGAATAATGTGAAACAAACTCTGTTTTAATTTTTCACTGGCTGCAGTACTGATCTCAATAAGGAAGCTTCCTTTCAATGAAATAAAGCAGACCGCTGCTGCATCTGAGGTCCTAGCGCATCTGCTGGCATTACATGGCACCTCACTCTCTTGCAGACACAAATCATTCACCCTTTGCACATACCATCCAAATAGTATGAACATTACTTTATAGAGGGAACTCCATGGTAAAAAAAGGTGTAACACAGTTCACAGGAACTGGATCTAATTTTCCTCCCCCCCCAGCCGTGATCGCTTCCAGAACCAACACACAGCTGGAGCTGACAGTGAGTGAGGCTGCAGATCGAGCACCAGGATCTAGTCTCGCAGTGCCTTTTACCCACTGCCAGCTACTCAGCTCCAAGTTTGATTCATTCAAGGACAAGAAAAGCTTAGACATAGGGGCCTGGATATTCAAACTGCGCCATTCTGAGGCGCAAGCCCTTGCGCTGCTCAAAATAGTTGCGCAGGGGTGTGGCCGGGGTGATATTCAAAGGAGTTGCGCTATTGCGCAACTCCTTTGAATATCACTCCCCAGCCACAGCACTTGCGCATGGCGCAGTGGAACTTGCGCCACCGCAAGTTGCCAGAGATGAGCATTAAACTTGAGGTGGCGCAAGTACCATTGCGCCATGCGCAAATTTCCGATATTCAAAAGGTGACATGCAAATGGGGCCATAATTTATGCAAGGTGCAGGGGGGGCCATTTGCATCTATTTATGGCCCCATTTGCATGCCATTTGCATGTAGGTGCGCCGATCCCCGAGGACTTGCACCTGGCCACCCTGCCAGGCAGCAGCCGTCGGGGACCGATGCACAATGCAGCCCGATTGCGGGCATTACAGGTATATGTAAATCTGGACTGTCACGTACGGTATGGGCTGCAAGCCCATTGGCTGTAGCTCTGCACCAATGGGCGTGCAGCCCTACCGGACAGTCAGTCGGCGGGCGGCGGGGCGGCAGGCGGGTGGGATGCTGTTGCCCGCCGGCTGCGGGGGGGAGCGGGGTGGAGGGGCTTCGTGGGTGGGGGGACACTAGACACCAGGGAGATGTTTGGGGGTTTGTGATGATTCTGCCCGCGATCGGGCTTTACGGTCCACTGGACCACCAGGGAGATATTTGGGTTGGGGGGTTACATTCTGCCACGATTGGGCACTGAGAGGTCATACATGTTATGCCCGCGATCGGGCTTCGGGATATGGGGGGGGTGTTACATGTACCTGTACTGCCCGCGATCGGGCTGTGGGAGATGTGTGGGTGGGGGGGGAGTCGTGTTACACTATGCCCACGATCGGGCTGGTGGGGGGGCACAGGGAAAGAGTTGGGGGCCAGCCAGGGGTGGCAGCTGCTGTGTTGCGCCCTGCAATGCAGCAGCTCACCTGTGGGTGGCCCTCAACTTAAGCCTTTTTTTTGGGGCTCAAGGTTGTGCAGGCGCAGGTTGGGGGTTGCGCATGCACAACTCTGCACAACCCGACTGAATATCGGGTTGCTCAGGTTATGCATGGATCCTCCCCCTCCTGTTGAGCATGCATTCATTTGCATTGCTCTCTTGCGCAGCCTGATGCCAGTGGCGTAACTGCCTCCTGCTGAATATCGCAGAATGGCGCATTTTGGACTTGCGCATGCGCAACCCTGTTGCACATGGCGCAACCCTTTTGAATATCCAGGCCAGGATGTCAGTGTCCACACTAGAAATTGCCTTTCTTAATTCAGGAATATTCACTCTGATTTCAGTCTAATTGCTAAAAAAAAAAAAAAGAAAGACAAGTTGCAATCTCACAGAATGATTGGGATCTACAAAAAACTGGCATTTTCAAAAATGCTGAGAAAAGGTGACAGTAGTATTCACTATGAGAAAGAAACATAAACCTCATTGTGTATCATTCAGATTGGTGGAAGAGAAACTGTCAAACAAGGATAAAACGTTTGCAAACTTTGATGATTAAATATTTCTGATTCATTCAGTCATTCTGGCATGCTCCCACCCCAGAGTTTCAGTTCCCCTGGCCCTAACATGTCCATGTTTCACACTGATGTAGCACAAAAAAAATTCCAAAACAGCTGGTGCACAGTGGGACACATGGATCAAAAGAGAGGTTGGTTGGACACTGGAAATGTGACCAAAGCACCCCTTCCCAATACACACACACACAATATAGTATTTCATCTTTAGAGACCTTAAGCTTTAGGGCTACAGATGGGGCAGTACTTGTACATCTATTATGCCTACACAGTTAGTTACAGGCTGAGACCTGCTTTAGGAGGAATTGATGCTACAGGATTTAATTAGACCGTATTTATGTAAATGAAATGATTAGAGTCTTGCTAAAAGAAAGAACATGATCTGTTTGTATGAAGGCAGCTTGGCTTCCTGGTTAAACTACAGAGCTCTGAATATGGAAACCCAGGTTCAGTTCCCCTGGCCCTAACATGTCAACATTCCACACTGATGTAACACAAAAACAGAAAAAAAAACAACAGAGCAAAGAAAAATATCCCAAAACATCCCATGGACAGTGGGGCACATGGATCAAAAGAGAAATTGGTTGGACACCAGCTGATGTGACCAAGATCTTTAGCCCTATGCACCTCCACAGAAACACACTCTGTATCTATATCTATAGCTATACACACATTACAGTATTTCTTAGGCAGAGACCTAAAACTACAGGGCTACACACAGTGTGGTACTTGTGTATCTGCTATGCCTAGACAGTTAGTTACAGGCCAACACCAGCTTTAGCAGGGATCATGGCTGCAATATTTAATTAGATGTTTTTTTATATAAATGAAATGACTAGAGTACTGATAAAATACATGGAAGGAGGCTGCTTGACATACTTGTTAGACTATAGAACTCTGAACATAAAAATCAGGGGTTCAAACATGTATCTCCATCAGACCTGGACAGTAAACATTTCCACAGAGCACTAACAAGTTAAGTGCTGGGGAATCTGTTGGGGAACAGTATAAAACCAAGAATGATATTTACTGCGCTGCTATTCATGGGAGTACACCTCCATAGTATGCAGTGGCTGAAAAGTACTCTCCGTTGCACAGTACGAGAGCCAGCTCATGAAGTTGAATTGGACAGAATGGCAGCCTCCTCACTCAATTCTGTGATTTCAGACAAGTAAGACTCAAATGACATAAACAGATACATACTTATTCAGCTTACACTGTTCCTGAAGATACAGATCTACACTGAAGACAAAGCAATGCTTCATTGCTGTTTTATCTCCAGTGTTGCTCTGCCTCTTCAGGAAATGACAGGGGCAAGAGCCACCAGTGCTCACTACAAACAAATAGTGCAGCACAGAGAGAAGGAGTAAAGAAACAAGGAATAGCACTCTGGTCAATGGAGGGAATTCCATGTACTTCAATTCCACTGTGGAAGGGCGCAGTCTAGGTATCCAGTCACATGCTTCCAGAGCCCCCTTTCTCTACTATGTAATAGCAATACCTCAGCATAGCTCTGACTATGCAGCCATAAAAAATAAACAACAGTTAGCCAGAAGAAGCTTTGTCTACCATAGAGAGCATTTTTTAGATTAGGAGGGGGAGAGTCAGCCCCACTTCAGCTCAAGAACCAGACACAACCACCCCCTCCAAAAAAAGAAGATGAGACATGAGGGTACATGGTGGAAAAGCAAAGGCCAAACAGTGGCAAAGGGAGAGTCTTGAAACAAAAAAAAAAAAGATAGAAGAATCATTCAGTGTCATCAACATTTCTGATAGAATGTTAACAAAAACTGTGGTACAACATTTAAATAGAGGCCTTTCATAAAAAGGCCCACTAATAAAATGTACTTTTCATAGATTTCATAGGTGTTTTCAAGCAGATAGACTCACGTCCTTAAAGCTTGTCTTTTTTTATTACTAACTTCAGAACTTGTTTGTCATTTCCCCAAAATGAAAATCCAAATTGTCCTTAAACTGCTTCATTTTCCCACTATTAACAATGGTCTTTGGTAGGGCATTCCACAGAGTAACCACCCTCTGGCTATACCAGTGCCTTGTTATGTTGTGCTTCCATGTAGATCGTATCAGTTGTTTATTATGTCTTCTACTACCATGCTCGCCTATCCTTGGAAAAAATTCCTAGTTCAGTTCAACAGTTTGCATCTACAATTACCTTATACAGTAGGAACGTATCCTCCCTAAACCTCCTGTAGCACAAAGAATATAGATTAAGGGAAGTCAATCTGTCTTAATATGATTTTGTTTTCAACCCATGTATAGATTTAGAAAATCTCCTCTAGACAGACTCTAATTTAATAATATCCTCCCAATTTTGAGGGGACCACACCTGAACTGCGTACTCCAAATGAGGTCTTACCAGAGCTACATAGAGTGAGATTAACACTTTTGCATCCCTGCTTGAGGTCTATCTTAAAATGCAATTCAAGTTTTGATTTGCCTTTTTTAATTGATATCTACAATGGGTACTAAACTTAAGATCAGAACCAATTGTAATACCCAAGCCTTTTTCTTCGTTAGTAACTATAAGTGGTGAATTAGAAAGTTTGTAATCATTATATTTATTTGATTTGCCCATATGCATTACTTTACATTTAGTAGTGTTCAACACCAACTTATTAATAGTGATCCAGTCAGAAATGTTATCTATGGTGAGCTGCAATTCCATCGCTTCTTCCTGAGTGTTCACAACTGCCCCACCCTACAGTCATCAGCGAACTTATATAACCATACCCTTGGATTATTTACTTGTAGGGAGGCTGTATATATGTTAAATAAACTAGGTCCCAAGACTGAACCCTGGGGTACACTACTAGTAATAGAAGACCAGTTTGAAAATGTACCCTTAATGGATACCCTTTGTTGTCTCCCTTGCAACCATGCTGCCACCCAGTTACAAATATTAGGATTCAAATTGATCTTCTCCAACAGTTTTAGTAATTCTATATGAGGCAGTTTGTTGAATGCCTTCGCAAAGTCGATATATATCACATCAACTGAGTTTCCTATGCCCAATTCCCTGTTGACAATTTCATAAAAAGCCAGTAGATTTGTCTGGCAAGACCTGGATTTGGTGAACCCATGTTGTGACTAGTCCACCAAACCATTATCCTCCAGATGCATTGTAACTAAGTCTTTAATTACCCCTTCCAAGACCTTACCCATTAATGATGTCAAACTCACTGGTCTGAAATTTTTAGGTTTGGACCTAGTCCCTTTTTTCAAGATGGGAACCACTATAGCTATTTTCCAATCCTGAGGTACCTTGCCTTGATCCAGCAAGGCCTGAAAAACATAAGTAAGTCGTGGGGCTGTAACAGCTGCCATTTCCCTTAAAGAGGGACTTTGGCCTAAAGTACTACATTGCAGAATTAGAATAAAAATACCCCGAATAAATCTCGTACCAAACATTAGATTTCTGTGTTACTTCATTTTAAAGTTATAGGATATCTTGTAACCCTAATTTCACTATCTGGTCAAAAAAGTCAGTTTCATGGAAGAGGTGCTGATGATGTCATCTCCTGAACTCCCAGACTAGACCTCCCTGTCAGCAAGCTTATAGGACCTGTTTCTTTAAAGTTAAAAGAACATTTTGCTATGATTTTCACAAGTAAAATAGGCAGCGTCATTCTAAAAACAGTGCTATAGAGTCTATGTGTTTCAAGTTTTGTAACAAAGTTGACAAATTTGTATTTTACTGCCTTTTTGGTTTGGTTCTTTTCTCCAGAGTTGCAGGATGCCAAGTCAGCATGCCTCCAGGCTGCTGATACCATGTGAAGTATTACTCTGCAGTGCCTGTTAGGAAGTTGTATTGCTACAAGTGTAATGTTGGTAACTTCATTGCTGTTGTCAGTGTCTGCTTTACAATAAGTTTTAATAGCGGCATTATGTGTGTTAATTCCTACTATGGGTGGAAGTGTAAGCACTTGTAAAACAATCATTGCAATGTGGAGTACAATACAGATGAGCCTGTAGCAAGTAGCAGCCTGTCAGTGAGAAAACAGAAACTGAGCTCTGCTCAACTGAGTATCCCATTCATTCATACTTTGATGATGATTAAAACATTGATTGACTTGAGTGATTAAGCATTGAGCTGACTACTGCATAGAAACACTAGGTAAGGTTTCAAAACAGCACTACCTCTCCCTTACCCATTGAATAATTTATTTAAACTGCTATCCTGGGAAATCACCTAAATTGAATGATAAGTGTGAATGATCACAGCCTTTTAACACATCAGAGATATGCAGTCTGCAAATCTCACATTAGTATTAGTGTGCTGTGACTTAACATCCTGCAACCCAGGAGAAAAGGACCATAACAAAAAAGCAACAAAAACAAACATGAATTTGTCAACTTTGTTACAAAGCCTGAAGCACACATAGGTGTTGAAGCAATATTTATTGAATGGTGCTGCCTGTTTTACTGGAGAAAACCATTTGCATGTAGGTTTTAAACTTTGGATAAGCAGATCCTGTAAGCTTGCTGACAGGGAGGGCTAGACTGTGAGTTCAGGAGATGACATCACTAACACTTCTTCACTGAAACTGACTTTTATGAACAGGCAAAGAATTTAGGGTTGTAAAATGATTTGTAAGTTTTAAACAAAAAACTAAGGGATCTCAATTTTGGCATGAGGGTGATTGAGGCTATATTGATCCATACTCGGAATTTAGTGATGCCGATAATTTGGGACCATAGTCCCTCTTTAATACCCTGGAGTGCACATCATCAGGACCTTGTAATTTGTCCCAGAGTCCCCCCTCTTCCCTCACAAAAGACAGAGACCATTGTTTGTTGCTGTGCTCAGATTGGCAATTAATTTATTTAGATTCATAATTCCATATTCCATTCCAATTCCTTTATTATCATATTTCCAACATTTTGTTTATTTCATCCATATATCAATATCTGATTATCCTTCCCCCAGGTGAAAACCTGGGTGCCTTCTTCTTCTCCTTTTCCGTTAGGTATCGGTGAAAACCGAGACCACTTTCTCCTTCATCTTCCTTCTCTTCTTGTGTTATTCCCTTTTCCTTCCCCCTCCCTCCCCCTTCCCTGCCTTTGCTCCTGCCATCCCACCTTTGGCAGTCCTTAACCATCTTATCACCTACCATCCACCTTTGGCAGTCCGTAACCATGTTATTACATGCCATCCACCTTTGGCAGTCCATTTGTCTGACCGGACGTGCTTGTCACACCTTAACAGACCCCACCTACAGTCCCATCTTTGACTGTCTTCCTTACTCGCTCTGCCTGACAGGGTGGGTGGGAGGATCAAAACTCCAGCAAAAGTGGCTGAGGCCCCTTGTGCTGTCCCTTAAGTACCTCCCTTTTCCCTCCCTTCCTGTTTGCCTGCCCATTGTTCTGGGCCCTTAGCCCTCCCTTCCTCCCCTCCTTCTGAGCGCAACCATCCCTAAGCATGAGGGAAGGGGTGCATAGGACAACCTGGTTCGCCCTTTAAAGGGCAAATTCATTGTCCCGGATTCCCCCCTCTTCCCTCACAAAAGACAGAGACCATTGTTTGTTGTTGTGCTCAGATTGGCAATTAATTTATTTAGATTCATAATTCCATATTCCATTCCAATTCCTTCATTATCATATTTCCAACATTTTGTTTATTCCATCCATATATCAATCTCTGATTATCCTTCGCCCAGGTGAAAACCTGGGTGCCTTCTTCTTCTCCTTTTCTGTTAGGTAACAGTGAAAACCGAGACGCTTTCTCCTTCATCTTCCTTCTCTTCTTGTGTTATTCCTTTTCCTTCCCCCCTCCCTCCCCCCTTTTCCCCAATAGCCATTCTCCAGCTTGCATTGGATGGCTGGCTTCCACCTTATCTAGGGTAGCATTCTCCTTACTTCAGGGGAGCTCCTTTTCTTTCTTTCCTTCTCTCTCTCTATTTTTTTTTCACTGTTTGTCTGTCCCCTCCATTCTTCTATAAATCCTATAATTTCTGTATTGAACATGTCTATGGCTATGTCCGACAGGTGTACCCCGTCTGACCTGTAAAATTCATCTACCCATTCTTCTACCCCCCTCAGTATCACCTGTCCTCCCATCTGCCTTACCAATGTTCCAACCATCCTAGTCATCTTTCTCCTGGCCCTTTCTACTGCTCTGTGGCTGTGCTCTTGCCTCCACATTCTCCTTGGTATCATATCTGACCAGGCAATGCACACTTGTGGCCACCACTGCTGTATTGCTCCAAAGTCCTTTTTATTTGTAAGTATGTGTCCACCCAAGGCCTGCCTGCCAGGTCGTTGTCTCCTAGATGTATAATAATTAGGTCTGGCCTGGGCCGCCGTTCTCCGAGTTCTTTTAATGTGGGAAGCAGCTGTGCCCATCTCATCCCCCGTATGCCATGCCAAAACAACCTACACCTTCTCACATCTTGGTATAGCTGCCTTCCCCCAGCCTTCTTCTCTGCTCTCTTTCCAGCCCAGTAAATGTAGGAATGGCCGCAGATCCATACTTCATTGATCCTCCCTCTACCTATGGGGTGCAAGCAAAATTCATTACTATACATGTTCATAGCGTCGTTCCTGCATTCATCCGCACCTTATTATGCTCCCACCCCGCCTTTTACCATTTCTTGCCACCCCCAGCTCTGTGGTTCCAGCCAGGAGCCCTATCTTCCCCTTATTCTTCGTTATATAATATATATCTATATAGTTTTTTTTATTTCAGTGCTCTAATGTATCTTTTATAACTTGCCGATCACCAGCGTCCCTTTTCCAGTATCTCGCTCACCGTCTTGCCTGCTGCTGCCCACTGTGAGGCAGCCCCAATCCACAGGGAATGGGAAGAATAATTTGCTGAGTCTTCTCCCATGAATTGCATGCCCTTTTTAAGTATTGCCGTGACTTGGTAGCCAGTCGCCCTTCTCCCATCACCGTGTACAAATAATTTTCCTGTTCTGTTCCCCTGCTCTGCGGTGAAAACCCACAGCTCCTGTACTGAGCATAATTGCACCCTCTGGTTGACCTTTCAGCATCACCATGCAACCTTTTCCCGCTTGATCTGTCTTAGACCTCCTAATCTTGATCTGTATCTCTGTCACCCCACAGGTTATGTCACCCCAGTCTAGTCCTCCTTCCTCGTCCTCTCTCCCATGGCATACCACCTCACTCACTCTCATGGCCCCTGTGAACATTACCACATAAATCATGTGAAATAGCTGGGCCCCGGTCCTTGATCTGCATATTGCTGGGAGCACGTCCTTCAGCTTTATAAGCCACTGTTCCCCTATAGGCCTCCTACTATTTGCTAGTCTCTGTTTCAACCTGCTCCATCCTTGCATCATTCTTCTGATGAGCAATGTTTTTGTCAGGTCCCTCCACCCTTCAGACTGCAGATAAGACTAATCCCAGCCAGATATACTCCTATTGTGGTATGGGCTGTGCCTTTCCGCCACTGCTCCACTGTGAACATTCCCAACTGCTCCTCTGTGAGTGGCCTACTTACCTCCATCTGGTGCTCTGCCCTGAATGTTTGAAACACTCGCCAGGCTCTGTCATAGGCCCTCAGAGTCTGAGGCACCCATGAGCTGTGAAGCAACAGTTCTGTTCCTTCCTGCCAACGTCCCAGATGTTTGTTGGTATGGGTGTTTTTAGTGCTTCCGCTGCTGGTGCCAGCCTCCGAAAATGGTCCAGCTGCAGATGGGAAAGGCTGTCAGCCAGAGTATTGTGTAGCCCTTCTATGTGTTGCACTCTAAATGACATGTTCAGTTACAATGCCCTTAAAACTAAATGTCGTAATATCTGCATGACTGTGTCTGATCTGGCTCCCCTGTTGTTCAACATATCTACCACTGCTCTATTGTCACACCAAAAAGTCACTTTTTGATCCCATAATTCCTCCCCCAGACCAAAGTACACAACCATATGGGCATGACCTCTAGTAATGTAATGTCTCTCACTTTCCCATCCTGCACCCAACTGGCTGGCCAGGGTTCTGCAAACCATCTACCCCTCATGTAGCCCCCCATGCCTAGCCCCCCAGCCGCATCTGTGTAGAGATCGGGGTCTGTGTTGTATAGCCACTCCTCCTGCCAGAAAGGGCACCTGTTGTACTCCCTAAGGAATTCTTCGCAAATCTTAAAATCCTCCTTGACCCCGTGCATTAGGTCCACCCAGTGATGTGATCTGGTGACCCCTGCTGTAGCCCTGGCTAACCTCATTGTGAATGTCCTCTCTGGCCCAATGGCCCTGCAGGCGAACTTGAAGTGCCGCAGCACCTGTTGTACCCACTTTAGTGTTACCCGTCTCCTGCTGGTGTGTAATTGTATTAGTTCCTTCGGCCTATTGACTTTTTTGTCCGGTAGTCTAAATACCTCATTCGAGGCATCTATCTCAATCCCCAGAAATTCCATAATCCTGCTGTGCCCCCCTGTTTTTTCTGGAGTTAGTGGTACCCCTAACTCCTGACACAATTCCTGGAACTTACCCAGCATCATTTGTGTCTCCCTTTTTCCTTTTCCAATGAATAGAAAATCATCCAGATAATGGATGACCATCCTATAACCTGTTTTTTCTTGAAATATCCACTGCAAACAGGTGCTGAAAGCCTCAAATGTAGCACACACTGTGAAACAACCGATTAGCATTGCTTTGTCAAAATAATATTTTCCCCCACTTTTGAAACCCAATAGATCCCAGTCTTCCCTCCTAACTGGAAGCAGTCTGAAAGCAGACTCAATGTCCTTTTTTGCCATCCATGCCTCCTCAGTGGCCTGGATCATTCGGACCGCATCCTCTAGTGTCACATAAGTCACCTTACTGTGTTCCTCACTGATGAAATCATTCACTGACTCCCCTTCTGGATAGGACAGGTGGTGAATCACTCTGTATTCCCCCTCCTATTTCTTGGGTACCAGACCCAATGGTGAGATCCACATGTTTGCAATGGAGGGGTTGTTAAACGGGCCCTCTACCCTACCCGCTGCTACTTCCTTCTCTATCTTCTGTCTCAGTACCTCCTCCTTCCCTTTTACTGACCCGAGGTTGCTGGCCTCCATTGCTCGCCTAGGTCCCGTAAACTGTAATAAAAAAACCTGTGCTAAAACCCTTCAAAATCATATCCCGCACTCTTGTGTCTGGATATTTGTCCATGTAGCCTGACCATACCTTTGATCTGATGGGGGTTCAAACTGTTCCCTATCCTGTCCCCCGCCCTTCCCCCTTGGCCCCTCTCTCTCTTCTTGCCTGACCTCTCATCCTTCAGTGGCTCTGTCCCCCTCATTCGTGTTCCCCCTACCCCATCCTCCCCATTCCATGCTTGGCCTCTAAAGCCTTGTCCCTCTCAAAAAAACTGTTGGCCTGTTCCTTGCCCCCCATGCCCTTGTGCCCCTTGGCCCCATGCCGTTCTACATTTGCTTGCCGGGTGGCCTCCCCCGCATCTTGAGCATGCATGCCGAAAGCGACACTGAGGCCAGGAACAAAAGGCTCTGTTATAAGCCCAGCAGCATCTCTGGGTCCCAAAACCCTTCTTGCTCCTTTCCCCCCTTCGGGTGTGGACTGATCCGTAACATAATCCGTCCACAAATCTATCTGCTTGGTATCCCATCTCACATCCCCAAATGTTGCCATTCTCTGCCTAAAAGTTTGTCTTAGTATAACCACTCCATCACACCCTTTGCCTTTGCCTTCCGTATTATCAGGGAATAAGTAATGAGCGGGATGCCTAACTCCAGCCATTTTTCCATGACAATGGCTGAGAAAGTAGTGAAACCTAGGAACCATCTATCCCAAGTCTTCCCTTTTGTGAACTTATCCTCCTCTTTCTTCCCTTAAAGCACTATAGCCGCTGCCATCTCACTCTTACCTATGCCCTCAGCTTTCTCATACTTGGTGGCAGCCTTGCGGCTCACCAAAGCAAATATGTCCACATAGTCCCCTTTCCAAATTTTTTCCTTCATGGTCAGTGGCACATGCTCACCTATCCTCATTCCAGGTGCACCTATCTCTCTTGTCCCCTTTCACTCTCTCTCCATTCCCTGTTCCTTCCTTTCTGGCCCTTCTTTCTCCCTCCTGATCTCTGCCAGCACCGATTCCATCTGCCCTATACTGCCTGCCCCTAATGCTGTTGCAATTTTCCCTATATATTCTTTTATACTGTCACCCACTGCACTGGATGTGTTACCTGTGACCTTGTCCGGGCCAACCTGCCTGGAGTCTTCTAAGGTTCCTCTTGCTTCTGCCAGTGGCTGAGGAGGGGGGGTGAGCTACTGGGTTTTGCAGAGGGAGCAACCCATTCAGGGCATTGTGACTGGGTTCAACCAGGGAGATCCCACACTGATCTGGGTGGGGCACCAGTGACACAGTGACCATAGGCTGCAGGAGTAATGGATCCGCCATCTTGGACGGCCCCGATACCACCGCGGTGCCTTCCCGGTACCACGTTGACCTCTGACTGGTCGTTTTCCCTTGCCACCCTTTCCTGTGCCCGCCTTTCTTTTTCCCCCAGGTCTCCCTGGTTCCTCTCCCTCCACCAGCTCCCACATCCTATTTGCTTTTTCCGCTAATTCCATTATAGCCTTGTAAGCCTCCTCTTTTGATGGCATGCTCTTCTTTGGTGCCATTGTCCTCCTTCTCTTTGCTCTGTGAAAACAGCTACGAGAAGAAACAAGGTTAATTGTATATCTGTCCCATCCAGAACATTTTTTAACCTTTCCGCTGCACCTTCCCACCCCATTACACAGCCTGGCCATCAGTCAAGGTCCCAATCTCTCTTGACCAGTTCCTTGCCACTCTCTGTCACCCTTTTGTGACCAATCTGGTACTCCATTCTGCATCCATGGCAACCCCAACCTGTTGTACCCTGCTGTCTGCCCTGGGGCTTCCCCTTGATCACAAACCCCCCCACTCCCCCTTTAACCTTTTCCCTTACCCCAGGTGCTGCTCACTGGCCCATTGTCGTCCCTCTAATGCTCCTTGATAATCTCCCCCATCACGAAGAGATTAGGGTCTCCCCCCGCCCTCGCTTTCCCTTGTTTTTCTTTTTTTTGGTCTTTATCCAGGCCTGTTCTCCCTCCTTTCCCAATGTCTCATAACCGGCCAAGAAAAAGGGGGCTTCGAAGAGAAAGATCCCCACTTCTGAGAAACGAGCCCATGTTTTTGCAAAAAAACTCCCCCGTATGGCGTGTACCAGCCCACCCCTCACGCTATGCTCTCTAAGCAAATCTCGAGACTCTATACTTCAAAGAAACACACCAACATGCTGCTATCAGTGAGCCAAATATTGAAAGTGTTGTATTTTGGGTGGCAGACCCACAACGAAGAAGGTACAAATAAAAAACCCACCCTCAAGATTGACAAAATCCAAATGCAGGCCCAAACCAGAGACAGCCCCTGTAAAACTATTGCTCCCTCATGATATAAAAAATATGGTGCTCAGCAGGCAATCAAACATTTAGTTCGTAACCCGATGCTTCGACTTAACAAGAAATCTTAATGAGGGTCACATTAAAATGGGCCTTTTACAGTACCCATCCTGCAACAGAGGGCGCCTCGTTGCCATACCCATCACAAACCTCAGCAAACGCTACCTGTGTGGCGTGTGATGTCACTGTGTAACCCATACTGCAGGCCTCTCCTGGCCTGCTCTGTCGCTCCTGACCATCAGACAATTCTACCTCGCTGAAAAGCGGGCGCACGCACCTGCTGACCCCCTCGTGTAGCGTGTGCCTTGTACTACGCCTCTCCTACCCTTCTGGCTCCTCCTGGCCTCAAAGCCTCTGTCCGGCCTCATAATCCCTTTTGCTGCTTAAAAATGCAAGGCCCCGTCGCACCAGACATATCCTAATCGATGCGAGTGTCTTAATTGACTGAAATGGCTTGTGACGTCACTCCGGCTATCCTCCACTTCCAGCCTCACTAGGCCTGCTCCTCAATCCCTTACCACTATGGAAGAATCCCCACCCCAGTCATCACAGGCAGAAATGGACAAAATGCTGTAAAGTGTACCCCCCAATTAAGTCTGCGCTAGCATTCAAACGGTCATGATCACCAACAAACATTCTCTCCTCCAATGGTAGCTGATAAGGATAACACGCCATGTGGTCCCGACCTACTCCCACTCCCTCATCTGAAAACCAGCCTCTTCAAGACAGGGAATCACATTGTTATAGGTGAGAAGCAAACAAAGCCAGTAAACATGCCTCACGCAGCCATTAGCCGCAGAAAAGACACCAGCCCTGTGGCCCCGGCCTGCCTCACTGTCTCCTTCCCCAACACCTCTTCTAGGCCCCACGCTGCCTTTGGCAGCCAGAAAAAACACCCACCATGCGGTCCCGTCTTGCTCTCCTGTTTCCTTTTCCCGGAGTCTCTACCAGGCCTACCATTCCTCCCCATAAACGCCCCAATAAAGGGGCAAACCTTTATTAAATGCAAGTTCAGTCAGCATTTCGAACCATTTCTCCTGTAAAAAGGGGTAGTATCCTGTGCATCTCCTTGTAGTCAAACCATCCATCCTTTGCTTGCTACCCAGAGAAACAAACTGAGGAAAGATTTTTTTTTTTTTTTAACATTGACGCACAGCACTGCGCTACCTGGGCCTGGCTTGAGATTTCCTCGCCTGCTTCTGAGAGTCCTCCAGGCATCACAATTTCTTCTACCGGGAAGCAACCCAGCCCCACTGCCTCCCCAAAATGTCAAAACCTTCCACTCTTTCACAGCGCCCCCCCGGTGAGGCACGTGCAATTACTCTCCCCAGATCGTCTCCCCTTGGCTTGCCTCTCCCTCTTCACTTAGCATTTTGCTCCCTCTTGTTCCCGGGACCCCTCCTATTCCTTATCTATATGCTTTACACACTTATTCTTAAAACTGTATCCGTCTACACCCCCCTTCCTCTCCTTCTTCTTATTTTTTTTTTTTCTTACCTGGTGCCCAAAACTCAAAGAATTCTGCCAATCTGACATGCTGCAGTTGTTGAATCAAAACTCCAGCAAAAGTGGCTGAGGCCCCCTTGTGCTGTCCCTTAAATACCTCCCTTTTTTCCCTCCCCTTCCTGTTTACCTGCCCATTGTTCTGTCTCCTTAGCCCCTCCCCTTCCTCCCCCTCCCCATCTGAGCATAACCATCCTAAGCATGAGGGAAGGGGTGCACCAGGACAACCTGGTCTGCCCTTTTAAAGGGGCAAACTCCATTAGCAACCTCTAATTCTAATAATCTGTCCTGTATATCTTTGACATTGATAATAATTTGTCCAGGACTTGAACTGTATTTCCTGCAATATGTATTTTGGTTTGGTTACTAGTGTAAAAAACTGAACAAAAATATCTGTTGTGGATGTCAGCCATCTCCTCAGGGGTAGCTACATGTCCCACAGTGTTTATAAAGAGTCCTATCATATTATTTCCTTTCCTCTTCCTGTTTATATATGAATACAAAGATTGTTTTACAATCTTTAACTTTATCTGCCAGTGTTAATTCAAAATGTGCTTTTGCTGTCCTGATTTTTTGTTTAATCTGTTTGAGACATTCTCTGGATAATTTATAGTTTAAGGATGTACCATGACTTTTATGTTTTTTAAACAGTCTGTTTTTTCTATTTATCATTTGTTGATAGATCTAGTCATCCAGGCAGGCTTATTCCTCTTGTAACTATCATACTTAGGTTTATTTGGTATATATTTTTTAGCTAGATGTTTTATCCTAGCTAACAATGAGTCCCACGTGTCTTGAACAGGCATATCATATAATTCTCTTTGCCAGTCCCAATAAGCAAACTCTCTTTTGAAGCCAAGAAAATCAACTTTACCAAAGTTTAATTTAGCTGTTATTCCTCGTATGTTTCCAATGCATAGCTCAGAAATGTTAAAGTAAACAGTGGAATGATCATTGTTCCCTAACAGGCTTTTTATTGACACATTACTAATTGCGTTACCCATATTGGTGAGAACCAAGTCTAATATGTTTGACCCCCTAGTGCTACTTTGCACTAATTGTTCTAGTCCCATCTGTTCAAACATGTCAAGATACCTCTTATTTATGTTACCATTAGCCTGCAATGTTTTCCAGTCAGTGTTGGGCAAGTTGAAATCCCCCACCAAAAGTACTCTATCCACAGAATCCAACATACTGAACATATTAAGTATTTCAATATCATCCACCAGGGTAATGACTTTCTGTTGTCATTGCCTTGTTAGGAATTTGAGCCTTAAGGCATTTTTCCAAAAGCAGAATCACCAGTCTGGTACCTAGGGATAGAACAAAGCCTCACCCTGGAAAATGAGCTGCCCCAGACTTGGGTGGCTAATATTTAAGCAAGCCTGGGCCAAACATCCTAGTTTTAGCTTGGATATTTTTTTTGTTTGACTTTTTAATGTTGGCATGCTTGAGCAGCCAACATCTTGCAGTAGTGGAGATTTGGAGGTGTGGTCACTGTTGGGCGAATGCAGGGCACGCACCAGTAGGTGCGTCCCTCATTCCCCAATCAGTCTGCATGCCGGTGCCACACCATGCATACTAGTGTGGCAATCACATTAAAGGAAAGGCCTGCTGCAATGCGAGTAAAGCTTGTCACACGCAGTGGATCTTCCTACTTGCTTCACCAGCTACAAACATGGTGGCACAGTGGCACAAAACTGTCGACTTTGGGGGTGTCCAATCCCCCAGTCAGCTTACCATGCCCCACATGTATGTGCTGATGGGGGAGCACATTCCCCATTGGCATAATGTGTCCCCCCTCCTTTTTTGCTTGCCGAGAGGGTGTCCAATCACACTTGGCTCATGCACCCCCCTGCTTTTGTTGTTTGCCAATAGGGGTGCCCAATCCCCATCTGCATGTGTCCCCCCTTCCCACTTTAATGTGCCAATGGGGGAGCCCACTCCCCGTTGGCATGCTGTTCCCCCCTTCTTCTGTGCTGAGGGGATGCCCAATACCCCTCAGCTAGTGTCCACCACTCCCTATGTGCTGACAGGGATGCCCAATCCCCCATTGGCTACTGTATCCCCCCACAAAAAAACACCTATTAAAAAAAGAAAACCATCTGCAAAGATTTTTTTACCACCTGTAAACAGAAAATGGTCCCTCGTAGTCCTCCTACCCCCCTCTCACCACCTTCGCCCACCCACTGCACACACTCCCTCCCCACACCCCCTCACCCCATACTTGCCTCCGAAGCTTGGTGTGACGATCTTTGGTGGACCGTGAACATGTTTGCACTCTTCAAAGCTGACCGCAAACTGAGGAAATGCCAGTAAGCTGAATAATGGAATAAATAGGGTTTTTTCAACTTTGATGCATGTCTTGGGCATTTTTTGGAATTTTTGCACCAAATTTTCAACATGGGTTTTGGGACCCTCCTCATGAATTCTGTCACTGTTATGACATTAATCAGTCCCAAAGGTGATTTTTCAGTCACTGCATGGAATCACCTTTTGGTACTTGATTAACACAAGGACAGTGGCGGTGTTCATATGGGGGGAGCTTTCAAAAGCATATGTTACAAATTTAATTAGGCATCAAACAATTACTGTTTTACAAGCGTGCGTTGTGCAGTTGCTACACATGCTCGTAACTTCATGAGTTCACAATATTTTCAGGCCAGATTTTCAACACTGTTATTTTTCTATACCTCCTTGTGAACAGTACAGCTGTCATTTTTCTCATCCTGGCCAAAATATGTTTCCACACTTCTGGCACACAATACCTCATTCACTGTGGGAAATCAGTGTTCAGGGCAGATTACAACAATGACAGTGACACTGTTCATGAGCAGAGGTCCTAAAATACCTATGTTGAAAATTTAGTGACGATACTCCATAAAATAACTGTGTTACAAGCGTGTGTTGTGCAGTTTGCATGCACGCTCATAACGTTGTGCATTTGTAATATTTTCACTCTGGAATTTCACCATTGGCATTTTTCCACACCTCTTGGTGAACAGTACAGCTGTCATTTTACATATCCTGCCCCAAATGTATTTTCGCACGTCCGGCGCAGAATAGCGCGGTTGCTGTGTGAAATCACCTTTTGGGACAGTTTGAGCAAATGACAGTGACACTGTACATGAGCAGAGGTACTAAAATGTCTATGTTGAAAATTTGGTGCTGAAAGTCCATAAAATGACTGTGTTACAAGCGTGTGTTGCGCATTTCTCACATACCCCTGTAACTTCGCAAATTTGCAATATTTACATGCCACATTTTCACCACTGCCATTTTTTTACACCTCCTTATGAACAGTACAGCTGTCATTTTTTACATCCTGCCCAAAATGTGTTTCCGCACTGTACTACCAAAGCCAATGCCAGCGTGACAACATTCGACATTGACAAATGCTTGTTTTCTTTGTAGGGCTCCCATGATGCCATTTAATGAGAAGAAGAACAAACTAGGACAAGGATTCACAAGCAGGCATGGCTGAGTGATGCTGTCTGAGGGGAAAGGTTTGTGTAAGAGCATGCAGTGCAAAGAATATTTTTACACAAATCCCTTCCCTATGCAGCATTACTGACCCAGCTGTCATAGTGTGCATTTGCCTGTGCTTCACGCCAAGCCATCCTCATGGTTGTTTTCCTTCTAAGCTCCACCCTATGTAATGAGGCATTGGGAGGAGCTTGTGGACATAGTTGGTAGGAGTGATTGGAGAATTGGAGAATACACACCTTTAAACAGAAGGACCAGTTCATTGAAGGGCAGTGCATGGCCATTGTCCTGCTGCTCCTCCCACCATATTTATAGCCACACAGCAGCTGGAGACTGGGGGCAGGCACAGTAGTGCTTTTCAAAGACCTGACTAAAGTATATTCTTTTACAACAGGGGCTTTGAAATATGAGAATTTGGGTTTGTCATGCTCCTCTACCATAACTACTGAAAATGTGGCCTGAAGAGCCAGAGGATGGGGGACCCACACACACAGCTGTGCCCAGCCAAAGATTTTAAAATGTCTGTTTCTGGTGTTGCTGTAGACTGCAGAGGAGAAGATGTGGCACACGAAGACCCTGATGACATCTATCAGAAGGGAAGCAAAAGAAGGGTTTGGGTGGTAGGTGTTGGCCCAAAGGGGAAAGAAAGAGAGGTTATGCAGTATATTCATATACATTGAACTTACTCGGGGACAACTCAACTGGAAAACAGTTACCAGATAGCCAGGTGTTTGCAAAGGTACTTGATTTAATTGTAGGTGAAGATAAAGGCTCACAGCAACCCCAGCGCTTCAAGTCTGGATCTCAATAAATCTGTATCTGGGGATCGCTAATAAAGAGTCGTCCAGATTCAAAGTGCTGGGGTTAGTGCTTATTGCTGAATGCCTTTATTTCCCCCATGTGAATAAATCAAGTACCTTTGCAAAAACTTAGCAATATGGTCACTTTTTTGTGTAGGAGTGCAGTTTTCTTGGGTATACTGTTGTATGATAAAACTGAGTTTGATGCAAAGGATTCCTTGGCATTGTTTATTTATTTAATCAGGTAATTTCTGATGACCAGGAAAGGAGGACTAGACTGTTCTGCCTATTTTCAGCAATATCCAAGGGGGATTACAGATGCAGACTGACTGATATTAAATCATATTAAACTGTTGTTTTTTAGCAAATATTGTTAGCCTGTTATGCAACATTCGTGTTGTGTGCAATGATGATTTATTCTGTTTTTGAGAAAAAAGATGGCACTGCATATTTTATTTGCAGGTTTATAAATGTAAAGTGTTTTGAGGGTAATCTTAGGTAAAGTAAGAAAAATGATTTTATGTAATGATTTTAGTCTGTAAATGATGGACATGTCATAGTGGTACCAGAATGTTAGTAGAGGTAATAGAGTACCAGAGGTATCAGCAGATTGTCTGGAGATCAGCACTGAGGAAGGGAAGACTGTACCTGAATGTTTATGTATGTGGAGGGACAGTACTGCTCACCAGAGTACCAGTGGTATCAGTGTGGGATGAGAGGTATATAATACATATAGGCCCATGCCAGGAAAATCCAAATCCTTTGCAAAACCAAATCCGAACTTCATAGAATCATAGACTCATTGAAATCTGCCAGCAGTAAAAGACCATACAGCCCATTGAGTCTGCCTGAAAAATGATAGCCCACCTCCCCCTCCCTTTTACCCTCCTGCTCCCTGCCCTCTCTCTCCACCTCTGCCTAGCTCCATGTAGGTATCCCATGCTCTTTTGAATTTCTCCACTGTATCCACCTCCACTACCATTTTGGCAACCTATTCCATGGCCATGCCACCCTTTGCCAGAAGTAGCTCCCCGTTACGTCTCCCCGATATCTTCCCCCTCCTGCTTGAGTGCATGACCCCTGGTGGTTTTGTTTTCAATCAGTCTGAAGATGCTAACCACTTTGGCCTTATTTATTCCCTTCATGTATTTGAAAGTTTCCACCTTGTCCCCTTATCCCTTCTCATCTCCAGTGTATATAGACCCAGTTCTGTCATCCTCACCCCATATGGTCTCCCATTCAGCCCCTGGATCATTTTAGTCACCCTTCTTTGCACCTTCTCTAGCCTATCCTTGTTTCTTTATAAATGGGGCCTCCAGAATTGTACTCCATACTCCAGCTGTGGTCTAACCAGTGTCTTATACAGTGGCACGATTACCTCCCTCCTCCTACTTGTGAAACCCCTCCCAATGCACACCAACATTTTTGTTGCCTTACCCACTGCCCTTTCACACTGGTTTCTAACTTTTAATGTGTCAGAGAGCCAAATACCCAGGTCCTGCTCTTGCTCCATGACCTGCAGTGGCTCACCCCTTAGGCAGTAATTAGCTCTTGGATTATTTCGCCCTATGTGCATTATTTTGCACTTCCTCGTATTGAATTCCAATTGCCTCCTTTCCGACCACTCCTCCAGCATGGCTAGCTGTTGCCTCATTCTCTCCACCTTCACCTCTAGCATGTCTATCCTGTTATAGACCTTCATGTCATCCATGAATAGGCATGCTTTTCCATTTAGACCCTCCGTTAAATCCTCCTTATACACATTGAGCAATACTGGACACAGCACTGATCCTTGTGGTACCCCACTCTTCACCCCTAGTTCCCTGGAGTGCTTTCCATTTACGCTACTCTCTGAGTTCTTCCTCCCAGCCAATCCTCCACCAACTTTGTAAGTTTTGCCCCCACTCCCAAGCTGGCTAACTTAGTTACCAACCTTCTGTGGGAGACGGAATCGAATGCATTCCTAAAATCCAGGTAGGCCACATCCACCATCCCCCTTGATCAAACACGTCCATAACACCCTTGAAGAATTCTACCAGGTTGGTCTGACAAGACCTACCCCCTGTGAACCCATGTTGGTTGTCGTCACTTAGCCCTTCCTCCTCTAGGTGTCTTACCAGTCTCTCCTTAATGAGGGTTTCCATCCGCTTGCCTACCACGGAGGTGAGGCTGACTGGGCAGTAGTTTCCAGGGTCCTCTTTCCTCCCCCTCTTGTAAAGAAGCACCACCTCCACCCTCTTCCAGTCCCCTGGAACCCTCCCTGTTTCAAGGGATAGATTAAACCACTTGGCAAGAGGTCTTGCCAGCTCCTCCCTCATCTCCCTGTGAACTCTTGGGTGTACCTGATCTGGCCCCATAGCCTTATCTGTTTTTAATTTTCTCAGCTCCTCCATCATCCTCACCTCCGTGAAGGGACTTGTGTCTGCCTCCTTGCCCCTGGTACCCCTTCTCTTGACTTCTGGCCCCCACCACCCTTTTCTGCTGTGAATACTGATGTGAAGTATTCATTGAGGAGGGTCGCCCTTTCCTCATCCCCTTCAACTATATTACCTCCCTTCCCTCAAAGTCTTGGGATCCCTTGCCTACTTTTTCTTTTGTTGCTGACATACCTAAAGAATGTTTTCTTGCTACACCTCATGCCACGCCAATGACCTGAGTTCGGGAGCGAGTTCAGGTGTCGGGGGTCAGCAAGGAGGGAGATGGATTGAGCACCCGTAGGGTTGCTCTCCTATCCCGGGGGGAGGGCATGGGATTACTCAGTGCTCTGGCAGCCCCTGGTGGAGACCAGGGGCACCACAGAGTGCCAGAGCTGCACATAAGGGAGCATGGCTGAGGCAGATAGGGTTGCTGTGCACCAGCGTCAGACGTGCACCATGCATGGGAGGTGCTCCGGGCACCTACAGGAGGAGAAGGAGAGAAGTACCCCTCCAGCTTGGATAGGCAATGGCCCTGCCAGTGCCACCGCCACACATCTGATGCTGGTTCCCCGCCACTATGCCCTGAGGTCTCCCCGAGTTGCCGTCCCCCAACCCGGGGAACCACAACAAACTTGAAGATGGTGGGGAAACACAGAGGGCGGTAGAACGAGTTGGAGAGAGCAGTGGCCTGAGAGATTTCCAAGCTGGAGGGCCAGAAAGAAAGTCATAAAAAAAAATGATAAATAATTGTTTGGGGTTTTAAACAACAGGTTGTTAATTACATTTAAATATGTATATTTTAACAGAATAGGTAAAACAACTATAGATGATGATGAAAATTGTAAATGTAGGAAAGGGTTTAAGGAGGATTTGCATCATATTTTAATTAATTGTCCCTTGTACGATAAAGTTAAAAAAGTTCAGCTTGCATCGACTCTTGTTATTCATGCAAATAATTCGTATGATGTGGTATTCATTCTGCTAAATCCAAGGACTTATGAAGAAGCAGTTAGGATTGCAAACTTCTTCATGACAGTCATTAAGCAAAAGAAAAACAGGAACAAGAAGAAGCTTGCACTATAAAAATAATACTTACTGCTCTTTAATAATATTGTTGTTATTAAGTACTATTTTTTTTTGTAAACATTTTTTAAATGCACTTTATCATATTTTCTTACTCTTCGTCATTGTTTTAAAACAATTTTTAATATGTATGTATTGTTGTAATGTCCAATAATTTTGTTTTAAATTTTGGATGAACAATAAATTATGACTGACTGACATCCAATGCTGGTTCCCCGCCACTGCCCCCTACAGTCTCCCCGGGTTGCCTTCCCCCGACCCGGGGAACCATGACAAACTTGAAGATGGTGGGGGAACACAGTGGGTGGTAGAACGAGTCAGAGATAGCAGTGGTCTGAGAGAGTTCTGAGCTGGAGGGCAAGAAAGAAAGTCGTAAAAAAAAAATAGATAAATAATTGTTTGGGGTTTTAAACAAAAGGTTGTTGTAGACCTAATGTGCTTACTCTGTTTTTATTAAGAAAGGGGTTCTTGCGGGAGTTCTGTCCATTGTCCTTGCAGCTGGCTGGTAAATGAGTTCCATCTCCTGAGAACCAGGCAGCAGGGAGAGACTGGCTCTCTGGGCTTGCTGCTGATCACTTGTGGAAAGACTATTAAAATAATCCAATCTGTCCTGACAAAAATATTCCCAGACTGAATGATATCTTTTCTCCAAAGATCAGCCAGGCTGCAGATCTCATGTTATGTAGCAGGCAGAAGCGTTGATGTTTCTTTTAAAAGCAAGGGAGCAGGATATCAGTCAAACACAATTGAGAAAGCACAAGGGGGGGGGGCAGCAGGACATGGCCATCTGCAACTATGCAGGTTATAAGGATGGATTGGATTTTAACAGTCTTTCCACAAGTGACCAGCAGCAAGCCCAGAGAGCCAGTCCCTCCCTGCTGCCCAGCTCTCGGGAGATGGAACTCGTTTACCAGCCAGCTGCAAAGATAATGGACAGAACTCCTGCAAGAACCCACTTCATAATAAAAGCAGAGCAAACACATTAGGTCTACAGCAACCTGTTGTTTAAAACTCCAAACTATTACGTTACAGTACTGACAATGCAAAAGATAGAGAAAGCAAATTTGTGTACCACGTAGGAAGTAGTGTACAGGTAATATTGTAATATAAACTGGGAGATACAGCTCATGATCAATCCGAAGAAGCACTCCCATCTATTCTTTGAAAAAAGGTAATTAGGTAATACATAAGGAATTTCATCACAAACTCCATCACTGCAGATGGAGACATAAAATCAGCAAAACATATTTGGAATATTAAACAATAGTTTCATTGAAAAAAAAAATACATGGCTTGCACAATAAGATGTATAGTGGCAGTGTGGTATAATAGAGACCACAGTCGCCAGACCAGGAGACTCAGTTCAAATCCCACCATAGCCACTTATATGCAGACTGCCCCCCAACCCACAGTAAGTCATTTAATCTCTGTGCTTCAGACCACTTGGATCCATCAATTAAAACTTCTGATCAGAGGAGCGAGCACTTAATGTAAATAAGCTCATGCATACTGAACATTATAAATGTAGCCCACTGTTTAGTTATGTCTAAAATAAGCCTTGTGTTCTGTCTTACAGTGAAAAAACATAAAAAATAAATGCATGAAGTCTGTACTCTTATGCTGATATTTCACTTGTACTATATGACCACATGTTGAACAATTATTTAAGGGATGTTCCATCACCGTATGTTAATGGTTATATGAATATAAATGTAAAGCACTCATCACTGTGATTCTATGTTTCTACTCAATAGCTTATGCCCTCAGGGTGCAAGATTCCACTTGAATGTCCCATCTAATAGTAATAGCCATGATCAAAAGTGTATACGTAAGACTTAGAAAGTACTGAGAAACAAATGATTGTAGTGTGCTACTAACCCGACTCCAAGAAACGCAGAGGAAAATTGCATAAACATGGGGAATGCAGGGCAGGGGGTGCCACTAGGCCCCAGGGAAAATTACATAAATATGGGGATGGGGAATGCAGGGCAGGGGGTGCCACTAGGCCCCAGGGAAAATTACATAAATATGGGGATGGGGAATACAGGGCAGGGGGTGCCACTAGGCACCAGGGAAAATGACAGAAAGAGGGGGACAGAGATCGGCAGGGCCATGACCAGGGGGGTGCAAGACCTGCAGTTGCAGTAGGGCTCACACTGTTAAGGGGCCCATTGTCTCAGAAGTCAGCACTAAGAAACTCTTTTCTCACAGACAAACTTGCAAGTTTTTCTTTGGAAATTGCTTATCCATTTAAAATTTGGTCTGTCAACAGTGGTGTCAGAAGATTCCAACTCCAGTTTCAAGTGGTTTGGGGTGGGGGGGAGTACAGAACAAAGAAGCAATAGGGCCCATTACTCGAAACATCTAATACTGGTGCTTGCATCCCCAGGGAGAGCAGGAACAAATTATATTGTTGTGTTCCTTGATCATGGTGTCAACATGGGGGAAGGAGTGCAGCATGGACAAACAATGTATGCTCAGCAGCAGGACTGATACAAAAAAAACATACACTATAAAAATGTCATATGTGCTAATGGTTATTTTACATTTATTGGTGGGGAGATGGGCCACATAAAATATTTTGCAGGGGGGCCCTTACAGTTGTTGTCACTGTCCTGGAGATCGGAGGGTGTGGGGTGCCACTAGACACCAGGGATACATTATACAAATACAGGGCCGATGATCAGAGGGTGGGGTTTGCAATTAGATTCCAGGAAAACATTATACAAATATGGGGATAGCAATTAGAGGGTGGAAGGGTGCCACTAGGGAAACATATAAATATGGGGACACCAATTGAAGGGTGGGGGTGCCACTAGACACCAGGGAAATGTTTCATACAAAACACTGACAGCAATCAGAGGGTGGGAGGTTGGGGTGGCAGGGGTCAGATCAAAGAGGGACCATTTTCTATTTTGAAGGTTTAAAGAAGAAAAACAACAGTGAAGGATGGTTTTCTTTATTACTGCTTACATTTCTAAAATTAATATGGGGCTAGTGATTGGAGGGTGGGGGGTGCCACTAGACACAAGGGACACATTAGATACACAGGGTGATATCTATCAGTGGGCAGGAAGTGCCACTAGACAAGAGGAAAACATTACAGAAATATGGGGATGGTCAGACCATGCCCATGGAGAGAGAGAGAGAGAGGCTACATGGTGTTTTAAAATGCTATGTGAGTGCAAGCTGACAACAACGCTCGACCAACACACTCCGCAATGGAAATTAAGTTTGTTTTTAAGATATGAATAAGGCTCCTGTGGATCAAATGATTGCTGCAGCCAGGAAGAATTCTAAATTATTTAAAGTTTATGGACTGAACTTGGTTTGTCAAAAAATGAAGAAATCTACTGGGTCGGTAAATTCAGGTCAAGTTAAAACTAAAAGACAACTGAATTTAGAAGCTTGGAAATTGCAGGAGAGCCAAAAATCTGAAATTTGTCACTACACACTGGGGATGAAGTAAAATAAGTTAGGCAGGGAGAAGGTACTTCTAAATTGTTCCCATTGTTTTTACCGACAGCCATACCAATGGAGGATACGTCCAGAAATAAAATCTCAGCCAAGAAACATTTTGAAAAGGCTGATTGTGTTTCTACTGAATCTCAAAATACCCAACTTCAACCTTTTGAGCTGACAGACAAGCAAGCAGAGAGCTTGTCGACGAGTGAGCCCACAACATCATATGTGGACGTTCCGTCCAAGAAGGATGGAGGGAAATAAAACCGTTGATTCTACTTTAATCTCACAAGAACAGGAGATTATGAGGGTGGTAAATGTCGTTATGGAGCCACAGAGAATGTTACCATCTTTAGAATGTAACCACGACATGTTGTTGGAGAAGGCCAACACCGAGACTGTAACAAAATTTTCTAATGATACCAGCGAACTAGGGAAGCGGCAGTCCATTGAACAAGTCGGTTTAGGGATAAGAGATTCTTTTCCTGATCTTGACTCTAATTATGTGCAAAAGCCTTATTCAACAAATAATGCTACTCAAAATTTGTCAGACAATAATGATGGGGATGAAGATGTTAGTGGGGCAATTGTTTCATCTGAGGAAGATTTTTTATTTCTCTGATAAAGAATCTAAAGGAACTGAGGACTCTGACCCCGAATGGGCAAAACTACTATTTCAAAAAGTCAGTTCTATATCTCTGACTTTAGAGTCCATGTGTAAACACCAGGAGAATATGCAGAGAAGCTGTGCTATAGCACATTATACTAACCACTCTTTGTGAGCCACAGCCATTGCCATCCTCTCAGAGGTAGGGCTAGAAGCCCAAGAAATAATCACCATAATGGGATACAGAAACAAAGTCTCCCTGTGCAGCTATTGGCAACCAAACTTACAAGAAAGGCAACAGTGGAGCTTGATACTGGTATGCAATGCCAGTACAAACAAAAAAACCAAAAAAACAAACAGAAAAGACACCCCAAAAGAATTTACACTGACCTCAGATTGTATACCTAGTAGATCAAGAGTAATCCACAACCAGATCAACAACCTTACAACAAATCCTTCCCAAGCTGGGAATATAGCTACTAAATGCCCCCCGCAAAGACACTCACAGAGCAAGTAATCATGCTGTGTTCATAAAGTCTTCAGCAAAAGTATTTACTACACATTGAGTCAAGCACTGCAACAGAAACTGAGCAAAGAAGAAGAATTATTACATTGCAGTGCAGTAGTCTGACTGAAGATTATTGCATCCAACTCCACTGCAACCTGCAAACAAAAATGAGAAATTTACCCTTCCAGTCTGCAGAAACACAATCATCCATGAGATCTTCCCCAAGAAAGGACATGAGTCAGATGCAAAAGACTCCTGTTGCCCTGCCCACTATGCCCACGCTATCCCACTTTATTAACCATGGAATGATGAATTTCTGCTTTGTGCCAGAGTAAGAGCTGAACTTGTATTGGACTAGTACATGTTACAGAGTTTAAAAATATTCCTATTGTAGTAAGTAGTACATATTACACAATTGGAAAAACGTCCTTAAATATCATAGTCATTCCTGTTAAAGAGCCAAAAAAATAAATAAATAAATCGGGTCAGAGACAGCACGGCTGCTATGCTGCTTTAAAGTGACATTGTCCACTTAAAATTATCAAAGTTATGAGTGTTTGTTGGAACATTTCAATGTACACTGATAAGTTAGTTGTTTTGTAATATTTTTAACCTACATTTTGAACATAGCCTTCTTTGACCCCACCTCATGAACAAGAACTGAGAAAAATTTCAAAACCTGCCCAAAAGATGATTTTGCACAGCGACAATGTCATTCCCCGACACATGTGTGAAAACACATTTTGGTCAGGATGTGAAAAGCAACAGATGTGAAAAAATGGTTATGTTGAAAATTAGGGGTCAAAATAGTGAAAATTGGCAAAGTTATGAGCATACATTGCAAAATTTCAGCATACACTTATACTTTGCCATTTTTAAATATTTTGAACCCAAATATTCAACATAGTCTTCTTATGATCCCATCTCATGAACTAGGGTGGAAACACTTTTCAAAACCTTCCCAAAAGGTGATTTCATGTAGCGGCAACATTGTTCCGCTCCACAGGTGGGAAAACACATTTTGGCCATGATTTGAAAAATGACAGTTATCATGTTCATGAGGAGAGGGGAAGAAATGGCTATGTTGAAACTTTGGGGTCAAAATAATAAAAATTACCAAAGATATGAGTATGAGTTGCAACATTTCAATGTACACTCATAACGTTGCCATTTTTAAATATTTTTACCCCAAATGTTTGACATAACCATCTTATGACCCCACCTGGGTAACAAGGTCAGTGAAAATATTTCAAATCCTGTCCAAAAGGTGATTTCACCTAGCGACCATGAAAATGCCTTTCAGTCTTGATTTGTACAATTCCACCACCATTGTTCATGAGGTGGGGTCCCACAGCAGTCATGTTGAAAATTTGGTATGAAAATTACAAAACTGTCAATGTTATGCATTAAAGTTCAAAACCCCATTGAAATACATTGAACTGCATTTATCTTAGTTTCTCAGACTGCAGTTACTGGTTCGAGCAGCAAGACATACCTTTGATCCTAGAGTGGATGTACACTGCATGACCTGTTCAGGTGAATGAGGGTGTGTGGGAGTGTACTGGGGATGTGGGGTGGTGACCACTCAGTGGCAGGTTGGGGTGGGAGGGGTCAGATCAGCGAGGGATCATTTTCTTTTTTATAGGTTTATGGAAAAAAAATTTGAGGAACAGTTTTCTTTATTACAGGTCCAATATGGGAATGGCAATTGGAGGGTTGGGGGTGCCACTAGATACCAGGGAAAACATTATAGGTGATGAGGATTGGAGGGTTGGGGGGTCCCACTAGACACCAGGGAAAACATTGCAACAATCATAGGGTAGGGGTACTACTAGACACCTGAGAAAACAATACAGCAATCTGAGGGTGGGGGTGCCACTAATCACCAGGGGAACATTACAAAAGCAGGGGGCCTGCAATTGCACAGCAGGAGCAGACACGGCTCTCTCTTTTATTAATTTTTTTAATTTTTTTTTTGGCCATAACATTGAACCAGAAGTGAAAGGGGATCAGAGGGTGGGGTGCTACTAGACATCAGGGTCACAATATATAAGCAGGGGATCAGTGATCAGACAGTGAGGCACACATGTATCTATATTTGTTTGTGCTTTTGGCCACAGCAGGAAGCAGAAATGAACTGCAGTCACAGGCAGCAACAAAATAGTGCACCCGTGGAGGGAGGGTGGTGGCAAAGAAAGAAACAACACTGACTTCATTTGCTTCCCTCCTCTGGTGGAAGGACACACTCTAGGTATCCTTTCTTGTGCTTTCATGGACCTACTCTCTAAGCCATACACTATGGCATCATGGGTGTAGGCAGGCATACCCCAAGCACTCCATGGTGTGCAATTTTATTTAAGGGGTGTAGCAAATAGGCTCTGAACTGCTTCCTTTTTTCATGACAACTAACAAAGAAAATACTGAACCTTTCTGTGATTTTATTCATAGGAGTTGAAACTAGAAGGACTGGTAACTAATAGTCTCTTTGCATCCCAAGGACAATACAACTTTACAGGCTCTGGGCTGGTATGTGGGTGTCTTAGGTAACAATGCATGGCATTTGTCTTTACCCATGCATGACAACAACCACTGTCATGGGATGCAAAAGTTGTATTTATTGTGCCAAATGAGGCAATAAACACTGTCCTGGTGTACATTTGTATATTGTTTGGCTACACTCTGGAGGGTGGGAGGGTAGCTCACCCTAAAAGGGGGCTGGGGTAGCAGTGAGTCCACTTGGTGTGCAGATCTGAAATCCTGGCTACACCCCTGTATGGCATGCATCGTTTTAGCTATGCAGGCATAAAAATCAATTTGTATTCAAAAGTTACATAAGTTACCACTAGATAAGAAAAGAAAAAGAGAACACAACAAACATGTTTCATAAATTATAACAACCAATTGACTGTTCAGCATAGTAATCAATTCATTCTTCTGAACAGTTAGACAAATCCATGATGTCTTGCATGCTGTGATCATGAACAGAAGTACAGTTGTGCACTTCTTTTTGTGGAGTAAGGAAAAGTTAATTACAAATAATTTAAAAGACAGAAAACAGAATCTTTTCTGTATTGCTGGTAAAAAAAGGGGGACATTGTATGATCACAAGAATCTACTCCAGGTGTAGATTATGGTGGGATTTGCCCACTTCTGGTGTGGTTTAGTCACCAGGCCTGCGACCACATCACTGAACCACACCAGGCATGGGTAAATCCCACTATAACCCACACCCTATTGTGGATGTTTGCTTAAATATCCTTCCATGGGGTAGCACAGTGTATGCCATGTAAATCCCTATGTGAACCTAAAATGTTAATAACTAACCCCTTGCAACTTACTAAAAGAAAAAAAATATCTGCACGGTGGAGTTTGAATTCAAGTAGGCTAGCACAAAGGTGCAGTAGTCTTATATTTTAGGGGGCCCCCAGCAATGGTAATCATGAGAGCCCTAGCCCTCTAGTGTGGCAGGCATCTTCATGTCATTATGATGCTTTTGGAAGCTTCTGCATAGCTGATTGATTCCCATTGTGTACTGTTTTAAAGGGCACAATAAGAAACATACAAAAATCTTGAAGATTGATACTTTGAACTGGGTCAAGTTTCAAGTTTCAAATCTATTCAGGGTTAGGTGATTAGGCTGAAGCTCATTTACAGTAACATCCCTACATACATTCATACCAATGTGACATCATAAAAATGTAAATACAATAAAACATAACAATTAAAAGGTAATAACAAATCTCAACATACAATATTCATTATGCACATCCTTATTTATAAAAAAAAATAAAACAGTTAAATTGCATCACATTAACAAACGCGAGTGTTCAGAAGTTTTTGGGGATGAACATGTAGATCAAGGGTGTTGCAGACTGGGAACCCCTTGAGTCTGGGGTCCCAGCAGCTGATGGGTCTGCGGGGTGCTTAAGTTCAGCTCTGGGCAGGCATCAGCAAGTAGAAAAACAATTAATAAAGAAGCTTGCTAATGTCTCCATCAGGCAGACCCCTGGAGCAATGGAATCATCTTTTAAGAGTAAAAAAAAGCTCATTCTGTTGAACTTGGCACCATGGCAGCTGCTGGCAAATCAGATTTCCTTTCCAGGTGGGGCAGATGTTCAGGTAAGTAACTCAGAGCTGTTAATTGGTTACTGAAGTGTTAACAGGTGCTGCAAAGGAAATGCTATGTTACAGAGATTAGGCTCAAGTTATTGAGACGGAAATGATTACAAGTTATACTGGCTGAGCCTGACTGTAGGATGATCCACTCAGGGCTGTGGGCCCCTGCAGGCAAGGGCCCTAGGCCTGGACTTTGTTGGCCTGTACCCCAATCCGGCTTTGCTGGTGAAAAAAAAGGAGTCCATTTTATATGTGAACAACCCATTACTACTCTGTGAAAATCATTTAACTTTTAAATTTCAGAATTCTAGTACTACCTGAATTCCACAGAAATAAGCAGAATTTTCTGAAATTCCACAGAATTTCATTCAGTCAAAATTTGAAAACTCGTCACAGTGCCAGCGTGTGAATTACCCTGAACCAGACATGACTCATTCATTTTCAACTAATCACTACTAAAGACAATAAAGGTTAAGCCATGTGTGGTGTTCTATCTGGCTCTTAGGTGAGCATTCATTAAAGCTGACCCCTTGGGGGTTCATTCTTACTACCTGGGCTGCTTCATTGATAAATTACTTAGGTCTCCAGCCCCATCTTCCTCAGGCACTGTGACAAGTCTACTTCCTTAGGTCTGCAGACTCAGCTCTTCTTCATACCAAGGTTCATACTAAGAATCATAGATGTACAGAAGGCAAATGCCCATATTAGTACATCTCCATAAATCTGGAAGTATTTACTACTTAGATAGTAAATATTTATCTAAGTTAGTTTTAAAGGTAGTAGGGTTATTTGTATCTCATAGTGCCTTAGGTAGTGAATCCCAAATTGTGATGATCCTCTGAGTCCCAAAATGTGTATCCAAGATGGGGGAACAGGTCTTCTCTGACTTTGCACCAAAATTCTGGAACTCCTTTCCCCTTGAAATTAGGAGTCACCCTCACATGGGCCCTTTAATTGTGCCCTATATACTGTAGGTATCTGCTGAGTTCAGTAGCCTCTCATTGTGTTGAATAGATCATTTCATTTTTCATTTCATTTTATTTTATTTATATATTTCATCAGGATAAGACATTAGGTGATCCTGTTTACAATGCTGTCCTGATTATCACAAAAGTTTCAACATACATCAAACATACATGTGCAAAATTGCAAAGACCAGAGACTCATCACTCAACAGAAACTTATGTGCAAAACAGGTTAAATCCAATACGATAAGAATTAAACCGTCATACAATACATTCATTTAAAACATCTACATTCAAATGCATAGCACTCCATTAAAGCAGTTTTAAATGCTGCTAAAGTTGACAAACTTCAGACCCCTAGTGGGAAAGAATTCCAAGCATTAGAAGCAATATAATCCAATCTTGCTTTGCCATGTCTAGTTTTTAGATATGGGACTTTTAAACCCCTTCCTTTTATGTTACATAAGGTGCATGTGAATTTTCTAATACCAATTTATCAGTTAAGTAAGTAGAAGCAGACCCATGGAGGCATTTATAAATAAAATTGTTCAGAACTCTGACCATTCTAACATCTAAGGGGACCAATTGCAATTGAGAAAGTAAATCAGAATGGGGGAAATGATAATATGGACCCTGAACTCCTAGTATAAATTGTGTCAATTTATATTACAACCTATCTAATTTAAGAAGATTATGATTACTAGTATTCGAGTATACCATAATTCAGTAATCTATTAGTGGGAGAATTACAGATTGAACTAATTTTCTTCTGGTATCTAGGGGCATACTATCTTTATGCCTTCTTAGGGCTCCTAATTTCTGGGAAACCTTAGTGCATAGCTGGTCAACATGAAAATCACATTTTAATTGGGAGTCAATATAGACTACTAGGTACTTATATATATATATCCACCTGGACCAAGGAGTTACCCATTACTATTTTTATAGTGATATTTACAATCTCTTTGTCACACCCTTTTGATGTTTCCCTGGCACTAAACATCATATTTGTTTTTGGTTTTTTTGTTTTGTATTCATAATTAATTTATTTTGTCTGAACCATGACTCAACACTAAGAATTCTTGTTGCAGGATTTTCTGTACTTCAGTATAATCTTTACCTGGGCACAGTAATGCAGTGTTGTCTGCGTACAATTTAATGATACTATTCCTATTTGTACATACCCTTGGCAACCCATCAATAAAAGAAATGCATAGGAGGGGCCCCAGGATTGAGCCTAGGGAACTCCCTACTCACTTCTCGTGCTCCAGATAATATCCTGTGTACACTGACTATTTGATTTCAGCCCTGCAAATATGATTTGAACCAATCTAAGGTTGTCAGCAACCCTTACCCTTCAAAACTTTTAGAAGAATTCGTAATTGACTGTGTTGAATGCCTTAGAAAGATCCATGAATGCTGCCCCACACACAACTTGCTTCAAGTGTGTGGAGACAGCATCTGTGATATCCAACAAGGCTGTACTCAGAGAGCATAAAGGTCTGAAGCCCGACTGCTGGGGAGCCAATAGATTGTTACTACTCAAAAATGAGTACAATTGCTTATGCACCTCTCTTTCAAATATGTTGGAAATTATAGATAACAAGGCTATGGGCCTGTAATTATTGGCCAGTTGGGAGCCACCACTCTTAAAAATGCAGATATTTTTTGCAACTTTCCACTTATCTGGGAACTGACTCAGACATAAGCTTATATTGAATACATTTGTCAGCAGTTTAGCTACTACTACTACTTTAGCTCTGACTTTCAACAATGAGGCCTCTAAACCGTCAAGACCCCCATATTTGGTCACATCCAGTTTACTTAAATAGTTTCTTATATCGCTCGTTTTTAGAATCTTAAATCTGAACCTAGGATGCACTTTTACCTCTGTGCTCTCAGTACTGCCCAACAACTTGGTGGTAACTTGTTTGTCTATATTCCCATCTCCATCCGATGAGGAAGGAGATTGTTTGTGCAGTAATGAAGGCAAAGTGGTAAATAAATCGTTCAGAGTCTCCACCATCATTTTAGAATCTGTAACAACCTCCTCCTTCTGGATTCTCATAGAAGAAGGAAGTTTGTTGTCAACAGGAGCTTGTAATTGCCTTAAAACTTTCCAGAATTCTCTTGTGTTGGATGTTGCTTTGAACTTAGTCTTATATTTCCCCTTTTCCTCTCTAATTGATTTCTGACACATATTCCTATAAATTCTATACTTCTCCCAATCATTATCCCAATTTGATTTTTTTGCAAGTTTCCATAACCTTTTTCTAACCTGTAATAATTTTAATATTTTCTCATTAATCCATGGTAAGCTGTTTTTCCTTTTCTTAGTTTGTAATCTAGGTGCCTGTTTGTCACACACCTGTAAGAACTTACTAGCGACAAATTCTACTACATCATCTAATGCTGTAATAAGGTCCATACTATAGCATTTAACCCTCTCTAAATCTTTCATAAATGCATTCTTATTAAACTTGTTATATGATCTATGGTATGATAAAGGTACTTCACTCTGCAAGGGAGGCTGGTTCAAATTAACTTTGCACTCTATCAAACAGTGATCACCCAATAGGGGAGCACCAACCTGATTTGTAACCTCTGACAATCCTTTTGAAACAAAAATTAGGTCAATAATTGATCTAGTGTCCCTTTTAGGTATACCGCAGGTACAGCGACATTTCAACAGCATGGTCCCCTACAGCGACTACAGTGCCACTGCGCTGTAGGGAACCCACTGGAACCTGGCACTGCCTGTCAGGGGTCCTGCATCCCCCCAAATCTGCTCTGACTCAGAGTTGAGAATCCTAAGTGGGGAGTGCAGCCCCCTGCAAAGGAGGTTCAGAGGGTGAAACCCCTGAAGAAAACACCTGTTTTGTACGAACTGGCAGTCAACTGCAAAATCAGGTCGACCTGTCGGTTTTGTTGTCTGATTGTTCGACAAAATTTTGTCGACAACCAGTCGTGGATCCTCACCTTTATTACTATAACATGTAGGATCATGGATTAGTTGGATGATGCCCAATTGATCCATTCATTCTTTTAATCTTATCCTCATAGGACCATTCCAATGAGCGTTGAAGTCTCCCAGAAAAATAAAATGTTTCAGATTAAGATTATTACTCAAGAAAGTAACAAAATCATCAAAAAACTGAACACATATTTGTGGGGGTGAATAAACTGTTAGTATTGATCAATTTAATTTGTTGAAATCAACTATCAATCCCTCTATACCTCTAATGTTAAATGGTGTCACCTTACTGCACTGACCCATGGATTTGTGCAAATACATTAGGACCCCACCTCCTTTTCTGTTTCTGTCATTTCTTACCACAGTGTAGGCCTGGATCATAATTTCCTTGTCATCTATGCTAACTTCCAACTAAGTTTCCAAAATTCCCAAAGCAGATGGTTTATTATTGTGACACCATAACCTTAGCTCATCTATCTTTGGTAGTAAACTTCTATCATTAGTATGAGCAAATCCATGGTCCCTTTCCTTCATTTGTCCAAGGTTCCTTTCCTTCATTGGTCCTGGGTTCCTTTCCACATCTCCAGCCAAGAGCAATGTATAAGAACAAAATCCAAATGAATTCCATGGCACTTAGGGCCAAATTCCTTGTCTTATTTTAATTGTTTTGTAGTCAATTATAATAGCATTTTTTAATTTTTATAGACAGTCACTCTTAGATCAGTTTTTAATACTTGAAGTATTGCGATTAAGTTCCCTTTCTTTAACTGGATTACTGCATGAGTTTCTGTTTTTTTTTTAATTATTAACACCACTAGCACCCTGTGTAACCCAAAAAATAACTACCAAACACCCTATAAGTAACAGTAACTTCATCCTGAACTCTTATTCAGAGGAATAAATATCTTAATTAACACAAATAAAAGCCCAAATTTTAGGTCAATCCTAAAACAGCTTATACAATTAATTCAATTATTAATCTAAAAGTACATGCATTTAAAGTGCAGAATTTGTTCAAATTTAAATATATGCTCTGTAAATTGAGCTATAAACAATACAAAAGAGAATGAACTATTAAAACTAAAGACCATGTGACCTCAAAAATTATATAAATGTACAAAATGAAAAAAAACCTCTGAATAAAAGGGTTTGTAATTGGATGAGGGAGGGAGCCGTTACTAACATTTTACCAAGGAGGAATCAAGCTATACAACCCAGGATACTGTAAATTACCTTTCCTGACGAATAAACTGCCCTATGAAAAGCCTCCTCCCAAATCCAGTCACAAGAATGCAGAGGTCTAAGTCCTAAATTTCTTATGCTTGGCACAGCCACTCATGCTCGCACCCAAGGGCTTGTTCCTTGGGCTAGTGGAAGTCTTTTCAACTAAATTAGTTCCTCCCCTCCTTCTCCCGATTGGGTGATCTGCTCACAGCTGAGCCTCCTCTACTATTGTCCCTCAGTGAAATTGGGTCTTCAGGAGCAGTCTTAGAAAGTCCTGACAGGAGCTGAAATATTCACTGTGGAGATGGCATGTTCACAGGAGGAAACAACAGATTCAGTCTTGCGCAGGAGCCACTGGCAGCTGTGGGAGATGTTAAACAGGACATTAGTTCCTTGAGCCAGCAGGATTCTTTTAAACCAAGTGAGCTCCTCCCCTCCTTCTCCCAATTGGCTGATCAGCTTGCCGCTGAGCCCCCTCTACTATTGTACTTACAGCCAAATCAGGTCTTCAGGAGCACTGTTAAAAAGTCCTGACAGGAGCTGAAATGTTCACTGTGGAGATGAAATGTTCACAGGGAGGAAACAACAGGCTCAGTCTTGCGTAGGAGCCACTGGCAGCAGCGGGAGATGTCAAGCAAGATGCTAGTCCCTCAGGCCAACACGAGCCTTTTAAACCAAGTGAGCTCCTCCTAGGTTGCTTGTTCCTTGTTACATTCCTATGACCTGGAATCCTGAACCCAGGATTTTTACTTGCCATAGGAAATGGTATGCTTACCTCTACTTATGTTCTAATATTCTATTTTGTTCCATTTGGTTGTATATATCTCTATATTTTAGCTGATGTTTGGTACGATTTTATTATTTGTCATTATTAGCTTTCACTGGCTGTTGTCTATATTTTATATTCTTTTGCAAAATGTTCCTTGTTGTACTCTTGTGGGTCATGCCTGAAAATAGACATTTACTTGTGTAGTGGAACCTTACCTGGAAAACAAAACTAACTACCTAGCACCATAGCACCTTGAAGTTTGTCTCTGGACTGCTGTGGAAGACCCCACTGTCAGCTATATGCTGCAGTGTGGTGGCAGTCCTTTGCAGCCCTCAGGCAATTTCATTGGTGCATTTACTGCATATAAATTTGTATTACAACTTCCTTTTATTTAACAATCTTATTACAATTTAAACAACCAAATAGATATGCACTAAGGTTCAGTGGTCTGCCATAGTTTTCTATACCCAAGTCCAAGACTAAACATGGTAATAATTCATTGGCTGTTTCAGTACCTTGCACATGGATTTCTATCCAAAAAGAAATTAAAGATGACAGCCTTAATATCACTTTCACCTTTTAAGAACTATCTTATTGAAAGTACTTATTGTAAGTGCAGCTATTTAAATGAATGCTTGTTAAACTATTTGTCTGTCTGTGTGTTACTCTAATTTGTGTCCAATATAGAAACATAGAAACATAGAAACATAGAAACATAGACTTTGACGGCAGATAAGGACCGCTAGGCCCATCTAGTCTGCCCATTTCCCTACCTACAGGATAGGCCACAGATCCTAGTTAACCAACAGCCTTTATCTTCCTGCCCCCCACAAGAATTGCCTTATGTCTGTCCCATGCATTCTTGAATTCTCCCACAGTTTTCCTCACAACTTCCTCAGGAAGGCTGTTCCATGTATCCACTACCTCTCTGTGAAATAATACTTCCTCACATTGCCCCTGAACCCTCCTTCTATCTTTAAATTGTGTCCCCTTGTTCTTGCAAGTCTCTTTTCTGAAAGATGCTACCCTCTTGGACTTTGTTGGTTCCCTTGAGGTACTTGAAAGTTTCTATCATGTCCCCCTCTCCCTTCTTTCCTCAAGGGTATACATATTAAGCTCCTTTAGTCTCTCCTCATACGGCTTCTCTTGCAGACCCTGCACCATTTTAGTTGCCCTCCTCTGGACTGCCTCTATCCTGTCTATGTCCTTGCAGAGATGGGGTCTCCAGAACTGGACACAGTATTCCAGATGGGGTCTCACCAACTGTCTGTACAGAGGGATAACAACTTCCTGTTTTTCTGCTGCTGATGCCTCTCCCTATACATCCCAGTATACCCCCGGCCCTCCCTACTGCCTTCTCACATTGCTTGCTAACCTTAAGGTCATCTGATATGATTACCCCCAGGTCCCTTTCCTGTTTTGTTGTTGTTACTACCTCCCCACCCATTGTGTATTCTTCCCCTGGGTTCTTGTTTCCCAGGTGCATTATTTTGCACTTTTTTGCATTGAATCCTAGCTGCCATACGTCAGACCATTCCTCCAACCTTGCCAAGTCCCTTTTCATCCTTTCCACACCTCCTTGTGTATCAACCCTGTGACAGATCTTTGTGTCATCTGCAAAAAGGCATACTTTTCCTTCCAGTCCCTCTGCAATGTCACTGATGAAGACATTAAAAAGGACTGGACCAATACTGAACCTCCCGCGGTACCCACTAGTAACTGCCCTTTCTTCAGAGTGGACTCCATTTACAATTACCTTCTGTGTCCTGCTCTCCAGCCAATGTTTTACCCAGGCTACCACCCTGGGACCCACTCCCAGGCTGGTTAATTTGACTATTAATCTTTGTGTGGACTGTGTCAAATGCCTTGCTAAAGTCTAGGTAGGCCATGTCCACAGCCCTCCCTGGTCTACTACTTTGGTCACCCAGTCAATGAAATCTATTAGATTTGTCTGACATGACCTTCCCACTGTGAACCCATGCTGCCTTGGATCCTGTGCTCCACTGACCTCTAGGTACTCAACTATTCTTTCCTTCAGAAGTGACTCCATCACTTTCCTACCACAGAGGTCAGACTGACAGGTCTGTAGTTTCCTGCCTCTGTCTTGGTCCCACTTTTGTGAAGGGGAATCACATCCGCCTTCCTCCAGTCCTCGGTACCAAACCATCCTCCCATGATTTATTAAAAAGAGTAGCCAGTGGTTTCACTAGTTCCTTCCTTAATTCCTTTAGAATTCTGGGTGAATTCCATCAGGACCCATTGCTTTGTCCACCTTCAGTTTTAGGAGTTCTTGCAGACCCTTTCTTCTGTGAAAGGACTGGGATCGACCCCCTATCAAGAGTGCTTCTGTTAATTGGATTAGCACTTCCTCCTCTTTTGTGAATACTGAGCAGAAATATCTGTTCAGCATCCCTGCTTTTTCATTGTCCCTCTGCCCACCACCGCTCATTCTATTCAGCCTCACTATCCTCCCTTTGTCTTTCTACTACGCTGATGTACCTATAAAGGTTTTATCCCCTTCTTAACTGAGTTGGCTATCTTTTCCTCAGTTTGGGCCTTTGCTATTCTGACTTCCTCCTGCTTCTTTCTGCCTTAATTGGTACAGCTCTGTCCTGCTCCTTCTGTGTTTCCTTATACTTCCGGAATGCTATCTTTTTCTTCCTGACTTTCACAGCCACCTCTCTTGAGAACCATAGTAGCTTTTCTTTCATTTTGATTTGTTTATTTGCTCACACAAAGCTTGTTGCATCTGTGATGGCAGTTTTGATAATTCCCATTGTTGCTCCACACCTCCTTCTAGCCTGTTTGATAGTGCTTTTCTGAGGCACTCTCCCATCTTGCAAAGTCAGCTCTCCTAAAGTCCAGTACCCTTACTTTTGTATGGCTTGACTCTGTAGCTGAGTTTAACGTGAACCAGACTGTTTGATGGTCACTTGTCCCCAGATGGCAACCTACTTCTAGATCTGAGATCCTCTCACTGCCCCCGTTTGAGAGTACGAGGTCTAAGATTGCTCCCTCATGAGTGGGTTCCAAAACTAGCTGTCTAATGCCTACCACCTGTAGGGTGTCAAGAATGGCCCTGCTCTTGGATGTGGCTGCAGCAAATGCGCTCCAGTTAACATCTGGCATATTCAGGTCTCCCATCAACAGTATCTCCACTTTTTCTGCCATTCTAAGAATGCCTTACATCATATCCTTGTCCATTCCTTCCCCTGACATAGGGTCTGTACACAACCCCTGTGCGGTTGGCAGTTGCCTTTCCAGTCTCCAAGGTGACCCACAGTGCCTCCTCTCCTCCCTGTTTACTCTTTTGTTCAGTTGCTTGTATCCCTTCCTTTACATAGAGAGCTACTCCTCCCTCTTCTCCCCGCCTATCTCTCCTGTAGGTTATGTACCCTGGTATGTTAACATCCCAGTCATGGTTCTCTGTGTACCATGTTTCTGTGACTGCTACGATATCCAGGCATCCTCTTCCATTAAGGCCACCAGCTCAGGAGCTTGTTGCCCAGACTATGGGCATTGGTACTCATTACCCTCCTTTTCCTGATGGCCTTACCCCTTTTGCTCCATCCCTGTCCTTCTTGCCTTTGTCACTTTCTCCATTTACCCTGCCCTTCTCCTATCAACACCTCCATGTTGGTGTTTGCCACACTTACTACTGTGATTGTTTGGGGGCTAGGATTTTCCTGCTCCTTTCCAGTGCCTCCCCTTGGCTAGTTTAAAAGCTTGCCAATGAAGCATTTAAACCTATCACCTAGGATCCTGGTTCCCTCCCGACAGATGCAGCCTATCATGCCAGTATAGGCTTGCATCACTCCAGGTGGACCCCAGTCCCCAATGAAGCCAAATCCTGAGCTCCACACCAGTTTTTCAACCACTGATTGAATCCCATGGTACAGAACACCCTAGCCTCTCCTATGCCATAGATGGGTAGCACCTCCGAGAAGTTACCGCATGCACACTTGACTCAAGGCCCCTCCCAATTCCACAAACTCTTCCTGCACCTTCTAATCCCTTTTAGCCAGGTCATTTGTCCCTAGGTGGACAATGACATCCAGCTCCCTCCCCTGTGCAGCTGCTCCGGCAATCCTGAGGATTCGCTCCCTGTCCCTCCAAGCCATGGCGCCAGGCAGGCACCTTACCTCCCTCTCCCCTTCCTCCCCCAGTTCTACCTTCCTAACAATGGAGTCCCCCACCAGGAGTTGTTTCCTTCCCCTGCAGGGTCCCCTGCTACCCTCCTGTGGGTCTCCTTTGTGGAGGTTCCCAGCATCCTCCTTGGTCTCCACTGTAGGTGCCTCCATAGAGGAACCACACTTTGCCAGAATGGCATAGGAATGTGGGAGGTACAACTGGAGGATGTGCCTCTGTTCCACCACCCTCACCCTCCCTGAGTCCACTGTGGTCCAACCACCTCCTTCTTGGCAACCTCTGAGGCAATGGCAGTGGCACTGGTGGTCCCTGGATGGAAGAGGAGGTCCCACAAATACGGCCAACTCAGCCTGGAGATGAGCAACCTCCTCCCTCAGCCCAGAGAGGTGCCTGCAGATGGGACAACACCGCATCCTCCAGAATATCTCCCAGAAGACTGCTGCTCCAGCCACTGCACTGCACCACTCCAATCATGTCTTATTTCTGACCCTTAACTGTTTGCAATCCTTACTCTTTTATCTGTTTTTTTCTCTCTCTCCTTACTTTCTACCTGTGTGCCCTTTAAGCTCCTGATTGTCCTGTTCTGAGACAAGAATATCCTATATTTCTCATTAGACCACTAACTTGTTCAGAGGCAGACCTCCAGCAGCTAGAGGGGGCCGGAGAGCTACTCTTGCCCCTTCTAGGATGGTGGGTCCTTGGTGGTTCTGTGTTCACTCACTTCCTGCCCCTAAACAGGAAGTTCCTGTTGTCAGTCAAATCCTGTGCCTATAAAATAGAACTAGCTTTGGGTGGGGTGGAGGGAGGGAAGGAGGGCAATGAGTCCCAGCACAGAAGTTCAGTCACACAGCAGTCCTTTCTCGTGGTGTCTTCTGCCAAGCTATTAGCAGAATCTTCCTAAGGCAGTCTTTAAATGTAGCTTCCTTCTAGCTAAGCCACTCCCCCTACTTACCAGATCTTTCTACAAGTAATTTAAACCTCACAGCAGTTAAGTCCTTTCAGTCACCTGAGATTTACACCTAGATGACTTTTCAGTTACCCATTCAGTTCAGTTAACCCAAACACACACTTTTTTGTTTTGTTTTGTATGTTAGTTTTTACCCTAAATTAATGGTCCAAATACAAAGTTCTTCTACTTTAGTCCCAGCAGAGAAGTTCAGTCACACAGCAGTCCTTTCTCTTGGTGTCTTCTGCCAAGCTATTACTTTGTTCAACATTTGGATGCAACTATAAAGGAAAGTTTACTCTCAATGGGCCCTATGCATGAAGTGGGTGGTGGGTATGCAGAAAAGTCATGTACCCCACCCACGACCCTTGTGCCCAGTGGACAGGTGCACCCAAACTGGCTTTCACCAATGCTGGCTACCTGTCAAATGCTCTTCCCTCTCCCAGTGCACAGGACTCCACGGGGTGGCTGGGGGAAGAGTCATCATCCTGGGCAGGCATCCAATGAGATGCTCCCCTGGGACCCCTAGTAGATCCCATGCATAGGGTGGTACAGGTCCTGGGCTGTGCATGCTGATTGCAGGCACCCAGACCCACACAGCACCATCCTGTCTTGGAGCCACTGCTCCAGACATTTCTTGAAGCTCGTCCGTCCAGTTACCCCTGTCATCTCCTGCTGCCCAGTGGTCAGGAGCAGCACAGTGTGCAGTGTCCTGGTCCCCGGTGACTCCAGGTGATGCCCATGGGGCACGCAGTGAGTTATGGCAGGGTCTCCTTGGTGTACCCTATGCCACCATCTGCACCCATGAGGCCAGCACTAAGTGGGTTAGTGAATATTGTGTAGTGCTGGTATGCCCCCAGACCACCCGCAGCATGGAGCTCTCTGCAGACATGGGGGGGATCAGGTGCAGCAGGTCTGCACACCCCCCTTTCGTGCATGCCATGCGAGGGACGCAGTGGATGTGGGGTGCATACGTGCCCCAGATACACGCACATAGCCACTCCGCCTCATTTGTGCATAGGGTCCAATTTGTTTTCCAATAAAAAATTAATTGAATATTGAATTGAACAAAATAAATCTATATCAATAATGTCACATAGAGTATTTTAATTTTCATTTCATTTTCGTTCCAGGTCCCAGGTCGCCCCTGAAAACAGGCACTTGTGCCTATTGGGCCTTACCTAGTTACCAAAAACTAAAACAAAAAAAAATGTCATTTATTTATTTATTTATTTTTTAACCTGGAGGTGAACTGGGCACAGCCCTTTTTCAGTCACACCCGACATAAAACAGTAAAGACAGATAAATACAGCATTTAGGACAACAGAGATGATTACAAATATTAACAGGAGCATTTGGAATGCTCCTGGTACAGCTTTTTCCAAAGATGTTCAAAATGCATAACATTATCTGCAGATGTAACCAATGGTAACTGGGTTGGGCCCTCTGGGTAAAAAACCCACTTACAGGAATGACATGGAACAGAAAAATGGTAATGTATATAATTCATACAAATTACAAGGTACTCTCCATGTCAGAATATACTAATGACAAGAAAGCATGTTTAAAAACAATTGTAAAATGGCAGGAAAAAGTCCAGGGCTCTGTTTAGTCAATGCTGACCTTCAACAATGATGTTATCCCAGCACAACGTTATGTCTACTCAAAAACAACTGAAAATGTATTTTAAAAATCTATTTTTCACTTTTTCTTTTTACTATCAAGCCACTTTATAATTGTAATAATGCACTCCTGGAAGTATGTCATGAGGATAACGTCACTTCTTGAGTATGGACACACTCAGCCTGCGTCCTTGTGCCAAATACCTGTAACCCCTGGGCTCCTTCTAACAAGTAAGTACGCCTCCCATTAAATCTTGACATTGGTACCCACATATTGAAATATCATTTACTTTACAAAGATTGGTACCATCCTTGGTGTTAGGATGTATACCTGGCTCATTTCTAGAGGAAGAGGGTGGGTACAAGAACAAAATACATGAAACTTGTGTAAAGATTACAACCCAGGTTCAGGTTGGAAGCTGCTAGACATATGCTAGATCTAAACTGCTGAGGGTCCCCAGTAAATCCAACAACCAAAAGCAAGAATCAGGCTGGCCCGCCGGTACAGCGGTTGGATTTCCATCTGCAACGCCAGCGACCTGGGTTTGGGAACAGACTCAGGTTGCTGGGGGGCCAGCCGGGGAGAATGAAATGAGCATCCAACGATGGCTTCCCTTCTCAGGGGGGAGGGGTGGATTCACGGCTCGGCGCCTGCTGGCTCCTGGTGGAGGCTGGGAGCACAGCAGGATGTCAGCCCCAATAGACGAGGGAGTGACGGACATCAGCGTATGCCTTGACATCAGTGGCACATCACTGTCTGGGAGTAAAGTGGAAAAAATGGCACCGGACAGATCGAGTGATGACCCTCCAGAACCCTCACCACTGGGCTCCCCGGACCTCGATATGCCGGCACAGCAGCTCTCAGGATCATTGGTTGGCCACTAGGCCATTCTCCTATGGAGGTAAGAGACCGCCTGGTGAAGGGATACACCGGGGTCACCTGGGGCTGTCTGCAATGTGGGTCGGTAGGGGTCGGGAGAAGCAGCGGTGGGGCAAGTTCATGAGGGGGTCAGAAAGAGTGACTGGCCAGGTGAGGGAGGAGTAAAAATAAAAAAAAAGCAAGAATCAGAATACCTGGAACAGGAACTGGGATTTTGCAGTATGGCTTTATTTAACAAATGGAAACTAAAGCAGTAGTGGACCCCTATACATCAGTCAAGGCAGGACTGGTACATTTCACACACTCTCTTTTCATGCAGTACAGTTTGAGAACACACAAAAGAACATCTTCTTCTCATTTCCCAATGGTGCATATAGTGGACACCTGGCCACACACCTGAACATTTTCCTCCCATGACTGCACACATTGTGAACCTAAGCCACACACTCAGAACTCTTCTTTGAAAATAGGTGCAATTATGTGAAACTTAGCCATACACTTAAACCTGTAGCACTGGCCTTTGCTCAGGTGAAAACTGGTACCCTTTATGAACTAGCAAGCCCTGCCTTGTAATCATCCAGATGACATTCCCCCCACCCTTTGCCTCAACCAACAGTCTCTGCCATTCCTTCAGGGTTGCACCATTGAAACCCCCATTCTCCACTGAAATGCTAGAGGTCCCATATTTTCCATTTCTTCATTCACTGGGGTGACTGAAGTACAAAAGTACAAACTGCACTCTCCTGGGTGAACAGTTTACAGAAATTCACTCTCCTGGGTGAACTAGGGACACTGGCAGGTGCACTCTAGCCTTATCTATGGGGACACACACCCCAGAAACAATTTCCCTAAATGTGTGGAGAACTTGTCTCTAGAACAGTACTCACGAACTAGATGTCCTGTCCATTGGGCATGGAACAACAAATGGCTCCTCTCCTGGGTAGCATGTCTGAACAGTCTCTCAAAAGTTATTTTCCAAGGCAGCTGAAACACACAAAGGGTCTTCAGGGGGATTGCCCCTTGAACCCACTGAAGGAAAGCAGTTCCTTCCACTTCACTGGGAGTAGAAATCAGGAAATCCTGCTGTAGAAAGGTCTCCACCACTTCACTGGGAACTGGAAATTGTACTCCACACTAGGGTGAGAAGTGCTGGGCCCTCAACTCAGAGCCCAACTGGCAGACCTTCTACCACTCTCACCTCCACACAGCTATTCACTAACTACAGACTGAACATTTTAAGCTCCCCCAGAGGAACTGTACACATGAAAGGGTTATGCTGCTGCAAGAGTTCCAAATAACATAATCACTCTTCTCTCAGGCTAGCTGAGTAAACAATGATGTCATTATGTAAGAAGCATCTAATGAGCTCCCTTCCAGCCGCCTGCTACCTTCCTAACACTAATACTGATAGGATTCTAGTAATCCCAGAGGACTGGATGGTTACATACCCAAGACATGCTATCCCAGCATGACACACACCCTGTCTTACACTATTGTTTAAGTATATCTATATTCTATTTTTGATTGCTCTTTTTCCTCATAAGATGCCCTTTCCCCCGTTTTGGTTCTAACTTTTTATTGCCATTTGCTATGATGTAAAATAGTAAAAGGAACAGTCCACTTATTGTGGGTATCCCCAGGTTTTAGTTTGCATTCCCAGCTGATTTTAAATATCCATGGCTCCTACACATTACATTAAACAGGGGGTTCAAAAACAGCTGATGACACACATGAAAACCAAGGACAAAGATATTTAAAAGTGTGCTCCTGTGATTATTTTAAATCCAAAAATGCAAAAGAAGATTTAGACTAGGCGTAAAAGCATCTTGCAAACCATGAGAAATAGGGTGATTTAAAATAGAATAAATTATAGGGAAGGACTGGCTTACAAGAAGAAAAATGCTAACAAGAGGAATAACAAGGTAATAAGCCTTAGGTCCAAAAGATGATAGGCAGATTGTTAGCCCTGAGCTGGAATTATCAAGTATGTACAGTCCATCCCTTTTTATAAGAATTATAGTTAGATTTTGTGGGTTAATGCTAATTAGAGTGCAGTACTTAAGTTGCAGTAAGGTTCTTTTACTTTCATTATGACATAGGTTATTTTCTATTGGTCTCAATTGATACTAATTGGTGTTATATGTTTATTTTTATACAAGTTTCATTAAAATTAGTTCATATCAGCCAGCCGGTGGTGCTGAGGGCTAAGACGCTGGTTGCCTTACCTCGTGTTATGCTGGCGACCCTTGTTCGGGAATGAGTACGGGCTGCTGGGGGCTGGCAGGGGTGGAGAGGGATTGAGCATCTGAGGGACTGCTCTCCCTCTCTGGGGGAGGGGAGATTTCTGTAGTCAGTGTGCTTCTGACCCCTGGCGGTGGCTGGGGCATAGAACACCGATGCTGCAAGAAAGGACTGAGTGGGGCAGGGGATGGGAGTGTCCACTGGAGTTATTGCATGCCCCACTCTCGAGGGAAAAACAGGAAAAAGGTCCCATGTCTCACTGGATGAACAGACACCCTCTGCAGGACCTGACTTGAACACCACTCCCCCGATAATCTGGATCCTATTCGAGGTGAGTAGAGTTGGGGACTCCTCACCACCCTGCCACAGAAGGGAAGCTGTGGAGGATGTTGGGGACAGTGACCTCTTCTCAGGTGTGGGGCTGGGGATGGGTGGCTGAAAAGGAATGCTGACTGGAGGGGACCAGGGAGAGACAGATACACTAAAAAAAAATGAGTTCATAACACTGTGAATTGGTTTATTGAGCATTAATGATATTATTCTTTACAAGACTGGTTTACAGAATGGTAAACATAATGTGTTGCTATTGGGGTATAACCTCATCAATATAAAATAAATAAAAGGTAAAGGTACATAACTTCCACAGTATTTTGAACTATTGCTTTAAGGTGGTGAAAGACTATCTATAAAGTTACACAATATCTTACAAAGTGTATAGTACTTCTTGAATGACAGGAAAAGACAGAAATGGAAAACCTTCTTCTTTAAATTCAGCCTGACTTTTATGCACTTCAGGCCTTTGTGTATGGCAGTTTCCTCAGACACACACTGAAACAGCTATAACCCCTTGAGACTGGCTGTCAACAAGAAGAAAGGTTTACACTGTACCTGCTCTCACAGATCCTTTCCGATCCAAGTAAAAGTGACAGTTAATATTCCTCTGTGCTCCATGCCAGCAAAACATGAGGGGGGATCTGAGTTCCTTCCAGGGCACAGAGGCAGTCATTCTTTCATCTTATTCTCAGACATGCCTTGCAGATTGAATTAAAAGGAAAAGACAGTCTGCTGCAATGGCCATTTGTTAGTATAGTATGCTGCCATGTGTGCTACCTGAATTCAGGAGAGGAATGGAATATTTGAATCATGAGGCAGGTCAGGTTGTGGAATCTGCCATGTAGCAGTGTGCCTCAGCTGTGGAGGGCTGGCAGCAGACTTCAGCACCAGAGGCTCTGGGGTGGGCAAGTGAGCTTACTCCTGCTGCAGGGTTATTCAGTATATGATCCAGACCAATAAGCAGGTTATGTCCATGTTAGGGAGGAGGGAGGGAGGGCTGTGGGAAAAAACTGGGAAAAACACCTGGCCCTTTTAACCACTCACTGGATCCTGTGCTGGGATGGAGGATGACTGTTCTTCTTCAGACCTCACTGTCATGGAGGGAAGCCATTGGGAGACACGTGGCTGAACCACACTAATACTAACTGCCAAGAGGAGGCACTCGTGGTAGACGCTGGGGAGGATGTCGGGGCCCTTCCAGGTGGAGGCCCCAAAGAGGGTGAAAGGGGGCCCCAGAGAAGGAGGAAGCAACTTTTGGTGGAGGACTCAATTGGCAGGGGGATAGAGTTGTGAACAGAAAAGGGAGCAGAGAGGTTGGTTAGGTGCCTACCTGCTGCCATGGCCCAGAAGGATGTGAAGTGTATCCTATGGATTGCTGGGACAGTAAGAAGGGAGGGTGCTGGAAGTTATTGTCCACCTGGGGACAAATGACCTGGTTGGGGACAGGGCAGGAACAGCTCAGGGGAGTTTAGGCAGCTGTGAAGAAGTCTAAGACAGGTAGCATGCTGTGTAGCTTTTGCAGAGGTGCTGCCTGTCTATGATAGGGAGAAGGAGAGGGAGCTCCACACCAAGGCCTTCAACTCATGGTTGAAGGAATGGTGCAGAGAGGAGCGATATGGCTACATTGGAGACTGGGGGCCCACCTGGGAGGATTAGAGCCTATGCAGAGGTGATGGCCTGCCTCCATCCAGGAGGGGAACCACAATTCTCAGTGGATGATTTAAACGTTACTTCAATGAATGTTTATCCTAGCTGTGGGGTGTGGAAGAAGAAAAAGGGGAGGCAGAAAATGCCCCCCCCCCACAGGCTGAGATAGAGTGTAGCGAGATACTGCAGAGCAAGTTAATCAGGGGAGAGGGAGGTTAGCAAAGGAAGAATGGAGGAAACAAATCAGTCAGAAAAGAATAGGGAAGAAGGGAGAACAAAGGGAGAATGTGGAAGTGGCAAGCAAAGATCTAACAAAATCCGATAAGCCATTTGTGTTAACATACTAACAAACTAAATTGCCAGCAGATTAGGCCCAGTGAGTGGTCTATCAAGTCTGCTCGAGTACAGCCTGCAGTTCACTCATTGTGGCTAAGGCCCTCCCTTTGTGACCCACGAGGACCCTTTACCCTGCTCCCTCCCTAACTGCACCCTTGTGTCTATCCACCCTCTCTTGAAGCCTCCGACCGTCTCCATCCCCACCAACTCTGATGGCAATGAGTTCCATGGCACTACCACCCTCTCAGTGAAGTAGTGATGCCTTGACTCCCCTTAACCCCCCCCACCAATCTCAGGTTATGCCCTCGTGGCTCGCTTTTCCTCAACTGGAGCAGACTGTCAGAACTGACCCAGTTAATCCCTTCAAATATTTAAAAACCTCTATCATATCCCCATCCCTCTTCTCCTCTAGGAGTACATGTTCAAATCTGTTGTCTCTCCTCCCTCAGGCCATGAATCATCCTTGACACCTCTTCTGAACCCTCTCAAGAAGGGCAACATCCCTCCTCAAATATGAGTGTCCAAACTGCACACAGTACTCCAGATGTGGCCTAACCAGGCAGTTGTACAGAGGCAGTAAGACCTCTCTCCTTCTTCGTGTTACCCCTCTGCACCCCAGCATCCTATTTGCCTTCTCAATTGTCCTCCTACACTGCTCAGAATTATTCATTTTGGCATTAATTGCCACCCTAAGATCCTTTTCTTTCCTGGAGACCGCAGGCCTTACCCCTCTGAGAGTGTAGTCGTACCCGGTGTTCCTGTCCCCCAAGTGGTGTACACTGCACTTTTTGGCATTGAACCTCAGCTGCCAAGTGTGTGACCACCTTTCAAGTGTTTCCAAGTCATCTTGCAGCATCTTTCTTCCCTCCTCCTTGTCCACCTCTGCTCCTAGTTTGGAGTCATCTGCAAATAGACTCTGCTTGTTCCTAACTCCAACCTCGATGTCTGAGATGAATGCATTAAATGGAACCAGCCCCAACAATGATCCCTGGGGGACCCCACTACCAACTCTTCTGGGAGATGAGACTTTATTCCCCAAACATCACCCTCTGATTCCTATCCATTAACCAATTCCCAATCCACCCTAGTAGCTTCTCCCCCAACCCCAAGCTCCTTGGCTTCTCTAACAGCCTACGGTGTGATACCAAGTCAAAAGCTTTAGTAAAGTCCAGGTACAGGACATCCACTGGCTTCCCCTGGTCCTGATACCTTGTGACCAAGTCCTAGAATTTAACTAGATTCATCTGACACACTCTTCCCTGGACAAACCCATGCTGTCATTCATTTTGGAGACCGTGGGCATCAAGGAAGTCCACCAACCATTCCTTTAAGATGGTTTCCAGCAGCTTCCCCACCACAGATGTCAGGCTAACTGGTCTGTAATTTCCCAACTTCTTCCGTGGACCACTCTTATGAAGTGGCATGACATGTGCCTTCCTCCAGTCGCAGGGGACCCATCCAGTTTGAAGGGAGGAGTTTAATACATTCGTCTGTGGTGCACCCAGGACATCCATCAGTTCCCTCAATACCCTGGGGTGAATACAATCCAGACCCTGAGCCTTATCACACCTCAGAGACTTTAGATCCTCTCTCACCCTCCCCAATGGCATCTCCCCATCTGTGAATGCCTCCCCTGCCCTCTTCCGCATTCCACCTAACACCTGTGGAGATGATTCCTTCCAGTCCTTCATAAAGATTGAGCAGAAGTACTCATTGAGTACCTCCACTTGCTCCACCACTTCCTCAGCCCACCTCCCTCTTTTTTTAATTTATCAATCTGTCCCCCCTCCTGTTGCTTTCCTCCCCTCCCTGATATACCTGAAAAAACTCCTCTCCCCCGTTTGATCCCCTGTGACAACTGCAGTTCCTTATCCACCTTGGCTAATCTCACCACCCTACCAGTCTCTCTGGAGAGCCTCTGGTACTTTTTCCTGTCCGCATTCATTCCTGACCACTTGAATCTTCGGAAGGCAAATCTTTTTTTCCTCATCACCTCCTGCAAATCCCTGGTCTACCAGCTAGATATTCTAGCTCTAGCATTATTGTGGATGACCCTAGTGCAGACTTTAGTGGCTTCCAGAAGACCCTCCCCCTTTTAGTATTTCTCACTTGCTCTCCCTGTCCATGCCTGGATTAATACAACCTAGGTGTCTCTCCAGGACTGCTGCCATGCCCACAAAATCTGCCCCCCTGAAATCTACCATTGTTGTTTTTGTACGATTCCCAATCCTTTCCAGGTCTAGGGAGAACCAAATTGTGGCGTGATCACTTCCCACCAGAGGGTCCTCCACAGCCAGATCCTTAACGATGTTCCCATCCATCACACCAAGTCCAGAATACATCCCCCCTCGCTGATTCCTTCACCAGTTGGGATAGGAATGCATCCTGGAAGGCATCCAGAAGGCATTGCTCCCTCACCAATGATATCGCCATGGTCTCCCAATCAAGCACAGGCATATTCAGATCCCCCATCACCACTTTCCTGCCCTGCCCGAGCTACAGTGGGATTACAGATTTTCCACTAATTCCTCATCTAGATCCTCTGATTGGATAGGTGGTCGGTACACCACACCCAGCCTGACGCTCCTATCCCTAGAATCCTGCAGGGTAACCCACAATGCCTTGATGTGCCCCTCAGCTACCTCCTCCCTGTTGCATTTAATACCATGCCTAACAAACAGCGCAGCCTCCCCGCCCTTACCTGTCATCCTATCCTTTTGAAGAATGGCCCATGTCTCCATGACAGCAGCCACATCCACCCTCCCCTGGGTCATCAATGTTTACAATTCAGGCATCTTGTTCCCCAGACTTCTCACATTGATCAAGACAACCCTCCACCAGGTCCTCTTTCTTATCCCCATCTCCCCTTCCCTCTTTCTCAAGATCCCATGTGAGAACATCTGCCCTACTCCCCCACCTGCTGAAACTGTCAAGGGGAAAGGCCTAAGCTCTCCCATTCTGTGGTTGTCTGCCTGTCCCACAAGCCCAAGACCTCCCCCCGCTACAAGTTTAAACACCACCTGGTTCCTATAAATTCTCCTAGCTTATGCTTTAGGACCTCCTTCCCCATCATGCTCAGGTGGAGTCTGTCCCTAGAAAACAGCTCATTGTCTTTCCAAGTTGATCACCAATCCCCCACCAACCTATATGCCTTGGCCTGGCACCAGCCCCTCAACTCATTCACACCACAAGAGCTGTTTGAGACTTCCACCACTTGTGTCTTGTATACTCTTAACACTGCATCCTGGGTCTTTCTAAGCAAAATCAAGCCATAATCAGCATGCCACAAACAAATGCGAATAATTCTTGAACCATAAGTGCTACACTCAAAGTATGGGTGACAAAGTTGTTCAGCACAAAATTACCTTTCCAATGGTGTTATGTAATCAATTGTAATCAATTCTGTTTTTATTTTAATGCTAGCTGAAATACCAAACAACTGTGGGTTTTTTTGGATTTATTCAAGGTGCTTAGGTTAGGCTTGAGAGACAAATGTCAGCCAAGCACACCATACCTTAAACAAATGTGAATAATTCCTAAAGTATATGTGATGAACACAAAGTATCAGTGGCAACGTTATTCAGCACAAAATACCTTTCTAACAATGCCACACAAGCAATTGTAATCAGTTTATGTTTTTATTTTATACTAGTTGAAATACCCAAAAACTTTTTTTTTCAGATTTATTCAAGGTGCTTAGGTGAGGCTTGAGAGAACAATGTCAGTCATATACACCATACCTTAAACAAATGTGAATCACTCCTAAAGTGTACGTGATAGACACAAAGTATCAGCAGCAAAGTTGTTCAGTACAAAATTACCTTTCTAACGATGCTATGCCATCAATTCTATGCAATTCGGTTTGTATAATAGTTAGATAAAAACTGCTGACTTCCTCAGATGTTTCCAGGCCTGAGTGAAAACCAGCTGAGTATGTCTACAGTCATTATTGGCCTGAGTGGCTACGCTTTCAGATGCCACCTACAGGCATATCTAGGCCTGAATGAGTTAACCATCTATTGACCTCCTGAATTTTTAGTTTTTTCTCCACACTAGCCCTCGGTACTGGAAGAACCTCTGAGAAAGAGACAGTGCACCCCTTGGCTAGACAGACCCTGGCCAGCTCCTGAACCTAGCCTGCACCCTCCTACACTATTGCCTTCCATGTCATTTGTACCCATATGCATCAAGATGTGAGGTGCCCCCCTTTTCTCACCAAGGCGTGCACCAGGTACATGGCCTGGAACACAGTCATACCTGGCATGCACTCCATTCTAACACCACTCTCGCTGCCATCCCCCTCCCCCACCTGTACCCCTGATTATAGAGTCTCCCAGAACTAGGACTGTAACCTCTCTGTACCCCTGTGATTAAGGGACTCCTTGACAAGCCTGTCCTTCGCTGACTCCCCACTAGTTTCCCCCTCCACCTACCCTTCCCCCATGCCGTCTTCTACCCACGCTCCTTCTGCCCCTCCATACAGTACCCCTCCCACTACACCTCCAACCCCCTTACCCTCACTCACCTCTGTTACTTCCCCACATGCCCCCAGAATCCCCACATCCACTACTGCAACCTCCTGCCTACCATCTTCATCCCTCCCCACCAATGTCATCTCAGGAACCTGTGCAAGAGCCATCCCATCCTGTCTGGTTTCATGTAGAACTACTTCCCCCTTCCCACCTTGCACACACTTCCACTGCCAACTGCCAACCCCCCTCTAGTGGTTGCAAAACCCCCCTCCTGTTGAGCTGACCTCTTATGACCCCATTCACCTGACACTGTTTCACCTTGCTTCTCCTGCCCTGCCACATCCTTTGTGTCAATCCCTACATGATCCACCAAGGATGCAAATTTGTTCTCCTCCTCCACACTTCTCCCTTATTTCTCCCTGCCTGATTGTCCCCTTCCTGTCTCCATCCTTTTGACCACTTGTACATGTCAGGGTCATTTTGGTCTGACAAACTGACACTACCTTGCATCTTCTCTCATTTTCTGTATTGTTTTCAAGTCTCCTGCCAGCCTTTACTACTTTCCCTCCTCCTGGCCTGGGACCCTTTCCATTTTGATTCCCCATCCTTCCCCATTGTACCATTTATCCAGCTGGTCCATTCCCTTCATCCATCCAAGCAACCCCCTCAACCTCCTGCTGCCAAAACAGTTCCAGTCCCCCCATCATGTCCCTTCTTATCCATTCCATTTCCCCCCTTAAATAGCCTACATCCACTTCTAATTTCCTCAGTCTTGTACATATGGGACAACACCCCAATCTCCCAAGGTTTCCATGAACACTGCTGCCCCACATCCATTGCATCCCACTATTCTGCCTCCTCTCCTGCCTGCCCGTGGAACCCCCCTAACCACCCAACAAGGCCCATGCCTCTGCCCTCTCCACCTCCCAGAGTAATTAATTTAGGCTCTAGTTTCAGAGTCTCTCTCCCCACTTAATGATTAGCTCAATTGACATGCTTTTATATAATCCTAAGTATTGAACAAGAGTACCCATCAGTAACTCCCTGTGTATGTTCCTTGCAGTTCTCCTAGTGCCATCCACCATTAAACACTGGATACAGTATGCTAAGCTTGAGGTACACAGAACACCATCACCCCATGAATAACTTATACTCTATGCAAACTCAAGGAACACAGATCCCTATATAATACAATATTGCTTAGATGTCATTTCTTTCCATTTATTGCCTACTGTCCCCTATTCGTAGTCCCTGATTTATTTATTTCCTTCCTTCCTTCCTTCCTTCCTTTCTTTCTTCCTTCCTTTCTTTCTCTCTCTCTCTCTTTCCCCAACACCACAGTCACAATGCAATTTCCCCTGAACTGCCACCCATAAAAGTGGTATCAACAAGTTCTGAATGCAAGTACCCCTGAATGTACACCCATACAAGTAGTACCAAAAATTATCTGAACACCAGATGAAATACACAGTTTATTAGCTCCCCCATCTACTGCCATTTTTTTCTTCCTAGCTCAAAAATTTCACAACTAAATTGTCTAAACCAGTTTGCTTGTAGTTATCAGCCCTTCTTTGTCCAGTTTTTTTCCCTTTTATTTCTCTATGCCTCCCTGCTCCTCCCCCTCTGAAACTGTCCAATCCCTACTGGTTTGTAGAATATTTAACAGATCGTGGTGGAGGTGGAGGGTGGGTGGGCTTTTTTGATCAGTGGATTCAGCCGTGAGCTATCTACTCCAATTTGAAGTTGGTGCCCCTCTCCTGATTGGCTCCTGAGGGAGCCAAGTTTCAAGTGCCAGTGGCTGTGGGAAGCCCAAAAACTGTAGCAATGGCCATGGGATCTCCAACCTGCGGCAATGGCTGCTGAAAGTTTAAGATGCAACAACAGCTACTTCCCATTACTCCATCTGAAGATCTGGCAGCAACCCTGGATTCAGCAGTGAGCACTGGGCTCTGTCCTTCTATAGCCCGTCCACTCTGATATAAAGTCAATGCCCCTCTCCTGATTGGCTCCTGAGGGAGCTGAATCTCAAGCGGCAATGGCCGCAGGAAGCCCCAGAACTCCTGCAAAAGCCAGGGAATCTCCAAGTTGTGGCAACAGCCACTGCTAGTGCTAGAAGTCTGGGAAAAATCCCAGACCTAAAGGCTATCATGGCAGAGGCTGACTTGAATATTGTGGCCATTACAGAGTCATGGTGCGCTGACAACCATGACTGGGACATGGTCATACCAGGCTACATGATGTTCAGAAGGGACAGGGTAGGAATGAAAGGAGGGGGAGTGGTACTTTATGTGCAGGAAAGAATAAAAGCAACAGAAATCCAGGGAAGTCAGGAGGGGCCACAGGTACTGTGGGTCACCCGTGAGTCAGAAAGCAGAACTGCAATTTGGACAGATGTGATCTACAGGCCTTTGGCACCAAGGGAGGACTTAGATAAGGTAATGTTGGAAGCAACTGGCAAAATAGCAGAAAAGGGGAAAGTGCTGCTGGTGGGGGACTTCAGTCTCCCAAATGTAGAATGAAGCCTCTCTGCTGCAGCTTCAGCTAGAAGCAGGGACATCCTGAACTCCCTGTGGGGGCATACCTCAGGCAACTAGTCAGTGAACCCACTCATAATGGAGCAATACTGGACTTGGTGTTCACTAACAGGGAAAGTATTGCAGACGTCAAGGTAGGAAGCCATCTGGGGACCAGTGATCATCGTACAGTGTGGTTCAGCATAAGAACAGCTGTAGAATCCAATCACACAATGGTGAGGGTCCTGGACTTCAGAAGGGCTGATTTTACTAAGATGGGAGAATGCCTCAGAAATTGCCTGGCATTGGGAGTTGACCTGGGGGTGGTGGAGAAAAAGTGAGCCAAACTAAAATAAGGCATAGTGAAGGCAGCAAACCTCTGTGTCAAACAATTAAGCATAGAAACATAGATTTTGATGGCAGATAAGGACTGCTTGGCCCACCCAGTCTGCCCATTTCCCTACCTTTTAGATAAGTAGCAGATCCTAGTTAACCAACAGCCTACTTCCTCCTACCCCCACTAGAATTGCCTTATGTCTGTCGTATGCATTCTTGAACTCCCCCACTGTTTTTGACCCCACTACCTCCTCTGGAAGGCTGTTCCATGTGTCCATCACCATCTCTGTGAAAAATACTTCCTCATATTGCTCCTGAGCAGTCCCCTCTATCTTCAAATTGTGCCCCTCATTCTTACACATCTCTTTTTCGGAAATATGCTACCCTCTTCAACTTTCTTCATTCCCTTGAGGTACTTGAATGTTTCTATCATGTCCCCCCCTTCCCTCTAGGGTATATATATTAAGCTCCTTTAGTCTCTCTTCATATAGCTTCTGGTGCACACCATGCACCATTTTAGTTGCCCTCCTCTGGACTGCATCTGTCCTGACTATGTCTTTGCAGAGTTGGGGTCTCCAGAACTGAACTCAGTACTCCAGATGGGGTCTCACCAACTGACTGTACAGAGGGATAACAACTTCCTGTTTTCTACTGGCGATGCCTCTCCCTATGCATCCCAGTATCCCCCAGCCCTCCTTACTACCTTTTCATATTGCTTGCCTACCTTTAGGTAATCTGATATGACTACCCCCAGGTTCCTTTCCATTTTTGTTGCTGTTAGTTCCCCCAGCCCCCATTGTGTACACTTCCCCTAGGTGTTTGTTTCCCAGGTGCATTACTTTGCACTTCTTTGCATTGAATCTAAGTTGCCATACTTTTGGCCATTCCTCTAGCCTTGAAGTCCCTTCATCCTTTCCACCCCCTGTATATCAACTGTGTTGCAGATCTTTGTGTCATCTGCAAAGAGGCATACTTTCCTTCCAGCCCCTTCACAATGTCACCTATAAAGACATCAAAGAGGACCTGTCCCAGTACTGAACTCTGTGGTACCCCACTAGTAACCCCCTTTCCTCAGAGTGGAATACATTTACTATTACCTTCAATTTTTTTACCCAGGCTAGCACCCTGGGATCCACTTCTAGGCTGGCTAACTTGCTTATTAATCTTTTGTGTGGGACTGTGTCAAATGCCTTGCTAAAGTCTAGGTAGGCCACATCCACAGCCCCTCCCTGATCTACTACTTTGGTCACCCAGTCAAAGAAATATATTAGGTTCATCTGACATGACCTTCCCACTGTGAATCCATGCTGCCTTGGGTCCTGTGCCCCACTGACCTCTAGGTACTCAACAATTCTTTCTTTTAGAAATGATTCCATAATTTTCACTACCACTGAGGTCAAACTAAAAGGTCTGTAGTTTCTGCCTCTGTCTTGCTCCCACTTTTGTGGAGGGAATAACATTCACCTTCTTCCAGTCCTTAGGTACCACACAATCCTCCCATGATTTGTTAAAAGGAAATTAGTGGTGTCACTAGTTCTCCCCTAGTTCTTTAGAATTTTGGGTGAATCCCACAGGCCCCATTGCACTGTCCACCTTGAGTTTTAGGAGTTCTGTCAGGACCCTTTCTTCTGTGAATGGACTGGTATCAACCCCTATTCAGAGTGATTCTGTTGTTTGATTTAAGTTCCTTCCACTCATCTTCTTTGTGAACACTGAGCGAAGTATTCATTCAGGATCTCTGCTTTTCACTACCATCCTCTGCCCACTCCCTCCCTCCCTTTATTGAACTTCATTATCCCTCCCTTTGTCTTCCTTTGCTCCCTGATGTACCTATAAAAGGTTTTATCCCCTTCCTAACTAAGTTGGCTATCTTTTCTCTGTTTGGGCCTTTGCTATTTTGGCTGTCTTCCTGCTTTCTTCTGCTTTGACTGGACACATTACCTGTCCTGTGCCATCTGTGATTCCTTATACTTCCTGAATGCTATATTTTCTCCCTAACCTTCCCTGCCCCTCTTTGAGAAACATAGTGTTTTTTCCCCTTCATTTTGTTTTGTTTATTGCTTTCCACACAGGCTTGTTGCCTCTGTGAATGCAGTTTTGATTTTCCCATTGTTCCTCCACCTCCGTCCTGCCCATTTTCTAGTGCATTCTTTATGGACTCTCCCATTTTGCCAAAGTCAGCCTTCTCAAAGTCCAGTACCCTCACTTTTGTATGGCTTGACTCTATGATTGTGTTTACCATGAACCACACTGTTTTGGGTCGCTTGTTCCCAGATGGCTACCCACTTCTAAATCTGAGATCCTCTTCTCATCCCCGCTTGAGAGTACCAGGTCTAAGATTGCTCCCTCCCAAGTGGGTTCCAGCACTAGCTGTCTGAGGCATGCCCCTGTAAGGCTATCAAAGGACCAAGCTCTTGAATATGACTGCAGCAAATGTACTCTAGTAAACATCTGGCATATTCAGGTCCCTCATCAATAGTATTTCCCATTCTCTGCCATTCTAAGGATGGCTTCTATCATTTCCTTGTCCCTTTCCTCCCTGAGATGGGGTCTGTAAGCAACACCCATGCAGATTCTGGTGCCATTTCCTGTCTCCAAGGTGACCCACAGTGCCTTCTGTCCTCCCTTTTACTCTTTACTTCCAATGCTTTGATCCTTTCCCTATGTAGAGACCATAGGAGCTTCTCCCTCTTCTTTTACCCTCCCTGTTCCTCCTGTAGATTATGTACCCTAGTATGTTGACATACCAGATGTAACAGAAAGAGGAGAGTGCTATGGTTCTTGAAAGAGGCAGTAGAAAAGGTAAAGGCTAAAGAGCAGCATTCAGAAGGTATAAGGAGACCCAGAGAGAGGAAGATAGGGAAGTGTATCAGGGAAAAAAGACAGAGATAGGCAAAGCAGTAAGGATCACAAAGGTGCAAACTGATAAAAGAGATCAGGAAGTATTAAATGGAGACAAGACTTTTTTTGGTATGTTATCAAAAAAAGGAAAATAAAGGGAGGGATGATATGGTTAAATAAGGAGGGGTTGTCTGTGTATGGAGGGGGACCAAGAAAAGGCAAACATCTTGAACAAATACATCTACTCAGTGTTCAGAGTAGAAGGGGAAGTAGAAGGACTGCAAAAAAGCACCAGGAGTTTTTATTGGAAGGAAATGGACACTGGTCCATTTTCTGTGGAGAGAGTATGGAAAGCATTTGCTAACCTGAAGGTGGACAAAGCTCTGGATCCAGATAGGGTACATCCCAGCATGCTAAGGGAGCTCAGGGAGGTACTAGCTACACCAGTGATGGACTTATTTAACAGATCACTAGAAGCTGGCGTGTTTCCAGAGGACTGGAGAAAATCTGATGTAGTCCTGCTTCACAAAAGTGGTAACAAGGAAGAGGCAGGCAATTACCGGCCTGTCAGCCTGATGTTGGTGGTGAAGAAGTTAACAGAAACATTATTAAAGGAAAGGATTGTGAATATTTTGTATCCAGTGGATTACAGGATTTCAGGACCCATGCCAGCATGGTTTCACAAAATCTGATTGATTTCTTTGACCAGTCAGAAAAAATAAAGACATATTTCAAAAAGGCTAGACAGGTTTTAGCTGATGGTGGTAATTTAAAATGTTATAACTCATAGGAGCTACCTTGGGCTATGGCCCTTCTGCTCCTTCTTCAATAGTGACAACAGTGACAAAGAGTGAAAAACAGTTGGATCAGGGAGGAGCAGTGGACATGGCCTACTAGGACTTCAGCAATACTTTCAACACGATTCACATGGAGACTGGTAAGCAAGTTGGGTAACTGAGGTTGGGTAATAATGTGGTAGCCTGTGAAGTAGATAGGATACAGAGGGAGTGGTAAATAGATTTCCCTCCAAGGAAGGGAGAGTGACCAGTAAGGTACCTCAGGGATCAGTGCTGGGGCCAGTCCTCTTCAATGTCTTTATATGTGGCATAACAGAGGAACTGGAAGGGAAAGTCTTCCTCTTTGTGGATGACACCAAGATCTGCAACACAGTGGACATGGGGAGGTGAAAAGATTGGTAGGGATCTGAAAAGAATGGAAGAGTGTTCAAGGGCATGGTAGCTGGGTTTTAATGCAAAAAAAAGTACAAAAAAATGCACTTGGGTTATAGAAACCCAGGAGCAGAGTATAAAATGGGTGTAGTGATACTGACAAAGATCAAGCAAGAAAGAGATCCAGGGGTAATCATATCAGATGACCTAAATGTGGCCAGGCAGTGTGACAAGGCAGTTGGAAGGGCTAGTGGGATACTGGGGTCCAGGGGAAGGGGTATCAGCAGCAGTAGGAGGGCTGTTGTGCTGCCCCTATATAGATCACTGGTAAGACCTCACCTTGAGTACTTTGTCCAGTTCTAGAGACCACATCTCAGGAAAGGCATAGACAAAGTGGAAGCAGTCCACGGGAAGGCTACCAAAATAGTGTGGGGTCTGCATCAGAAGCCCAATGAGGAGAAGCTGAAGGAGCTAAATATTTACACCCTGGAGGAGAGGAGGAAGGAGGGGGCTATGACAGAGATGTTTAAATACCTCACGGGGTTAATAAGGTACAGGAGGGTTTATTTTTCAGAGAATTAGGTGCTCTAGAACAAACGTGCATGCTATGAAACTGTAGGGGGATAAATTCAGCAGGAGTGTGAGGAAGAAAGGGGCGGTGGATACATGGAACAGCCTTCCAGCGGAGGTAGTGGGAGCGAAACTAGGGATGGGGTTCAAAAATGCCTAGGATAAGTACAAGGGAATTGTAGGATAAGGAAGGGGGGAAAAGAGGGCACTGTAGATCAAGTAGGGTCTGCACCAAAAAAAATGGTTTAAAAAAATAGGCAGACTGGGTGGGCCAAGTGGCCCTTATCTTCCGTCACATTCTGTGTTTCTATATTCGATTTTTCTAGTACAAGAGGTCATCTTTTCCAATTAACAGGACAGAATTTCAGATTTGTCAGAACAAAGTATGTTTTCACCCAAAGGGTTATTAGCCCATGGAAGACCTTATCATAACAGATAATCATTAGTAAAACAAAACTAAATTTAAAAACAAACATAATAATTATATTATCAATGGATGTAGGTTATGGTACAACTAACAGGAGTTTAATGGTCTTATGTCCTCTCGATCCTATAAATTATTAGTATGTTCCTTAGTATGGTTTTAGTATAGTTAATAGGAGAGAGAGAGAGAGAGAGAGAGAGAGAGAAGAGAGATGGGTGGTTGCCAAAGCTGAATGTCCCAGCAGGAAGGAAACCCTAAATGAAAAATCAGAAAAGGAAAATTTTGAGACCTTATTTTCTGGGTAGTGACTGTCACAGAGACCAATGTGAAAACCACTGGTTTTCATTTTTCAAGAAAACCTGGTAAAATTTGAAAATTTGGACTGCCTGCACACCAGCAAAAACAAAGAATTTCATGGAATTTGACATTTAAGACCAGATCAGTAAATCCGCATACTCTTATAATTGCTTCCTGTACTATTTTTAGTTTGCTTCAGTTAATCTTCTGTATATTAGCCTTCTTTATTCTGACTATTTATACACATAACATGGGTCTGCCAGGTGGGCCACATGATGCATCTTTCTGCAGCAGAACGGGAATCCAGCTGGATGCCAGCTGGTGTCTTCTTTCAACTTGCATCTAGCTGACTGTGCCACTGCACTGTTATGCACGGGAGGGCAACAGACAGGCTGATGTACCATTTTAAGGCACATAAAAAGACATTAGTCCAGCACCTTTAACTCCCAAAATGAAAGCCTTTAGAAATAAGAAGCATTTGTCAATGCTGAATGTTTCCTTGCATGGTTTATGTGGCAGGGGTGTATTGTGTTATTGAACTTCTGTTAGGAGGAAAAGCCTCCCTGAAGCATGTTTTGACAAGCGTATCATATTTTGGACAGCATTTGAATAAAGAAGCTCAGTTAATAAGAAGGCTATGTTGAAAATGCTGGGTGCATTTCTGACCAGGTGGCACTGATGTTTAAGGCACTGGATGCCACACCTTGCACCATGCCAGAGACCCATGTTCAGGAGTGAGTGCAGGCCACGGGATTGGCAGGGAGGAGAAGGATCAAGTGTTCCAGGGTCACATCTCCTTCTCCTGGGGCAACTAGTTGTCGGTGCATGCCTGGCCATAGCAGTGGCTGGGCTGGCACAATCGATGCTGCAAACATCGGATCAGAGGTGGGGCAGATGACTGATGGAGTGCACACACAGGAGCTTGCACAGCACTGTCACTGGCGTCCTTGCACACTCCAATCCTGAAGCAGAGAAACCAGGAGGAAAAAAGCTCACAGCAGACGATGGAGGAAACTTGTAGGTCCTTCCCCGAATATCTATGGTTCCAACCCCAGCACTGGATCCAGTTTTGGTGGGGGGTGGGTCCCCCCACCGACCCGACCAGAGAGTGGTAAGCCCTGGGGTAGCCGGTTGGTGTCAGCTAGTGGATGTTGGAGGATGGGGCTGAGGCTCCCTCCAGATAGAGAGGACCGTGGAGCAGGGGTATAAATTAAAACAAACGTAGGGTGCAAATATTTAAGATTTCTGCTCTTACAAGCATGCGTACCAAAATTGCAATGAATGGCCATAACTTTGTCATTTTGTCATATTTTGACCCCAAATGTTGAAGAGAGTCTTCTTATCACCCAATCTCATGAACCCTGTAGGTCAGCATTTTCAAATTTGTGGAAAAATGGCATTCCACGACACAGGTGTAAAAACACATTATGGGCAGGATGTGAAACATGACAGCTGTACTGTTCATGAGGCGGTATGATAAAATGGCTATATTGAAAATTTGGAGTGAAAATATTTAAAATGACCAAAGTTACACACGTGTGTAGAAAATTTTGAACAACTGGGTGTATCTCTGCCATTTTTGGGGATTGTTTCACCAAATTTTCAACATGGCCTCTTTGGGACACCGCCTCATGAAAACTGCCACTGTCATTTTGTTCACTCATCCCAAAAGGCGATTTTGCACTGTGACTGCGCCATTCTGTGCCACATGTGCAAAAACACATTTTAGGCAAGATGTGAAAAATGACAGCTATACTGTTCATGAGGAAGTGTGAATAAATGGCAATGTTGAAAATATGGAGTGAAAATATTCAAAATTGACAAAGTTACGAGCATACTTAGAAACTGCACAACGCACACTCATAATGCAATCATTTTGGGGATTTTGTGCACCAAATTTTCAACATGGGCCTTTAGACTCTCTCCTCATGAGCACTGGCACTTTCATTTCATTAACTGATCCTGAAAGGTGATTCCATGCAGCAACCAGAAATCACCTTCCAGACCAATGGCAACGAATGACAGTGACAGTGTTCAAGGGTGGTGGGGTCTCAAGAACCCTATAATGAACATTTGGGGTAACATTCCTAAAAATGGCTGAGTTAGCAACATAAACTGAAACCCCCATTGACAGCCATTATACAGTGCTTACCTTAATTCTTCAGTTCACAATTTGGCTTTGAAGAGTGCAGATGTGTCCTGGGCCTCAGAAGATCGCAGCTGATAACTTCAAAGGGTAAGTATGAGGTAAGGGGTGTGTGGGGAGGTGGGTACACAGAGGGCAGAGGGAGGGTCAGGATGGGAGAGGGGCATGGGGAGATGAAGAGGGACCATTTTCTTTTTTACAGGCTAAAAAAACATTGGGGGACAGTTTTCTTTTTTTAACAGGGGAAAATTTTTTTTTATTTCTGGATGCTGGGAGTGGGCTTCCCAGTGTCCTGGGGGGGAGTTCAGATAATTTCAACACAGGAACTGGGCACCCTGGTGTTGGCACAGGGAACAGAGGGTGCAGAGCAGGCAGCATGCAGTGGGAGGGAGCTGGAGAAATAATTTGGATGCCTGTGGAACAGAGGGTGCGTGGCAGGCAGCACACAGTGGAGGGAGCGAGAAGGATCATTTGGATGCTGGGGGAACAGAGGGTGTGGGGCAGACAGCACACAGTGGGAGGGAGCTGGAGGGCTCTATTGAATGCTGGTTTGAGCAACAGAGGGTGTGGGGCAGGCAGAATGCAGTGGTAGTGCACAGGAGGGTTTTGTTAGATTACTGCTGGTCTAGTGGGGGAACAGAGGGTGCGGGGTGGGCAGCATGTAGTGATAGGGAGTGGGAGGGTTTCATTGCATGATGCCAAGTAAAGGGACAGGGAATGGAGGGAGTGGGGTGGACAGCATTATGTAAATGAAAGGAATGAAGCACTCTAAGGAGCACTTCATGCCTTTCAAGTGAGGCCGCTTTCCCGCTGTGAAATTCCAACCACTGTCACTCTCTGCTTGTGTGGTCCTTGGTCTGTCAGGGTTGAACCCACTGTAGAGTGCTTTGTATTGGACTCATCCTGACACACTCTCAAATGTCTTTCTACCACAAGATGTTTCTTGCAAGAAGAGGAAGTATAAAATTAACTTATTTGTTGACATTAGACCAATTTGAAGACAATTACACCAAATGGAGGGTCCACATCTTTCGCTGTGTAGAACCATCAAAAATGGAAAAATAATTGAAATTTTACAGGCACATTGTTAATGACCAAAATGAGTGATGAATAAATTGAACACTAAAACACAGTTCTGTACTACACCATTTTTATCTTCATTGGAAAAAAAGTGAAATAAATTTACACTTTTTCTAAATCCAAGCTAAATCTTGCTTATAGAACTCACAATGTATATATATATATATATGTATATATATATACTGTATATATATATATATATAAATATATATATATTTATATGTATATGATATATAGTCATTGCCAGAAATTTTGTTTAATATATCACTTAGGGTTAAAGTGATACAAGTGGGAAATGAGATGTTAAAGTTGTGCCCTAAACTCCCCAACACCCCATCATCTCCATCCTCCACAGACCGACAGATGCTGGGGTGTGCCATGGGGTCATGGGCCAAACTCTCACCCCATTCCATGTATAAACAAGTTGACATGCTACAGTAATAGAGACTGGGGTGACAGTTAGACCACATGACCCCATGGCATACCCCAGCATCTGTCGGTCTGTGGAAGTTGGGGGGTTAGGGGCACAACCCTAACATCTCATTTCTCCACTTTTGTCACTTTAAACCTAACTGATGCATTAAATGAAGCTTTTTTGCAATGAATTTCCTTACTTATTGAAAAAGTGTAATATAACTAGTAAATAGCATATGTTGGTGAGAGCAGGGGCCCTGCACCAAGATACCCCTTTCTGCATAACTATATGTATCTGTGGGAAGCAGGCCCCGCGCCCCACTTACACATAGCTACAGAGCCATACAGCAGTCCTATAGGGCAAGGAACCCTTGTAACACTAATATGCCAATATCTCGGAACTATAGCAGCTAGGAAAAATTCATGTTATTGCAATCATGAAAGCGAGACCTCCATGTTGCATAAATTGGCCAAATTATATCTTGCATCATTTATGAGATATGGGCATCAAAATGCACTGAAAACGCATCTTGGAACCCTTTGTGACACTAATTTGCCGATATCTCAGTAACCATTCAACCTACAAACAAAATTCCACTGCAGGTGTAGTCTATGGTTTCCAGTCTTGTTCCTATGGCATAAATCACCTAAAGGTGATCTAAGCTATAAGTAGCAAAAAGTCTATATCTCGCTTCATTTTCGAGATACTGGCACCGAAAAGTGCAATAGGTGCCACAATGTTATCTCATGGAAAAAATCTCAACTTCATGATGGCATATCTATGGAACTGCTTAACTTTCAACACCTAAATAGCATAACTCACATCTCTAGGGTATCCCCTTCGTACCCTGAAAATTGCAAGTCAAAAGACCAAACCATTAATTTACAATTCAGTGGGAATGTTTTTAAAAGTTTAAAAATTCTTAGTTTGTGAGGTAGCAAAATTCCCAGCCATCAGATCAATCCCCGTTCGTGAGCTGTCAAAATCGCCATCTGCAAGAATTCCTTGACAGACAGATTTGATCATCTGGTCCCTAAGTGATGGTCAAGGATTTTGCTACTTCACAAAAGAGGATTAGGTGGCAGACTAGGATTTTGACAGCTCACAGACTGTGATTTTGCCAACTCATGAAAGAGGATTCAAGAAACAAATCCCCTTTCGCGAGCTGTCAAAATCCTAGTTCACCAGCTGAACCTCTTTCGCGAGGGGGAAAAATACATGACTGTCAGTCAATCCTTTATCGTGAGAAGGGCCATCTGGTCCCTAAGTGATGGTCAAGGATTTTGCTACCTCGTGAAAGAGGATCAGCTCACAGACTGGGATTTTGTCAGCTCACGAAAGTGGATTGGAAGTGAGTCACGGACAAAGAATTTTTAAATTTGAAACTGCTGTTTTTTGGACAAAATGAAGCAAACCAAAGGTATGGGTTTGTAGAGGGTGTCACCCTGAACAAAACCCATGCTTTATTACAACAAGAAGTCACCCATGGAGGAAGCTATGACATTTTATTTGGAAAACAAATGAAAACAGGATGGTTGCTTATGGACAAGGAATCTTTCTGATGAACGAGGATTTGTTTAAATCCTCATTTGCGAGCTGACAAAATCCTTGACCATGAGTCCAATCCTCTTTTGCAAAACATACATATAAATCTTGGAGTGAACTGAGAATGCTCAGAACCCCAAAATGTAAAATTAAATAACTTTGGAATGGATTAATATTGTTTAACCAAACTAATGTTGGATTATTCTTTGACCCAAACTCTTTCTATGTTCCAAATGTCAGACCAAAACATCAAGCGGTGTGGTTACAGTACCGTGAGCAATAAATGTGTCAAGTGCTGAAAAATGCATTTTTCAGTGGTTTGCTGTGCAATAACCATAGGTCCAACTGAAACACAACTTGGTAAATCAAGAGATCTATCATATGACAGCGCAAAGTCCAAATGTCACACAAATCCGTTGAACCTTTGCAAAGTTAGTAACGTGCAAAACTTGGCATTTAACATTAAAGTGCCTACTCAACCCTAACTACAGATACAGTGGCGCGACCGCCCCCCTATAATATGTGTGTGTGTATATATATACAGTATATATATAAATATATATATATATATATATATATATATATTTTTTTTTTATACAACTTATGTTTTGGGATAACTCCATGTGTAAAAATTGATATCTAAGCCAGCCAGTGAAGATATCATTGATATCTTCATGTTCCTATACGTCATCTGTTATCTCCACGTTCCTATATGTCATTTCAAAACTTAGCTGGTTGATCCTGCCATTTGTGTCATCATTTCAACTAGGCACTTTCACTTTTAATGGCGTTAGCCAGCGCTGTCCGTGATATGCTGGCACTGGTTGGCACTCTGTACTTTAAAACTCAAAGCTGTGTAGTTTTCCATAACTGTACTGACTTTTTCTTTCAAATAATCCCTGACAGTAGACAGACATCTAGCCCTTTCACGTTTCATATTGGTATGTAAGCGCAGTCAGCGGCATCAGTGATCTGTTGTCAGAGGTACTCTGTACCAAAAAGAAGAAGAGCGTCGTCTTTTAATAACCCTACTTGATTTGTTTGAAAGAAACCACCGACTGAGGGGAGAGAGAACAGCGAACGAGCCAGCAGCTTCAAAGTAGTAGACACAAGCATGAGCGAGTGTTGTTACAGCAACTCTTGCTTGCGCTTGCATCTAGTACTCTGAAGCCGCCGACTCGCTTGCTGTTATCTCTCTCTACTGTCGGCAGCTCCTTTCAAACAAATCAAGTGGAATTATAAAAAGAGGACATCTTCTTTCATTTTTAGGTACAGAATGCTTCTGACAACACATCCCTGATGCTGCTCACCTGCGCTATATACCAGTATGAAAAGTGAAAGTGCTGACAGCCATAACACTGAATGCTTTAAAAACCAGCACAAATTGCAGGATCAACCAGATACATTTCTAATCCACAATTGTATTTTCTGTTGGAGACTATGGGCAATTCGAGGGGAGGGGGGAATAAAACATAGTAAGTCACCAGAGAGGGGGTCTAAAACCTCTGTCTAGGATTTCCAAACCTCTAGGTGAGGAATCAGTTTAAAGGCAAATGTACAGGATTTGCAGTGCACAGGAGCCCAAAACATACGTTATATAAACAGAACATGACATGGCCTGATTGAAGATATCATATTTATCTTCACTTGAGGCCAATGACATCAAGATATCTCACTTGTGGCTTCGCCACTCGTGAGATATCATGATATCATTGGCTTCTTGTGAAGATAAATATGATATCTTCAGACAGGCCATTTCATATCCAATATATATACACACACACATATATATATATATAAAAGACAAAGAACCTCTGTGCGCAAACACTGAGGCAAGGGTTACCCCAAAGGGCATTTAGCTGGGAAGCCAAGTTTCAAGAAAATACAAAAATCACACATGCCCCCACAATACAAAGCATCATGGGCTACATATGCAAATCACCACAGAATGTTATGCTGGTCCAACTTTAAGCAGAACTGCATGGTGCCGAAAGGCCTCTCACACAGTTTGCAAAGGGTGTTAACAGAAGACATAGACACGTGTTTCGTCCTACCAGGACTCATCAGTATGCCTCGTCTGTTTGACACCCCAGTGGAATGGACCACCTACCCTAGAGGCAGTGTGCCTTGGATATATTGTGGTGAACCCATTAAAATAAAAAAACATTTAAAAGACAAAGAACCTCTGTGCGCAAACACTGAGGCAAGGGTTACCCCAAAGGGCATTTGGCTGGGAAGCCAAGTTTCAAGAAAATACAAAATCACACATGCCCCCACAATGCAAAGCATCATGGGCTACATATGCAAATCACCACAGAATGTTATGTGGTCCAACTTTAAGCAGAACTGCATGGTGCCGAAAGGCCTCTCACACAGTTTGCAAGGGTGTTAACAGAAGACATAGACACGTGTTTAGTCCTACCAGGACTCATCAGTATGCCTCGCCTGTTTGACACCCCAGTGGAATGGACCAGCTACCCTAGAGGCAGTGTGCCTTGGATATATTGTGGTGAACCCATTAAAATAAAAACTATTTAAAAGACAAAGAACACTCATGCGCAAACACTGAGGCAAGGAGTTACCCAAAGGGCATTTGGCTGGGAAGCCAGTTTCAAGAAAATACAAAATCACACATGCCCCACAATGCAAAGCATCATGGGCTACATATGCAAATCACCACAGAATGTTATGCTGGTCCAACTTTAAGCAGAATTGCATGGTGCCGAAATGCCTCTCACACAGTTTGCAAAGGGTGCTAACAGAAGACATAGACATATGTCATTCCCACCAGGACTCATCAGTATGCCTCGCCTGTTAGACACCCCAGTGGAATGGACCAGCTACCCTAGAGGCAGTGTGCCTTGGATATATTGTGGTGAACCCATTAAAAATAAAAACTATTTAAAGACAAAGAACCTCTGCGCAAACACTGAGGCAAGGGTTACCCAAAGGGCATTTGGCTGGGAAGCCAAGTTTCAAGAAAATACAAAATCACACATGCCCCACAATGCAAAGCATCATGGGCTACATATGCAAATCACCACAGAATGTTATGCTGGTCCAACTTTAAGCAGAATTGCATGGTGCCGAAAGGCCTCTCACACAGTTTGCAAAGGGTGCTAACAGAAGACATAGACACGTGTTTCGTCCTACCAGGACTCATCAGTATGCCTCGTCTGTTTGACACCCCAGTGGAATGGACCAGCTACCCTAGAGGCAGTGTGCCTTGGATATATTGTGGTGAACCCATTAAAATAAAAAACTATTTAAAAGACAAAGAACCTCTGTGCGCAAACACTGAGGCAAGGGTTACCCCAAAGGGCATTTGGCTGGGAAGCCAAGTTTCAAGAAAATACAAAATCACACATGCCCCCACAATGCAAAGCATCATGGGCTACATATGCAAATCACCACATAATGTTATTCTGGTCCAACTTTAAGCAGAATTGCATGGTGCCGAAAGGTCTCTCACACAGTTTGCAAAGGGTTGTAACAGAGACATAGACCGTGTTTAGTCCTACCAGGACTCATCGGGTATGCCTCGTCTGTTAGACACCCCAGTGGAATGGACCAGCTACCCTAGAGGCAGTGTGCCTTGGATATATTGTGGTGAACCCATTAAAATAAAAACTGACAAAATCCCTGCTCGTTAGCGACATCCTTGTTTGCATCTGTGCATCTAATCAAAAGACTGCACTGAGCATGCTCAAAACCAGAATTTTCAAAATTGAATAACTTTGGATCAGAATAATATTTTTCACCAAACTAATGCTGGCCTGTTCCTTAGGGAATGCTCTTTCTACCCTGAAATGTTCAGGATAAAATTCAAAATGGTGTGGGTGCAGAGCAATGAGGAAAATTGTGGAAAATTGGCGCTGCACAAAATCTGCACATCCAAATGAAACATAACTTGCAATTCAAGAGAGCTACACCATGGGACAGAACATACCAAATTACATGCAAATCCATTAAATGGTTGCAAAGTTCTTAACTCATTGCCTCCTAGGAATGTCTGTAGGCATCAGCAAATCTAACTACAGTGTGTCCCAGAATGCCTACAGAAGTCACCTACAGACTTCCGTGTGCCCTAGAAATGTCTGGAGAAGTCACTCACATATTTTAATATCACTTGCCAGCCAGAATTGATTCGAATTGACTGCATAGTACCATTAGAAAGGTAATGTTGTGCTGAACAACCTTTCCACTGACACTTTGTGTGCATCATGTTCAGTTTAGGAGTTATTCATATTTGTTTATGACATTTTGTCAATCTAGAACCACCTAAGCACTTTGAAAAACACACATTCTGGGTATCTTAGCCAGTATAAAACAAAACTAAATTGAGTACAGCTGATTGCATAGAACTGTTGGAAAGGCAATTTTGTGTGGAACAACGGTGCCACTGATACGATGTGTGTGTCATGTATACTTTAGGAGTTATATGAATTTGTTTATGGTATGGTGTGTATGGCTGACATTTTTTCCATCAAGACTCACCTAAGCAGCTTGAATAAAATGCACTTTTTTGACACTTCAGCAGGCGTAAAAAAATGTATTGATTACAATTGATTACATAGCATCGTTGGAAAGGCAGTTCTGTGCTGATCATCTTTCATGCTGATACTTTGTGTGTATCATGTATACTTTTGGAGTTATATGCATTTGTTTATGATATGGTGTGTGTGGTTGAGATTCATCCCTCAAATCTCACCAAAGCACCTTAACTAAAATGGGGAAAAATTATGTTTCATAGTAAAAAGATATCTTATTTTTAACAAACATAATAATAAAACACCATCTAATGTCTGTATGCTTAATTTGGTGTTGATATTTTACATATTTTTCAATAATAAATGGCTTATGTTGCCTTTTTTTAGTGAAAAAAATATTTTTTTCCGGTTTCGACCAGCATAGAAAAAAACTAAATTACTTATTATTACATGCATACCACCATTGGAAAGGCAATTTTGTGCTGAATAACTCTGCCACTCATACTTTGTGTCTAGCATGTACGGTTATTGAGCTATTAGCATTTGTTTGCGACATGTTGACTATGGCTTGATTTGCTTAGAAAGGCCCAGGATTCACTGTTAAAAGTATACAGGAGATTCAGGAGACAAGTGGTGTAATCTCAGAGTGAGCCTGTGGAGGCAATGAGTTAAGGTGCAAAATTTGGGGTTTAACATTAAACTGCTTACTCAACCCTAACTATAGAGGTGTGACCACGCCTCTATAATATATCTACATATATGTATGTGTATATATATCTATATATATATGTATATACAGTACAAGCCACTTAATCGGGACACGGATAATCGGGATGTCTGCTTTAATGGGACGTCCCCCTGGGAACCGATTAAGTGGCCATGTATTTCAATGGAGGTGCACTCCTTTTAATAGGGACAGGGACGCCCGATATATGGGACAGATTTAGCCCTTCAGCACCTCATTGAGCCAACCTTTTTCACTCCCATTCAGTCCCATTACTTATGTGTTGGTCCTCTAACACCTAAATGAGCAGACGATTATGTGCTAATCTGAGTTTAACACATATGCCGCCTGCTCGAATCTCTCCTACTCTCACAGTGCATGGCAGTTTTAAGAAATCTTTCTACAGCAAGTCCTGTACCGAGTGGGCTAGAAAAGAGAATGGGAGAAAGAATCATGCCTTGCTGCTGAGAGACAGAATCACTCCTTACCACACATCAGGCTTACTTGCAGACAGCGAGTCTCGTACCGAGCGGGCGGGGAAAGAGAACGGGAGAGAGAATCATGCCTTGCTACTGAGAGACAGAATCACTCCTTGCCACACATCAGGTTTACAAGAACCCCCTGGCAACCTCTGTAGCTGCTCCGCAAGTAACCCTGGCAACCTCTATAGTTGCTTACGTAACCCTTGCTACCTCCATAGCTTTTGAAACGATAATGCCTGCTGATCTCTGCTAAGTGCAGTCTATCAATTTTTTTTCTGCTCTCCCCAATCACTTCAGGTGAGGTAAGCTGTGTAACTTTGGGGGAATACTGGAGAGGTGCAAATGGAAAGCACATCATTAGGTAATCTGCACTTCTGATATACGGGACGGCCGTTCAATTGGGATGAAAGGGTCACCACCAGGGCGTCCCATTAAGCAGCCTGTACTGTATATATGTGTGTGTATATATATATATATATATATATATAGAGGATACGTGATGGGTAGGAGTGTGATATGCACAAATATACTCACTCCTGCAGAGTGAGTTATTGGATACTCATGAGTGCCGAAGGCACAAGCAAGAGTATCCATGACTATTGATGCAGAAGTGAGTATATTTGTGCATATCACATGATCTGCACATCATGTGTGCGCTTTATAAAATGGGAAAGGGAGAGCTTCCAAAATACAGTCATGTTTTCCTGTGTGCTATTTTATTGTTTCGTAACTGGGTATGTTTTAGAGGTGACTTGTTCAGAGTCATACAGTGCAGATGTGGAGTTTATAAGAACCAAACCCAGGTCTAATATGCTGGATTTACCAAGCTTGTTTAAAGCTCATGACTCTAACCTCTAGGCTATACTAAGAGCACTGTTTGAGTGTGTTCTGAGTGTGTTCAAATGATTCTGAATGGGCTGGGTTTGTTACCCACATTATAAGAAACAGGTGAATGTGTTTGGTAATACTAATTAAATTAGTTTCAGCAAGCAGTGAGGAACAGCTACTATGAGACACTGTGATTTAGACTGCAGGTTTTCTTGAACTGAACTTAAAATAGTAATGAGCTGGGAGTTTTACAAACCCTGTGGGAAACAGGTAAATGTTCTTTGCAATGTTAAGTGAGTTACTTGGAAGTAGCAGTGAAAAACAGACAGTGTGAAGCACTGTTATTTAGAATGCAGGATATTTTGAAAATGTAGTAATGGGTTAGAGTTTTACAACACTGTGGAAAACAGCTGAATGTCATGTGAATGCTAATTGAGTTACTTGCAAGTAGTAGTGAGAAACAGATTTGTAAAGAAGTTCAATTTAGTATGCAGGCTGGAGTGAGTCAGAATGTGATAAACAGAAGATATTTTAACTCCAGTGATGTCATCACCCGATATCTGACTCCAGTGGATATAACATGTTTTATTATCACTGTGGAGCTGTCACCCCCATTGTATATGTGTATATATATATATATATATATATAGGATGTGGCATGTTATATTCTGATTGGATGTGCAGTTTATGAGTTATGGAGAGGTGAAAAATCATGTTTTTGCTCATTGGGCCCTATTCACAAATGTGGGCGAGGGACACATGAAAGGCACGTATCCCCCCTGTGCCGCTCTGCAACCACAGGAGATCCATGTGGGGACCACATTCACAACCACCAGTCTCCACCTGGCTCCCTTACGTGGCTGTGCCCCTCTGTGCACAGGCTTGCAGGAGTAGGCAGGCACTGAGCTGTTGACCTTGGCAAGCAGCCAATCGGCTGCCCATCCGAGGACCCTTGCTAGATCCTTTGTGGCTGTTGTGCTCCATGATGTCTTCAGGCATGAAAGTGCCCACAGCACTGAGGAGTGGTGGATCCTCAGGTGACAGTCCCCCGGCCCTCCCAACATACACCAATGACAGGAGTGGCCACAGTGTGGGGTCAGGTAACCCCTACCATCCCCTGCCACTACCAGCGGTGGCATTCTGGGGGGTGCATACCACTTACTGCTGCCTTCTAGAAGGTGTAGCCATTGACCTCATGCAAGGCACCTGCACCTTCATGAATAGTGTGGAACGTGGACACGCTCCCTGCACCAGTCCTCTTTCCACCCCCATGTGGAGCTTCTCATTCATCAGGGGTGCTGCCCGCATGATGGGGCATAGCAGGGACATGAATAGCATGTGGGAGGTGCATTGTACGTGGTCAGGTGTGGCTGGGTTATGCACCGGGGTTACATGGCATGTATCTCATCCACACCTTTTGTGAATAGAGCCCATTGACTATTGCTGGGATTTTTCTTTTAACTTGTCTACAGCCCAGATGGTTTGGTTTTCTGGTCTGAAATTTTCAGGGCTAAAAGGGATTACCTCACAGATGTGCATTTTGCTAGTCTGGTGAAAAAATAATGAGCCATTTTTAAGTTATTGCAATTTAACAATTTGAAAAAATAATTTATAAGCATGCTCAGTAAGTACTAAAATATAACTGTATGAAATGAAAGAGGAATCCTGCACCATATTATTTGGAGTTTGCCTGAAATATTCAGATTTTGAAACCTCCCAGTATGATGACCTGGGAAGGAACCAACACACGTAGCTTGCTTATTGAGACCACTTAGGTGCATTTTGCACTTTACTGCTCTAAAAATACCTTTAAAATGGGCTTTTATTTAATGATGAAATTCTCTCGTATCCACATAATACAAAGTAGGATCTTGCTTCCCATGACAAGATACAAAGAAAGATCTTACTTCATGAGCCAAAAAAAGAAATATTGCTGTAGAAATAAGTTATACTGCAGACATCTGGGTGGCCAATCCCCATGTCGGCAGTAGACGGCACTGTGGGACACTAGGGAGCCCACTCCCAGTGTCCTGAAATGTTTATTTATTAAAATTATACCTAAAAGATTAAAACAGTCCCCTGTAATCTTTCTATTTTTTTTAAAATCCTGTCAAAAAGAAAAAAGTCCCTCATCATCTCCCCATCCTCCCTCCCCATCCCGACCCTCCTACTTAGCAACCCATCACCCCACCCCCCTTGCCCAAAACCTACTGTACCATTGTAGGTCGGTGGCTGCCATCGTCTATGGATGGGACACATCTGCACTCTTCAAAGCCGAACCACAAACTGAAGAATCGAGATAAGTACTGTATAATGGCTGTCAATGGCATTTTGAACTTATATTGATATCTCAAACATTTCTAGGTATATTTGGACCAGATTTTCAACATGGGCTTTTTGGGACCCCACCTCATGAACACTGGCACTGTCATTTCATTACTCGATTCTTAAAGGTGATTTTTGTGGTCACTGTGCAAAATCATCTGTCAGGACCAATTAATTAAATGACAATACCAGTGTTCATTAGTTGGGGTCCCAAAAAACCCATGTTGAAAATTTGGTGCAAAAATACCAAAAAATGCCCAAGTTACTAGTGGTTGTTAAAATTCTTCTACTCACACTTGTAACTTTGAACATTTTTTATATTTTCACTCCAAATTTTCAATATCGCCATTTTTTCACACCACCTCATGAACAGTACAGCTGCCATTTTCACATCCTGCCCGACATTTGTTTATGTTCCTTTGGTGCAGAATTGCATGTATGCTGCACAAAATCACCTTTTAGGACTGGTTAATGAAATGACAGTGCCAATGTTCATGAGGCAAGGTCCCCAAAAGGACATGTTGAAAATTTGGTGACACAATTCCTTAAAATGCCCGAGTTACGTGTGTCTGTTGACTTTATTTTATGCTCACGCATAACTTTGCTACTTTGCAATCTTTTGACCCCACATTTTCAACATAGCCATATTTTTACATCACCTCATGAACAATATAGTTGACATTTTTCAAATCCTGCCTGACATGTGTTTTTGCACGTTTGGCACAGAGTGGCATTGCACTTGTACATAATTACATTTTGCCTTGCATTTCACAATTTCTCTCTACCAGGGTACATGAAGTGGTGTAATAAGATGGCTATGCTGACAATTTGGTCACTGTTGTTTAACACATGGAAGCACAGGGCCCCATGTCTACATACTGTACATAAATGCATCAATGAAGGGATTGGAGCACAGGATCCAAAGGACCCTGCGCTCCCACAGTAAAATAAAGATACTATTATACTACCTCAAAAAGAAGGGACATTCATTGGAAAAACCATTAATGCATCAGTTAGGTTTCCTATTACAGTGGCAAAGTATGGAAATGTACACACACACAAGCAGAGGAAGGGCAGGGCAGCACAACCAATCAGAGACAGCCATCATCAGGTAAGAAAGAACATAGAACTCTCTGAACATTCCACAATACACATTCATCATCATAGTCCACCAACTGTATGAGTTCTGCTGTCATGCCAGTGTCTTGGGGAAAATTCATGGGTATGAGACTTTCACAAAATTATTGAGTACATCTGTGGAACCACACTCTTTCTATGAGCTACGCCATTTATCCCTACGAGTGTTTAATGAAACTAGTAGATGGTTCTGTGAAACTACAACCTCTGTGCAAACTTCCTCATTCATATTAATGGTAGTTTCATGAAACTACTAGGTGCTTTTGCAAAACTGCTAACTCAAACATGCATGCTTCCCCAGTCATTCCAATAGGAGTTTTGTGAAAGTACTATGTGGTTTTGTGAAACTACAACCTCTGTGCAAGGTTCTCCATTCATTTCAATGGACTTTTGCAAAACTACTGCATACTTTTGTGAAACTACAACATCTGTGTGAGCTTCCTCATTCATTCCTGTGGGAGTTTCACGAAAGTACTAGGTGCTTTCGCAAAACTATAACCTCTGTGTGAGCTTTTCCATTCATTCCTATTGGAGTTTTGTGAAACTACTAGGTACTTTTGTGACACCAGGAACTCTGTGCAAGCTTTCTCATTAATTTCTGAGGGAGTTTTGCGAAACTACCACGCACGTTCAAGAAACTACATCTTCTGTTAGAACTTACCCATTCATTTCTATTGGAGTTTCGCAAAAGTATTTGATTCTATTGCAAAACTATTAACTCTGTGCTTCCACATGGACATTTGCATACTGTTATGGAGTGATGCTCCCACAGAAACATACATTTACCATGCTGTGCTAGTGCACACTCCAGCAAAATGTGTATTTTATTGCAGACCTAAAAATGCTACTTCAAAGCTATAAAATATGCAGATGATATTAAAATTGGTCGACCTTGTTCCAACTCTGACAATATAAAGACTATTCAAAAAGATCTAGACTGTATTATTAATAGGGTCAAGACATGGGATATGAAATTGAATCATGACAAATGTAAAGTCATGCATTTGGGTCCTCATAACCAATGTCATACATATAGTTTAGATGACAATTTGCTTGTCAGTACATCCACGGAAAAAGATATTGGTGTCCACATAATGGAAGATTTCTCACCTAGATTGCAGATAAATAAAACAATCCAAAAAGCAAATAGTGCTGTGTGGTCCATTCTGAGGAATATTAAATCACGCAAGGAAAAAGTGTTATTGCCACTGTATAGTGCTTATGTTCGGCCTCATCTGGATTAGGCTTCCCAGTTATGGTGTCCTTTCAAGAAACAGAATATTTTACAAATTGAGAAAGTTCAGAGAAAATTTACAAAATATATTAAAGGATATTCTGATATCCCATATGAATCCAGACTTAAATCTCTTAACTTAATGTCATTATCTACCAGACGCTTGAGGGGGGGATCTTCTATTCATGTTTGATATAGTTCAAGATCTATTTCTTATGATTAACATGGGTCTAGATTTTAAAAATAATATCTTTAATACTAGGGGACACCCTCTACAACTACAGGGTAGGGGCTTTAACCTAATGCCTCGAAAATACTTTTATACTGTCAGAACTATTAATCCCTGGAACATGCTCCCATTGGAAATAATCATTAGTGAAACCAAATATACTTTTAAGTACAGATTGGATAGACTTATTCTTTCTAATGTTAAATTGAATTATTATTAATTACAGGAGCAATCATGGGCCTCAAAGCCTCCAAGCTCCTTTACTTCCTAGTATGATTCCTAGTATGTGTAGTGCCAAGAAAGCATAATTTTTAAACAGTGTATGAGCGAAGGGTCATACGAACCTGCACTGCCATGCAAATATCACCATGAGATACTGTGCATGCATAGATTCCTCTAGACCCTGCACCCCACATACATAATTTTTCTAAACATCTGAATGCATCTTAACTACAGTACATTTCTGCATGTCTCTAGGATACAGTTTGCAGTATACTACATGTAGTAGTGCACCCATTATGGTTCCACAGCATGTAGTCATACCCCCAAGACACCTTCAATCAGACCCATACATATTTGTTTTGGCTGTACCAGCACAGATTATTCTAAAGACTGTACTCTCAGTACAACATATTTTTTCTAAACTGTTGCAGTGCAGGGTTCTTCAGAACCTGCACTCCCACAGAAACATACTTTGACCATGTTATGCCAGTGCGGGGTCTTGCATACCAGAGACAGAGACAGATGTGCTGCATGGCCTGGAGGGTGGCTGAGATGTGCTGTGCTGCATGGTAGGGCTGCAGTTTTTGAGTAAACAATATGGTTGACCAGAAGAAGGAGGGCAGGTCATCTTGTCAGTGCCAAACACCAAATAAAAGTCCACAGTGGATGATTTTTGGTTTTGGTGAACTCTCAGTTTATTGAACCAACTCAGTCCTAGCATATTTGAAAAAAAAAAAGGTGTATAGTTGTGGGGAGCAGGAATCGAACCGAGGAAAAACACTATGCTAGTGCAGTAGTGACTGCTTGTCCTTGCCGCTAGACTATCTGGGCATCTCTGCTAACTCATGCTCCATCCGTCATACTGTAATTCACAGGTTGCAGTGGACAGATCAGCCCATAAACTAGGCAGGTGATGGGATTACCTTCCGTTCTACTTCTAGTCTGCCATTATGTTCGCTCCAAACCTGCATTACATCCTGAGATGTGCTGCACTGCACTCTGGGAGATGGTCTGTGCTGCACAAGAAGGGGAGGGACATAGGCTTTGCCTGGGGTGGGAACAGATGTGTTGCTGTTGTGCTGCCCAAATGCAGTATCAGCCAACTGCTCGAAACAGCATGCATCAGCTTGATGCACATGCACAGCTATGAGCCATACTGTATGCCCTCACACCGCCACAATCAGCCCCCTCAGCTTGTACAACCCCTGTGCTCCCACCGCCAAAAACGGTGCCCTGTCCCATACCACGACCAGTACTGTCTCAAATCAAAGCCTGTATCAGTTCACTGCTTCCCCACAGTCAGCATCAACCTTCTGCTGCCCCACAGCCAGCATTGACCCCTGCTGTCCCACAGCCAGCATCGACCCCCTGCTGCCCCACAGTCAATCTCAAACCTGCTGCCCCACAGCCACCACCTTCTACACTACAGCCAGTATCAACCCTCCGCTATCCCACAGCCAGTCAATCCCCTGCTATCCCACAGCCACTGAAGCCCCTTCTACCCTATCAGTGTCAATTCTCTGCTGCCACTCAGTTAGTATTTACTGTTAGCATACAGTATCTCAGCTCCCTTCACAGGCAGCATCAGTGTCCTCTCCCACTTTTTCCAGATCCTCATACATGCCGCTATAACTACCCACTGCTGTTTGCGCTTTTCATGATCTGAGAGCAACTTACCTAACTGCACCATAGAATTATTAAGACAGACTATGACTGCTACCCATGCTTGTGTATTTCTGGGCACTTTCGAGACTGGAAGTCAAATCACTTTCGGGTGGACAAAACAGTTACAGGCAGAGCTAGCAGCCATGATCCAGGTGAACTGTGTGGTACTATGTTGCGTTACTGTACTTAATATATTACCATTTATTTATTTTATTTTTTTTGCACCTTCCTTTGCTCCTCGTCTGCCACTCCATTGAGTTGCCTAGGTCTCCATTGGCACCCCTACCCTGATGTCAGCCACCACCACCTCACATTTGCAGCCCCCTGGGTAACCCAGACGTGACCCTTTGTTGGGTGGTTCCCCCTACTCTGAGGGAGATAGGTGCAAGAGGCTGACCAGCACATGCTACTTGGCCCAGGTCCTGCTGAAGTGGATCTGGCTGCACCGGGGCTCAGCGGCAACGTGAGCTGGTGACTGTCATCTGGTCATCCATGGAGTACTTTTTCTGCTTTGCTCCTTTGGGACGTGACCATGACGTCAAGGAGTATTCCAACGTCTGTCACAGCAACCATAGTCAGTTAGCAGATGTGCTGTACCCCTAGTCTCCACCAGGAGTCAGCAGTTGCTGGACCTCATCCCCGGAGAAGGCATGCAGTCATCAGATGCTCCAACCTTCTCCGCTGGCTGGATCTCCAGCAACCAGAGTCCATTCCTGAACCCCGGTCACTGGTGGTGCAAGTGGAAATCCAAACTGCTGTGCCGCTGGGCCATTTATCTTTGATTTCAGAAGGATAATGCTGCATACATTCTTGTTCTGACACCTGCCATGCTTCTGAGTTCAGCATATGGAGCAATGATCTGCTCCAACCGAGACTGTCCCCAAGAAGACTTCAGGCAGATCACTGGCCATGGCCTGTCTGTAGTAAGCAGGGCAGGCAGAGCAGCACTATGTACTTCCAGTTGTTTACTGTATATTGACAGCTTCAGTGGTTTGCCTTTTTATGTGCAGCAGGAGGGTGGTCATGGCATGCAGTGGACGAGGGAAGGGAATCAGGGTTGGGGATCGGGAAACAAACTAGTGAGCATAATTGTGCAAATGCCTTCCGTGTCAGCAATTTGTTTTGGTTAGCTTTCTCTTCAGAATAGAAAGCATATGAAGACTAAGTTTTTCAAAACAAGCTGCTGATCTAGAGGGCATTTCTTGACCTTACTCTTCCACACATGGTTGCGACGTGGGTGAGTGTCAAAGTGCAGCACAAATCATTTCAGCAATATCGTAGGAGCAAATGCGAAGTCTCATTTCAGTAGACTCATAGGGATTGCTTGTAAAGTTCTCATCACCAAATTTGTATAAATAAATGCCAGATAAAGTCTGTTTTATGGGTTGCAATGTACATCATAGGGGTTGCAGAGAAACCATAGGGGTCTCAACCATTACCCATAAATGATGCCTCTGCGGAAAACCTTCTGCTTGTTTGTCGGTGCAGTACTGTGTAATTTGCTTCCCTGGCTCCTGCCTGAAATGTATGCCCTGGTGTACCTGGTATATCAGTGGCTATTGCACCTGTATTTATTTCATGAGATGGGGTTTCTGCAAGCAGGTGGGAATGCTGACACAGACTGTCGAGGAGGGAGAATGATTACTGTCAAATGAAACAGACTGGTTGTAGGCCAACCCTGACTGCCATTCTGGAGGGCTAGGGTGGGGTGTGCTCAAATACTAGGGGGGATCTGTGGCTGGCAGAGTAGGTGCTGAGAAAGGAGGAGTGGAAGTGAAGATGGCTACGGGTAATTGACAGGGAATCATGGCTGATATGTGGGGTCTGATACAGGCTGTCATTGGTGTGAGCAGATTGTGTCCCAGAGTAGTTGTGACTGAATGGTTGTGAGGAGACAAGGGGCTAAAGCGGGGTAACTGCTTGATAGAATTCACTAAAAGTTTTTTTTTTTCTCTAAATTGCTATGCCATTCCCTTTGATTCTTATTGCTATTATTTTTATTCTGCTCCATCTTCTCCTTTCTGCTTGGCTACCTGCCTTGTACACAGATTATGCTAGGGTTACAGTTACTTATGCTCTTTTTTATGTTACAGGTTCCACTCCACCTGTAAGCTGTTGCTCCACTGCACCACCACCATTTTGCTCTATGCACCAACGGCTTAAGGGCCAGCTCTAACTTTTATATTTCTGTGCCATTATCTTCAGCAAACATTTTGTTTTGTGCCATATGGTAAGCAGAACTTGTTTTAATCAATATTTGATGGTACCAAAGTGTTATAAAATCGTCATGTAGTAAAAGACCTTTTATTTGGCTTCAGGCTAACTTAAAGCTCCTGACTGTGAGGGGCATCGTGATGGCCCATTATAATACAGTTGACTGTTAAGGTTAAGTGAAGGCTTACATTTTGATAAGGGATGTTGACCCCCTCAACACACACATTGGTAGCACATGTCGGGATTGGCTGCTGGCAAGACCTGGTACAGCCAGCCAGTGGGCACACTCCAGTGGCCCTGCCTATCACTCAAGGATTCTGTGCACCACCACCACCTGTGGGTATCCAGGTGGTGCTAGAGCAGTGGATGGAGACCCCCTGGAGGAAGAAAGCATCCTGTCCTTCTCTCCTGGGCTGGTCCTCTGACTGTTCAAGCTTCCACTGTGCCTGTGGGCCATCTCTTATTTGCTTATGACTTTATTTCCTTTGTATTTGTTTTCTGCTTTTTCCTAACTGTAACTTTTTATTTAAGCTCTCTTTCTCTTTATTACTTTGCTGTCATATACCCCTTTCATATCTCTCGGCCTTAACCCTTGCTAATGTACTTTCCTCATATTACCCTTTTTGTCTTTATTTTAACAGATCTGACAGGATGGATGATGACCTCTTTTATTATAACCTGTTTTTCTGTTTAATTTTTACAGCTCTGACAGGACGAGGGTTCCTAAATCTCATCAGGTAAGTATATTTTTATGCCTGTCCTGTTCCTTCCTGCCTTTTGAACCCCCTAAAGAGCTGCAGATCCTTTGTGACCCCTTTTCTATCTTTTATTTTACAGGTACATTGTACATCACCCCCTACCTATGGCTCCCTAGGGCAGGGAAGTCCCTCTATTTTACTTATTAATAAGTTATTGAAATGAACATATTATGGAGACTAGGAAGGTGTTCAATCTGCCACAGGCTAAAGAGGCTGGAGGGAAGACTGCAGTGGCTTGGCAGAGAGAATGAGAAAGGGTCCAGGAGGGCCTCTCCCAGGGGGTAACAGGAGCGAGCATTAGGAGAAGGACACTGGGTGGAGGGAGGGACAGGGAGGGAGTGCAAGTTCACATCTGATAGGGGTCTAGCATTGAAGACAGGTCAAGAGATGGGGAAGAGGCCAATGCAGGACAATATAGTGGTGGCAGGCAACAGGCTTGCAGTGCTGGCAACAATAGTGGAAGAGTGGGAGTTGGGAGAGCACCAGGAGAGGGAGACGGGGAAGGGGAAGGGGAACAGAGGGCACAGGGGTCAGGCAGTTGGAGGAGGGCAGCAGGGGACGCTCTATCCTTCCTCCTCCGGCCAATCCCCAAATGACCCAAGTCCATTCCAGAACCCGGGTCGCTGGCATGGTACGAGGTAAGGCTCCCAGTGCCTCAACCCTCAGTGCCACCGGGCTGGCAAGGTAATATAATTTTTTGCAGCAGAGGAAAATCAGAAAATATTTTCTATTATAATGTCAAGACATGTAGTAGTATTTATGTTTTGTTTTCCAGGACACAACTGCCCAAATCAGGACTGTCCTGCAAAACTGGAGACAGGTGATAACCCTGTTATAAACATCATGCTGTGTTGTCATGGTGATCACTATGATTTCACGAGCATATATGCACTGTGCAGTTAACAGAGAGGCACATGATTTCTATACAGAGTATCTAGATGGGCTACTTGGAAAGCAATATTGAAAATGGGAAAAAAAAACATTTTCTAGTACATTGTAACAGTTGAAATATTATTATTGAAAGTGCATACTGAAATACAGAGTTTCTCTTTAAATAAAGTGGGGAGGCGGATGATTGACAGCTTTCCTCTCCAGCCCAGCCAATCAGTAGTAAGGGACATGGGACTTCTGAGACTTCTGGGATGTAATCCAGCAAAAAGAATAACCATTAAGATAGATGCAAAGCAGACAGGGAGAAGCTATGGGAGTCAGAGTTTTGATTGGGAAGCAGCAGCAAGAGGTGAGAGTTCTCGTTAGTGGCGGCAGTATGGGGAGCATGAATCACCTTGGTATGGGGTTTATACCTAGCGATAGCGGTGGTGTATAGGGCACCAACTCGAGGGAAGGAGCTGGACAGGGAGTTGGCAGATCAAAGTAGGGTTTGCAGGAAGGGAAACACAGTGGTCATATGGGACTTCAGTCTACCTGGGGTGGACTGGAGCACGCCAACCACCGCATGTGCTAGGGAGCAGATTATACTGGAGGCATTCCAGGATAGCTTACTGGTGCAGTTGGTGTGTGAGCCGACAAGGTTGGGAAGGACTCTGGACCTAGTACTATCAAACGGGGAAGCTGTAAGAGACCTGGAGGTCGAGGGCCCACTGGCTTGGAGTGATCGCCACTCAGTGTGGTTCACACTCACAATGGGGAAGCAAACTGGAGGTTCAGGTACCAGGGTGATTGATTTCAGGGGCGGACTTCAACAAGATGGAAATCTTGATAGGGCATCTGGAGAATCCAACCCATCATGGATGCCAATCAGAATTGGGGTGGTATTAAGGCAAGGCTGCCAAAGGCTACTGAAGCATGTACTAGGGGTACAGAGCAAGAAGAGGAAGGGCAAAGAAGCCCAGCTGGCTGACCAAGGAGGTAATGGAGTGGGTGAGAGCCAGGAGGAGAGCTTTCCAAAGATTCAACAGATTGGGGGGGAAGATGGGAGGAGTATACAAAGACATCCAGAAAGATTACAAGACAATTCAGAGCCGCCAAGGCATCCAGAGAGCTGAGGCTGGCACAGGGCATTAAGGACTGAGAGAAGGACTACTTCAGATACATAGATGAAAGAATGAAGGACAGGGACCAGATAGAACCAGAAGACCAGTGAGTATTAAGAAGGACGGTGGGGTAGAGAGGGGGGGAGGAGGAGGCAGAGGCACTGAGTGAGTACTTCAGCTCTGTATGCATGGTAGGGAGGGACAGATGCCTCATGGGGTGGTGGAGAGGGGAAGGGGTGACAGATTGAGAAATTATGGAGGGCAGAGTACTTGAAGGGCTGAGGGCACTGTGGGTGGACAAGGCACCGGAAGCAGATGGCACTCACCCTAGGGTACTCAAGTAACTGGCTGGGAGCCTGGCAGGATCACTGACTGACCTATTCAATACTTCTCTTCACACAGGATGTGTCTCACAGGACTGGAGGTTAGCCCATGTGGTACCCATTCACAAAGGTGACCCAAGGGATGATCCAGGCAACTATAGACCAGTGAGCCTCACATCAATTGTGGGTAAGCTCATGGAGACAATCCTTAAGGAGAGACTGGTGACTTTTTTGGAGAACAGTGGGCTCCAGGACAGGCAGCAGCACAGGTTTATGAACATATGCAATTTGCCAGCAGATAAAGGCCTAGAGGTCTATCAAGTCTGCTTGAATGTGCAGCTAGCACCCCTTATTCTGCAGCTGACCCTACCTCCCACCCTTCCCTTCCATTGACCTTCCCCCTGGCCCTGTCCCAGCCCTTTTTGAAGCAGTCCACTGTTCTACTGGATACCACTTCTGCCAGTAATGCATTCTACCCAGCTACCACCCTTTTGTAAAAAAGTGTCTCCTCCCCTCCCCTCCCTCCTGAACCTTTCTCCCTCCAGTCTCATATCATGGCCTTGGGTGCCCCTCCCCTTCCCTCCCTTACTTTGAACAGCCTGTCTTGTTTATTCCTTTCATGTACTTAAAGGTTTCAAGCATTTCCACCTGCCCCTCTTCTCCTCCAGTGAGCACATGTTCAACTCCCTCAGCTTCCTCTCATATGGTAAGTCCCCAGCCCCTTGATCATCTTTGTCACCCTGCGCTGCACCCCCTCCAGTAGCTTAATGTTCCTCTTCAGATATGGGCACGAGTACTGCATGCAGTACTCCATGTGTGGTCTAACTTATGATCTATACAGTGGCAGAATCACCCCCAGAGGATATACTGCTTGCAATGCAACCCAGCATTTTGTTGGCCTTTGTAGCTGCCTTCCTAAACTGTGCAAAGTTGTTCATTGACCCTGTAATGAGCACCCACAGATCCTTCTCCTCCTCTGTCTTGGCTAGCTGCACTCTCCCAGCTGGCAACTCCTCCTGGTTCTTCATCCAAAAATGCAGCACCTTGCAGTTTTTGCATTAATCCACAGTTGCCAAGTGTCTGACCATGCCAGATCATCCTGCAACTCCTGCCACCTCCCTAGGTCATCCACCACTGCTCCCATCTTGGTGTCATCAGAAAACAGACTGATCTTGCTTTTGATGTCCAATGACATGTCTGCAATGAATATCCCAAGCAACATTGGTCCCAACACTGAGCCCTATGTAACATCGCTCATCACTACCCTTGGAGATGAGGGCTCCCCACCCATCCACCACCACCCTCTGTTGCCTTCCTGAAGCCAGTTCCTGCCCATCTCACCAGCTTTGTACCCACCTCGTGCCTTCTAACTTACTTCCAGCCTCCCATGTGGCAAAGAGTCGAATGCCTTACTGAAGTCCAGATACAGGACATCCACTGCATGGTGCCCCCAGTCCGATTGCCTAGTTACCCAGTCATAGAACCCCACCAGGTTGGTTTGGCAGGGTCTGCCACTTATAAAGCTGTGCTGTCTATTGTCCAGTAGTTCTTTGGCCTCCAGGAGTGCCACCAGCCTCTCCTTTAGGATAGTCTCCATCAGCTTACCCACGATGGATGTGAGGCTCAATGGTCTGTAGTTCCCCGGTTCATCCTTGGGGCCACTCTTGTGGAGGGGCACAACATAAGCCATCCTGCAAACCTGAGGTACACACCCTGAGTGTAATGAGACATTAAGAAGGTCTGCTAATGGTCCCGTAAGGACATCTGCTAGCTCCTCCAGTGCCCTCAAACCCTCCAGAACTCTGCACTCTATGATTTCCCCATCTGTCACCCCCTACCCCCATTTCTTCTTTTCCCAGTGGTGGAGCTAGAGGGGCAGCTGGGGAGTTGGTCACCCCTCCTGGCTGCTCCAGTGTGAGTAGTGGTGCCCCACCACCATCTTTATTCAATGTTAGTGCCCATTGTGGAGCCCATGATTGACTGAATGGCCCCCCTGGCTCCCAAATGCTCCCAAACCTGGCTCCGCCACTGTCTCTTCCTCCCCCCCTTGGATATCATCCCCCTCTTCTCCTTAGTAAATACTGAGCAGAAGCAATCATTTAGCACTTCTGCCTTATCTCCCCCTGCTTCCACCTAACCCCCTCCTTCCTAATCCTTACTATGCAGTCCTTACAGTTCCTTTTCTCCTTGATGTACCTGAAGAAGTCCTTATCCCCCTTCTTAATGCCTTGTGCCAGCCTAAGCTCTGTAGACACCTTGGCTCCCCTTACTGCCCGTGTCACCTCCTTAGATTCCTTCAGGTACTTCTCCTGTCCTTCCCCTACCTGTTTTCTTGTACCTCATAAAGGCAGCTCTGGATTTATCTCAGGCAGGTCCTGTCAGACAAACCTGATTGAATATTATGATTGGGTGACCAGGGAGCTGGACAAGGACCATGCAGTGGATGACCTATACTTGGACTTCAGCAAGGTCTTCAATTCAGTGCCACATGGGAGGCTAGGAAGGAAACTAGAAAATGCAGGGGTGGATACTAAGATGCTCAGATGGACTCAAAGAGCAGACAGCAAATGGTGGTGGTGGAGTGAAAACTCATCACCAATAGCAGTATCAAGTGGGTGCCAGAGGGATCAGTACTGGGCCAGTACTGTTTGGGATATTCACAGCAGAAATTTCACATGGAACACAGAGTAAGATCAATCTGTTCACAGAATATACCAAGATGAGAACTGTAGTGGATGACATTGAGAGGTGGAGAAGACTGCAGGGGGAACTGACCAAACTACAGGAGTGGTTGGAAACATGGCAGTTGAGATTCAATGCCAAGAAGTGCAAGGTAATGCACTTCAGAGCTAAGAATCAGAGGAAGAGGAGGAGCTAAGAACCCGAGGAGGAGGAGGAGGAGCTATCAGCTGAGAGAGGTACAGTTGGGGAGCACAGAGGAGGAAATGGACCTGGTGGTGATTATAACAGGAATATGAACAACTTGGCCAAGTGTAGGAATAAGGCAGCAATGAAAGCCAACAAGATTCTGGGCTGTATAGCTCTATTACATGGTGATCATAACTTATACATGATCTTTAAAAAGATCACTTGTGATAGTGGTGACAAAATCAAATACTTCTTATAGTTAATGTACACCATACACATAACGACTGAATTATGTGAAATACTATAACCACACTGCAATCTGCACTATTGAGGTTTAACGAGTTGAAATGTAAACAGCTAAAAATGCAATTAGTGTGTTATTGTCAGATAATGATCCAGACTCCATAGTCAATGGAACTGCATGCTGATGAGTACTACTATGCATCAGTGTTTGCTGTAACAGTAATTAGCTCATCAAAAACAAACTTAATGGTGAAGTCCGGTGCATAATAATCAGGGTTTAATTCACTACACTTAATGGGGCATTAAAATTCATGGGTTGTAACAGCATGTTGTTTGATTAATGGGACCATTAAAATGCTACAATACCATTAAAAAAGAAATGGCCATTAAAAGTGTGAAAACAATTTAATGGTGCCATTATTTATGTACAGATTAATGAGGTATTAAGGGTTTTATTTAATGGGGTAGATGCCATTAATTTTACCATTAATATGTAACTATGATTTAATGACCACTATTACACAGATTCAAAATACAGATTAAATTAATGGCTGTTTTAATGGAGAGGTAATGGCACATCTGATGGCCATTAGCTGGCATTAATGGCTGGCAAAATGAATGGTTAAAGTCCATTAAAATGACCATTAAAAAAGTTAATGGCAGAAAACATTAATGGATGATAGACCATTAAATTAATGGCACTTAACAACAATTAAGGCCGTTCATTTCATGGCTATCTAACCATTAAATTACCACTTAAGTTTCATGGCCATTAAAATGTAATTGTATGAACTCCATGAAAACACATTAAATTTAAGGGATTTTAATGCTTTGAGATAAATTACACTATTAATGTGGCCTTATTTATGTACCAATTAATGAGAATTTAATGGGAAAATTTAATGGATTTGTAATGTTTTTTTTTAAGCCACTTTAATGGTGTTCGATGCAGTAGTGTTTGAAGGGAGACCAGAGGAGACTGGAAGGAGTGCAGAGAATGGCCACCCGAATGATAGATGGGATAAATGGTAAAACCTATGATGAAAGGTTATCAGCATTGGGGATTTATTCCCTGCAGTATCATCATTACAGGGGAGGCATGTGCCTAGTCTACAGGGCTTTTCAAGAACCTGATGTGTGGGAATGCTTAGGACTCCAAGCAAGAATAATAACAATAATAAATTGAGGACACCAGTATCAATTAAAAGGAAATTCCTATAAAAGTAGACAAAGGGAACACTGGTTCTCTCAGAAGGTGGTGATGAGGTGGAATGCACTGCCACTGGATGTAGTGTCCTGTAGTAATATGAAACAGTTTAAAGATACAATAGATACAGACACCATGGTGCTATATGTTATACATTTTGAGCATAGAGACATGCTGGTCTGAGATGGCTAACACTAATTGACCAGATGTAGATCCTATGAATCCTATGAAGTGATTTACCGAACAAGAGCCAGAGAATTGTCAGTTACAAACCGAACATCTATATTCACTTGCCACATTAGGAGAAGGTCTGAGTTGTAATCATTGATGTAGACCTCATTCTCCTGCCTGGATAACTCATAGACTCTCTTAGTAGACTTGGTCTTCAAGTGATGATGCATTGCTGAAAATAGATCATTCATACATCCTTGCTGACAGACATGCCTAGGAAATCCAAAGTAACATCTGCTGTACCATTTAGCATGACTTTACTGGTCAGCAGCAATACTTGCTAAAGAGAAGTCACTGGAACTTTTGCACCAGCTTCCATAGTGTCAGAATTTCATACTCGTTAGTTATCTGACAAGTGATGTACCATTTGAAGAAGTTCAAAACTTCTGTTGCTTTCTTCTCAGAAATGCGTGGAGGATCTTTAATCCACAGCAGCATATGGATATGAGGAGCACCATGTACCTGGTACTCCATCCTACTGAAGTAGTACTCAATGAGCCCAAGAGGTGGATTGTCCTTTGACAAAATGACTTTCAAGATTGTTATGGAAATGCCAGTGAAAATGATGAGGCACAGACACTGGGTCAAGTGAACACATCTCACCAAGAGTAATCAATGAAATGCCATCAGTCTTAGTGTTGGCCCACTTCAGTAGATCGATCAGTTCATCCCAGCTGTATTCAGCACAGCTCAGAGTCACAAACCGTGTAGCTGTGCCATACTCTCGCAGCATACACATGACCTCAGAGTGTCTCCCATACCAGTATTCCTTAGTACCATGCATACTAGAGAGAACAGAGGTCAAGTTCACCTGCAGTGTTTCATCCTTATTTTTCAACTTTTGAAGAAACTCTGTAGCTGTGAATCCATCAAGTGGAGTTGTCAGCCATAGAGTATGTGGTATGGATGGTGAGAGTATACTGAGTTCACTCTCCCACAGCAGGTAGAACAAATATTGAATGTTCCTATGGAATTTGCCATCCATATTCAGCACTATAGATGCTCCGTACTCTGCACCAGGTACCTGTACTTCACATACATCCAAACTCCCTTCTGTCCCTCATGGAAACAAATCAGGAAAGCACTGTGCTTCTAATGTTCTCTCCCAGATACTAACATGAGTACCTTATACCCATTTCATCTGATAGAGATCAATGCTGTCTCTAACTGGATCTCTGCCATGTAGAGGGTGAATTGTGTACTATGTATACACATTTTCATTTGTGCTAACATCGACTTTCTCGATCATTGGCTTTCTGGTGTCTACCACTCCATCCTGAGCAGCCATGTCACTCATGCCATCAATATTAAGGTTCTTATAGAAAGGATTGTTGTTCTTAAGATACCTTAGAGCACTTCATACCTTCTCAACATTGACAACATACTGTTAGATAACCTTGGACTTCATGAAAACACCATTCACAAGAATAACCAAACTGTTCTCATGAGAGATTGCCTCCACACTCTCTTGCAAACTGCTCCACTTAGAGACTTC